>JAWNPK010000172.1:0-1377500 GCA_035047565.1 Drosophila mulleri
TATGACGTTATCAATGCGTTGCTCGCCGGGGCCAAGTTGTCTATTAATAATAAGAAAAGTACACACAATTTCAGTTTTGTTTGTGTTGTCGTTTTCGTTTTCGCATTCATTCGTTGCAGTTGTTTTAATTGCCATGTAAAAAATGTCAGTCTAACTGTCGTTAATTGCGTGAAACAAAGTGGCTCGAAAAACTGCGCGTTGACTCTCGCTGCCCCCGTTGACTGCGTTGCTTTGGCTGTTGGCCTCTGCCTGCGACTGACTGTCGCGACGAGCGCCGCATTGGTGTGGGGCCCGACACACGAAGAGCTTTAGCCAACTAGAACCGAGCAGCCAGCACGAAACGAGCGAAGCCAACAAGAACGAGCGTCCAACGAGCAACGACCGCAACTTCGTGGCAACGCACGAGCGCCAAAACGCCAAACGACGACCCAAATACGACGATGCCAACAATGTTTTCGTGTTGTTGCCGTGTTGTTGTCTTTTTCACCGAGTAGCGAATCGGTGCAAGAGGCTCGGAGCGAGAGGTCGGGCGGGCGACCGACCACAGACAGACGCTGGCAATATGCAAGCGATGCGATGTTCACTTTTGATTTCTGTGCAGCGGCAGCAGGTTTGGCATACTCTGTTAGAGCAGAGGGGCGGTCGAATGGCCGAGGGACCAAGGGGCCAAGGGGGCGCAGGGGCATGCGAAGGTGGGGTCTATAGGGAAGCCGGTTGTGCGGCTGCTGTTGCTGCTTGTTGCTTGTTGCGCCACAAGCCCACACGCTTTATTTTGTTTTTGTTTTTTTGTGAATTTTTTTTTTTCTGTTGGAAGTTCAATATTTAGTTTTCGAGCAGATTTTGCCACGATTGTCGTCGTTGTTGCCGAGTGGGTGGAAAAACGTAGCTGTGGAATCATGTTGTATCTTAATCATATCTGTTACCTGTTGATATGAGCGTGAGAATCGGAATATAAGCAATCAGGAAAGGAACGGGTTCTCAATGGACGGCTATCAAGTAGATCAACAGCTCAAGCCAATTCTAATTTGATATTATCTTTAATTTAATAATCCACAGCTTGTCTAACCGAAAAAGATTTAATTTAAATTTTTGATTATCTGATTTTGCTATTATTTATGTATTTTTTGTTGTATTCACACCTTGGCTTATCTACAAATTTATTAAAAGAAATTAAATTAAATTTTAATTCTCATAACTATTGGCTTTAATTCTCATTGATTTTCTTATCTTATTTGTATTTAATTTTTCACTTGCCCCTCTTCAATTTGTATACATCCGTTCAACTTAATGATTCAGTTTACATGGACACTTTAACTACCGTTAGGTATGAAGACAGCTGTTTGGCTTAGCTTTGCACACATTCCTTGCCCATTTGCCGGTGGTTTATCATTTTATAGAGCACCAACTGCAGCACTTCCTTAATCATGCTCTAAAAATAAGAGCCCACGCATTTTAGTTGCAGTTTCCTTTGCCCACGCGAATTCGCCTCAATAATTAAGCAAAGTCAATTCAAAAGCAATCAATAACAAAAATCAAGCAAGCTCGTGAGCAAGACAGAGACTACACAAACACAAGCACACACATCATCGGTTGTTATCAAACACCAACACACAACTACATACATACACACACTCTCTCAATCAGTCACCAACACAAATCACGTCATGAATACAAATTATACATATGTACATATACACACACATATCAAAATAAAGCGAACGTAAAGATAAACCAGCAAAGTCAACAACACCACCACCAGCAAAATCAAAGCCAACACGTGCTTTTATTACGTTACATGAGCAATCTGCCTCTCTCTCTCTCGTTATTATGTGTCTCAGACTGTGTGTGTGTCGGCCTTTTGTGATGCAACGGTTCTGACAAAGAGCATAGCACTCGCTAAATTTTGCGAGTGAGAGAGCGCACTATCTCTTGGTATGTGTGAGCAGCGGAACTTGTTTTCCAGCTTCGCTCTTGTTATTGTTGCTGTAGTTTGACTTTGTGCTTACAACTTCTCTCTGCCAGCACAGAAACCAAAAACAATGCAAGGAAATGGCCAAATGCAGAAATGAGCTCTAACTGAAACTGTCGACACTTACAAGAAAATTATTTAAAGCTTTTGCGATACTTTTTACTTTTCCCTAATTGCAAATTTATTTCATACACGCACAAACCAGCTACGGCAAATAACGTGACTGCACCGATCGACCAAAGAAAACGCACTGCATTAGCAAATCGAAAATTGAAAATGCAACGCCAGAGACGAGGAAAGAAAGAGTGGGATATAAATCACTAAGTGCTGCAGTGAGTCAAGCGGGGTATATTTTACTGTTGGTTTTTGATGCTGATTTGAAATCATTAGAATTTAATCGAATCGCAGTATTAGAAAATATTTAGTTTGCAATTACATATGTAAATGTATTAATATTTATTTATGTATATGAATGATCTACAAAAATATTAGCCAAAACATCGATAAACCCCAAAAGAGAAAGAGCAGCTAACGTTGTGGGCTCAAAATGCAAAATAAAATGAATGAATTCTCTATAAGAGGTTAATTAACAGGGCCTCTCCGCTATAAGAAAGTGTTTAAGTAACTGAGCACTCATCACTGTTAAAATACTCCGGCTATCACTCAATCGTGCTCAATGCCCACGACTTTTAACAGTGCTCAGTACCCATTCCATGCACATAACATGTTTATGTTAAATCTGTCTCTTGACAGTCAACAGTTGAGTTGGAGCAGTCAGCTTTTGAAAGGGGTCGTCACATATGTTTCGAGATCATTTAGTACTTTTGCAGCAACCTTTACGGTATTTAGTATCTTTTAGTATATATTTATTCAGTTATTTTTTAAAACAAAATATAAACCGTAAGTTTTTCCAAGTATTTTAGGATTTTTACGAAATTTTATTAAAAACTTGTATAATTGCGCTTTAGTTTGTCTAGAATACTGATTTTAAAATTACCAACATTAACAATAAACAAAACTTAATCGTAATAGGGGAACGTCGATATACCATAAAATAAATTAACTAGCTGTAAGGCGAAACACAGACGACTACACAACAAATATTATACATACATATGTATGTCCTATGCATATTTTTATATGTATGTATGTACAATTCCTTTTTCATTTGACTTGACTTGGCAACAGCAATATTTCAGGTTTAAGCGCATTTTGGTGGGTTGCATAAATAGAAATCTAACCTAAAAATGCGCATCCAGCATTTTGGTGGCAACTGTACTTACAACCAGTTTTGATAATTTCACTAAATTACATTACGTCTTAGAGACTTTTGGCAGACTATGTCCATACAGAGGTAGGTATGAGGCCTTCCTTGCTGGTCCCGGGCGGCGTTAACACCTCCTTGTTAAGGAACTCCAGCGGCAGATTAACCAGATGACCCTAGAAATATATTTTAAAAAATTATTAGAAATTTATAGATATAATCGATATGTTAAATTTGTATAAATATACAATCTTCATTTGTGTGACATTAATTGTCTCTTAAATTGTAAGTAAAATATGAGATTATATGAGAAGAACAAATTATGATTCTACAAATTTCCCAGTAATTCTAGCTCAATCATTTTCCTGCTGCATCTTCCCCACCATAATAATTTGATTGGCATTTCCTGTGCTATAATTTCCCGACGAGGTACAGCGCGTACCTGAATTTCCGTGGCTCGCTTGGCGGCCAGCTCTGGCTCAGTTTTCGACATTGGCGGCTCCTCCTGATATTTGCGCAGGCTAGCAAAGGTCTTCACAAAATCCGTCGGAATGCACTTGAACACCTCGTCGTAGATCTCCGTATTTCTCGTCGATATACGACGCCAGGTATTGTGCCAAAACTGATCGCAAATGGGATCGCTAACGTTCAGATCAGAGCGCATCGGGCTATCCGGGTCCAAAAGGCCTGGAACAGGGAGCAATCAATAGAAGTTATCCTTGAATGAGGACATCTCTGGATAGCCTACCTAGATGTTCTTTGAACAAATACTTTCGCAATCTTCCAGCGAAGATGCCACTCGGATACTTCTTGCCATTCATGCGTCCGTCCTCGTACTCCTCATCCATGATAATGGCGGCGATTTCCGAATCCCGTTTGCCAATCATCGAGCGATCGTTGATATTCGCCGAGCCACAAATTACGACACGATCATCGACGATCAGCAGCTTGGAGTGGACGTAGATCAATTCCGTGATCGGCGTATTATTCAGATACGAATGATTGCGCAGACTGTGGAAGGATATATAATTCTCTGGCTGTGTGATGCCCGCCTCCTGGAGGCGTGTCAAAATTGCAGTACGACCTCTGAAGCAGAAAGAGAGAGAGAGAGAGAGAGAGAGAGAAAAAGTAAGAGACTATGCAAGGAATTTTCATATATTATAAATAAATACTAAATAAATACTACATATATACGATATTGAATGGAATGCATTACTTTAGTGACGCTATATACGAACCTGGATATGGATGCATAGTTCCAGTGGGTTATAGCACGCACTGCAATGCCCGTGCTACCGCCCACATCGCCCTCAAAACCTGGCAATAACGGCATTATCACATACACACGAAACGGTTTGCGTTCCCTGAAACGAATTTAGATGGAGTAGGTCAGATTTACTTAGTATATCAATATTATCTTTAGGACTACATTGGTAACAGGTCTTGCATATCAGATTATATAGATAACAGATATTACAATTTATATAAATAAAATAAAGATCTTAGATTGAGTACATCTGCATACAAAATCATAAATATTAGATCACTGATCCAATAGATAGATAGAGATTTATATACTTCCAATATATCTCAGTTCCGATGGTAAAATGATTTGATGGAGGTGAAATCATGTGTATTCAAGATTCATGAGATGATCTTGTAGATCAACGATTTATAAGTTTAATAATCTTACAGATCTATAATATCTGTTCATCCTATAGACTGCGTAACTCACTTGTGGGCACGCACGATCCGTTTGAAGAGTGTCTCGCCGATCTGATTTCTGACGTTGAACGATCCCGAGACGCCCAAGCCCAGCTGCATGGTGATAAAGAACTGATTCTCTATATAGACATAATGCTGGGCTTTCGTAATCGTCTCGATGTAGGCATCGTGTATGCTCTGCTCGACCAGATCCGCCTCTATGAAGCCGCAGCTCCAGGCCGAGGCGCTGCGCAGCAGCTGACAGGTGACCCGCTGCTGACGCCGCTGCTGCAGCTGCTGCAACTGCACATTGAGTCGAATCTGGTGATAGCTCTTCGGCATCAGATAGGGGTAGCGCACGTTGTCCCGCAGCTTCTCCAGCTTCATGGCATTCCAGCGCTGTATGAAGTGACGGGCCACGTCGCGAGCGGAGGCGCCGACCACACAGAGGCCGACGTCATGCCAGGGCATGCGGGGCGTGGTGGTACGGTCGATGATGTCCACAAAGGGCGCGTTCAGATTCATCCAATCCTTGAGTATAAAGTTAGAATAGTCCTTGCCGAACCAATACTTTGCCTGGCCATAGAATTCGCTGTGTATCTGTGTGCCAGCCCCAGCCCCAGCCCCAGCCCCAGCTCCAGTACCCGTACCAGATCCAGCTACAGCTTCAGCTCCATCTCGAGCTGCTGCTGCAGAGCTGGAGGTTTGTGCCATATCCTCTTTGCTCTCCGCAGTTTCAGCTGTTTCTATGCAATAGATGGCAGCACCTGCGCCTGCCTCCGGCTCCGTCTCTGTGCTCTCCGTCACTTCGCTCGTGGTCAATCGCTGCATAAAGTCCTTGCCCTTGCGTGCGCCCTTCATAGCATTGTTCTTCAGGCGATCCAGCATATTCTTGCGCTCCAGCTCGGGCGTGTTCAGCTTCATGCCCTCCAGCGCCGTGGACTCCAGGGCCAGCTCGCTGGAGGCTGCCGAAAGCATGTCTGGAATGAGCAGGCGGTCTCCTGGCTTCAGCACTCGCAGCTCCATGCCCGGCGAGTTAGACTCCTCGTGAGCTGGCTGAGTGCTGGTGTCCTCCTTGGCGGTTGGCGTTTCGTAGTGAGCATTGCGCGAGGACTTGCGTGAGCCAAAGGCCGAGTCCTCGTCATCCCTGTTGAATAACCCGCTGGGCGTCTGTCGCGTGCTGCCCGAAACGGACCCCGTGGAAATACTACCGAGATCCGTTAGCCGATGCCAGCGATCGTCCCAGCGACCGTAGCACAGGTCTAAGCCGCCTATGAATGCGTACGTCTGATCTATCACAACAATCTTCTCGTGGTGCGCCCACAGCAGGATGCCCCCACGCGCATGGTCCGGATGTCGCATGACCTGAAAGAATATGCATATATCCATGGGACTAATTCGAATTCAAGCACATGTCGTACCTTGATGTTCTCGTGCTTGGCCAGCGTGGACTTGCTGTAGTAGCTGTTGATTCCGAGCGCCATTTCCACCTCTTTGTAGAGCAGCACAAACACCCGCACGCCCTGCTTGGCCTTGCGCAACAGGATCTTGTCCAGTCGCCAATAGTCGCCGTCCAGAGCGGGCCGCTTCATGTAGATCTCGGGGCTGAGCCACCAGTCGGCAATGTAGATCTCCTCTGTGGCCGCCTCTAGGCCGTCTGCCACGGCGGCCATGTACTGGGCTCCGTCCACATACCAGACGGCTTGGGTGTTCGCGCGCATGGGAGCGTACGACATGTGCGGGTTGGGGCAGGTGAAGTCGCGGGCGTAGGTGTGCGCCGTGTTCTTGAGGTACTGCATCCACTCCTTGCACTTGCGCCGCGTCCAGCACTTGAGCACAATGTGGCGGCTGTTCGTGAGCACCTGCAGGCCTTTGCGCATGCCCGTCTGGTAGATGCCCGTGGAGACGTCGAAGCCCTGATCGAACAGGATGACCGCTCGAATGCTGCCGTCTGTGGGCCGAACGTAGCCGAAGCACGTCTCTTTCACGAAGAACCAGCGGCTGCGCCAAGTCCCGCACACCACATCCGAGCAGAAGTAATTGCACCGCACACAGCAATTGCGCTGAAAGCACCCGAAGAAATTGCAGCCCGCCTGGCCCGGCCTCGTCGAACCCGTCCGCTTCAATATGACTCCCTCCTTGCCCTTGATGCCCAGGCCAGAGACGAAGGACACGTTGGACACCTCCACAAAGTTAAGCTGTAAAGTGAATGCGAAGAACATTAGACTGATCTAATCTCTTATGACAATCGGAACTTATGGGGATTGAAGTGTCTAGGCAAATCAAAAAAAAAAACCTTTGGCAAATATTCAATTCAGGAAAAGCATCTCACAAACGTCCTAGACAAACCCAAACTTTACCTTTACAGCTAACCAACTCGAACTAGTCTAAGCCATTAAAACCCAACCATATTTTCATCATTTTTCCATCCATTTATATTAAGGAGAAAGTCAAATTCTTAGACCTTTACCTAATCAATTTCAAACCTAAAGTCTGAAAACTCTTCTAATATAGTTTACTTTTAGCTTAACCAACCCAACCCTACCTTAACCCATCTTAACCATCAAGGAATTCATTTAATGTAAATATTTTGTCTTAGTCCAATTCAATCATTCTATAGCCGTATACATAATTCTCAGTCTACTCACCGTCTCGTGATGGTATCGATATAAACTAATATTGAGTAAATTGTACAGATAATCCTCCAGTTGCTTGATCCGCACCGGAAGATGTTCCACGGTGATCAAGCTCTCCGGACGATTGGGAAAACGTGGAAGTTTTCTCTTCTTTTTCTTGTGTTTCCTTTGACTGCGACGAGGCGTGAAACTGGCGAGAATCGAACTGTGCGTGGGACTCATGATATTGGCCACGATTCCAGCCCCAGCTCCGTCTCCACTGCCATTATTATTGAGGTTGTTGTTGTTGTTTGTGCGATTTTGGCTATTGCTAATTGGGGTGCTGGAATGCTTGACTTTGGTATGGGCGGGCAGATCCTTCAAAGTGGACTCATCGGCCATTTGACTGGCAACGGCCTTCAAGGTGGTGCGCTTCTCCTTGTGCGCGCGACTCGGAAACGGTATATTTAACGAGGTGCGGAAGAAGCTAAGCTGCTGATGTAGGGAATTGAAGTGCTTATAGCGCCTCTTAATGGTCCACTTGAAAGGGCCATGCGTGAGTTCGATGGTGTATCTGTAAAGGAGATGTCAAAAGATTTTAATCAAGCATTGAACTACCACTTAGTCTGTCAGTCAGTCAGTCAGTCAGTCTGTCAACCAATAGGCAAAGGGCAATAACTCAGCGTTCTTCGACAGTGTATATCTTCGCTTGTTAGGCATCAGTCAGTCAAGCAAAAGATCTCAAATTGGTCTGTTAGTTATCCGACTGACTCTCTGACTGGGAGTTTTTCAATGAGAGTATAATCAGTAAGCAAAAAAATGCCACAATCAGATAATGAAATGGAACGGATCATTCATGCTACTGTCCATCAGTCAGCTGTTCAGATCTATTTAGTCTCACTTACAAATTGGGATTAAGCAGATGAGTCGTCACACTCCGCTCCGTATCGACAATTCGCACATGAATCTCTCGGCCCGGTATGAACACCTTACGCTGAAACGAGTTGAACTTCACACTCGTTCCATAGATGCTGATGAAGGGTATCTCCTGGCGTAGGAGCACGCTGTTCTCGTCATCGAACTCCTCATCATCGTCGTCCGTCTCCTTGCGCTCCACCAGCACCGGCTTGTCGCCCACAGTCGACAAGATCGTTACGGAATCGGGAAACGCCAGCGTCTCATCATATTCCGAATCGACCATCGAGAACTGAAACTCGGGCAGGCAGCGACTGTGATGCGCCTGCTCATCATCCTCATCTATAACATCGTCCACACAGTCCTTAAACACATCGTCCCCGTCATCGTGATGCTCGGGATCAGCCCCATCGTTTCCATCATCGCCCGCAAGAGGATCGCAATGGCCGTGGGCCGTGTAGGGCCTAGCATCATTCATGGCCTCGTATTGTGCGAAAAGTAAGGAACTATCTAAATCATCATAGCCACGATTGATATAACCGCCATACTGACTGGGTCTATACACGTCATCCGCAGGATATTCAACTGCAATAGAAACCAAGATCGAATATATTAATAAAATGTCAATATGCATATATTGCAAATAGAATTTGAGTTGGCTCAAAGAAAGGTGTTCGGATAAGGCAGAGATAAATCATGTCAGACTAGAACGGTTTCTAAATGTAGTAAGCCTTATATACTAATAGCATTTAAAAAGAGCAGTGAATGAGCGCAATCCAACAAATTGGTTTTAGTAATGGGACAAGTATTGCTAAAAACATTTGATGACTCAACCTCTTTGTTCGGCTCCCAATCATTCCAACAATGTTGATAAGAAGTTCGTAATAATATACAATATTATCAATCGTTAACTTCAGGAGTATTGACCATGGGGGAATTTAGTAAGTGTGTTTCAGGACTATCTAACTAGTATATGTAAATATAATATCCAAAAAAAAGGAGCATTCATTGATTGAGTTGGCGTGGTCCAATTATTTTAATCTCTTTTGTAAACCATGGAGGACCGTGGCGGTGAAATTCAATTATCTAAAAATGATATAATATAATTATATATTTCTGACGGACGTGGGCGCAAGGTACACTTATCTTTATCTACTCCATTCTAAGAGCAATGCCACCCACTTTATGTAGTACACCAGAGCGCCGCCCACATACTTGTATATAAATAATTTCTGCCTTATCTCATATTTACACGAATAGTTTTTGTTTCTGCGCGTAACTTGCTCACTTTTAATTAGCTAAATTCCATTCATTGTTTCAACTAAATGTGACTGTGTCGACTTTGCTCAGCTCTTGAGCATGAGTGCACGAGTACTGATGGCAGCTCGAAGCCCACAGAATTGCCGGCCCGTACTACTCGACTCTATCTAACTATCAAATGGAAAGGTATATCAGCGTGAGTTGTGCAAAAGTTTTCTTTGACAAGGGCTTATATTTTCAGGTGTAGTCTTGTTTAACTTCATGATTCTTCGAATTAGTTAAGCATGCGACTGATAATAACTAAGAGAACTTTAGTCGCGATTGCCCGACTAGGAGATACCTTGAACCGTACGGAACATGATTTCTAAATCAGTCTGCGATATAAATTCAATGAAGTTAAATTCTAAATTAAGTTCTCTGAGCACATTGACCAGGCTATGTATATACTTATATCTATTCTTTAGCCGTGTCCGTCTGTCTGTCTCTTCATAGGTATGAGCACGTCGATCTCAGAGAATTTAAGAGTTTAGTAGGTCCGTGTTGAGCAAGCCCAGATTTGAGTTTGAGGAAAATAAAAAATCACTGACTTTCTTTTAATTTTATAGACAAGGAATCCTATTGAAAGTCTAATTGTAAATATACAAATTACGAATTGCTTAATGTATTACAAAATTTTGTATTTTTATACCCATTCACGAACGTGATATGAGTATATCGGTTGTGTTATTTCATCGTTTATCATCATTTATCAGTAACCTTTTCTTATTATATATTCTTATTTTAGAGCTTTACAACTTCGATGGGAACAGCTGTTGCTCCTATTAAATTATATTCTACGTTTGTAGTGAGAATTTACTTATTTTCTGAGTTAAATTTTATTCAGGGACTGTGCCAGTGCCAGTAACTTTTATCGTACAGCTACAAAATTCAAGGTCTATTTGTGGCTCGCATATGGCAAACGCTGAAAAGTATGACAGCTCACGCTGATAATGGGGGTTTGGTCTAGTTTGATAAGAGCGTACATAGACCATAAGAAATATTTTATTTTGATCAAAAACAAATCGACCGAATCGACGTTACTTGAGTTTTTTAAAGGTAAAAGTTTCCCTAGCTCAAAGTATTGCAGATATAGAACATACAAAAATTTGGCATGCACCATAATATGCTCTAGTATCTGATAAGCACAATTTCAAATTATATCAAATCAATAAATATAAAATTCAGTTTTCCGATGAGGTCTCTAAAGCTAGCGCTATAGTCAGTCAGTCTATAATATTCCATTTACTTTCCACAGATAAAAACAGTTGAAGCGTTTGGTGGCTTGGCTACATAGTGCGCACTTGTCATTAGATTCCAATCAAAGTGTTTGACTGAGCTATGATATATGGAGTAGATATATTTGATAGATAACATAGGTAGGAGTAAATAAATGTATATGGGGTGCCACTCCAGTGTAGCCCTGAATTCTATTAGTTTAACTGATAAAAAGGTAAAATATATGACAGCTAAATTAAACTATTAGATAAGTTATTGGCCAGATTAAAGGCAGATCCACTAAGAGCAAAATAAGAAAGGAAAATGGACAAAAATATCTATAAATCAAGTTGGAATAACTTTTAGTCAGGCACCACGTATTCCTTCACGGGAAATTATCACTAAGAAAATGCTGATCGATACTGAATTGACTGTTTTTTACATTCAGACTTCGTTTCGCTACATAAATATCGTTTCTAATATCTTATCAGCCAAAAAGTAACAAAGGCGGTGTCTAGCTGGAAATGCATTATTCCTAACATTTACGCGAACATACTGAAATATATATTTATTTTCAGCTGTCTTTCTGGGTTCAAGTTCGACTGAGCTATAATGCTTGCTAGTTTGTGTGCCAGCTTATCGTAGAGGCTGTTTCTTGGCATTGAGGCTCGCGATCATAAAATATCTTGTAAAGCTGTTAGGTTTAATTGAGTTCAAAAACACGATTTTAATTTTTATTACACCTAGTCAGTGGATCTAGAGTGAATGCTCATTATCTTGGTTTGACGAAAATGTACTTTGCAGGCGTAGCAGCAGATGTATATACATATATGTATATTCTGGATCAGTACATCATCATGATCATGTATGTACGAATGTATGCATGTGTGCACACACATAGGAAAGATGCCAAACATTTTGTTCAATATACTGTGACTGACTTAACGGCATTAAATGAAACTTTCAGTACATGAATATTCAAAGTTAACAAAAATCTCAACTCATTTGCATTTCGGCTATATTAGCATTTGACTTTTAAAGGGGAACTTGGTAAAACTTGGAGTCGGTATAATTCTGCATTATTACATGTTGCATATTGTAGGTGCATCGTTTGCATCGAATATTCAGTGCTCAGTCGTACTGTTTGTTGTTCAGTTGCTCAGTTGTTATGTCGCTCAATCGCTCAGTCGCTCAGTTGCTCAGTGACTCAGTCGCTCAATCGTTCAGTTGCTCAGTCACTCAGTCGCTCAGTCGCTCAGTCACTCAGTTTCTCAGTTGCTCAGGTGCTCAGGTGCTCAGTTGCTCAGTCGACCAGTCCCTCAGTCCCTCAGTCGCTCAATCATTCTGTCGCTCAGTCGCACTGTCCCTCAGTCGTACTGTCACTCATTCAATGTGACTCAGTTGCTCAGTTGTTCTGTCGCTCAGTTGTTCTCTCGTTCAGTTGCTCAATTGCTCAGTTGCTCAGTCGGTCAGTCGCTCTGTCGCTCTGTCGCTCTGTCGCACTTTCCCTCAGTCGTACTGTCACTCAGTCGCTCAGTTGTTCTGTCGCTCAGTTGCTCAGTCACTTAGTCGTACTGTCACTCATTCAATGTGTCGCTCAGTTGCTCAGTTGCTCAGTTGTTTTCTCGTTCAGGTGCTCAGTTGCTCAGTCGGTCAGTCGCTCTGTCGCACTGTCCCTCAGTCGTACTGTCACTCAGTCGCTCAGTTGTTCTGTCGCTCAGTTGCTCAGTCACTCAGTCGTACTGTCACTAATTCAATCTTTCGCTCAGTCACTCAGTCGCTCAGTCGCTCAGTCACTCAGTCACTCTGTTGTTCTGTCGCTCAGTCACTCAGTCGCACTGTTGTTCTGTCGCTCTGTCGCTCAGTCGCTCAGTCACTCAGTCACTCAGTCACTCTGTTGTTCTGTCGCTCAGTCGCTCAGTCACTCAGTCGCACTGTTGTTCTGTCGCTCAGTTGATCAGTCACTCAGTCGTACTGTCACTAATTCAATCTGTCGCTCAGTCACTCAGTCGCTCAGTCGCTCAGTCACTCAGTCACTCTGTTGTTCTGTCGCTCAGTCACTCAGTCGCACTGTTGTTCTGTCGCTCTGTCGCTCAGTCGCTCAGTCGCTCAGTCACTCAGTCACTCTGTTGTTCTGTCGCTCAGTCGCTCAGTCACTCAGTCGCACTGTTGTTCTGTCGCTCAGTCGCTCAGTCACTCAGTCGCACTGTTGTTCTGTCGCTCAGTCGCTCAGTCGCTCAGTCACTCAGTCGCACTGTTGTTCTGTCGCTCAGTTGATCAGTCACTCAGTCGTACTGTCACTAATTCAATCTGTCGCTCAGTCACTCAGTCGCTCAGTCGCTCAGTCGCTCAGTCGCTCAGTCGCTCAGTCACTCAGTCACTCTGTTGTTCTGTCGCTCAGTCGCTCAGTCACTCAGTCGCACTGTTGTTCTGTCGCTCTGTCGCTCAGTCGCTCAGTCACTCAGTCACTCTGTTGTTCTGTCGCTCAGTCGCTCAGTCACTCAGTCGCACTGTTGTTCTGTCGCTCAGTCGCTCAGTCACTCAGTCGCACTGTTGTTCTGTCGCTCAGTTGCTCAGTCACTCAGTCGTACTGTCACTAATTCAATCTGTCGCTCAGTCACTCAGTCACTCAGTCACTCAATCACTCAGTCACTCAGTCACTCAGTCGCACTGTTGTTCTGTCGCTCAGTTGCTCAGTCACTCAGTCGTACTGTCACTAATTCAATCTGTCGCTCAGTCACTCAGTCACTCAGTCACTCAATCACTCAGTCACTCAGTCACTCAGTCGCACTGTTGTTCTGTCGCTCAGTTGCTCAGTCACTCAGTCGTACTGTCACTAATTCAATCTGTCGCTCAGTCACTCAGTCACTCAGTCACTCAATCACTCAGTCACTCAGTCACTCAGTCGCACTGTTGTTCTGTCGCTCAGTTGCTCAGTCACTCAGTCGTACTGTCACTAATTCAATCTGTCGCTCAGTCACTCAGTCACTCAGTCACTCAATCACTCAGTCACTCAGTCACTCAGTCGCACTGTTGTTCTGTCGCTCAGTTGCTCAGTCACTCAGTCGTACTGTCACTAATTCAATCTGTCGCTCAGTCACTCAGTCACTCAGTCACTCAATCACTCAGTCGCTCAGTCACTCAGTCGCACTGTTGTTCTGTCGCTCAGTTGCTCAGTCACTCAGTCGTACTGTCACTAATTCAATCTGTCGCTCAGTCACTCAGTCACTCAGTCACTCAATCACTCAGTCACTCAGTCACTCAGTCGCACTGTTGTTCTGTCGCTCAGTTGCTCAGTCACTCAGTCGTACTGTCACTAATTCAATCTGTCGCTCAGTCACTCAGTCACTCAGTCACTCAATCACTCAGTCACTCAGTCACTCAGTCGCACTGTTGTTCTGTCGCTCAGTTGCTCAGTCACTCAGTCGTACTGTCACTAATTCAATCTGTCGCTCAGTCACTCAGTCGCTCTGTCGCACTGTCCCTCAGACGTACTGTCAGTCAGTCCCTCAGTCGCTCAGTCGCTCAGTCGCTCAGTCGCTCAGTCGCTCAGTTGTTCTGTCGCTCAGTTGCTGAGTCACTCAGTCACTCAGTCGTACTGTCACTCATTCAATCTGTCGCTCTGTCGCTCAGTTGGTCTGTCGCTCAGTTGGTCAGTCGCTCAGTTGGTCAGTCGCTCATTCAGTGTGTCGCTCTGTCGCTATGTCGGTCTGTCGGTCTGTCGGTCTGTCGGTCTGATCACACACTTCATTTCATTTTACTCCACTGCACTGTACTGTTCACCTCCACCGCACCTGGACGACTGAAGAAATGCTGCAGCTGCTGCCCTTTATATAGGGCGACTTTCACTCAAAGCCTAGGACGCGCTCAAATATTGAGCCCGGCGCTAGGCAGAGGTCGTTGCAGTTGAGCTTTTAGTGACCAATGGGAAGACTCTCTGCTGCTGCAAGCACTCTAGCTTCGTTATAATCAACTATTAATGACAAATGAAGAGTGTTGCATTCATATAGACAACATAAATGATCTTCAGTAGTTCTTCATCATGGCTCTCTTCTTTGAGTGCAAAAAAGATCTAAGAATTATTGAAGCATCAGTTCTTCGAAGGGATCAGGAGATCTGGTAGTCGACCAGTCTCAGCTGGATCACTCTGAACGCCAATTAAATAAATATTTGGAGAGCTCTCAGCGTGACGTCTTTTTCACTTTCATTGCTTTAACCGTTGCTAAATGCTCATTCACACATCTTAGCAGGCTGGCGATGATGAGGTTTGTTAAGTGTTGTTGTGGATAAGTTACTGAAGCTCGTCGAGCAGCAGTTTCTGATAAGAATATATGATGTGATATATAAAAAAAAAAAAGGCGGAAAAGATAAAAATATTAAAGTATGCGCCAAAAACAAAATCTTTATCGGCAAAGAAGAGAGAAGAAGAAAACAATTTGCTGATAGTATGCGATAAAATGCAAACTTTACAACTAAGTCTGTAGTTTTTTATCATTCTAATTTTTATGGTTTTTTTTTTTTGTTTTTCTTCAGTACAACAGACGTCACAGACTTTTAAGTTGATTTTCTAGTACATTTACAAAATATTTGCGGAATTGCATGACTCACATGGAACGCTTCGATTCGATTTGCGTTGATTTGATTTGAGGTTCTTTGTGTGAACTGATAAAAATATCTAAAAATACATATGTATGTGTATCGATTGCAATTAGCAGGTCTTTCAACCCTATTCTCAGCTTACTGCCGAAAGAAATCGAAACTTCCTGTTGCAGTGATTCGCCATTGATTTGATTCGTAAGCAAATGCTCGTTTTAACGTGGGCTGCATTCACAATGGACTTGAGCGTTATGAATAATTTGCTAATGGTGCCGTTAGAGTTGCCACGCCCCCCTTTTGGCAAGGGGACCGACTCGAATAACACGCAAAGCTCCGTAGGCACGTGAGGCGAAAGCTACGACCAAACTCCAGGGTTATATAATATATCTATAAGTATACAACCTGGCTTGCAAGGCCTAAATATTTGCTTTGTAAATTGGTGGTGTAAATGGAAAATTATATAGCCGCCTAACAAATCGGAAATAGATATTTGTATAATGAAAATTGCTTGCATTAGGAATGAACTCAAGCAAGAACTCAAAAATGTATTAATATAATATAATATATATTAATATAATATAATATAATATAATATAATATAATATAATATAATATAATATATATTTGTATTTCTTTTTTTTTCAAGTTTTAATAAAACAGATAACTTAAATATTTGTTTTTCCAAGTCTTTCTTCTCAGTCGAGTTATCCAACACTTTTAAATGGATGTTATAATACACTAAAAATGTGGCCCATGTGGCAGTTTATCAGATTTTATGACACTATAATCGTTGATAATTGACAATTGCTGATAACAAACTTTATTATAGCTATTTACATATGTATGTATATGTATATATGTATGTACGTATATCTAGGCTTATCGGGTAAAGAGAGATTTTTTTGTACGTACATATACATATACACGAAGATATAGTTCAACTTGACAGCTGGAAATGTATTTAATTATCGAAGTTAATAAAAACATTAAGCATTGGTTTATTTCTATATTTCAATAAATTCTCGCATTTAGTGTTTGCGCATCACACACCCACACAACATTAACATACAAAGAAACATGAAATAATTGCGCGTCTCGATGCAAATGCGAGTCAAATTCTTTTTCACTTTCACAAGCAAACCGGCTAAACAAACCGGTCAACTACTACAGTGAAACAGTTCTAGCGAATGAACAAGAGTCGCTCGAAGCAGAAAACAAAACGGGTCCAACATAGACGAAGGCAGGTTTAGCATGTCGGTGTCACCTGGAATGCTCTCTGTGCAATGATCTAACCATGAGCAACTTCGGAGCACAGCCAACACAAAAGCGCTGACAAATTGTGGCCAAAACCCAATTGCAAAGACTTTTGAAAATATGTTAAGTTATATATATTCTAATAGCGGTATTTCAAGATAATATATTATATTCCAACAGGTATATGTGTATCTTATACTTGAACTGGCGTGAACATTGCCATTCCTCGATTTCCAATTAGCTAATTACCTTGATTTCAAATTATATGAACCTAATTTTGATTTTATTACTTGTCTCTTTTATGAAGAGCAACAAAGACGGAATATTTAAGCAGCATTTCGTCATAGCACATATAATTATAGATCGGATAACCGGATATCGGCAGATCCCCAATGCTAGAGCAATTGTTATGCTGCTTATCAGCTAGAAATCCCCGCTAATCCACTTTCATTTCGCTCATTCAATTGGGTCTTTATCAGCAGAATTTCCTAGGATAATTTATGACAATTTGAATTTGGAATTTACCCATGCTAGCCATCAGCTCTGAAATGCTACGGCGATGACGTTGCACTCGCATATTTTGCAGATCTGACGTCAGCGTCGCAGTCCGCGCGCTCTGCAGCTGCTGCGCCTCTGCGTTGGCAGCGCTGCTGACGCTCAGTGCATTCGGCTGGGACATTTTAGGCAATACTCCTGCTGCTGCTGAGGCTGCTGCCGTTGTTGTTGTAGCTTTTTTGGATTATTTGGTATTTTTGGTATTTATTATTTGGTGCTTTTGCTTGTAGTCGAGAGAAATTCATTTTGTTTATGTTTCTGTTTTTTGTTGTCATTTGCAATACGGAGAATCCGTTCCAGCTGTTGTTGTTGTTGTTCTTCTTCTTCTTCTTGTTGTTGTTGTTGTTCGCATTACACCAGCTACAATATTTAAACAGCAAATACAGATGTAATTATAAAACATATATGGAGTCTCACAAAATTGGCTCAAGGCGAAAATTTAAATGGCACATCAAAAATTAATTATTATTCTTTATAACTAAACATAATTTAATTGGTCACGTGGCCTTTGTATTTAATTATAGATTAATTGTTTATAAATTCAATTTTTATTGCTTAAAACATTTTGCTACTATTTATATGTGGCTACCGAATGCCCACTCTATATTAACTTAAAGAGAAGTTTTTGAATTAATTCGATTTTAAATATCGGGAATTTAAATTCATTTTGTGCTATCTAATTTATGCTTATTTGTTATTTTTATTCTAACTTTCTCGTTTATTATTAATTCGCGAATATGGTATATTTTTTGTGTATTATTTAAATAAGATTTTTGATTAATATAATAAATATCACGGAATTAGACGTTGATTATAAGCCAATATCCAGGCACACACATTCATATATATTAATACATATACATATGTATGTATATACATATGCACATTTTCTTATTAATATAAACCACTTGCAGCTGATATAGTACATATGTATATTCATACTACATAAGTACATATAAAGTGCTCATAAAAGTTTGCACAACACATTTTTGGCACAAAAGGAAATTTTGCAATGATGTAAAAAAAAAACTGTAAATGTAAACAGCAGCAGCAATAATAACAACAACAACAACAACAAGAAAGCACGGATGTAAATGGAATATGTATTCCAATTGTAATCGCAATTGCACACATATACATGCACACATACACATATACACACATATACATGTACAACTATATATGTATATCTTACATATGTATATACTCTGTGCATCAAGCAATTGCAATGTTTTTAATTTCTGTCGAATATTTTGCATTTTTGCATCTTTCAGATTCACGCACGCATCAGATGCATAATTCCGTTAATAATAACCGAAAAGTCTTATAGTGGGAAATCAGCACGTCTGCTGATAATAATTGCCCATTGTTTACTTTGGCCGTAGCCGAAGCCAGTGACTAACGGAAGTTGCAGCTTTCAAGAAGCCGTTGCTGGAAGCCGCAGCGCGAATATTTAGCGCGCAGTGACATTTAAGACCGAAAAAAAATGTAGCAAAAACAACAACAAGAGAAATGCTGCCACGCTGTTCTCTTTTAGCTACGTCTGCTTCTTTCTACCTGCGACAACACAGCCGAACAGCCGAATAGCCGAGCAGTCGTCGACCGAGGAAGATAGCGCGCAGAAAATAAAGACACTTCACATGCACATGACACGCACAGTCACATACACAAACAAACACACATACACGCACGCACACTGACTCAGCGCGTGCCCCGATCAACGATCGATTCGAGTTGCGAACGCGAGCGCGTAGCCAAAACGTTGCATCAACGTTGCCGTCACTTTGTTTAATAATAGTAACTAAACCAGTCAACCGCCGCGTTGGCCAAAGCTTTTTTTCTGCTCGTAGCGGCAAGCCAAACGGTTAAGGTTTTAACCGATTCAAGAGCGCGCGCTCACACTCTTAACCGTTTAGCAACGGCCAGTTTGTGCTCTCTCTATCCACTCTCCCACGAGCAGTTAGAGGAGTTGCTGGCAAAAAGAGCAGCACCAAGAACGGACGAACAGCTGTTGACGGCCTTTCATGAAAGTGCGAGCAGTGCGGCAGCATGTGAGTTTAAAATAAAGCTCGCTTATAAGAGCTGCCCCACAAAGCACACAAGGTCGCAGCCGTAACGAGTTTAACCATTGTTGTTGCGGCGCGTAAAGCGAGCTTTTTCATAAAGCTCAATTGTGATCGTTATGGGGAAATTCTAAGAGAAGGCTTATGTCATTTATCAATATTTATTTCAAGGATTGGTAGCATATAAATTTAAATATATGTAATTAATTTTCAAGACGATCGCCCTCGCAACATTTCAATATCTCTTGCTCTGTATATATGTATACATACGTATGTATGTACGTGTCTCTGAATATATACAAATGCATGTACATATATATGTGTTTGTAGATATTCTATCTAATCGTTCAATTTTGGTGTAATCGACACTGGTTGTTCACATTTAGGCTACGTGAATATACAGCAAATTGTCACAAATGAGTCGCGGCAACTAAAGGCAAATTATAATTACATTCTGATAAGATTATAGCAACAAAATAAACATATAAAATAGTGGGAATATTTTAACACAGGTGTGCATAGTAAATATCACACTCTACAAAATAGCGGGCCAAGTAATTCCATTTGCATTCAAAAACTGGCGACACACCCACCAGGTGGATTGCTTTCCAGGTAACTGCTAAAAACAATAGGTATTCAATTAAACAAATAAAGCTAGATATATGATATGTCATGTCTTATAAATATACCTTGATATTTCAGTACTCAAAATCTACCCGGAATCAATTGAAAGTTGGTAAACAGTGTATACGGTGTTTGTGGCGATGTATGTATCAGACTAAAGGAGGCATTGATTTCCTGTGTGGGTCACTAATAAATACAGAATGTCTTTTGTATATTTGGGATATTGAATATCAGCGGATCAGCGACTAGCTATGGTGGTGGATCATTTCTCTTACGTTGTAAAAGATATCTATAAGTATGACGCTATAGCTTCTTGCCAATCATATGTGTAATGCCTTTCAAATGCAAATGACCTTTACCCTCGGAATTAAATAGTCTCTGGCATGCTGTGTTGGCGAGCGTTGAGCTAAGCAAAATAGTGTTACAAAGCGATTTGTTAATTCGTATTCAGATACGTAAATCTATACATACACACATATATGATATAGACAGCAATTCATTGATCATTCCTGTGTGAAAACTAGGGAAACATCTATTTTAATTTTTAAAAAAAAAGCTCCCGATGACAGAAGCGCTTTATATTCCAGTCGCGGTTTATAAAAGTTCAAACGGTAATTGAACTATTGTTGTAAGTTTCCAAATGGAATTTAACTTTAACGATTTATTTTTCTATCATATACGTCGCCATAGGCAATCCGGTTATTAATAATCAGCTTAGCATCCAAAACGTGAGCAAGTTCTCTCGCCTGTTTAGTTATTTCTGGCATTACTTTTGCATCGTCTTCGGTTTGCTCCTGCTTAGATGAAACCATTTGAGAATTCTCTGGGTTCAGCTGTTGCACAGAGTCTAACAACCACAATAAAATATTGAAATATATAATATATAAATAATATGATATATCCATTCAAAATAACTGATAATACTGCCTAATAATAGTTTTATTGTTCATCTCAACACAATAGATATTATATCACTAATTTAGAAATTAGTCGCTGTAATTAAATAACTATTAACTATTATTATTCTTTATACAAATAGACTAAAGAGCTAATAAAATTTCTTGATTTGCTTTTACAGTAGATTCTTCTAAATAGTTTTAATATTTATTCTATTTTTAGTACAAATGGTATGTACATATCCATTGTTTTCTAATTGTTGCTAATATGAAAAGCATGTTTTTTCTTTCATCGAAATACTGTTACTCTACTTTACTGAATTTTCATTCTCGATCGAAACACAATAAATACATTTAGAAACTCTATACCAGCTCAGAGACTTTGGATACATAATTTTTGGTCAATCCTTTACGGAAGTTTACAATAATAACAAGAAACTTGGAGTAAGACTCTGAAACTATTATGAAATAGTCCCCAAGTCAATCCCAAAATGGAATAAATCTTTTGATGTATTGATAGATGTTTGGAGTAAGTTATTATAAATATTTTTTATGTAAAAGCATATAGATACACGGTTTATTTTAGTTTTTCAGACAATAGCGTTTCTGTTATACCAGATCTGCTATAACATTAACTCTATAAAACACTGTTTTTACTCCGCTGATGAGGAAACTTTTATATACTTTGGACTAGCTGTATTGTTATGATTTGCAATATTATATTTGTAATATTACATATATTACATACATATATATTAGTTATTAAAAAAAAACCGTTTCAATGACGCCTTGATGATGAGTCAAATGCTGAAATACACAGATACAAACTTGCTGCGAATCTCTTATCGAATAAGAAATACAATGAAACGAGAATGGTAATGTGAATGATGAAAGGAGCAAAAGATAGAGAGAGATAGAGATGCAATGCTAGATTTGTGCATGCCGCTTAAACTACAATGAATATATCTTCTACATAAAACTTACGATATATGTAGTTGTGAGTGGTAAAATAACTGTAATATCCAAGTGCCAAGTGCCAAGTGCCAAGAGCTTAAAGTTAGATTCACTTTGATTCCTTTATAAACAAGTTTTCATGATTCATACGAATAGCTTTTAATTGTATACACACATATGCAAATTAATGTGCGTGTGTTTGTGAATTATGGGTGTCTAGTGCACTCTTTGATGTCGTATTCCTTTCGAATCGTTCGCAAGTGCAAATCAATTGGGGCATAACGGCAAAGGCGCACGAAAATCTTTGTATTTTAATTTCCAAATTGTTGTGATGCCCAATCAACACGCACACAGTTACATTGACGCGCACACATACACAGACACCCGGAGAGGAGAGTGTGAGCGGAAGAGAGAGAGACCGAGACGCACGCGTAGCTGTTGAACTTTCTCAACACCAGTTGAAAACTTGTTGCCGTAAATACATACATACATATGTATGTACATACATACATAAGTATTTTTATGTTTAGCAGAACGCAGTCGCCGCGGCCGCCGCCAGCTTTGACGTCAAAATTATAACTGACAAAGCAAACGTAAGAAAAATAACAAAAACATGCTGGCACAACTGGAAGAGAGCACTGGAAGGGCAGCCAGAGCGAGATAGCTGCATGTTGCGAATCTTAAAGACTGAAAGTACGCGGAGTGTAATGCACGAGCATATCATTCGATGCACCCGCATTGCGTAATTTTTTATTTTCTTACTCAAGCCTGCGACTTTACAGCTCAAGTATTTTTCATTAAGTGTGCACTTTAATTCAAGCTTTGACATTTCTTATCGTCGCGACGTATTTCTTCCAGCGTCATAGAGCATGAGCTTTTCGGCTGGAAGCGACTTGTGAGAGAATTTGAGCGTAATGGCGATCGAACAGCTGAGCGATGTTACCGTGGTACGAATACCGTGTAAATTTATTTAAATAGAAAAAAAAACTTTTACAAATTTAACAAACGTTATCAAAAAGAAATATTATAACCTGCTCTCGCATTTTTAGTGCGTTCAGGGTACTAAGAAGATGTTATTTATAAGAAAGGTCAGATAAATATTTTATTTTAAATTACAATAATCAGTTTACATTATGTATATCAAAATATGTAGCTTAATTTTTAGCCTAATTATTTGAGAATATAATTTGGTATAAAATTAATAATAATCAAATAAATTTTTTATGCTTCATTGCTTATGTAAAGCCCATAGCCAAAAAGTTTAATTTTTTAATCAAATATTCATTTGGTATTTTATTTGAGTGTGTTCCCATTGTTTACTATATATAGAGGAAATAATTAGTGGAAATACTTAGAAGAAATATGTACGTAGAGGATCTTCTATGAAAAAATACTTACAGGAAATAGTTGAAGGAAATGCTAAGAGGAAAATTTTAGAGAAGTAATATTTAGAGATGAAGAAATTCCCAGAAGGAAATACTTAAATTACTTGGTAGAAGTAATTTGAGGAAATATTAGCCTACTTGTTATACCCTGAACCCATTGAAAATGGGAAATCAGGGTATAATGGTTTTGTTAAAAGTATGTAACAGGGAGAAGGAGGCGTGGCAGACCCCACAAAGTATATATATTCTTGATCAGGGCGACAAACTGAATCGATTTAGCCATGTCCGTCTGTCCGTCTGTACGTATGTATGAACGCGTCGATTTCTGAAGATATAGAAGCTAGAGACTTCAACTTTTTTTTAAAATGCTCGTATATAGCACGCGGATATCGAGTTTATCACTAAAAATCGATAACTCATCCCGTTATTTTTTTATCGATCAAAAACCTTATCGAAAACCAGTTATAAAATTATATCTCCTACACCTTTAGAGCTAAAGTCTCCAAATTTTAAATGTAGACTCGACTGCACGTGATAGAATTTCGATTTTTGTTATAATTCACCCCCCACCCCTATATCCACCCCCTTACCCATAAGTTTGTAAAAGGCGTATTTCAAATACTAGAGACTTGAGCTTTGGCAAATATACGCATAGTAATGATAAAACCACATTCTGAAAGTTTCATGAAGAACGTACGTCCACAAAAAAAGTTATTGAACAATTAAGTTCCCATAGTAAGCCCACACTGCAGCCCATGCCTGTTAATGCGTGCGTGCCTATGGGTGTCTATGTATATGTTTGCGTGTGTGTGTGTGTTTGTTTAAGCTGAATGACACTAAAAATTATTGAAATGGCTGTTGCTCGGAGGGTTCAGGGTATCTCGTAGTCGAGCAGTCCCGACTAGAGCTTTCTTACTTGTTATTATTCTGGGTTGTTTTGGTGTCCGAATCGCTTTATCCAATAGAATTGGAGATATTTTTTGATCATATCAATAGGTTATATATTGGTTTATAGGTTATATATTGTGTGCCTGATTGCCGTCTGATTTCCCTATTATGATGAGCAAATAAAAGATGACTGAAAATAATTTATTAACAATATTGGCTAATTATCGTATGGTTTCTTCTTTCGCTTTTTAGTCGGATTGTGATACAACCAATTTCGGAGCTGAGCAGACTGGTGATGCAAAGTTTACATCTATTCCTAATAATACATTCTTTTATGCAATACAATCACTTTGCAAAATGGGCCTGTACTTACCTCTACACATTCAAATACCTGGGTGAATAGAACAGCAATCACTGCTTTAATATAAATCATGTTTGATAAGTGATAAGGGTCACACTCGAAAAATGGAACCACAAACCTGATAAGAGCTTAAGTCAAAGTAATCATTTTCTCTTTACAGGGTGTCGCTTTTTGATCCACTTTAAACAAAATGAAATACTTTGGTAGATTTCTTGTTCATATAATATTTGATTTATTTTGTTAATTGTTTTCTCTTGTTTTCGTTTTAATAGCTTTATAAATGGTTTCATTTTCTCAGAAAAAATAATGTATTAATGCTCTAATCTATCAACTACGTACATTAAGTTTTTACTTTTCATATAAATTGTTTAGGCATATATATTTGCATATATATTTATATTTTTAATTATTTATAAATGTAGTAAATTGTATTTTGTATGCTTCTTGACATTTTTGAATTTTGAATGGGTTTTAAGTTTGTTTGGTTTTTTACAGCGATCCCTTGCAGCGTTTGCCAAATACGTTAATCAAAAATAGTTACATTTTATACGGTTTATTATTCCAGTTAATTTTCACAAATATATATAAGTATATATGATTAATCTATAGCACATTAAATTTGCTTATAAAGCTACTGCATATAGTGTTCTTCTGTCTGTATGTGTGTGCGTGTGTGCGTGTGTGTGGCTGGCTGTCTGGGTGTGTGGGTGTGGTATTGCTTAAAGAATTCACATTGAGAATCTAAATTTCGATTTGAACTGCCAACATGAAAAACAATTGATAATTGTACAAATAAAACTTTGGATTAGAAAGAAGCAAATCGCATTTCTATACGAAGATTACGATAAATATTTATGCATGTGTCTATATTTATTCAAATATATCTATGTATGTGTATGTATATGTATATGCACTTGTATATATGTACGACTACATGTACTGCCATTAAATTAATATATATAAAAATATATATATATTTATATGTAGATTTGCAATTTGTATATTACAGAAAATCATAAGCGTCTCGTTTGCGTGATTACATTGATCTAAAACGATGCATGGCAATTGTTGATTTGATTTATCACATATACACTTATATAGAAACAGATGTCCTTATATATCGGAGAAATCAAATGAACTACTGCAACACACCCCTTAACGTTTTTCCACATTTCATAACTTATGTATATATGTGTATATATACTATTTAAATTTTTGTTTTTTTGTTTTTTTGACACAATGTGTTTCGCTCTCGCCCACCGTCCAGACGCACTTTAGGCATCCGACAGATCACAGTAAGCGGTTCCTCCTCCCACTCCTCCACCTCCGCTGGTGCCCGCAGCCAACGTCTTCTGCTCATCATCCATAAGTGCATCGGCAAACTCGACGCTCGCCTCGTGATGGTTCACCTGGGGCGAGGAGCTGCTCTCGCCACAATTTGTGGCATACACATGCCGTCTGCTGCCCCCGGGCAGCTGATTCGAGTCATCCGTGTCCGCATCTCTTATGGAATTGAATGCATTACATGCATTCGCATTCGGCGAACAGGTGTCATCATTGGGTGGATAAACGTGACGATGATAGCTGCCTCCCCCGCTGCCTCCGCCACTTATGCTGCCATCTCCATCCAGCTCCGCATCCCGTACGCTGCCAAACACCGGCGTATGCGAGGAGCTCTTCCGCAACGAGGCCGGCGGCGACCAGACGGTCTGGTACAGAGGCGAGGCGAAGACGTACATGTGATTCAGATACTCCATGTCGTAGCTGGGCTGATACGAGTCGGTTTCTAGCGGGTTGTACGTGTGCTGATACATCGGCGTTTGCCGGCAGCTGGCCGAGCCGGAGGCGCTGCCCGCATACTGCGGCGTATCGTAGTTCTGCGAACGCGTCGAGCTGCTCAGCAAATGCAGCTGGGCGTGGCCGCCGTGACTGCCGCCCGCACTGCTGCCCCCACCGCCCGCTCGATGGACAGGCAGCGTGGCATAGATGCCGCGATATGCCTCATACGGTGTTTGCGGATAGTACGCATCGCTCCATCGCACATGGTTCGGCGTGTAGTCGCCTTTGGCATACAACTGCAATGAGAGTGGAGGAAATTTAGTTTGTGAACTTTCGAAAGTGCTTTAAAAACGATTTGTCTATAACTGTTTATACTGGAAATTCTATCAAAAATACTAGAAACCAATATTCAAGCTAATAAACTCTGATGGAGCTGTGCTGATAGATAATATACGAGGGCCTGATATACCCATTGTATTATTATGGTAGTAAATACTACAAATACATACAAATCATTTGTGATTTTTGTACATGAGACTCACATAGAGAGGCGATTGACTTTTAGTGAGTTTGATAAGGTTTTGCGAAAAGTCTAACAATAAGCAATCGAATCATTATTGATATTTCTACTATATTCATTTAACACATTTTAATTATTCTCAATTGAGCTCTTCATGTGTATTGATCTTATAGTTTTAGCCAGCAGCTTGTCTAGCGAAGATAAAAACGAATATTATATAACTTCTGATTTCCTTGGGAAATATGACTATAAATCTATTCTATGGCGCTCAACCTCAACACCTCCTCAAGTAGATCCGTAGTTTTGCTCACCTGTATGGGTCGACAAAAGCCCTTATTCATATGCCTCGGCACGCCCAGCGTGTAGCTGTGACTGAAGCCGACCTCCGGGCTTAGAAGATACTCGTGAAATTTGTTGGGAAAGAACTCGATCTTTTTGTAGTTGTTGTAGATTTCCGGCTGTAAATTGAATCGACAGATTATTAAAGCTTCAGTATAGTTTATAATAAGGAGCATACCGTTAGGTTCTTCTTCTTTTTATAGCTGGCCCAGTTTTGCGCCTCGAGGATGAGCTTGCCGCCGGGCCGCAGTTGATTGAAGATGCGCTTGAAGGCCAGTTTGAGGCCCGCGTCCCCAAAGTTCAGATGTATCCACTTGGTGACCGATAGACACAATATGAGATCGTATTGCTGGGTGTCATTCGCCATCAGGGACTCGTCCTTCAGGACATAGTTCGTTTGGCGAAAGAATACATTTTGCGGAAATTGGTTTTTGCAATTGGAGTTGAGTGGCGATTTTCCCGTGGGCGGCAAGTGGGGCATGCCACCGTAGGTAAGCGGGAAGGAAATGGGAAAGAATTCGTGCGGCTTGACCAGCAATTCATCCAGTTTCTGCAGCTGCTCCAAATGATGATGATCGTGACTGTGATGATGGTGATGATGATGGTGGTGGTGGTGATGAAATTGTTGCAGGTGTTGCAGGGCCAGCTGCTGCTGCAGTTGCAGTTGCAGTTGTTTCTGGTGCTGTTGCGCCCTTCGGCGCTTCTTGCCACGTCGCGTCTTCTTATGTCCGTCCCCTGGCTCCGCCTTATCGGGCTTCGACTGCGACTGCGACTGCGACTGCAACTGCTTAGTCTCTGGCACGACACGCTCTTCCTCGGGTATGCGCACAAATATCGATAAGTTCCGTCGTGCTCGGGCAATCAGCTCGCGATCGATATCAATGCCCAAAATGCTCTTGGGCGCCAGGTGTCGAGCCACTGTGATGGTCATGTGGCCCACATTGCAGCCAATGTCGAGAATGTCCTTGTTCTGGAACAGTTCCACATGCTGCTCGAACACCTGCAGCCGCACGTCGCGAAACTCGTTGAGGTGTCGAAAGTCCACATAGCGATCGAAGTTGCCATAGCGATATTTGAGTCCATCCGCCCGGAATTTGGGCGTCGTTGCATGCAGCGGAGGGATCAAAGCAGGCTCCAGCATCAGGCTAACAACGGGCTGAGCTTCACTGGCCGCTGCCGTCCCCGCTGTTGCTGCGACTGCTGCAGACGCGGCTGCTGCATCGTCCGCCGAGGGCGTATCCGGCTCCCCAGCCGTATGCGACGTGGCTGCGGATATGGTGCTCAACGGACTGCCCAGGCCATGCTCCGACAGATCGGGCGTATCGTCGCGCGGTATGTCCACAACTGAAAGAAAGCCAGGATTATAGTGTGTGTGTGTGTCAGCAACTGGTTGCTTCTTGCACTTACCCTCGATGAGCGGCTTGTGCGGTAGGTCCTCCACGGGACTCAGCTGCTCCGTTTCGCTAAAGGATGTCGAGCGCCGCGTGTTCGGCTTGCGTGCCCCACTTGGCTGCAGGAGGCGTGGCGGCCGCTTCCACGCGCCCGGCTGCGGCACCACAGGACTCACGATTTTGTCCAGGCCATCGTGTCGATGGAATTTCTATGCAAACAACATATTTTAATTAGCATAACATATTTTAATTAGCATAACACATACATATTTGTATTTTATAAAGTTCCTCATAACTGTCTTAGTTTCTATTATAATTCTATTTCGACTTGTTTACATACACACATACATGTATGTATATAAGAAGTGAACAACTGAGAAGCAGCTTGGGTACATTTTTAATCGCTTTTTGCAACCCTCAGAAAACAGAACCGAAACAAATTCTTTCTATGTCGCCCCTGACCCCTTAACCTCAATCTAAGCAACGCTTGAACAAGCAGCCAAACGAAAACAACAAATTTGACAAATAAAAATGCGCGCTCTATTTGGCAGTGCTCGACTAGGCGATACCCTAACCCTATGAAAACCTGATTTTGCAATAGTTCTAAGCATCTTCTATGCACACATACATTAGGTTTGGTCTTTGCTAAGGAAAATTGTTTATCAACAAATCCGATTTTTAAATAGACATGAGTCTAATGATGACAAATGGGAATAATTGCCAAACAAGAAGCTTAAATATGCGATTCGGCTTACAATATTTATTTTATTTAGTTTTATCTGAAGTCTTCAGCTTTTACGGTATTCAAGCAATGCCTAAAATTGCGCCAACTAATTATCGGTTTTTATCGACAGCGAAATGGGCTTAGTTATCATGTAATAATTAAAAACTTCATTACTTTACTTTAATACCTTCATAGGGACGGGCAAATCATACATACATATGTACATATATGCTTTTCATACATTTCCTATTACACACATTTTCACAAAACTTTTATACCCTGATTTCACATTTCTATTTGGCTCAGGGTATAAAAACAGCCAAAAGCAATCAAAACAAAGCAAGCGATTGACTTGCTTCTACAACAACAACAGTTAAGGCCCAAGTTTAAGCACACTCACTCACACACACACACACACACACACACACAGAATGATACACATTAACACACAGCCACTTGCACATTTCCCCACTCCCATTCATTTCAATTCCATTTCGTACCCACCTTGCTCTTTTGCGAATTGTTGCTCTCGCTGATTTTTCGCTTCCTGCTGCCGCCGCCAAAGCCCGCTGCGCTGCCAGCGGCAAAGCTCAGCCCTGTGCCGCCAACACCGTAACATGCGCTGTCCAAATCCAAACGTAAGTCTCGACTGGCCAGCGCACGTCGATCGGCCAGCGTGGACGCTACTGCAAGCGCCGCTGCCGACGTCGAAGCGTCTGTTGCTGCTGCGCTAAGGTCCAAATCATCTGAGCCGCTGTTTATGCTGATATTGCTGCCGCCTCCAGTTGCCGTCAGCGTGCTGTTGGCGCTGCTAGGCAGCTCAGGGTCTGCGGCCACATGTTGCAGCTGCTGTTGCTGTTGCAGTTGTGGCTGAGGCAGAGCTTGTTGCAGTGGCGATGACGTTAACGCTGGTGCCGGCCGCATAACGTTGCATTCCATTTGTTCCTGTGGCGAGAGCGTTTGTGCTCCGGCTGCTAGAGCTGGCATTGCCGTCTCTTCCATGGCAGTGGCCGCTGCCTGCGGAGAGCGAGAGCGCACATGCGCCTGCTGTGGTGCCAATTCCGACGTTTCAACTGACGCCGACGCTGCCGCCTCGCTCAGCAGAGTTGTGGCGCTCAGCGCAGCCACTGGTGACGTCGCAGCCGTCGACGCTATTACTGCTGCTTCAGTTACGGCAGCAATTGTTGCTGCTGTTAATATTGTTGTTGGAGTTGACGTTGATGTGACATTGACGGCTGCGTCGGCTATCTCTGTCGCTGATGCTTCTGCTGCTGCTGCTATTGTTGTCTTCTTTGCTGGTGGCACATCTTCCAGTGAAATCGAAAGCGTCGACGCTTCAGCGCCGTCGGCTACGATGACTGCGACGTCATCGCCGGCATACGATGTGTTATTGGAATCGAAACGCCGACGTTTTCGATTCTTGCGCTGCCTGTGCTGCCGGTGGTGCGGCTGCTGCTGCTGCTGCAGCTTCAAGTGGCTGCCACGAGTCAGCATGCCGCCCCGCTTCATCGGTGACGTCAGCTGCTTCTCATATTCCATCGAATCGACTGGATCGAGCAGATGCAACGGATCGTGTATATTCGGCGGAATAATCACCTCCACCTTCGGCGGCGTCGTTATCGGCGACTGACGCGGCGTCGTCGCCGGCGTATTGTTGCTGGACGACGCATTCGACGTGTTCTCGTGCTGCAGCGAATTCAAGTTCAACGGATCCGAAATGTTGCCACCCAGCAGAAACTTTGTGGGCGGCACAATCACTTCCTTGCGCAAACGCTTCTCGGACAGAAAGAACTTTGAGCGACCGCAGCAGTAGTGCACGGCATTCGCTGCTGCAGCGCTGCTCGAGTTGATGCTGCTGTTGCCGCTCAGCGAGCTGGTGTCCTTGTTGCTTTGCGTGTCCTTGCCGGCTGCGCTGCCGACGCTGCCGTTACAGCCCGTTACCAGGCAGCAAGTGTGATTCGCATTGTTACCGGAGCACAACACGTGATGATGATGGCCTCTGTTCAATGGGGGAGAGAGAGAAAGATATACATACATACATATAAATAAATATGTTTTAGATATTTTGCTTGCATATCAAAGCTCTTAAAAGCTCACTACTTGACGTCACATTACGTTTTATTATATTTGCAGCTGCGTTACGTTATATTTTTGTTTGCTTCCGATATGTAATATTGCTTTATATAAAATTGTGGATTTGAAATTCTATTAAATCTGCTTTTGTTATTATTTTTTAATGTCTTACATCCACCACTCCTATTTTCACGAACAGTCTATTTTTCAATTCATATTGGTAAAAGTATCTAAAACTAATTAATTCTGACGTAACAAGACTCTTTCAAAATTCCGCTCCTTTCGTTTGGTTAATCTCTTGTATCACTATACTACTAATATGCATTATTATGGCCGCAACTGTATACTAATAAATATACATCGATATATTTTTTTTTTTTTTCAATTTATTTCACGCTTTGCTAAATTACAGATTCATCGATATTTTACTTGCATATAAAAGCTCAATATTTTACGACACATTTACGTTTTATTGCAGCCCGTTACGTTACGCATTTGTTTGCATTCTCTTGTACTACAATATATGTACATTTCATTACGCTAAGCCAATCAACGTAGCGTAATTGATTGCATTATGTTACGTAACAGCGCAACGTATGTGAGTCAGCCAGCATTAGTTGAAATTTGAATTATATTACGGTACGTTACCTGTGTGGCAGCATCTTTTTGTACTGCTGCTGCCCCTTCAGCCCGTGACCGTGACCGTGCCCGCCCAGCTTGGCGTCCATCGGGGCCATGGGCAGGCCGTTGCCCACAATCGCTGCCGCAGTCTGCGCCAGCCGCGTATTATGGTTGTGATGATGGTGGTGAGCGGCGCTACTGGCAGCGCTGCCAACGCCAGCGGAACCAGCCGCTACGCTGTGATGTGCGCCGGCTTGATGGGCGCCGCCATGGGCGTGGCTGCCAGCTATTTGATTTTTGATATTCTGTATATTCTCCAGATCGGCCTTGTGGGCGGCAACAGCGGCCGCAGTGGCTGCGGCGCCCGATGCTGGCAGCGAGCCGACGCCGGCGCCGACAGCTGCCTGAGCAGCGACGCCGCTGCCGTTCGCCGAGTGATGGGCGGCGTAAGGATGATGATGGTGCTGATGCTGCTGCTGAGCGCTGGCGCCGACGCAGGCACTGGCATTGTATTTACCGCTAGTCTTATGCTGGCGTTTGCTCCAGGCTTTACTACCGCTGCCGCCGCCGCTGCTGCTGCTGCTTTTGTGCTTGGTGGACTGTTGTTGTTGTGCTGGCGCTCGAAACTGATGGTGCGTCGCCGTCGGCGTAGACGCTGAGGTTGACGCTGCCGCTGAAGTTGACGCCGGCATCAACTGCTGCCTCGGTGACTTGACTTTGATTTCCGTTTGTTCATCTGACTGTTGTTGCTGTTGATGATGATGCTGCTGCTGCTGCTGCTGCTGCTGACGCCTGGGGCTTTGCTGCAGCCGCAACGTGGGCGTCATGCTCGATCTGGTTACGCGACACTCACTGGGACTGACGCTGCTTGATTTATCCATTACTTTTCTCTCTATACTCCCAAAGTTTTAATTACTTTTTAGCACTTAGATATTTCGTATTTATTGTTGTTTTGCTTTGTACACGTTTTTCACGCAAAAATGCTCTGCACCATTTTAGCTATTGATATGAGTTGTTCACTGTGGCGCCATCTGTCGTCCGACGAGAGACATGTGATTTAGTTTATTCTTTTATTCTTCAGATATTATTTAACGCAAGCATGAATTAAAATGTAATTATATAAAGGAAAACTAAATAATTTAGTTTTAGTTTAAATTATGATCGATTTTACAAGTTAATATAATTTTAATTCATGCTTTATTTTTTTTTTTTTTTTTTTGTTAAATATTATAATTGTTTTTATTTTTTAGGCTTTTTATTTTGTGTTTAAAAAACTCACTGCATTGTTTTTCACTATTTATTTTTTAAAGAATATTTTTCACATATTATTGTTCACATGTTTGTTTTTCTCTTTTCTTTCAGAATCTCGCTTTTTGCTGCTCATCCCGCAACCTTTCCGGGGTCTGAGATGATAGCACAGCGTCCGGCATTAATACGGACATCCTTAAACACGGCGGAAAATGCGTATTTTAACATTTTATTGCATTCGCCTTTTTTCCTCTGTAAAAGTTTTAATTTAATCTTGTTTTTCTGCTCCTAACACCCTTTTTTAGCTGTGAACTGTGAACTGTGTTCTGTATTTGTATTTTTCAGTTCCTGTGGGAAACTTTTTGCTTCCGCTGCACGTTTACACTTCCGCTTCCTCTTGTATATTGAGCTGCAAGAAAAGAACAAGCAAAAACTCAATGAAAATGGGTAAAAATTAATTGAAAATTTAATTACCGATAGTAATTTAAGCGCAAAGCTCTCAAAAAATGCATACACACTCACACACACAGAAAAACGCATAAACCGAAAACTTGATGGAAAAGTGCAAAGTTCTAAAGCAAATTTACCCCAACTCTGTGTCTCGACCCTGCTTGTAGCACCACCACCCCGCCACCTTCCCCTTCTGTGCTACTGCTGCTTTTCGCCTCAGACACACTTCAGCAATATTTTGCATTCATTATTTGCATAGTCAGCCACCAACGTCGAGCAGGCGAGCCAGCGAACCAGCGAGCGAGCGGAGCAACGACACAAACGAGTTTTGAAAAATTGAGCACAGACATTTTCCTGCGCCCAGCATCCATCCCCATCCCCATCCCCATGCCCAAACCCCACGTTCAGCTACCACAGATATCAACCCAAAACTAAACTCAACCCACAGTTGAGACCCAAACGCCTTAGTTGACTAAAGTGGTTCACTGTGCTAGAGATGGTCCTCGCAGTTTGCCAGTCTTTATTATCGATATATCGATCGACTATCGGTAGAATTACAATTATTTTACTGCCTTCTCTGTAATTTCCATATACTGATGTACGACAATTATTAATGATATCTCGAAACTCGAATTCAAGCAATTTTTCTATCGCAAGATTGAGTATATGTTCCTCTATATATCGATATATTTATCGACGCACATATTTTATTTCGTAATCTTACCGTCTTCTCTGCTATTTACATCTACTATAAGTAAGAAATTTTTTATTTGTATGTTGTATTTGAGTCTATGATTCCAATTTAAAGCAAGTTTGAGTATTTGTTCTTTTATATATGTACATGCATATATCGATATATTAATAGACACAAATATTTGGTAACCTTACTGTCTACTCTGCTCTCTTACATGCAATCGTCTCTTAAGCTTTTACATCCATTTGTCTCTCTCCCTCTCACTCTTTTGTTTAATCCATTCTACATAAGCTAGAAAATAACTCACGCGCCCATCACTTGGGAGTGCATCAATATTTACACGGCAAATTGTGGCTGGTTAGCTGCCTGGGTGGCTTGGTGGCTGGGTGGCTTGGTGGCTGGAAGCACTCTTTTACCTATCCAGTCGTGGCGGTTTTGTGGACTGCAACCAAGCAAAAGCTGAAGCTGAAGCGCAAGCGGAGGCAACCGAGCGGAGAGGCACAGCCAACAATTCCAAGACCAAAGCATCCACAACAACGCACACATCCCCAGCCCATTCACTAAAAAAGCCACGAAAAACCTAACTGCAAATTCCAAACAGTCGAAAACAGATTTTCGCATACAAATGCCAAAAAGGAAGAGCGTAGCTCTCTGGAGAGAGACGGGGAGAAAAAGAAACCGATTTTCTACAAAGTGTCGAATGAATATCTTTTTGAATAGTGGAAAGTGGGCGTGACATACACGTGTACGAACCACACACACAACACATAGTCATATATGTATAGCTACAGATAGCTACGCATAACTAAGTGTATCTTCTGTCTATTTAGAGCGAGCTCAACTTCAAGTATCTCTATCTGGGTGGCATTGAGCTCAATGGGGCTGGCTGAAAGCCACCCTAGACATCTAACAATCATTTTATGCATGCTATACGAAAAGTTGTGAAGAATTTCGACAGAACGAGAGCTAAAATGTGATTATAATCTACATATGTTGGAAGCTAAACAGCGCTTGGCTTATTCCACAATTTCAAGGAGTCCTCTCAAACAGGGCTTACATTTAGAGCAAACTTAAATTAACATGGCTTAATGGCACTGCATAAAGCATATCTGAAAGACATTTTTCTTTTCAATCTAGGTGAATTTAAGTAAAACCGACTGAAATTTAGCTTGAATAAACTATATATATATACATAATAAAGTTTAAAGGGCAATTGAAGTATTCCAATGACTAGGCAGGAAAAACAATTTAACTTTGTTCACAAACAAACTCAAGTAAACATAGAGGAATAGTTATTTATTATTATTGTATAAAGACACGTTACCAAGAATAGCCTATTTGATTTGTATATACCAATATATGTACATATATATATTTACAAATAAATGGCCGGAGACTTTTCCATGTGGGTCAAACAGCTTGGAACGACTTGGCCATATAATTGGATTGAAGTAGCAAAATATTTGCTTAATTTGCAAATAAAATGGCCATACGAGAGGCGTAATAAAACATTTAAATATGTCATGCAGGTTGTCTACATGGAGCAAACAACAAAAGTGCGCCAGTAGGGAATGCGCGACTAGACGATACCCTGAGCACAATCTGATTACGCTCAGACAGACAGGCTGAAATGGACTTTATTGAGTTTTATTTCATTACATTTCAATCACATCCTGATTTCACAGTTCCACTGGGTGCAGGGTGTACAGACATCAGATGCATCTGGAACGCCAAAGTAGGAAACAAGCTCAGCCCATGAAGGATTAATATAAATACAGTTAGGCGCGCATAAAGCTTTTAACCTCAATGTAATAAACCCAACGAAAGCTACTTGCTCTTGGCTACTTTGTCACCCCTGCCCCGCTTGTTTCTCCACTGCCCTCGCCTAGCCTGTCGTCTAAAGCTCTATGAAAAGCTCTTAAAAAATCAGAGCTACATAGATTTTCTGCCCGCAAAAAACAACAAGGCAATTTTTTGTATTTGCATATTTCGAGGCGCGCGCGCGTAATTGAGAAGAGAGAAAGACAGCGAGAGACAGAGAGGAGAGTAAAAGAGAGAGATGGCTGTAGGGAGTCGGCAGGACGAGCGACGCGTGCCACACAAGCTAAATTTTAATTAAAATTTAAATATGCGGCACGCTACGTTGTCGTGCCAAGAGGTTGCCGTGGGCATCAACTTCCCTCTAAACCAACCAGACAAATATGGGACGCACAACAATTGTGTAGCTAGAGACAAAGCGAGTAAGGCAGAGAGAGAGAGAGAGAGATTGTAAGGAAGGAGAGCGAAAAGAAAGGAATGAATGCGTGCTTCTACGCGGTTTCCGTTCTAGGTTTTCAGCAAACTTTCTTTTCATATATATTTTTTGTTCGCTCTGAGTGGCCAACGGATATTGTCAATTTTGTTAATTTTGTAAACATTTTTTAATGACGCCGCCCCACCTCACCCCTTCTGCTGGTCCTGCGCAAACAGTGAAAGTTGTTTTTTAGTTGGCCCAAATGTAATTTGCATGTAAATCAAATTAGTTCATTTGTCGCAGGACCTGGCAGTGTCGCCTTCACTCCCAGCTGTTGCCACAAGTGGCAGTTCGCTAAGCACTGCTCAAAAGTCCCCGATGATGATGATGATGATGATGAAGATGGGGCTGCGGCTTGTGGCTTATGCTGTGCGCTTGTAATTTCAAATTAAAATTATTTGTCAAAGCGAATGCACTTTAAGCTACTCTGTATTCTCTATTCAAAAGAATCTGTGATGTGATCTGTCTATGCATTTTATATCAAGTTAAAGTAAACGAAACTCGATTAGCCTCAAATACAGCTTATATTACTTATCGAACTACAAATGATGGCTTTACATAAGGTGTACAATGTAACAGTCATTCAACAGTAAGTCAACAGATGTTTACTTACTTACTTGCTTCTAGTATAATATAGAATTAGCAAAGCTTGACTGCTACATTATACACCTTTTGTAAAGTCAATTCCGCTAGCAAAGCGAAAAAGCTATGTGTAAATATTAGTGCAGCTGTTAAGCTGACTATGTTACTGTTAACATCCGTTAACATTTATATGGTTTGTGCGATTACATTCAGACTCAACAAATCTAATCTAGATGAAGACTGTAACTTGAGCAAATTAAGTTTCGGATCGATATACAGTATACAAATCAAATTTCCAATTAAAAAAAATCATTATTTTACACAATTTTCGAGTCATACCCTATGATATAGTAGGTGTATGGGGTATTATGATGTGTGCATGGCGCAGGTGCATGAAACGTGAAATTGAGTCCTTTGGGACTGCAATATATTTAATGCTATATAAAAAGACAGATATTAGCGCGTGGCAGTTGGAGAGAGAGAGAGAGAGAGCAACAGTGGCGTAAAATATGCCGCAGATAAACAAATAGCGACACATTTGTTTGTTTACCAAATACTCGTACACACACACACACCTGGCTAAAGTTCTCGGACATATGGGGGTAAGGGAATGTCCTGGCAAAGCAGCGTCTCGCATTGCATATGTAATGTGCGTCATTATTAAGCACAGCTTAACACCTAACGAACGATGGAGAGCACTAGAGAGCAAAGTAGGGAATACGAGAGTGGAAGTGGCAATGGGAGTGGGAATGTGGTTGTGCGGATGTGGGTGTGGGGGTGGGTGTGGGGTGGTGTGAACCGTGTGTTATTTAATGCCCGGGCCTTATGGGACTTGCCTGAGATGATGACAATGCGCACACCAGGACAATGAGCAGAGCTACTTCAGCCTGTCGCTAGAGGGTGCCCACATCTGTGGCTCATTTAGCATACTTTTGAAATATGAATGAGCACACACATATATACACTTTTGTGTGCATATATCGCGATCATGGCACCGTTTATAAACACAATAACACGAGTTAAATGGAATGCCAGTCCCCTGAGCACAAGTGAAAAGCGTTTAGAAACTCCCACGAGAGCGTTACGCAGCGACATTCATAGGAAACGCGTCTTTTCTGATTTATTTAAAGATATAATGTTTTGTAAATAATAACTTCCTTTTATATATCATATACATATTTTTCCGCAGAGTTATAGCTTCCTATTAAACATTTGGTGAATATATCATCATATACATTTACTATTCACCTTGATTTCCATACAAAAGTTAATAGTGAGCAGCTTTCTTTTTGTGTTTGCCTTTTAACTTATTTTTTAAAACTCAATTAGAATTCCTTTATTCTCGCATTAATAATATTATGATCTTCTCCGTCAAATCTTATATTTCATGCCTCATATATCATATGGAATATCTTTGTATATCTCCACCAATTCTCATTATACGTTCCTCATAAGTATTCCCTCATTGTTTATTATTTGATAACATTTATTTCACCTCTCATAAATTATATGTCATTTGATTTGTTATATTCCAAATCATAATTTAAGCTCTTTAGGTAATTTTCAGTGTAAAGACTATTTCAATTTACAATTTGCCCTTTTATAAAATTCTGAACTAGTTTATCTATTCAGTTTACTGAAGAAATTCCAATATGCTCACATATTTTCATAGTGTCCCTTTAAATACGTTTTACGTTTTAAATTTTGCCGGTAGCCATTTGAGATGTATTCCCTTCGCACTTGCGTCCACTCTGCTTCATCCACACATCGCTCGGTGCGCTGCTGCCATTCGAACTGTCAAAGCGCCAACACCAACTGTCTCTTATCTGGCACCCGACACCCTCGCACCACAGGTGCGCCGACCAGGTCATCATCATCGGCGTTGTCGTCATCCGCTCAGTGCTCGGCTCCGGTGGCAGGTACATTAATAAGCCATAAGCGTAGCACAGTGGCCCCAAACCAGCCCCAAGACTCCTGCTCTAGGCCATCCAGCATCCCGTTCCAGAGGCATCCAAAGAAAATGCATAGCAAATAACAAAGGGTATTACAAATATCCTGTCAATATACAAACACACACAGTTGCTGTCGTCAGTCCGTGTACGTACTGTTTACACTGCCTCTCGGAATACAGTTTGATAGCAAACTTAAATCACACACATTTACCCAGAGGCGGAAGCGAAATTAAATTACGAGCCAACATATCACACAAAAGGGAAATTGTGAAATACGAGGACAACTTTAACATGGCGAAAAAGAAAATGAAAATGGAAAACTACAGAAAAAGAAAAACAACTATCCGCCGACTGCACTTTGTCAGTTGTTCGGTTAAGTTCAGCGAAAAGTTTGTTGCCATCGTCCCACTGCTATCTATACTAGCACCCCACTTTCGCCCCCAGCACCGTCACCCAGGCTTCCCTTGCTAGCAGGCTTTACTTTCCACGAGACTTTTCTCAATTTTCTCAGTTCGAGAAAATTACAGTCTTTGTCAGATGCAGTTGCAGTTGCCGTAAATTCTACAAATGCTTTCAAAGTTCAATCCCAGAGCAGGGCAACAGACAATTGGAATGAGCCAAAGTGATTAGAAAGTGCTCGGCTGGGGGATACCCTGCGGCTAGTGATTTTATTCGATTATATATATTTCTCTATATGCATTGACTGCCAATTATCACAAATATTCTACACAACTTGCCATAAACTGTGTATGAGGTAGGACAATATGGCAAAAAGTGATACAAATTCAATTTATCGGAGAGCCAAAATAGTTTACTTTGCCAACTACATACATATATGTATATACCCTACGTGCACACTTTAATGAGGTGTATCGGCGCCAACTATTACAGAAATGAGACAACAGTGCAGGCAGCGCCGGTCGTTAATCAATTATGTAAAATCAAACAAAAGCATTGCAGAACTCGCCGCTCACTGCTCGCCGCTCGCTACTCAGAGCAATCAAACAAAATAAAATGCAATGAGTCGAAAGAAACTCAGACTCAGGTAAAGAGCTAGTCATAAACATGAGGAAACTGGAGAAGAGGAAGCAGAGGACGGAACGACAGAGCAATCGAGACGGTGGGGCAGCTGTTGCTGTCGCCTCATGCTGCATAATTTTGCACGGCACATTGAATGATTATAGACGCTTCACTGGACGCAGATGATTTATGTATGCACAGCCACGAGAGCGGGGGCGGGGGCGGACGAGTTGACGAGACGGGGCGCTTCGGGCTTTCCAGATGGGCGTTCGGTGTCCAGGGTGGGTCGTTGCAGAAATAAAATTACGTTGACAAATTAATGAAAATGCGCAGCACGTGGAAATCATGAAGATGGTCAAGCGAAATCAAAGAGAAAGGGCCAAAGAAAGACAACAATTTGCCTGATTAGTAACAAGTATATAAAAAATAAAAAAAAACAAGAGAAATTACAGTAGAAACATAGCTATGAGGAACAATTTCAATTATCTACACAATCAGTTATATCTGGTCGCTCCTTATCTGATAACAACTATAAACCGACATGCGCCTTATCAAGGCAGAAATTAAGCCATGAAATATAGCCTGCATAAGCAAGGTTTTATTGCAAGCAAATATTTTTGGGAGTAATAGAAAATGAATTGAGAATAATATAGAACGAATATATATATGTATGTACATTGCACGGTTTGCACAATGGGACAACGCGCTGATATCTCTCACAATTTTCACTTTTCAATCTTTCTCGCTTTTCGACTGGGAAGAGTGAGACTCTTCCCTTCCTACTCCTCTCTCTTTCTCTCTCTACCGCTCTAGCTGTAGAGCTCTCTCACTTTCTTTTGGTTCTCTCTAGGTCTTCCTAGCTGACTTTCTTCTTTTTTTTCTCTCTCTCTCTGCCTACCTCTCTCTGTCTGTCTTTATCTCTACCTCCCGCACTGTTTCTCTCGCTCTCCTTACAAACATTTCGTATATAGTCTTTTCTTTCTCCGATTGCTTTCTATTTTATTTCCTTGTCTATCTCAATCTCCTTGTCAGTTCTCCCACTCTTTACCCATTTTTGTACATTGCTTCCCACCTTCTCACCAATTGTTCATGGTGCAAAATTCCTAAATATGACACACAAAAATGCTGCTTAAAATATTCGCATGACAGTCTCAACAATTGGCAACATGATGGGGGGCCGTAGGGGTTTGCTTTACAGTGATCGTCATAATATCATGTGTGTCACCTCAGTGCATGTCTCATCTACAAAACACATCTATTAATGATGATAAATAAAGCGAAAAAGAGACAAAGAAACTCGTTTGTTCAAACCAGTTAGCATCTCAATTCAAAAAGCTTTCACAAGTTTCAAGCACTGGCCGTATATCATTCATGCTACATGCGTCCGCCGCACACAGTTGCCACAAAGCGCATCAACACTGTAATCCACACACACACACACACACACACACACACACACACACACACACACACATACAGTGTGTGAGCGGGGCAACCCTAAAATGCCTTCAACTGTAAATTTTCAGTAGCTGCCATTTTTATTTTTTCATACTTGAGACCTTTTCGTGCCCGAAAAGCTTTGTGTAATTTAATTGCCGGCGTATTGTATAACGGGATTCGAAGTTTCTGGCTCTGGGCGTACCGAAGGGTCCTGCGTTATCCTTGAGCGCAAATTTATGCAGAGACGCAGAGAGAGCGAGCGAGAGAGCAAGAAATATTTTAAATGAATAATAAGCAGAAACGAATTCGAAAGCATTTGGACGGACAAACAGCGACCTTTTCTTGTTTGACCTGAGCGCAAAGTTTCGTTAATGTTTGTTAATTAATTGCAATACGTCCGAGGCGCAGGTAAAACACAACCTTAATTCGCTTTGGTGCCTAGGCTAATCGGCTGGGACGCAGTGGGAAGCGGGACTCCAACGCCATCGCTTGTTTACATCAAATGACAGCCAACACACAGGGCCAGCAAAAACTTTTCAATGCCACTAGAGTTTAGTTCCGTTGCCCCGTTGCCCCGTTGCGGAGTGCCCTTCTGATACTCCAATATGGGGCAGAAAAAGCAAAGAAATAAAGCGAAGCAAGCAATTTTTGCAGTGGGTCACTATCGACTGTACAATACTCACTCAGGGTCCACAAACAGTTGCAATTTGTGGGCCAACGAAGTCGAGCAGCAGCCTGCAGTCAAATAATTATCCCACATTGGAGCTCTTCGAAAGATTGGAGGATATCTCAAGCATCTGCCTGGGCTCGCATTCACACGGTCATTGCACATTGGAGGGCATTGCCGCAAACCAATATACTCTTCCACTTCGCCAATAAGTGCTTGACCAAGAGAAGCCATGTTAACGTCTATAAGACTTGACATGTTATAAAGAAAATATTTTCAAGTTCTTGTCTCATTTTCATGATGGTCAAATAGTCTCTAATATTATAGGGAAAACTAGGGAAATTCATCAAGTATCTATCCGAAATACATTCTATGTTATGAATATCCTTTCCCAATTACATTTTATGAATTCAAATGAACTTGACAATAATTTATATTTCACTTTGTTCTAATATTTAAGATTACTTATTCATCAAGAGGAATCTAGAAATCCACCTAGAACGAGCTCATAGGTTCACATTGAACTCTACATATTGATTTGTTCTTTGCATTAATATAATATAATAATGAAAATGTACTTTTCAAGGCTCTCCAATACGAGCTGGATCAAACAATTATTGAAAGCTGCTTCTAAGTCAGTGCCTAACAAACGATTGAAAATAGAAGATCTATAAAGTTAGTTTAACAACTTTTCGCATACTTATTGTCGTGTTAACATCTTTTTACAATCTCATTGTGGACTCATTTACAGGGTATCGAAAGCCCGAAGAAAACTAAAAAAAAAAAACACACAAAGTTAACGTTATAAATATGCATGGAATATGTAATAATTTGCATGAAGCCCGCAGCCAGAAGCCCAAGCCACTGCTGAACTACTTCTGAGTGAGTGAGAGGCAGAAATTTGATTATATTTTCCAATTGGTTTCTTTTCTGGCTAGTTGTTGCTGTTCGTGTTGCAATTGTTTTTGTTTTTGTTGTCTTTGTTGTTGTTGTTGCTTCAACTTTTAAGGCCAACAGCGGCAAAACATGCCACGGACTTTCGGCTTTCTATAACAGCATGAAAACGCAGGCATTGAGGATGACGACGATGACGATGACGACGACTAGTCAAGTTTTTCTTTCATTCCTCTTCTTCCACTGTGTTGCTTGTACAACAGTTTGGCGGCAATACTCACATATATACATATATATATGTACATACCCCTCTCTTGCCAGCTCCTGATCCATCTCTCTGCGAGTACAAAGCGGAAAAACCACTTTGATTGTCGAGTGTTGCGTCTATTTGTGCTTTGCAATTGCAGTTTGGGGCATTAATTTATGTGATGGAGTTAGTATGGCTATCGCGTCTGCAGCTCCACATTTCAAGATGAATGTCCGTAAATATTGTTCTCAGCTGTGGGCACTGCTATGCCATTTCGTAATTGTTCTCTCCAAATTTTGATGAGTACAATAACTTTTAGCCAATTTAAATGTAAGCTTCAAGTGCGTCTAATTGCATACATTGAAGTCTTAAAGATGGATGAGTCGTAAGACGATGATTTGTGCGTGATTATTAAATTGGTTAGCTTTGGACATTGTGAACTCTGAGTAATGCCAGTTATATCTAATTGAATCTATCTCAAAGCGTAGTAAACACGTCTAGTCTACTCGCGACTAATATAGATTGCCTTATGCATAATTCATAAATATATTATTGCGGCGTTTGACTTGGGTTACAAGTCAAGAATTCTTTGCGAAAAGCCACTCCTTGGCATCACAGCAATGGGAAATCTCATTTGTTTTTCGCTCGTTTATTTGACAGGGTTTTCGCCATAAGTAGATGTGTCACAAATAAAAAATAAAAAAAAATAAGAAGAAGAAGAGAAATAACAAAAATAAAAGAGAAACCAGCTTGGCTTGGCGTTGAAGGTCGAATTGAAAATGAAAATGGTTTCATGTAAATGTTGAATACCCTATATGGAAGGAAATAGAGGAAGCATGGTTAATGACTAGATAATGCTGACAGCGCAATTGCCATAGAGCAATCAGCGTAGGTAAGTATGTATATCGATAGACTCGCGTTGTTTATCTTTTAAAATCGATAGCTCATTCATAGCGTGATGTTAACTATATGTTATGATAGCTATGCAGTTGACAACGTGCCGTGCTAGCATAATCAAGTTATCATTATCAACATTATATCAATAACTAATTACATACATATATCTCGAGCTAAGACTAGTCTACCTCAATTCGGCTAATTTCGATAAATATCGTTAATACTTCGAAAATGATTATCAATTAACAAGTTTTTCGTTTACAAATCAAGTTCGTAGAGCATTGACTTTATCATAGAGCATCTGGTAGTCGTCTAGGCAACACCTTATCAACTTGTTTACTTGTTTCGCTTCCACCCAACTGATTTCTAAGGTGCTTATAAAGTCGAACCATTGTCAGAAGCCAAATAGATGGAAGAATAAGTAGCGCAAAAAAAATAACACACATACACACACCCAATGAGTGAGAGAGAAACCAAATACGAAGAAGAAAATCAACTGATATGCTTGCGTTATGTTGGGCGCTCAGGAAAATTGGAAAATTGCTTTTCGTACACAACCCACAGCCCACATTTTTGGGCCGAGCACAGGTGTGCGTGAGTGTCCGCTATGTCCCTTGTAAGTGTGCATGTGCGTCTGTATTTGAAAAGGATATGTGAGTGTTTCTAATGGCTTTCGGTTGAGAGGTCATGTCGTACATGTTTCCCTATAAATTTGCTTTACAAATTCTGAGCACAGTGAAGAGAGCTGATAATGAAATATTTTACTGTGCGCCAAATTCCAAAGCAACACACAAATAAAATGAAATGCAATGCAACTAAGCGATAACGCATTTAGAATATGTGTTGAAAACGTTTATTTTATTTTATTTTTACTTTTGATTTTCTCTGACTAGGCAATGTATTACACTATTCGTGTAAATATATGCGAACAATGAAAACAATTTCACCAACCAAATGAAAGAGAACTCTTGAATTCTTGATTATATTTATCTATTCCATTATATATGTATATGGTGCAATTCGAATTCGATTTACAGAAGCCAGCGAAACATTTGAGAAATTTACTGAACAAAGCTGAAAGATAGAATATGGTGTTTCTACAATATTTACGTAATGATATCATAGGGGAAGGGAATAGATGCAAAATTCACAAAGAATAGATAGCACAGTTAAGAAATATAATACATATGAGAGAGCGAATTGATTTCTAATTCAGTCAGTTTCATACAAACAGCTAAATGACAAAAGACAGTAAACAGCAAATAAGAACGTTACTGTTGTTACTGACTGCGAAATACTCATACACAGCCTATACGGAAGATACGTGAGTACATATTCGAAATTTCAAGTCTCCAGCGTCAATAGCAGCGAAATGGTTTGTATTCATAGAGGCAGAAAGAGAGACATTGCTCAAACCGATATACTCATTTCACATTCGCGAATGAGTATAAATATAGAAATACAGTGAAAAGCCGCTGGCATAATAAATTGATGCTCAATTGTGTCAACAACAACAACAACAACAATTACTACATGTGCTGCACATACTGCTTATGTTATTACTGTTGTTGTTGTTATTTCCTTTTGTTGTTATTCAAGCAACAAATAGACCGATGGACTAATGGGCGAGGCAGCGATACGGTCTGGATGTGGGTTGGTTTAGGTAAAAAATCAAATTGAATAAATATATTGCAAATTATGAAATATTGTAGCTGGTAAACGCATTTCGACTGCCTGAATAAACAAACAATTGGCAATTCGCTCCAGGCTCACAATTTTAATTATCTCTGCTTAAATAATTTGATTGAATTTATTCGATTTCAATTACTAACCTCAAACAAATGCTTAGCAAATGTGGTAGACACTGTCGATGGTTATCCTGAAAGGATAAAAAGCAAATATTTGTATTAGATAAGGACAATTAAATTTAAAACGTATTTTTCGTATTCTTATGGTAAATATGTTGAGCTTTATTGATTTCTGCTTTAGTCACGTCTTATTCGAGCACACAATGAAAAGGGTTATTTAATATCCATCCATCAAATTAGAGAATACTTCATCTTTTTTGCTATCACAAAATTGAGGAAGGACAGTGGATAAGCATACATACATACATATGAATGGACCTACCCTTTAGCCTCAATACCACAAACCCAACTTCTACAATTGTGCAGCTCAGCGTAAAATTTTTATACCCTGAACCCATTGAAAATGGGAAATCAGGGTATAATGGTTTTCTTAAATGTATGTAACCGGCAGAAGCAGGCGTGGCAGACCCCACAAAGTATATATATTCTTGATCAGGGCGACGAACTGAGTCGATTTAGCCATGTCCGTCTGTCCGTATGTTTGAACGCGTCGATTTCAGAAGATATAATAGCTAGAGACCTCCCCTTTTTTTTTTAAATATCCGTATATAGCACGCGAATATCGGGTTTATCACCAAAAATCGATAACTCATCTCGTTATTTTTTTATCGATAAAAAACCTTATCGAAATGCAGTTAAGTTTGTAAAAGGCGTATTTCAAATACTAGAGACTTGAGCTTCGGCACATACAAGCATATTAATGATATAAACACAATCTAAAAGTTTCATGAAGAACGTAAGTTCCCATAGTAAGCCCACACTGCAGCCCATGCGTGTTTATTCGTGCGCGCCTATGTGTGACTATGTATTTGTGTTTGCGTGTGTATGTGTGTGTTTGTATAAGCAGGAAGACGCTAAAAATTATTGAAATGGCTGTTGCTCGAAGGGTTCAGGGGATCTCGTAGTGGAGCAGTCTCGACTAGAGCTTTCTTACTTGTTAAATATAATATATAATAATAAGAGCTGTGGGAATACATTGAATCGCCATCGCTCTATAACTTGGTCTATTACCTAATTCCAAGAATTTTTCTGCATCTGAGCTGCATTTGAATAGCTGATTTCAGGCATATCCAACATATTTTGATGTTTATTATTGGTATACTACATTGCCGCTTAAAGCATCGAGAACTTAATAACCTTTAAAAGCAAGATACTCTATGATATGCAACAATTCAAGCTGAAAGTGGCTTAAACAGATCATGAAAATAAGAATTCTGAGACTAATTAAAAGTCTATGGGTTTTCCCTCTGACTTCTGTGACTCCAGACGCTAAGCTACTGACTATTAAAGAATTTCACACTGAGTGTAATTCATATTAAAGTCAATGGGCTATAGTTTACAGGGTTAGACCTCACAATGCAGCTATGTAGGTAGATAAGCTCATTTACATATTTTTTTATTTATATATCTAAAATGTATTCAATGTATTTTCAAAGTACATCTCGTCTTCTTATTAAAGCAGAAAATAAACTCGAAAAAGACTGCCCCTCAACACACACACACAGCAGAGCTTTGTTTATTGATCATTGGATTTTGTGTTTATCAGGTTTTTTTTTTTTTTTATTTATGCCAATCTTTGGAGCCTCATCTGTTCTGCATTTTGCATTGATTGCTTTTTATTCCATTTGGGCATCAATTTGTTGGCTTCGTTTATTATTTTGATTATTATTTTGCAATTCGATATGTTCTCTGCAGGGGCACAAATTGTATTCAAATATTATGTACTTAATAACTTAATGCCATTCAAAATAACAGAACATTTAAATAAATTATTGATTTGCTTAGCCTGGCGCATTTCTGTTCTATTCAATTATGATGAAATCTCATTATTATTATTATGCAACTTAATCATTATTATTAAATGTAATAAAACTAAATATAAATTCTTCATTAAATACATTAAATATTTTTTGTGCACATATTATTATTCATATATATGTATATTCATTTATATGAATGTATATAAAATGTTGATTCATATGAAAAATATAAAATTAATATATATTATATGACATTTGTGGAAATATATTCAACTGGCGTGGAAACCCCCAATAGGTATATATATTATATATATATACCCGCCGATTTGACTAAGTAAGCCAGTGTAGCTTCTAGCGGAGCTGTTCCTAGAACTAGATCACTCTTATTTGTCTCTTGTTGTAAAATGAATACAAATTACTTGCAAAATCAATTGCAATGCAGCTGAGTAAAATGCATAGGTAAATGTCAAAATGTTGAACCACGATGTAGACATTAGAGGACGAAGCAGCAGCTTCAACGAACCTACTAATTACAAAGCTGATTAACATTGAAGCAAGTGGATTAGTAGACAGCAAACACACACACACACACATACAAATATATGTGCATATTCATACGAATTGCGTTAAGGTGATTGTCAAGTTAATGCGACCAAAGTAATTTTTATGTATGCATGTCTATCTATGTGCGTGTGTGCGTGTGCGTGTGTGTACCTGTGCGTGTACGTGTGGTTTGTGTGCATATAAGCACAGAAATAGATAAAACGCAAGCTGCTATGAGATTTCCTTAATGCCAGTCCAAACTCTAGCCGATAAAGAGAAAGAGAGAGAGAAAGAGATGGAGATAGAGATGGAGAGTGCTGGAGACACTTATATTTATATATGCATATGTGTGCGTGTATGCACTTTAATTAATGGCACAAGGATACAATTTGGGAGCAAAGCCAAAGCCAAAGCCAAAGCCCAGTCAAGGATATCAAATGATAGAACTTGCTTCGACAAACAAAACTGCGTCAACAACTGGGGAAATGTTTGGAAATTAAATATATATACTACATACATATACATACATATATATATATATATATATATATATATATATATATATATATATATATATATATATATATATATATATATATATATATATATATATATATATCAATTTTATCTACTTATATGCATAGTGTGGGCGCGTGGCTCCTTCATCAAACTTATCATATTATCCATGGGATAAACTAACTATGGCACACATATTACTCACACACACACACACGACACCTGATAGAGGGCACCTACACTCTGATATTAGAAATTATCATATTTCCCACGCCTTTGAAATTGAACCCACCTAGTATTCAAGATTTAGTGGCTGCTCGACTAGGAGATACCCTATGTCTAATAGTGCTCAAATTAGGCTGAAAAAACGTACTCAATTTATCGATTATTCTCGATAAAAACGATATCGGGTGAGTTATCGAAAAAATAAGATAAACTTGTACTGCCTATGGTATACACGAGTATGCATACCAAGTTTCAGCTCTCTAGCTCTTATAACTTCTGAGATCGACGCACTCATACGGACGGACGGACGGACAGGGCTATATCGACTCAGCTCATCGCCCTGATCAAGAATATATATACTTTATGGGGTCTGCGATGATTCCTTCTGGCTGTTACATACTTTTCACAAAACCATTATACCCTGATTTCCCATTTTCAATGGGTTCAGGGTATAAAAATCAGCTATCAAATTAAAGTCTCCAAATTGTAATTGAACTGGTTTAGTTTTATATTTGGTTTGTTTTATTGTTTGGTTCAAAATGAGCGCATTCACACATCGCTTTGTCATTGTCGAAAACTTTTCCAATGATGATTTTGTTGGCTTTTTTCTGTACAATAAAACAAGTGCAAACAAAGTTTCACAAATCGCGAAAAGCGTTTAACTTTTTTCTAGTGTACGGAAAATTTCGGAAAAGTGCTGATTTTCTGTGTTCGAGAGGATTGCTGTGCTGTAGTAGAAAGGGATAGGAGAGTGGGATAGGGACAAGGGATAATGCCAATGTGCACTACATTAAGCAGCGATGCCATTTTATATTGACCTTGATATCAAGTGGGGCAAAGCACTGCACAGCAGCGCATCAAGATGGGCGACTGGAAGTGACTGGAAATGGGAATTCAGTTGCGGCTAAGTGGCTCTTAAATGCAACCCAAAATGTGTGTTGATTAGCGAAAGAGGAGAAACTCTATTGAATGCTATTAACAGGCAATGCTCTATCTCAATGACTTTCTCTCTCCCTCCCCCTCTCGCTCTCCTGTTTCCATCTATATTCTGGCCGTCACTCTCAGTTGGCGTGACGTGCATTTTGCAACCATTTGCACAAGTTTTCAGTTTCATGTGGATGTGCCGGGAAAAACGGAAATGAAATTTTGCGTATTCGATTCTGTGAATACGGGAAATACAGAATATATTCCTGCACGCTGATTCCGCTTTCATTTCGTTATATGCTGAATGATTGGCAAATGTGTTCGTGAAACGAGCTGCAACTTTTCGGACAATTTCAATTTAACTTGCACACCATGGGAATTTCAGTTTGGCATCAAGCGTTCGAACCATTCAGGATATGTTCCTTTATTTATACGTATATACACGGATAAATGCATTTTTAAATGTGCTACATCAAACACAACCTTCACGTTCGCATACACATATGTAAGCATGTAACTCGCACAAATTTTCAAGAATTTTAAAGAAAACCTACAAACAATATTTCATCTATGTAGAACTCAATATCGATTAATGATAAGCTCATCATGCATATGGTATACACGAGTATATATGTAAAATTTCTTCCTTAACTTTTGTGGTTTACGTTCAGACGGACCCTCATCAAGAATATACTATGTATATATGTATGTATATGTACTTTATGGGGTCTGTCACGCCTCCTTCTGCCTGTTACACGCATTTTCACAAAACCAAACGTATTTTGCACTTGATGTTGACTAACTTTAATTAGCATAACGACAAATCTGCGTAATAATAAATATGGAAATGTAACGTAAATGCAAATGTGAGCGAAATATTAAAATAATTGCAGCAATAACCGCAACATGTAGTGATTTTGGCTCGAAAGGGAATGAGAAATAATTGCCAGACAAACATTTCATAGTGTGAATACCGTAAGCTATCGTGCATATACATACATATATAGTTGACTAATTTGATATATACAAATACCAAATACAATGATATATGGTATATATGTATACTGGTCAACGGCAAGAAAACTCTAGTACGGACTGGAAGATTCCCTAACAATCCGGATAAATTTTCGACTAAAACGTATTCCACGTTTTTCCGAAGGCAGACCCACCATCAAATACTATATTTGGCAAAATATATAAATATAAATATAAATAATAATAAAAGTTCTCTACTTGATGCCAAACATAACGAAAATGGTATAAAATACTAGAAGCACAATATATTGCCTCTAGGTCTAAAATGTAGAATTTACACTATTAGAACTTAATATTAAAACATTTTTTGTAAACAACTCAATGTGCGAGTGCTACATAGATACGTACAAAATTTCAAGTCTCTAGCTTTTATAGGTTTTGAGATCAAAGCTTTCATACATCAAATCAAGTCGTCCCTCAAGATTCTTTATAGTCTGCCACGCCTCCTTCTGCCTGTTACATACATTTTAACATTATATGTACTGTGTATTTCCATTTTCAAGGTAAATAAATAGCACAGGACAAAAGAAACTTCAGTTTTGTAATATATCAAGATATTTTTGGTAGGATAAGAATTCCGCACAATATGTTTTATTATAAGGGAAACAAAAGTCAAATTGGTCAACTTTATCAAGTGATTGAAGAAATGTGACACTTGTGCTGGATATACGCGCCTCGCCCACTCCTCAGAGGAGGAAATAACGAGAGTCCACAAAAGATATACGAGCTTTTTCGTCCGCGTCATGGTTGAGTCGGTTGCTAGTTTATTACGGCAAGGAATTCGTTCAACTGCTACTTTATTTGGACGGCTGTATTAACTATTAATTATGTTCATTAAACTAACGGTATATTAAATGCACGCATTGTACTTTAGTTGAGATAACATATGTACGCATATGTACCTATAATATATATGTGGTTGTTGTTAGTGTGAGAGCCAAGTTCTTGGGCCCGGAGGCAAAGCCACATTAATGATACGCCATTTGGTTTTACGTACGCTTTCTTTATTGTGCTGTACCACCCTAACCAGTAGAGGGAGTAGCCCGCTTCCTTACTACCTGTTAACTAGTTGGTGTTGTTCATATTATGCCCAGAATTTATTGCCTTTCGAGTGTGAGCCGTATTCGCCGGCTGCTAATAAAGCAGATTTGTAGCCATCTACTGCATAAAGTGTGAGCAAGTTCTATTCGTTTAGCTTGTGCACTCTGATCACATTCCGGGGAATTGTGTAATAAAAGATGACAAAGCATCTACTAAACAAGGTTTCCATTTAGTTGTGAACTAGAACTAGATGCAAATGTCGCCTTCATCTGTTCACTGCTTACTCACTTAATTATCACTAAGTTGATGGATTTAAATTGATTAAATTTACTTTACTTTAAATACAAAAGACTATGAGGCTAAAAACAATCGAATTTAGTTTTTCCTTTCAATCACTTTCCATGCAATGGCCCTTTTATATGTTCAGCCACTACTAAATATGAACACAACTGCAACTCTTTACAGTGAAATCAACTATCACCCCACGTCTCCTCTTCATACACTGCTGGACCCTAAAGAATCAAAGCCCGAAGTAAAAAGTGAAGCTACTCTATTTTCGCATAGCTGGCCGTGGCTCGTAAAGCAAGCAGTAAACAAAGTTTACTGCCACGCCAACCAACCGCCCTCGACTCTTCCCCTTCCTATCCCCACCCCACCCCACCCCCCTAGCCCTAAACGGCACCTTAAGGAAAGCTACCGCTCATTGACTTGCCGTTACAAGAAAACTTTTGGCCAGCAAGTCGCAAACTAGTTGGGCGCCAGCCGAGAATGAGATGCGATGGGAGATGGCACGGGGCGCAGCATAAATGCTAGAGCGAGAGGGGAACATGAAGCAGCAATGTGCTTGCATGAATGGGTGGGTGGGTAGGCTGATTTGGTATGTGGGGTGTTGGGCAAAAGTCGCTAAGAAAATATGTCTACACTTGCCGACATCCGTTTCCGATTTTAGACGCGCGTTGCTCTTGAATGTGCGTGTATAGACCCAGCGCCCGGGGACCGTTACAAATGCTAACACCGACACACATACATATACGCACACTTGCGTAGGTACATTCGTATTGGTGTACAGGACACATTCATTGGGTCTCATTTAGGGCCCGGTCCGCACATTGAATGCAAATGGCGCAAATTCAAATTACAAACCAACAATTTCCGCAAAATGTGTTTCGCACTTTTCCTTTCTTCGTTAATTCTTCTATTTTCATGTACAGTTAATTGCGCATTTGCTAAAGCTGTATGCGTGTGCTCTTCGCCATCCTTGGCTTCCTTTCAACATGGCCCACGGCTGTGTTCTCTATTTATTTAATTCATCCACTTTACAGCAGCGTCGTGACATAATTTAAAGTCAATTAGAAAAGTTTTCTTCTTATTGCTATACAAACAATTTGGTGTAAAAACTACCGACTTTATAATACTCTATTAGCAAATACTTCCACTTGATTATTAAGTAGAGTGACTTTGTAAATTTAATCTGAAGCTAATAGCTATACATACAACTGTCTTCGAAGACTGTCAACGGACTAGCTCAGTTTTTGGTGGAATTTTTAAAAATATTTGTGAACTCACGGTACAACTCACAATAATAATAATAATAAATTTTATTATTATTATTATTAACAAATATATACATTTTTTTTTTTTTTCAAAATTAATAAATATTTTCAGGGTAACAGACTCCATAAAATATATAGTATATTCTTAAGTAGGACAATAAACTGAGATAAATGCATATCTTTAAAAGCCCTAGATCATTCTGTTTGTTCTATATAAAGAAGAACAAATACAAGAATTCTGTCAGTCATTAAAATGTTGTACTTAAAAAACACGTGTTTTATTCAGTGAACGACAGGAAACCGTCGGATTTACAGAGGAGCAGAGGCCGAAGGATGGACAACGTACACAGTCAATATCCCTTTGTTGCAGTTCGTTAAAAATTATATCAAAACTGTATGCATTTAATATGTTAAATTTGAGGTTAACTTGTATTTTTATTACCAAAAATATCAAACCATAGCTCGACTTGCCAAAATTATATGCAATATTTTCAAAACTAATTGTTGACTGTTCTCATTTCTCATTTCCTTATCTCAATCTACGAAATGTGAATTATTCAACTGAGCCAATTATTTTATTGGTTCTTAAACAGAATGACGTTGGCATCTTTCATTATCAAAACAGCTCAACCTCAATAACAACACACGTCCATTCCTCTCCTTCTGTCCCAACCCAAAAGGCGTGAGAATATGAGCAAATTTACATTAATTTCAATATTTCAATATGCCACCTAAAAGGCAAAAACAAGGAGAGTGTAAGGGGTGCTTCCAACTGGGGAACACTCATTCCCCCAAACAGTTAATGGACATACTGTATATTTTTCTTTGCAAATCGATAGAAGAGGTCTAAGATAATGAAATGGTTCAATTTTGAGTGAATAACTGTGAAACTATATATACGATATAATACGCCTCCTACATATTTATATATTCTTTTGTATCTTCGATTCCCGACCCGAGAATATATTTGAAATTTCCAATTTCTCTAGCATCAATAGAGCTCAAGAGATAACGAAATAAGTACATATTTATCTCTATACAGTCATATGTAACCATATTATTTCGTTTGTCGATTTGTAGTCTTACCCAATTTTCCACTCCCCTAATGAGCGTAGATATATACCAATATATATATAATCTTCGACTATGAGCTCGAAAATATATTCAAAGTCTTAATGGCGAGCATTACACAAAAACCAATATACTCATTTCACTTCGTGAATGAGCATAAAAATATTAAAGAGGAAAATTTCTCATCTTCATTTCCAAAGTGGAGAAAAGAGAGAAGAGAGCCCAACAAAAATTTGCATGGGTCGACATTTTCTGATTGTGTCTGAGTCCGAGGGCCTACTTGTTGTTCGTGCCTGTGATACTATATAGCAGCCAGGGATGGAGAGTAGGCGCTGGCTGTGAACAATGGATATGCCACATGAATGAAATGTACATCCAAATCGGGCCAATCTCTAGAAAGTGGGCGCACAAACAGGGGTGGGGCTCGGTAACAGGCTGCCATCGAATAAAAATGGGAGAAAGAAGTCGGGGAGTAGGTGAGTCGCGTCTGGCGCGTTGACTTGCTGTTGTGCCAATTTGGGCAGGGTTGCTGTCCTTGTTATACCCTCTAGGTCCAACATATGTATATGCAAAGATGGCATATTGATTTTAGGAGACGTCTGCTTGCATCATCAATGTCTATTCGCCCTCAAGTTTCCTCAGTTCAGGTTTATTATCATTTCTCGATATTTCTCTATCATATTAAATACAGGGTATCGCATAGTTGCGCAGTTTCACACATTTCGCATTGTAGTTGTATTGGTTGAAGGGCAATAGCAGCAGCAGCAGCCGCCGCATAACAAATTTGTATATTTCGTGTTCTTTTCTTCTTCGTTTTTCCCATTTTATTTATTTTGTTTTGTTTTTGTATTCGTTGTTGCAGTTGTTATGGAAAATAAATTGGCTGGGCTTATTTGATGCACAGGTTTGTGTCTGCTCTAGTCGAAAACAACAAGGAAGTAGTCGTGTAACAGACTGAATGCCATTTAAGCCCAGATAAACTCGGACTTCCATTTACATTTCCACAAAAGGAGTTAGGCGTGAGAGCCTCTCTCTGAATCAAATACAGTCCTGATACAAATGTCTGACTAATGGGCATTCACGTAACTATTTAAAAATTCACAGAAATAATAAGCATCGTATTAAATTTAGAGCTACAGACTTCGTGTTGATATTCCACGCACTAAATTATCACTCACTGATCCTTAAAGTCGGCCGACTTTATAATTGACCCCAACAGAGCTTTATCTGAGCAGAGATTTGCTGACATCTTGAGGACTTTTCGTTTATGCCATACAGATTATATTTTAGTTGTCTCCTCTTTTGTTATTTTTCGTTCCTCCTTCTCTCATGTGATTTTCAGTTGCTTATTTCCTTTTTACCGTTTTGGCATTTTAGCTAAATGCGTGCACCCACAATCAGAGACAGAGTCAGAGTCAGAGCCAGAGTCCTTCGGCTGGCTTTGATTTCGTTAGGCGCTTTCAGGAATGCAAATTATCTATGGCTCGACGTGAGCACGAAATTTAATGACATTCTGGGGGCAATCAATTAAAACAATTCCTCGGTAGAGACACAGAAACAAAAATTTAAGACAATTAAACTCATATCGCTTGAACTGAAATGCTTGAAAGTAAACAACGATAGTTGTTTTGATGGATTAAATTGTCTATTGTTATTAGTTGTCAATATCATATTTTGTATAGAGATTCTATTAATAAAAATGCTTTAATGCTTTAGCATTAGAAATATTAGTATTACTGGGCGTTTTCATTGAGAGAGCATTGCGATAACGTTTATGTTTTACTTATGTTTTTATTCAAAATATCAGTTCTTAAATGTGTTTAAATATAAAAATATTAAATATTAACCAAACCCAACAATCGATAACTGCCCGATTAAAATTGTTCTTAAACTTTAGCTATCATATTAATAATCCGTTATATTGACTTTCAGTTGCAGATCTAGGTAATAAATTAAAGGAATTTGCATTATTTATATAGATAGATAGATGTGTATTGGCCATATTCCCTGAGAAAGAAAAACTGACAACAAAAATTAGTGATTTTTCTATTCTATTTATAAATCTAAGCAAACGCTGTTATATGTTTCCAGTAGGAAAATGAGTCGGATAAAAAAATAAAAAATCAGTTCGAACTTCATTGCAAAATGAATACACTCAAAATTTCAGTATTAATTTATTTTAGATATGCGCTTTTGTATTTAATACCAAGTAAGCATCGAAAATCGATATCTATATATTTTAGTCTATTAAATGCCTAACTAAACTAAACCTTACAGATGTAAATGCAGATGGGGGCCTTCGATGTATTGATTGTCGCAATTATTTATATAATTGCAATGTTAGCAAAGACCTTTTGAACGTAGGACAAAATGAAGGTAATGTAGTGGATTTACAACCAGATGAGAAGCCTGATGGATCCTACAGGAAATGCTTATTGGCCGGTAAAAAAGTAACCGGTAACTTGGCTCTTATCTACGCATTCACATTCTGATTGCGATTCTTTACAATGTATAATATATATTCTATCTAGGGTCACTTTTCGGTACTGTGTGTTCTGCTACCGAACAGAGAACTTGTGGCGTATTAAGTACTCGCAGACATATCATGGCGAGAGGAACTCAAATTCAGTGTAAATACTGTGCTGCGTCTTGCAAATGCAAGTTTCATGCAGGTAAAGAATCTATTATAAAAAAGGACGGTAAACTGAGTATATTTCTATGCCTGATTCTTATTTTGAAGTTCCTTAACAATCCGATTTTATAAGACAAATAATTTAAATCAAATTAGAAAACTAGGTTAAATTAAAAATTAAATTTTGAAAAATTTCAATTTTCATAGAGGTTCATGTAAAAGATTTGTATTTAATTGGCATAACTAAAATAAAGAATGTAGCGTAACTTTAATATTCGAGGTTTTCAGTTCAGTTGTACAATAAAATACTAAGATAACTACGAATAGCCGCAAAACATCATCATCGGAATCTTCGCCACAATTAAGCAAACTGGAAAACTATTTCCCCGAGAAGAAACCTAGATTGTCTTAAAGGAAAACAGAATCTTCGCGCAAAGGTTCCAGCTATTTGCATTTGAAGTTGGGAAAATAAAAAACCGAATATCAATGCTACTCGCGGTATGTAGCGTTTGGATATATTTAAATGCCAAATTATATATGTACATACATATATACTTTATTAATCGTGTAAATTTTATGCCTGGCGATGTTAGAATCATGTCTATGCCCTAGCCAATGGTGAATCAGGGTATATTGGTTTTGAAAACACATATGTTTGTAACTGCGTCGTATGATAAGTGAAAATCCTAATTTTTACATATTTTCAATATGTATATTAATGATCTATACGATCTATATGAAAACTTTCATTAGGATTCCTGTAGTCGCTCAGAAGCTAGTAATAATTAGCACCATGCCTACGCATGATTCATATCCATGTGCACAAACACATTCAAGTGCATACTTGTATTTTCTATGAAATACGATTGAATTGCATTTGAATAATCCGCATTTTAAAGCTTACTACGAGCAGTGAAGATTCGATGTTGCTTCATCTCGCGATGCCGAGTAAATTTTAATAACATCGATCCTCCTATCGATTAAAACACGTTTCATAAGTTAGAGGATTATATTATTGATTTAGAGCTAAGCAGTTTTCCTATTTTTTTACGCGTGGGTTGTAAACCGTGACAGCTAGAGATTTCATAGGTCTGTTAATGAGTACAAACGATTTGTATTTCATAGAATTTGGATACGCACTTACAAAGTACTTGTATTAATTAGGGTATTAGCATTTGGTATATATGTATGTATATCCATTCATTAATTATTCATTATTTTAATTATTATTACATGTCATTATTACGTTCTGGAAGTTCAATTAACAAAGTCTATCTACAGGAAATATAACCTAACTTCGTGATGGAAATATCAGCCCTTCCTAGAGTTCAAGGTATCTCCTAGTCGAGCAGTCTCGACTAGGGCACTCTTGCTTTTATTTTGTTTTGTTTAATTGAGTTGAAAACCAGTTTTATTTGTTTGCAAGCAAAAAGCAGCACAATCATTAAAAGCAAATACATATAAGTTGTATGCGGCGCAGTTGCAGCGCAGCTTTAACGCTGCTGCAGCGCTCACGTTTGTGCCGTTTCGCTGCTATTTTGTCCACCTTTTTCTGCCACACATACTTTTTTGAGAAAGACAGAGAGAGAGAGAGAACGCACGACAGAGCGAGAGTCGAAACGCTTTAACTTTTTTCTTATCATAAATGCGATTATTTTTGGGCTGGCAAAAATAAAAGCATAGAACTTTTACGCAGACAGAGAAAGTCTCCTCTCTCTATCTCTCTCTCTCCTTGCCTGTCTCTGCGTCCGTCTGCCTGTTTGTCTGCCACTCTGAGTGTGTGTGCATATGTATGTAAGTGCGCTGTGCTCAAGCTAGCGGGAGCTTTAAACTCGTTATTGCCTGCTGTTGCCATCGCTGCAGACGCTAGCGCTGGCAGCGCCGACGCTAAGCAGCTTCTGCTCGCTATCTCGCTTGCTCGCGCTGAATATTCGCTTTAGTTTCGTCGATTGCGTCGCTTTTCTTTGTGTTCTCTCTTTCTTCTCTGTTCTGAAAATGGGTATGCCCTCTTTGCGACGCTTTGCTTTGCTTTTGTTTTTGTTTTTATTTTGCTTTTAATTAGAAATTAGTTCTACTTCATTAAAATTACTTGTGCTCGACGATGTGCAAATTGCCGTTACTTGACCATTTACTTTTTTATTTTTCGATTAATTCAAGAAAACTTAAGCAACAGATATCACTTTTAGAAACATATATGAAGTCTATTAAAGCTGCACATATGTATGTATGTACGTCCCTCAAATACCTTTTTCTTTCCTTATTTATGCAAACTGCATTTCCAGCAATATTAATTATGTTTGTAATATTGTACAACAATTTTTAACCGCATCTGATTACATTATGCAAAAAGAACAATCAAAAACGTTTGCTATTAATTCACAATTATGCATTATATAAATAATTAAGCGAGAGCCCATATTAATTACATATTCATGCATAGCATACACTGTGCGAAATACCACCTTCATTTAATGTTGTTTTTCTAAGTTATTTACAAACAAGTGCGAAATATCTTTTCTAGTTTCTGATCAAATATAGACACGAATAATTTTGAGTCCAAAAACTGAAATTTGTCAATTCACTTTTCCAACAGTACTCAGTAAATATTAAATATCATATCGTAATTTGTAATATGTTGGGTGTTAAATCACGTTTTTAGCTTAAATATTCAAAACTTAAGACGCTCAGTGTAGATACAGCTATTTATAATTTGGCAACGATGCAATTTCCACTGACAATTAATGAAATAAAACTGCAAAATGGTAAAAAATTGATTTTACATACATGCATACATTCATACATACATATGTATATTTTTTCATTTAACTACTTCAATAACTTTACGAATTAATTTGGAAGCTTTCTTTTTGAATGCTTTTTAGTTATCACAAATTAATCTTTTAATTGCTTAGCCCTATACAAGGGGCGTGTCACTCCCTCACTCATACTCTTTTTCTTTTACTCCCTCTCTCTCTCTCTCTCTCTCTCTTTCTCACACAGATGCTCGCTTTCAATCAATCTGTTAAGATCACATCAGTATTATGCACATTTCATTTTAATTGTATTTTAACTTTTGCACTATGTATATATATTATTTTTTATCTGTGTGTGTGTGTGATTCTCATTTATTTATTGATAAATTTCGTGCTCCTATTTATAGGTTGTTTCCTTTTGTTGTTATTGTTGTTTTTGCTCGCTGCTCGTTAGCCCGTTCGTTTCATTTCCATACGTTTTATTTTCACGCACAGTGGCACAAGCGCGTCATAAATATTCAGAACATTGTGTGCAAACCGATTGAAGCATATTCACCAATACTAGTCACACAGTGCGTGCAAATGCCATTGCGAACGCCGACGTCGACGTCGACGTCGACGACGACATCAACGCAACCGTTGCAAAGAGACGAAGAAACTAGCGCACAGCGCGGCACATACACCGAATATCTGCAATCATTTTAGCTGCGCACATTTTAGACAAATATTCTTCGTCTTCATCTTCTTTGGCTTTATTTTTTACACTTTCACTCAATATATTTATGTGATTTATATACACTACTTTAACAGCAATACTTACACTTACTGAGTACATATGTAGGAAAGGCAATACAATTACGACTGCCAATTTTAGCTTTTGTTTATTTACTTTTATTAGCCTTGCCCTACGGCCGGCTATTTAGCTATTTAGTCACTTTGTTACGCACGGCTAATACTCCGGCTTATGTTTGTTTTGCCGTCGGTCTTTTTACAGCTGCTTTGGCGTTCGTTATTGTGGTGAACAAAAAATATTGAACGAATGCCGACATTAAATACCGACAACCTCACACATTCGCGTTTTAACAGAGACTGAAACGTTTCATTGCCAAGGCGTTGCGTACGTTGATTGTGGCGGAACGCATGAACACGACGAAACGACCTCCCGACCAACTAACCGACCGAACGACCGAACGACTGACAAGCATACACGACATGACAACCGTCGCGACGGTGAGACATTTCGGCAAGACCAACGCTCCGAGTGTGGTGAATAAACATCGGGAGGTAAGCAGGCAGTCAGGCAGCTGTGCAGTGGTATGAGTAAGTGAGACTTTGTTTGTGTGTATTGCGACATCGGCAGTCGTCGTGCATGTGAATACGCCATCACTTGACTGTGTTCATGTAGCTGTGGATATTTCGTTTGTTTACAGTTTTGCGTTGTTTTCTGTTGCTGTCGTTGTTTCTGTTGTTGTTCTTGTGATTTTTTTTTATATTTGCTTTATGTTGTTTCATTCCATTTGATTGTTTTAAATTGAGATTTGTGTGCCAAAAGCGTCGCAGCGGTGGTATAGTGTACAATGTTGTTGCCGCTCTTGGCTTTTTGTCTTTCCTTTTTCATTTTTGCATTTGCTACATATAAAAATTGTTTATGAAGTATAATCAGCAACAAACAATCATAACAACAAATACAACCGCAACTTGTCCCACACATACATACATACATACATAATTTCTCTGCCTACGTGTTGCTTATAATTTTCGTTTATTTCTATTCTTTTTTCTTCATTTTTGCCGTGTGAGAGCTAATTGGATTATTTGGGCAAACAGGGAATGGTATGGTAATGAAAAAAAAAGTTTTTGATTAGGTTTCAAGTTCTCTGAGCACCCACTCTACATGAGCGTACGTGTGCGTGCATGTGTGTGTGTGTGTGTGTGTGTGTGTGCAATGGTGTGCGTGTGCGTATTTAACCCATGGCAATCGCATATTTCACATGGGCGCTCATAAACAATGTATTAACTTAATTAGGGTTCATTTAATTTCGTTACACATGTCCACAAAGCATCAAGTTATTACCGTTATTTGCCATGTGCTGCCTGAAGTGCGGCAACGTAGCAAATCATCCAAATTATTATTGAATGTGCATGCTCCGGTAAATCAACCCAGTCGAAGAGTTCGACATTTTTTATTTACCAGAGTGGACTAAAATAGAAACCTTTTAAATCTAGATTTGCGTTTTTACTTGGTTAGGCTTGAAACCAAGACAGAAACGAATGTTATTGGTTAAGTTTTAATCAATAAAGCACAATTTATTGGTTGGCTTCAATAGGTTAATAATAATAACCAAAAGTCTATTCACATATCTTTAAATATATCAATCATATATCAATCAATCATATCAATACTCTGAAAAAAAACTTGACTTACCTATTTCAATCAATTTTTGAAAGCGTCTATCGCTCCGACCACTCAGGAGCTATGGAATAAAAAAACAATCTGACTTTATTATCATCGAAACGTTTCAATGTCCTTGGCAATGATAAAAATGGTATTAAAATATTGCATGAATTGAAGCATGTGCACGTATTACATAAAGTAGATAAGCTCTCAAACTAGGCAGCCCATTGTACTTGCAATCTTGTATATATGTACATATATATATATATTTACATACATATGTATGTATTTTGTATACCTGTAACTCTGAACCGCAATTCTGACACAAATGCAACATCAATAAATGATAAATATGTATAGCCGAACAGACACACACAAGGAGAGAGAGAGTGAGAGAGAGAGAGAGAGAGAGAGACATCCGTGCAGAATGCATGAACGAATATAATAGCAATAATAATAATAATAATATTTCTTTAATCAAACTACACAACTGATTGCATTATTGACAAGCCAAACGTACGATAACAGAGAGGACAGGGAATAGCAGCGCACAGTGGTGCACTTTACAATAGTAAACATGGAATAACATTTTACGTACTTTTCTAATTGTAATATCTGTAATTTTTTTGATATTTTTAAAACTCCAACTAAACATTGTAAACTATCGATAATTAAAAATTATGATTTTTGCTTTACTTAAATACTTTGTATTCCATAGTTTCTTATTCTAAAAAATACTAGCGCAATCAGAAATTATTTAAATCAGAAATTATTTAAATCATTTTATTATCATTTGTTTGCACCATATTGAAGATTTGTTATTTTTTAGTTTAGTAAACTGAAAGGAAAGAAAGTATCGAACTAGGGAACCCTGAATCCTGTGTGGGGGCGTTGTATCCTAAATCTGTAAATTGCAAAATTAACAGTCGACTCTCGTTATTTCGAACCTGCGATATTTCGGAACTTCTCATTAATTCAAAGTTATCACAAGTTTCCTACAGAATCTCTGTAATATTTCAGACATTCGTACTATTTAATAGTATTCAAATTAGGTTGAATCAAACCCAGGACCAAGAGTGCCTCTCCACTGGTCGAGCAATTTGTGCGAATCAGAAAGTTCTTCATTGCTAGAGGTCCATCTAGCAAAACTAAACTAACACAAACAATCCAATTGCAATTTTCATTCTTAGAATATGCTAGAATATACATGTATGTATGTGTGCACATGCATAGAAAAACAGCTTGCATGTGTGTGTTGTTTCCTGACTGAACGGAATTTGATGAAACTTTCAAAATACATACATATGTACATACGTATGCATACACATACATACATGTGATATACCCAATGAGTTGATTATTTAACATTTTATAAAAAATGTCGACTCATTCACTATTACCTATACTTGACCTTCAAGAGGGAGTAAAATACGGAGCAAGTATTCAAAATATAATAATAGAAACTCAATTAAATATATATGTATGTACATACATATGTATGTATGACACTACATACAATATTTGGAGACTCTATGAATGAATTTCAGAAACTTATGTATGTTAACTCCAATTGTTAAACCTATTCAGCTGAGCGGTACAACGTATAGCTAAATATATACATAAGTACATATGTACATGTATCATGTGTATTATGTTATCACAAAGAAAAAGTGAAAGAAACAAAAACAAATTTCTCAAGCATAACCATAAATAGCAAATTTGATAAGCGCACATTGAACGGCGCTCAGTGAGCCGCCATTGCCACATCGTGTTTTTCGCAGAGGTGCACCAGCAACCGCAGCCGCAGTCTCTAAAGCAGCAGCAGCACCAACGGCAGCAGCAGCGCCTGCACTAACAACAACAACAATAAACGACAAGTGCAGAAGAGAGAGAAGAAAAATAAAACGACAAACACAGTGTGTGATGCAAACGAATTTGAAGCGAGGAGAGGCAAACGACGCACTTTCAACTCTCCCACCTCCCATTCTACAGTGCTCTCGCTCTTTCTTTCACAGCCAAAGCAACGACCGAGGGCAACGCCGACAGCGACATCAGCCAGCAGCATAACACAATTTATCGTTGTCAAAGTTATCGCACACTCACTCGACGAAGTGTCGTCGCGACGTTTACGTTGAGGCAGTCAAATTGTTTACGTCACAGTGTTTACGACAACAAAAATATATTGACATACATACATATATTAGTTTCATGATAAATATTTATGTACTAATAGTTTTATTATTTGTAGTATTTTTATTTATTTTTTTTATATTGTACTATCAAAAATTAATTTCTGTCCTAAGATTTTATTCTTTTGTTTTCACTCAATATTGCTGTGCTGCACCCACTGTGCATGGCTGGGCTACTACTTTACAATCATCGACGCTTGGTTTTCCATTGCTTTTACAGCTTATTCCTAGCTGCTTCAGTTACGTACATATGTATGTGTGAGTGCCTGTGTATGCGTGTGCCTTTGTTTGCATTTGGTTTTACTCTTTTCCGTTGAAATCGAAAATGCGTGTAACGTGTGTTAATCGGCTCGTCTGAACCACGGACTGCCCCAACTAGCCTCAAACTAACCTCTCAAGCAGGCGTTACTTTATACTTTTTGCGATAGCTTAAACACACATTTTCCCTCCCTCTCTGTCTTTGCGTTTGCTTTATACACTTATTACCAATATTACTTGCTTGTCGCTGCTTCTGCTGCCTTTTCTGTTTTCGTTGTCGATTCGCATTGATATATAATACAAAAAACTAACACTAACAGCTTGTAGTTTTATTTTTTAACCGAGCAACAGCAGCGCAGGTTCGTTGACCAGCCGACAACAAAAGTTATGCATTGAGATAACAAAAAGAAACGGATTGCCTCATATTGGGATTTTCAAAAATGTCCCTAATATTTCTGTACATGTATGTGTATACATGTGTGCACAACTGCATTTATTTATATACATATGCACATATGGATGCACGTATGTATGTATGTACATCTATTTATTGCAGTTGTTGCCGTTTTGTCAAGGTCATTCGTCTCTTTTGGCAAATTTGTGAGCAAATTGAAAACGAAGTCCCAAGCAGAAGCTCTTCGCTAATGGGCCGTGGCGCTGCTCGTTGAGGCAGAGGCAGAAGCAAAGACAGACAGGGACAGAGGCAGTGACAGATGCACTAACGTGGATTAAAAATGTGTGCAAAATACAAGAGAAAAGACAACGGCGCAAACAACAAAAGCAGCGCCGCACAGAGCAACCCAGACAGATCCTGCTTACTTCCGTGCTGCCCGTTTAGCTCTCTTTCACATCGCGTTAATCTATGTTGTATGTGTAAGCAACGCAATGAAAATGAAATGGAACAGCGGTAAACTACGTTTGGTGAGTAAAAAGTTGCAACTGAAATTATGCGCATAGATTGAATCCGCAGAGGTTATTGTGGATAATGTCTGTATACATATGTATGTATATGCACACACATATGTATGTACATACGTATATGTATTATCTATGCATGCATGTGTGTATGTACATACATAAACATTTATGCAAGTATTGATTGTCAGGTTGCATTATAATAAATTGGCCCTTGGCATGGAATACGTGGTGCACAGAAATTAAATCAGTTGCTTCGTGATTACGGTGAGTCGCAGCTTAAGTGAACTGGTGTACAAATTGATATTGTTTCAATAAAATATATTATTTCGTAATTGCATTTATTTATATCATATATATCAAACAAACAAAACATCATGTATGTACATACATATTATACAAAATCTCATTTTTTGAACTTGAACTGTATCTGACATATTCCACATTAATTTATGTATCTCATAACATATCCCTTTTAGGTGGCTGTAGGGGATAACGTTTCATTTCCGTAACGTTCTAAGCAATTATGTTTGCCATCAGATGGGAATAGGACGAATATGCTATTTTCTTGTTGTGTATTATATTTATTCAGTTATAATTTTACGTTTTGAAATTATTTCTATTTTGCACAATTATTTGAAATTTATGACTCATATTAAGCAGCATGGAAAATGTGTTTCTTGCTCACAAATTATAACTAACTAAAATTGTAAACTCAAAATACGCAAAGTAAATAAAATTCCAAACAGAGATGACGACGACGACGTCGTCGCATAAAAATGCAAATGAATACGAGAGTACAAAAACAAACTAAATAAAAATCGTCTGTGTGGGAGAGCGCTAAGTGGGGCGACAACTGCGGTCTGACTGGGACAAATGGGAGATGGGAGGCACTGAGCGCAAACACACACACACACACATAACATACATATACACAATACATATGTATATACGAAGACTGCCGCCAACGCAGTCAAATGTCATTTAGCGTTGCAGGCGCGCTCTGTTGGAGCTTTGAGCTACATACACGAACGCACAAACGTATACATACATATGTGTGTGTATGCATATTATATGTATGTATATGCATGCATACGACACACACACACATATACATTGGCACATTAATAGGCATGAGACATAGGAATGAAGCTGGCGAAAAATGTTTGAAATTCAAGCAAGTCAAAATGTTTTGCATATAAATTCGTATTTTTAGTTTCTCGCCCCGCCCCGCATAAGAGCAATGGCAGCTGCGCTGCTTTTCATTCATATTTCTTATTGTTTTTGTTGTTGTTGCTGCTGCTGTTAGCTTTTGTTTTCTTTTAGCGCTTTGGGCATTTTACTCAGACGTAAGTGTTGTTGTTGCCGTTGATGTTCTTATAAATTATGTACAGAATGTTGTTGATGTCATTTTGAAATGTAACGGAAGACTTTAGATGAGGAGTACAAGACAAAAACAAACACATACACTTTTTAATATACATATATTTGTTAGACAAAAAAATTAATAAAGCAAACATGTATGTACATACATAAATGTTAAAGCTTTGAAAACTGAAAGTTAAAACTTTAAACGAGAGGAATATCTCCATCTCATTCGCACACATTCGAGCAATGCTGACTTTGACTCGGCAAAAACAATGAACTTGTGCAAAGGAATTGCAAGCAAAGTGGAATGCGAATGGGCAACAAGACGAATGAGTGGAAAAGGTAGGGATGTCATAACTTTTAATGCTCGCTCACGGAACAAATGGGGTATATTGGTTTTGGCCAGTGTATGTCCACATGTTGACCTCCTACATGAAATCCACCAAATATAGCCGTTTTTGGATCGTGAACGAGTCGGCTGCGCCAGACAGCAGAATTCTCACTTGTTTTTATTGGCAGCAGCAAATGAAATATTAAGCAATAAAACACAGCAAAAGTTTTCAACTTCAAAATGTAATGCACAATCACATATGTACACATATACACACATTTGTACATACAGACTTGGAATAGTAGGTATGCGTATGTGTGTAGCTCTGCTGCAAATGTTAAAAATAGCAGTGGATAAGGTAACGGCAGCAGCAGAGAAGTCGACATCGTCGTCTCGGTCGACGTTAACATCAAGCGTCGTCATCGTTTCTGTTGTTGGTGTTTCTTTGAACTATGCTGTGTCAGCGCTTTTTCTCTGCTGTAATCGCAGCGCAGTGAGGAACAGCGAAACAGCGGAATGGAAAGAGAGGGCGATCATCGTGGAGAGATAGATGAAGAGAGGCAGATAGTTTTAGCAATAGATGTATGTATGTAGGTGCTGCTGGCAGAAATATTGGCATAATACGTAGCGAACCATAAATCTATCGTATTATTCGTTTATTTTCATACATGCCCAAAGGCGTATTGATTTTGTAACGTAAAACGTAACACAGTAAAGATGATATCTGAGCTAATTTAACATATAAAATTTGTTTTCTATTATATGTATGTTTAAAATAAAAATAATCATTTATACGCAAATACACGTTTCATATTAATTTTAGACTACATACATATGTACATGTACACATATAAATTGCTGCTATAAAACAATCAGAGTATCTAGCTTTCGGCACTTTAGTACAAAAGTTCTCAATTTTTTCTATTGTTTCTCTTAACTTGATTTATGAGCCTTTCACACACACACACATACATGCGGCACACACACGCATACGAAGCACAACGAAATCGAACTTTATTGATAGTCGCGCTGTAGCAATAAAAAGTATAGGGCGAAGAGCATATGCTGCGACGGGTGGGCGTGGTCGTTACAAACACAGCGAAAGATGCTGACAGATAAATGTTAATGTGTGTGTGTGTGTGTGAGTCGGCAAAATGTATGCCATGTTTATGTTTGGCACTTGCTTATGACCAAGAAACTGGCAAAGGCAGACGACCAAACGAAACACACATGACTCGAAAAGAAAATAGATAACGGAGTAAAAGTCCTATGTAAATTGAAGACAAAGCCCTCAAGGTTTCACTGCTGAATGCCTTATCGCTGGGCATCAAAGTTCCCGTTGAAGTAAAGGCGAGCCAATGGAACAGTGGGAAGGGGCCGCCTTCGCTAGACGTCGCCTAAAAAAGGAGGTCAACAAAGCTTTAGCTTCAGCTTCAAAAGTCCATTAAACAGCAAAAACGAAAGGCGAAAAAAGAAACAAGAAACAAGAAACACAAGAAAAGCGTTTGACATCATGTAATTTGCTAAGCGATGCGCGACAGCGCTAGAGAGCAAGGAGTGCGAAAGAGAAAGAGAAAGGGTAATGGGAACGGGTAGAGGGTGGCAGCAGATGTGTCCATCCAAATCCGAAAGAAAACATGGATTGAAGCGGGGGTGGCTGCTTTGCCAGACAGCATTGGCACAGCGAGAGCACATAAAAAGGCGCGCAAAATATATGTATATGTATGTACATATGTATGTATGTGTGTGCACATATTAAATGGCAGAGTTACAAACCCAAAGTCGTGACTGGAACGCCAATGCAGGTAATGCTTGAAAATGACCAGCCAGTAATACCCTATAAACACGTGCCATTTATTTGTCCAATATCTCCCCAATTAGTAGATATAATTATGGAAGGAAACACAATAATATTGTATTAAAATACTATTTAATATAACTCAAAATTACATACATATATTTCTTTTATTAGTATTTAGGAATTAATATTTAAAAATATTATTTTAATCCTACAAATTTTAGGTTTAATTACTCTCTCAACTTTACAGGGTATATCAAGTAAATTGAATTTTGTACTAACGCACCCAGTGGAGGCACGCACGTGCAGCAACTTAAGGCCAGATCTTTCAGGGAGGCAGGCTGGCACCTGCCAAAAAAGCAACAATCAAACAAATACGACTACGAAAAAAACAAAGCGTCGCATGCAAATAAAAGAACGCACAAACAACAAAACGTGACGCTATAAAACAAAAATAAACAGAGAAGCATAGAACAAACGAAAAAATAAAACAGTTGTTGAACTATATATATGCACATATATACATATGTATGTACATATGTATGTATAAGAACAGAGAAATATAAAAATAAAACGGTAACAAGAGCAACGGCAGCCTATAACACGCTCACTGCTCAGTGCTTTAAAACTTAGCAGCAAATGCTCGTTTCAGATTCCAAAATGTTTCACTCTCGCAAAGTCAAAGAGAGAGCAATAAATTTGGTGGGCGGGCGGAGATGTTTCAATTCGCAAACGCAATACGCACTCTGCACTGGGGGCTTGCTGCTGCCTGCCTCACATCGCGGTTCTTCCACTTTGTCTGTGTCCCACATCTTCAACTGCGCTTCAGCAACGACGACGCGACGTTGGCGCACATATGCCGTTAAGCGCAGCATGCATGTTTTTCTCTAATGGTGGCAACGACTATGGCTACTCTCGAAGCACTAAACAATTGCCCGCTCCACATTCCCAAACACACATACACACCCAAGCAAGTCGTAGCCACCTGCTGGCATTGCACAAAGCAACCAGAGCAGCATAAAGCACAGTGCAACAGCTTGAGTAAATTGGAGATGAGCGGACAAAGAGGAGTCATAGCTTGAAAATGTGTACATATGTACATATACATATATATTTTTGTATATATTTAAATCAATGTATGAGTGTACATATAAGAGGCATTTGTTAATTTTCTATTTTAGCAGTTTTATGATAACGTTTTCAGTAGCTCCTTACCACTGTGCACACTTCTATTTGACATAATGATACCTCCACTCATCCTCAATCTACCCATGTTTTTGTCTCATTGACGTTGAGACTACTTGCTTTGTAATTATCATTACGTCATTACGTCATAAGCATGTAAATCGTCGCTGCAAATTCGCATAAACGTGCGCGAGCACACACGCACATAGAGAGTGATAGAGAGAGAGGACAATGCACATACACATACGCACGCATCCATTCTAAATGTCAGCGTTTACCGCTATTTTGCATTTTGTTTTGATTTTAATTTGGCGCGCACTGTGAGAACATTTGGCCATTCGCTGACTTTTCTTTCACCACATGTAAATATGTATGTATATATTTTGAGTGTTTGTTCAAATGTTTGTTTTGAGTAATTATTAGTTGTTTTCATTGTTAGAATATCCAATGAATCGCTAATGGGCCAGTGCCGGACAAAATGCAAAAAGCTCAGGCAATTAACTTCAACTTCGGCAAGACACGCGATAAAAACTGAGCGCTCTTTTTTATTGCTCAAATGGAGCGTAAAATTGGCAGAAAATAAAAATTACGAATTGCAACAATTGAACTTAAATGACTAAAATGTCAGCAAGCGGTAAATGCAAATCGAAAGCTCATATGCGTGTGTGTGTGTGTGACAGCTTTCCAATAAGAATATGCTCGAGTACTTATGTGAGTGTGTGTGTGTGTGATTGTTGCGTTAAATCGAATGGATAAACAGCAATAAATACACGTAATTAATTGCACGTCGCAAATACTCTCGCTTTCTCAATAGCCAACCTGAACACACACAACCACATACAAATATGTATGCATCGATTGCGGCGTCCGCAGCGACAACAACAACAACCACGAAACAGCTGAGCGTTAGCCTAAACGACGGCACACACACATATATATATTCACACATTAGCTTTTACATACGCACGGTCACACTGCGCTTTGGGCGTACGTGCGCATGTATTTGTGCTTTTAGCTAAATTGCAAAGTGTAAACAGACTAAATATCTTACCGTTATTTTATGAGTGCTGCATAGCTAAATAAAGTTAGCTGTTTAATTATGTTCAATTGAATTTTCAATTTTCAATAGAGAGTCGACCACCTGCCTTATTAAATTGTCAAATTATTAGGTTTCTTGATTTGATTAACTCACAAGCTGCACGCTTAAGTAGCGTTAAAATTTGTCACTAAAACGCCGCAATTATATTTATTTCATATTTTAAGAAAATTTCGAGCACAACGCGTGTATATCGCACAACAACAAAATGGGAACTGCATTGAGAGTGTCTGCTTTGCGCGAGCAAAAAAATGACAAATAATCGATAAGAAAATACTAAATTTGATTAAGAAATGACAAAATCGATGAAATTTTACAAACAGCTGTTTGTGCAGTGGCAGCATTCCCATGATAATAATTAGAAGATTACCATTTTAAGCAAGTTCATCAATGCCGTTCGCTCAATGCATGAAGCCATATGTTGTATATGAGAACAGTCTGTTTTAAAAACTAAAAGTCTGTTAGGTTATAAGTCCGCCATTTTATTCTTTCTTTGACATTACATGTTATTATGTTATCGGCGAATATTTTTGGTTGTCGACAGCACATATTGAGTGTGTGACGTAATAAGAAAGTACGTTCGAACAGGTGGCAACGTTGTGCTTCAAGTGCATGTAAGTGTGCTTGTGTGCGTGTGTTGCAAAAAATTGTAATCAAATTATAAGTTGAAATTATTAAACCAATTGAAAAGCATCGAACGTGCTGGCCGCTTAACTAGTTAACCGTTATGGCCAATCGCACGCGCAACAACACGACCAAGGTCGAGGCTCTCATCGAGAGCTGTCGCAGCGAGGGCAAATGGCAACGCGTCATCGAGCTGACGGATGAGCTGAAAACGGGATCACCACATAACGGTAACGTAAACGTAAACTAAAAAATAATAAGGTAAATCAACTAACTGAAGTGCCTAACTGCTTTACAGAGTGCTTGGCCAATTTCTTGATAGGCGAGGCACGCCTGGAAAGCTACCTGGAAGAGCATACCGTGGCCGCCGAATCGACCTTTGGCCGAGCCAAAAATGGCCTGGCCGAAGCGAGACGTTATCTAAATCTGGCCTTGGGCGAAAGTGGCCAAAAGGCGGGCATAGCCTTGGATGCGTATTTGCTGCTGGCTAAACTCTGCTACGCCTGCGGCGAGTACGAGCAGAGTCTGGAGAACTTCATCAAGGCGGAGCTGAATACGCTGGCCGAGAAGGAGTTGACACTGTACGTAATTCCCAATTTCTGATACATTCTCTGATTTATATAAATATATAACTTTGATATATGAGCAGACGCAGCTTGAAGATCCTGGCCGAATCGTACGCTATAAAGGGCCTCTGCTTGGAGCAGCAGGCGCACAAGCCCACATCCAAGTTCAAGAAGGCCGAAAAGGATACGGAAATGGTAAGATCCTGCTGCTTAAGCTCACACACTGCAGTAACATCAAGCAATCCTCTTGACCCTTGCTCAGATTTGCTGCTTTGAGCGCGCCTCGGACTTGGGCCTGCTCTACCTGCAGGAGTACGACATCGTGAGTGGAAGCAATAGCTCCTCGAACAATTCCACTGCCGGCTCCACTCTGAACGTGAATGCCGGAGTGCAGCAGTCGTCGAGCAGCTTCGCCATCAGCAGCACCATCCCTAGCAGCAGCGCTACCCTGGAGGTCAATCGGCGCATGGGCGCCATCCTGGAGACGGCGCTGCAGCGGGCGCCCATCGTCCTGATTAAGGCGGGCAAGCTGCAAGTGGCCGTGGAGAGATATCGCATTATGCTGAATGCCATCGAGACGCGTGCGACGCAATCGTTGCGCCTGACGCTCGCCCGGCAGCTGGCTGAGGTGCTGCTCCGTGGCGTGTCGGGCACAATCTACACGCCCCCGTTCACCACCAAATCTGGCGGCAGCACCTTGCGTGGCGGCGGGGCAGCCAAGCGGCTGTGGAAGCCACGCAAGTACACGGCCAGGCAGCAGTTCACGCCGCGCAATCAGCAGGAGGAAGTGATCCTGCTGCTGCTCATTGCCGAGGCTCTGGCTGTGCGGGACACTGTGCTGTCGCAGAGTCCGGAGTTCAAGCAGGCGCGACAGCACGCCATGGGCAATGTGACGGCCGTCTACGATCTGCTGGCGCTGGCCACGATCCGCTGGGGTCTGGTGCAGCTGCTCAACGAGTCCTTCGAAAAGGCGCTCAAGTTCAGCTTTGGCGAGCAGCACATCTGGCGGCAATACGGGCTGAGTCTGATGGCCGCCGAGAAGCACGCGTATGCGCTGCGCGTGCTGCAGGAGTCGATGAAGCTGACGCCGGGCGATCCGCTGCCCTGCCTGCTGGCGTCGCGCATCTGCTACGAGAGCCTGGAGACGGTGAAGCAGGGGCTCGACTATGCGCAGCAAGCGCTCAAGCGGGAAGTGAAGGGTGAGTGCGGGCTGACTCACATTATTGATTTGCGCCTCCTTCTCTATCTCACTCTCTCTCTTTCTCTCTCGCTATGTGGCGCAGGTCTTCGTCCTTCCCGGAGCCAGCTCTTTGTGGGCATTGGATACCAGCAGCTGGCCATACAGGCCACGCTGAAGAGCGACCGCGACAGCTACAATAAATTGGCTCTGGAGGCCTTGGAGCGTGCCGTTCAGCACGATGGCAACGATCACCTGGCCGAGTACTACCTGTCGCTGCAATACGCGCTCCTCAATCAGCTGGGCGAGGCCCTGAGCCACATCCGCTTCGCCTTGGCGCTGCGCATGGAGCATGCGCCCTGCCTGCATCTGTTCGCTCTGCTGCTGACGGCCTCGAGGCGGCCGCGCGAGGCGCTGGGCGTGGTCGAGGATGCGCTGCACGAGTTTCCCGACAATCTGCAGCTGCTGCATGTGAAGGCGCATCTCCAACTGAATCTGGAAGATGCCGAGACGGCGCTGTCCACGGTGCAGCACATGCTCGCCGTCTGGCGGGACCTGTACGAGGCGCAGCTGGCGGGCGAGGAGGAGAAGCACTCGGACACCAAGAGCGGCATCCACCTGATTCACTCATCGCAAATGTCCGACAAGGATTCAAGTAAGTTTTCGTCCTGCGATACCATCGCAATAGACCCCACAGCTACTCCCGCCTCTAATAATAACTATATATATTCTGTATAAAAACAAAAACACATTACAAACACACACACACACACACACATACATATATATAAATCTATTACATTTCTGTAACTACCCAACTTCTGCGGAATGTGTCTGTCTACTTAAAAAAAAAAAAAAAAACATTCATAAAATAACATAAAACATAATTGTAAGTCTTAATTGCAAATTAAAGAACGAAATTACTTGAGTCGAACGTCGGCTGGAATCGACGTCCTTGTACAGTTGCAATATAGATGATATATATATGAGAGATAAGAAGGGATTCTATAGTATATGCAGCAAGTTTCGAGTCGCTAATTTAATGTATATTCAGGAAAGATAATGAAATACTACTGAAAAGATAGAATTAAGTATAAATAAATAGACTACTCAATTCGAAAGTAAATGAACACATTGAAAGATCGATAGATAGAAGATGTAAAATGAAATAGTTTGTAAATATGGCAAGAAAGCGATATGAAATAGAATATTCGATAACAATATTGAATTGGAGCACAAGAATAATTATATAATAAACAAACTCTTTAGGTTATATTTTATATTTAAAAAATTATAAATAGCCAATGTTTTGAATCTCAGTTTTCAATTCATATATGCACATCTTTAATAAGTTATAGAAAAAAGAAACTATTTTAAAGTATTCAAAATTAAATATGTGAATTTAAGGTGAATTAATATTAATTCTCTAATTTTATTGTATTTTCATACATTATTCAAATCTTGTTTATTTTTGTGAGGAATGCTCCATATTCAATGTGTTTATGTTAATGTTCTGTTTCATTTTTCCTTTTTCCATATTTTCTATACAGTCCGATCGGCAAATATATGCATAGGGAAATTATAAAGAGACTCTTCGAAAATCGTAATGTAAACAGTGTTTTCAAAATTAATTTCACATTCAGATTCTGAGGTTGCTTAAATTTCGATTCAGATCGATCATGGTAATTTTAGAGGAATAGAGGAATATCTCATTGCAAGTGTATAAATTGCTTCTTTTTCTGCTTCTGCATTGTGTTTCGTTTTCTCTCTCTGTCTCGCTCTCTCTTTCTTCTGTCTCTTCTTCTTTGCCTTTCTGCCTTTCGAATCTTCTCTCGTTTATATTCTACACTCTTCCGCCTTGCCTGCTCTCAAAGCTCTTTGCAACCTCTCGCATGCGTTTCTTAAATTTAGGCACGTTTACTGATTGTATATACTGTTGTTCCTAGTATTCTCCTACTCGAATTGTTCAATTTGAAATATTTGCATTCCCATTCCATTTGTAATTCTCAACTTGTTCTCGCAACTTTAAGATTCCGTTTATGCTGCTTCGCTGGCCGCAGTCTCGCGCGTAGAACAGGCGCTCAGTGAGGCGGCTAGCTCGCTGAGCTCGTTCACCCAGAGGCCAGGACCGCGCCGTCCCTGGATGCTGCAAATCGAGGTGGGTTATGGAGTCATATTGCATGGCCGAAGCTAATCAGATATTTGTCTCTCTTTAGATCTGGCTGCTGCTCGCCGATGTCTATATGCGCATCGACCAACCGAATGAGGCGCTCAATTGCATACACGAGGCCACGCAAATATACCCGCTCTCGCATCAGATTATGTTCATGGTGAGTTGGTCTGTCGCCCCTCGCAAGCAACAGCCTCATATTTCTATCATGCACTTTGCAGCGCGGCCAGGTGCATGTTTATTTGGAGCAATGGCTGGATGCGAAGCAATGTTTTCTGAACGCCGTTGCCGCCAATCCGAATCATACCGAAGCTCTGCGCGCTCTCGGCGAGACGCATTTAATACTGGGCGAGCCGCGGCTGGCCGAGAAAATGCTGAAGGATGCGGCTAAATTGGATCCCAACTGCCCAAAGATATGGCAAGTGTTTAACGAATATGCCGAGCTCAGGAGTTCCAAATGCTCAGCTGTTGTACTTGCAGGTTCTCGCTGGGCCAGGTTATGGAAACATTAGGAGATTACAATTCATCTGCAGATTGCTTTGCCACCTCGCTGCAGCTGGAGCCTTCATGTCCGGTGCTTCCGTTCACCTCGATACCGTTAGTTTTCGAATAGGCATGTGCATTTCGTTTTCCGTTACACCAGAACTAACCTCAACTGACAAGCAAAAGTAGACGAACAGAGCAATATTACTTAGTAGCAGATTGAACGATATGTATTTATGAAATGATTATTATTATTATGAATTTATTCCGTGGTTATTGTCAGTATTACCACAGGCATTGATGGTGTAAATCGTGTGTATGTATGTAAATTATTAGCTATCCCTATTCAAGCATCTTTGCCTAAGCCCCAAACCCTTTCTATATGTAAGGAACTGCAAATATGTAAACAGCCCAGGCGAAATTGTGTTTAACGTTAGTTCATTCCCAAGAATATGTAGGAAATTGGAGTGTTATTTATCGTATGTTATTTATTGCTTAATATAGAAATATGTGTAAACACTTGTATACCAAACAAATTATTTAATTCCAATATTTATTTGATATATATGTATATACATAATTAAATAGACGTTCGAAAGGCTAACTTCTGTTAATGATGCCTATAATTCAGATAATCAGTTTATATACTTGAATATTATTGTGTTAAATGTATGTATATATGTATGTATTAGAGGAGATATCGAATAAGGTTTTTTAGATCTTAATTTCAATTCCAATTTCGATAGATTTTCTCGCATTGCGTGCGTAAAGTTTTTGGAAATTTTGTAAATAGCTGAACTTCTATGTTAACATGTCCTTCGAAATGCTTCCTTTCACTTCTCGTGCTCTAATTGGCACAGCCAATTTCCGGTCAGAAATATCAGCGGAAAACCTCGAAAGTGTTCCAAAAAAAGAGAAGAAGAAGAAGAATGAAAAGCACGAACCCAGCCAAAGTCAACATAAAAATAACTCGAGAAATCGTTGCCAAGGGCAACGGGCGAATGGCCAATCGATAGAAAAGTAAACAAAACTAAATAGGCAGAAAAGGCCACTGCAGGTGCGCAGGAATTTGGGTTTTGGGTTTACGAGCAGTTTAATTAATATACCAAAAGTTCAGTTGGAATGCAGCTAGAATTGTTGCGCCAGCCAAGAAGTTAGGGCTTAGAGCTGAGCTGAGAGAGTTAAGAGTTTGGCCTGCATCTGGAGTGGGTGATGGACTGTTGAGCAGGATGACGCCCAAGAGGAAGCGACAGCGCGTCAAAAGTCGCGCCAAGGAGCAGCACAAGCAGCTGCTCGCTGCCCTGGAGCTGGCGGATAGCTGCTGCGATATATGCCACTGCGATTGCTACAGTTCGCACAGCAGCAGCAATGCGAGTGGACGTGGACAGCCCTCGGCGCACGCAGAGACGCAGCTGAAGGAACTGGATCAACAGATACGCGCCTTGGAGCAAGTGCAGCGCAGCGAGGGCAGCGCCAGCAGAGACGCCAGTCGAGTGCGCAGCCACAGCAGGCGAGTCAGCGCTTCCAAGTCCCCAGCGGAGCAGCCCCGAATCCCGCAGAGTCGACGCGGCTCGGCCGAGTGCCAGACTCGCGTCTCGACCGCGTCCAGGGGCAGGCGCTCCAAGAGCGCGGGCAGCCAACGTTGCCCGTCCAGGGAGGCGTCTCTGGAGGCTCGGGCCAAAGAGAGATCTTCCAAGCAGCGAGCTGGTCGCACGGGCGGCCTGCGCGACTGTCAAATGCTCCAGGTGAGTGAAAGAGTGTGACCAGAGCGCCTGGAGTCTGGTTAGGCACAGATAACCAGCTGCTAGTACTTGGTACAGAAGAACTAGAATTGTTTATAATATCTCCATATCACCATCGTACCATCATGTTAATATTATGGTTTTATATAATATTTTATTTTACTTTTTCATAGAACGATTTGATTGCTCGGGCTTCATTCAAAAACGACCTTAAAACCTACTTATCGAAAGCGGAAAAATTTGGCACTTGAAATTGTATTTAGTATCATTAGGAATACCCATTTCAAAAGGGACTTGGACATTGGAAGGCCCACCTTCGTCATTGAAACTTTCAGTTGAATACTAAACATGCATACACCAAATCCACCACACTTTATATCGTATGCTGAACCCTTATAGAAACTCTCGATTCCATAGTACCCCAAATGACGAGCTATTGAGTTCCCCTTCATACTTTATTACCTAATTTGCCACGCCCAATTTGATTGCAGATAGGTCTATCTAGCACAGCTCTAGCTCTCAATTTTGTAAACAAAAACTGGGCTACCAAACTTCAAGGTAAGAGAAGGGGAAGGAGGAGGGAAAGGAAAAACAGGCAAGATAATAAGAGAGCACCAATTAACTATTTTTTCATTCCTCATTCAAATATTCAAATTGGTTAAAGTTGAGACTTGGTTCTACCTTCATTTGCACATGTCTTTACGCTTTAGGTGCGAACCATTACGTATTGTCTATATTAGATAGTACGATAAGATTCGGGATTACGAAATACTCAAGCAGCAATGTCAAATAAATCCAGCTCTCTATGATAACGTTCGACTCATGTAGATTTACGCAATGAAGATATATGGTCCGGGGAGTATATTAAATGCAAATCTGAAAATATCCTCGAGTACATCGTAAATTACAGCTAGGGTTACCCAAAAGTTGACCTTGAGTGTATCTAATGCTATGAAGCTAATTGTTTCCTCATACCCAATATTAGAATTTTCCACAATTTGGTTAAAAGTCTCGTCTTCATCTCATTGCAGACCGTGTTCGGTTCACTTAGGGGCAGCGATGTCTCGACGCTGGCCATCGGCGGCAGCCGAGCCAAGTCCAAGTCGCAGGAGAACATGGCGCTGGTGCCGCTGGGCCAGAAGCAGGGCCACAGCTCGCTCTGCGCCTCCATGGCCAACCTGTGCCTGGCGCCGACGGTGCGCGCTGCCTTCGAGCGAGTGCCCAGCCACGATCAGAGGATACTGAATCGGATGGCTGTGAAGCGGAGCGAGCGGGCGGCGGACAAGGAGCACGCGTGGCTGGCACGCAAATACTGGGAGAACGAGCGGCTGGAGCGACAGCTGCTCAAGTGCGAGCAGCTGGAGGAGTATAAGCGGGCCGTGCACGACAAACAGTTCCAGGACTACCTGCTGACCAAGGCGCGGCTGCAGGCGCTGGCCGAGCGCGATCTGGCCGAGCTGCGGCGGCTGCGCGGCGCCTTGGACGCCAAGGATGCGGCGGCCAAGCAGCGCTTGGCGGCGATGCGCCTGGAGCGCGACTTGACGCTCTGCCAGCGGCGCTGCGAGGAGTCGCGTCGCAGCGAGGCGGTCAGTCTGCAGCAGGAGGAGCAGCAGCTGGACGAGACGCTGCGCAAGCGTGACACGTGCATGCGGCTCACGCAGCGACTGCGCCGTGCGGATCAGCTGCGCTCGCAGCTGCTGGAGAGTTACTTGAAGCGGCTGCAGCACGACAACCAGCTCGAGCAGCTGCACCACGAGGAGCACTGGCGCGAGCGCCAGCTGTCGGAGCGCCTGAAGCGTGAGCAGCTGCAGCACGACATCCAGCGCAAGCGGCAGCAGTCGCAGCGCTTTGTCGACTGCCGCCAGCGCAAACACGAGGCGCGCTTCCGCACTGCCAAGATCTCCGCCAGCCTCAGGGAGCTCGTCCGCCAGTCCGTCACGCCTGAGTCAGCCGTGGACCAGCCGTCGAGCAGCTTCTGCGCCCAGCAGCAAGCGCAGCTGGCACGCCTGCTCCTCACGCAGCGTCCGCTAAAAGACTTTCAGAACTAATTACCAAACGAGTTCCCTAACTAACTGGGAAATAGCTGTTAAGTGTGCTATTGTTGTTATTGTATAATTAAATTCGAGAAACACATGGGAGTTGGACTCGTCAATTCATCGACTCAGCCGGAATGGCAGGAACTGCCTCATAAGCACCATCACAATCTGACATCGATGGATTAGAATGAGCAATTGAAATTCACTTCTATTTATTGTTTGGGATCTTAACTATACATAGGTACCAAAGATCTGCTACATAGATAGGCGGGAAATATTGTAGTTCAATAGTTAATTCGGAATGGTTTTGCCATTATATTTTTTGGTTTTGGTTGTAGTAACTATAAGACTTTAGAATATTTATAGAATATAGTATTCGCTTAGCCACACCCCCAGTTGTCTCAGATACATAATATCTGATCACGCTGAAGAGATGGTCTTTATTACCTTTAAAATTTTGGATTTTAGCTCTTCAACAGGAAAATACATAGTTTTGCTTTTTTTTATTTTTTGGTCTTGGTAGTAGTAATTATAAGACTTTAGAATATATAAACATATATTCTTGTGGTTGGGCACCATCTTATCGCAACTCCTCAAATTGCAAAATCCCATACCACATTCATAGTGAACTCTCAGTTACTCGATTTTCGCCAACGACCATACCACGCTGAATACATCGGTTCTCGTCCGATCACCGAAATTAAGCAGCGTCGGGCGCGGTTAGTACTTAGATGGGGGACCGCTTGGGAACACCGCGTGTTGTTGGCATCTGTTGACAACTTTTTGTTGTTTCTAATACAAAATATTTAAAAAACTATTTCTATTTTAGTAAATATTTATTTCCGATTTATTCACCGCTTGATTTTGAAATACATTAATATGAAAGAGATTTTTAATGTATTTATTTAATCTAAATAACTTTAGCTGTTATTTGCAATGACTCATAAATATTATATACAAATTCCCAACTGCTATTCCCACATGCCACATTCATATTGAACTTTCAGTCGCACGTCTTTCGCCAACGACCATACCACGCTGAATACATCGGTTCTCGTCCGATCACCGAAATTAAGCAGCGTCGGGCGCGGTTAGTACTTAGATGGGGGACCGCTTGGGAACACCGCGTGTTGTTGGCATCTGTTAACAAATCTTTTTTTTGTTGTTTTTCAATGGGAAATCGCTGTAAAACGATTTGGTTAAAACTATATGTCGGTTAATTCTGCAGATTAGATAATATTGAGAAGTGCAGCGTGTTCCTGCACTGTTGCCCTTCTTCTTTTTGTTATACTCGATCGTTCGATTACATCCATCGCTACTCTATTAGGGTTAAGTAACATCAATCATCAATAAATATCACCCAATACTATATATGAACTGATATGTCGAATAATACCATCATGTCCGACATATACATATGTACATATATATTTTTGATCAGGGCGAAGAGTTGAGACGATTTAGACCTCTCCGTACGTCCATCCGTATGTAAGAGCGCGTCGATCTCAGAAGATAAAAGAGCTAGAGTTTTCAATTTCTATTCCCAGACCAGTTTTAATAACTTTGTACAGCATAATTTGAGGTAATCAATTTGAAATGATGTTGGTGGTTTCTTGTGATAAGTCTCAAATTGACAATCTGAAACGAAAGCCATCGTCTAGAACGCAAAGATCACGTATTGGCAAATACGTGACGTGAGAGTAACAGACAATGGCAATAAAGCCCTGGAGACTGGGTAGGGTTGGGTCAATGTCTGGCTGTCTTGGTGTACATAGTCGGAGGACAGACGCCTCGATGCGTAATAATTGGCACTTTTTACACGGTATGACTAATTATACGAGCCTGTGAAGGGGCAGACGAATAAACACTTTAGAGAAATGTCCAGCGAGATACACTATGCGATTAGCCTCGCAGTCGAGGGTGACAAGGCTATCGGAATGCCCATCTCATCTTATCGGCAATGAGTCAGTGGAAAGGGCTCTCGAGCTATCGTCTTCTACGCATTCCTAGCTATACGAATCGCTGACCTAGGCCATTCGACGGCGGTCACTTCCCGGTGTTAAATCAAAGTTAATTGGATTAACACTTTTTCTGGCTCATAATTATGACATGTCTCGTTACTCTGCCATTTTCCATTGTTGTAGTTGTTGTTGTTGTTGTTGTGATGCTGTTGTTGTTATTCTCTGGTCATTTTGTAATTGAAACCAATGAAAATTGTCTTTGCAAGTGAATGGAACGCGTCTTCTTCTCTGGATTCCTCATCTTTGCTTGTTTACGATCAGACTGCCAGGCACTTGTTTTGATTAAAGGCGTTGATAGTGGAACCGGCATATGTACATATATGTACATATGTATGTATACATACATACATCTATTTACCGGGTACACTATACATATATTTATTCGAGACTGCTCGAATATGAGATACCTTAATACATCTGAGAAGCTGATGAGCGCATCCAAAATTCGAAATACAATCGAGTCTCGATAATTTGCTCCACTGAATCGAAAGTCGCGATAAGATGACAACATTTCTTTCCCTATTAATATCGATAATTAATTACTGTAAATAGAAAAAAAACAGATCCCCTTGTCATTTCAAATCATCGGGACTCGACTGTGTATAAAATCTGTGCAATCATTTCCATTCTTTTGGTTTTTAAGTTACGTAAAAATAAAAATAATTATTCGTAGATACTTATCGATAACAAGGAACTAACGCAAAAGTATTAATTCCTACTGTGTGCAGTATAACTGGAGTAAAAATTAATGGATAGATCGCTGAGCTCGTAAGGAAGAACATATACACAGACAGACAGGCGGATGATTAGATCGACACGAGCTCAAAGTGTGTAAGAACATATACATTATATGGGGTCTGCCACGCCTTCTTGCCCAAACCCATCATAGACTGAGTTCCCCCTATTTTAATGAATTCAGGGTATAATAAAAATTTCTATATGTATAGCTATTCTAAACGCTCGAAGCTCAATGAAGGCAGTCGTACTCAGTATGCTCTATAAATATTTTATGGGGCTTGGGCATTTTCCTTGCTGATAAGTCTTGCCTTATAGCGGCTTTTCAGCAAAGACAATTCGGACATATATTGTCATTTTATTAGTAATATATTATTATTATTAAATTGATTACGCTGCATAAACATTGAAATAAATGTATTCAATAATCAATATTTTTCACTTCAAGAAGTGGAAAATATTTTGAGGCTGATACTCTTGAACACTCTAGTATAAGTATTGTGTTTAAAAAAACTTTAAAGAGAAATAAACTGTGTAGTGTTGGAGCATTTCTAAATTTTTTGATTACGTACCGAAATTATTAAAATTTTCGTAAAACTTTTTTTATTGGAAACACCAACAAAATGATATTAAGTAATATTACATTGCTTTTTTTTTTATTTATAAATATATTTTTATATTTTAATCTAATCTGAACAATTTGCTCACTTTGCATAATTGGAGAGAATAAATCGAAATACAAAAGAATAATGCCCAGAGAAATCTCAACGTATAGAAGAAAACGAAATATGCAAATGAGGGGCTCAGAGACTTTTCAGTCTATACTCTGGGGGCTATAGAGTATTTTAAGTGATAACTGAAGCAAAGAAAAAAAAAAAAAAGAAAGCAAACAAAATTCTTGCGAAATTGCTGTTTACTTGCGATTTCTTAACGGTCTCTTTAGTATTTTCATTTATTAATTTATTCTCATTTTTTTCCATGATCTGTGGCAATTATTTACTTTTCATTTTTATTTATATGGCATATTTTATTTTCCTACTTAATATTAATGATGTACATATAACGCAATACATGTACATATTGATTATGTTTTATGAGCGATAAGAGCGGGATTTCAGAAGATTTTAAGCGTGTGTTTCCATCAAACAATTAAAATTAATATATTCATACGAATATATATACAAACGTATATATGTACATATATATATTCATAGTCACTTTTGTATTTATTTTGATGTTGTGAAATACTTTAAACAAATTTAATAATGATTAAAAATAGAAATTTCAAATGATATGCCTAATAAATAATTAAAGAAGTTTTTGTTGCTTAATTATCTTTTGAAATGTGATGGACATATATAAGTGTAATGTAATGTAATTTGTAATTTTATTTTTATTTCTTAGCACTTATACATATATGTATGTACATATGCTTACATTCTCATTGATATTTCAATTGATATTTGCATGGTTCTGTTGAAAAGTCTAATACTTCTACCTGCCCTACAGACACATAGTTACAAATTGCATCACCTGTCAAAGCTCACGAATTTCAATTGAACAAAATATAATTGCAAAATAAGTGCAAATCCTAATTTATTCCTAATTATGTATGTAATAATTACGATGTGCGATTCCTTAGGCAATAACTGTGCTCTTAGCAGGAGAAAACGTGAAGCTAATGGCAACGAGCTCAGCTCTCAAGGTCGGCGTACTTCAGATTCATCTGCGTCTCAATCAGATGCGAGTGCTGCCTCAGCGTGTGGTTGTTCAGATTGCCAACGCTCTGGTAGGACTTGTCGCAGTAGCTGCAGGCGTAGGGCTTTTCGCCGGTGTGCACCAGGTGGTGAGAGTTCAGGTGGCCCCGCGTGAAGAAGGCCTTGTTGCACTTATCACACTTGTAGGGTCGCTTGGACATGTCCGGATCGTGGGAGCGCATATGGGTGCGCAGGTCCGATTTGGTTGGCCACGTCTTGCCGCACACGGTGCAGTCGAAGATGCGCGGCTTCGTTTCGCCCGTGTGCATGCGGGCATGCGAGATCAGTTGGGTGCGCAGCACAAACCGTCGATCGCACAGCTCGCAGACAAACGGTCGCTCGGTGGAGTGCAGCGACGTGAAATGATAGCGCAGGCTGTGCCGCGATGCGAAACTCTTCGCGCACACCTCGCACTTGTAGCGCAGCCCATCGCCCAGCCCGTGCACCGATATCATATGCAGCTTCAGTTGAAAGTTACGCGTGAACTTCTTCTCGCACTCAGTGCACGGACATAGCGACTTTGGCGTCCTGCTCCGCTCCCCTTTCGCACTGTCTCCCGCTGTGGCCGCTGTCTTGCGTGGCCCTCGCTTTCGCTTGGGCGGCTCAGCTAGTCCTATCGTACAACTCGGTTCCTCTTTCGCTTCCTCGGCTACTCCTTCTTCTTCGGTGGGCTTCAATGGCTCCAGGTTACCTGGCAAATGGATGGGCGTGTTCAGGGTGGCAGCGTCCCAGGTGGCAATGGCTGAATTCGGCTGCTCCTGATTGCCGCGAAACAGATCCGAGAGATCTAGCGTACCTAAAAGGTAAAACATCATTTTTAAATATGTATTGATATTTCATATTATATTGTATTATTTCAATATTTTGTTCCAAATATCTTGTGAGCTCTTGGCTCAGTTTTATCAGTTACGATATTATCGAACCCTCAGTGGATTGGCTAAGCCTTTATATATACAGCTATATATAAGCTAATAACGGCGATTTCAGTATTTTTACTTGTTCGATTTTTCCTTAACTGAGTCCAATTTATGTATACTAACTACAGGATACTACGCACAGGATACTACAGATTTTAACAGGGGTTAACAGAGGTTTAACTCAGAGAGTTTAGAGAGAGAGAGAGAGTTTAGGGTTAGCTGGTTTGAAGCGTTTAAAATTTAGGTTTGAATTGCACATTAACAGTTCCCTAGAGATCCATGGTACTTCAAAGGTAGTATTACTTCTTCTATATAGTAAAGATGTATAGATCTGTTGAAAAATCCTGAAAAGGGATTTGCGAGCGAAGTTGTTTTCGCTTCCACGCTTATAAATACGCTCAGTCCGTCATCCTTAACGGACTTGATCAATATCTCTTAAGGACTTATAATAATATAATATATTGTATATTTACATATACAATATAAGAAGCTCATTTAACACCAAATTTAGAGTGATAAATCAGATCACTATAATTTAGTTTATGACTTAGAAACAGAGTCAAAGAACAAATCTCTAATCTCTTAATTGAAACTAATTATAATTAGTTTTTTTTTGTCTCTATCGCTACCTTTCTCTCTCTCTCTCTCTCTAGCTCGATCTTTCTTTCTCGTTCGTAAACGACGTAACTGTGCATTGAAGTATACTAAATGTATTTTAATGAAGCCTCCTGATAAGCTGATTGCAATCAATCAATGATTAAAATGTGGATTTCATAGTAACATTATTGAAAAATATACATATAAATCCTAGTTTGTATACAGATATGAGCTACAAAGTAACTAAGACAATTTCTAGCTTTAGTTAATGTACTAAAGTTTAAAGTTTAACCATGAATTGCGTTTAGTTCAAGCGGATGTTGCCTTGATAATGGGCCTACGAATGCAGATTTTTCTCTTGATAAGGCTTTGCAACATTAATTCTATTTTTGACACGTTTATGATTAGGCCAATTAATTTGATGTGCTTATCAATCATTCAGTACACTCACCAAAGTCAACCGGCTCCGGCAACGATGACACAGACATAGGCGTGCACATGGACGTGTCGGAGGACATGGACATGGACATGGACATGGACTTAGCCTGCTCCAGGCATCCAACCTCCCGTTCGAGGCACTCGAGCGCATCGTCCAGGGCCTGCTCGTTCCGGGCGCGTAGAATGCGCTCCGATTCCTCGCAGCGCTGTCGGAAGTCCAGGGCGTCATGGAGTCGATGCAGGCAGAGCTGGCAGATGACATCGCTGGGCACGATCTGCAGAGTGGGCGACAGTGTGAGCAGCTGGCTGAGCAGTTGATCATTGTCGCCAATGCTGTGGCACTGCTCCGGCTGTTCCGCCAGACAGCAACGGCACACCACGAAGACCGAATGATTCAGCAGCGGGAACATGATGCTAATACCTTGAACTGCGTCCGTCCGCTCAGCTGGACCGTTGCTGGACGTCTGTGCTTCGAGCGTGCTCAATGACAACGATCAACGATCTCGATCGAAGACTGAGAAGTACTGATGCTGGTGCCGCTGCTAATGTCGTGCCGATGCCGAAGTCAATGCCGTTGCCGTTGCCGTTGCCGTTGCCGGCTGAGGGCGCATTGATAGCCCTTGACATGGACACAGGGCGGGCGATAAGCGGCCCGAGACTGTCTGTCAATGTTTGCTAATTTACAATCAGCACTTACTAATTGATTATTGGGATCTGAATTCGGGATCGGGTATCTATGGTAACTGCAGCAGGCACAGCCAGTACTTCATTCGACCTGTAACCGTCTTCCTTATCCCCATGGATGAACTTCTTATCGCACCGTAGTTTGGCCGATTTTGGTGGTCGCATCGCTGTATCTTCCAACGGACGCGAACCAAAAATAAATCAGCCTCTTATCGCCCTTATCGCTCAGCTGTGGTGAGCTTTGTACTGAGCGGGTTTCCCGTTCCCTCCACATGACAACTTTTATTTTATTGTTGTTTATAGGGGATGCTCGAAATGCATATATGAGTATCACGTCAGTTTTTTAAATTTGTTTGTGAACCATCGACGTGATATGCCGACCCCTAGTTCTATATTTACTTCTCAATGTAGATCTTCTTCGGACTGGTTATGTATCAAATTCTGTGTTTCTTGACCTTTGCTTAGGTTTTCATCTTGCAATATCTGACCAATGAATATTGCAATATCTTGAAAAATGAAAGACTATTCGGTTTGATTGAATCGAAACACATTGTTTGGCGAATTTTTGGGAGAAGAGGAAGTGGACAAAGTCCAAAACATACATATAAAATAAAAAATATGTAATTTTTGATTTATATAAGTACAGCAAATCGAAATTCCACAAAGTACATGGATGGATGTTGTCAACTTTTGTAGTATTCGAGCTATGTTTACTCATGAAATCCAATCAAATAGGAAATCAGGGTATAAAGGTTTGGTGCAAATGTAACAGATAAGACCCATAAAGTGTAAAGATTCCTGCTTAGACCTCTCAATGTCCAGTGATCTCAGGACATTTAAGAGCTAGGGACTTTATATTTTTGTATCTCATTCATCTTTAGAGCTGCAGAATCCAAACTTTGCATATAGATTTGTTTATATTTTACAAAAATTAAAAATTTTTTAAATCATACTATATTGGCTAGCGACCCAAAATTTGTATTTGTCAAATAAGCAAAACCTATTTGATAACACTAATAATACCGGACGACGCTTAAAAAGATTGAACATCCCAAACTTGCCAAGTATAGACTGATATAAAGTAAACAATGAAATATATGGATTGAGCTCGCTGCAACTGAAACCATCCGGCTATCTAAAACTAACCCCAAAAAATTCATTGGTTGTATTATAACAGTTCGCAAATAAATCATACATTTAAAACTATGGCGTTAAGCAAATGCTAAACAATTTTTTTATTATTATTATTATTAAGATGTTATGTACGAAAAACATTGAAACATAGAATGCCTTGATGCTATATTTTTGAAAAAACAAACAAAATGGTTAAAATTACAAACTGCTTTCCTATTCCTATTTGGTTTGGAATTATTGGTTGCCTTACAGAAAGTGGTCAGAAGATTATTAACTTCAATAAGTGAAAATGCTCCAGTTGAAAGTGCCGGGCGAGGATATATCTAGGATATATCACAGGCACACCTAATCGCGCGCATGAGCTATGAATCCGGGCACTTACGACTGGACAGCTGCCTACTTGTTATTAATAGCAATAATGAATATTTCATGTAAATAAGATAAATGTATCTCTTATTATAGAGGCTGGTAATGTATTGAACAATGAATGCGTCAACTGTACCGCATATAGTGGCTCTTGTAAAGTTAACAGAACAGGCTGGGCCCCCTTTAAGATGTCGTTCTTTGACTCTGAAATAGTTCGTCCCATATCCACATTTCAGATGGCGGACGCGGATACCAAACTGGCTGGCTGCGTTGTTGATGGCTATATAATAACTGGTAATTCAATACATTCCATCGCAACATTGAGGTCTTAACGTCTTAATTCTATATGGTTGTACTGCAGATGAAGTAGACACATTCATTTGCTTCTGGGCCCCATATTTTGGATGTCAGACTGTCGCCAGCAAGGATTATGTTAACATACATCATTTCCATCACATTGCCTGCCAGCAATGTTTTAAGTATTGTCGCTGTGAGATTCAAACAAATTCAGCAGAGCGTGAATCATTCATACAATTTGTCCGCTTTTGCATTTTTTATCTGTTCCTATATAATTTATGATTAATTTGTTGTGAAATAAATATTTCGATAAATATATATTCACAGCTGCTTTCGATAAGCTACCCTCGATTAATTATTCACTTAGCAACTCTGTTTAAGCTTCTAAATAATGTTCGCCTATAGTCCGCTTTTACTTTTAACTTATTTCTGTATTTGGGAGTTCTAAAAGTAAATAATAAGTACCAAAACTTCAAATATGCTTTTTTATATTGGTTTTGGCTATGTGCTGTTCAGTTCAATGATCAGTAAGTAAAGCTCTACACGTCATATATTTATGTAAATAAATAGGAATATTCCGAGTGACTGAAAACTAAACCTTACAGATGTCAATGGTCATTATAATAAGTGCTTTGATTGCGTATTCAATTTGCAAAATTGTAAGCCACCCAAAGACCTTTTTCAATTCACAGTACCAAAAAAGGATTCTTGGAAGGCTGTACCGCATGAGAGATCCGGGAGATCTGGATCGGAACTAGATAAGTGTATAAGGGCTGATATGAATCTAACTGGTAAGTCTATTCGCATTGCTTGGCTCAAGGATATTCTCTTTATATTTGGGTGCATATATTATGGAAAATAGTAAAGATTATTTATTTTTGCACTTTAGGTGTTCTGAACGGTGTTCTGTGCTCCATTACTAAAGATACGACGTGTGGCGTAATATCAAACAACTATAATGATAGGGGTGCTGTGTGCTGGGCGTGTGCTAAAGCCTGTCAATGTGATCCAACTAAATTCTCAAAAGCTATAAGGGAAGACCTTAAATTGGTCATCTATTTGGAATATTTTCAAATTCTGCTATATATAAGCGGATGGGTTATTTATTGATACATTTTCAAATGTCTATTTTTAGAGAGTTTGAGATTGGAAATTTGTATATAGTAGATAAAGTGTGTTTCATGTAATCGTTAACTCTGACAATATATATCTATATCTATATCTATATCTATATCTATATCTATATCTATATCTATATCTATATCTATATCTATATCTATATCTATATCTATATCTATATCTATATCTATATCTATATCTATATCTATATCTATATCTATATCTATATCTATATCTATATCTATATCTATATCTATATCTATATCTATATCTATATCTATATCTATATCTATATATCTATATATCTATATATCTATATATATATCTATATATCTATATATCTATATATCTATATATCTATATATCTATATATCTATATATCTATATATCTATATATCTATATAACTATATATCTATATATCTATATATCTATATATCTATATATCTATATATCTATATATCTATATATCTATATATCTATATATCTATATATCTATATATCTATATATCTATATATCTATATATCTATATATCTATATATCTATATATCTATATATCTATATATCTATATATCTATATATCTATATATCTATATATCTATATATCTATATATCTATATATCTATATATCTATATATCTATATATCTATATATCTATATATCTATATATCTATATATCTATATATCTATATATCTATATATCTATATATCTATATATCTATATCTATATCTATAATAATTCTTGTTAACCTTCTCAGTAAGCTCTTGTTTTTATTACAAATCTAAATCTTATTTTTCACAATTAAATTTGAGTTCTAACTACAAAATTTTCCGTTCAAAGAATGAAAACTGTTAAAATATCTTATATTTTCTTGGTTTTTTGGCTGCATAATGGTAACTTTTGTTTTAATATCTGAGACATCAAACGTAAAGTAATCTTTCCTTTTTAACTGACGATTCCATACAAATATGTGACAAAATATTTTTCGTTTTTCATTGAAAAATAAACAACGATAATTATTCCGTTCAATTATGTACAGTGACGTAAAGCTCTTAGTCAAGTACTACCAGTATTATCTGATTTATTCTGGACAGCTATACGTGCTTAGATATTTAAACACCCATGCCTATTGGCTCGTACTGTATGTTTGTTTCAAATAACCATATTTTTACAGATGTGTATGGACAAAATACTTGTTTTGATTGCGCTGGTTATATAGATTATTGTAAGCCAGCGAAAAATCTAGTTTTCATCAAAAATATAACAGGTGATGGGGGCAAAGTACAGCCAATCGGGCAGAGTACTCCAGACGAAGATCTGGAAGAATGCATAGATCCTAATATGAAAATAACTGGTAACTGCTCTGAATAGAGAACGTATTACAAGCAACAGATGAAATATATTCTTCGTATTTCAGATACTCTTTCAAATGCTGTGTGCTTCCGAGCCAAAGATGGAACATGTGGAGTAGTAGGTCCAGCCTCCATTGTCTATAAAAGTTTGATCTGTTTTTCATGTGAATTACCCTGCAATTGCGATGTAGCTGGTGGTGGTGCCAGAGTGCAGGGAATATTGTTTGGAGTATTTACCGGTTTGAGTATTGTTAGTATATTGGAAATTGCATTCAGATTTATGTCTAGATTGTGAACAGATTTTAAACTAAGTTCAATAGATCTGATTATGTTTGCCAGAGTTGAATACAGATACAGTAAAAGATAATTTACTGAAAATAAAATATTTATTCACAAGCATATGTTATTAATATATAGAAGCTCTCTGAAATAATTGTACTCAGATGTGTTTTACTTGATATACAAAATGATGGTTGATTTCTATTTCCTGTTACGTTCCATCCAAATTTTAACTGATACTTAACATTTTTTATGCGCAAAAGACTTCTATCACTAAGTTTAATAAGTCTATTATCCCAAAAGCAAATCAAATTAATTCGCACACACAAACAGTTTGAATACGGTAAATGAACATTTCTTAAATCAAACTTAAAGCAAGAATGAAATAAATTTCGATTGGGATTCATATTAAAAAGTATATTGAAATATGGACGGAAGATAGTGAAATTAAGCATATAGTCTATAATTTTCGGCTTAGTGTAGTGCGGGATTTGTTTACTGAAGATGTGCCCGAATCGTATTCAATCTTATTCAAAATCCAATCAACGCTTTCTTGATGCCACAATGTTTACTCATCCTCAAACACATGTGTGTATATAGTTTTTATGTATGCACAAATATATAAATATATATAGAGCTTCGTAAACGCCGCTGATTGCACAGAATTAAATTCAACTATACGATTCGAAGCATCGCAGTTTGCAGTAGTCGCAGATACAGATACAGATACAGATACAGATACAGATACAGATACACCTACACCTACACCTACTCAATTGAATGGGCCGTCAATCCTCGACTGAGTTGAACGTGCTTATCTGACGTTTTGTTTGCGCTATCAACAGACCAACAGACCGTCCAGCAGATCGCCGTCTATATAAGTTAGTCCATATACGAACGAGTACATATAATATTTTCAATACTTGTCGCACATTGCTTCTGCGTATTTTTATCACACAAACGAGCTAAGTATGTATGTGTGTGTGTGTGTGTGTGTGTCTGTGTGTATTTTCACTGTTTGAAATAAATTGTATATAATTTTTATTAAAATTTCCGCTTAAGCATCTCTCTTTCTCTCTCTTTCTCTCTCCCCTTCACCGTATGTGTGAGTTTTTTAGTCGCCAGCTCTTTCTCTATGCTACGGAATTTGATGAATTCTCAAGCATATTTCTCACACCGATCTAATAAATTTGTCTAGTCTTTTTGTCAAATCTTTAGTTCCTGACATTTAAGTATTCAAATTCTATTCGACTTAAATGCTATTTTTGGCTGTGAGCTTTAATAATTTCGAGATTATATGAAGTCGCCAGATTGTTTTAATGATAGCCGAAGGTCTAAGCATTTGTTTAATTAGTTGGATAAACTGTTTTTAGTTGGTACCTTAAATATCTTAACAGTGAAGCTTTTAAAGTACATATCTGGTTAGCCTAATTATGTAATTAGGAAAAGTAAACTAGTTGCGCTATTTATAATATAATTAAGAATATAGCATCGTATTTGCTGTTCCCTTCTATAGAATCTAAAATCACGGCATTTGGAATTTGTAAATTTTTGGATATCTTTAATTTAACCAAGGATTCATAATTTGAAAGATAATTCTGTTTACAATTCTCGATTATTCCATTCTCGAGAATTCCAGATTTTCAAGTTTCCATTGGTTTAATTTCAGATATTACATTTACAAACCTCTTCATTTTTCTGATTTCATTTCTTTTTTCTCTTGGTCTCTCTATTAGTCTTTCTGTCCCTCTCGTTTTCTCCTGTAATGTTCGGGTAGTTTCCACCCACTTTTTTTGCATTTACTGAATTTGAATGCGCCTTTAAACAAAATCGGGCAGTCAGCTGAACCGCTCCTGTTCTGCAGTGCTCTAAATCTTTTGTATTTTAAATTTTAAATTGAAATGTAAGTGAAGGGTAAAATTAAGTGAGAAGATGCATTTATACATATGTATATATTTATGTATGTATGCATACATAAATGTAGCAATGTAGCACTGGGCGCTACACAATTCTAGCGAAGTCTCTTCAATAAACGTTTATGGCTGCTGCTCAGGCACATAATTCATACGAAACTCTTACAAATGATAATAGACGCACGCACACACCTGAGCGCGCAGATACCTACATGACACCGTTAATCAGTGTGAGAGCAAATAAAGTCTGTGCGCAGGCGCAGATGAAAGTGCTGAAGCGGCGATTAATGAGCGAAAATGCGACCTTCAGACTTGAGCATAAGGCACAGCAACAACAACAACAACAACAGCAGCAGCAGCAGAAACAACAAAAGCAGCAAGAAAATCAAACAGGTATAGGAAAATGCATTTTCCCAAAAAATCGTAAAACCGGCACAAACCGGTGCTCAAATGCAGCACCTGAAAACCAATAAATATACAAGAGCGAGAGAGAGAGAGAGAGAGAGAGAGAGAGAGAGAGAATGAAAGAAAGCAGTTGAAGCATATGCAACAGGTGAGCAGCAGCAGCAGAAGAGAATGAGAGATAGAGAGAGAGAGAGAAACTGAATGAGAGAGAAACTTAAGCTGCTGCACGCTCTCTCTCTCTATCTCCCTCTCGCTCTCACTCTCATACACACACGTGCATGCCGTGCTGATACTCAGCGTAAGTCGGCTATACGGCACATCAGCTCAGTTTCGGTAGTCAGTCCGTGTGACGGTCTCGTAGCCAACGGTCGGTCAGTCGCTCTGTCGCAACGTCGGAGGTTCGAAATTTTTTAACGCTCTATCCGTATGCGATTGGATAAATATATATTGTTATAAAAATGTCGGACAAGTCAGTGCGTGTGTCTGGTATAATTGAATAATTTTTAATTTTAAGATACAAATATCGAAGCATATACATATATAAATATATATATCACAAGCATCATCTGCGAAACACGAAAAAGTGCAATTGAATCTGTTCCCCAAAGAGAATAAAAGGCTTACAATTCGCAAACGAACAAATATTGAAAATTCTACATACATTCTAAAATCTTTTGGATATACAACGAACAAGCGTTTCGATAACGACAAGGTGAGTTTCGTACAAATGTTTAGTATCATTGATTGCGTTTACGTGGGCCTAGCATCTATTTAGGGGGAAAGTGCTTGCGTTTCCCCAATTGTAATGGGGTTGAATCCTTGATTATTGCGCATCGGCATTTGGTTGTTCCAGCAAGAATGAAAGTCCTAAACTGCGTCGTATACGACATTCCATGCCGAAAAGGACAAAGTTTAACAGTTGCAGATAAAGATAAATTGTATAAAAAAAATTTCATTGTTCTTACATTTTATAAATATAAAGTTACATAATATAATTTTTCAATAAATAAAAAAAAATACATACATACATATAAACATTTTATACTAGACTTAATTATTAAAAAAAAAAATTTTTAAATTTGCATATGAGATGGAAATAAAAGCTTAAAATTTCTTAATTATATAAAATTTTCTTATCTTCACTCGAGCTAAAATTTAAAGTATTCTCTGGAGTTTTTCGCAATTTCTCGACTATTTTACACAAATTTGTATTATAATAGAACAATAAAACTTGCGCAATTTCATGTCCAATTGAAGAAGCAATTTTTTCAATTATTTCTAATTTGTGTATCGCATTTTTCGACTATTCTCATTTGAAAGTCTTGCCACTTGGCAACAGAGATTTCCTTTCAGACTGGGGGTTTTATCAAGCTTTAATTAAATCAAAGAATAAAAAAATAAAAATAAATAAAAGCCATTGGAGATTAAATTCGTAGTTTTTCGAGTTATTAAATGCGATTTAAAGAAAATGAATGACAGCAAATGACTGTGATTGGAGGCGAGGTGTGCTGTGCATGGGGAGCAACGTTTCTTTTGCTTCTCAAAAAAAAAAAAAAACTTTGACAGGTAAATAAATGCAGTTTAATTGGAGCATAGCTACAATTACTTGGCCATTGCCAGAGTACAACACCTGAACCTCAAAGCCAGCACACACACACACGAGCACACATACAAATTGGCATTAAAAAGTGAAGCGAAAAGAGTCAAGACAAGATACAAGACAGCGAAGCCAAAGCTCAATAGCTAACATTGGCAAATAGTCCAAACACACACATACACACACATATATATACACACACTAGGACACACACAACAATTTTCATAAGTTTGCATTTTGAACATACGACCCGAAAAATGATTACATAAACTAGCCCCGCACCTCATCCGACCCGAAACGTGGCCCGATTCATTATGATCCGGTTTGCCTTTGTTGACTATGTAATGTGAAAATATTTGTAACTTCCCCCTTTCCCGATGGGGAGTTGCACAGTTAATGAAAGTTCAAGTGAAATTGCCGAAAAAAAAAACCGGTTCGTTTAGGTCGAGTTTTAATCAATTTCTGTTTGAGCAAATCCCATTATGTTCAAGGCCGACAACGTTGTGGAAATCAAAATCAAAATCGAAATCGAAGTCGAGATCGAATTGGAAAAGACCAAGTGTATCATATTTTCTACACTTCATTAAATATAGTTGAGCTGCATTTAGGTTGATTCAACTTGCAATTGATTTCGAAATTTAATGATCTATTCATTTTCATTGAGGATATTGTCGGGGCTGAGGTTAGCTAAGGTCATGTTGGGTTAGGTTAGTTCAGCTAGCTTTGCCTACAGTGTTCACATGCTTACGTGGTTATATTGTATATAGTATATATTGTATTCTTCAGATCGTTGTGTGAGAAACTAAGGAACTACAATCTTTAACAATTTTTCTACAATTTAGCTGTTACAAAATTATGTATTATATATTTGTTAATTCTCGGTTCATGTAATTTTAAATAATCATTTGATTGCCCGTGAGCGGAATTTCACTTCCAAATTGTAATCCAACTTAGTTTGAGAGAGATTTAAATATATGACTTGAAAATATATGAAATTTCTAGCGTCATATAAATGTTTTATCTAGCTGTAGATGACAATCAAATTTTAAATGCAAAACATTTAAATAAACATACATTTCAAATGTTTTTCTACATACTTCTTGTCTTCCTCTACCTCTCTCCCTCTCACTCTCTTCAAGATCTCAATTATGCATTTAGTGATATGTCAGGCTTATTTACCTACCATTCGACTAATCGCAGGCACAATAACTTGCACTTTCTTCGGTCTAGACGTTAATTAACCTTATCATATGAGACTTTTACTCTCAGATTCGTTTTCCGTAGAAAATGAGTAATTATGATGGCGTTTTCCGAGCGAATAACGTCGACTTAGCACACGTATAGCGTCGAACCGGCCGACCAATAATAAAAAAGTAGAAGTAAAAAATCACATATACAAATGCTAAAAAACAACAACTAAATCAAGAAAGAGCGAAGGAAAGAAAGAAAGACAACAAAAGCCGCAGCCAAAGCAGAAACCGTCGAGAAATGTGGTAGAAAAAAAGAAAGTGCACTGCCGATCACCTATACTATATATACATACATATATATACATACATATATTTGTGGAGGTATATACATACATGGGTAGTAAATGTATGTAGCTAAAGAGTGTGTAGTGTAACGGCACTTTAGAGCGCTACACAATGAGAGATTTTCTGGAACAAGAGCGCAGCGTATGGCACCCCAACTTGAGTCACAGTTTGACTCTGAATCTGAGTCGGAGGCTGGCTGGGCACTTTTCCTTTCGAAAGAGTTTGCACATGAGACGCCTATTGATTGCCGTGGAACCACTTGGAGCTCGTGCTTCAGTTAACACCTTGATGGGCTTCACAATGCTGTGGCTTGTCATTAGCTGCGTGCCACTTGGCTTTGGAACTGGAACTACGATCGAAACTCGAACTTTGCTAATTTGTGGCGTTCGACTATCGCGTTAAATACTTTAGCAAATATTTAAACAGTTCCCAGAGCAGTTTCTGCTAATGCTTATGTTAATGTTAACGTTAACGTTAATACTGTAATGTCAATATGTTAGATTTCGCAAATTATTGAGCACTCAAGTCGCGTGCCGAAAGTCGTTAATGACTAGTCGTAAAATTCCCGGTTGGGTCTTCAGTTGAACAATTTTTCATTAACCTATTGAAACCAGTTTTCGTATGCTACCTATGCAGGCTGTGCGATAATTCAACTCTAGGCTATTCAATTTTCTGAGGATCAGTCAAATGTCGAGCACAATCGTATGGGTACTACTACGAGCTACCTGCTGTATTTTATTATACAGACTCCAGCAGACACAACTGTACATTTTTTTTTTTTAACTAATAATATCAATGAAATGCATGAAAACAGGATTAAGTTATTTGTGTTCAGCCCTATGAAGCCGTTTGAATACAAAAATACCAAGCCTAAGATAATTATAAAGGTTGGGTCTACGTTAGCATCGCACTGTTGTTGGCAGGTATTCCTGTTTATCTCCTGTTGAGCCAGAGATCTATTAACAGAATAGGGGAAATGATTGGGAATCAAACTTACCTGCTTCTTCAACAATTTTAATGGACTGATAAAAGAATCTTGTATAATAATAAGGCCAGCTGAGTTTTTCTTTTAACTAGGGCCTTTTGAAGGCATGATCTAACTAGTTTTTTGAAATATTACGATTTCTACTCATGCAATTGCAGAATATGCAGATCTTACATCTAATATCATAACAAATTGAACAAGATTATGCAAGCATAAACCAAATATATGCAGAAGACTGTCACCCATTAATGCTTATTGTTTTAATATTTTACCTCTCTTTAAAAATAATATACATACTTAATTCTTACAAGTTAAATATGAAATATTTTTTTTTAAATGGTTCATAATAGTTCGGATAGTTTACTTTGTAAACTGTATACGTGATCTGTATGGAACTTTTATCTGCAGCAATTCAAAGAATGTGAAAACAGACTATTAAAGCTATTATAATACAACAGCCAATTTCTTTGATGATCAACGCGATTTAGGGTCCGGAAGTGTTTAACTAGTGTTAAATGAATGGATGGAATGAATGGAGTTTTTCGATGTATTCGAATGATCGAATCAGCTGAGCTGAAGCTATTTAAGCAGCTCACAGCTGCTCTACTGACCCAAAGATTTCGAATGGGAATCGAGAAAAAAACTAAAAATAAAATAAGATATCAGACAGTCCAAATCAAACCGTTTTAAAGGTAGCCGATAAATCGTTAATTAATGCAAAGCCAAACAAATCAAAAACCGAGTAGAAATAAATAAAAAAAATAAAAATTCAGTTCAAATTGAAAGCAGTTACTGAGAGCGAACTTTAACTAGGCGTGCGTGTGTGCGTGTATGTGTGTGTGTATTTGTGTGGCCTAGTTCCAGGTTGTTTTGGCTGCGCATGCGTCAGACCAAGCTTGCGGAGCTTGAAGTTCAGAGTCGCAGAAAAAGTAGAAAGTGTTTTCAGTTTGTGTTCGATTCATATACTTACATCTGATACGATATATATCGTATTTATATTACTGCTCACTGTGAACTGGGGGGCGGGGCGGGGCGACAGCCCAGTATCAATATGTTGCCAAGTGTTTGACGGGTGCTCAATGTTAATTTGTCAGCCTCGAAGCAAGACTAATTAAAATTCATTGCAAACAATTGTTGCCACACAAATTGTAAGAAATACGAAAAGGTTGTTTGCCCGTTGCCAAAAACAACACAAATGTGATTCAGCTTTGGAGTTGACAATTCACAATAAATAAATATATAAATTTATCTACATATATATTGTTAGGCTTATGGCTAAGCCACGCCCACGTGTTAAGGTCAATAGAGTCTTGTGTTCTACTTGACTGACTTGACCCAAATTCAAAGCCATCCACAAGGCAAATTATTATATTGAACTTTGATGTTAGATATTTAATAATTTCCCTTTTTTTATTTTTTTGTTTTTTTGCTGATTTGCTTTATTTCGCATTAGTGAAATTAGTATTTTTAATATGCATTAATCACTATGCATTTTGTAATCTGTTAGTATTTATGCTTTGTGTGTTGATTTGTCTGCAAAAAATATAAAAATAAAAGAAAAAAAATACATAAAATAAAATAACAAAAGTGAAAGTTGTTGATTTTGATATTTGGTAATGGCAAACATATTGAATTAAGTATGTGTGCGGTTTTTTAAATATTTTTTGCAACACATAAATCGATTACATAAATTGTTTAAGAAGCGAGTAAAATAGAGACCGAAAGGTGTTCAGCTTGCGCCTGGGTAAACCACACTTATGCAATGCCATGCAACAGATTGATCAGAAAATGCAGGTAAACAACAACAACCGGCGGACAGGCACGCATCCGTATGCTGTGCGAATAGTGGCTGGAAAATGCCAGCTCCTTCTGGATGTTGGAAAATTAAACCAGCTCCATTTAAACCATATTTTATGCACCGCAGCTATTTTTTTTTTGTGCATTGAAATATGTTGTTTTTGATAATAAATTGTGTTCAAACATGTTTTAAAGGAATGCTTTTACTATCTGTATATACTTAGGCTTTATATACATATATGTCGATCAGAATTTTGTACTTTACTTCTCAATGAATTGAATCATTTCCTATAGAAATTCTCAAGAAATAAATCAAAAATAAATCATTTTGCACAATCTGAATCACTTTTATTCATATACATATTTTTTAAGGCTAAAAATCTGCAATGACCCAAAAAAAAATTTCAATAAAAGAAGAGAAAGAGAATATGTCAATAAGTTGGCATATCAAAAATTCGTATATACATATACATATATATATACATATGTATATGTAAACATTCTTTCAAAGAAATCATCAATATGCATAAAAACAAAACAATATAAACGACACCACGTACACACATACGCACAGCCATAAACAGCCAGACGTCAAAGTGCTTTGACCAAAAAGCGAAAAGTCAAAATAAAATCAAAATGAAAACAAAAGACTTAAGCGACAAACTCTTTTTGGATAGACAACTTTCACGGCGCTTCAAAGAATTTCTAATGAATTATTAAAAAATAGTTTACAAATGCGAAAATGTTTGCATTTTGTTCAAAAGATAATTGAAACATAGAAAAATATTTTGCTATAAATCAATCAGCATCGGTTGTTGGTCGACCCAGTTACCCAAATTGGCGGAAGACCCAGAAATTATGCAGAAATCGTCTTTGATGGTCGTCACATTTAAATAAGACTCTATTTAGATACTCGTTTAGATATATGAATGATTTTATGTATGCTCGTTTCTTGGTTTTCTTGGCACGTATTTAAGCTAAGGAACAGGTGGGAAATTCTCAAGGTGCAAACGTGTCGCACTGCACACACACACACATTATCCAAGAGCCAAATTTTGTTTTCGAATTGGCAAATTTCAAAAGCTCAGCAAATCGTCTTAGTCGCAACGCAATGCACAATGCAATAGCCGCAGACGACATGATAACGCATTTTGACATTTAATGTCAGCTGGGCAGCTGATTATAAAAACTGAAACTCAAGCTGAAGTCGATGTTGAAGCTAAAGTTAAAGTTGAAGCTAAAGTTGAAGTTGAAGTTGAAGTTGAAGTTGAATCTGGCGTTTGCAACATCATTTAAATGCTCATTAATGGGCTTTGAGGGATGCTGCATTTGTTATGTTATGTATGTTGTAAAATTTCAAATTTTGCATAATATCGAACGAGTCGGGCTCTTGGAAAAGGCTATTTTTAGACCTTAATCGCACTAATGAGAGTCGAAAGCAAAGCAAAAAGCCGTGAACACCAATTTGATGGTATTACATATAAAAGTCAACTGATGGCATAGCCACGTCAGCAAAATCAGCATACTGCAATATAATTAATGTGACTGAAAACGAAATTGGATTCAAGTGAAAGCAGATCAATCAAACAAAAAGTGCGAGTGCACTGATCAAATTAGAAGTCGAATGAATATAGAAGAAGCTCGCTGATGATAAATAGACAAATGTGAAATGGAAAAATTTTGGGAAATGACAAACAATGAAAAATGTGCAGTAAAAGCAACTAGCTTTACAATGTATATATAGATATATGTACATAATATATAAATTGTTATTTTGCCGGAAAAGTAAAAGTTGTATTCGATTCACAAACTTTAAAGCTCAACCAGTTATATTTTTCTTTTTAATGATTTTCGAATATTTATAATATTCAGTGAGTAATGTTTTTATACCCTGAACCTATTGAAAATGGGAAACCAGGGTATAATGGTTTTGTGAAAAGTATGTAACAGGCAGAAGGAATCATCGCAGACGCCATAAAGTATATATATTCTTGATCAGGGCGATGAGCTGAGTCGATATAGCCCTGTCCGTCTGTCCGTCTGTCCGTCCGTATGAGCAAAAGGATTTCAGAAGTTATAAGAGCTAGAGAGCTGAAATTTGGCATGCATACTCGTGTATACCATAGGCAGTACAAGTTTATCACATTTTTTCGATAACTTATCAGATATCGGTTTTATCGAGAATAATCTATAAATTGAATAGGTTTTTACAGCCTAATTTGAACACTATTAAACCTGGAGATTTCAGATTTACCGTGTAAATACATTTAATGGATACACACATTTTGTAATTTACAGATTTTGGATACCACACCCCATTCGCCCCCAATTCGTATATCAAGTACTAGAGACTTGAGCTGGAATGTACATACATTTACATATTATGATTACGTTCTGAAAGTTTCATTAAGATCCTACGTCTACAAACGAAATTATTCAACAAATAAATTCTCATAATATTGCCCATACCGCAGCGCAATCCAAGCGCAGTCGCTGCTTACTGCGCAGTTAGCAGAGCGTGGGCCTATGATTGGACCATCAGCATGGAGGGTTCAGGGTATCTCCTAGTCGAGCAGTTTCGACTAGAGTCTTCTTACTTGTTAGTTATTTATTTATTTATTATTTTTTCATATATTGAACTGAGAATTTGAGAAGTTGTAGATCCACTAAAGAAGATAAATCTTGCCCAGTCTGTCTATCCCTATGTAGGGAGGCAGAATCAATAAAACTATAAAGCATGTTATTAAACGGCTAAACTAAAATGATGAATTGGATTTCATGTGTATTTGTATTTATATATTGGATTTGTGTTAGTTTTTGTCTTACAAAATTCTTTTTATTTAAAGTTAGTTATAATTATAGGTAATCTGCGATAAGTTAGCCTTTTTACAATTAATAAAAATTATTTAAAATTAATATTTAGATCAGATCAAAAAATATAAATATCAAATAAATTGCACTGAAATCCGTTAGTAACCCAAATCTAATTATTCAAAACGTATGGTTAATCTGCAATAGCAGGCGGCAGCAGCAAGTGCATTTTTTCTATACATGTGCACACACACACTGAAATTCTTTCGAAGAATCGCAATTATAATAAAATTGTGCCTAAATTCTCAGCTGCGGAGAAATTGTTAAGTTAATTGTTGCCTTTGTTGAACAAATGTTATTAACTTATGAAGGCATGAGTTCGAATGATGTGGTTAATACGTGTTTGTTAATCGAATTTTGTAAATATTATTAGGCTTAAAAATAATTTCCAAATGTAATATATGTATACAAATTAAATAATGTAAACAAATTAAATTTAAATCAATTTAAATAATTTAAACAAATATATTCTTATTCGTTCAAGTATCCCCATATATTTTAATAATTTGATTTTTACCTATTTATTTCAAAATGCTTCCATTATCATTCTATGTGTTTCTCAATTTAGTAGTCTGAATGCTTCATATAATTAAAGTCAGCCGCTTAACTGACACATTTCTTTATTAGCAGAACTTTTTGAGTAGCATTCGTCATATATCTGTGAAGTAAATAGTAAAATGAAGCTATCATCTGAGTCGTACACGGAAAGTGTTGCATATTTGCATAACTTTTTAACTGTTATTCTACGAATATATGTATGTACATAGTAGTAGTAGTATAGCAGCGGCAACATAGACACTTGGAGGTGCTTTGGCCCTGCTCTGAACTGTGCTGATGGACAGCGGCAGCGACAGCGACAGCGACAGAGACTCATTTGCTGGCCTTTTAACACAAATATAAATATTGCCGACGTTGGCGACTGTTGCCACACAACACTCCTTGGATGTTGATGTTTGGCGCCCAACTTGTTTATTAAATCACTTTGACATAATGAACCGCTATACCAACAACAATGACAATAGTTGCTGCAACGGTCCAGACCGAAGCTCTAACCTTGACTGGAGCAAATCCAAAAGCCAAAAGACTTAAGTGTGCTATGGGCAATGGGCGGCGATGTTGTAATGTCTGTTTTGTTACCATTTTTTTTTTTTCTTTGGTAAAAGTGCAGCGTCAGTTGTCGTTGAACCCGAACGAATACAAAAATAGAAAGTTACCAAGTGTATGCTAATACATACACAGCTGCAGCTACAGATAGATAGATGCAATACATTTGGTTAATTGATGTTTAGCTCGGCGTTTAACATGCAAACACCAAGATGAAAATTGTAAAAGGCAAAGATGATGGCCAATTACTATTGAGAAGTAGAGCAATTGTATTAACATTGTCCTTAGCTTGCAACAGCTTAACAATCTCTCATTAACATTTCTATAGACGCTTATTCTGTTAGTGGACAGACTCAAATGTGCTTCATTTGTTATTTCATGAAAAGTGTTGAGGTTTCCTTCTTATTGTTATTGTCTTCTTCATTGGTTTCATTTTGTTGTTGTTATTGTTGTTTTTTTTTTTTTTTTTTTTGCTGTTGTCATTAGGGTCGGTCTTGGGCAATTATAATGCTAATGTTCTATTCATGTAGCTCATTGAAGCTGGTTGTTCGACAAATTCAAAATGTGAAATATCTATGAAACGTTCTGTGTTTGGCATGAGTAATTGCTTAAACAAATTGCGCAGCAACAAAAACAGTTTTCATTGTAATGAATAATATTCAATGTGCTCAAATTATGATTTTGTGGAATATATTTTAATATACATATATAAAAATCTAGAGAATATGCAGAAAAACCTTTCTTCGTCTAAACGGTGCCATCCCCGAAATAAAATCAATATCCCGATTTAACCCATGAGCCTATTGTAAATAAAAACTCAGGATATGAAAAAAAAATAATAATTTGCAAAATGATTATTTTCGCCCCCGGGTGGACTCGAACCACCAACCTTTCGGTTAACAGCCGAACGCGCTAACCGATTGCGCCACGGAGGCTGCTGATGTTCCGATGAATTCTAACCAACTTTAGCCCAGTACGAATTACAGCAACTAAAAAATATTTTTATATGAAATTGTGATATGCAACACCAAAGTGAGATTGGACAGCCGTTACCCCATAGCCTCCGTGGCGCAATCGGTTAGCGCGTTCGGCTGTTAACCGAAAGGTTGGTGGTTCGAGTCCACCCGGGGGCGGAAATAATTTTTTTTTTTTCTCGATAAAAGTAAGATATACATGTTAGACGTTGTATTACTATTATTTCTATTCTTTCAGTTAACAAATCGACAAAACTAATTTAAAGTAATTATATAAAAATGTTTATTATATTCCTGTACTTGACTTCTATGATCATGTTAATGTGCATTACTGACTTATTTTTTGTCGTTATGTATTTTATTTTTATGTTTGGTTAGATGAACAAGGGCATTTATATATATATTTTATTTTCTTGAATCTATTCAGACAAAAAGCATACTATAAACAATGCGTGTGCCACGTTAAGTTGAAGGTGCCGATGAACAAAGCAAAATAAACATAGTACAAATACAAATACAAATAAAATTATGCCTGCCAGCCCATAACAAACCTACGTTGGGCCACTGTATGTACGTATGTATGTATGTACATAGATAGCTTATAATAACAGCTTCAGTCTACTTTTGCCTTAAGTCTTTCACCTTCACTGGAGTACAGCACGCAATCGAGGCTCAGATGAGCTTAGCTTTTAATGCGTTTACTTCAATTAGCTGATCTTGAGCTATATTTGTGCAACAATACCTAATAGTTATTCACTTATTTAGATAATTTGATATATCTCATTTACAGATGACGTGCGGCATATCGTGTGTCGATAAGACACTAAACAAATCATTTTATCACCTGGGCATTTGTATAGCCAAACATCCGGGCTATTTTGTCATCATACCCGTGATGATAACGCTGCTCTGTATGACCGGGTGAGTTACGACAAAATGTCTTATACAATTTAATATTATGATTTTTAACAACGCTGATATTATGCAGCTATCAACAGTTAAAGTACCAAATCGATCCCGAATATCTATTTTCGCCCATTAATGGCGAGGGTAAGGCCGAGCGTGCGCTTGTTGAGCAATACTTCAAAGTGAATTATACGCATCGCTTCAATGTTGGACGCATTACCAGGCCGGGTAAGTTCCAACAACTACACACAAAGTTTGTCTATATGCATAAGGTGGGGCTTAAATTGTTTGCCATAATGGCAAAGCATTGTGCAAGTGAAATGGCTCGACGACACCAATTTAGTCATCCAATTAAAAATTGCAACATTTTTTGCACGGCGCTTATGCTTCATCTCAGTTCCCCGAAAAAGCTGTGTTGCAAATCTATGTTTGACTCAGACAAAATTTAGTTTCTAACATTAAAGTTCAAGTCTACAAAATCAGCGGGCAGATGAAATGTATGAGCAACATTTGAATAGGGTCTTGAACTGCGGCAGAGTTTCTACACGCTATTAACTACACTAAATGGCTTATTAACCAAATCCAACAACAACAATCTCCACAACTATGGCTAGCAAACGAACTTAAATTGCCAAATGACATTGTGCCACAAATAAGAGAAAAAACGGAGCGATTTGAGTCAGTAGCAGTTAAACGTAAACAGAGTAAGCTTCAAATTGTTACCAAATCAATCAGACAATTCAATTTTATGACAATTGAAACATTAGCTATAATTAATCTACTTAACTCGGTTGATTGATTGCAAGAATATTTATATATGTATGTATGTACATATATCTCAAAAATGCTGTTGGCTCATCAACAAATTATTTCAACAAAGACAGATTAAAAAGCAAAAAAAAAAACGCACTTCCCATACCGGGAATCGAACCCGGGCCTTCTGGGTGAAAGCCAGATATCCTAGCCACTAGACCATATGGGAGACCTTATAATAGGCGCCACAGTAAATAAATACGTGACTTAAATTACAGGCTACAAATAGATTCCTAAAACTATTTTTAATTATAGACCAAACATGTGTGAGCAAGGGCAACGACGATTTACGTATTTAACAGAAAATACCCCTTACCAAATAAATAGCCACATTTTCAATTTAGAGATCTGTGTATAACAAATGAATCGTAAATACATACAGCGCGTCTGTGCCAACACCAACGCCCAGACTCAAAGACGTAGGTGCGCAAAGGAGGTCAATAATAAGTGTGTAGTAAGAGTGTTTAATTTGGTAAAAGTTGTTTTGCGAAAAAAGTGATGTACAAAAAGTGTTGCACAAATTGTAAAACGTGTGCATTATGCGAAATCTCAAATCCATTAAAAGAAAACAACAACTGTAAAAGTCATAAAAAATCATCAAAAATAATGAGTACATAGGCAAACGTTGAGACGCTACACTATATACATTTGTACATGGTACACAAAAACAGAGTAAGAGAGCCAGAGCGTGAGTGAGCGAAATATAACATACGAAACGAGATTAAGAAACGGTTCTTGCGAAATCTGTTGGCCGCATTCTACAACGCGCTGCACTCAATGGCAACGAGGTCTTAACTATTCAATGCTCATAAGAGTAATTTTGTATTTCTAGATCTCGACTTAACCACTTAATCAAGCGTTCATTTAACATGTGCGTGTATGCGTAGCATCATTGAACTTTGGTTTTGACAATCGCAAATGCTAAGAGAAGATGCACAACAAGTATTGTGAGTTGCCGCAGAAAGAGCAGCAGCAGCAGCAACACCAGCAGCAGCACCTGGTTGTTGGCAGCAACTGTTGCATTTGAGCTAACTGTTTATAGACATTATCTAGACCGCATTTAGTCGGTTTCGACCAGTTAGCTATGCTTCGCTTAACTTGCACTTTTGGTCGTAACTGTGTCTGTGTATTCCCGCAGCCACGGAGGCGATTTCAAATGCTTCGAACTCAAATGGAGTTGCATGTTAGCAAATAAATTGTGTTGCAGTGCAACCAACTTTCGCCCGCCTGTCTCAAGAAATTAAGTATATTATTTTTATGTAGCGCAACAAAGCGATGCATTATTATCTTTTTTTTTGCTTTTTTTTTATATTTTATATTTTTGTAATGTAGTGTTTCGACAAAGAGTTATATAAATTGATTGGTGCTGTGAACACTGTCATGCATAGAAAATAATAAATAACATAGCTGCGCAGTTGCTCAGTTGTACACCTTGCACTGCTTGCACTGCTTTATTCATTCATTCAGCATTTAGGTAATTGCGATTGACATCTCCCATATTGTCTAGTGGTTAGGATATCCGGCTCTCACCCGGAAGGCCCGGGTTCAATTCCCGGTATGGGAAATCGGTCGAATTCGTTTTTTATTTTGACAAATTATCAACTGCAGAAAATATTACCAGAAAGTAAAACTAATGAGTTTTAGTTTATCTATATTATTATTATTTTTACTTTTTCAAATATAGAAATTTTGTATTGCAAATCATTTTAAAATATCAGTAAATATAAAATGTTTAATTTATCTAGCCATTAAGTAAATTTTAGAGAATAGTAAACTAGTTACTAGTTACTAGTTATTTAAAACATTGCATTGTCGAATCCTCCGATATTATTTTTCACATTTAATCCACTGTTTTAAATTTGTATTCAGTTTTGGATGCGTGAATTTGAAAAATTATGTACACATATTTATATGCGTCAGTATTGATATAGCAACTTATTATTATTTTTTATTTTTTAAAATTTGTATTGGGTATTTGCTCTATTTAGTTCCAGATTCATTTCGTTTCGCAGTATTCGATAAAAATCAACGTATACTTGCTTAAATTGATAAGCAACTGATTAAAAAACAGCTGGACATGCAATTTGCAAAGTAGCTTATCAGCAGTTGCCACATGGGTATAAATAGAGAATTATCTCTGCCTCTATTTCAATGCGTCCATTTGTATATATTATAAAGCCACGAGCAAAGTTTGTTTATGTCAAAATTTGTATTAGAATTTTTACAAGTTCATTGACAAAATATTCGCGAATGGAACGTGTTGAGCGTCACGTTCCATTCAAATGCTCGGCAACCAGCATTAGATATACAGATATATTTAGATATATATAGATAAAAATAAAGATATATATAAAACGTAAATTTGTGCGTATATAATATAAAAAGTTTCTTTCAAATATTTTTTTATATTTTAAGTTATACATATATTTATATATATTAAAGATAGATCATACTTTAAAGATACTTTTTAAATTATCTACGCACACACGTTGATAATTATTTGCATATATAGCGGGTCTGTGGCTGTGACTGCTGCATTTGTTATGGCGCATTAAACACAAAACGATTTGCACAATAGTCTAACAATGTGGAAGTGAATTATACGAGCGCAAATAACTAATAAAAAGATCTTTGAAAATGAAACTGATTTGAATTATTGTCACGTCGCCAGATACAAAACGAAGGCGCTGGCACTGAAGAAGGCCTAGGCAGTGCACACTGGGACAAAATAGGGTCAAGCTATGATTAAATTTAAGTTTGATTACACGAAGCGCGATAGTTGTCTAGCTTTTGACTGGCCTATGTCATCTCTTTTGATGAGTGAAATAAATCTTTGACGTTTCCTTATATGATTTAATCAGGTCATTCATTTTGTTTAAGTTTTATTGGAGATCTATATGTATTCTATATGCGATATTTCTTAATTTGTTTTGAAAAAGACACTATTAGAAATATATGTTAAAGGTCGATAAAAAAAAAAGATAGATAGATATGTTTCAAAACATGTAGTTATCAAATAAATGAAGCCAATTTTAGACAACTTTATTAGATTTCGATTAATATTTATCTCTGTCATTTGCAGGTCGTTTTGGCCGCGTTATAGTTGTACCAAAAGATGGCGACGATAATATGCTGCGAAGAGAGGTTTTTATGGAGCTACGACAGCTGGACAATCTCATACAGAATGCGTCAACGACATATGATGGCGACACATTTACCTACAAGGATATCTGTGCTCGTTGGGAGAATGAGTGTTTCGAGAACGATATCTTAAACTTGGATGCTCTGATGGATGATGTGAGTGCAAATTCGTTTCTAGATAAACACAACTAAGTTCTTTCTCTCTGCAGATCGAGTCGGGCCAATTGAATTTAACATTTCCCATCATGTTTAATCCTGTGACATGGGATGCTCACGCCTTTCCAGTATTCTTTGGTGGCACTAAGCTGACCGAAGACAATTATATAATAAGCGTTCCAGCTATTCAATTAGTTTATTTTGTCACTGCTGATACAAAACGTCAGGATGCAAAGTAAGAGAGAAAATCAAGACGCATATAACAGCTTTAATATTGAATTCCCACATTTTAGGGGCGGTGAATGGGAAGAAACATTTTTGAGAATCGTGGGCAAGGCTGAGCAATCGGGCGCGTTCAAGCACATTTCGGTTTCCTATTTCGCGTCGCGCACTCTGGATCATGAATTGGAGAAGAACACCAAGTCGGTAGTGCCTTACTTTAGCTCTACCTTTCTGCTCATGGGTTTGTTTAGGTGAGTATTTTCTATATTTAAAACTAATAGAGAGACCATTTTGAATTTTGTTTTTTTGTCGATTTACCCTAGCATCATTACTTGCATGATGGGTGATGCGGTTCGGTCGAAACCTTTTCTCGGTCTGATGGGCAATATCTCAGCCATAATGGCCACCTTGGCTGCTTTTGGCTTGGCCATGTACTGCGGCATCGAGTTCATTGGAATTAATTTAGCAGCACCTTTTCTAATGATTGGTAAGTCCATGAACATATTCAAAATTTGGCATTTACTTGAATTTGATGTATTGGATTCCAGGTATTGGCATCGACGATACCTTTGTCATGTTGGCTGGCTGGCGACGTACTCCGGCCAAGATGCCCGTCCATGAGCGTATGGCGCATATGATGTCCGAGGCAGCGGTTTCGATAACGATTACATCAGTCACAGACTTTATTTCTTTCCTGATTGGCATAATCAGCCCTTTTCGCTCGGTTAAGATCTTTTGCATCTACTCTGTGTTTGCCGTCTGCTTCACATTCATGTGGCACATCACTTTCTTTGCCGCCTGCATGGCTATATCTGGGTACAGGGAACGTAGGAACCTTCACGCTATCTTTGGTTGCAAGGTGAAGCCCATGTCGGTGGCTATTAAAGGTAAGTGGAGATATTTAGAAATTATACATCGGTTTTAGAAATTAACAATTTGTGGAAATCAACTATCAGTTCTTTTGGAACTCATGACCAGATACAAAACTTCTCTTAACTTTACAAGGACTTCAACTTTGCGCAAGCAAATATCAAATATATCAGTTTAATTATTTAAACATGCGATTTCAACAACATTTTTTTCGCTATGCTATCTATCACATAGCTACTCAAATTTATTAAAGAAATCCCTAATAGATAATGTTTATCCTTTGGTAACGCTCGAGACATTTGTTTCACCTATTTCTGAACGACTTTTAGCGAATTCTAGACTTCAAAGTAATATGCAACAAAATATGCACGCATATCTAAGTTATACAGACAGTTTCAATTAGTCGCCACATCATCGTTCTTGATCTTTTACCCAGTCTACAATTATGTTCTCTAGCTTGTGCTCAACTGATTACAAAACTTGGTTGGCTATAACAAGGCCCACTTGTTGGCCTGGCTAGTTGGCTCGAACAACCGGCTCAGTGCCAAGCTTAGAGAGAATGAAATGAATTTAGTCGACCAACTACCAGCTGAGGCATGAACTTGATCATGAGACTAAAACCAAACTAGTCTTGGCTAAGAAGAACGTCAATAGCAATCCGCGAAATTGAGGTCAATGGCAACTGGACTAAAGCGACTTTTCTCTAACTTTACAGAGAAACGCAACTTCCTCTACAAGGCAATCATGGCTGGCGGTATCGATCCCAATGATCCAGATAATCCCGTCGACAACAAGGACCACATGTTCATGGCCTTCTTCAAGGACAAACTGGCATCGGTCATCAACAACAAATGGTGTAAGATAATTATTATTCTCGCCTTCGCCAGCTACCTGGCTGGAGCTTGCTATGGAGTCACACAAATCAAAGAGGGACTGGAAAGACGTAAATTGTCACGGGAGGATTCGTATTCTGTGGAGTTTTTCGATCGTGAAGATGAATACTATCGCGAGTTTCCCTACAGAATGCAGGTAGGCCTTTCATCAGCATTTAGCACGCTCAATACCTCTAATCCAATAAATGCCATTACAGGTTATCATTGCGGGCCCTTTGAATTACTCGGATCCCGAAGTACAAGAGCAAATAGAGAATTTGACAAGCACTTTAGAGCACACCTCATATGTAACCTCTTCATTATATACTGAATCGTGGCTGCGCTCGTTTCTCTCGTTCATGGAACGCAACGGTGATTATTTGAATGAGACGATCGATGATGAACAATCGTTTATTGATGCAGTCAAGGAGCACTGGCTGTTCCCTGGCAATCCCTTCTCACTGGACGTACGTCTAAATCAGGATGAAACACAGATTATTGCCTCGAGATTCCTCATACAGGCTGTCAATATTACGGATACGAATCACGAAAAGGAAATGGTGCGAGATTTGAGGAAAATATGCAAGGACTCACCGTTGAACGCATCCATCTTTCATCCATACTTCGTGTTCTTCGATCAATTCGAGTTGGTTCGTCCCGTTTCACTTCAGGCCATGGTCATTGGTGCGATCATCATGATGATCATCTCATTCATCTTCATTCCCAATATCCTCTGCTCGTTATGGGTAGCCTTTTCCGTCATATCAATCGAGCTGGGCGTCGCTGGCTACATGGCCTTGTGGGATGTCAATCTGGACTCGATATCTATGATCAATCTGATCATGTGCATTGGCTTCTCTGTGGACTTTACCGCCCACATCTGCTACACCTACATGTCCTCGAAGAAGCGCAGTCCTAAGGCGCGTGTACGCGAAGCTCTTCATTCCCTCGGACTGCCCATAGTGCAGGGCTCCAGCTCGACGATCTTGGGTATTATAGCTCTATTGCTAGCGCAGAGCTATATCTTTCTGGTATTCTTCAAAATGGTTTTCCTCGTCATCTTGTTTGGCGCTATGCATGGGCTGTTCTTGTTGCCTGTGTTGCTGTCGCTCTTCGGACCTGGCTCTTGGCTGACCTGGACTGGTCGTGACGATGGTTCCGATGACGAGATGGATGACAGTGCGGATGATATGAAGCTCGCAAATGTGATGGAGAAACCGTTTGCGCAGTCCTACTACATGCAGTATCCCAGCATGGGGCTGAACGGGCCTTATGCCTATGGCTCCAAGGGTTTCCTAGGTGCGCCCTATAAGGCCTACGGTGGCGATGAGAAGGACCAGGGCCTGGGCACCTCCGGCGAAGACTCATCGGAGAGCAGTTCCAGTCGCTCACAGCGGCGCCAGCAGCTGGCAAATAATGCCGCTGCCGCCGAGAAAGGCTGGCGCCAAACCAGCTATCAGAATATTTATGGCAGTGGCGCCGCCCAGTTCCAGCCACAGCCCGATCTCTATGGCCAGCAGGTGTCGGCGGCCGAGTGGCGACAGCGGCTCGATGCCCATGAGCAGCAGCATCAGCGGAACAAGCAGCGACGCAATCCCTACGAGAACTACGACCAGGACATCCAGCGACCAATTCGTCGCAATTCCCATGGTGACGTCATCGATCTCCGCACGCCCACGCCCAGCTCGTCGCTGGACGAGCGAATGAGGCGTCAGTACCAGCAGGCACTCAGCGCTGGCAGCGGCGACGACAGCAGCTATCGCCAACAGTCCGAGCAGAGTCCAGCTCCACTGGCCAACAGCTCGACGAAACGCTATCACCGCCGTCGCTCGTCGGAGGACTCGACGCGCTTCCATCAACGCTGGCCGGCTAACATCGAGGAGCGTCGTGCTAGGCGCGCCCATTCGCCTACTCAGCGACATTCGCAATCGCATTCGTATACAGAAACAGCCGCCGTTGCCGCCAACTTCGCCCATCGCTCCTCCTCGCATCACAATCTCTACCAGCAAAGCAGCAAGGTCACGCATCAACCACCTACATATCAATATGGGGATTACTAACATTTCTTCAACTCAAGCAGGAAGTCGAGAGCTTGATCTTGCTTTTGGATGACAAATAATGAACAAACGTAATTAAGCATAGTTTAAACAATTTGCCTAGGCGACTGTTATAAATAATTTATATACATATAAAAGCAGCCTTTTTATTTTAAATTAGTTTTCATGCAATTGCTGTGCTTATGCTATATGTCTCAATTTCAAACTCTATCTTAAGAGCTCTGTTGTACTTTTATGTTCTTAAATCTTTGCAGAATTATCTTTGAAAATTTTCTGAACAATAATCGAGGATTCATATAAATATTCTTGAGTTGCTTTGAACCCTTTTAAAAATATCTTGATAGTCTTTGAGCAGTTATTAATATTATTTGAACTATCGAACTCAAATTATTGAGTTGCTTGTAAGTAACTTCTAAGACTTTCTTAAGACTTTTTGGGCATTGCAAATTAAAAAAGAATATGGGGCTTAAAGAATATTGTGATTTTTAAAATCTTGTTTATGACATTCAGAATAGATTTCTATATACATATATTTTTAAGTAAATAGTACAATTTAAGAGAATTGTTCAGGCTTTTTTCCTTGAAACTTTTTGGAATTTAATTGATCATATTCGAATATAGCTCATATAATTTGTATTAAAAATTACAATCTTTGTGAAGTGCCTGATAGAGAAGTCGAATTTATAGTCTTATAGTTATATAGATATTTCATCTGAATTCAACGAGCTGCCCATAGCATGAGAACAGTAATTACATGAATTGCCTAAATCTATGGCTTGCCCTGAAAAGAACTTGTTCATTAATAATTAATTGCATTTTTCTAATTAAAAATGCAATTTTAGAAATAATTTACTTTTCTCTCTGCTTATATTTTCCTCCATTTTTAGCATCAACTCATTTTAATTTATATAATTTTGACAAACATTTCCATAAATGTCCATTGACGCACTTTCGTCATGATTTTCCTAGAATATTGTTTCGACTAGCCTTTTAAGCTACGCAACATGTGCATTTCATAGAACGAATGTAATGCAAGTCATATATCATAAGTCGTCATTAAGTTTTTATTTCAGTCAGACTTAGGGTTTCCATAATCGAAATCTACTTTAACAAATTTACCTATAGCTAAGTGAAGAGATTGGATGATATTTTTGTATAGAGCGTGTATCTAAATACTATTAGCTGTAAACAAAGTGAATAATTATATATTTATCTCTTTAGTCTAGGCACTGAATTCCAGACTACACAAAAAACTGAAATGAGCATTTCTTAAGTTATAGTATGGGACACAATTTTATAAAGCCTTAACACTTTTTGCTATTGAATAAAAATTTTGTATTTTCCTAGAAAATAAATACATGTGTTATTTGTATACATATGTTCCAATTAATATCTGAGCGACTTTTGATGCGATTGATCATCAATATATTCTGTGGATTTCTATAGTGAGTACTCTTCCTACATAGATACAACAAATCAAAGAATAGCTACATTATAAATAAATTCAAATAGAACAGAATTAATTTTTTTATTGCGATGCATACGCTCTGTGTATGTGCTATACATATGCTCTGCCCAATTGAATTTAAGGGATGATTACACTTGCATATCAACCCCTATTTTATTAGAGCGTTTCAAATGTTGTTGAAATTCCCAAATGTTATTCCCACATGCCACATTCATATTGAACTTTCAGTCACACGTCTTTCGCCAACGACCATACCACGCTGAATACATCGGTTCTCGTCCGATCACCGAAATTAAGCAGCGTCGGGCGCGGTTAGTACTTAGATGGGGGACCGCTTGGGAACACCGCGTGTTGTTGGCATTTGTTGACAACTTTTTTGTTGTTTCTAATACAAAATATTAAAAAAACTATTTCTATTTTATTAAATATTTATTTCCGATTTATTCACCGCTTGATTTTTATATACATTTACTAGCCCGGCAACCGTTGCATTGCCCTATCCATTATTTCTAGGTAACAAATTATTGAAAGCTATGTTGTTGAGGTTGGGATACACTCTGATTAACTTATTAATCGGAATTTCATTCAAGCATCTTGTGGTAAACGACATTCTTCGTTTTTTGGTCAGGTGCAAGAACAAATAATGCGGATTAAAAGAAATTTTTAATTTATTTATGTAATCAATTGCAACGTCTCATAAATATTATATACAAATTCTCAACTGCTATTCCCAAAAACCACATTCATATTGAACTTTCAGTCACACGTCTTTCGCTAACGACCATACCACGCTGAATACATCGGTTCTCGTCCGATCACCGAAATTAAGCAGCGTCGGGCGCGGTTAGTACTTAGATGGGGGACCGCTTGGGAACACCGCGTGTTGTTGGCATATGTTGACAACTTTTTTGTTGTTTCTACTACAAATTATTAAAAAAAACTATTTTATTTTATTAAATATTTATTTCCGATTTATTCACCGCTTGATTTTTAAATACATTAATATGAAAGAGATTTTTAATTTATTTATGTAATCTCATCAACTTCAGCTGTTATTTGTAATAACTCATAAATATTATATACAAATTCTCAACTGCTATTCCCAAAAACCACATTCATATTGAACTTTCAGTCACATGTCTTTCGCCAACGACCATACCACGCTGAATACATCGGTTCTCGTCCGATCACCGAAATTAAGCAGCGTCGGGCGTGGTTAGTACTTAGATGGGGGACCGCTTGGGAACACCGCGTGTTGTTGGCATCCTGTTGACAACTTTTTTATTTATAAAAATAATTTTTGCATAATTCCTTTTGTTATTCCCAGCCAAACTACAAGATATTACAAAAGTCCCAGTTAATAAAAACCAACTGTCTCGAAGTTCTTCTCCTTCTCACTTGTAAATTGAGATAGATAATATTTCTGATTCTGATTGCAATTAAAAACTTTTTATTTAGTTTATTTTATGCCCGTAGGTAAAAATGAATTTTAAAGGACATGCATATATAGATTTCTTATGTAGGACATGGTTGCTTTTCGCAGACAAAGTAATGCTTGTCTCTGCAATTCTCAGCGGTCCAGTCGCCTGTGATTCCATTTATTGCGACGCAACGGTTGGCAGATGATGGGGTCCTGGGGAAGTTCTTATAAGAAAATCTAGCTCCACTGCTATGCCATAAGTATTGGGAGGCAAGTCCCTGATTTGTACCCGAGACCCAGATGGGTTCGTTACTAATTGACATAAGGTCGTCCACACCTTGGATAAATCCGGTTAAACTGGTCTGAGCATTATATGAAGGAATGCTGGCTAGAACATATTTCTGTGTAGCACAATAGAGCTGTGCCTCATACCAGGTCAACTAAAATTGATAGAATAATAATAAATTGTGGTTATTTGCACCAGTGAATTTTCAAATTACTTGTACCTTGTGCAGGCTTAGACCGTAAACAGCATCACTGTGAGTGAAATAATTTAAAATGGGTTGAACATCAACATCATAGTCGGCGGATGCTTCGACCTCATATTCAGCCCGTGCCACAACGCTGAGCAGTAGGAAAATACAGAGAGCTAGACACTTCATTTTGCGAAGAGTTTCACGGGTTTATTGCTTTTATAGGCAATTTTTTGCGTTAAAATCAAATTTTGTAAGGCATCCATCATTGTCATTCATAAGTTAGTAACAATCTTATCATCATATGTAATGAGTTCCATAGAAAAATTATATTTAAGTATCGTCGTGAAAAGAAAACAAGTAAGAAAACTCTAGTCGAGACTGCTCGACTAGGAGATACCCTGAACCCTTTGAGCAACTGCCATTTCAATCGTTTTTAGCGTATTTCTGCTTATACAAACACACACATACACACGCAAACACACATACATAAACACACATAGGCGCGCACGCATAAGCACGCATAGGCTGCAGTGTGGGCTTACTATGGGGACTTAATTGTTTAATAACTTTTTTTTTTTGGACGTACGTACTTCATGAAACTTTTAGATTGTGTTTATATCATTAATATGCGTGTATGTGCCGAAGCTCAAGTCTCTAGTATTTGAAATAAGCCTTTTACAAACTAATGGGTGAGGGGGTGGATATAGGGGTGGGGGGTGAAATTGAATAAAAATCGAAATGCTATAACGTACATATAAATCTACATTTAAAATTTGGATACTCTAGTTCTAAAGATGTAGAAGATATAATTTTATAACTGTATTTCGATAAGGTTTTTTATCGATAAAAAAATAACGAGAGGAGCTATCGATTTTTTGTGATAAACTCGATATCCGCGCTGTGTATACTCTCAAACACATGAGATACTTATGAATTATATAAACTTATTGGGAAAAATCTAAAAATATAATGAACTTTCTATTTAGGTAACAAATATGGACATAATCTTCAAACGAACAGTTTTACTGGAACCATGGGTGACGTCCTCTTCCTTATTAGATACTAATTGCTTTCTGAACGATTCCTGATGCGACTTTTATCGACTCAATATAAATACCGTCCATTATTAAGACCAGAACGAATTCTTGACAAAATGTCTCGACTTCTGCTTCTCATTTGCTGTTTGCACCTTGGGAATTTTCAGACGGCCAACGATAGATATATCGTTGCAACTTTTGGCAAGGTAAGAACGGTTTAGATATTTTAACTCCAAATTTGTATGCATAATCTAATCCAATATTTTTCTACTAGGTCAATTGGTTCCAGGCGAATCAAATATGTCACAAATCCAATATGATTCTGGCCACAGTCACAAATTACGAGCAGCAGCTCCTCCTGATACGTAGTATAGCTGTCAATGGTATTTACTTGCATCTAACATTTTTAGTGTGTCGATCAGCCGATTAATTTTTGTCCAGGTCACCTGCTGGGACATGAAGGCTTCTGGCTTGGCGCCAGCAACTTGGGAGATCTGAATTCATGGACCTGGCAAGGCCTTGGAATACCTCTGGGCTATAAGAAATGGGGAAATGAAGAGCCACAAGCAGATTTTATCGGCAATGAGGGATGCATGGTTATGGGATTGGATCAGGCTTGGTACAGTGTGAATTGCTACAGTGAATACTATTTCATATGCGAAAGAGTGTGCAACTCAACAGATAATCCAATTTATATATAAAAGAAAAAAAAAAAAACAACCAGAAAGGAAGACAATATAATAATTCGATTTTAAATTAATTCGAGCAGAACTAGTTTCTTTGTTGTGATATGTAAACATATACCTTACGACATTCCAAACAATAAATGCAATGCGCTCTACGTGTGTGTTATACATGTGCTGAGTCCAATTGAATTTAAGGGATGATTTCACTTGCAAATCAACCCCTATTTTATTAGAGCGTTTCAAATGTTGTTGAAATTCCCAACTGCTATTCCCAAATACCACATTCATATTGAACTTTCAGTCACGCGTTTTTCGCCAACGACCATACCACGCTGAATACATCGGTTCTCGTCCGATCACCGAAATTAAGCAGCGTCGGGCGTGGTTAGTACTTAGATGGGGGACCGCTTGGGAACACCGCGTGTTGTTGGCATCTGTTGACAACTTTTTTGTTGTTTTTAGTAGTAGTACAAATGTTTTACAAAATATGTATTTATATTTTATGAAATATTTCCTAGTTATTCAGCGCTTGAATTTTGTATAAAGAAGTCAGAGTAAACCGACTCGGCCCATCGCTGTCTTCAAGGTTAAATATATATGATGTCTATGATATATTTAAGGGAATAAATTTAAATGGAATATTTACAATCAGAGCCTTTTATTATATTATTTAGAGATTAGAAAAATATTAGAAAAAATATGCTCATTCAATTTTAATCACATCATTAGCATACTCGTTTTTCGCATACGAAAAAACGCTGAGCGTTGCAATCTTCGGAAATCCATTGACCGGTAAGTGCATTAAAGCCGAGACAGCGGTACGCGGAATTGGGTGTAGTCTGGAAATTGCGATATTTGAAGATAGCTCCAGTGTTGAACCAACTCCATACAGAAGCGCTAGCCAGGTTCGAGCCTGATGTCCAAACCGATTCACTAAGCAAATTCAAAAACCCAGAGTTGAGCAAGAATAGATATACGCGATTCTCTTTATCAGGATTATCTAATGAGACCAAGGAATAACCTTCTTGAGAAGCGCAGGCGGCCTCAGCTTGGAACCAATTTAGCTGTCATTATAAAAGCATATAATTAATATATAATTAGTTTCAAATAAAATATAATGTTAAAGTGTTTTCATTAATTACTTTCACAGTTGCAGATAGTGCAAAATCGTCCGATGAATATGTTGGAAGAAAAATCGGCGACGGATTCTCCTCCTCAGGTATGGGCTCCTCAACCTGAACTAGTTCCTCCAGCTCCTGAGCGCACGCCAGTGTGCCGAGCAGACAGAGAAGAGCGATACCTAGAGATTTCATTTCGTGAACGATGCATTGAACAATGCAGACCCTGCCCTTTTATACATTTGTGGCGAGGCTCACGTTAATTGCCCAAAGCATTCATCAATGTCATTTGATAAGCTCGAAGTTTAAGAATTTTCTCTCCTTAAATTTGTCGTTGAAGGGGGTTTTTTCTTTCGTTTGCTATAAATTTTGCTTACCGTAAATCTCAATTTTAAGCGTTGCGTAAATCCGTTTGCCATTTTTATGGCAAAGTTTTACGCTAATAATGTTATCCACTGCTGCAAAAGCTGGGGTGCCACGAAATTTATCGAAAAAATGTAGAAAGCATATCTCATTTAACTGAGCTGTCAAAAGGAAAAAGCAAGTCGATGCAGGGGAGGGAACGTTATGACGGGTCAAGGATTGGCAATTGCCGGAGCTAGGATGTTAGGGTGCACCCTCTTTTGTAGCTTTCCAGCGTTTCCCCTCACCCAAATACGCATTTCCTTTGCTACATTCTTATACGTTTCTTTTGCGTGCTGGCCAAAAGTGTTTACGAGTCCCATTGGGATTGGACTACAAGAACGAAATGTGCAAGCACAGATCGTTGCATTTTTGCTTTTCGAGTGGGGGTCGCTTCGTGATATAAAATCAAAAATTGCTTCTGGTGGTTACAGAAATAGGGGAATGGCGAATGGCGACTGGCGAAACTCGCAAAGGCGAACGGGCGTATGGATAATATGATTTCTGTTTGTTTGAATGGCAAATGGCATGCCATTTGCATTTGCCAAGACAGCATAAAAGTAACTTCTTACATTTGTTTGCAAGGTCTCGCCAGCGGGCAAACATACTTTGGCTTATGTTCTTAAAGGGGACAATCGTATATACAGGCTGGATATGACATAAAAGTAGTAGCACATTAAAAATACTTTAAAGAAGTCGTAAGTGATAAAATCTAGAATATATGTAAAATTGGTTATATACCAAAATATTTTTATTGTAATCTTTTTGCAGGTCCTGTGGCGCAATGGATAACGCGTCCGACTTCGAATCAGAGAATTCCAGGTTCGACTCGTGGCAGGATGCATTTTAGATTTATTCATTTGTATGTTTTACAATTAAACATCTTAAATATACATATATACATATATTCATATATACATATATACATATATATAGTTACTTTCTATTTATACATACTTTATGTTGATTTTGTAATCATTGAAAATCGAAAAAATAATTGTCGCCCAACGTGGGGCTCGAACCCACGACCCTGAGATTAAGAGTCTCATGCTCTACCGACTGAGCTAGCCGGGCTGTTGATCAATCAACCACCAAATAATTCCAAGGAACTAGCACGAAAGATCATTCCGTAAAAATAAACAAATACATTGCCCAGAACGTTTCATATTTAAATATATTCTTAGAGTTAATTACTTATAATTTGAATAAGCTATACTAATGATATTAATGATAAGTTATATTAATCCAAAATCAAATTTGAAATAGATGTTAGGGAATTGTCGCTCTTTCAATTGAAGTTCAAAGTAAACGTCTCTTTTAGCTCTTGTTGAATGTTCGCAATTAGATTGTAAAACTTGTTGACAAGATGACATGATCTATTAGCTTTGGTTATTTGTCTTTGGCGCTGGCTGCAGGAAAAATTGCAATTAAATTGGCTACTGCTGCAGGAAACTGAGAGCAAAGTACGCGAACGACAGCATCAACAACAGAGACAACGCTTAAAAGGGGCAAGACGTGCAACTGACAACAAAAGTCACGCAAAATAAATGCGCCATGAGAATCAGGCGATGGTTTAGGATGAGGTTGAGGGACAATGCTGCTGCTTCCACTTAATTTATGCGAATCTGACGTTGGGGTAGCTACTTTTGTAGCTGCAACTAAAGCTGGGTGGGGTTAGATACCGTCATCTGCCAGTGGCCAGTTTCGCAGCACGTTAAACGAAGGTCGTCAATAGGAAATCCAACGCTTAGCTCTCGTTTTATAGCTGGGATATTCATCTTGCGCTCGCAATTGGCTGCGCGTACAACAATACGTTACAGTTTATTCAATTTTCACCAAGCCCCAAGTTGTCCTTGCCCAACAAGGCTGCAAGGAATTACAACTGCTGTAAGTGTGCACAAGGTGGTAGCATATGATTCGCACCATATTGTCTAATAAAATTTGCTATCATAAAAATTAAAAAAGTAAAATAGTAGAATAGTAATGCACAAGAGATGTTATGTTGTTGTCCAAGAAAGTATCGTAGTCGCGTGATTCAAATCAGATTCACAAAAATCTCGTTCAAATAACGAATAAAGAATATTCATGCAGTGCTCTCTGCAGTGGATTATTATATCAATCTTTTGTACGCTAGAAACAACAAAAAAGTTGTCAACAGATGCCAACAACACGCGGTGTTCCCAAGCGGTCCCCCATCTAAGTACTAACCGCGCCCGACGCTGCTTAATTTCGGTGATCGGACGAGAACCGATGTATTCAGCGTGGTATGGTCGTTGGCGAAAGTCGTGTGACTGAAAGTTCACTATGAATGTGGTATTTGGGAATAGCAGTTGGGAATTTGTATATAATATTTATGAGTCATTGCAAATAACAGCTAAAGTTGATGAGATTACATAAATAAAATAAAAAAATCTCTTTCATATTAATGTATTTAAAAATCAAGCGGTGAATAAATCGGAAATAAATATTTAATAAAATAGAAATAGTTTTTTTTAATATTTTGTATTAGAAACAACAAAAAAGTTGTCAACAGATGCCAACAACACGCGGTGTTCCCAAGCGGTCCCCCATCTAAGTACTAACCGCGCCCGACGCTGCTTAATTTCGGTGATCGGACGAGAACCGATGTATTCAGCGTGGTATGGTCGTTGGCGAAAGTCGTGTGACTGAAAGTTCACTATGAATGTGGTATTTGGGAATAGCAGTTGGGAATTTGTATATAATATTTATGAGTCATTGCAAATAACAGCTAAAGTTGATGAGATTACATAAATAAAATAAAAAAATCTCTTTCATATTAATGTATTTAAAAATCAAGCGGTGAATAAATCGGAAATAAATATTTAATAAAATAGAAATAGTTTTTTTTAATATTTTGTATTAGAAACAACAAAAAAGTTGTCAACAGATGCCAACAACACGCGGTGTTCCCAAGCGGTCCCCCATCTAAGTACTAACCGCGCCCGACGCTGCTTAATTTCGGTGATCGGACGAGAACCGATGTATTCAGCGTGGTATGGTCGTTGGCGAAAGTCGTGTGACTGAAAATTACACTTGAAAGGAGTTGAGAATTTTAGTACAGTACTCGTGAGACGTTGCAAATAACAGCTAATGTTTATGCAAGTTATTTAATAGATAATATTGACGAACGACATCAGTAAAAACATTTGTGATTTCTGAACAAGAAGCCTATGTGGATTTATTAGTTTGCAACCTTTTGTGCTTATATATTCATTTTAAAAATTTTCTTGATATATGTAAATATTCTTAAAATTATTATTTACATAATTATTACATAGAATAATAATAATTACTTAAGTGCTTATGTTATTTACTTTGCATGTTATTCAAGATAACTTTTTCTTAGAAGGCGAATTTAATCACATTTTAATTAGGATTTTTCTTTGCTTCGACTTAAGCAGTCGCATCTCATTACATTTGCATTAGATGGACGCTTGCGCCCCTTTACCTTTTTCTTCTTGCCAAATCACTGCACAAAATCCAATGTTTCATTAAGATTTTATCGCAGTTTTATGTTATAAATGTTTTTTGTTCTTAGTCAATGGCCGTCAAAGCTGTCGAAGCGCGTTAATGTCGCGCATCCCTCTAACTTAATTAAAAAATTTCCTGCAGTAGTTCAAGGTTCGTGGGGTGGAGCTTCCAACTAATTAGAGCTCTACTGGCCAGCCCTTTCAGAACGTCGAGATTCATCTCTGTAGCTAACTTCCCCCTCGAAAATGATGCAATTTGCGTGTTTATTAATTTTATGTCAATTTGCATGCAATTTGTGCTCAGGGCGAATCTTTATCTGAGTTCCAGTTAGAGTTTTGGCTTTTATGATGGCTAATCTGGCGGAATGCACAGTCGAGCTAATTAAATTGAATGGCTCGCACAGTTATACGCATGGCTCCCGTCTATGCAGCCATCAAATTCTCAAAAACTTTCAACTTTAACTTTTTGATTTTCTGTCTAGTTGAGTGGATTTTGTTGTTCGATGGCTTTGCCAATGCAATTCAATAAAAATGAATATAACGAAGCGCGAAGGTAACCAAACTTGGATCTAAGCTTAAATTGTATCTGCTAGCAACTGATAAATACCCTGTAAACAACAATACCCAAAGTGAAGACTATGTTATACATGACAACAAATTTGATCTAATATTATCAATATAATTTCAATTCTTCAAATCAAATGTATTGACAATTATACATATATAAATAAATAAATATGTATATAAAATTCAAAAATTTAAAATTTAAAAAATGTTTTTAAATATTTTAAATTAATAATTAATATTTTAAATCTAAAATATTTTTGACCCCTCTTATTTAAGAAACTTAATCAGATCTAAAATATTTTTGACCCCTCTTACTTAAGAAACTTAATCAAAAACATATTTTTAACATTAAAAAAAAAAAAATTTACAATTTAAAATTAACATAAAAAATATAATACATATGTATACATATATTATAATATCATATGTACCAATTATGCGATTCGTAGGTCATATTTTACTTACTCATCCATACACATCAGTCCTACATTAAGTTCTTTATTCATAGGGTATTAATATCGCGTGCGACTTACGCGCAGTTCTCAATAGCACATGGGGAAAATGTAAGTAGAATCGGGAAATGTATTTTGCAGTTGTGGCCCTTTTGCAATGCGACAAGGTCAAAGCAAAGTCATTCCAAATTGTTGCGTACCAGCGGAGCTGCAACTGAAACTCGCCCCCTCCATTCTGGAGAGCAAGTCAACTGTGAATTGGCTTAAATGCAGTATATCATTTAATTTTATGTCGTTTGGCATTTTTGCACGTTTGTTTTAAGATGTCAGAGCTAAAGTTAGAATATACACTGAAAGAAAATAGGACGAAATACATGTATCTCAGCATATTGTAAAAAAAATCAGCAGTTAACTGTAGTTAGCAAATTTCCATTTGCAGTTGCTCGAGCCTGGCTATATAAAACAAGCAAGAACCTGCAGACAGTTGCATTCAACAGCGTTACTAAGTCAATAATCCTTCATGACCCGAAAAGGAATCTGGGGGACAAAAATATCTTCTTTTTGACTCGTTGCACAATTGTAAAAGATAGAGTTTTTTTTCATTTACAATGCTCAAAATCAATAAAGATCAACAATAATTTAGTTAATGACTTTTGAATTTAAAATTGAAAAACAAATATTTTTGACATAGTTTTTCCTGATTATACAAAATAAAGCAATCAAGCTAATGTTGCCATAGCTAGAACTCTACTGAGCTCAAAATATTTATATATGTAATATTTATATATGTAAGTACTTACATTATTAGCTGTCACTTTCCATTGACAACTTCGTGGAATCATTTTAAACGTCGCAGGCTTTAGGCGTATGTGTATGCGACTTTTCGTACAATCTCTCTGACAAGAGGAAGTTTGATATACATATTTATGTACTCAGGAACACCTGTCAATTTACTAAGAGTTTTTGTACGGCCTTGCATAGCCGTATTTTATTCTCACGGCTTACCTGCGCGCACGGTCCTAAGAAGAACTACATTTTCCTGCTTTAATCTGGAGTTGTGTTTCGTCTTTATATGCGTACTCCTGGTAAGTTTGAACTGGGATAACTGAGTTATATTATTGTACATCGAATCATTTAATCAATGAAAATGGAAATACGAACAATTGCATCGAAAATAAAATAGAACAAGTAAAAAAGCTCTAGTCGAGACTGCTCGACTAGGAAATCCCCTGAACCCTTCGGAGAACTGATATTTCAATAATTCTTTGCGTCTTTCTGCTTACAAAAAACACACACACATGCATATAGACACATATAGGCGCGCACGCATAAACACGAATGGGCTGCAACGCGGGCTTACCATGAACCCATTAAAAATGAGAAATCAAGGTATAATGGTTTTGTGAAAAGCATGTAACAGGCAGAAGGAATCATCGCACATCCCATAAAGTACATATGGGCAATTCTCTAGTGGCGAATGTGACATTCGTACGTCTTTGAGTTAAAAAAAACAAAATGTTTTTTATTTTGCCGAATAGTGAATCTTTTAGCTCTTGATTGGCTCTATAATTGGTGCTAAATCTGATTTTGGGCAAATGTTAGTTTTCAAGATAATCACAAAAATCCAAGAGGTTCGCAGGTTACAAAAAAAGTTAGTCGCTTTTTAAATGAACAGTTAAATTTGAGATTATAGCGAAACCTTAAGTGACAATTTATTACGAACAATTTTAAATTATTAGAAATTGACACTTCTTTACAATGTTTTTTATTTGATTCAAAAATATTGAGTAGTTTTTTTATTTTTTAGTTTTAATCAGGGTCGAAGGTGATGTGCCGCATGAGACATTTTTTACACCATACGTTTTATTTATTTTTTTGTTTTTTAGTAATTGCATCGTTCCTTTTACATTTTTCTTTTACTCTTTAAGCATAAATAGCATATTTCATTGCATAGTGTCCCTCTTTAAGAACAGTATAAACACAAAATGTGAAACAGAAATGCTCAAAACAGAATTTTGGCACTTGTTTTGCTTTGTGTGTCAATATTTCCAGATGTGTTATGAATAAATGTAAAATTAGTTTATATTAGTTAAATTTAAATTAATTTTAAATCAATAGTTATAAAAAAATGTTATCAGAACATGCATTCATTGATTTAGAATTTGACCTTTCTGGAGAAATGCCCATATATGTATATATACATATATATATACATATATGTATATGTATATGTATGTATATATGAATAAGGAATATTGATTTGTATTAGAAACAAAAAAGCTGTTAACCGATGCCAACAACACGCGGTGTTCCCAAGCGGTCCCCCATCTAAGTACTAACCACGCCCGACGCTGCTTAATTTCGGTGATCGGACGAGAACCGATGTATTCAGCGTGGTATGGTCGTTGGCGAAAGTCAAGTGACTGAAAGTTCACTATGAATGTGGTATTTGGGAATAGCAGTTGAGAATTTGTATATAATATTTATGAGACGTTGCAAATAACAGCTAAAGTTGATGAGATTACATAAATAAATTAAAAATCTCTTTCATATTAATGTAATTAAAAATCAAGCGGTGAATAAATCGGAAATAAATATTTAATAAAATAGAAATAGTTTTTTTTTAATAATTTGTATTAGAAACAACAAAAAAGTTGTCAACAGATGCCAACAACACGCGGTGTTCCCAAGCGGTCCCCCATCTAAGTACTAACCGCGCCCGACGCTGCTTAATTTCGGTGATCGGACGAGAACCGATGTATTCAGCGTGGTATGGTCGTTGGCGAGAGACGAGTAACTGAAAGTTCACTATGAATGTGGTTTTTACAAATAGGCAGCTAAGAATGATATATTATATGATATCAATTCATAACGATAATATCGGTGGGTAGTCGCAAGGCAGCGTATAGTGCACATCGATACAAATAACAAGTAAGAAAGCTCTAGCTGAGACTGCTCGACTACGAGAGCCGTGAGCCCTTCGAGGAACTGATATTTCAATAATTCTTCGCCTCTTTATGCTTACATAAGAAAGAATAACAAATTAACGGGAGTAGTTATCGATGTCTTATATTTAAATCAAGGTCAATTTATTATTTAATATTGAGCAATATACCTTGAATAGTAATAGCTGTTAAGCTTCTCCTCAGTTAATTGGATTCCATATATTAGCAAAGTGGAAAGCAACTGCTAATGCAAACTCTGCAACTGCATTTGTAATTGGCTACGTTATATCCCCATTATGTGGCTAAAATGCAACTAAGTATCTTCTACTCCGTTTACCCAGATCTGGGTCTGCTGCACTCATTTGCGACATTTTCGCTGCGTAAATTGACAATTGCATCAAGTGTGTTAAGTGCTTCTATGTGTGTGTGCGCGTAATAAAACAACAACAAACCAACAACAACAACAACAACAACAATGTCCTTACATGGCTATTACAAGGACTCACAGCTGTTGCACTTTGGTACGTCATCTTATGGAGCAAGTAAAAGAGAAACTTTTTGCATTAACCACAATTGTTGCCAAGTGTTTTGTGGCTTCCCCCTCCCGCTAACCAGCTCACTTACCCTCTTCCCTTGCCCCATTGCCCTCTTCCATTATGACACATTTGCCCAGCAGCTTGGCTGAACGATAATTGTCCATGGGACATCCTTGACAAGTCATGCACGAGTTGCTCTGAGGGACAAGGCTGAATCGAAGTTAAGCTAAACTAAATCCAATTAGTTATACTGCTATTGAGCAGATTTGATTGATTAAGGAATATTCGAGTAGAGCTACAAATATGATAAATGTTGATGTACGCTTAACATTCTTGTTCTAAAATTAATTCATATATAAAATTAGGGTGTAAGTTAAGACGTAATCATTCACGAATTCATGAATATCCTAATTTTTTGCATGTTTGTCTTGCTGTCTGTCCATCCTACCATCCAATTTTCTTGATGCTTTTGAAGCTAGATACTTGAAATTTGTAACACGTTCATTTTCCCATATGACAGAAATCATATTAATTGAAGAGCTAGAAGGCTTTGGAGTGTAGATCCACGTTGACCCACTCAAGATGAACAAGTAAGAACGTTGCAGTCGGGCGTTACCGACTGCGGACTACTCATTCCCATCCCATCATCAATTTAGTAGCTCAGTTTAGATTTACGACGATCAAACAGTAACCTAATTTGAAAATTTGAATGCTTACGCTCCACTTTCCTCTCCGATTTACTTTTACTTTTTCACTCAAACAATTGGCAAAGCTTGTGTAGTACATTCAAAAATAAAATAATATTCCTTTTATATTAAAGACAAATTGATTTTTTTGTTTTTTTTTTTTTTTTTTTTTTGCCGATTTTCTGAATATGTAAGAACTTTAAATTTCTAGAAAAAAAAAAAATATATATATATATATATAAACAAAAAAGTTCATTTTTAACAAGATTTCCCATACCGGGAATTGAACCCGGGCCTTCCGGGTGAGAGCCGGATATCCTAACCACTAGACAATATGGGATGCAGTCTTTGTATTGCCAAAACTATAATAAGACTAATAGACAGTCAAATCCTTCACATTGAAGAATTATTATCTTATAAAAATTTAAATCAAAAACTCACACATTGTTTGCATAAAAATAAATTGTGCAATACATAAGTTATCTAATGAGTTTTTATTCGTAAACGAAGAAAACTACACAGCTTTCTTTTACCATCAGTTTTAGACCACTGAAGCAATGGTAAAACTGCTTTATATGTGTCGGTAGTGCAGTTCATTACTTCGTCATAGCTCGCTGCTTTTGGAACGCTTCAAAACACTCCAAGCAATACGGTCCTGTGGCGCAATGGATAACGCGTCTGACTACGGATCAGAAGATTCCAGGTTCGACTCCTGGCAGGATCGAAGTTTTTATTTTGTTATTATTATTAATTACAGATTAAATAAATTTGCTTAAAATTTATTATTTTATTTTTAACGACGTTGGAAATAATATAAACTTAAAACGATCTTAATATGAGGAGCATGCTATTAGGTCATATAAATAAAAAACACGATATATTTATTAACTTTTGTTTATATAAACATATATAATTTTACATCTTCCGCCGATAATTGCATAAATATATATTATCAATTTATGAGCTTTTGTAATTTTACATCTTCCGTCAATAGTTGCATAAATATATATTATCATTTTATGAGCTTTTGTCAAACCTCTATCAGTGGTCCTGTGGCGCAATGGATAACGCGTCTGACTACGGATCAGAAGATTCCAGGTTCGACTCCTGGCAGGATCGAGACTACTTTTTTTTTTTTGGCAATTATACCAATTTTTATAATTTTTTTTCTCAATTTTGTTATCGCATTCACCATATGTCATATGTTACCATAAACAGCTAAGCAGAAAAGGCTAAGAAATAGCCTAAACTCGTAAATTATTGTATAATACCATTCACAAAAAATCTGTAGTTTAACAAAGCTTGAAATAAATTGAAATTGAAATTGAAAAATAATGTTCATATGTAATGCACTTTGATGCAATTTAATGAAACTTGGCCAATCAGAGGAGTAGAAACTCTCAATGACAAACTGAAGCTTCACTGCCCGAAAGCAATTCAAGTGGCGTCGTGTGAAGTGTGTGGATTATGTGTCGCTTTATGCTAAGCAGCGGAAAAGTATAAGTTTGTCATGGAATGGGTACCGGACGCATTGCAAATGGTAAAATGCCACACCAGCTGTGTGCACTATTCAACGTCAAGGACTTTTAAGGTGACATCCAAATGATTCTTATTTGAAGGACTTGATGCGTATGCGCTGATGTGATTTGCTTAACACCAGAAAGTCAGTGCGACACATTTTTAACGCTTGGGCGATGTATCAGTTACATTTGCAGCTTTCGCTAAATAATGTATATTTACGATCATAGTACAAACAATATGCAAATGTATTATAGCATTAGACAAATTAATATAAATTACCTATTCATTAAAAATAAATTAAAAAAATTATTATCTTCCCATACCGGGAATCGAACCCGGGCCTTCTGGGTGAAAGCCAGATATCCTAGCCACTAGACCATATGGGAGGCTTTGGTAAAACTGATCAATGTCACAATATGAATAATTTTAAATTCAGATTACAAATAAAGATATATTTTATGTTATCTAAAATTATTCACATCTATAAAATCTAAGTTGTTTCTTTAAGGAAATTAATTTCCTTGTATATGTAATATATAAAGGATGCACTTATTTTAACTACAGACATACATATTGAATACGTATTATATGCATTACCAAAACGATGGTAAGGAAACTGTTTGTTAATATGCGGGTATCTAAAATACACATTTTTTCTTACACTAAAAGAAAATATAAATTCTACATTTTAATATAATGAAAAAAAAATTCGATCCTGCCAGGAGTCGAACCTGGAATCTTCTGATCCGTAGTCAGACGCGTTATCCATTGCGCCACAGGACCGCTTGCTTTGTTTGTTTCAAAAACCCATTTTGTCAAGCAGTTCATTCCATGGTTTGTAATACATGTATATTATATAGAATATATATATGAATTTATAGACATACATATGAATACTTATGAATAGCGTTGAATCAAAGAGATTATTTTTATAAACAGGTCAATCAAAAAGTAGATTAATATAAAAAAGAAATAATAAAAAACAAAAAAAATTTCGATCCTGCCAGGAGTCGAACCTGGAATCTTCTGATCCGTAGTCAGACGCGTTATCCATTGCGCCACAGGACCGTATGGCTCAATCGCACCAGAAAACCATTTAACAGTCGAAGCAGTGCAAAAAGTATATACTTCATTTTATTAACAGAACAAGCAGTACAACAAGCAGTTAAACAGACAAAAATATTATTAGCAAATACTCACTTTAAAACAACGTAAATGAATAACAGTATTATTTATACATTTAGTAGTTCATAAATTTTCTTAATTTTCATTTTTTAACTTTACTCTAATTTGCAAATAGCTATGGCAAGTTCTCTTTACCCTATTGTCACCACGAAGACGTCAGAGCGTCTGCTGCAGCAGTAACAGAGTCAGCCGTCGCTGTTGTCGTCTCAACAGCAAACATACAATTCAGTCTCTTATTGGCACTCAATGTGTGCAGTTCAGTGGCAACGCAAGTAAACTATACGACTTATTGGGCGCAAAGCCATTGTACGTGCGCGCGACGTAAGCAAGTGCGAAACATAAATAAAATACAAATATCAACCTCTAGCAACAAAATTTTAATAAAGAGAAAATATATATGTACATACATACAACAAATTGTTTATAACAAAAAATAATAAAGTAAAAAGGAAATGAAAAGAAAAGAAAAGAGTGCGTGTACATAAATATTTTTACATAGTATATCTGAGTATTATTGTGAGTGTATGTGCAATAACAAATCCAAATAATAAAAAAAAATATAATAATTATTGATGCAAATGCGAAAAATAAACGTAAACGTAACTGATTGCAGTTAGTGCGGTAAGTGCAGTTAATAAGCCGACAACGCCAGCCCCTCCTGCCTTACTGGCTCGACACCCACTGTTTCTGCTCTCTCTGCTTCTTTTTTTTGTTTCTATATGCTTTCTGGCGCTTCTTTATATTGCTTATTCTGTTTTTTCACATACGTTTTTTGTTTTCATCGTCTGCTTCTGTCTCAGTCAAGCTGACAAGCAGCGTCGGCAGAGGCAGTAGCAGCGGCAGCCTCTGAGGCAGCAGCAACGCTAAAGCCCAAAAACCATACGAAATGAAACGAAACGAAACGAATGGAATCGAAATCGTTTGAGCGACAACAAGAACGAAAAACAGTGGGCAGGCATAGCGCGTGAAAGCGAAAAACGCAAAGCAAAAAGCTCAAAGATTGAGGCTAGGGCTAAAGCAAACGTCGCGACGTTCGACGTTCAACATTGTTGTTCTTGCTGTTTGTTTAGCTGTCGTTTCTCCATTTACATATGTGTATATGTATGGATGAATGCGCACGTGTGTGTGTGTATAAGTGAGTGTGTGTGCCTCGTATTAGTATGTTTTATGATATGTTTATTTGACAGTGTATGTGTGCTGTGGATCTCTGGTCTCTGTGAGACGGTCACGCTGTATGTGTGTGTGCATGTGTGCTACTGGTTCTATGTTTGTGTGTATGTATGTTTGTAGGCCTCCACACGGGCAGCGAAAAGCGCCAAGCGACCTGCTGCCGCCGCTGCTGTTTTTCTGCCGCTGCCGCTGCTTCTGTTCCTCTGCGACTTTGCTTCTCTTCCTTCCTCTCTATCTTACTCTCTCTGTCTCTCTCTCTCTCTCTCTCTCTCTCTCTCTCTCTCTGTTTGTCATTCTTTTAGTCGGCATCTCCATTCTCTGGCCGTCATTAACCCGTTTGGCGACTTGTTTTGCCTGCTGCTGCTGCTGTTGTTGCCGCCGCACAATAAAACGCCGTAGCACATAAAAATAGTCTGTGGCAGAATTGTTGACTTCCCCTTTCGACAAACGTGCCGGCCCGCGGCGTTCGCGTGAACCTATCGAAGTGTCTAGCATTGTATGTACACCCCAAAATCCCAAGAGCTAAAAAATTGTTACAGTCGAAATTACAGACACACAGCTTACAAAATCCAAGCAGAAGCAGAAGCAGGAGCAGAAGGGCCCCTTAACTGAAAACTTCCCTTGCAATTACTTGTATGTAAAACTCTTCCGGTACTCGAAATCAAAGCCATTAGCACTATAAAAACTCATCATATGTATATGTACATATGTATGCATATGTGTGGGATCATGCAAATACATATATTCAATTAATTATTTTTTCGTGTTATAAGTAATCACACAAAAATGTTATAAGAAAGTAGTTTTGTTCTTTCTTTAAATTATGCTGAATCCGAATCGAATAATCAATATTGTTTGGGATCTAAGATACAAAGTTAGGTGCTAAGTTTTTAGCTTAAATGTTAAAGAAATACAATGTACATATACATACATATGTACATATTTCATTATAATGTTGATAATATATTTATTAACATTTTATGTAAATCATGTTGAACGAAATTACAAATAATTTTAAACAAAATTTGAATCTTAATTTTTGTTTCCTTTATGGTTTCAAACCAAAATCTGACAGCAGCTAACATATGGCTAATCAGAATTGTTAGAATGCCTTACATAGAAAAATCTGATTGGGAAATACATTAAAGTAGAAGCAAAGTGATTTTCAGTTGTTTTACTTTAAAGTTGAAGCTTTGAGGATTTCGAAATTTTTTACGATGATAACTCTTATATTTGTCAAAATTTGAAGAGAAACTTTTTATTTAGAAGCCATACTGTATACAAATTATATTCAATAAATTCAAATTATATTAATGCATAAATAAGGTGAGAGACTATATATTGAAGGAATATTTCTGATTAAAAATCCATCAATGGTTGAACCCTAATACCTAGGGACATTTGAAAAATTCTAGAGCTTTTAAAAATATATATCAGGAATATATTTAAACCTTATTTTTCAAAAATTATACAGTGTTTACGGTATGCGATGTGGAAATTCGTATTCATATGTTTATATAGTATATGTATCTTTTGGGAATCGCAGGTGTTTACTCACATAAAACCACAATTTTCCTTCTTCTCTGACCTCTTTGGTATAAAGACAATAGTATAAATCAGATATAAATGTATATGGATTAAACTCGCTCACTCGAGCCCTCGAGTCCATGCATCTATGTATCTAAAAAGGTCGTATTCCATAGCCCCATTAACCTGCTCAATCGAAAACTTGTCTAAAGCATTAAACGCGTCCACCATTTTGGGCTGTGCAGCTTCGTTGAAAGCGAAAATAGCGCAACGGAGAGAAAAAAAATTGTGGCTGCTGCCTGCTGCTTGGGCTCGAAGTTTGCCTTGCGAATGTATGTATTTTACAGATACATATCTAAAGTTGCTACATAGCATGTGCAGTAAGAACCAGAGACAAGTAACTAAATATAACGCACAGAAACATACACACACACAAACTTAAATAGATCAGATACATACTAATCTGTAGGTATATGTGAGTGTGCTGTGTGTATCAAAGGGGCTGTGTCTAGGTTCCCGCTTGCAATTTCATTTTCATTGCAACTTCATGCCCCTGACATCGGGCCATGCCAGCCTGTCGGCTCTCCCTACATGCTGCCTCGTCGCCCGTTTCTGCACACGCACACACACACACATGCATACACTGCTTTACACTGCTTTATTTTTGCGCTGTCTGCAAGCTTATACGCTCATTCTTCTAAAACTGCAAGTTGCCGCTGCGACGCGTCGCTTCATCGGCCTATTGAAGCTCTCTGGCTCGGTCGCTGCCGCAACTGCAGTCGCAGCCACAGTCGCAGTCAACGTATGCGTCAGGCTGTTAGTGCACTCGGCCATGCAACTGCCTGCCAGTCTGTGTTCGTCCTGTCTCTTTTTATCCCTTGGGCTGTATTTAGTGGGTGCGAACGAGTAGGCGCTCACGCTGCTTGCCCTAACCTACACCACAGAAAATTTATTGCGTCGGCTCTACTTCCACACACACTTCACTTGATTTCATATGTATGTATGCTTGTGTGTACGTATCTAAGAGGCATATATATTTTTCTGTCTGCTTCTTAAAATTTGTCTGTTGTTACTTTTATTTCTCAATTAGGTTTCGTTGAATTTCATTGAGGCCATTTTTGTTATTTGTTTGCATTTCTTTGTTTTGGTTACTAATGTGTGTTTTTTTCATTGCAGAATTAAATTCAATCGATCCGGTCAACTAATTATACAATTTTCAGATCATATTAATTCTGCCGGTGAAGTGTATAATGAATTAAATTGTAATACTTTGGGTCGATGTTCAATATGCAAACTTAAGCTAATTATAGTTTTTTTTGGTAAGTAAATACAACTACATACATATTTGTTATAGCTATCTAGCTTAGTGATTCATGGATTGAGATGTGATCATGGGGCCCATTAGCTCAGCTGGTTAGAGCGTCGTGCTAATAACGCGAAGGCCGCGGGTTCGATCCCCCCATGGGCCAGAATTCTTATTTTATATAGATTAATTTTTACTATACATACTTATGGGCCAGCATAATAGACAATCTTTTTTGTATTGAAAGACCCATGCTTTCCGAAACATACTAATTTTATACTATGTAAGTCCTGAAAACAAAATGGCGTCAATATGGCCCATTAGCTCAGCTGGTTAGAGCGTCGTGCTAATAACGCGAAGGCCGCGGGTTCGATCCCCCCATGGGCCAGACTTCTTATTTTATATAGATTAATTTTTACTATACATACTTATGGGCCAGCATAATAGACAATCTTTTTTGTGTTGAAAGACCCATGCTTTCCGAAACATAATAATTTTAAACTATGTAAGTCCTGAAAACAAAATGGCGTCAATATGGCCCATTAGCTCAGCTGGTTAGAGCGTCGTGCTAATAACGCGAAGGTCGCGGGTTCGATCCCCCCATGGGCCAGATTACTTATTTTATATAGATTCTTTTTTACTATATGTATATCCTTATTTATTGACAAGTATTTTCAGTTTTACTTATACGCTGATTGACTAAAGTTAAATAGGCCTCGAAATAGTGCTTTACTGTGGCCCATTAGCTCAGCTGGTTAGAGCGTCGTGCTAATAACGCGAAGGTCGCGGGTTCGATCCCCCCATGGGCCAGGAGTTTTTTTTTTAAATTAACTCTTACCTTTTTTAAATTTCAAAATACCAAGTAGAAAAGAGATATATATATATATAGAAAAGAGATATATATATAAAGATTATCCTTATTTTAGTTGACACGAGTCTAAGTCCCAACAAATTGTCGAAAAGGTTTGAATTCTCAGACGGACAGCAAGAGGAATACTGCACAAACATTCAACTGAATATAAATTGTATTTAATAAAGCTTGAATTATTTAAATAAAAAAAAGTACATAGTTGGCCCATGGGGGGATCGAACCCGCGGCCTTCGCGTTATTAGCACGACGCTCTAACCAGCTGAGCTAATGGGCCCGTTGCCGTAGCTCATCTCGCTTCTATAACATATTACTAAAGTTTATAGATCTATTTTCCAATTGATATTTTATAAATAATGCAGATAGCTAGACGAAAATATGAAGACAAAATATTACTCGCCCAACGTGGGGCTCGAACCCACGACCCTGAGATTAAGAGTCTCATGCTCTACCGACTGAGCTAGCCGGGCTTGTTGAATTCCGCTGACTTACACCTCATGTGGCTATAGTCGGAATTCTATAGACGAGCCGACATTACACTTAAAAGTACAGATTGTAGTCTCGATTATCTTCTTCATTTATCAGCCTACTCCAGGTACTGAGCTTTGGCTTTGGCTCCTCGGGCTTTGTAATTTTTTTTTTATGAAAGCATTTTATTGGTATGTTTTTTTCACTGCTTCCTAATGGAAATGATGTATAACATTATGTACCTACCTCAATGCAAAATATAAGGCAAGCCAAAAAAAAAAAAAAAAATTAAATAAATAAAAAGGGATATCTGTATAGAGCGATAGTCACTACTCCGCCGGTAAAGTAATTTGCTATACAATATTAAAACGAAACAATGTGCGAAAGGAAACAAAACAAATACAAAACGAGCACATATAGAATCAGAAACAAAAACAGAAGCAGAAGCAGAACCAGAAGCAGACAAACAGGCATTGCAAGTAGGGTGAGGACTGAGAGGCAAGCAAATAGACAGAGACAGCAGGCTGTTAATCAGCCTGGCAGACGACTTTTTGGTTGCGCTACTTTCTAGACTGTAGAGCATAGGGGTGACCAAGTAAATGTTGTTTTCGTCAAATCATGTGTATATATTTTCGAGGGAGGAAAAATTAAAACTTTACATATTTTATAAATAGCATAAGTTCATTTCACAATATATAAGTTTCTTATAAGAAATATAATTAATGCAGGTGTATATAGAATTTGGATACCTCGTTGCTGCCCACGATTTTCTTCAGTTGATTATATGATCTACAATTTTCATAGTGAATGGAAGAGAATAAAAGGGCGAAATGAAGCAAGCTTATTTGTGAAGACAAACTGTGTGTTTATTGTCGTTGTCGGGTGGCTTCTCCGTGACCTCCGTCTGGACCTGTCACTCATAATGCCCGGCACACACACACATACTCCTCTTTTCTCTTCCACCTTCTCTGTCTTTTTTATACCCATTCGCCAGCAGTGTCTGCAACAGACAAGGCCAAATAAGTTGGGGTAGGCTCGCAAATAAGAGAAAAGCGCTTTTGTGATTAAACAACTGGCAATATGAGCTACTCACACATATTGTAGATCTACTGAAATAAAAAACATAAGAAAAATATCTAAAATTAAGAAGTAAAAAAATATATATATTATCCGCCCAACGTGGGGCTCGAACCCACGACCCTGAGATTAAGAGTCTCATGCTCTACCGACTGAGCTAGCCGGGCACTGTTAGTTATTTCGAGGATAGCAAGTTATGGAATTTATTGACGTATATATATATACATACATATATGTATATATATTATTACTTTTTTTCAGACACTTAAGTACAGGAGACAATGTAAAATTTGTGAGTGGACAATGCCTATTTAATCTTGAATAACACTAGTGTTATATAATGCTTTCGTATTCTTGAATTATTTACGTACAAATTAAAGGTGTGTTACCTAAGCATTACACCTGTACTCATAAAGCCTCGAGTAATAAAATTAAATAAACCCGATGCAGATGTTTGTACCTATTTTTCTGGTAAATATATGTATACGTATATATCTACATATGGGGGTGTAATACTGTAAAACATCGAGCGTAAAACGTTAAGCTAATGCGGACTAATGCAAATATTTTCCAATATCCAAATTTATTATTTGACATTTTAAAGTGTATGAAATACATTAAATATGAAATATTACAATATATTAACTGATAATTGTTAGTGAAAAACTGAGCTAAAAAGAATATCGCGCGATCTTCACATAGCCCGGCTAGCTCAGTCGGTAGAGCATGAGACTCTTAATCTCAGGGTCGTGGGTTCGAGCCCCACGTTGGGCGGCTTTTTTTTCCTTTATTTAATTTGTTTAACCTTATAAGCAGATTCTTGGATTTACAACGGGATAGCATTGTTCAGTGAAAACAAAACTGATGTCTACTTGTAAAAGAAAAGCCAATAAATGAGAACAAATTGATGTGAATATTGAAATAAAATGCGAGAATCAATGGCGATCGATTGATTGGCGGCGCGAAGAGACGCGCACAAAAAGCAAATGTAAATAAAAGCACGTTTAGAAAATGTATAAATTTAAATGCATAACACGGCACTCAGCTCAAATACACAGTAACAGCAGCAATAGTAAGTAGTAGCAAATACAAAAAACGTATACAAAAATACATATATGAAATACATACGTTTTTGTTTGTCATGCAAATAAAATGAAACGAGGCGAATGACTGAACTTAACCTTAAAATAACACATACACACACTGACATAAAAATACTTCTATACGTAATTCAATTCATATGTGTATACAAATTTATGCATATAGCCGTTAATTTCCTTATGGACTTGGAGTTTTTTTTTTTTTTTTTTGTTTAGACAACGCAAATTGCGGTTAATGCACTGCAAATTAAAAACTAAACGAAACGCAAACATTGCTATATTTATTGTTGAATGCAAAAATGAATTTGAAAATGAAAATAAAGCAAGTTATGTATACATAAAATATAAATTATATATGCAGACGATCGTTTTAGAGGCTCGATTTTAGCATCGAATCGAATCGAAGTATTGGCAACTGTCTAATGACTTTTCAGATTATTATTTTGTTCTTAAAAATGTTTAGCACCTGCAGTCTATTCATGGTGCTGATATTTTCTAACTATAGTTGCCAACACTGGTAGTCAAATAATCATTTGGTCAAACAGAATTTACGTCCCATATTGTCTAGTGGTTAGGATATCCGGCTCTCACCCGGAAGGCCCGGGTTCAATTCCCGGTATGGGAAGAAATTATACCCAACTGTGGATTTATTTTTTGTTTAATTATTTTTAATTTATTTACTCGTACATGTATTTTTATCTACCAATTTTAGATACATTGCATATAGCAATTTTCATTCCATCAGTTCACAATATCTTTATGCTCATTTGATGATATCACTCATCCCATTTTCGACGCTCCTATTGTGTATTTAGTTTCAGTTCTTGTTTTAGGGTCTTGCTGAATCGTTTTATACAGACGATCATGCGATAGGTCTGGCATTATACCTGTAGCCACTTTTACTGCACAAGTGTACGCAAACTGAACCAGAGCTAAAATGAAAAGCAACAAAAACTTGCTCAACAACATGTGTAAAAGTTTGCAAACGGGCTGTCTCACGAGTTTCATAAGGGTAACCTTGAGAAGTTCGTTACAACGTAGGATCGAGCATAAGTTTGTAGTAAATAAAAAAAATTCCAAAAATGGAAATCGCCCCCGGGTGGACTCGAACCACCAACCTTTCGGTTAACAGCCGAACGCGCTAACCGATTGCGCCACGGAGGCCGTTGATCGCAGGGCAAAAATATAGTTAACAAAAAATTACTTTTTAAACAAAATTAAAACTTATAAGAAAAAATACTTTCGTAAAATTATTTTCCATTATGCTTTTAGTAACAAAGTAATAAAACAGCTAATTAAATTTATAGAATCGTGCTTTTATTCCGATAGGTATATTCAAGTTAATAAAAAAAATCAATTACCGTATTGCGATCCTGCCAGGAGTCGAACCTGGAATCTTCTGATCCGTAGTCAGACGCGTTATCCATTGCGCCACAGGACCAATGGGTTCCCTCAAATTTTCTGTTCTAGATAAAGTTAATTTTCCAGTACAGTTCAGATTATTGGAATAGGTTTGCATAATTTGACATATTGTGCTTAATCCAGTCTGCCTTTTTAATTTGCTGCCTTCACATTTGATTAATTCAATTCAACATTCTGCAGTCGTTATCAACATTATCACTGCATATTCTTTGTTATATCACAGTCTTTAAAAGTGTCTGCGACTTCTTAGCTAACAAATAACAGGGTTGTAGTTACAAGTTGCGTGCTGCAGCTGCTTATTCACTGTATTTACCAATCTCCCCAAAAGCAAGCATAAAGCCTTCTAGAACTTAACTCCGTTTGTTCAACTGAAAAGTTGTGGAGCGCTTGTGTGCCTGGGTCTGAGCCATAAAATATGCAAGAAACTGTTCCGTCATTTGGCAACATGTTAACTGACCGTTCCCATGAAGATATATGTATATGTATATATATATATAGAGAGAGAAAGAGAGTCTGTCAGAGAGGGAGGACCTAGAGAGAAAGAGAAACAGTTTGTGAACATAGCTGTCTCTAGTTTGTACGTGTTTCCAACAAAAACTTTTTAGATGCACAAGTGAAAATTTATTATCGATTTTCTACTTGCATTATTATCAATTCAATTCCATTTAAGCGCGGCGCGTCGAGAGGTGCGTCCTTGCCCCTCCTAAAGCTACGTCGCACGGCCAGGAAGAAGACCTTTCCATTTCACATTCTTATTGTGGGTCGCTTTCTTATTTTAATTTCAATTCTGCTCTAACAGCTTTGACTGATATTTGTGTCCCTTCCGTAAATGCTATAAAATAGGGTATGATAGAGCTTTGCTAGCTAGGATTCGGTATCTATTTTTATAGTCATTCACGAAAGTATAAGTATATTAGTTTTGTGCAATGTTCGCCCATCTGTCTATATAAAACCATATATATGTGGATCCCTAATGATGGCAGATACCTAATTTCTATATTCTTTCTATTATTTACATACATTTTTAGTTAACTAAATAAAATAGTTCGAAGTTGGAGTGCTTGAATAAAAGACAATGCTCTACATAGTTCGGCTTACAGTTTCATTTAGATCATTTCGAATCACTGAATATAAAATATAGAGTAAGTCGGCGTCGCTATAGTTTTCCGTTAGCTTCTCATTGAGCTCATTGAACGTTGTTTGGGTCAAGGATGTGGCAGCAAAAGAGGGTTAAGCGGTAAAGGACGATGCACATTTCAGCGATACTTGACTTGAAAAACTTTGAACTTCTGAACGGGCATGTTGAACTTAATTCCATTCCCCATTTCAATGGTCTTTGGGTGTTTCCCAGCCAATCCGCCCCTCCCTTTGGCTCTTCTTGCGTGCATAAAACATAAAGAATTGTCTGAACTGAAATAAATGACCATAAACGCGCTGACTAAAACGCAATGTTTCTTAATAATTACAAGAGCTAATCAAATGTTAGAGGAAATCCTTTTCTATCTGAAACAAAATTTTTTTCCGAATAGTCGCATTTATTACACTATAATGTACAGTTTCTTTGTCAATAGTCTCAATATTTCAGTATGATTCTAGTCGATATTTTATTTTAATATTTTCAAATCTTCTTAACTTAGCGATGGGCCACTTTTCTTTATTTATTTAACTATTTTTTTCAATCTTTTTCTTGTTGTCCCCAATTTCTTTTGCTTCATCATCCTCATCCATCTCTTTACTTCATTTAGTGTTCTTAACCATTTTTCCAGCGATAATACGAATAAATAAAAATAAGAAAAAATTCTGACCTACCTGTCTCATTTACACAGGTGTAAATGGCATGCACGGCATTCCACATACCATGCTGGTCCTCAAACATTCCCCTCCTCATGCAACTGCCATTCGTCGTCACATGATGCATCCGCTGACATAGCAAAAATCCGCCTTCACTGCCGCCTTCCCGTTCTCTCTCATACTTCCGCTTGTACAACGCCCTAAAACAAAAAAAAAAAAAAAAAAAAAATCAAAAGCAAAAAGAACTAAAGCGAGAGTGAATGCAATTTTGCCTCTGCCTGCTTGCTCTGCCTCTGCCTCTGCCTCCGTCTCCGTCTCCGCCTCGGCCCCTGCTTCTGTTGCCTGAGCCAAAAATAAACATGCAACGTTAAATAGGCCGCCCCAAACTACTCGCTAGCTGTATTTGTGTTTGCTTTTGTGGTCGTAGTTGTAGTTGCAATTGACTGCGCTCTCAGCCTACGCGTTCGTTGTCTCTCCCTCTCTCGCGCTCTTCATTGCTGCACGTCATGCACTAAGCCAGCTAGTTGGCGCTCTCTCACGCTCATATTCTTCAACAGACTGCTTTTTGGGCATTGCAGCCCTGTGTCTAAGTGTATGTGTGCGCGCTTGCGTGTGTGTGTTTGTGTGTGTTTGGCGCTTGCAACACTATTACAAATTCTATTTTTTTTCTGCCATGCTTGAGTGTTTCGACGTGCTTTTGCTCTCGCTCTCCTATTTTCGCTCTGCTCACCTATACGGCGCGCCGCATGTCCATTGTAAAATGCTGTAAGTTGCATCTGAATGTGTGTGTGTGTGTGTGTGGGGTAGTGTGTGTTTCGAGTGTAAAATTATTCATTTTTTCTAAGGTTCAGTCGCAGAGTTGAAGGTCACTTGATGTTTTATGTCATTCAACTTGCCGTTGTCGTTGTCGTCGCTGTTTTCGTTGCTGATGCTGTTGTTGTTGTTTTTATTGTTGTTGTTTTCGCTGCTTTTACATTTTCCTCATTGCTGCGTTTTGCGCTTTTTATACTTCGCTCCCAAAGGGAAACAAGTATATTGGGTTTGTGCAATGTCCGTCTTGCTGTCCGTCCTTCCGTATGATTGTTAAAACTGTAGTATGTTAAATTTTTCACTTGTTACCATATCTTTTTGATTTTAGGTTGGCCACCTATAATATTTAGTATTAACACTGCTTATAGTATAGCAGAATTTGAAAAAGTACAAATTATTCAGATATGATTTGCGAGCAAAATATTAATTATTATACTCATTCACTAAAGTGAATTAGTATATTAATTTTGTGCAATGTCCGTCTTGCTGTCCGTCCGTTTGCCCGTATGAACGCAGTTCATTTCGGCGCTATTACAGCTAGAGACTTGTTTAGCTTTACATTTGTAGAATATACAGTTTTATCCGATTTGGCACGCCCCAATTGGTGCAGATATATCCGCCATATTTAATTCAACACATAGTTTTCATGTATAATTTATACGAAATTTAAATACATTATTAAAACTGATCAATAAAGTCAATATGTAAAATAATAGTATTAATCAATTTTTGAATTTTGCACTACCATAATAATATGCAGGACTCCTACAAATATAAACAATTTTTCGTCGTTTTTAATAATCGATGGCTGACTTGCACTCTCTTGAACATGTTTTACAGTATTGCAGCCTAAATTTGCTCTTGTAAACCCCTGAGTCTAGCAGTACTCCACACTTGTTGTCTTTGGTAGCAGAGCACACAACACGCTGAACTATCCCTAAGAACAATAAAATATATTTACATTATAATGCGTTGCACAGTAAACAAGAGGACTTTACCAATTTACTCGTAAATTGAGTCAGGTTTGTCCTCAGCTCCCATTGCCACTATATTCGACAACTCTGCTGAGGCCAAAAGATCTTTTGGAACTTTGCAGTCAGTTAGGCTTTTTCACAATCAACACACATAGGACTTCCATTTACATCTGATATTTAGAGTCTAATTATTCAGGACATTCATATATGTATGTATTTACGGAGCTTACGTGGAGTTATATGAAGAACCGCATAAATAATAAATATGAGCACCAAAATTAAAAACGTATACATTTTAAAATTACCTAAATGAAGTCGTGAATATTTCTAATTGCTTTTGGAAATACATGTCACAGTTTACTTAGGCAAACAAGCAGCATTTATCGACATATTCCTTTGAGTACGTTACTAGATAACGATATCGGCTAAGAGATTTTGAGCCCTATAACAGTTTATAGTATGGGAACTTAATTGTTGAATACATATTCTTTTCGATTTTCGTTTTTAATAAAACTTTTTGTATACATATATGTATACATATATGTATGTACATATGTATATTGTTGATCAGAGCGATACACTGAGTCGATTTAAAGATGTCAGTATCTCCATATTTCCGTCCGTCTGTTCATACTCGAGATTTCAATTTTTTTTTTTACCGGGCTATAAGCATTGCTTATACATAAGTTGAGTTTGGTTCATCCTCAGCTCCAATGTCCACTATACTCGACATATCCGATCTGATGAGAGAATATGAAATCTTTGGAAACTTTGCAATTTTTAAAGTAGGACGGACAGACGGAGGCTAATAATTTAGCAAAATCAGTTAATTAGGAAAAATAGAGAACATGTGATGAGTTGAGGTGATGCCCTTTGAGAGTAGTATTGTAAAGTGGGTAGCCGATTGGAGTGGTTCGAACTGCGCCGATATCTTCATGATTGTTTCATTTTTCGAGTTCAAAAATGTAATTTAATGTTATATAACGTGAAAATAGCCTTTGACTCATTATTTTATTTTAAACTATTGCATGTGCACCTTCGCCCAGCTCTGGGTCGTTCGGTTGGGCGCTTTATTGGATTAGCCTTGGGTAATGTAAATAGGTTCAACAGCCGATTACAGCACACAGGCTGTGGATGGGAATGACTGCATCGAATTGGAAAAGTCACGTAGTAAAGAACAGTTAATTCATAACAGGGTGAACTTTATACATACATACATATGTATTTCAGGGATTCTAAGCTTCAACCCTTAAACACCTGATCTTTTCATATGACTGCAGAAGCTTTCGAAACTTAAACTTAAAAATTGCCAAATTCCCACGAAGTGTAGAAAGTACTAGCGGCAACAACAAAAACAACACGTGTGCCTCTCATTGCCCGTCGTAATCTTAATGCACTCTGAAGTGTGAGTAGACCAAACCAGACGGGCTGAAGAGAACGGCTAACCAGATAAAACGAGCAGAAACAAACAACATGCATGCATACACACTTCCATACATTCGTACACACACATGGACAGTTCCATTAAGGAAACAAGAAGAATTAAAATCAAAAGTCATATAGCAGCGACGTCGCTGAGACGCGTCGCGACGCCAGCAGCATCGAAACCAACACAAAAAGTGTGTTACAAAGTCAAAAGCACAACAATAACAAGTAGAGCTTAAAAACCACAGCGAAAAGAAACCGAGAATACCGACTACAACAACAGCAACAACAACTACACTTAACTAAAAGCAACCAGCAACGAACAACCAGTCAGAGAAAAACAATGAGCCCGCGTCGAAAACCAGTTTTTTGAAAAGTTCCGCACGCTGGCTCCAAAATTGTAAATGTGTGCGTGCACACTGGGACAGAACTTCGAATTTGATGCAATAACATTATTCGCGTCGAGTAACAGTTGAATGAAAAGAGATTAAATAAAGCTTGAAAATAGCAAGAAAATAAATAAATATGTATTAGCATTCTCATTAAATTCATAATAAAATGTGATCGACAATTAATAATATGCGTGCCCACATAACTCCCACCACAGTGCATATCGATAACAGACGACTGCTGCCGCTTTGGCTACTGCACGTACATACATATTTATGTTGTTGTCTGTTTTCGTGTTGCTGTTCGCGCGAAAGTTGAGCGCAGCTTAAGTAAAGGCAATGGCAAAAGCAAAGGCAGAAGCAAAGACAGCGCGTAGCATTGCCAAGTAAAAATATTGAGAAGTGCGCATGCGCCGCAAGCAAAATCAACACAGCAATAACAATTGCGAGCTCTCCACACTCGCCCCCGCATAAGCAAAAGAGATATGACAAGTAAAAAGAGAGTGAAAAGAGAGCGCGAGAGCGCTTGCTAAATGAGCGCCAATAGAGGCATCGCCCGTTTCTCTCCGACAGACTCGTAGCGCAGCGCAGCAGTGACAGCGACAGCGGCAGCAGCAGCAATGGGCTAACGGCAACGGCGGCCTTTTAGTTTTAGTTTTTATGTGCGGCTCTCGTGTAATAAAAATTACATTGCGCGTCGTTTATGTCGCTTGAATAGTGCAGAAAAAAAGGAGAAAAGAAATAGAAACAAATGGTGTGCTAGAAATACCAGCAAACCAAAACGTAAAGTGAAACAAATTTTAGTTTAATTAATACAACTCGTATGCGCCCAGCGCCTTCTCTCTGTGTGCGTGCGTGTTTACGTGCATTTCAAATTGTTATTGTTGTATGTGCGTGTGTGCGTAACTGCGAGCGTGCGTGTGCTTGTCCGTTTAATTTGCTTCTGAGAAAAGTTCTATGTAAGAAAATAAGAATAACAATAGTAATAAGAATAACAAAAGCGATAATATTCCGAAGTAAAGTTAGTTACAATACATGCATACAGATGCATGCAAATCTGTGTGTAAACTTCTAAGCAACAGCAAAAACTGTGCCGTGCCAATAGTTGTTGCTGCCCCTGTTGTTGTTGTTTTTGTTGTTGTTGCTGCTGCTGCGACTGGTGAGTGACGTTGTCCTCCCTTTCCCACTCCCATGACGGTTCCATGCATTTGTTGGCGCTTGTTTACTCCAAGACATCTGATTGGAGGGGGAGGCGAAGAGAAAGAGAGATAAAGAGAGAGATTGAGAGCGCGCACGCTAATAACTGAGAGCGCAAATGAGTGCAGCAAAATGTGAAGGTTTTGTTGTTATTATTTTTGCCGAAATCGCTGGTCAGCGCAGCGAATGACGTTACCTTTCTCCCTTTTACCACCCACACGTCGCTTCATGCAGTCGCGGCCGCTGTTTACTACTCGTGAGCTTACCTCAGAGAGAGCGTAAAAGAGAGAGTCAGTGAAAAACAAGAGCTCAACCTACAGAATCAAAGAAAAGCGACAGGCAGACAGAGAATGCAATTTCGTGTTTTTTTTTTTTCAATATAGCGTGAGTAATGTTTAAACAAATTGCCGAAATAGCATTTAGTGCTATTTATTAAAGAAGTACATTGAACGAATTTCATTCAGACGTTTTGCTTCTATATGTGTTTTCTTCGATAAATATGCTACAATGCACGTGTTTGAGTGAGCGACAGTCTGAAGAGATAGATAGAGAGAGTGAGAGAGGTGGCAAAGGGAAGATTGGGCGGTCGGAGCTGCTATTGCTATTTGACTGAGACCTAATTGCATAGCCAGCCCCATAGCTGCAAACGCTCTCTCGCTGCCGCTCTCTCAGTCGCTCTGCTGCTCACTCAAGCAATATGCATTTGCGCACAGTGTGCTAAACGTCATTTGTATGATGTCAAAACAAAAATTGATAATGAGGTGTCCAAAAATTTCTTTGATTGCTGGATTGAGCGAATTGTTTTGGTACTTATTCACAGTTTAGTGGATGATTAAAAACAGAAAACTAACAGAATACACACATAAAGAAAATGACAAATAACATTTTGGATTCAATGCAATGATTAGCTAAATCCAAAATTGGTGAGTAGAAGAATAAATGAGATATTTATTTGTATGGTATTAGTTAGTCGAGTTTTGACTGAAATTTGTACTAGACCTAGTTATAACTAGGCAAAAAGCCTTTACAGACCTTTGGCCGTCTTGTTTATTACTTAGCAATTGGAAGTGCAATTCATTGCCCCCAAAAGGGGAAAATAAGAAGAGGAAAAACTGAAACTCTTTCGCTAATTGTAATGCACATACATAAATTGCAGCTGTTTTGTTTCAGCGCCAATTGGCAATGCAGATGAGTTTTTGAGTCGTCCTCTTTTTCATGTTATTTATTTTATTTTTCCCTCTTTTTGTTTGTAAAAATAAAACTACAACAATTTTTCGCAGCGGAAATGCATCGTTTGCAAAATCGGTCCATTGGTCAGACAGTTGGTTTAGTCATACGATAGACAGACTGCATTATATCTAGACATACATACATACATACATACGTATGTATAAGCTTATATACATATGTACATACATATCCCCTGGGATATTTGCTGGGATCATTTTAAAATGAGTGCAAGTGCAACATATCAGCGACAAAAGGCGAATAAACTTGCCAATTGCAAAAAAAAAAAATCATCTAAATAAATAAAATAGAAAATAGAAAAATGCAAATTCTATATTTATACGTGTGTCCAATAAATAGATTTCAAACCGCCAATTTGCGTGTGTTATAAACGGTATATTCATTTATGTTTTTAATATATATTTTTTTATTATTTGATTTTCGTTGTGTCCGCATAATTGACTAATATTTGAATATAGATTATAATTATATAAAATATTGAATATAAATTGGAAATAAAAAGTTGATCATTTGCCATGCTGTACTTGATTTCTTTGATAGAAACGTTAGAATATGATCGCTCATTACCTCTTTCTGCTAGTTGATTGAATTTCGTATAGCCACAAGTGTATTAAACACATTATGTGCATACACATTCTTGGGGCGGGGAGTGTTGGAGCCTTACATAAGCAGCGCTACAAGGAAATTGGGTCAACGTCGGCATTAGCGACCTTATCAAGGATTCTGGGTCAATATGCTTGCGCCACGCACGGCTTAATACATATACATAAAATGTGCACACACATATGTATATCTAACTAATTATATGCATGTGAAGTGTGAGATATTGTGGGCGTGGCTTTGCATTCTCTTGAGAATATCATTTATGCTGCCAGACAGCGATTCTGCATGCAAAAACAAAGGTGGACGTTCTATTGTATTTTTAGGGGTGGAACGGTGTCGTGTGCATGATGTTTGCAATTATTACGAGCGGTTTAGGTGAATTTAACTGCTGCATTGACCTCGTTTAAAGTCAAGTAATTGGCATTTGGTCATGCGAAGTAAATAAATGCAAAAGCAAAGTACCTGCCAATTGATTGTCTAACGAACAAGCAACTGATTTTAAAATAAATAAATAAATAAATATGATTAAGTATAATAAAAGTCTAAAAAATTTAGACTCGCCCCCGGGTGGACTCGAACCACCAACCTTTCGGTTAACAGCCGAACGCGCTAACCGATTGCGCCACGGAGGCATCTGACGACTTTGTGGCCAATGCTATACATGTTGTTATCATCGAATAGAACTTTTTAAAACAGCTTAACTCAAAAGCTCCGAGTTCTAAATCTTTAGTACTTATGCATGTGCTTTGCTTTTAAAGTATGAAGAAATTTCGCGCTGTCAACGCAGCCTCCGTGGCGCAATCGGTTAGCGCGTTCGGCTGTTAACCGAAAGGTTGGTGGTTCGAGTCCACCCGGGGGCGTAAAATCACTTTTTTGATAGGCTCTTTTGATTATTAATTCGAAATTATAGTTTTACCATATATGTATATTTATATATTTTATTATTTTTCAGCGGGACAACATCTTACAAATTATGTAAAATAAAATGCTTATAGGCAACATGAAGGCGTGGACATGTTGTCATACGCCACTGCAGCAAGTACAACATTTAACAGCAATTAAGAATAACATGCATGCAACATGTACCGTTTGAATGCCACACAACAGCAGCAGCAGCAAAAACAACAACAACAACCGCAGCAGCAGCAGCAGCAGCAACAACAACAACAGCCAACCAAACAAAAACAGTCGACAATACCCAGTCACATATTATTGCAGCAACAATTAGTCGCAGCTGCAGCATCCGCCGCCGCCGCCGCAGGCGCTGGCATCAGCAACAACAATGCTGCCTTGACCTTTCAAGTGGCCAACGTAAATGGCGGTGCAGCAACGACAACGACAGCAACAACAGCAACGGCTGCAACTGCAACCAGTGTTGAGGATAAATTAAAGCTATTGACAACTGCCACGGCAGCGCCAGCGTTGATGACAACGCCTGCGCTGACGCCTACGCTAACGCTGACGCCGACGCCGATGCCGACGCTGACGCCAGCACCCTCTGCAGCTATTAAAACCGAACCCATGCCTGACGTCATCGCCTTGACCACCACCAATAGCAATAACAACAGCAATAGTAGCACTGCAGCTAACGCCAGCAGCGGCATTGCGTCCACTTCAGCCGCAGCGGCCGCCGCGGCAGCTGCGGCATCTGCTTCCTCCAACGGGCATTTAGTATTTGTGCCCAATAAACGTGCGCGTCTCGATGCGTAAGTTTTATCAGAGCTTTTTCTTTGCTGTTACTCAAGATTTGTGTGACTTTGCAGGCCCGAGGATTGGATGTCGACGCCAAGTCCAGGCAGCGTGCCAAGCTCTGCTCCGCCGCTGTCGCCGTCGCCCGGCTCACAGAATCATAGCTACAACATGTCCAATGGTTATGCATCGCCCATGTCAGCAGGCAGCTATGATCCATATAGTCCCAATGGCAAAACAGGTGAGTGAAAGCGAGAGCGAGAGCGAGAGAGGCGATTGTGAGCTTTTGTCTTGAGCTGTTGTAAAGCGCCACCTCGTGTTCGTTTGGGTGTATGCAAGATACGCGTGCTCACATGTAGATGGCGCTTTTAAACAGTCGAATGGTTTTAGGCGGCTCTTTGGCCGCGTTGTGTTTTATAAATTGTTATTTAAATATTATTTTATGGAATTAAAGCAGAACAGATTAAAATGAATTTAGCAATGCATAATTATGATTGACAGGATTAATTATGTGCATTATGTTGGCGAAAGCAAAGGCAACAGTTTTAAATATTTATTGAATGCAACGGTTTTTTCATTTCGAACATATAAAATTTGATATAAACTATTTCTACTACTACTACTACTACTACTATTTCGAGAATAGGCTATATTTTGACTTGTAGCAAAAGTATGTATTTATTTTTGAATATAATGCAAGTTTCCTTGAAGTCAATTATGCTCAATTTTTTATTTATTTTTATTTTTTAAAATATAAATTTGTGTTTTAAAATGTATTTAAACACTGGATATAGGAAATACTAAATACCTATTTTCATTGCTTTATTTTGAACCGGATAACAGTTCTTTACTTTTCAAAATTTATTGAATGTTTTGGTCTTTTTCGAATTTTGTTCGATGTAGTCATCCCATACATGAATGCATCATATTTTATTATAGATTATATACATATGTATTTATATACAGGAGCTTAGAAAACAGATGAAGTGCGCCGCGTTCCGTCGAAACGCAGTTTATTAACCTGCATTGTGTCTGCAAATAAATAAACAAGGCGAAAATGTTTGGACGAGGAAAACCTTAACGAATCCAAATAGAGACCTAAAAGTGAATTAGACACGAACACAAAAACAAATATATATGTATATATCTATATATAAGTGTATGTATATGGTGACGAACGTGCCTTTCACCTTTCACGTGCAAACGTGGCCATTTTCAAGGTCGCGCATGGCAGACGCCCGAGAAGAAGCAGAGGGCGGGTCCTTCGAAGAGGGAGAAACTTTGTGAAATTACCAAAACGCGCCGGCAGACAAGCGCCGGGTGTTAGCTGTGGGTGGGTGGCGTTTTAGGGTGGGGTGGCTTGTGTATGTGTGTGTGTGTGTGCCTGGGTTGTTGTTCTGGCTGCTTTAGGCTGCCTTGGCTGTCTGACTGACAATGGCAATAAAGTTGAAAGTTGAAGGTCACCAGACAGCGCCGGCGTCGGCGTCGGCGTCGTTTTTTGGCATTGCCGCCAAGTTGAAGGCTAAACAAGCAGACAATAAACTTTGAGGTAGACACTCAGCTCATGCCCCACGTTGTCGCCTCCCCTTGAACGCCCCCGCAGACGCATTGCACGCAGCCTCATTTCCAGTTGAGAACTTCCAGTGCTTTTGGGCTTTTCTCTCACTCTTTTTTTTTTGATTTTTTATGTTCGTCCCAAATTTATCGATTACTTGGGCGCCCGTGGTGGGCGTGGTTCGTGTGCTTTTGAACCCGAAAAGCAAATCGAGAAAGCAGAGAAAAACAACTCGTCTCGCTTTCATTCTCGCCGCTTGTGGAGGTGTCTGGCGGCGCGCGGCGCAGGCGAGGCAGTACGAGGCAAGGACCCAGAGAACGACCCACAAATGCGAGAGATCTAGGGGAGAGAGGGACGAGAGGGGCAGCTGTAAAAGGAAAGCGCGTAATGGAATGAAATCATGCCAAGGCTGTATGGTGTTTTATACGGTTCGAATGCCAGACAAGGACGCAGGATAACGCAGACGCACGGAGGCGCAAAGGCTGAGCCAACTGCTGCAAACGAGGCACTTAAACGGGCCGACGCATAAAATGCCCAAAATGTGCCACAGGGAGCGATGAAAGTGACAGAAAGGGGCAGAGGCACTTGTCTGCGATGCTCTTATGAGCGAGGGTATATCGCATATCGTGATTCAATACGTAACACTTCGTGGTCGCCAAGAGCGGAAGACGCAGTCAAAAGATTAAGTCACTCAATCACGAATGATTGATTGGCTGACTGAATTGGCCCACTTAAAGAATAGATTTGGACAATCGATTGATTGAATGACTAGATAGTTGACTGAATAGCAGAAAGCTGAGAATCTGACTGTCAACTGAATTATTGACTGATTGATAAGGGCGCTGATTGAATGCCTTATTGATGGACTAACTGACTGACTTATTGACTGAGGGAATGAATAAGGATAACCCTGACTGATTGAGGTGACTGAATGGCTGATTGATTGACAATTTTGCCGAGGAAACGATGTACAGACTGTTTGATTGACCGACTAACGGACAGATTTGTTTGATTGACCTGGCTCAATGCAGAACTGATTTAATGCTTGATTGCCAGATTGACTGATTGACAGTGTGAATCATTCATTCTGTTTGACCTGGCTTAATGTTGAACTGATTTAATGATTGATTGACAGATTCACTGATTGACAGTGTGAATCATTCATTCTGTTTGAGCGACTGACTCGATTGATTAAGGCGCTGATAGGCACCCAGCAGAGATTGACTGATTGACCGACTGACTTACTAAATAAATATAATATATATATGTATGCGCAGAGGTATACTGGCTTAGTTAAAATGTATGTAACAGGCTTAAGGAGGTGTGGTAGAGCCTAAAGGCAGAACGACGAGCTGTGTTGGTCTAGGTTTCAGATATATAATTATATTATATATATCTGAAACCTACATCACACATATATTATTCAATATTACCAAATATCAAAAGCCAAATAATATAGCTATATCAATTATATATAAATTATTTTATTTTCTTTCTATAGATTCTTTTATTTTACTTCATATTTGCTTTTTCTCATTCTGCAATTTCACTGGCAATTGCTCTCTGCTGGCTGCCTGCTCAATCTAGCGTATGCGCAATGTCTGCAAATCCATAAATCGCTCCCATGAAACTGAACATGAAAATGAAAGGGAACGAAAAAACAACAACAGTGCTCTAGTCGAGACTGCTCGACTAGAAAATACGTTGAATCCACCAAAGAGCTCATTTTCCACATTTTATTTCCCAGAATGTGATTCATGGCATGGAATACATGAGAAATTTGAAAATTTTGTTATTTACGGTTTACAACCGTGCTTAAAAAATGATGGAATTTGATTAATAATATCGATATGAGATAAGTTATCGAAAAAAGGTCGTGACGGGTATATATCTACATCATATCAGTCATTCGGATCAAGAATATATATGTCTGCATGTTGCATACATTTTCCCAAAAAACATCATACCCAGATTTTCCATTTTGCAAAGGGTTCAGGGTGTGAGAAAAGAAAAGCGCATGAGCTGCCTAACCGAGCAACGCATGTTTTTCGAGACAATCTCTGGACTTTTCAGACGATTGCGCTTTGGCATTTTTACATTTAAGCTATGCATGCGAATAATAATATATATAAATATATATTTTATATAATATGCGAGGTCTGGCATCTGTACTTGGTTATTTATAAGTTGGGTCAGCATAAGTGCAGTTAGTGCGTCGCTGTTTGGGCCATTAATCTTATGCCAAGACAGGCCCAAGGCCGCAAGGTCATGGCTCCTAACAGATGTGCCCTGGGGGGGGGGATTCGTTTGAACGAACCACATTGAAAGAAAAACTCACGTTTTCCATAGAAAAAGGATAGCAAAGTAGAGGAAAAAGTCAAATGTTATATCAAATGAAACTGGCAGGGGAATCGGTGAACGCTAACTTTATAATGAAAACGAAAACTTTGCAGACACAACAAGGGCTCAAAGATAAATGCAGTTCAGTCAAGTGTTATTATGAGAAGTTATAATCAATTACCGAGTTATACATTATTATATCTATTTAGGACTTGTTTAAGATATGATGATTAATATTATAATGATTGATTATGATGGAATTTATCTCAAAATTTACATATATGAGTTTTATAATTTTCAGTAATATTAATAATAATATTATTATTATTGGTATTATCTGTATTAAGCACAAAGTTATGGGAGACATTTATTATCTCCTGAATTCTTGAATTAAATGATACTCCAATCTTCCTATATAATTTGTATAATTATTATGAGGACCTACACAGGAGTTCTCATTGTAGATTATTATAATATAAAGAACAAAAGAAGAGCTTAAAACAATCAGAACGGAAATTTAACTAAAAAGGAATGTTTAACATCTAGATTTCTTTTTAGGTTTATTTGAATTTCAGTTCAAATTCCTTTTTGAATTTATATTTTGAAATACATTGGATTATATTATATTCACATTAGCAATGGGGGCAGCTACGTCTCCATTATAATGGATAGATAAAGTGAGACATATATATGTATGTATGAGGTAGAGTAGATGCTTACAGCACGACTATTGCTATGAATGGGCTATTTGCAATTGCAGAGGTTTCCTTATCCCCATTCTATTCCCAACACCGTTTAATTTATATGCTACCTTATTTTGCTTGTTTAGGAGTCGTTTGGCTGTACAGAAACATAAACTAGATGAACTTTAGGTGTAACTGTCTAATGAGTATAGCCCATACTCGTATGTATGCACTCATCAGAGATAGCCTCTTAACTGGCCCGCTCTACGACTCATATCATATGATATATGCATACATACATATATATTTTTACGTATTTACCAGATTTGTCCATCTATTTAGATAACTCAACTAATTTTTTTTTACAACTCATTTCATTTCAGGTACGCAAATTCATATACATAAGTATAAATATCAAATCAAGAGAAAATTTGCTAAGGTGAGCTAATCGAGTTATGTAACACCTATTTAACTGTTCATTGCATATGAGACAGGCCTTCAGCTTCAGTTAGCTGCCTCAGATTTCAAGAGCTCTACAAATTAGCATTCAAATCGCTCAGCTGCAGGCACTTTCCAGAGAAACCCAATCGACAACCAGCCTCTACCGAGCTCTACCGAGTTCTACCGTCCCGCCTTCGCCCCTTCCCTTCTCGAACGAAATGCTCGATCGATGGGCATCGATTGAGCAATGACTGCAATTAGGTGCGTACCAAATGTCTAGACGGCCAAGCCCCGAAGAAACAGAATCCAGAACCAGACCAGAACCGCATCGAGCGAAACAATAGGAGAAGCTGAAAACGAAAACACTAAACGAGACGAAAGAGAAGAGTGCCTTAATCTGTACAGGACACGCAAAACTAAAGTTAAAAGTTTTTTTTTTTTTTTTTTTTTTTTTGCACTTTTCAAGGTTTTGCAGCGATGAATTTCAATTTCAATCATGTGCCTGAAACATGATAACACGCCATGCTCTGTCTCTTTTGCACACAGTCTCGCTCTATGGTCGTCTGGCTGGATTTCATATAAGAAACCGGTTTCGTCTTGTTATTTGTGGCTTGCATTTCCTGATTATGCCTTAGAACTTGCCTCTTGACCAAAAAAAAAAAAAAAAACAAAAAAAATCAAAAGAAAGAAAAAAACGATCTGTTCTTCTGCTTGCAAAAATTTGTCGCTGCGGTTGTTGTTGTTGTTGTTGTCTGGACTTTTGTTCAAGGTCTCCCGACAGCAGCTGCTTTTTTTTTTCATCATTTTTGTTTTGCAACTTCTTTCTTATCTGGTTCTTAGCAGGTACACTTGTCTGCCCATTGTCCAAAATACTTGATGATCATCACCAGCATTGCCATCATTATCATCATCATCATCATCATTTGTGGCTGGCTTTACTGTGTCAAATGGTCTGCAAAAAGGGGTTGCTCGTCCACAAATGAAAAAAAAAACGACCCAGAGGACAGAAAACAAAGTTCCATTGTTTATGTCGGCACATGTTCTCTTTCTCTCTCACTCACACTCTCCCTCTCTCACACGCTCTTCACTCTCTACTCTTCTACTCGTGTTGTATATAAGCTTTTCGCATATAGCCTGACCTTGATCTTGAAAACAGTCCAAGCTATATACAGATATGTGCATATGTATATGTATATGTATGTACTTATGCATGTGTGTATGCCTATGCATGTCTGTATGTCGACATCTGGGCTGAACGTGTGCAGCAAATTTTTGGTGGTGTGCTGTGGCTGCAAGTGGTTTTCTTGTACAAGCTATACAGGGTGTCTGTATACATAGTTCTGATTGGAATGCAAACTGCCGGAAGGCCAGGAGTTAGACTTCAGAGCGTAGAGTCAATGAGAAAGCAATATATATAAGAAAGCAATATATAAAAGCAATATATGCACAATATTTTTCTACATATAAATAATATTACTTTAGGTGTTATATTGTTTTCATAGTATATATCCAACAGTCGGGATCAGTAATCATTAATCAGTTGAGATTCTATGACATTTTAATTTCATTCTTATGCTAAATTTTATAAATGTTAAAATCTGTACCCTGTTCCTTCAATGCCTTAAATTATATTATAATATATATGTAGCAAATAAATCGAATGTTATTCCTATATATATGCATATATATTGTGCTATAATGTAATTATAGCATAGCAATAATTAGTTTGAAAGTGTAGTTCAGTATAGTATAGCTAAAGTAAGTATAGTTCAGCTAAATATTTTAAAAATGTATGTTTGCTCTTTTGAATACGTTTTGGGACAGATTTTCTTCTACATATTATTATAACATTTTTGATCAACCCTCTTTAAGATCCAGCTTGATTAGATTTGGATATGCATATGGAATTACTTATGCATGTAAAGACAGAAACAGTTCTGCAATAGAGCCATGAACACTGTAGTTAAAATTTAAGTTTTGTTTTCAGATCCTAGTAAATATCTTTAAGTTTGGATACAAATGATGCAAATGGGTAATATTGCTTCGATCTGGTTGCAGTTGAAATATGGATCTACGATTATTTCACTTAGATCTTGAATAAACTAATTATAAATATATTATATATATATACATATTTATATATTATTATATATTATATATATTATACATTATGATCATATATGATCATCAAAATCGCTTTCATTGATCGCTTTTGTATAGCTGATTTGATTTGTTTTTCATTTCTGCGTTTCGAGTAGCGACAGCTTCAACTGCTTTCATTGGAACACCCTGTTAACCCTCTGCGCTTGTAACCCAATTAACTTTCAACTGCAGAAGCAAAGCGACTCAAGCGACTAAAAAAGCAAAAAAAAAAAAAAAAAAAAGAAAACGTTAAAGAAAAAAATTCAAAACTTACCCCGCTCCAGTTGAAGGGTTAAAAACAAATTTGAAACCCCGTAGCGCAAAACGTTACCTAATATCCCAAGCCAAATGGAACTCTATGCGTGTGTATGTGTGTGTGTGTATTGAATACGTGGAAGCATAAATAGGCCAAATGCCATTAGCACACATGCGAAACTGACGCTGAGGCGGGTTTTGGCTTTCCTGTTTTGAGCGCACACACATATGCATTGACATACATATATATACATATATATATATAAATATAGACGATATATATATATATAGAACTGTAAGTGCAACTGATTTTGCCTGTGTGAGTGACGTGCGGAGAGAACCCGCACAATTAATTCCAGTATAATACGACGAAGAAGCGAAACAAATACATATACATATACATATGTATATATACACACACACACATCTGTGCTTGTATGTGGCCAAACCTCAGAAGTTAGTCGAAAATTGTGCAGAGTTTCTGGGTTTGTCCTTGAAATTCATGAGAATTTTTAAATAACATCGTGATGATGTTGCTGCTGCTGCTGCTGCTGATGATGATGATGATGTTTAGTTAATGCTCTACAGAAACCCCATAAAATATGCTCGTGCCACGCCTACGGCCGAAAACAGCATATAGAAAGCATTTTAGACCAACTACGTGAGCTACGTGCCACAAATGGATTTTACTTGTTTATGCCTCAACTCCCTGTTGCACACACACACACACACACACAGGATTAAAATCTCCTGTTGTTGGGGATTTCGTTGACAGTTCAATTTGCATTCGGTTTATTTTGCCGTAATCCTTGGGTCGTACTTGGCCGATTGGGGATTTATGAGGGCAACGGCTCAAATTTTTGATGTCCGGCTGATTGGGGATTTTTTGCACAGCTCGGATTGGTCTTAATGAGGGAATAGCTTTGAAGAAACTCGTAAGGAACACACAATACAGGAGAGTTCAGACATATAGAAACGTCTTTTACAGTTAACCGCAGAGATACAGGCGAAGGGAACTTTGTTCGTGTTCAGGCATGAACATATGAATATACGAAGATCGTATACATGCCTCCCACGCACTCAACAACTAGCAGCTAGTGCGATAGGAAAAGATAAGGCCACATGTACGGACTCTATAAATAGACAGACGATCACCAACCCTTGCAACCCCAGAGTCACGTTACGGAAGAGACGAGCGCTGAGCCTTACAACCTCAGCGATAGGATAAGAATAGCTAATAGACCAACGCGGAGCCTTACAAACTCTGCGATAAGATAAGAAAATGTAATAGACCAATGCTGAGCCTTACCCACTCAGCAATAGACGCACTAGATTTAAGGGTTGAAAATATACATGAGTCTGGGTATATAAACCCAGGATCAGAATAATAAAGATCAATACGAAACTAAACACCATCATAGTCAAGTGTATTCGTTCATGGTCCTTCGAGCCGGATCCACAAGACTACTAAATATGAAAGTTGTGACAATTGTATATTAAATAAGTAAAGTGATTTCTTCCTTGGCTTACCAATCCACGCTGTGAGCAAGATCAATAAGGCGATCAAAACAAAAACACCTCCAACGGGTTAATCCAAAGAAAAGATCAACAATAAATATACAAACACCACAACAACCGCAACAAGATGCTGTCGGACAAGACTTTTGAAATGTTAAAGCAGCAATCAGACTTGTATGACACCATTTTAAAGGCCATAGCTGATAAGGATGCGTTGGCAGTCGTGAATAAGTTGGCAGAAGAATTCACTGCCAATCACTCGACGCTAATGAAACTCGGTATCCCAAGCAATCATCCGTATTTTATCCAGAATATATACGATGGATTGATGGAAAAAATCAGGACCTACAAAGAGGCCCTGATGAAAGTCGAGACTACCGACCCCGATATGGACGCCGATAGACCATCTACTAGCAAGGATTGGTATATGCAAACTGAGGCACCCAGGGAACAGCGAACTCAAAAGGAAGTACTGTTTTCAAAAAGTGGTTCGGCCTCAAAGGAATATCTAGTAGAACTTGTGGATAAAAGAGCTCTAGTGTTAAAGCGGCACATTGAAGAGGTGCATGCCAATCTAGAGCTCAGCAACCAGGAGGAAACTCTAGAAAGCAAAGAAACACTAGAGTTCCTCTGGAATAAAGTCCAGTCTACGCTCACCGATTTGGAGGTAAAATATGACATACCTCCCCATGAAATCGACGGCATAGACGCATTGGAGCTTAAAGTCCATACATTGTCAAAGAAACTTAACAGGAAGTTAGGTGCCTTTAACAGTATGAAAGAAGACGTTCCAGAGCTGCCAAAATCGGATCTTCCCCAATTCAATGGAAATCCCAAAGATTGGTCAACGTTCTTCGATATGTTCTCCGACATGATTCATAAAAGGAAAGATATCAGCGACACAAGGAAGCTGAACTACCTAAAATCATGCCTCAAAGGAGAAGCCCAAATGGTAGTGAGCCATTTGTTAAGTGGATCGTCTGCTAGCTACAATTCGGCGTGGGAACTTATATGTAAGCGGTATGAAAATAAGCGCAAGATATTCGCAAACGCCGTTAACCAGCTAGTGGACATGGAACTGCTGGAAAACAATGATGAAAGCAGGATCCGCCAATTCTTGGATACAGCAAATGAGAATATTCACATCGTTAAAGAAGTAGCCCAAATTGGTAACGATGCTGATGTACTAATCGCTCAGATTTTGCTAAGAAGGTTCTCGACTGAAGTCCTACAACTTTACGAGCAACATGTAAAGAGGGCCAGAGAAATTCAATCCTTGAAGAATGTACTAGAGTTTATTGATCAATTATATAATTCAATAGACGCAGTACAAAAAAGGGCCGTTCAGACGCTTACTGAAGCAAAGGAAACGAGCTACAAAAGATACCGTTTTTGCAACCTGGATAACCACGAAATTACCAGGTGTTCAAAATTTAAAGCAGAGCCGGTCAAAAAGCGCAAGGAATTTGCAGCTAAAAATGCTCTATGTTTTAAATGCCTGGGTTCACATTGCATGCAAGAGTGCGAAAAGGATTGGTCATACAAGTATTGTACCAAATCACACAACAATTTGCTTAACGAGGATGCAAATGAAATCGAGACCTTCAGCAGCAATTGTCTCAAAGAATGCAACGGACAAAATACGTTGCTGGCAACTGCGCTCATTCGGATTAAAAATAAGTCCGGAAAATACGAGCAGCTAAGGGCCCTCGTCGATGGAGGCTCGCAAAAAACATTGATATCTGAAGAAGCCGCTCAACGGCTAAAACTGCGCCGAATCAAACGGAAAGTGGGAATGCAAGGAATTTCACAAAATGTTGAAATTATTAAAAACAGCGTTTGCTTGACAATCAAACCAAGGATGAAAAGCAAATTCGTTACCACAACGCAGGCACTTGTTATATCAAAACTACAAAGAGCTCTACCGAGCGAGAAAATTGATATGGATATCAATAAGGATTGGATGGGCTGCGAGCTAGCAGACCCACATTTCAACGATCCCAGCAGGATCGATGTTGTCATTGGCGCCGATTTGCTTCCCTTAATAATGTTAGGGAAAGTTAAAAAAGTCAACAAAATACTGGGACAGAAAACTAAACTTGGATGGATCGTTTCCGGGAACATAGCTAGATCATCAAACAATAAGATGATCAGCGCAACCACGACGATATGCCTGGATAGCCTTGAACGCTTCTGGAAGCTTGAAAATAACTCAAGCGATTCAAAAGAGATTAATAAGTGGGATGATGAAGGCCGGCTAGAAATCACCATACCGTTTAAAAAAGAGTTCGAGACAGGAAAATCGCGCAGGCACGCTATAACAAGATTACTGCAGATGGAGAACGTATTCAGGAGGCATCTAGAAATGTTCACGGAATATAAAGACTTCACTTGGCATGGAAACCGCCACCTGAGGAAAGGACCAGAGGTGGACCACGGTGGCGCACCCGGTTTATCTGGATGTCACACTCTCTGGGCCCCGCAGAATGTTCAGGCACGAACATAAGGATTGAAAGCGTGATCACTTTGTCAAGAAACTAACAATAATCTAATTTGTATTTGTCCTGCATATTATTAAGATTTCCACAGACAGCAATTCTGGATGTCACACTTTGGCCCCCCGCAGAATGTTCAGGCATGAACATATGAATATACGAAGATCGTATACATGCCTCCCACGCACTCAACAACTAGCAGCTAGTGCGATAGGAAAAGATAAGGCCACATGTACGGACTCTATAAATAGACAGACGATCACCAACCCTTGCAACCCCAGAGTCACGTTACGGAAGAGACGAGCGCTGAGCCTTACAACCTCAGCGATAGGATAAGAATAGCTAATAGACCAACGCGGAGCCTTACAAACTCTGCGATAAGATAAGAAAATGTAATAGACCAATGCTGAGCCTTACCCACTCAGCAATAGACGCACTAGATTTAAGGGTTGAAAATATACATGAGTCTGGGTATATAAACCCAGGATCAGAATAATAAAGATCAATACGAAACTAAACACCATCATAGTCAAGTGTATTCGTTCAGTTCGGTTCTCGAAAATATTGAATAATCAACATGAAAATACTGTAAAGGCAATGATAATGCCAATGCGCAATGCTAATCATAAAAGATTATTATCTTGGCAGAAAAATGGTAATAATATAATAAGGTTCGGTTGAATAAAAGTGAAATCAGAACTGATAAGGACTCTTTTTTTCTGGGCTACCCTGGTGAGAATGCGTAATGTACCGTTAGTAAGTTGGTTAGCTAATGCAGCTTGAATGAGAATTTCTATTTCGGCTTGCTGCCAATGTTTGACCTAATTAAAGTGGCGCTACAGGCCACTGTCTTTAGTTTTTCAGTTCCTGTTGCTAGGTTCCTGGCTAGGTCTCATCTTTTCCGCCGTAAAGTATCTTAACATATAGACGATCGATTGATTTAAATGAAAAAAAAACACACATATATATGCATATGTATGTATATCTAAATTAATTGAAAATGTTAATCTTTATATGCGTTTCGAATGGTTTTCAACATGCTCTGTTTAAAACTGCGTTTCCTTCATTTCAACTTTGCATAATATTAGCATATTAATATATGTACATATACATCTTTAGCTAAATATCTTAGTTTCCAAATATATTTCCGCTGCTTACTTGTGGAATTTTGATATATTCCCCAAAAGGTTGGCATAATAAGGCTCTCTCCCTCTCTCCCTCTCTCTCTCTATCTCTGAGTGCGCTTTGTAAATTTATTGTTGTTTCTAGACACTTTCATACAAGTATACATACATACATACATACATACATATATTTACTTATTTTCAGTTGCGCTTTCGCTGTATTTTTATAGTCAATTGTCGCCGTCATCGTTGTCGTTGCCTTTGTTGTTGTTGTTGCAGCTGATATATACATAAATTCACAATATATGTATATACATTGTACATATATATAGATGTGCATTGGTATTTTGCACTTGGCCTTGAATTAATACAGCGAACTTTGGCTTTTTATATGGCGCAAAAGTTTATCGTACATCTCTGTAAAAAGATAATTAATTTCCTATGGGCAAGGGGCGGGGGAGTCGAGCGGGCGGTGCGAGGGGAATGTGGCGATAATTGCGAGCGCATTTCAATTTAAGCTGCCTGCAGCACAAACAGCAACAGCAACAGCAGTTACTTTCATTTCATCAATACACACACAGATATACACCGCACATACACACGCACGCTCTCACACAGATACACACAGCTACAACTACAGCTACAGCTACAGCTACAGCCAGAACACGCGCGATAATTTCCAAAAAATGTGGCAACAACAAAGCAACCGTTTTCAAGGTCACACACACTGTCTACCAAAAATACACACACGCACACTCACACATTCGCATGCACATAATATACACATACACATACACATACACACTCACATGCACTCATTTAGCTCCCTCGAGAACGCCAAAATATCAACAGACTTTGTTGATAATTTTTTGTTCCCATTAATTTTTTGCTCGTTTTTTTTTTTTTTTTTGTTCTTTTCTCTTTGCGAATTTCGCGTGAAAGAGGCATGTGGGGTATATTGAACTATAGAGTGGGCGTGCCCATAGAAAGGTAAATGGAGTAAGATATTTAGAGCGCGCCTAAGCTGACGCATTATTGAATTATTGTTTATAACTAATTTGATTGAAAACTAATCATAGTTGAGTAGCATTTATGCTATTACTTATAATTTAATAACAATCATATATTTATATTCGCATTTGCCTTTGGAATTCTCCACATATATAATTGTCATACAAAATACATACGAGATTTATTGAATTTTCAAAATATTTTATATTATTTTTAAAGCATTTGCTTGAGAATGTGGGACAATTATTTCATTTTGTTCTTGGACTTATTTGTCGGTGTTCTATTTTTAACGATTTACAATCCCAATAAAGAAATAGATTGCTCTTTTGGCATTATGTAAATGAAATGGTATATTATTTATTTATATAGACCATGTGAATGGAACCAAGGCTCAAAGGGACATTAGCAATGCATACAGCATATTCTCTTTTTATTTTGTAATAGTATTTTAGTAGAGATCCTAAAAGGTGTGTGTGTGGAACGGAATGGAATTGAAACAAGAAATTGACAAACTTTGAAGTAAAGTTCATTTCAATAATAAGAATTCTAATCAGGTTGAGTGAAACACTTGACACTGAAACATTACGTATTAAAATGTAAATGTAAATATAAAATATTAAAATAAAAAACATAAATGAATTAAAAATGTAAACAATTTGAAATGGATATAAAATACACGTTTAAAAAATAAAATGTTAATAAACAATCAATTATATTGAGCGCTCTGCTTCAAAATATTTATATACATGTACATATACATGTATGTGTGTATGTATGTAAACACACATTCATCTCGATTGTATTTATACAATGCACTCACACTCATGTGGACCTGCCATGATATTTATTATTATTAAATCAGGTCAGAGACCCATTAACACATTTAAACACGTATAATACAGACTTTTCGATCGACACACTCACACAGACATACATATGTACATACATACACATTAGTGCCTCTGCAGCTGTGTAGCTTTATCTCTTTCATCCTCTCTGTCTTTCTCTGTGTCTCGCTCTCTTTCTCTCTGTGTGTGTCTTTTGTGTATTTCATATGACAATATGTCATTCAATGCCTGCGTCATCAAAAATGGCCGCCAAAAAGCAAAAAGCAAAAAGCAAACAGCTAAAAGCCGAAAGCATAAACAAGTCAAAACGCTAAAACACTAAAAATAAATCGAAATTTTGGTTTTGGTTTTGGTTTTTCGCATTCGCTCTTCATATTCGGGTTTTTGGCTTTTCTTTTGCTTGGCTAATTGCCTAGGTGTGATTTTATTTATCAATGAATGGGATTATCAGCTGCCACCTGAGCTACGCTCTAATGATGATCTCATCTTTCCGCGGATCCAAGCTAAGAGATTTGATAATATAATATTAGATATAATATATATACTATAATTCTTTAAAATTTAGTAATGGTTTATCTTCTCTATTTTTTGCATATGTGAGATATTCTCAAAGCCTGTCTTAAAAACCAATTCATCATATCAATTTCTCTCCTATATACTCTATAGAGAGAGAATGTTTTGTACCTAAGGAGATAGAGAAATACTTTGAATTCGTTTAATTTCACATTTTTATTCAATTGTACATGAATTTATATAGATGTTTATTAATGCTAAATGACTAATAAATGACTGCAAAAATATTTCAACTAGAAGTCGAGTGAGCAGCGCAGATAAAATATATGCATACTTATATGCATATATGTATGTATGTCTGTAAATTTATATTGCAGTGGCAAATCCAAACACATAGACAACATACACACACACACACATATGCATATGCATGTGTATTTGTTCTTGGTAAACATTCTTTATGTACTTTGTGTACTCTCGCTTTCAAATTGAAATGAATTTAACAGCTCGAAACGTCGACGCTTATCTCAACAAATGGCGCAACCGAGTGCAACGAATATATACGCCTAATGTATATGAGCGATATACATATAACAATTATATATACATATATGTTTGTGTATTTTCTATGGATGTAGTACAAGTTTTAGCACAAATAGAAATACGTAAATACGTAAATACGAAAAACAACGTCCATTAATTAAATGAACGGCAAGAAGGTGTCGTTGGCATAGAGCGTGAGCTTTGTTATTTAGTTTGCTTTGTTTTGCTCGATATTTGATTGATGTTTATGGCACTAGACGTGGCCATAGGTTTAGATAGGTCCGCTGCATGGCCGATGATTAATTGCTAAATAATGCGAGGCAATGCACTCGCAAAGTATGCGAAACAAACTCAAATAGCAAGAGATGTCATTCACCAAAAAGGAAAAGGGCTGATGACCATAATCCAACATAACTCTGTATATGTATGTTGTATGTAAAGTTTTGTCGGGGCGGTGTGGCATCCTAGTTGCACAAGAGGGCAACACCAATGTGAGAGGAAGACTATCGATAGAGGCAAACGCTGCTGATTAAAACTCATTTAAGTAGCCAGAATTATTGGAAGCTATCTAAAGTTCTTTCAGTTTAATTCACTCAATATATATATATAGTATATATACAATTCATGCATATATGTATTGTATAGATCTATATATTGTATGTTGCCGTTTTGGCTTATTTTCTGCCAGATCTGATTGGTTCGCAAGTGAGATTGCAGAAAAATTTGGAAATCGGGAGAATTACAGTTCTTTAAAATAACCCTTTTTAAAACTTTGACTACTTTGGCTAAATATAGTACGTTTTTTTCACTAAAATCGAAAAATATAAAAGAAATATATGCATATTTTACATAAAACATGCAATAATGTCTACAAATCATCATTCAGCTTTTTTTTTATCGCCTTTCCAGCTAGATCTAGCTTTTTGTGCTCTGGCAACACTCCATGCGAGAGTGACAGTTGCGTGTCAAAGCAATTAGCTTTTGTGCGCTTACTTGGCTTTCACTGCTGGGAGCAGATCAAGCGAGATCAAGTATACGAATGAATTATATTTATATTCGCAATTTACAATTTTATACTGCATACAGTTATTAGTTCTAATAAATGTGTACAGCTTTAATAAATGTGTACAGCATACAAGCTGTGAGATGTGGAAAAAGTCTTGTATATATTTATTATAAGCACTGCACGAATCAACACAAATTCGAGTGGATTGCAAACACTTTTTCGGGTGATTTTGGCATTTTTTGCGAGTCGAAAACAATGAACCTAAGGCGCAGTAAATTCTGATAATATATGTACCAAAAAGTAAAAAAGTAAATAAGTAAAAAAAAGTGAAAGAGACAAGCGAAAACAACAGCAATAAAAAGCAAACTGCATGTGTACCTAACAGATACGTATAATAACACTTACAGACACAGATGCAGATACATGTTCAGCTACAGATACTGATACTTGCCATATGCATAGGTATTATATATAGGTATGTATATGTATGTGTGTGTGTGTATATACAGATGTGTGCCTTTTCGAACAAAGCATTTCAAATCGCAGCACACACAAATTGCCAGAACAAAGGCACACGAAAAAGTATATGAAAGAAATAAGTAAAAATCAAAAAGAATGAAAAGTCCGAAATGTGAAATGAATAATTTGGCAAGAGATCGAGAATGCCTACAAAAAAGTAATGTCATTACTTGCATCCAAAATTCATACGTATATATGTACATACATACAGTACAGATATATATATATATATATATATATATATATATATATATATATATATATATATATATTAATACAGCTGTGGGCAAAATACCATTTGAAAGGAATAATAATATTTTATTATTAATTTAGCTTTTATTGTTATAAACAAAATTCATTTTGCGATTTTTTTTAATTTACAAAAAATTTAAAACTTACATTAATATTTCTATGAACGCTGAAGTTTCAATGCATCTCTCTATATTTGTCGTAATTATATTTATTTTGACCAAAAGTTACGTGATTTTACGTAATTCCCTTTGGATTTTATTCTAAATATAAACACTTCAAATAGATTATCAAATCAAATTTCCACGAATTGTTGGAATTTTTCTATTCAGATTTATTTTATTATTTATTTATTTTCGTTTATTATTATTATTTATTTTATTATTAGATAAATATGTTTTTTTTTTTTTATGGTTACGAGACGGAATAATTGGAATCTGTAATTTAAATATATTTGTTAGCAGTGTTTCATTATAAATTTCGTTAGGAAATGGCGTTGATTTTTGTAAAACTTTTTACTGTATAATTTAAATACTCCTACTTTTCTTTATTAAATTCAATATTTTTATTTTTTATAACTATTATTATATTTTAATGAACCATTTTTTTCCTGTAATCTATAACTTCGATTCGTTTTTGATATTTTTTCAGAAACTATTTTGAATAGTTTATACATGTGAAATCTGATACGTTTTGTGTTAAGAGCAAAACAAAAAATGTTTAGTGCGTCGCAGACTACTCGGCGTATGCGCAATGAGTCATGAGTCGTCATACGCACCAATGACACTACACATACACACACACACACGCACACACACACACACAGACATACCATACACATAAAACTGTCTGCATGAAATTTTCGCACTTGTTAAATGAATGCGTCTACACAGATGCCTTTATTGTTGGTCGGGTGTGTGTGTGTGTGCGTGCGTGTGTGCGTGCCTATGTTTTTTTTTGCTTAAAAAGTGCGTGGCATGTGCCAGCACTGGCGCCGGCTTCGCTTTATCGCAACTGAAACTCAATGAACCGTAGACAAAAACACAAAAAAAAAGAAAAAAAAAAAAAAATAGTAAAATATTGTTATTGAAGTTCACGCATTGAAAAATACCCTGTAAGTTTTGTGAAAACCCTTTTTGAGTTTTACCTAAATAATTTCATTTTTCAAATTATACTAAAAAATAATATTATCTGCATAATAAATGCTATAATTTTTTTAAGAAATAAAATATTATATAAAATAATACTATTCGAAACTATTAATTTATAGATCAAAATATCATATACAATTCAATTTTTCAATTTACATAAATTTCAGTTAAAGAAAAAAATAATACTTTGAAAAGAAAAAATAATTAATAATAATAAAATAATTTATACACGATTTAAAAAAACAAAAACCCTTTTAGATTAACCACAAATCTTTATTATTTATTCTGAATGAAAATTAAGCATAATACTTGCGCCATAAATACTCTGTATAAAACTAGCAAATACCTAATAATAATAAACTAAATCAAGAGCAGCAAAAAACCAACTAATACACACACACATACCACATACATGTACATATATATACATAGAGACGAGCTGGCGTGAAATAGCAAAGAAAGCAGCGAAAAAAAAAATGCCATAAATAGTTGTTGGTGTTTCAGTCGCTGCAGTCGACGTCGACGCCGACTGCTAAAAGGGGTACACATGAAAACTGTTGCGGTGGGTCAGGGTGAAATGAAATAGAAATCTATGAATAGTTGTTGCTGTTTGTAGTTTCTATGCGAAGAGCAGACGAGCGAACGAGCGAGCGAGCGAGAGACAGATAGTGAATAGTGGCAATACGTTTGTATGAATGAAATGCACAATGAAATTATAAAAGCCAACCGAAACTGATTAAGCACATGGAAGAGGGCAATTAAAATGCAACTACAATGCAATTACATGCATTTCACTGGGGGCAGTGCTCGGGGAATTGTAGCTGTGCTGCTCGGGAAGTGCTAGCTGTTTCTATAAATAGTTGTAAAGATAACTTAATACTACAATTGGGCTGCGTATCGGCAATCAGCAGGTGAGCAGAGTACTACGGGTAATCAGGTAATAAGCGACACGAGATCAATTCTGGAACTACTAATTACTTTAACCTGAATTGGAAAGAATATCAAAATACGCATACGCAATGTGGCCTCAATTTGGGCAGCTGACTACAAAAGCCCCAACTCAACTCAAGCATCTGCGACTTTATTTACATTAGCGTTGCTCGCTTTTTCCTATACATATTTATAAATTTAATAAAAAAACGTATTTTTAGAATATTCTATGTGTTGCTAATATAGTTGCTTCTGTAAATAGAATTTGATCTGAGTACAACTAATGTATTGGTTTCCTCTTGGGCAAGTGCCCGGCTAGCTCAGTCGGTAGAGCATGAGACTCTTAATCTCAGGGTCGTGGGTTCGAGCCCCACGTTGGGCGAGCTTTTTTTTTAATTATTTATTTTTTTTTATTTTTTTTTTTTTAACATCAAATAAATATTTTTAGCTGTTTATTTTTAGTTTCTGTTAAGTGTTAAATTGTTAATCAATTAATTTCATGGAACATTTTACTGCATACATATTAATATTATGATTATGCTAATGAAATATATAAATCATATTTATATGTATACATGTATAATAATTATGATATATTTATATTATGTATGTATGTATAGCCGACCCGGGAATCTAACTTCTGGTCCAGGTGAGGAGCGTAATCGCTTGCTTCACAAGAGCATTAGCAGTTTAAGAGGAAAATTGTAATAATTGTATTTATTTGAGCATATACATATGTATATATGTATATGTATATATGTATATGTATATATGTATATATGTATAACATACATATATTAAAAAAATTAGTAGTTAAAGTCACCAAAGTGAAAAGTGCAGCAGACGGCAATGCGAGAATATTGCAAATATGTGCGCAAATCGAACAAGTAAGAAGAAGAAGAAAAAAGACAGCAACAAGACTGACACCGACACGTTTGTGCGCTTTAGAGAATCGACGCTGACGCCGACGCGACGTCGATTTCGTTTTGCTGGGGGGTGTGGCGGGCAAGCAGGGGGCTTGTGAGCTGCTGATGGGGGCGTCAAAGCGAAGGCGCGAGAAGCAGTAGACAGCACGTCAACGGCAATAACAACAACAGCAACAACAACAGCAAAAGCAACAGAACAATGGCAAAATGAAATCGCCGAAAAAAAAAAAGAAAAAACAAAATGGCCGGCGGGCTGCAATTTTGTTATTTTTTTCGAGTTTCGGATGTTTTGTTAAAATGTGTGTCTGGCGCAAGACAAGGACAGCAACATGCAGCGGGTTGAATCGTGCGTGTGTAGGATAGAGATGGAGACAACGAGAGAGCGTATTTAAATGAAATTAGAATTGAGACTCATGAACGACTCTCGTTGAAAGTGGGTGGGGCGATGGAGGGGCAGTTAACTCAATATGTATGAATAAATGTATGTACATATACAATATTTTCGCTTTCGTATGACACAGAAAAAGAAACACACATACACATACATACAGCAATGCACACAATAGCAAAGCCAGACAGGCGGATAAGAAAGCACTCAAATATTGTCTGTCTCACTCCATCTCTTCGTCCCTCTGGCCTGTCTGTCTGCTGTCGTCATTTGCCTCTAGCCCTGACCCTAATTTTTGGGTAAATAAACATTTCATTGGGCGCGCTATTCACTTTATTCATATTGTTGTTGGTATTGCTGTTTTTTTTTCACTTTTGTTCTGTCATTGCGACACCGTCTCATCGACTTTGAGGCATATCTCTTAAGCCCTTATCTGGCTAATCGACCCATTTGTCCGCATCTGTTCTCCTGTGTTCGTCTGTGAATGAACTGTGTTTGCGATGCGGTTATGTATTGTTTAGGATATTTGGCCTGCTGGAATGAAGGTGTCAACGTTCGATGCTCGATGCTCGATGCTGGAGGCTTAGGCAACATTTGCTTTATTTCATTTTATTTCTTATTATTATTATTATTATTATTTTTTGGCGAAATACCCGACTCAGGCGTAAAATAGCACATTGACCCATAATCAAAAATACCTGTTATATACCCTGTAATAATATACTCAAATACTTGAGCAGATGTGTAGCCAAAAATGATTCTAATTTAATTGCAATCTGAAGTTATTGTAATGAAATGAATGAAGGGTTTTTGGGATATGCGCTAAGGATATACCTGAAATCAGTTATGTAGATATATGAAACTATTGAGCTATTGTCTTTAATCCTTTCGATATATACAAGACAAACTCGAAGTCAACTGATCGATTTGTATCGATAATAAAGAAAGAGTATGAGTTATCGAAAAATATAAACTTATACAAGATCTCTGCGCTTACGCGAACAGAGAGGCGTACAGACATATCGAAGAACATGGCTCGAACCCCTTAAATCTTCGTCCTAATGATCTATGCGATTTGTCAGAAGTCATTCTGTCTGTTATATGGACTTCCACAAAACTTGATATTCAATATTATATAGTTTGTTATATGGATATCTTCAAGAATAACCTGAACAGTAGACGGATGAGAACTATAAGATGATGTTTGGTATAAAAATCAATAAACAATATTTATTTAAATTGAGAATACCGCCAATGGGTCATATAAATAAATGCTTATAATTTTATGCAGGGTATTTCGACGTCTTCTATTTGCGATAATTGTATTCTTCAGCCGGTTTCTATTTCCTTTCCAGAGCTTTTTTTTTTTTTTTGTCTATTAAAAAATGTCTATGTTGAATTTCAAGTTCAATGTTTCTTTGCATTTCTTGCGCTGCTCTTTTTTCTCTTCTATCTTCTCTGTTTTGCCATATGACGCATAAGAATCTGTCAGCTGTTTAGATATTCCATGGCGATGTTATTGAACCTGCTGCAATAATTGACAATCTTTGGGCTGTATTTCAGAAGTTGAGTTTATTGAATTTTTATGATGTTATTTGCAAATGCTGATTTATTTGTCTCAATTTCGCATTCGACTTCACAATTAGCTTTCTTCTCCCGCTGTACATCGAGTTGACTTCTTATTGCAAATGTAGAAAACTGAAAACTGGTTGCTCTTGCTAACAGAATTTTATTATCGTTGATCTCCATTTCGTTGATCTCCTCTCTCAGAAATTTACGTTGTAGCTGTTTAATATGCGAACCTCTTAACGCTTCAATAAACATGCAATTTTTATCAGCTATACATATATGTATAAATATATATATATATATATATATTGGGCTACAAAGATATACATATAACCTGAAGTACAAGGTTACCCACAGAAAACGAGTTGTTATACCGTAAGCCCAATGACAAGTAAAAAGGCTCTAGTCGAGACTGCTCGACTAGGAGATACCCTGAACCCTCCATGCTGATGGTCCAATCATTCTGCAGTTCTTTTAAGCACACACATACACATGCACTCACCCGCACGCATAGGCCCGTGCTCTGCTAACTGCGCAGTAAGCAGCAACTGCGCTTGGGCTGCGCTGCAGTGTGGGCAATATTATGAGAATTTGTTTGTTGAATAATTTCGTTTATAGACGTACAATCTTTATGAAACTTTCAGAATGTAATCATAATGTGTAAATGTATATTCCAAAGCACAAGTCTCTAGTACTTGTTATACGTTATTTACAAATTGCTGGCGAAGTGGGCGTGGTATCATAAATCTGTAATTTACAAAATGTGTGTATCCATCAAATGTATATACACAGTAAATCTGAAGTCTCTAGGTCTAATAGTGTTCAAATAAGCCTGAAAAAACTATATCAATTTATCGATTATCCTCGATAAAATAGATATCGAATGAGTTATCGAAAAAATATGATAAACTCGTACTGCGTATGGTATACACGAGTATGCATACAAAATTTCAGCTCTCTATCTCTTGTAACTTCTGAGATCGACGCACTCATACGGACGGACAGACGGACAGACGGACGGACGGACAGACGGACAGAGCTATATCGACTCAGCTCATCGCCCTGATCAAGAATATGTATATTTTATGGGGTCTGCGATGATTCCTTCTGCCTGTTACATACCTTTTCACAAAACCATTATACCCTGATAAAAATGGGAAATCCAGGTATAATGGATTTAGAACAGAACAGAACAGAACGAGATATAATTGACCCCATAGATTCCCATATTTATATATTCTTAATCAGGGTGACAAGCCGAGTTTAGAGACGTAACTTTTGTACAACACCCATTGCTTTACTTTGGAAGTGAAATAGTCAACCATTGCAATGCGGTGCGACTAAAGACGGTGTACGGTACATCTTTTCCTTCTTCCTCTCCTAAAACATGTTAATGACAAAACATGACAGAACATGTTTTTTCACGAATCGAAATTTGCATTGCTTTAGTAATCACATAAATTCGTATATTCAAAAGCCCATCCGGATTCAGGGCATCTCTTAGACGGCATTGCCGACTAGAGCTCTCATGCCTCCTTAAATTCCGTATACAAATTTTTTAGCACACATGTTTCTTCTCTTTTGCATTTGTCTATTCTATTGTTGTTGTTCTTTCAGTCACATATAAATAGCTAATTTCTTTTATATTGTTATTGGCCCGCTTCCTGGTTCATTCAGCAGCTACGCAAAGAATTTGGCTCGAGCACAAACACAGTTATCTGCATAAATGAGGTCATTATCTCAAGGTCGTTTTCAATTAATGTTGCGTTTCGCCATGTGCGATAAACACTTTTGATGTGGGGCATTTCGAAAATACGTAGAAATTTGAACGAGTCTGTGAAAGTGTTATATTTATATATAGGTTTTGTATGGTGAATTGAATTGAGGATGCCAGAGAATGAATATTAGATATAAATGAAAGAGCAAATTCAATATCTGATCCTACTTAAGAATCGCAATTTCAGTTGAATTTTGAATTTGAATTATCAACTCCTGGCTACTGAATGTTCGATTAGCGAACGGTGCTGTCGGTAGATGCGATTCGTGTCGCCGCGAAGTCTCGCACGCATCTTTAGGCGGTGTTGGTAGAGGTAGAGGCAATGCGCTTTAAGTAGTAAATAGAATTCGATTTGAGCCAGAGGGGCTAGAAAATTGAATTTCATATCATGTTATGCTAGACTAAAAACTGCAGATCGGATAGAACGCAGGGTATGTCTTAGTCGACTATACTATTTTTTTTTGCATGTTTCGTTAATGTGTAGGTGATGTTCTTTTTTTTTTTTTTTTTTTTTTTTTGCACGCAACCTTGGTAAACTATTTTATCTATCAGCGAAATGGGGCCAATGACAACAGCACGCCTGTGTATCCCACTTTTCTTGGGGTTAGTGTGCCAATCTACGAAGAGATTCTGCTCTATTCTATGCGATTCTGTTCCTGTTCATGGTTTATTTGCGGATGCGTAAACAAATTATCTATGCAAATGAAAATAGTGCAAAGTGCGTCGCAGTAACATTTCTGTAAAATTTTATTGTGGGTGTGGTCGAAAGTGATGGTGGGGAGAAGGGGGTGTGCATATCCATCTATCTCTATAAATAATTCGAGTTTGGTATGCAATTGATATTGACGTAGAGCATGGCTGAAAACCATTCAAGGTACGGCGTCATATCTGGCTTTATGCAAGCGCCTGTCGAGAGCAGTGGAGTGAATGGAGAGAGGGCTGCTAACAGGCGGTGCCAGGGGCTAGCGGGTGTCAGCAATGTCGAGCAAAACAATTAAAACTACTAAGTGCAAAGCTTTCGGCTCTATATATTCCGTATATATTTACACATATATACTATATATATAGAGAGAGATATGTGTGGGCGTATGCGGGTGGCAAACCGAATGACGTTGTTGACATTGTTAGCTGTGACCCAGAAAGTGGGTAGTGTAATGAATAATTGTGCGACGCAATGTGCCAAAGTGCTTCAGGGAGCGTGCTGCGGCCCAGTGTTGCCAAACAATGAAACCATATTAAGCTCAGCTATTAATGGCTGTGTATAATGGACTAAAGATACATCTAAGCTAATATTAGAATTATCTTTGAGAGCAACCCTAATACAAAGGCTTGAGTCAAGTACAAGTATCTTGGGTAACTGATAATTGAAGAGACATACGAGCATCAAGGGTTACCACCTATATATTATTGTAGGTTCTCAAATAGGCGAGTTTGGATCTATTGAATATTTGTCATTTTAGCAAAAACGAAAAACTCTTTCATATGTTGGATATTGGATAGTGGATATATGTGCAATTGACCTATTTTTCCATAATAAATCTATTAAAATTTAATTGTTCGACTTAAGAACATGAGATTTAATTTAACAGGATAATTCTTATAAGGGGTTTTTATCGATATCGATCAAACAAAAATAGTTATCGATTTGTGAAAACGAGCTCGGATTCATATACGAATAGATATATGGACGAAAGTATAGAGATAAATCGAGATATATATATATGTATATATATAACTGTTTCATACAATTTAAAAGAAATATTATACCCTGAAATTTCTTTTAAAAAAGAATATAAAACAAATAACCATAAAATGTTCGAAGAAATCGGCTGCAATATATACAATGGAAATGCATTTAAATGGCAATAAATCTAAATTAACAAAAATATCTACAGAAAGAAAGAAATATGAAACAAAAAATTACCCGACTGCCAGACTGGCAAATGACCCAGAAAAAAGTCACCAAAAAAAGCGAACCAAAAGTGAAACACACTGAAAAATAAATAAAATAAAATAAAGAGAAAAGTACGAAAATAAAGGCAAACACATATGCGTATATGCAAATGCAAAAAGAAAAAAACAAATACAAACATGTGGACACTCAATAAATATATATATATGTGTCTTTGTGTGTGTAAGAGACAGAGACAGAGAGAGAGAGAGAGAGAGAGGGCAGTGTGGGAGCAGGAGGTGGTTTGCCGTTAACCTTGAGCCGTCGACTGATTACAAAATTGCAGCGATAACTGCCACTGACCCCAGCGTGAATAAAGCGAATAACTGCGAACAGCGCAAATGAAACGGACGAAGAGCAGGGGGCATGAAGAGGGCGGTAGGCACGGTGCACCGCGGTAGGAACGGGTTGGGCGGGCGCACTGCCTCTGATAAGTCATCGGCGTGAAACGTCATCGTTCTGTTTCCTGGCCACTCCCCTCAGCCCCTCCGGCTGCTGTTAGTTGTTGACGCTGAGGCTCCGCTGCCAGCTGTCAGCAAATAGAGGCGCTTTGGGCTTTATGATTTCATCTGAAACTCGTTCAATTTCTCAAGTTTCCTTCTCCATTTCTGATAGTGTTATGGAGGACTTTTATGTTTCGCAATATAGAAATGAGATGAGACAGTATATATCTATCTATATATCTATTTGTTTATATATCTATACTTTTACATATTTATATATCCATATATCTAAAAATCTATGTATTTATTTATCCAAATTTTTTCCAATGGCGTCAGGGTATAACAATGTTTAGTTGTATAATAAAACTGTGGAGGAATAATAAACCTAAAAAAGTTAAATCAAATTTAATCATCCTTAGCTTTGACTTTACAGTTAGATTAGAGATGTGTGCCTTACAAACTTGAACAACTATTTCAATTCGGTTTGAATAAATTGAAAATCGGCTAAATATATAAAATTAAGTTTGTTTCGATCTTAAGATTAGAATCTTTTCATGAATAAATTATAAAAGTTATGGTGAGACAATCAAGATGATTATCCTAAGGACTGACAACATATGGTATTATTCAACATATTCTAGTTTACAGTCCATAATATTCGAAATAATATTTCACACCGTTCCAGATCTGAATCGGCAAAAAGAAAACCAGAAAATGCTGATCTCTTCGAGCTCGACAATGTCGTTGATTCATTTAATTACTACACTTATTACATAATGCACTAATACACCATTCAAAATGTTTGTAAACATATATAGTTTGATTGCAAATAAATCTGAAACACCTGACTGGAAGTATGTGACCTGTCGAGTCGCTGATTGTTGATTTTTAGCATAAGGGCAGGCGAGACGTTCCCTAAGTCCCAAGTAAGAGGTATAAACATTTCGTACAGTTTTTTTTCTATCCTGCAAAGAAGCGTTATTAAATATATTTATCTACGTGAATGATATATGTATATAGTCTTTTTACAAACCTTTTTCTTTTTTTTATTAACGATACGAAAGTCTTCTTAACATATTTGCACTGAGCAATATTTCTGCTGTTTTGTTTTTTGGGGTGAGCTTTGATGAATAAAAATATTTTCATTGATACTTACGTGTTCTATTTCCCTGGATATCAAAACACGAACAGAACTATCACAAAGATAAATCAAATCATGCCTGAAAGAGAAAGATGCGAACTGTTCTGAATAGTCTCTAGAGAGTGAGATCGCAACATACCCTGCAATTTGGCCAATTGCTCGGTCGTCATGACAATGGGCATCATATGCTCCGTATAGTTGTTCAACACCAACTTCGGATCAGCTATGGGCCCCATGTAGCACTTGCGCATCTTGAGGTATTGAACCCAGACGTTTAGCGATTGCTCCTGTCCGCCCACGCTGCGCAACTGACGGTCGAGGTCCAACTGTCCATCGTTGAGGAAGACCTGTCGGGTCAGGTGAATATGTCGATTGGTTATGTAGATATTCGAGGGCTGTTGATCCTGAACACGCTGAGCCAAGCCCTGAATCTGTTGATCCTGTAGCACAGTACGCATAAAGTTCTCACTGATCAAATGCAAATTGCAATCCCGTAGATCGCGCATCGATTGCTCCAAGCCTCCATTTTTTTCACGTAGCGCCTGCAGCTGAGCGTCCAATTGCTTCTTATCCAGTTCGTACAGCTTGAGCGTCTTCTCCCATTCCTCGTTCAGGACGCGCATATCCGAGCTGCGCTCCTTCGATGCGATCTTCGCGCTCAAGTAGCGCTCCGACAGCTCCGTGAACTTGGACAGCGCGTAGATGCATGCGAAGATCCAAAAGAAATGTAAATACACATCAATGGAGCTGCTCTTGCAAGTGTCCGAAAAGGCATCCTGCAGTTCCTCATCTAAAGTTTTGTTGGTATTCATATTATAGGTCATTGTTGTGTCACGTGTGAAAGTCAGAGTCAGTTGTTATATATAAATATTATATTTGGAGATTATCAACTCATGATACGGCTGCTTTGATCACAACTTTTCCATTGCCCTTCTCCCGAACTTACCCATTTGCTCTGCCTCCTCTTGGTCAGCGATCATCTCTGAGTAGTAAAAGATGGTCCATATTAGAAGGGACAGACCGAAGCAGATTATCCAATTTGCAAAGCCTCTCATCTCGGTCTGCTTTGCTCAGCCGTAAGAAACGATTTGCTGGAATTTCTTTTGGTTTATTGGAGCTATTAGAGTTATGTAACTTTTAGAATTTTGTCTTGTGATCTACTGGCAAGGCCCACTTAAAGGGGACTTGGCATATTTTCGAGCAAAAACAAAACAATTGAAAACGAGATATTGAAACAAATTTTGGATTGTGAAGATGAAAACAATTAAGTCGTGGCTTATTTCGATTTTAAACAAGTTCCAAATGGGTATGAAGAATTTGCATAGAACAGAACACTTTTCTTAGACTACTTTTATATATCTATTATCTAAATGGAAAGTTACGTATCCTTTCAAGTTTTGGAAAAGTTCAAATATGAAGTTACTCTCCATCTCTTCTATAGATGTAATATACAATTGTACGCATCCAGCTTTCGTGCCGCGGCTCTCTTCAACATTTTCAGATACAAATTTGTAAATTTCCTCTAAAGATTGACCATTAATTTCATATCTACTCTCAGTCAAGTTAAGAATAGTTTCATATTCCATATATGCTAGAGTCTGTTGACTACCTCTACCGCTTCAGCAAAAACTATATGTGTCTCTAGGGGGCGAGGCGAATCAGAAAAATCTTCATCTTTCCAATCGAAATATTGAACAGTTAATTTACTGCTTCAATTGACTCGAGGGACTACCTAAAAATATTCAAATGTTTCTGGATGTGAATGAGTATTATGCAGTCGGTGGCGCCCGTTGGCATGGCCCGTTTCGATGAGTTGATTAGCTCTGAATTATGTCATATTTCTACAGATTCTAGAACATCTTGGGTAATTTTCTATCAGTTGGGCTAATTAATGACATGTCGCGCTAATTTACTTCTGTTTTGTAAAGTCACATAATCCTCACAGACAGACGTCATCAATTTCCTTCGCAAACTTGGGTTTGGCAAGTCTGGCAGTTAGAGTTTGCAGTTGACTACCATAAATATACTGAAGAGCATTAGCAAACGAAGAAATTAGCTGATTTGCAAATACCCTGGAATTTAAATTGATTTGAAAAAAAGTCAAATAATGAAAATGTATTGAGTATTTATGTATATTATCCTACAGTTTGAATATTTATTGTAAAATTTGGATAACAGAATGGAAAACATATCAAGTTGACCAAAATTCCAACAATTTTTTAAAAAATCTATCATGAGTATTAATAATTAATGTCTTTATATATCCATATCCAAGAAATAAATATATATAAAATATACATCTGGTATTTTACTAAATATATTAAAATTGCTTCTTTCCAATTAATTTGGGAATACATTTTAGCACTTAGTTTTGAGCATGGGAATATAGTATAGCCTATGCATCCAAACTAAAAAGTATTATGAGCATATTCCACCAAAGCGTCGCCAAGTCAATTAGAATGCGACTAAAGAAGAGGAAAACCAATTTCGCACTTGTCTAAACTTTCATTGTGATAAATTTGAGCTTGAAGTTGTGATATATTTTAGCAGACAGCTCGACACCACCAGCAGCACTACCAGCACCACCTCATAACCCTTTCAGTCTATTAAGAGTCCTGTGAGGACTTTTTTGGAATTATGATATTATATACAAAAATTTGATTAATTGTGTTGGTTTTTACTTTATAATTGTATTTGATTATGAAAAGGTTTTGTTTTAGACTCATTAACGGGATGTGTGTGAGCGTGTGTATCTGCATTGTGGCGTGTGTGTGTGTGTGTGGTTTTTCCAGCGCTTTGTTGATTTAATTAGGCAAAAACTTTGCGCCACACAAAATCGCCAAAATGAGTAATAACCGCAGTCGACAAGTCGTTCATTGAACTGGCGGGCGCAACTAAATGAGTATGAATCTGAACGCATTTATATATTTGTATATTCACGCACACACACAGACCTACATTCATACAGGTTCTGCCTGAGAGACGGTCGTCAACTGTCGATACACCTATACAGATATCCATATAAATGCATATATGCACAATAATCTGCCTTATATACGTATTTCAGAGATTATTTGCATTCATTTAAGCACAACAAACATAGCAACAAGTAAAAATATTCCGTCCGATCTACGTTTTTAAATAAACTAACTAGAACTAAAAAAAAACAAAGCCCTAACATCAGATAACTTCTGAAGAAACCTCTACCAGCACCGTCGCGCTATGTTTGTAATAAAATAAAAACAAGTAAGAACGTTGCAGTCGGGCGTTACCGACAACGGAATACTCATTCACATCCCATCAGTAATTCAGTAGCTAAGCTTAGTTCTATTACTGTATAAAATGCGTTTTTTTGCGATTCGACACGCCCCTACGGGGCGAAGACACCTCATTTTATGATCGGTTTATAGAACGAGTTATCGGTAAAGGTCTTAGTCGATAATATTTAAACGAGAATAGCTATAGATTTATTAAAGCTTTATGTGCGCGGGGTAGTGGTAGGGACTTCCACAACTTTATAGTGAGGGGGAGACGGTCTGCGCTAACATAGCAGTCTTTAACTGCAATACATTGAACGCAAGCTTTTGGTAAGTCAATCAATAAAATCTACAGTCACTCTATTACACTTGTAATAGATCATGATCATGTTAATTCTGTCGTGGAATGGAGAGAAGTTGCGACAGTTGGGAATGTTCTCAAATTGTTTGTTCATTGATCATAGGGATCTTTAGCTTTTGGGGTATTTTATTTTTAGCTTATCTTATTTATCTTATTCAAAACCCACGAACTTCTTATCGTTGGATCTACAGATTGAACTATCATTATATAAAATTTAAAGTTTATTAAAGTTCATTTATTTATATGATACACAAATAAAATGCATTCGAGTTGGAGCTTCGACTTGGGCAGCTGCTTAAATATTTGTGGTATTTAAAAATAATTTACATGCAGCACAGCCATCGCACGGGAACTGGCGAATGGCAAGTGGGCGGTGTTGGTGTTGGATGATGGGCGTGGCATGCGGTTAATGCGACACAGATTGCGTGTGGCATGTGCAGGCAAGTGCGGTGCTGTTTCAGTTGCCCTTGCCGCACAGAATCTACTCCTCCCATCCCCCCTCCACCCCCTCACGGTCCTTAGTCAAGCGAAACTGCGTCGCCATTTTGACCAGCAACGCAAAAAGGGCCTTGAGCCAAGCCAAAGGGCATGCGAGGTAGAGGGTAGCGGAGGAGGGGCAGGTGGACGGGGGACAGCGCGTGTTGCTGCGTGCCCCAACAGCAGATCCTGTAATCCAATGCCAGTCCCAACAGGGCTCAACTGTCAAAGGATGTGCAAGCACACGAGTCTGTCTGTCTGCAACGAATGCATTTAAAATGAGATGAAAGCTGCAACAAGTGGCATAGGTGGTGCAGGTGGTGCGGGTGGTGCAGGTGACACTGCTGCCACGCCCACCATGCTCGTGGCTTCGTTTCCTGTCAGTTTGCACTCAAATCAAACTCAAAGCGAGCTGGCACTTTATACATTATTATGCCTGTCAAGGTGGTTCGTGCCCTTTGGGAAACTGGAGAATAGCTCATTTGAATATTGAACTATTTTGAGAACTCGATTATATTATTTGTTAAATACTTTGAAAATATTCTAATAAACCGAAATACCATGCACAAATTAAGATAAAATTTGCCGGAATCCACGTGGTATTAAGCTGGTATTAAAAAGGAGTATAAATTAAGTAAACAAGTTATAGAATACATAAAATATATGTAATGATTTTTAGACCTAAAAAGGCAACAATGCTTTAATCGCTTAAGTTTGCAACATTTTGGGTAATTTTTTACACTATTTAAGACGGTTCTTATTATTACCATATTATAAATTATATACTTTCTTTTTATATTGATTTACAATACATAAATTATATTCATATATTTACTATGAATTTGTTCTTATGTTATACTAGCTGGCCCGGCAAACGTTGCTTTGCCCTATCCATTAATTCCTGTACGTCTGTTGACTACGAATCTGCGCGCTTCTCTTCGTTCTTTGCTGGTTTCGCTCATGTCGTGCCTCTTGCAATTTGGATGCACCTAACTGGATGCAGAAGAGCTCCAGATCATTTAGAAAATGCTTGCAGCAGCAGAGAATGTTCCCATAGGATCGCGACGATCTCTACCTGGCGCCCAGCTCAAAAAAAAAAAAAAAAAAAAAAAATTACAAAATTTTGAATAAAAAAAAAAAAAAAAAAAAAAATTTTAATTAAAAAAAAAATTAAATAAAAAAAAATTAAATAAAAAAAAATTAAATAAAAAAAAATAAAAAAAAATTAAACAAAAAAAATAAATTAAAAAATGGTAAAAAAAATTTTAAAATAAAACAAAAAACAAAAAAAAAAAAAAAATTAAAAAAAAATAAAAAAAAATAATAAAAAAAATTTAAAAAAAATATAAAAAAATATAAAAAAAAAATATAAAAAAAAAAACAAAAAAAAATAAAAAAAAAAATAAAAAAAAAAAATTGCACTGCACGTACGACTGACCCCACCGGGTCTGGACGACTGAATAAAGGCCGCAGCTGCTGCCCTTTATATAGGGCGACTTCCACTCAAAGCCTGAGGGGCACTCAAATTTTGAGCAGGGCGCCAGATAGAGCAATGGGAACATTCTCTGCTGCTGCAGGCATTTTCTAAATGATCTCCTGGAGTTCTTCTGCATCCTTTGCTCTTCTCAAGCAGGCGGACAGAGAGACAGACAGTGAAATATATATATACATATATATATATATATATATATATATATATATATATATATATGCATATATATATTATTTTTATACCCTGAACCCATTGAAAATGGGAAATCAGGGTACAATGGTTTTGTTAAAAGTATGTAACAAGGAGACGGAGGTGTGGCAGACCCCACAAAGTATATATATTCTTGATCAGGGCGACGAACTGAGTCGATTTAGCCATGTCCGTCTGTCCGTATGTTTGAACGCGTCGATTTCTGAAGATATAGAAGCTAGAGACTTCAACTTTTTTTTAAAATGCTCGTATATAGCACGCGGATATCGAGTTTATCACCAAAAATCGATAACTCACCTCTTTATTTTTTATCGATATAAAACCTTATCGAAAGTCAGTTATAAAATTATATCTCCTACATCTTTAAAGCTAGAGTCTCCAAATTTTAAATGTAGACTCTATATCCACCCCCTCACCCTCACCTTTGTAAAAGGCGTATTTCAAACACTAGAGACTTGAGCTTTGGCAAATATACGCATAGTAATGATAAAACGACAATCTAAAAGTTTCATAAAGAACGTACGTCCACAAAAAAAGTTATTAAACAATAAAGTTCCCATGGTAAGCCCACACTGCAGCCCATGCGTGTTTATGCGTGCGTGTTTTTTTTATGATTACTCAGGTTTTCCTGAGGCTGTGCCGTGGACTGACAGACTACATTTGTTCATTTACTTCTATACTATTGTATAACATGAGAGCAGGACCGAAAACTGTCACTGTTATCAAGCCTACTGGGTATCAATGAAAATTTGAACATTTAGGGAAAAACCGCGGTTTTCAAGTATTCGTCAAATTTTTTCAGTTTTTTTTAAGATTTACTATCCTACTCGTGGCGGAGACAAATCCAACAAATCAAAAACCATAAAAATTGGTTCAGTACATATCAAGTATAAGTGTCGTAACACTTTTACACAACTTTCTTTTATATATATAGAAGATTATAATAATATAAATTATAATATAAATTATAATTTAATTGGCTTCACTTAAATATATACGGGATATTTATAGTACTATCAATTGTATTATTAACTTCGAGAATGATTATTATGATCAATCCATGATATGCTACTTAGCTATTCGCAATTGTCACATTGAATAGAGGAATGTCACGCAAGTTGGCATAAATAAATAGAAATATATATTCGTTCATATATACAATATATATGACTATCAATGTCGGCTGCTGATATATTTATTAGAAATATATGCTAATATATGATTAGGTTTAATATATTTTATTAAAGCTATAGACATTAGGAATATTAAGAACCTCAACTGAGGTGGGGTGTAGATAAACGTATTTATGTGTGTATTAAAGCAGACAGATTTCGTCAAAATATTTTAGTTACTTGTGAGCTGGTAGCGAAACTATAGCCAATATAAAAATTATATAAAATACGCAAAAGACTCGATATAAAATTTGTAAACTCTAGCTAAACAGTTACACAGAGACCTAGAAAAAATGTCGTCTCTAGTTTTTATAGGACCTGAGATCGATGCGTTCATATATATGGGCAGTGCGAGGACGGACAAACTCAGTTCGTTACTCTGATCAAGAGTTTATGTATTGGGGCTTGGGGTCTGCTACGGTTGGTCTGTTACATATAGTATAATAAAACCATTATACAAGTAAGAAATGTTGCAGTAGGGCACTACCGACTTATAAACAGTGCAAAAACAGTTGCTGCTGATAGTTATCTGAATATTTATATTCTCGGAAATCCCTTTTATGCATGCTTTGCCTACGCCCCTGCCCATAGCATAGTTTAGTTCGCTATGTGGCTGAATGAATATTATTATTATTATGTTATCTTCTGCCTTTTTTTGTGGACAGCTCGTCGGGTGTCGTCTCGTTGAGTGTAGTAATTTTCAATTTGAATTTGCATTTTGCATTTAACTCGGCGCGTTGACATGAAAAACGTGCACGAATAATAAAGTTTTCAGACAGAGGGAGAAAGATATAGAGATACAGCGAGAGAGAGGTAGATATAAAATGAGTGAGAGAGGAAGTGGGGGAGAGAGCGATGAGCGAGAGAGAAAGAAATTTGGAGAGAGACAGAGTATGAAAGAAAGAGATAGAGAAGGAGAGAGAGAAGAAAAATGAGAGAGAGGGAGGGGTGAAGAGAGAAGGAAAAAGAGAGAAGGAGAGAGAGAGAGAGAGAAGGAGATAGAATGTGTGATTGAGGGAAAGAGAGCGTAAGAGATGGAGATCGTGTGAGAGAGGAAGAATATATACAGAAACAACGAGAGTACGAGAGAAAAGAAGAGAGAGCCATAACATGAGAAAGTGTGATAGAGAGAGAGGCGATATAAAGAGACAAAGAGAAAGAGATACGGAGACCGAGAGAAAGATAGAAAGACGAGAGAGCTAGAGATTGACAGAGAAACAGCAAACATAAAGAAGAGGTAAGAGAAAAAACGAATGAGCGATAAAGACACATCAGTATAGTATATAAGAATAATACCTGGGAATCTAGGAACCACAAGAATTCAAGAAATCCCTGTCAGATTGCATAACATTGTAAAGTATATTAATATCTTTATTGGAATTGGAATTGGTATTGGAATTGTAAGGAGCTTCGATTACTGCGAAGAATCCTGTTAATAATCGATGAAGGGAGCTGATAAGAGAAAATATTATGAATACTCTAAGTCTTAGATCTATATTAACAATTATGCTAAGAATTATGATGCACATATTATAAAAATCTACATCTATAAAGAACAAATTTACAATAGAACTAAAAATATCTTTGAGTCAAGCTTAACTAATCACATTTCTTATCTTTGTTCTTTGCAGGTGAGTTACCGATACGATCTGTCGCATTCGAGTAAGTGTGGGAATAATGTAGTATTTATGGAGATGTAAGATATGTAAGACAATATAGTTTAAGTTAAGCTCCATGTGGAAAGCATATTGAAACTCGACCAACCTAATGCTGCGACTCTGAACTTCTCTGTGGCGCGTTCTTCTGGCTGCAGCAATCAGAAGGCAGCCATAAAAAGACATGCAAATAAATTGCGCTGATAAAAAGCAATTGAAATGTCAATATGCAATAAAAGAAAATAAAAAACCAAGCCGAAGCAGAGAGCGTCGGCAGGGGGGTTTTGGGGGTGGGGAAGGCAGAAGCCAATATGAAATTTATTTAAGTGAAAAATGCACGCACATAAAAATTGGAAATTGAAATAACCGAAACAAAACAAAACGAAACGAAACGAAACAAAGTGAATCGAAGCGACAAACAAAGTTTCCTAACTGACGGTCAATTGCAGTTGACCCCACCAACTATGCCGAACCCCCTAAAACCAGCTCCCCCGCCCCTCGCTCGAAAATATTTCACTGATAGCCGACCAGCACATGCATTTCCACTTGTCACTGGCAATGACAAAAGTCCAATTACCGTTTATGGCGTTATCGTTGATATATTTGGTATAGCTTCCAATGTGCTAATGGAAAATCTAGGGAAAGCTCTAAAGATCTATGTTTAACGAGTACCTAGGCAGCCCTATGAAGTGGGTATTACAGTCCTCAGATCACCATATCGTCATCGATATTTACCTATCCTTAAGTATTCAAATTTATAAACTTAAAAATGCAATCGATAAGTATAATGTACTAAGCCTCTTGCTATATCAGTTATCGATAATTATACATTTGATAATTGTATCTAAATATATATATGTGTGTGTCTAACAAAAAGATAGTTTTGATGCGTCCATGCGGACTACAACTAACTGAATTACTCTTCTAATAAAATTATCGATTACTTTGCAAAATTGATATGTAGAGAGAATCGATTTGGACTGCTTTGATGTATTGAACTAAACCTCTTGTTATATGTTTGGGATCTAATAAATTATCGATAAGTCTCCATTTATCTATGTACCTGAACTTAGTTAAAACATAATTCTTATCCAATACTGTGAACAGCTTATGGAATTTATTTTCGCATTGCATTGTCGATCATAATTTATAATTTTTATTTTCGATCATTTATTTATCGATTTAGATGCATCGATTATTCCTGCACTATGAAAGCATTTCCACGAAATGGCTTAAATAGTTTCAAATGCTGTTGTTAGCACTTCGACAACTTCTCTCTGTTGCTGTTGTTGTCGTTGTCGTTGTCAATTCTTGTTGTTCACGTTGTCTCTCAGCCCACAATCGGTGGTAGCCCCACTTTTCAGGCCCTCCCCAGCCCCAGGTGCCTCTCTCCGCCTATTCTGTTACTCTCCTACTGCTCGACGGTCGCAGCCTGCCTCAACTGCAAATGCCGCGCGCGCCACTGAACGACATTAAACCTGACTTTGCCATTGTGCCTCTCGCTCGCACTCAGGGTCCGAGCAAAGCGAAACCTATCCGAACAAGGCGAAGCGGGCAAAAGAAAATACAACAAATTATTATGATTTTTATGTGCATGGGCTCTATGCAGTTATGAGCAAAAGAGAGAGCGAGAGATATAGAGGGAGAGCGCATTTTGAGCGAGCGCCCATGGATAACACAACAAACACACTGACAAAGCGACGACAGCAGCGCAGCAGCGCAGCAGCAGCGAAGCTGACTGCATTGTCGGTCGCTCGTTCAGTAGATTTGTGTGTCTTCGCATAAATTTAGCAGCTTGTATGACACGGCGGCGTAGACAAGTTTTCTGCTTCTTTTCCAGCAGGCTGGGCTAGTGGATATGTATGTGTGCCTGTGTGTGTTGGCAGCGACTGCGACTGCGACTGCGACAGAGACTGCGACTGTGTCTGCTACTTTGTTTTTTGCTATTTGCCGTCAGCGAACTACCCCAACAAATGGTAGCCGTGACGCCCAACACGCCCTACCAAGCACACACAGTCCCACCCACTCATACTGACACTAACACACAGACACACACACATGCACACATAGTCACTCGCAGTTGCATTCACACCCAAATTGCTCCAGTGTACTACTGAACGTTTGGCAGTCGGCCAAAGCAGTGGAGTCACGCACACATATGCACAATCATACTCATCCAGAGAGAGAGAGAGAGAGCGCGCCAGAAAGAGAATGGCAGCGGTGAGCGAGTGAGAGAGAATGCGATGTGTCCCCTTCTCCACACCGTAATTTATACTCAGCTGTCATTGTTGATATTTTGTGTTTTCATCTTGAACTTTTGTGGTTCAATGTGTCTAGCCAACCCCCAAAATGAAATGCTGCCAAACGCCAAATTCACCACAGACGGCAGAGCGTTTCCCCAAGCTGCAGCTCCCTCGCTCGCTAGCAGACGTGCGCTCTCTGCCTCTGTTGCCCTTGCCGTTTGCCGGCTTTTTTCTATGCGTATGCGTAGACGCTTTCGCTCTTTGCGCTCTCGCTCTCCCTCTCTCTACGTCTCTCTCGCTCTCTCGGTGTCGTTGTTGCTGCTGCTTGCAGCGCTCTATTGCATTCTACACTTGAACTTGCCCAGCGTTAACTCAACACACACACGCACACACACGCACACACACGTGCATATATGCAGACAGACTGTGTCTGACTGTCTACAATTATCTGCTGCTCCCCATTGCTCTCTACCTCCCCCGATCCGGACCCCTTCCATCGGTATCTCTGTATCTCTGTTTGTTTGCCTCTGCGCTTACTTTTTAACCACATTGTATTTGAAATGTGCAATTTCATATGTCGGCGTCGACGTCGCGTCGCTGTCGCTGTCGCTGTTGCGTTCGTAGACTGCTTTAGTTGAGTTTTTCTCATTGTTGTTGTTATTATTATTTTTGTTGTTCAGTGTTTGCGCTGTAGATCTTTGCCTTTCATCAATTACGTCTCAGCACGTCGTCGCTTTACACACGTACTTCTAGATACAGCACTCGAATTCGTTTTCATGTTTATTTTCTCGTATTTGTATTCGAATTCGAATTTGTTCTGCTAGTTACTTCAAGGCAAAGCTTGTACTTGATTCCATAGATTGGGATTTGACCGATATCAAGTATATTTAATTTAACATGTACTTTACCATGCAATTTATCTTGCTGTGCTAGTTTATCAAAAAATGATTTGATTAGCTTTAACATGTACTTCTTAAATATTGTTATCTAAATCTTGTTATCTGTATCTGTAGAGCTTGGTATTTTGTAATTCAAACAAATTGGATTTCTGAATGATTTTGGAACTTTGATGTCTCGAAAAATATGTGCATTTAGATAAAACCAAAGAGATAAGATACGTTCATATTAAGGTAGCGCTTTACGTCAAACATACTGTAAACAAAATCGAGAGTGAGAGAAAGAGAGAGAGAGAGAGAGAGAGAGAGAAGCAAAAAATACGAGAAACTATTTGATTCTGAAATTAAATTGATTGAAAATATTAAATTGGATAAAGGAAAAGAAAATATTTTAAAAATTTCCCCATTGTGCTTTTATATAATATTGTTATATAATTTATGATCTGCGGATTTGCAGACATCTCTTAACGTACGAATTTTCATTCAATTATTTTTAATCTGAACGATTTGTAAGTGTAAATAGACTTACAAATAAAAGATTTCGCTTGAGTAACGCTAATGGAACCTTATAAGTAGTTTTCTCGCTGGAGATTTATCGCACATCAACTAAAGATTATCTCTGTATATAAAAAAACTGGTTTGCATAAAAGTTCTGCAGTTTCTCTGTATCGAAAGAAAAATAGATGTATAAAAAGCAAATTAACACTAAATTTTCCTAGCTCTCACTTGCTTGTTTACAAATTTCCATTTCCATTCATTTCCATGCACAGTATGTAAATAGTTATCTACACACACACACACATAACATATGCATACATACATACATACATATAATATAATGTAAGTGCATTCGTACTAGAAAATTCCAACGTCTCCGCTGCATCGAACAACTTCCCAACTTCGGATTTGCCCTTGTCTCTGGCGGCTGTCAGCGTCTGGCAATGTTCGTAATAATCGTTTTTTGTGCCACTGTGCGAACACATTTCGAATGTACGTGTGAATTTGCACTTGTGCACCCGACGACGACGCCACCATACAGCAGCAGCAGCAGCAGCAGCAGCAGCAGCAGCAGCAGAGCTAACTGACACAAACACACACAGACGGACGGACGGACGTACGGACACACACACTCACACACAGGAAAAATCAACGAAAATAAAAAGAAAACAGAAACTAAAAGGAGGCAAATATAAAGGAAAGCGATGATGGCACTCGCACGCACACAGACGCAGACACGCCTCATGGTTTTGAGTGTGGGTGTACACTGTACACACAACAGTGGGGGAAGAGCGCTGCCTGCATGTGTAGTGTGAGCGTGTGTGTGAGCGTCTATTTATGGCTGTGTGTGTACGTGCCGGAGAGGCAACGCAAAGAGCAGCGTGCGATTGCATCGGCATTTTCATTCAAGCCACTCGCTACTGCGTATGTGTTTGTGTTGGTGTGTGTGCAAGAGCGTAAAATATTTATGCGTGTGTGCGCTGCGCTTCACATTTAACTTTAGCGCTGATTCCGTTTTCGACTTCTAGTGAGCGCACGTTCGCTCTGACTCTGGTGTGGGTTAATGTCGACGTCGCGGTGTACGCTCTCACTCTCGCTCTCACTCTCGCAAGTGGAGGTGGTGGGTTTCGTGGTGAGTTTGCCGCACTTCATCATTTCCAATTTAACAGAGCAATAACATTTAGTATTTGTTTGGACTTTACATTTAGTATTTGTTTGGACTTTGTCGTTAACGGTTCGTTCTCCCGTTCGCTCGTTCGTTCGTTGTGTTTTTTTGCGGTTTGCTTTTGAATACAAAATAAATAAAATAATTGTTTAAATAAAAAAAATATTATTAATAAAACATAACGGTTGAACCGAAACTCTTAAATATAACACGCGTTGAAACAAAGTAGTAAAACAAATTTATGCTGTACAAAACAAAACAAAATAAATACAAATTGTTAAACACAAGTGCAATTGAAATAAAATATATTTAGATAAAACAAAGTGCAAATGCATTGTAGCTGAAAAAAAAGAAGAAAACAGTCTGAAGTGCAACAGTTTTATATATTTATACATATATATTTCTATATATGTATATGAATTGAAAATCTGCCTCTAACAGCCGCTGCATGCGGCATGCTTTAAAATAGCAACAAGCCAAAATAAAAAGGAAATAAAAATAAAAAATAAAATAGAATAGAAAAAGAAGAAGAAGAACAACAACAACAATGAGACAAAATGTGTAAATAAAAACGCACATGAATCTAAACATTTTACAGTGAAAGCAAACACACCACCACAGCACACAAACAGAGAGAGAGAACGACACACACACACACACCTACAACAAGAACTATCAAACATCAACAACAGCCGCAGCGGCAGCGCCGCAACGTTTATCATACAGCGACGTCGACTGCGCTACGTAATCAACCCAGAGAAGGGGAGCCAAACGCAACAAAGAGGAAGAGCAACAGCGGCGTGTTAAACGGCGACTGCGACTGAGACGGAGACGGCGACGGCGACGGCGACGTCAGACTAACGTCTGCAGTTTGTCTGTCTGCAGTGTCTGGCATGTCCTGGCGTCTACAGCGAGCACCCACTACGGCTGTACGACTGACTGACTGACTGAGTGCTTGCCTGGTCGATTGATTGATTGATTGGTTGATTGACTAACTGCCCGACTGAGTGTCGCAGTTGAAAACGTTGCCAAAAGTGCCCCAAAGCAAACAAAATACGAAATGAAATTAAGTGAAAAAAAGAAGTGAAATGAAATACGAGCATAAAGTGTATAGTGTATAAAATCTATAAGAATTATAGTGCAAAGAGTGCGATAGAAAAACAACAACAGCAATTGCAAAAAAATTAGAAAGAAAAAATAAAAATAAAAAGAAAATTGCCTACTCTCCGTGTTGAATCTATAACTTTGTAAATGGATAACGATTTGTATGGATTAGTAGCCGATTACACGCGTTACATAGATGCTAACGGTAAGTTGGAATAAATCAAAGAGCGACAAAATTCTAACTGTTTGTGCGTGCGAACTCGTTGCAAAGGACATTGAAAGAGTTGAAACGAGAAACTGCGGATAATAAATGGAGAAAATAGAAATTTGAAAAACTGAGAAATATATGGGAATTGAATGGAATATACGGATTATAGTGATTTATGGAAAACTTATTAAGTATATTCATATCTAGATATAGAGAAGTTTACTATAGACTGCCTACCATATAATCAGTAATATATTCTATAAAATAGATATGTAGAGGCTCAGAAGTAAAGAGTTATAGGAAATTCAGATAGATATACCTGACCATAGTCTGCACAGCAAAAATATACTTTATACTCAATATAACAAGTTATTGAGATTTCCTAGAGATATATGTACATATGTATATACATACATAAATATATAGATGTTTGCTTAACTATGAAGCATTCATCCGCGTCTTCTCGCTTTGGCTGTATCTCCCTCCCATCCATGATGTGTGTATGGATGTATCTCATGTGAATTAGGCTGTCATCTGTTCGACACTTGTTTATTTACTTTTTATGCGAATTTGATTATTTACATTTGACCTGTCAACCATTCAATCAGACACATATTGAGATTGAGTTCGAGATACACGCGATGCGCCTGAGAAAACAAGCTACGCATTTCCTTTGCGTCCGGCCCAAAAAATAAAAATAAAAAACGAAGAAGAAAAAAAAGAAAATTTGCTCAAAAACTTGGCCAAGTGAAAAATAAGAAGCAGCGTGAAGCCATTTCTATGCCAAGATACACACGCAGCACAGCGTAGATACATTTGTATCTGCAGATACTTTTGCTGTAGGCACGCCGAAGATACACATGTTTCTGGCCATAAATTGGTAATACATTAATTATTGTCATGACAACTGACAGACGGCCAATTAAAGCGCATTTGCTGAAATGTAAATTTATATATATATATACACAAACACACACACGCACATACACACACTTGAGATACATTTGGATGTATGCAGAGAGAAGTGGATTTTTGAGCACTTGGCACATGTAATTGGCATCGAACAACCGAATTATACAAATAAATTGTGCTGCTTATTGACTTTTCAAGTGGCGAGCTTACTCCGCTTCTTCTTTACATTCTGATTCTATGTGTGCGTGTGTATGTGTGTGTTGCCTTGGTTAGCTTGTGATTAGCTACCAAGTGGATTGGTATTAGGCAAATTCGCTTGATTTGCAATGTGAGCCGATTGGAAATATTTAAGCTTCGATTGGGGGAACTCGTTCATTTAAAGAAAAGTAGAATTTTATTCTGCTCAATGCTCAATGAATATTCTCGGGATTTTGATCTTGAGCCAATTCAAATTTATTTATGAAATACTCCAACTGGCGACCGCTTAATTTTTAGCTGAATCCAATAGAGAATTTGAAGCGAAATACTCTTGAATAACGAGATTTGAAATTTGTTAGTTTTAGGGTTTACAATTCTCGGGAATTGACATAAACATAAACTAGGGAGGGAGATCTAAAAGCATTGAGATTTGCGATTTAGTTAAGACTTTGATAATTCTCAAAATTCCTATAATCATAATCATTTTATTCGATGGATTCTTAAGTTATTTATGTACTAAAACTAAAGTTAATAAAGTTATTGTCACATCAAAAATATTTGCTGTGAATCAGAATGAATTCGATTTGTGTGTAAAACTATTATATTTCAATTAAATTAGAGAGACAAGAAATTAAAGAGGAAACAACTAAGACACTCTATAAGAAATGTTTAGACAACTTTTCACTACTATCTGAGAACCGTTCTCTCTCTATCTAGTTATCTTTTCTATGTGAATTGATATGCTTGTGATAGCCGGCAAAAGTTTATACTCTCATTACTGTATAAGCAACAAATTTGTAATCAACTTTTGCTGATTGGTGTTAGCGCTTGGCTCTGATTCCTGGTAATATATATATATATATAGTAATTAATATCTATGTATATCCCTATATATGTATGTTTATATTTAACTTGTTGTTGCTGCTTCTGCTTCTGTCCATCCGCAATGACATTGTAATATGATTCAACCTGGAGAGCACGCGTATCAAACGTCACAAACAACAACAACAACAACAACAGAAATGAAAGGCATTAGGCGACCTATCAATAATGCCACAAGCTCTGCAGGACACCACAGCCAAATGAAGTAAATGCTGATAATGTTGTTCGTGATGATGACGATGGCAATGACCATGATGATGACGATAATGATGATGATGAACGCGATTCCGCACTAATTGTTTTGGGCGGCTTTGCGCGTGTCGCTACTTTTTGTTGTTGTTGTTGTCGTTTTGCCTCTTTTCGTAGTGGCCTCTATTTGGATGTCAAATACACTTGGAGAAAAGCATATAACTAATTGCATTACGACCTTCACATGTGGAATGTAAAGATTTGTTAAAGATCCGTTCGAATCTGATCATAAGCTCAGTTACTTTATGCGAACGAGCTATCAGATATATCGATTTATGCTCCTTCGAGCTTCGGAACTCTGAAGTAGAGCTCGCCTAGAACATTAACTAAATAATTATTATTTGTTTTTCTTCATATTCTGCTATTAACTTTGTTCGTCTTTTCGTCAGGTGCAGCTTTTCATTTAGTTAAATTGTCGTTGGTTTTTCTATTTGCAACAGAAAAATTGAGAAGAATGTGTCCGCCTGGTTTAGTATTGCCTAATTCCAGGCGCCTAACGAGCCAAAAAGCCACATTAACCAACTCGCATTAGTTGGGACTGGGCGCAATTAATTTGCCTGTCGCGCCCCCCCTCTGGGCCCGCCTCTCCCCCTTAAAAAAGATCCACTTTCAGGGTCTGCTGGCAACCTGTCTCTCTTTTCTATTTTCTATTTTCTTCTGCCTTTGCAGCTATAAAAAAAAAGTTACTTTGCTTCGTTGCTGTTTGTTTTATGGTACATTAAAGTTGGCGAAATGGCGAATTTTAATGCCATTTTATGCAAATACATACACATATATATATGGATATATACACGAACGTTCGCTCATGTATCTATATGTATATCAATTTAAATATGTGATTCGCTCTAGGCGCACATTCCAAAGTTTTTCATGTTCCGTGCTTCGCTCTGTGCTCTGAGCTCTGAGCTCTTCACATGCATTGTCAAGCTTCTGGGTTTAATGGGCCCGTCTTCCAATTGTGCTGCACACACATACATACGCACTTCTGTGCCTATATCAACTCATCTATGTGTTGTTTGTCTACGATTATCATAAGTATTTGCCGAGTGTTTAACTGTGTGTGTGTGTGTGTGTGTGTGTGTGTGTGCCTAATGTGTGGGCTTGTTCAGCGGACCGATCCCTTGGGCAGTTACTGTGTTTATGTTTTTGCGCATTTCCATGCCTAAAAACGACTTGCTATAAGCGCTACGGCAACCGCCTGTCAAATGGTGATTATTTCAGACTTGCTATAAACTGTATAGCAAGATTCGTTGACAGTTATAGTAGATAAAACCTTACGTTGCTTATTTCATACTTGCTATACAATTTATAGTAAGATCCATTGACAACTTTAAGAGATAATACCATTCAAGAGTCAAATGTTTATTATTTTAAACGTGCAATATAATTTATAGCATGATTCATTGACAGCTTTGATTATTTCATACTTGCTATAAAATGTATAGCAAGATTCATTGAGAGTTTGTTACCGACAAATTCGAGCTATTAAAATTATAGCAAATAAACACGATGACAATACTCTCGAATATAACTGTTACTATAAGTTTAATATAAATAAAACTCCAATTGATGTCAAATTCGAGCTATAAAATGTCGCTATAACAATTATAGCATATCAAATTGATCTAAAACTCAATTGCATTACTCTCGAAAATTATGGATATCAGTTACTGTTACTATAAATGTACTATAAACTCACTATAAATATTGTATATTGTACAAATCCAAATTACAAATAATTTATCTATCAGATCTAATCATTACTATAAAATTACTATAAAGTTGCTACAAATCTGTATGTATACTGTACAAATCCAAATATAATTCTTTATTATTCGGTGCGACTATAAACTTGCTATAAAATAGCTTGCTATTTACTATAATGCATCGCTTACACGGCCGTAATTCAGCAAATACAAAGAGAAATGATATAATATTGTTCCAGATGCTAGTATATAATGAAAGTATGTGTAGTATTACAACAATATTGCACTCATTCCTAGAAAACCTTGAACCGCTTTACGAAAAAGAAAAACATGAAAATTTCTAGCCGGCGCCGCCTGGCAATTGACCTGCATTGTGTGGAGCGTAAACAATGCGACACCTGATGCAGGTTCATGCCCGGAGTTCAATCAATAAATCAATTTCTAGCTGTCGCAGCCTCAATTCTGACTGACAGACTGACTGACTGAGTGAGTGAGTGAGTGGCTCTGGCTATGACTGGGTCATGAGTCATGCACAGGTTCAGCCAGATTTCATCTGCGAACCACCCCTAAAAAGGGCGAACAGAGGAATACATTTCAACAATTGCGAGGCGCATCAAACAGGTTCCCTTTATTATGTGCATTGTGCGTCTTATCTTGTCCGTTGCTCGCTTCGGATATTTCCTGTGACTACCTTTCGCTCTCTGTCTCTCTCTCTCTCTCTTGCTCTGTGTCGCTCTCCCTCTCACTCTTTGGGTTCTCTCTGTCTGGACATATGCATTGTGTAGAGCTCGCAGCATTTGTGTCTGCAGCTCTTTTATCGAACTCTGGAAAAACCAGAGCAACTTCTGTTGCATCTGTGTTTCTGCCTATCTGTGTATGTGTGTGTGTGTATGTGTGTGGCATTAATTAGCAAAGTCTTGCCATAAAAACGGCGCTTGAAACGAGTTTCATTGCAACGCTTTCACATTGCTCAATCCATATAAAATATAAGCAAAATTTCAGAGAAGAAGCAAAGAAAAAAAAAAAAATAAATAAAACATGGCTGTCAACACTTTCGCAGACAATTACCACAGACTTTCCACAGTTTTCCATCATTGCAAATGAAAATATGTGTATAAAAAAGTACTATAAATACATACATACATATATGCTCAAGCTGAGAGATAATAAGTTATGCCAACTGATTTATCAGATCTAATTAGCTAGTTAATCTCTTTTATAGCAAACAATTCGAATTGCAACTTTGCTTTACTTGAAAGCCTTTCCGATTCATTCTGCAGAGATTTTCCTTTACTAACGCAAAACCCTTTAGTTGCCCCCCTCCGAAAAGCTAATGACCTCAGCTCGATAAACCTGATCTTTTAATGACTCACAACTTGAAGTTGATCAGTATTGTATTTCAATGAATTAATTATAATATTTCTTGTTTAGCAACTCACTAAATACATATTAGGCATAGCTGTCATACGAAATAAAAACCAAACAAAAAATTAAAAGAGACCTAGAATTCAAGGTCGATTCGCATCAGACGAAACTGAGCTGTCGTGACACCTAAATTGAGCTAAGTGCAATAGAGACGAAATCAGATATCGATGGACTATATAAGGTCGATATGGAAACCAGGCTGGTAATCTAAGAAATTAAATATAAATCATACCTACAGAAAAAACCCAGAAGGATCCACTTTGCAAATTTTAACATCAATGTTATTCTTATAATGTTAAAAATAAAGCAAATTTTGGGTACTAGTTTTATATAGATGGTATGACTTCTACTGAGTGCAATTCATATACATATATAATAATATTTATAATTTATCAGTATTTAATAAAACATAAATAAAAAAAAAAAAAAGTTTACCCTGGCTAAATTATTTAAAAATATTTAACATGCATGTTAAATCGAGTTGACAGCAGGAATAAATAAATTGATGAAAATATTATTGTATGTTAATTATATTCATTTACCATATACAATTCTCTTTATAGAGTTAACATTTACTTTCCACACCCTTTTGGAACTCCAACTTGTTTCAAAATATTTAACATGCATGTTAAATCAATTACAGTTGACTTCATGATAATATTAGCCTATATTTTTTGAATCCATTTACCATATTCAATTCTCTATATAGAATCCCACTGATAAATGCATGAAATCATCCATCTGTAGCTATCCATTTCAGCTATTTCCAACTTCCATATGCCAGTTTTTATAAAGTCGTCAAATACATATTCCGTATAATCTATCTATCTTTGATAACTTTCCAAAAGGTCAGCCAAAATTGAGGCAAGTCCGGCGTTCTATGCAAATCATCTCGATAATGAATGCAAATCGATAATGAATACACGTACAACAACAACAACAACAACAACAAAAAGAAGAAGAAGTAATAAAAAAATAAAAAATTATACGAGTCTATAAGAAAAATGAGCTGAAAAGAGAAACGCGACAAAACCGGAAAAGGAAATGATTCAAGCGCATTTTGAGCGTTCGCCTATTCGGCTGGTTTCTGTCTAATGTCTGTCTCTTTTTTTCCTATTATTATTACTATGTTGTTGTTGCTGTTGTTGTTTTCGTCTTTTATACAAGCATATATATATATATCTTCTTGTTTATTGTCAGTTTCGCCTTGTTGTTGTTGCGTCAAGGTTGTGTCTTTGACACAATGTGTAGCTCCACCAGAAACCGCTACGATTCCACTTGGCATTCCAATGCTCCCGCATAATTTGTGCCAGTGCTAAGAACATGAGACAAGTATTGACAGCTCTCTCTGCGTTTCAGCCAAATGTTGTTCCCCATCTTTGGCCTAATCCAAACGCGTGCCCTGTCACAAAATTGCGAGCAATTAAGAGCTTCTCCACTTAATGAAAAGCCGAAAAATGTGCCATAAATCTGCTTCTCAAAATGTCTTTTCTCATTTTCTGTTTGTGCTGCTTGTACATCAGTTGGCCATTAAAAAGTTTCTTTTCAACTTTTCCAAAAGCAGCCTAAAAAACTTTGTCCAGCCAACTGGAAATTTAGTGTCTCCAAATGCGAATTGGATTCCAATAAGACGTATTATTGCCAAATTATTATTTCGAGAATAAGAGCAGAAAGACGGAATTACTAAAACATTTCTAAACCTTATTTACGAAATAAAGTTAAATGATTTCTGGAAACTCAATGAGGAGTATGAGAATAAGCCAGATGAATCAATTGATATAAATCTTTCTCAAGAGTATCTACAATTCGTCACAACATTTGCTCTTCGGCTTGTTTTCATTGTTAATTGGTTTGGGGCCCAACAAAACGAAAAAATACAAAAATAAAAATGGTTAATGAGAAAGCAATCAAAAAGGAGAAAGGACTTACATGTAAATGATTTTATGATTTTATGGCAATCCACAGGCTTCCCAATATCATAAACATAAGCCGCGTGGAAAGGCACAGCTGGGCTATAAAATATATGTGCATACACACATACATACATACATACTCCATAAGTAGGCGACAATCAAAATCACGAGGAAAACCCCTAAAATGTCAAATGCTGTTGTCAAAGCTATTCAAATCTTCGTGGAAGGCCTAGTTGGGCCGTGACTCTAGATTGATGTGCTGTAATATATATACACATAAAGCTAGTAAATAATAATAAATATTGTTCAAGTTAATGTCAGAGTTTGTCAGCTACTTTACTCTTGACATACACATAGAAAATATATTCTGCGAATGAAATATGATATTTGAAACATTAATAAATAATAACTCTATGCCAAAGTGGATGACAAATTTAATCAATGTGGATAATGTGGATGTCAAACTACTACTTTCAAGACAAGTTAAATGAAGTTCGCATAATGATTAGCAATGATGTACTCAGCTATAGAAACTTAAATGAATGCTGAAGTAAATGCATCATCAGAAGACAGAAGCCCGGGTTAGCCACTTTAACTGGCAGTTAAATGTTAACATCCACCTGTTGCCGCGTCTAGCTGAAGTAGCTGCTGCTGAATATGAATATGTCGATATGTGTCAATTGATGGCACCGATTCGCGTGTTTGGGCAAATCAGCAAACTTTAAAATGAAAATAAAAATAAAAATACAAAATAATAAATAAAATATATTAAAATGACACAAAAGAGACAGAAAAAATTCGCGGAAAAGCAAAGCGCAACCAGTTTGGGGTTTTTTTGCCTTTGGTATGGTTTGGTTTTGGGTTGTATTTTATGTGTTTTTAACCAGAGCGACGCAAACGAAAATAACCGTTAAGTCTGTCTGCAGTCGTGTCTCGCAAAAGATATATAGTGAGAGGTAGAAAGAGAGAGATAGAAAGAGAGAGAGGGGAAGAGAGAGCGGGGTAGATTTGTATGTTCCATGCGGTTTTTGGGCACGTGTGTTTGCACAGACCACGAGAGAAAAAGCTGATAAACTGCAAACAAAAACAAAAGTTCGACGGAGAAGGAAAAAAAAACAAAGCCACAAAATAAGAAAAAGAGAAACGAGGTCAACTCTGTTGATGTTGCTGTCGGTTTGATTCTGTCGAAGCTCGAGTGGCTTTTGAGGAACTTTCGTTGTTGGCCAAAATTGGGCATTCGATCAAACTCTCTATATATATTAAAATATACATATATAAATGGCGGCACGGCCCAAAGTTTTGGGCTGTCAACAGTTTTTTGACAGATGGTATATTTGTTTTTCTTTTGGTAAAGTACGCAAATGACAGACTTGCGAATACCGGCACCTGTAAATTTACTGAGAAACAGGATACCTAAAAGGAACTGTGACTTACATGTACATACATCATAGATCTGAGCGTTTATTATTCTAAGGAATTCTTAATCTTAGTTTATTACATTTAGATGGAATTGTATAATTAAAGAAAAGTTCCTATTTTACGGTTCTTAGATCTAAGACCAAGAAAAGATTCCTTCAGTTCTATCTATAGATGAAACTCCATGGAAAGTTCATAAATTCGAGCTCGAAGAGATCAAAACTTGAATTGGCTTATAGAGCTCAGCAATATCTCTATCTCTACCTTTAGCACTTGTAGCCCAGCATACTCTGTTGAGCTCGCACAATGGCTTGGGTATTTCGTCTAAGTAATGTGCTACACATGCTCTGAGTGTGTGTGTGTCTCTCGTGCACTCACACTGAGAGAAATAACCCAACAGGAAGTCAATCTCAATGACAGTCATTAGAGCATGGCATAAAAGGCTTTCGGCTGATTCGATGATCTCTGCTCCAGCTCCGCCTTGTGTGAAACACTAGCTTCTACTTGAACCTGGACTAGAGTCAGTTTAGTGTGGGGGGATGTTTCTTAGAAATTGAGGGGACATCTCCCCCCTTACTCTCTCTCTCTCTCTTTCATTTTGGGTGGGCCACATACATACATACATTATTATTAGATTACTTTGCTTGAGGAGGCGCAGGCACTGTGCCACATGGCGCAGTTGTGCGTTGTTTATGGGAATATGCCACATGTGCACAGCACTCACACACACACACACATGCACATATACACATATATGTATACATGCAAGCTGTGACAGCCCACGCATACCCTGTCAACATGTAAACGAATGGAAATCACGCGGCGTTTGAGCTATGTGCATAAAAATAACAGCAGGAAATTAAAAGGATCCATACGTATGTATGTGTGTGTGCGTGTGCGTGTGTGTGTGTGTGTGTGTGTGTGTGTGCGTATGTTAAGGCACATTGCTAGCCTATTAAGGCTCATTGGTTAGCTGGTCAACGGAAATTTAATTGTTTTATTTTGCCTCTATTTCACTATTTGCTCTCTCGCTCTCTCTCCCTCTCTGCTTCAATCCTTCGAGACGTGCTGTTGGACCCACTCCCAATTGTTGCTCTTGTACATTTAATAAAGTTTATTGCATTTGTTTGAGCTCACGCCAACTGGCAAGCGACAATCGCGTGCCAGACACACTTGACATACTTCGAAACACAGAAAGAGAAGAAAATACTTTGGCCCTTGAGTCAATTATTGAAAAAGGATGTCAAGCACTAGAGTGTCCCTGTTGCATTGTGATTAAAAAGGTATTAGGATGATACGAAATGTATTGAGAATCAACAGCTTTATGGACACAAATAAACCGAGTGTCAGCAATATTTGTGAGTGGCCCCCACAAGGAAGTCAGACGCAATTGCGAAAGGGGAATTTTAGATCTTTACAGCAATTAACAAAAACCCAAAATACAATATATGATATACGTATATACGTATATATGAAAGTACGCAACTTAAAGATTGAATTCCCTGTTTAAGCTGTGCTACGCTTATCGGAGCTAAGGTTAATGGATTTTTTACGAGTACAAACTTTAATCAGATTTCTAATTAATCATTCGCCTCTCTATGCGATTTTCAACTGGTTTACAGGTGAACTGATAATAATATTATTTAACACTAGGTTTTTCTCTGCATTACAATTTGTTGCTATGGCTGCACTTCAATTGTACAAAATATGAATAGGAAATATACACATAATATGAATATGTAATATGAATTGTTGTAAACAATTTTAAATTCAATCTAATATCTCATTTAAACATACTTATCTAGGTATATTTGTGGAGAATCCCACTCCATTTATTCATGCCAATAATTTAGTTTCTATTGCCTTTTGCCTGTGCCAATGAAACTAAACTTCAAGGCCTTTCTCTGCAGTTCTCATGACGCAATGCGATCGCATCGATTGAGCTAATACGCTTCCCATTCTTAAATTCTGCTCTTAGCCCTACATCATTACACGCGTTACAAATTGACTCGAACAAAAAGCAAATTTCGCAATGCGTCGCAGCAGAAGCGCTGACAAATTACAAACAAAAAACACAGAAGAAGAACTATACGGCAATTACGCGCCAGCTAAATGAGCCAGATTGAGGAACTAGTAAGGCGAGAGGGGGAGAGAGAGAGAAAGAGAGTAGGAGTGAGTGAGTTAGAAATATGTAGATACATATGTATATAGAAAGGCAAAGACGTCTGCGACTGCGCGCGTTTTGACTTTTTGCACTTGCCTTTTGGCTGGCTTTTTGCTTTGTGCTTTAGCTTGAAAAAAGCTAAAAGTAAAATGCGCAAAAAGCAGCAGCAACAATAACAACAACAGCAACGCACGCAAAGCTATAAAAATGCCTTAAATGTCGTTTATATATCACACACACACACACACACACACACACACACACAGATATAGTATATAATAGGCATACATACAGATATATAGACATATATATGTATATATCTGTAGCTGTTTGTAAACTGGATGCGTCTTCTGCTGCTGCTGGTCAAGATTTTTTTTGTAGACAACAAAGCAAAAGCAACAACAACAACAACAACAACAGCAACAGCGAAAGACAACAGAACAACCTGTTTATTATTGTTGTCGTTGTTTTTGTTGTTGTTGTTGTTGTTGTTCGCTCATATTGAGCGAGATATGTCGACGGCGACAGGTTTTTTACGTTTCTTAATGCGGGCCAAAATCTCAGTAATGTGACGGCCAAAACACGCCCTCCCCTCTCTCTCTCTCTCTCTCTCTATCTAAACTCTCTTGTGCCCTCTCTGCACTCTTCTGGCTTGCTTAAAAGCTTCGAATCGCTGTGTTGTTAGCAACTTTTTGATTTTGTTCTAAGCTGCTGTGCAAGCGAGATGGCAGTACGGCTCTCTCGCAAAGCCGGTCTCTCCTCTCGCAATCTCTCTGCCCAGTGAGTGGACAAAACCGGTTTTGGCACTTTGTACAAAAAACTGCTCACTCGCTCTTGCTCAGCCGGCTAGGCGGGTATATTGATTTGTTGAACCAGTATGTATATGTGTAGGTATAGATGATCTGAGATAAATGGCTAATATTATAATGATATATGAATTAATTATTATGAATACCGTTTCCTTGGCATTACTTCATAATCATTCGCAATCTATGCTAAGAAATCTCTTGAAACTTTGGCTCAACTCTTATTTTCTGCCTCTACAGTGGGACTACCCCAATCTTGTGGCTTGTACAGGGTATCACTGCGGCAACTTCAGAGTTGTGTGTGTTGTCAGCAACACTTTGCTTATTAACAACACTCACTGATTGTCTTTGTTGTTGTTGCTGTTGCTGTTTGCTTGCCGGTCTTTTTATGCAGCGATTCGTTTCGGCTTGGCAAATATATTTTCAGCTCTGCCTTTAAGTTCAACTGTCAAATGCCGAGGCTGATGAATCACCTGTTGTTCGCTGTGAAAATGATTCAACTGCATTCGGGCTCATCTGCTCGCCGCTGCTGTGGACCATGCTCCACCTATTAGCTGCATTTTATTGGCCAGGTCTATTGGCTGCTTAGCTCTCTAGTCGACTTTCACTTTAATTGAATGCTATTAATTAGCCGCATTACAATTCCTGAGCACTGTAATTATACATGTCTATCCACATCGAAACCTCATTAAGACAAGCAAAATATGTGACAAAGCCTAAGTGGATTGTTGATTGGATCACCCACATTAACATACATACATACATATATAGTATATCTACGAGCATTCATATATCAATTCACTTGTCAGTCTAATGCGTGAAAAATTACAGATTGTGTGTGAGCATTTGTGTCTGTATGCATGTGTGTGTGTGTGTGGCAATGTCAAGTGTACTCTATGGATTATGGTATGGTTTATCGAATCGATTTGTGATTTGCATAGAACATTTGTTAAAAATACGGATTTGCTTTAAAATACAAGTTTGAGACAGAGAGAAGTTTGGTTTAGTCAATCTCTGCCTGTTTACTTAGATTATTGAGAATTGCATAGAAAGGAGCTTGTTAGCTTAAATGGGAATTTTATACTACTGTAAAACTATTGTGTAGTTAAAAAAAGTTAAAGTTTTCTTTTTGCATTGCTAGTAAGAGGTTTGAGCAATTATAATTCATCAATTGTATTGCTAAGTACGGATAGTTAAAAAATACAAAAGTTGTAGAAAACTGGAACTAAATAAAATGGGGTTTAATTCGCTGAACAATTTAAAGATGGAATAGAGTGAAGGTCAGAGAATCGCTAATGACTCTCGTTCAGAATTAAGCTGATTGATATATTTTCTTTTTATATACCCCCCACCAGTGAGAATTGCATAGAAAGGCGCTTTTTACGCTGTCATATGCTTACTGTTCTCATAGACTTCTAGTGAACTCGGCTTGATTAAACATTTTCAAACTTGACTTGGTATTTGTTGTAGGCTTAAAAATAACCTTATGAGAATTGCAGAGAAGGGCGCATTTTAAGTATAAGTTTTCTATGAAATATTTGTTATTTATCTTACCCGAAGGCTTAAGTCACCTACAACTTCCGAGTGCCCAATGTTGAGCCTAAATATTTTCAGGGCTTGTAACACATATCTAGCTGTTGTTGTTGTTGCTGTTGTTGTAAAGGTCGTGTTTGTGTTGGAAACCTGAATAGACTGAACGTGTAAACAAATGCTTATAAAAATATTTAGATAAGTGCGACAAGTGAACAAGCTCCACATACGTACATACATACATATGTATATGTAGGTATACTCGTACATATGTATGTTCTGAGTTCTTGGGCTCGCCTCGAAACAGAATTCCAATAAGACTTTCAGTGTTTGCTTGGCAAACAGGGAAATAAATTGATTAGCCGAACGATGCGTAAAAGGCGCAAAATTTGGAATTGTGATTTGAGTGATGGATCATTAAGGCGATAATCATCAATTAAAATCCGACACGATGACCATTAACAGCCTCGCTCCGAGAAACCTTTCGCCACGTGCTTAGCTAAATAAAACCTATGGCAGAACTTAGCTTTTCTGACTTTGATTAATTAAAATTTGCGAATAAAATTATGGTCCAAGCATATGACAATAAATTTGCTTATCAAAACTTTGCAATCTTCTTCACAGAAACTGGTTCACTTAAAAAGAGAGCGAGAGAGAGAGAGAGAGAGAGAGAGAGAGAGGGGAAGTGAGAGAGAGAGAGTGAGATGCCGGCTATTGATATATAGATAAAACTAGGTGGAGCAAGAAGTATTTGAATTTATTTTTCTCTAGGCTAAGGCAAATTAACTAAGCATTTTTTTTTTTGGTCGTTTCTTTTATTTCGGGTTTTTCGTGTTTCTGTTATTTAATTTTTTCCGTGTTCGTTGCGGTTCAAGGCAAAAAGGCGTAAATTTGCAATTGAATTAAAATGAAAATGAAAATTTCATGAGCGCTGAGCCGGAGTACATTGAACCGATATGAAATCGACTGCAAATACTAGTATTTTTTTTTTTTTTTTGTGTTTGGTCTATTTCGAATACCCTTCGCAACGAGTTTCGACGCACAAACAAGAAACGAAAAGGAAAAATCGAATTTGAGTTAAATTGAAATTGAAAATTTTGCAGCTTTTGTTTGCTGAAGACGCGGGGCGTGGCACGCCATAAAAATGTATTTCGTGCGCAAGCAAGTGCGTAAGAAATACTAGAAAAAAATACCGCAAAATCGAAGCTGGAAGAGCAGCGGAGAGACGTAGATAAATTACGATTTCGAAAAACTAGAAGCGGAGCCCATTGGACCGCACGGGATAATCGGATTTTCGTGTATCGCAAGTTTGGAACAAAAAGGCAGCACAACGGCGACCATCGGCTATCAAATGATGAAACGACGCTGGTCGAACAATGGCGGCTTCCTGCGCATCCACGAGGAGTCCTCCTCGGAGGTGACCTCCTCCAGCAATGGCCTCGTCCTGTCCTCGGGCCTCAGCATGTCGCCGTCGCCGCTCGACTCGCCCGACTACGGCGACCAGGGCAGCTGGCTGTGCGGCAACGATGCGGGCCAGCATTACGGCAACACCTTGGGGCATGCCACGGCGCAGCAGCAGAGCGTCATTACGCTGGCCATGCACGGCTGCTCCAGCACGCTGCCCGCCCAGACCACCATAATACCCATCAACAACAACAACAGCAACAGCAGCAACAACAACAACAGCAGCAGCAACAACAATAACAACAATAATGTTAACAACAATAATAATAACAATAGCAACGGGTACGTGCCGGGCGCCACGAACCTCGGCTCGCTCACGAATGGGGGGCACATGGTGGGCAGCCTGGTCAGCGGCATGCAGCAGCTGCAGCAGAACGGCCATAGTTTGATTAACTCGACCACGCCCACACCGGGCTTGCACATGCAACAGAACGGCATCAATGGCTCCGTCGGCGGGGCAGCAGTGGGTGGCATGGCCTCCATCGGCCTGGGCCTGAGCGCGCTCCATCACACGAACGGCAATTCCAACGGACTGGGCTCGAATCCGGGCAATGGGACAGCGGTCGGCGTCATGGGCGTGCCCATGAGCATGGCCATGCAGCATACGCCGCGCAGTGATTCAGCAAATTCCATTTCATCAGGTTAGTGGGCTCCCCATTCCAATAACTCCCTATAAGCTCGAATAGTTTAAGATCCCAAACTGAATAAAGAAACTACAGTCGATGGTTGGTCGATGTTTCATATAGAGGAGATATCATCTAGTATACAAAAATACTAGGATTTTGATATAGGCATATTATAGAACTTTAGTCTATACTGCTCTGCAGTATAATATATTATAGTCTATAACATAAATAGTATTATATAGTATTTTTTATGAATATACAAAATTATAGTTTATGTCATATACAGATATTATTATATATAATTAAAATTACTATTTTATATTATTATTATTCATATATTACTCGATAGATGTTTACAGTGTTGCTAAAGATGTTGTAAATTTATTTAACACTTTACTTTTACAATACACAAATAGTATATTTTCAATATATCAAATATGCAATGGACACATTATTTAAAAAATATACCTTAAAATTTTCAATTTTCAGTGTTGAAAAATTCACTATAAACAAAATAAATTATGTTTAAAATGATTAGCTGTGAATTATACTATTCAAATGTCTTATAGAATATAGGATTGTCACTGAATTGAGCAAATTGTATTTTTTCAATTGTGAGTGTTGGAAAACGCTTAAATTTCATTTGAATATAATGTGAGGCTAACATTAACTTCAGTGCGGACTTTCAGTTTTGTTTAATGGTGATTGTTTATAAAGCTTTGCTCTTAATAGATGCTCAAAGCCACGCCCCTTTGACAACCTTTAGCCCCTTTGTCCCGTTGCCCCGTTGATGCACACTGCACTAATTAAATTTAATTGCATTGAAATATATAGTATTATTATGATGCACTTTTTACGAGCTGCATTCATTGCTTTTGTTTATGCACACAAACACATACAGATATATCGATGCATCTGTGTGTGTGTGTGTGTTGAGTACGAGCAAGCGAAGTCCAGAGCAGAGCACAGAACGAGGGATGGAAAACACCATCAACAGCACTTAAAGACTTTCCAAGCAACAGTGTGTGAGCGAGCGAGAGAGATAGAAAGAGGAGATAGAGAGAGGGGGGAGGGAGCGCTGATGCATTCATTGCTGTTGTTGTTTCGTTTATGCGTTTGCTTCGCACTTTATCAGCCAGCGTCACGGCAGGCTGCACCACACACACAGACACACACTCCAACACACACACACACACTCACACACACACAATATGCAGCCATAAGGGCAGTTGGTGTAACTCGAACCTACCTCAAGCTGTTCTATATTTAGCAAACAAACGCACTCTCTTAGTCTCTCTTTCTCTCTCTCTCTCTCTCTCTATCTCACTCTCACACTCCCTCACCCGCGCTGTCGCTGCTTGGCTCCTGGGCTCGTGTCTTCGATCGAACTCCAATTGTTGGTGACGTCAGAGGGTCGAGTGACCTTCGGCTGTCGGGCAGACGACCTCGTCCTCGTGCTTAACTGCATTGGGCGACTGCAGCACTGCGAAAGCGGGTCACCGAGCTTGTGCAGAGCAATTTGCATGCTGCACTGTGACCCAATTTCCAGGGAGGTCAGGGGTCAGGGGCAACTGTTGCTGCTCCAGCTTCCGGATGTGACACAGATTGTCCCTTGTCCGTATTACGTATTCCGTTTTCCGTATTCCGGCCAACCAACATCCAGCCAGACATTGAGTGAGCGCCATGTCAGGGTCAGGTCAACTAAGGATTTAGCTTGAAAAAAAAACAAAAACAAAAAAAAAAACAAACAATTTATACGAAATAATGATTGTGTAGAATCTGCAGTAATATTCCATTAGCGAATGACATGATAACCAGTTAATAAAGTGAATATTATAAGCCTGAGGAATATATTATTCAAATAGAGTATTCATAAAATACTCTTGCTATGAATACACGAATAGATCTTTATAACTCATCCATATCTGTATTTGCACATACCTTCTCTACTATTCTCTCTAACTCATTTGTAACTATTAATGGCTCAACTTGAGCTTTGGATTTTGAATGGTTTGACTACAAAGTCTTAAGTTCGAAAATCACTTAAACTTGAGATTGCTCATCTTATAGAGTATATTAAAAATTGAGCGAAATATCATCTGATTAAAAGCGATATTACCCAGGCGTAAGCTGAGCTGTTAACTTAACATTACTCAAAATGTCGACGGCTAACGTCTGCTAAGGCAACAAATTCGAAGCTCATTAGTTTCTATTTAACACTCAAATTTTACTCTGCTCCTCTACCATCTCTTTCACTACCATTCTCTCATTTTACAGTGAGTGAAGTGCAGCTCGAGCAGCTGTGCTGTGCTTTGTTATGGTTATTCTTCCTCTTCTGTTCCGTCTCCGTCGACGCTTCAAGTGGCTTTGAACTCAACTCGTAATTTTTGAGTAAATTTGGGTCACTGGTGCAGCCAAAAAAAAAAAAAAAAAAAAAAAAAACTATAAAATGCCGTTGCTCACTAAAGACCGCAAGGACAAAGCTGTCGAATGTGCATATGACTGCACACAGCTCTCCCGCTCTCTTTGCCACGCTCTCCCTCTCTCTCTCTCTCTACACAGTTTTACGTGCCATTGCAAGCGTTGTAAACTCAAGTACATGACCTTACCCCTGCAGACAAGCAAATCCAAGCAATCCGATGCTAACGTTGATGGCGACGCCGACGCAGACGCCGACAGCGCAGCTAAGCAACTACCGGTAACGACATCAGCTTCTGCTGCTGCTGCTGCTGCTGCGGCGGCTGCGGCGGCTGCTACGTGTGTGCGTGCTTTTTGCACAATTGTTTTTTGGCCGGCTCTGAGCTTATTATTTGCATTTCTTTTGTTAGATTTCGGGCATGGGTTTTGCTCTGCTGTTAGGGTGGCAAGCATAATTTTTAGGGTTGCTCTCATTCTGTTTCTGCTACGACGATCCTATGCGTCAAGGACAGCAACAATCAAAGCAAGGCAAAATGTGTGCAAATTCAAAAATAAATAAAGCAAGCGATTTATATGGCAACATCAAATAAAGGCGATAAACAAAATACAGAACGATAACAGTAGCAATTGACGCTGCCGTCACTGTCGATGCCAACATTGTCTGCTGGCGGCTTTTAGCTTGCACTCACACATACACACACGACTGCAGTTCATTTGTCACACAGTTTTGAGCGTGTGTGTTTGTGTGTATTCGCATGACGAAAAAAATGAGGTCAATGATTTTGTGCGCCGCCATCGTCAGTTATCGACGTCGCGATCGAGCAGTCGGCCGAAGCGCACTTCGTATGCAAGCCCCAAGAATCAAACCCAGCAGCAACAGCAACAGCAACAGCAGAAACAACAGCTAATGAGCGTAAACCTCTCTCGCGCTCTCCAGCTCTCCCACAGACACCCGCAAATTAAAATGGACTCGCGTGCGCGCTCATATTATTAACAGCGCTGCTATTGTTGCTGTTGATGTTGCTGTTGCCGCCGCTGTAGTTGCTGCTGGTGCTGTTGTTGTTGTTGTTGTTGTTGTTACATGGCGTGCACAAATTTGTATTCATGCTATAAGCAAACTACATTTTGTCTACTTTGTATGAACAAGATATTTGTTGTTGTTGCAGCGGCGACAGTTGCTGTTGTTGCTGGCTACTTGTAATTACGCCGTCTCTTTCGAACGCTTTGACATTGATAAGCATGCGCGTTGCTGCTTCGGCCAGTGCATGACAGTTGCGCCTGACTTTGACTTTTAGTTTGTTTTTGCTGGCTTCTTTTTTTAATTTTCAGCAAACGATTTGTCATGGCAAAGCAATGCAAACATTTGTAATTTGCATACGAAAAGATTATCAGCTGCTTTGCAGTCAAACGATCGTCTGCTACTGTGCTCAAATTACCATACAGATAGTTAACATTATATACAGACGTATGTACATGTGTGCGTAACCTCATCTTAAGGCTTAAGCACTGAGAAATTCATTAGACAGCCAAAAAGTGCAAGCGGCAACCATTTTGAAAGTTACTCACATGCGTGTGACGTCAGCCTGTGAAAGCTTTGCCAGCACAGCAAATACATACACATGCACGCCCATGCCAATATGCATACACATGTATGTATATTCGTACAGCCATACACACATGCATGTGCATGTATTTTGCATGTTCTTCGTGTTTGTGCATTCTTAGTATGTTTCTTGCTGTTGTATTTTCGGCTATTTTCGTACACTTGGCATTAATTTGCAATCAAATGAGAAACGTAAAGAAAGCGTCACCGCCGCTGTCAGCGCAGTCGTTTCTGCTGCCGAGAGGCTTTTTTTCTGCCTCTTGCCTTTAGTCAACGTCAAGTGCATTAGCCGTTGAAGCGGACTGCGATAGCGACAGCGACAGCGGCGTCCACGTCGACGTCGACGTCGACGTAACTAGTATTAGTTGAGTGAATGTGTGTGCGTCGTGTGTGAGTGCATTTAGCGAACACGTTTTTATAGGTTAATGACACAACCGGCTGTATGCGCGCGCGGCCGCCACTAGAAACTATTTCATATACTACAATTTAATTAAATTTAGTTTTAAAAACAACACGCAGCTGCTCTCATAGAAATAAAATAAAAAGTGAAATTGACAGCAAGCTGATTTGCTGATAAAATACAAGCATCACACACACACGATCACACACACAATCAGAATGTATGTAAATATTTCTACGTTTCGCGCCACTGTGGGGCTAAATATAAAATTAAAAATTAAAAAAAAAAAAAATGAAAAAAAAAAAAAAAAAAAACAATAAACATATTTAGGCAGCACGCAAACTATGTCAGTAGTGTGTATGCACAAATGCTGTGCATACATACATACTATTATGTACATAGATACATACATATATATGTATATGTGTATTTATGTATATTTAAGTATTTTTATTAGCCAAAGAGAAAAACAAGAACAACAAGTTGAAATAAAAGTGGCAGGAATTTGTGTTCGAAAGCAAAATGAACAAACAACAAAATAAAATGCTAAGAATACACTTTTTCTTATTAGGCAATAACAGCGAAGAGAGCGAGAGAGCGAGACTGAGTGAGTTCAGTGAGTGAGAGTGCCGTTGGCGCTCTCTCAGCGCACGCAAGAGCTTTTGCGTTGAGAATGAATGCGCAGACAGACCAACTAACACACAATTTAAGCTTGCTTCGTGTCTTGCGGTAACTGTTTTTATTTTTCCATTGCGGCCTGCATTCTGGGAGAGTCAAACAACTTTCTAATAAGCCGTTCGTAAGCGCAGCTCAGCAAACAAGTTTCGCTCTCTCTCGCTCACAAACACACAAGCGAATTCCTCTGCGCTCAGTTACACATATACACACACACACGCATACGCTAACATGAATACACTCATTCTTGACTTTCTTCTCGTTCAGCTTCTTCTTTGGTTGCTTTATGGCTGCTCACTTTCTTTCGCTGGCTTCTAGAAATGCGCTGCTGCAACAACAACAACAACAACAACGATAACAACAACCATTTTTGTCTCGGGTGAAAGTTGTTGTTGCAGCTAAGCGTGATTTTCCACTTTTTCTTTAGCTTTTGTTTTCTGTTGCGCTGCAGCAGGTAAAAAACTGTGAATTCGCTCTGTCTCTTTCTTCTTGCTCTCTGTCTCTCTCAATACCTCTCTTGTTGCTTTTGATTTATGCTGGCGCTGATTGCCGCCAATTTTGATTTTTACATAAATTTCCCATGCATTCAAATTTGAAACAACAAAGAAAAGCAAAATGATTGCGGCCAATTTGAACTTGAAATCAGCTGCCAAGCTGCCAATTTGGCCCGAGCGAAAGGCGTCAAGAAGCTAACAGTAAATGGCGTGACTGCACTTACATACATGTGGAAAGTGCAAGCGCGCAAAAAGTGAGAAAGAGCAACAGAGAAAGATAGCTATCGATTATGATCGCGGTCATCGATAATAAGAGTGCTCTCCTAGTCGGGACTGCTCGACTTGGAGATACCCAGCGATCTTCGATTAGTTGATATTCCAGCATCCAATCTGCCGTGCCTCCCATTCTAAATTTTCAATGGGCAATGGGTATAATGAGCGCCTGACAGGTTGATTATAGCACAAACTCCTCTGATCACGTTTGCAATCGAAGTTCAACAAAATTGATGAACATGAAAAATGGGGTCACAATTGATTGAATAGAATATTGCTCGATTATTTGGCTCCATTGGCTTACATAGAGTTAGCGTGGGATTATAAATATATATATGTGATATAAATACTTATATTTGTATTTATATTTATCTTCATGTTAAACCATTCACTTAATAGAATATTTTGGAGACATTTTTGACATTTTTTGATTTTAGTATAAATATCAGCCTAAGCAAAATGTAAATTTTATTTTGTTAAATTCGCTTTCATATTTTGAAGAGCTGTTAATTATTTTACCATTCGCTCATTAATTAACTCGGCTGAAACTAAAAACTAAACACGAGTTCTCAGCAGATATATAAATATTTTAAACGCTTCATTTGCGAATAAAAAAATATAGAAAAATAACTAAACTGTGTAATACTCGATCACGACTAAAAAGAGGCAAGTTTATGAATGATGAATGATGTATTCGCTGGTGGCAAGGAGTTGTTCAAGTTGAATTCAATCATTACATCTCAATAATTAGAATACAGTTCTCAGTATTCCCATTTCATTAAAGAGGAAGAAGAGTATGAGAAGAGCATTGATAGATGTATACGCTGTTGATTATCAATCGCTTTGAAGTTCAAGTTGGATAAGTTTTTTAAACTGAATTCAATCATTATATCTCAATTCAATCGATTCTCAGTATACTGTATACTTCCATTAAATACTGTGCCACTTCCCAGCAAGGGGAACACATGCAGTAAAAATAATAGCCAGATATACTCGTTTTTCGCTTCGTTAGCGAGTATAAACAGATTCTGAATCGCAGCACAGTTTCACTTTTGGCATCCGCCTTGACATTAATGGGCGTCCACAATTATTTGCGAATCGAAAAAAATACTATATGCTGTGCGGTATATTTAAATTGGCTACATTAAATGAATCAAAAAAGTGGATGCAAAATTTATAAATCAGATTTTTAATATTATCGTTTTTTTTTTGCACGTCATCGTTGGCAATGAGAACTTTTTTGTTTAAGCCATGGCCAGGAAAAAAACCCAAAAAAAAAAAAACGAAAGCACACACAAATTAAGCAGCTAAAATTACATTAAATTTTCAGTATTTTCTTAGTATTTATTGTTGTTGGCATCCGATGAGCTCATTAAAATGATTTTTCTTTCGCATTATTCACAAATAGAGAGGGTAGTCCCACTATTTGGTTTATTTTTAATTAATTACAACTAAGCGTATCGCGTGTTACTTCCCTCCCCTCCCCCTTCCCCTACGTCTGTGTCTTGCTCGTCTTTTAGTATTTTTGCTGTGAACCTTAACCCTTAACGAGCTACAATTCCTAGACTCTTGAAGTCGCCTCCCCGCGTCTAGCTGACACGCAATTCACCTTTTTGGCCAGGTGAAAATTGAGTTGACGCCCCATTTGCACTGCCATAAAACACGCTATATATGTATGTATATAGATATATATTGTACATATATATAGATACATATACATATATGATTCGATTTTTAGTTATTGCATCGCTCGACTTTTTACGATGCAAATTTAATGAGTTCTATAAAAAGAGAATCGCATCATAAAAAATACTACAAATAAAACTGCAAGCTGCGACAACGTTGACAATTAATAAACTTGAATGCAGTTTTACGACGACGACGACGACGACGACGAGCTGCAAATAGTTTTTCTATTAATGGACTCGCCATTAAAACATTTATGCTAGACTGGGCAAGTGTTTATATATACCGTGAGGGGTTAAATGTGCACGTTAATTAAAAGTAATTAATTACTTTGCTTTTATGGATTCGCGCACCAAGAGAATTGAGAAAAACAAATCCACAAGGTGCTCGCCTATGGGAGATTCACATGAATCACTCACATATGCAGAAATATCTATATAATATTTGTATACCTAACCAGGAATTTATTAACTTATTTATTTGTTCCTTTCCGATCTTTGGTGTCTATCGCAAAGCTTTGATCAACCAAAAGATCAGTCAATTTATTTATTAATATCGTTTATAGAATAATTATTTGTATAATAGCACTGCATATTCACATGCATACATATACATATATTGTTGTAAGGTATTTGAATGTACATAGTTTAACAAGCCCTAAATAACTTGCGTAATCCATTTATAAACAAACCCGACTGATTTATTACCTCATTCTTTATCTTGCAGGTATGTTCCATTTATGCAAATCGTAACTTATCACAAAATGTCCACACAACATTATTACGGGTAAGCCGCCTAAATATGTGAGCAACAGAGGGAAAGACAAGAGAGAGAGAGAGAGAGACAGATATGCATTGGCTAGATAAGAAAGTAGTGTTAGGAAGTAGGTCAGCTATTTATAAACTTATCGACAGCCAATATAATTATAACTGTTTGTTGGAGAGAACTAGAGAGAGTGAGAGTGAGAGAGATAGAGAGAATGAAATACATTGCTATTTCTCGAATCAAAGAGAGAGAGAGAGAGAGAGAGATGGATTAATAGAAAGAGAGAGAAAGCTCGATAGCAATGGATAAATTATCAACAATTGATAAATTATCGATAAAGTGATCGTTATGTTAAATTGATCAACTATCGATTGATTTAGCAATATGTTAACATAGGGTCAACTCTTTTAGAACGAATTGGAAGTGTAGAATGAAAGAGATTACTCGAAATGAGAAAGAGATTACTCAATATGAGAATGTTTTTCGGTAAGGAGGATTACAATCTGATAAGCTATCGATAAATTGATCGCTCATCGATGAATGGTGGCTAACGCTTCAGTCACTCTAGCTGCTTCTTCACACGCTCTCCCGCAAATGACAATTCGACTGTGGCCAGTTTGTTCAGTAAACAATTCAGTTCCATCTGGTTGGGAAATTTATTTCAATTACACGCACAAATCAAGCCAGGGCCGAGAAATGCGCTGCTGCAACAACAACAACAACAACAACGATAACAACAACCATTTTTGTCTCGGGTGAAAGTTGTTGTTGCAGCTAAGAGTGATTTTCCACTTTTTCTTTAGCTTTTGTTTTCTGTTGCGCTGCAGCAGGTAAAAAACTGTGAATTCGCTCTGTCTCTTTCTTCTTGCTCTCTGTCTCTCTCAATACCTCTCTTGTTGCTTTTGATTTATGCTGGCGCTGATTGCCGCCAATTTTGATTTTTACATAAATTTCCCATGCATTCAAATTTGAAACAACAAAGAAAAGCAAAATGATTGCGGCCAATTTGAACTTGAAATCAGCTGCCAAGCTGCCAATTTGGCCCGAGCGAAAGGCGTCAAGAAGCTAACAGTAAATGGCGTGACTGCACTTACATACATGTGGAAAGTGCAAGCGCGCAAAAAGTGAGAAAGAGCAACAGAGAAAGATAGCTATCGATTATGATCGCGGTCATCGATAATAAGAGTGCTCTCCTAGTCGGGACTGCTCGACTTGGAGATACCCAGCGATCTTCGATTAGTTGATATTCCAGCATCCAATCTGCCGTGCCTCCCATTCTAAATTTTCAATGGGCAATGGGTATAATGAGCGCCTGACAGGTTGATTATAGCACAAACTCCTCTGATCACGTTTGCAATCGAAGTTCAACAAAATTGATGAACATGAAAAATGGGGTCACAATTGATTGAATAGAATATTGCTCGATTATTTGGCTCCATTGGCTTACATAGAGTTAGCGTGGGATTATAAATATATATATGTGATATAAATACTTATATTTGTATTTATATTTATCTTCATGTTAAACCATTCACTTAATAGAATATTTTGGAGACATTTTTGACATTTTTTGATTTTAGTATAAATATCAGCCTAAGCAAAATGTAAATTTTATTTTGTTAAATTCGCTTTCATATTTTGAAGAGCTGTTAATTATTTTACCATTCGCTCATTAATTAACTCGGCTGAAACTAAAAACTAAACACGAGTTCTCAGCAGATATATAAATATTTTAAACGCTTCATTTGCGAATAAAAAAATATAGAAAAATAACTAAACTGTGTAATACTCGATCACGACTAAAAAGAGGCAAGTTTATGAATGATGAATGATGTATTCGCTGGTGGCAAGGAGTTGTTCAAGTTGAATTCAATCATTACATCTCAATAATTAGAATACAGTTCTCAGTATTCCCATTTCATTAAAGAGGAAGAAGAGTATGAGAAGAGCATTGATAGATGTATACGCTGTTGATTATCAATCGCTTTGAAGTTCAAGTTGGATAAGTTTTTTAAACTGAATTCAATCATTATATCTCAATTCAATCGATTCTCAGTATACTGTATACTTCCATTAAATACTGTGCCACTTCCCAGCAAGGGGAACACATGCAGTAAAAATAATAGCCAGATATACTCGTTTTTCGCTTCGTTAGCGAGTATAAACAGATTCTGAATCGCAGCACAGTTTCACTTTTGGCATCCGCCTTGACATTAATGGGCGTCCACAATTATTTGCGAATCGAAAAAAATACTATATGCTGTGCGGTATATTTAAATTGGCTACATTAAATGAATCAAAAAAGTGGATGCAAAATTTATAAATCAGATTTTTAATATTATCGTTTTTTTTTTGCACGTCATCGTTGGCAATGAGAACTTTTTTGTTTAAGCCATGGCCAGGAAAAAACCCAAAAAAAAAAAAACGAAAGCACACACAAATTAAGCAGCTAAAATTACATTAAATTTTCAGTATTTTCTTAGTATTTATTGTTGTTGGCATCCGATGAGCTCATTAAAATGATTTTTCTTTCGCATTATTCACAAATAGAGAGGGTAGTCCCACTATTTGGTTTATTTTTAATTAATTACAACTAAGCGTATCGCGTGTTACTTCCCTCCCCTCCCCCTTCCCCTACGTCTGTGTCTTGCTCGTCTTTTAGTATTTTTGCTGTGAACCTTAACCCTTAACGAGCTACAATTCCTAGACTCTTGAAGTCGCCTCCCCGCGTCTAGCTGACACGCAATTCACCTTTTTGGCCAGGTGAAAATTGAGTTGACGCCCCATTTGCACTGCCATAAAACACGCTATATATGTATGTATATAGATATATATTGTACATATATATAGATACATATACATATATGATTCGATTTTTAGTTATTGCATCGCTCGACTTTTTACGATGCAAATTTAATGAGTTCTATAAAAAGAGAATCGCATCATAAAAAATACTACAAATAAAACTGCAAGCTGCGACAACGTTGACAATTAATAAACTTGAATGCAGTTTTACGACGACGACGACGACGACGACGAGCTGCAAATAGTTTTTCTATTAATGGACTCGCCATTAAAACATTTATGCTAGACTGGGCAAGTGTTTATATATACCGTGAGGGGTTAAATGTGCACGTTAATTAAAAGTAATTAATTACTTTGCTTTTATGGATTCGCGCACCAAGAGAATTGAGAAAAACAAATCCACAAGGTGCTCGCCTATGGGAGATTCACATGAATCACTCACATATGCAGAAATATCTATATAATATTTGTATACCTAACCAGGAATTTATTAACTTATTTATTTGTTCCTTTCCGATCTTTGGTGTCTATCGCAAAGCTTTGATCAACCAAAAGATCAGTCAATTTATTTATTAATATCGTTTATAGAATAATTATTTGTATAATAGCACTGCATATTCACATGCATACATATACATATATTGTTGTAAGGTATTTGAATGTACATAGTTTAACAAGCCCTAAATAACTTGCGTAATCCATTTATAAACAAACCCGACTGATTTATTACCTCATTCTTTATCTTGCAGGTATGTTCCATTTATGCAAATCGTAACTTATCACAAAATGTCCACACAACATTATTACGGGTAAGCCGCCTAAATATGTGAGCAACAGAGGGAAAGACAAGAGAGAGAGAGAGAGAGACAGATATGCATTGGCTAGATAAGAAAGTAGTGTTAGGAAGTAGGTCAGCTATTTATAAACTTATCGACAGCCAATATAATTATAACTGTTTGTTGGAGAGAACTAGAGAGAGTGAGAGTGAGAGAGATAGAGAGAATGAAATACATTGCTATTTCTCGAATCAAAGAGAGAGAGAGAGAGAGAGAGATGGATTAATAGAAAGAGAGAGAAAGCTCGATAGCAATGGATAAATTATCAACAATTGATAAATTATCGATAAAGTGATCGTTATGTTAAATTGATCAACTATCGATTGATTTAGCAATATGTTAACATAGGGTCAACTCTTTTAGAACGAATTGGAAGTGTAGAATGAAAGAGATTACTCGAAATGAGAAAGAGATTACTCAATATGAGAATGTTTTTCGGTAAGGAGGATTACAATCTGATAAGCTATCGATAAATTGATCGCTCATCGATGAATGGTGGCTAACGCTTCAGTCACTCTAGCTGCTTCTTCACACGCTCTCCCGCAAATGACAATTCGACTGTGGCCAGTTTGTTCAGTAAACAATTCAGTTCCATCTGGTTGGGAAATTTATTTCAATTACACGCACAAATCAAGCCAGGGCCGACTTGGGGTTGTAATGGCATTCCATCGTGGAGGTACTCGGGCGGCGCATACTTTGGCCCCATCCGACTGGTTCCGTCAATTAAGGCGGCACACTTCCCCCGCCCCCTTAGGCCCGCCACCGTCCGTGTTTGCCCTGTCTGCTCAGTACTCAATTGTATTGTATTTCTAATTCCTATATGCACTCACCGCATTTGCCCGAAAAACAAAACGAAAAGCATACAGAAGGAGAAGAAGAAGAAGAAGACGAAACTGTTTAGCCCAGCAGAAAGTGAAACACATGACCCCAAAAACCCCGAAAAAAAAGAGTGAAGCAAATGTAGAACCTAAAACCCCAAACTCAACCGAAATCGAAATCGAAATCGAAATGGAATTCGAATCAAATGGAGCTGGAAGAAAAAACAAAATTGAATAAAATGAAGAAAAATTCAATCCAATTCCCCATTGGAAAAGATATTGAATTCAATTGTTCGTGTTGTCTTTCATGGCCCGCTTTTTATACCCTGAACCCATTGAAAATGGGAAATCAGGGTATAATGGTTTTGTTAAAAGTATGTAACAGGGAGAAGGAGGCGTGGCAGACCCCACAAAGTATATATATTCTTGATCAGGGCGACAAACTGAATCGATTTAGCCATGTCCGTCTGTCCGTCTGTCCGTCTGTCCGTCTGTCCGTATGTATGAACGCGTCGATTTCCGAAGATATAGAAGCTAGAGACTTCAACTTTTTTTTAAAATGCTCGTATATAGCGCGCGCATATCGAGTTTATCACAAAAGATCGATAACTCATCCCGTTATTTTTTTATCGATCAAAAACCTTATCGAAAACCAGTTATAAAATTATATCTCCTACACCTTTAGAGCTAAAGTCTCCAAATTTTAAATGTAGACTCGACTACACGTGATAGAATTTCGATTTTTGTTATAATTCACCCCCCACCCCTATATCCACCCCCTTACCCTCATCTCTGTAAAAGGCGTATTTCAAATACTAGAGACTTGAGCTTTGGCAAATATACGCATAGTAATGATAAAACCACATTCTGAAAGTTTCATGAAGAACGTACGTCCAGAAAAAAAGTTATTAAACAATTAAGTTCCCATAGTAAGCCCACACTGCAGCCCATGCCTGTTAATGCGTGCGTGCCTATGGGTGTCTATGTATGTGTTTGCGTGTGTGTGTGTGTTTGTTTAAGCTGAATGACACTAAAAATTATTGAAATGGCTGTTGCTCGGAGGGTTCAGGGTATCTCGTAGTCGAGCAGTCTCGACTAGAGCTTTCTTACTTGTTACAGTTGATTAGCATAGCTTATGGGTAAGGAAAGCTAAGTATTGGATAATGACAGTGATAATAATACAAGCAACAATTATGATTTGATATACTCGCACTAAATGAATAATGAGCCAATAGAGAAATCCCTGAATAAGTTCTTCTTCCTATGAAAGCTGCTGAGCTAGAACCAATTGAGAATTACAAGCAAATTATTGCAAATTATCGATCATGATTATTTGATACTTTTTAATATTAGCCGGATGCATCAGCATCCTTGTGAGTCGAACGGACAAAGTACATTTCATGAAATCCAATTTATTTGTTTACGTAGAAAGTCATTCACGGCGGGCAAAAAGTGCGCTTCACTGACTCGGCTAAGCATTATTACTATTTATTTCATCGGCACCAGAAATGCAAACTAAACATTGACCCAAATATGTCAATTAACCCAAATGGAGCAACAAAAGTGAAAAACAACAACAAAGAACAAAAATAGCTCAGCGATCAAAATTGTGCAGTCGTCACATCAAAATTGACCGAAAAGACAGCCACAAAAAAAAAAAGAAAAACGAATATAAAAACTACATCTACTATAGAGCTACCTATGCGTAGCTTATCAGACTATGCCGGCACTTTTTTTATTGGGCAGCAGGGGCGGGGCAGAAGGCGATTACTTATCGTGCCGGTCGCATCTCGGGGCAGACCATAAAGGAGCTGGAGCTGGCAGAGGCACAACAACAACAACAACAACAACAACACAACTATAACAAAAGAGAACTTTTCCGCATCGTAGACCGAATGTCAAATATCCTTCACATAGTTTGAATATATTTCAATAGGCAAACCAACTCAATTTTAGGGTTATATAAAAGGTTACTTATGCAGGAGAACTTTTGTGCCTAGTAGATAGAAGATGAAATACCCTGTAAATAGTTTGGATATTTGATAAGAAATCCAAATGAATGAATGAAGTTATGTGATTAATATAATTAATATAATAGCTGATCGAATGTGAAATACCCTGCATTTAGAGTTGACGGGGAGTTCGACTGGTATTTAGAGTTATATAAGTGGGGTATTTAGTATTATGTAAAATTCGGTATTCCGAGTGTGGATCCCATGCTCGCTGACCAATTCATAATACCCTAGGCAAGGGCCCATGAGCAAGTGTACTCAAATTCTAATCAGCCCAATTGCGTGTGTGGGTGTATACACACACATATATACGTGAGTGTGTGTGCGTGTGTTTGTGTGTGTGTTTCGACTATCTTAGAAAGTAGGGCAACACACAAATAATAACCCAAATTTCGAGCGCACGCATTTCCGACTCGTGCTCACTCAAAATAGTGCGTCAGAGTGAGATAGTGATAATGAGAGAGACAGAGACCCAGAGAGAGAGAGAGAGAGAGAGAGAGAGAGCACACCTTCTCGCAACTTTTCATTGCTCTTTCGTAATACTAATGGCCCAGCAAACAAGGTATTTTGGCTTGAAAACACACAAATTGTAGTGCGAGTGGGAGAACATTGGGGTAGCCCCCACGTAAATTATTTTTCTCTTCTCCTCGAACTTTTCGTAATCGTCTATGGGCCCAGGTGCTATTCTGCTTGCTGTAGCTGTGTGGGCCCCCAATGATTGGCAGTTCCATAAAAACTAAGAAAACGAAATATACATAATTCTCTCGCCGGGCACTTTCACAATTCCCCCCCTCTCTCGCTCTCTCCCATTCCCTCCCATTCTGTCTTGGCCACTCGCCCTTTTAACGTGATAAGTAAATATAAACAAAGTATGGAAGAAATATATGTATATAGCTTGCTCCATTTGATAAACTCCCCCTGTGGGCTCCCACCATTCAGCACCTGCTAATTCCAGGTGTCACTCGAGTGTGCTAAAAGTCATAGCAAACCCATTGAGCAAGCCAGAAACTAAAGAGAGACATCTATTGATAGTGCTGCTTGCACAATATTCATGGGACATTCGAGCGAGATGTATTAAAAATAGTTTTGTTTCAATAGCGAAAGATTCTAAAGTGCTTAGATCTAAATATTGGCAGAGCCTTTTGTTTCAGTACTCTGTACTAAAACATTTCATGTTTCAATATATAAAATATACATTATATGCTTTGTCAGAATTTCTAAACACTAATCTAAACTAATTGAGATCGTATAAATCTTAAGTATTTATAACGGATATTAATACTAATTTAGTAAATGGTGTTTGAATGGCGATCTAAATAAATGGTGATCTAAAATATTGTTGGGGACATGTGAATTCAAACATAGATATAACTAGAAATAAATACACAGCCGACTAAAAGTGTTCTAAAAGTTGTAAAGAAGCACTAAAGTTAGTATTCTTAATAAATATATAATAAATAAATGTATGTATAAATATATCAAACTTTACGATATCGGAATAGCCTATCCTAACAAATATTTACTTGAACTGATGTAAATTTATTTTAATTTTGGCTCTTATTCTCAATCAACGTCGATCTCTCGCATCTCATCACAAATTAGTACTCTGTACTAAATACAGACGACGCAGAAGCGATATATGCCAAATGGCATATATCAATTTATAGGAACATCATCAAAAATCTAATAGCTCAAGCATTTCAATATGTTAATGACTCGGATGAGAAGATTAAAGGAGAGAGAGAGAGAGAGACTAGTGGCTAACGATCATTTCCTAAAACACGTTTGCATAGTTGTGTCTTCTTCTTCATTCATTTATTCATTTACTATTTTTGCTTTTCCACTTCGCTTTGTTGAAAAACCATTTGGCCTTCACACTTGGCCCAAAGGTTCACGAACTAGCTGAAAACATTCAGCGACTTCGCTTCTTTTTTTTTTTTGCTTGTTTCTTTTTTATTTAATGGGTTCAACTAATTTAGCTTGGTTCAAGTTCAGGGTCGGCGTGTACTAAAAAAAAAAAAAAAACAATGCGTACTAAAACGCAACGAGTCTTTAAGTGCGGAAGCAAGTTCATTCAACCTGTGCAATTCAATGGAATTCCAATAAATGGAAACTCACTTTTTAGTACAGGCGCACGTAGATGGATAGATACTGTGGATTGGATGTATTCCAGTTGGAATTTCGGCAGCGGACGAATGGCTCCAATTGGAGTTGATATCTCTCACGATTCACGATGTTGCTTCTTGCTGTCTGTTTTTTTTTTTTTTTTGGCGCTGGCTTATCAGAGCAGCCAAAAAAAGAAAAAAAAAAAATGCCAGCCAACGCACGGCGCTGATAACACAGTGCCCCACAATCGGACGGTTCAAATTGAGGTTAATGCGCGTGTGTGCGTCTGCCAAACACACACACACACACACATACGTACGTGTGTGCTGATAATGCACATTTGTGCTATTTATTTTGCCATAACAAAGTATTTTCTTTTCTTACTTTTTTTTATTTATTTATTTTTTTTTTTTTTTTGCTTTTGCTTTTGTGACTGAGCACATGAGCAACAATATAAACAATTCTTGTTTCTTTTTTACGGCTCGCAAAGCTTTTGCAATTTTTAGTCGTCGCATTGCTGATAAGATAAGCAAGCAATTGTGTTTAATAAATACATAGAAATACACACTTATATATAGTGTGTGTATATATGTATATGTGTATTCATTAATTAGAACGTAGCTGCCAGCGTTTGGCCAAGTGAAAGCGAAATTTGTGCACAAGAAATGCAGCAAAATGAGTTTTGTTTGCTTTGTGGACTATAAATTGTACTCAGAGTAGAAGAAGAAGCAGAGCAAATTGGATTAACTGCCGTCTAGACGGAGATTTTCAATCTCAAAATGTTTACAATTTCAAAGAGCTTACCAATCAGAAATTCCCCTCTATTTATCTCTGTAATCTGTGCAGATTTTTCTTCAGTTAATAATTATTATATATATGTACATATGTATATGTATATTATTTATCTCTGTAATCTGTGCAGATCTGTGTGTAGTTAATTATTAACTATAACTATTTAGTACATATTTTTGTTATATTTATGTATACACATATATTATTTATTTTCATTTATTCCTATAATCTCTCAAGAGATAAGTAGCAGAGCATTTCTGATTGGCCTATCTAATTGGGAATAATTTTCGATATGAATAATATTATTATTGCTTCATTATTCATTATTCATTATTCATTATTCATAAATGCTAAGCCAGCTTAGTTGAGCGCAGCCTTGGCTGCGTTGTTTCAGCAGCAGCGGCGCGGGTTTCTTATTCACATGATTATTTTTCGCAATTAAAAAAGAAAGTGCCCGCCAGCTGCTGTGTGGGCGGGGCAGTCTCTCCCAGTCTCTCCCCCTCTTTCTCCCTCCCTCTGTGTGGCATGTAGTGCAATTATAGAGATTTCTTAATTGCGAGCCACACACTTCACTGGAGACTGGAGATGTGAGCTGAAGTGAAGCCATTGCCGCGGCTCAATTCAGTCGAGTTAATCATCATAATTATGTATGTATATAAGCAGCAATAGCCATGTGGGCAAAGCAGGCCTAGCACAAAGTAAAAGTAAAAAAAAAAAAAATAAAATAAATCGTAAAAAAAAAATAAATAATGTTAAATAAAACTATGCCATGTCTAACCGCAAGGCATATTTTTTGCAGGCAAGCCGAAGGCTGTTTCGCATTTCTTTATGGCGTTTAAAAACGCGCCAAAAATAACAGCGAAAAAAACGCCATCAATTTTTTTTTGCTATGAATGTGTGGTGGGTGTTGCTATTATTGAAGTTGTTGTTGTTGTCTTTTTATTCGATACATTATATATGTATATATATATATTTTTTAAATTGGTTTTGTGAAGGTTTCGCACAATGCAAAAAGTCAAAAACAAAAAGAAATACTATGAAGCTGAAGCTGAACAAATAGTCGGTAAAATAATAATAAATAAAATAAATTGTTAAAAAGCACGCACTTGCCTTGCTGTTTGTTTAGAAAACGGAATATCATAAAGACAAAAAAAAAAAAAAGCAAAAATAAAAAAAACAGCATAAAAATTGTTACAAGGTTAAGCCCTGGCTGGCGAATTTATTGTTTAAATTGAACAAATAAAAATTCATGCTCAAAAGTAATGAGCGCACTCGCAAAACAGATTATTACGAATTATTGGCCTAATTGTGCGGCTATCACAATCTGTATCTGGCATTTCGTTTCATATCTGAGCAAATTCATATGAATATGTACAGAAATATATCAAATACATACATATATAGAATATGCTGAATTTGGGCTAAACAAATCACAAATGAAGTTAAAAGGTTTACTATAATGGGCAAGTTAAAAGTCATGTTAGATATGAAGAGCAAATAAAATACTAAAATACTAAGGTAGCCATCGAGTCTTTGCTTTTAAAATCCACCTTAATTTTGTTAATATAATGAATCTGGATAATATAATCAATATGAGATTGTTCTCCCTAACCAGATCGAATTTCAATCGAGTCGCTCAGCTCACAGGTATATTCGGTACTCAGGTTTGATTAGAGTTTCACTTTTAGTTTTATACACTTTGAATAGCAAATAACTAATCTTTTAAAGATCGATCTCAGATATGCATATATACAGACCCCAAGTGCGAATGGAAATGTTAAGAAATGTATAATGCTTGTTCGACTCATTTCTTTTAGAGACTTTTGATGAATCTATACAGCATAAGCACTTCTGCTTCTCTATGGAGAAGTTCAGAAACATAAGCACCATTAGCACTTCTCCTTTTCTCTTTTTTCCGGTTCAGCATTTCTCTTCTTATGCTTACAAGCTAATGCTTGATTTCTTATGAAGAGTTGCCTTGACTTTTTGTTGCTTCAACTTAGATTTCACACTGTTCGCTTCTCTCTTGTGTGGCCGCCCTTTGCTGCTCTTTGATCTTGTCGCGCTGCTGTCAGCGCTTGATTGATGTCTTTTCTCCTCTCTCTGTTCTCTTATTAAACCGAATCAAATGCTGAGCAAACAAGTGCAGAGTTTAATTAAAATCTTAAGCGCATATTTACAATGCGAATTCTTTTTTTTCGGAACGAATCGAAAGAAAAAACCCGCATTGAATTTGGAATTGACCTTTACCTTTAGCTGTATTTCGGGTATTGTGTAATGTCATACAGTGTGCCCTGGCTACCAGCGACTCTGCGCTACGCGTGTTGATTGAGGCGTGAAGCTCTCTCAGCCTTTCAGCCTGGCTAAGAAAACAAAAAAACGCGCGATGAGGGCAAGCAAAAAAAAAACACAACAACAACAACAATCAGAGGCAATCAACACATGTACTATATATACCCAAATATACATGTGTATATATGGAGTATTGGAGTCTATGTGCTCGCGAAATACGCGAATCATCTACAGTCACTCGATCGTACATACATATACATAGATATATGTATATGTATATATATATATATAAGTACGAGTCGCGTATTTTTTCGTCAATGTGAATCAAAATTAATTGTAGGACCGTGCCTTGGCAGGTTTCCCCCCTTCGCGAGGGGCACCCCGCAGTCCCCTTCACTCACTCAACACACAATTTATTCAGCAACAATTGAAATTCACAGTAAATAATAAAAATAGGAAAAAGCACACAAAGCGAAATGTTTTAAATGTGTGTGTGTGTGTGTGTGTGTGTGAGTGTGTTTTTTTTGCACTCGCTTGTGTTTCAAGTACAACGCGCCAAATGGCATTGCCAAAAAGTCAGAAAAACAACAGCAACAACAAGAAAACATTCGACAACAACACAAATAAATAATATCGAAGGCGTTATAAAAGTCAAAATATTGATTGACCAGGCGCTAAAACGTGTCCAAGTTTCTGGCCACTGAAATGGTCCAACGCGTGAATTACATTGGCCTAGAATGAAGGAGAAGAAGATTGTGGAAGCCCACAGCTGAACTGAACCCATACCATAGTGGAATGAGTTCCTTAAGTCTGTTTTTCATTGAAATCTGGAAATTCAATGAGTTTACTTAGAATGAGATTGAAATCTTGGATAGTAGGAATAAGTATAATTGGCATATGAATCGAAATGCAGACATGTATATGTATGTATGTAAAGTTGGGTTGAGCAGTGTGGCATCCCTGCTTGCACAATCTTAACAGTATGGCAACACCAATACAAGACGAAGGAGTAGAGGCACGACGTATCGCTGTTGAATTCGAGTCATTTAAGTAGTCACACTTTATAATTCCATTAATATTCTAATAATTATTATAAAAACACACTATATATAGAGTAGATTGTGGTATATAAATGAGATATGTATATGGATATACTTAAATCAAAGTTCTGTTTATTCCATTAATACTATATTACATTGCATTAAACACACACTTTACAGAGAGATATATGTATGTATATGTATGTATATATGTACATATATATGTACTTACATTGTTTGGCATATGCCGCAATCTACTCTCTCAACAATATGTGGATTCACTTGCTCATGAAACTCTTGGATCAGCTGAAATCAAAGCTTGGCCTGGCAGTTCATAACTTCATTATTAATTTTATGTGTGATTAGAGTATATTCAACTTGGGCTGCGTGAATAGATTGATCAACATATGTTCACACTTTAGGTGATACACTCAACAGCTACAGTAATATTTCATTCAAAAGAAATATTACGTATACGCCGCGTGTGAGCCTATCGAAATGTTTATAGTTCAGGTTACTAAGTATATAGGAAAGAACTACAAATCTACATGTGTATGCATAATGTTGTTATTGTTATAATTAGAAGTGATTGTTATTGTTGTGGTTGTTGTTGTTGGTAGCAACTAAAATCGTTAGAATATTTTGGCCAAAACGTTCATTGACCCGCGCGTTCAAGGTTAAATGCTGATGCGTAATAAACTACAAGCAACAACTAGCGACAACATTGCCAGCAACAACAATAACAACAGCGAAAGACCTGGTTCACACTTTTGGCCAGAAACACGTTGCCATAAGAGAGGCACAGCTCAAAGAATAATATCGTACTGCCTATCCCCGCCATGTGCGTGGCTCTCGGCATCGAAGCGAAATTGAGCGTTGAGAATTTTTACTATTTGAGCTTTTACTATAAGACGTGAGCCGTAGCTAAATGTGTGTGTAGATATACATACACATATGTACATATATACATACGAATACATTTATTTATTCTCTTATTATTTTAATGATATTTTGTTGCTGTTGTTGTTGTTGTTGGGGGAGTTTCTGCTGCGTCAGCGCACACGCGATTTCTATTCTTTTTAGCACTGTTTTCAAGCATTTGGATTTTCGCTTGATTCTTGTTATTCTTATTTATTTATTTATTTTCTTTTTTTGATTGTTGTTTTATTTTTTGTATTTTGTAATTTCGTGCGGCTTGATTATTATGTTGATTATAATGATCGTTGGCCCAAGCAAATTAAATTTTATGTTTACTTTGTGTCTAAGTCCCCTCTAGCCCCCTCTAGCTCCACTCTCCTCTTACTTCTCCCTCCTCGACTGGCTTTCTATGCGCGTTGCTTTTTATTTATTTAAGCCATGTGCTTCAATTTTACAATTTGGCGGCTTTTGTTGTTCCACAGGCCATTGTCTAACGCAGCCTATTATTATTATCATCTACATATATGTATGTATAAACGAGTGTGTGCTAGAGCGTATGCGTGTGTGTGTGCGTGTGCTTGTTATTTTTTTAATTAAAATAACAATGCGCACAATCAAAAGTGATTTATGAAATTTTTCTAACCATTTTCTGACGCCATTCTTTTCGATTTTGTTGAAAAGTTCTCGTTCTGCCGCCTCTCCAAATCTGCTTTTCCTGTCTTGTTTCTTGTGTCTTGTTTCATTCCGCCATCAGTTCGTTGCCTAAGTCTTTTGTTTTGCTCTGTCACTTGTGAAGGGCGAACTAGAAGCGTGATTAGAAAATTGTTTGTCTAATTAAACGAACTGCAAATTACGAAAAGTTCAATCAGATCTAAATTCAATTGGATTTATATATATGTATATATATGAATAAATAATATATATATGAATAAATATAGAAAACAAATTGGAAGATTCTTTCAATTAAAAATATAGAAATAAATACCAGAGGTGTAAAATTCTGATTAATATTGATTTTTATTTCGTAATATAATGATAGCATAAATAATATAGTAATATAATAAATAATATTATAATAAGTAATAAATAAAATAAATTAAAATTAAAACAAATTTCGAGCTGGCTTCGAGTCTTATAGAGCTCTCCACCGGCCAGAAGCGTTGTATAAGACGCTTATCGTATAGCTCAAATATAAATGTTGCAAATGAAATGTGTCGAATGGGAAAAGGAACAACAAAGTGCTGCCAATCTCGCTGCTTGGGCCGCCTACTCCCTGACCAAAAACTGGGTTAACAATTGCTCTATTGTAGGCACATATGCATATCTAAATATATGTATATGTGTATCTACCTACTGCCTGGGTGTTAATTGATGAAATTTCAGCATTTCGCTAACTATTTGTCCACGCAGGCAGCTGAGGCTGGGGCATTTCAATTAGTGACTCGAGTTGACTCCATCTCGATCAGCAGTTGTGCGTGTGTGTGTGTCTGTATGAGTGTGTGTGGGAGCTGAGTACCACGACTCTCTGGCTAACGGTAAAATCAGGCATTTGTCCACTTTTATGGACATGTTGAGCCACTGAAAACGTTTTAAGCTTGATTTCTGTTTGCTGGTATGGCTCAGAAGCCATAAACGCACAAAACTTGGCCTATATTGTCTCTGGAATTGTTTGTAAGGGCCGTGAGCCACTTAAGATTCTATTTCAGCTTTCCATGACAGATTTTCTTAGATGAAATATTCTAAATTAATTATCCAATATTCAATTTGACTTCCGTAGAGCTGAGCCCCAACAAAAATAATAATAAATTCAAATGATATACAAAGCCGAAGAACCAAGAGAAGAAAAGGAAACTAGAAACTTGTTCAAGACACGAGAGAAGACGCGCAGCAGCACAACAAACAATAAAAAACGACACTAAAAAGCAGAGGAACAGAAACCTGACATAATTATTATGAATATAATTATTATTATAATGCTGATAATGATGCTAAAAGCAAGTTGGCGAAAACAAAAATCAAAGAATAAATAATGAAGTTAACTCGAGCCAGAAGACTCTCACAAGAGTTTCACTCTCTTTCTGTATCGCTCGCTCTCTCTCTCTCCCCTTTTCTCTTTCTCTGCACCTCCCTCTCTCTCTCTCTCTCTCTCGCTTGCTCGCTGCTTGGCACGTTTTGCAAAGTGCTTGGCTTGTTGTGTTTTTCTTTAATTTCCGTCGCATAATTTAGATCTAGAATCTAATTTTTTTTACAAAGTAATTATCTGTAATTTTGTGTGTTTCTTCCTCCCTTTAGCTGGAGTATATAGTTTTTTATTTTGGCCATTTCTTGTTCACTTTTAATTGCTCTGTTAAGAGTTAGAACTTTAAACTGCGGGTATTTCTTTTTTTCCTTTTTTTTTACTTTTATTTTATATTCTTTTGGCAGCAGCAGCAGCAGCAGCTGGCGCATTTCTGTTTTCTTCGTTTCTAGCCTGACCTTAACTTTAGTTTATTATCTCGTTGTCAAAATATGTTTAAAGGCAACCAGCCAGAGCAACAACAGCAGCAGCAGCAGCAGCTTGAGCCAATTGCAATTGGTTAGACCAAATGTCTTGGGCCCCTAACGCTATCGGGGCCAAAGCATCAGGCCACCTGCCAAAAAGTTTTGTCTGCCTGCCTGTCCCATGGGCCAACCGGAACCGCAGAACTCTTTACGCATTTTCAATGAGCCCAACAGTGGCTCCGGCTCCCGCTCCCGCTCCCGCTCCCGCTGCGGCTGTGGCCAAAGGGCAGCGGCTGCTTTGTGTCGTGTCTTAAAATTGCCTAAATTTATTTCAATCCTTTAAGCACTAATTTTAAATTAGATTCCAATTGCTTGGCTCACCTCTTCTCTCTCTCTCTCTCCCCGTTACTGTCTCTGTTTCTTCTTTCTGTTTTGTTCCTGTCTTAGTCTTTCTGGCAGCTGTTGCCGTGGCCCTCGTTTGCTCTCTGCGGCATCTGCTCCGAGTGTATCTTTTGTCTGCAGTGTGTGTGTGTGTGTGTGTGCGTGTGTGTTTTTTGTTTCTTAGTTTTTGCCGGCCTTAACTGGCAAATGTTTTGCGCGATTCTTATCGCGTCGTCAAACGTTAATTGGCAAACAATGCATAAAATGCAAAGCGCTTCTGGAGTTGGTTTCGTTGCTCGTTTAATCAGCACATCAATCAAACTGTAGCACGCCTCGCATTGTTCCATTCAATTACTCATGCCATAAATAAGAATCATAAGAAATACGCACATTACGCATACGCCATGTCTGCTAAGAAAATTAATGAAACGAAAGTTGTCACGAAAATGTGAGGAAAAATGAAAATGGAAATGAACATGAAAATGAAAATGAAATGTGACACACAGACTTGTGCCAGATGCGTATACCATATACTACATATAAGCGAGTGACTCTTCCTCACTTGTATACAAACGTATTCATGCCCAGCGAGACCTAGACCTAAATACACTCCCCAATATGCTTTTACTCACTCATTACTCAAAGACAGACATCGAGGAGCGCCCGACAAAGTGTACCATGTCTGATATGTATATACTTTTTGCTCGAAGGTAACAAATGCTCTCTGTGTGCCAATTGAGGCTATGCAACACTGCTGGGGCAAGTCAGTGGACGACTTTACACTCCAGACAGAATGCCAGATCTATATAGAATATCCGAGAGTAATTCGTATAAACATAGTCATACATCAATATCATTATCCATATAAATATATACAAACATATAAATACATATAACTATGCAGCAGTAAATGCACGTTACCCAACACTGTTTGCAAGTGTTAGACACTTTATATCTTATTATCGTATATAATAGAATGTTTCCATGCATTTCAAACTGCTATTTACATTGTACAATACTAGTTTACCAACACTCATCAGCTTCATTATGCAACACTAATCAACAGTCGTATAATTCTCCTACATTGAACAACACTCATTGGGTTCTGCAACACAAATCAATGGTCGTAGGTTTCTCAATTACCATATAAATGTACCATCTACAGCATCAGTAAATGCACGTTGTCCAACACTGTTTACAAGTGCTATACTTGATTGTATATAGGCAAGAATCTTCACTTCGTATTCTTTTAAAATGTCCTTTAAACTCCTATTTACTCTTTACAACAACACCAACTTATCAACACTGACCTCGTTATGCAACACTAATCAAAAGTCGTTTAATTCTCATACATTGAGCAGCACCGATTCGGTTTGAATTACCAATTAGATTAGATTATATTAAATAAAATATAATAATAATAATATTCCAAATTTCTTGCTCTTTTCAATAATTCGCTTATTATTTGATTTATGTTTCCCAACACTGTTCATGCGTATCATAGATAATTTCATGAAACTATTTGTTCAGAATGAATGTCTTCATTAGAGTTCAGCTTTTGCTGCTGGCCCTTGTTCAGCTGACCCTTTGGGTTCGAGCTCGCCTTTCTGCTCTATACCAGTTTCTGGCGAAAAACCTTAATTATTGCCTGTGTTGCACCCAAAAACAAGAAACCAGAAACTTAAGACACAAAACCGCAGAAATTTGTCACACGCATTAAAAAAGCGACAAATTTTTAACCGATGCAGTCAGCCCTTTGGACTCGCATTTGTATTTGCATGAAGCAGGCCACTGAGTGTAAACACACACACACACACACACACAGAGATTCACACGCACACACACAGAGAGAGAGAAATGAGAATGTCAGATGAGCCAGGTCTTTTGATTTATAGGCTGTGCATATTTTTGCATACATGGCCTCAGAATTTCGGAATCTCCATACAGTTGTCCATCGTGCAGTCCACGATGTCCGCAGCCATAATGCGATTGTCTCCCTCCCTCTCTCACTCTTTCCCCCTCTCACTCTCTTTCGGTTGTCAAAAGATATTCTTTTAGCTAAACGCATAATTTGCATTTCGGGCGAACGTCGAGCGACGAGCCACGAAATTGATAAAGCTCGTTGCCCCGTTGCTTTTTGTCAAATGATTCAATTTCGTCGTTGACTTGAAATGCACTTCAAATCAAATAAAAACTGAAAAAAGTAAAAAAATAAATAAAATAACAAGACAGAAAATTGCGATTTTTTCCGGTTAAAAATATTTTTTGGGTGTGTTTTTTTAAAATGCAAGCGGGAATCGCTGTTCTCGCTCTCACTCTATTTGTGTGTGTGTGTGTGTGTGTGTGTGTGTGTGTGTGTGTGTGAGGCATTTCAAAAGTGAAACACACACACGCACACACACAGTCAAAGTCCGCCGCCTGCCGCCCGACCCCCTTGGCCAGCGCCTGTCAGCGTTTACACATGTCGGCTTTTAGTCTGTCTCCAGCTTTATTTATTTTATGATTTTAGGAAGGCGCAGTTCGCGTCTGCTTCTTCTTGCTCCCCTTGATCGTCTTCTTCTTCTTCTGTTAAGTTGAAGTTAAAGTTGAAGTTTTTTTCGGTTTCGGTTTCGGTTTCTGTTTCATTTGCTGCTTGCAGGCCTCGTTTGTGTTTATTCTGCTGTTTTGTATTTATCGCTTGGGCTTGCTGCGTCTCTTTATTAGTCATGAGCGGTTGCATGGCTTATGACAATTCCTTTAGCCGCATGTCACGCCCCAAAAATGTGCGTGCAATTAATCAAAAGGCGAAAACAAATATTCACGAAACTTCACGAAGGCCGCAAACAAGAAACTTAAACTCAAGACTAAAAAACAAGATATGAGCATTGAAATGAAATAGTTTTTTAATATTGTTTATTGTTAATATTCCTTATTGTTGGTATTAATTATTGCTCATGGCATTTCGTGCTAATATTATTTATTATTTGTTACTTGATATTTACTATTATTTTATTATTGTAATTATTATCATTAATAATGATTCAGTTTGAATTATTGTTTGATTATTGTGTATATTACTTGTTGGTAAAATTATTTCTTGTCAATATTTACTACTTATATAAGTTACTGCTAATATTTTTTTGCATTAATATTATCTATTAGTAAAGTGTTGAAAGATTAACGAAAATAAAAGACAACGAAGTTGTTCAACCGAAACCGCATATTTAGTTGTGGATCTTTGTTGGCCTTTGATTCTAAATATAGCTCCTCTATGCTAGAAATATGCATATACTAAACACCACATAGTATACTATATACCACAAAAATATTCATTTTTCATACGTTAACACTCATTTCCGATTTGATGTCATCGTCGCTTGTTTTTCTTTCTGTTTCATGTTTTTTTGATTAGTAACAACTACTAATTCAATCTCTAATTAAAATGAACAAATTAATTATTTTATGAAAATATTTCTCATAACTATTTAAACTCGCTGTAGAATGCAACTTATATAGAAACATACAGTCGACTCTCGTTATTTCAAGCCTCAAATGTTTTTTCTCCACATGCTAAAACTGTTTCCGAAAACGAGTCTTTTATCTTTTGATCTGTAAATGTGCTAGTTGATGTTTGGTTTATTGGAAATATACGTGGATAGGCGTTAAATTATATCAACTTGTAGTATGCAGCATCTTTAAGAGGTTTCAGATTCGTCTAAGGCTCGCACATCGCAAATCGCCTCATAACTAACTCCCACTCGTGATTTCTTCTTCCTCTTTGGCTGCTTCTTCTTATTTAAGCAACACGTTTTGTATTTGGGTCCCAGAATTTCGCGCATTTCTGCGTCTTTTCTGCACAGCGGGCAATTTTTGGCGTTTTTGTCGAGCTAAAATAATATTTTAATACCAAAATATAAATGTGTATTTAGGCATGAGTGTGAGAGTGTGTGTGTGTGTGTGTGTGTGTGTATGTGTGCAGCTCAGACAGTTGGCTCAAATTGCGCGCGTTTATTCCATTAATCATTTGGTGCAACAACAAAAACAAAATTAAAAAAAAAAAAAAAAGTAATAAAGGTAAAGCTCAGGCAAAGGTTTAGTAGCCAAGTTCAATAGAACTTGTTTAAAGCTAACGTGTATTACGAATCTGTATGTGTGCGAGTGTGCTGTGTGTGCGTGTGTGTGTGTGTGTCTAAAACATGACCAGGCAATTTCGAGGCAGTTGAGAGTGGAGTCTTGCGACGATTCGAATCGCGAATTGAGTCGACTCAAGTCGCGTCGAGTCTCTGGGGCCGTGATCTGTGCCTGCGGCTTGTCTGCGAAACTTGATTAAAAATTCAAGGCCATTTTGTGGCAGCAACGCGCATTTGAAACGAAAGCCCACTCCGGCCGTCTCGTCTAACCACGAACCACGAACCACTAGCCATTTGCCACTGCCCCTTGCAGCTGGCTGTGGCATGTTTAGAAAGCGGTTACAAATGCTGCGGCTGCTGCTCGGGCTGCTCGGGCTGCTCGGGCTGCTCGGGCTGCTGCCATTGTCTGACCGTCTGTCCCGCTTGCCCAGTGCACTACTCGCTGCACTTGGCGTTGCTCCGCTTCGTGGCCAGGCCAAACCAGTTGCTGGCCCGGACTGGGTCTGCGTGGATGCCATTGAAAGTGGTTTTGGCCTGGCCACCTATTTCTGTTACTATTTCTGCTTCCATTTGGCTCGATACACTTTCAGTGGGCTCCATAAATTTGCCACGGCCTGTGTAAGGAACTCATTCAGCAGATAGACTCTAATTAATTTAGTATGACTCGAAATGGCAAAAGTGTTGCCCATTAGCTATTAGTATGGCCATTAGTATAGGTACATATATTAGTCAAATTTTAATTAGTATTGATATACTTATTAGTGCTACATTAATCTCTGTATATTTATGTATTTTATGGCAGATTTGAATATGATAATTAGTATTAGCACTAGTATAAATACTGGCATTAAAATAACTAAAAGTATTCCGTTTGATTTTTACGAGTATTTAAATAGACTTTAATTAGTATTACTATTGATATTACTATAGATTTGAATGGGGGTATTGGTTTCGGTATTAGTATCTGTAGGATTTTAGCATGTGTATTTATAGCTAATGTTATGAGTGTGGGTACTATATATATCATTATCTATTCCGAAATATTTTCAGATATGTATTTCATTACGAATTTTATTATCTGATCAAGATCTAGTGGTAGTACAGTAACATTTAGTACTGTTAACTTAAATCCGCTGCTTAGCTTTTGGTATTTAAGGAAGCTAAAAGATCATAAGGCTCTCCTACCAATTTATTGATAATGGAATATTAGTGTCGAGTCGTATATTAGTTGATGTAAGCAATCAAAGAGTCTCGATTTATTTTACTAAATATGTAACTTAACAGCTGTAACATAGATGCACTTAACATACATTCGCTTACATAATCATTGTCTGCTAGGGTATTCAAACTTCGTCTGCTCTCCCTCACTCTCTCCCTCTCTCTCTTTCTACTGCTCAATCGCACGTATATATAGCTGTAGCTGATTGGCTTTTTATATGGTAAATTGCAAATGTTTTCGCATCGCTTGCATTGTGCATGGTGCAGTCAACAGTTTAGTTTCATATCTCACGAAATCATTTAACATTAAACATTTCAAGTGTACTTTGCACTCGCGTTCGCATTTTTTTCTTTTTTCAATTTTCGCATTCATTCATCGGCTTTGATTACATTTAATTAAAGCCGCTAGCAATCGGAATTAGCCATAAATAACTCAAGTTGAGTGTTTTCCACACAGTTTGCTAGAGCTGAAGTTAACTTTTGGACTCATTCAATTTAGTTGAGCTCAAACTGTCTCTATGTACTTAAACTAATTAATGTTAATTTGAGCATTTAGCTTGGAACTGGCAACTCTGCTTTGCCAATTGTGGCAACTCTGTCAGAGAACTTAACAGAGGCGGACAGGTTAAAGCATCTGCTCAAAGTTAGTTTTTCTGAGAGAAGTGGAAAATTTATAGACAGCTAAACTAAATATTCCTTATTATATGAATGAATAATTGAATAATTGCAAATATTAATTATTTTATTGCAAAAATTTCATTCAAAAGAAATAACATTCAACATGTTTAATATTAAAAATAATTTAATTAGTATTGAAATTTTGGCAGATTGTAAATGAAATTAGAAGGAAATAGGTATTACGAGTCTTCGAGTTGACAAATATCGTAAATAAATTAATTAATTAGCTTTAAATTGATCTAAGAGAACTGTCTCTCGCTCTCTCTCTTCCTCTCTTTATCTTTTACACTTGCTCTATCTCTTCTCTCTCTCTCTCTCCCTCTCCCTCTCTTTACCTTTTCCTATCTCTTTCTCCCGTTTAGCAGTCTGTCTGTATTAGCCCTTTTATTATGTTTACAGGGTATTCATTGTTGTGCCAACACGCCTTCAGGTGCTTAACAACCAAATGCCAGCCCACCTGCGAGTGTCTTTGTATGTGTCTCTGTGCTTGAGGTGTGTTTCTGTGTGTGTGTGTGTGTGTGTGTGTGTGTGTGTGGCCAGGCAGATTCTTAACACTTCTTGCTACCATTTGCTGCTCCTCTTTGCTTCTGTTGCTGCTGCTACTGCTGCTTCTGTTGTTGTCGTTGGCTGTGCTTGATGGGATTGAACATTTCTTGGGGTTCCTCTTGTGCTTTTCGCATGATGATCGCATGTTTATAAATAGTTGGGACGTTAAGGTAATATGTATATGAAATGTCGATTTCGTAGTGTCTACAATTTCCATACAGTATATGTGTGCGTGTTTTCTTTCTCTCTCTCACTCTCTCTCTCTCTCACGCTCTGTTCTGGCGGTGCTTTTGAGCTTTACCTTGAGTTTTGGTTTCATTTACGCAGAGCTCAGAGCCAGAGCGAAGAAAATTGTCGGTCGTTTGGCATTTGCTTTTGTTACTTGTAATTAAAGTTGCCAGCGGAAGTTAGGCGAGCTGTGAAGTTAACTTGGCAAACCCACATGTACTGAGAGCACATATACATACACACGTATAGGTATAGGTTTAGGTGTAGGTACAGCCATTGCGGAAATGTAACTCTAGACAGATGCGCTGCACTGCACTGCAATTGTAATGTTTCATTTCTATTTCTGGATACAACTTTTATTTGTATTCGCATTTGAGGTTCTATTTTGCTTATACTAATGCTGCTTCTCTCCTCTTTTGCAGGTAATGACATACAGCCATACAAAATTTGCCCAGCCACAGGTAATCCTCCCTAGCATTGCCTCTTTCTGTATATATGTATGTATATATTTATATGTATATGTATATGTATATGTATATGTATATGTATATGTATATGTATATGTATATGTATATGTATATGTATATGTATATGTATATGTATATGTATATGTATATGTATATGTATATGTATATGTATATGTATATGTATATGTATATGTATATGTATATGTATATGTATATGTATATGTATATGTATATGTATATGTATATGTATATGTATATGTATATGTATATGTATATGTATATGTATATGTATATGTATATGTATATGTATATGTATATGTATATGTATATGTATATGTATATGTATATGTATATGTATATGTATATGTATATGTATATGTATATGTATATGTATATGTATATGTATATGTATATGTATATGTATATGTATATGTATATGTATATGTATATGTATATGTATATGTATATGTATATGTATATGTATATGTATATGTATATGTATATGTATATGTATATGTATATGTATATGTATATGTATATGTATATGTATATGTATATGTATATGTATATGTATATGTATATGTATATGTATATGTATATGTATATGTATATGTATATGTATATGTATATGTATATGTATATGTATATGTATATGTATATGTATATGTATATGTATATGTATATGTATATGTATATGTATATTTATATGTATATGTATATGTATATGTATATGTATATGTATATGTATATGTATATGTATATGTATATGTATATGTATATGTATATGTATATGTATATGTATATGTATATGTATATGTATATGTATATGTATATGTATATGTATATGTATATGTATATGTATATGTATATGTATATGTATATGTATATGTATATGTATATGTATATGTATATGTATATGTATATGTATATGTATATGTATATGTATATGTATATGTATATGTATATGTATATGTATATGTATATGTATATGTATATGTATATGTATATGTATATGTATATGTATATGTATATGTATATGTATATGTATATGTATATGTATATGTATATGTATATGTATATGTATATGTATATGTATATGTATATGTATATGTATATGTATATGTATATGTATATGTATATGTATATGTATATGTATATGTATATGTATATGTATATGTATATGTATATGTATATGTATATGTATATGTATATGTATATGTATATGTATATGTATATGTATATGTATATGTATATGTATATGTATATGTATATGTATATGTATATGTATATGTATATGTATATGTATATGTATATGTATATGTATATGTATATGTATATGTATATGTATATGTATATGTATATGTATATGTATATGTATATGTATATGTATATGTATATGTATATGTATATGTATATGTATATGTATATGTATATGTATATGTATATGTATATATAGATATGCTTATATAAAGTTATTTGTTAACACGCCCACACGCCCCCACAACACAGCATTTACGCAATTTCTTTTAGCCAAAAAAAAAAAAACAACAACAACAAAATGTAATTTGACAGGCGCTCAGAAATCATATGACTGACAAGTTGCCCCTTGACATACTTTTTGTCATAGCAACAATTGAAATAAACGTTTTTTATGCATATACATATATTTATATATATATTTATTTATATATACATGTTTATGTATAAATAAATGTTAACATTTTGGCCAGCAATTCGCATTGTCCGGTTAGCGGGGGCGGGTAATGTTGTTTGTTTTTTAACATTTGTTGTTGCCATCTCATGTGCCAAATAGCAATCTAGACCTCCAAATGAGCCACTTTGCTAAGGCCAGCAGCAGAAGGGATACATTTGAAAAAGTTAGCAAGATTTGTAACATGCCTACAAAGAAAGTATAGAACCTAACCTAAAATAAAATTGTATATAGTATAAAGAACAGTATAAAGAATATAGAACTTAAAATAAAATACGTAAATGCGTTTTTAAAATATTCAAATTGACATACAGATGGCTCAAAAATGATTAAAAAACATTTATCTATTTCATTTCATTATATTTTTAAATAAATAAAAGAAGAAGTTCTTCAACTATTAAAGTTATATATAAATGAATGTACACCCTAACAAATATATTCTTGGTCGAATCACTATTGTCAGTCTGACTTGAATTTGTAATTTGAGAATATTTTGATATTTCAAATGTTTTATCAATTTCGATCCAGGCTTGAAATTGAGCGAAGAAAAATATGAAAAAATAAAATAAAATAAAATGAGAATATTGATATATATTATTGGTTTTCAATGAGCAGATTTATATTTCTTAAAATTTTCACCAATTTCTCGTTCAATCAGCGACATTTAGTTAAATCTATATGAGATGATGACTTTTTCATAGGTATTTTCAACATTTTTCCACCAACAACAATATGATGAGTATTAAGATATTAAGCGGAATCTGTGTCTCTTTTTGATGTTGAAAAATGTTTTGAATGGCTTAAGAACCCATTTAGAGAACAAACTGAAAATGAAATAAATTTAACCCACAATTAGTCAAGATGATTCGCGTGAGGAATAGAGACAAACTGGTTCAGAATTAGATCATAAATCAGGCGCGTTAGAAACTATGCAAAAGATTTTTAAATATTACAGTAGCTCATCATGATGACGGATTTGATGTACTTAAGACCGGAACCTGAGGGAATTTTCGCAATTTGTTTCGTTTGCCCCTTTTCTTTCACTCTTTCACTTTTTTTTTTTTTGTGGTGTCAGGCAATCGTCAGCTCTTCTTGCAAGTGATTTATTTGCCGCAAAATAAAATTGTACATCTGATGGGCGTGTGTGAGGGAGAGAGGGAGAGGCGAAGAGGGAGCGAGCGAGTGATAGACGCGAAATGCGAATTGGACAGGTGTTCGAAACAAAACGAAAGTTTTGACAATTTGTCGCGCGGCGAGAGATTAATGCGCCTTAACGCAAAATCTAGACGGGCCCAGAGCTGCTATCAAAATATATGTACATATGTATATGTATGTACATTTCGTATGTGGATAGCAGTTTAGTGAAATTTATAATATCTGAATTTTGAATGCAGCTTACACTGCAAAAAATCGAAGAAAAAAGGCGAAATGAAAAAGAAGACGAAAACGAAATCGAAAACGAAAACGAGCAAGATAGAGAAAAGAAAAGCAAAAAGCAAATCAGCAAGCAAACAAATTGATAATCGCATTATGTTCACATTTAATAATTTTACTTGCTTTCTGTTGTTCAGTTTTTGGCGCTTTGCTTCTGAGAAATTCCTGGAAATGTATTTTGTAATATGCTCGTATAGCTCCCCCGTTCTGTTGTGATCGGCTTACAGAGTGCCAGTCAGAGTAATGTAATACCGCCGCCGCAATCATAACAAGAACAAGAAGAAGAACAAGTAGCCTCGGTCAAATACCCTTTCTGCTGCACTCGACAAAAGAATTTCCCACAATGTCAACGGCTCGAGCACCGAAAATTGCGCATACGCATCGTAGCACAGCGTGGCCAGGGCCCTCGAGCCGGAAAAAACTTGCCAGAAAAAGAAAAACACTAAATGGGGAATGCTCGGCCTGTGGCTGCGGCAAGCACAGAGCGTGCTTGCACTTGAAACGCAGTCGCTCCCTCACCCTCCGACCCGACTGCAGTTCAATGCCTCTGCCAGTGGGCCAAACGGGCGAATATGAATATATGAATATCTGAATGTATGAAAGCATGAAAATGTGAATATGTGAAGTGCAAGAGTTGCAGCTGCAGATTGAATAACGTTCGAGAGCAGCAAGCGCCGAGGGGCGAAGTTGGAAAACCAACTTCCTCTGGCGCTTCTGAAAGCCGATATTAAATTCGTCATATAAATTCGTGATATATAAATAAACATAGTTGAAATTCAATTCAGGTTTTGCCTTGCGTATTTGCGTATTATAAAAATCACTTGATATAGTGGTATATTCGTTGATTATGCAGCTGGAATCCAAACGAAATAGATTTTAATATATTTATTGACTGCGTTCATTGTTCGTAACAACAATGTACAAAATGTCAGCAGAGTGTCTAAGCGTGCATAGGAAACTCAAGAACCTTTCGGCTCGTATTCCCCATTTGGGGCTATATGGCATCTGTTGCCAAATCTTAGAATTCAAATAGATACTTGTAAAGCTAAAGCCAATGCCAAAGCAATAATCAAATACTGGAACTATAGTCAATGTTTTACTTGTTGCTTATGTTTCATGTATGACTTAAACAAAGAACATGTACGATATTTCATCGTTCACTGAAGAGAGGAATTCAAGAGACCTAACTTGGCTAGGTACTTATATTAACTGTTTCTTCTCTAGCGTGCTTTATGCACTCTGATCTGGCTATTTATAGCCGTAAGTTAAGCCCACTCGTCCGGCTGACAACTGAAAGGCGTCTGTCTAGGCTCCTTATCCTGAGGCTTAAGAGCTCGGGCCACACGAAATGGCCCCAAAGTGCGTAAATGCGAGTGACCAATACCATATTTTATGCTGAGGAATCCCCGCGCACCTCCTTGGGCCAGCTGCACTGTCAACTGACGTAAATTACTTCAAGGACGCACAGTAACCCGCGCTGCAAAAAGCAGACAGACCAGACAGTTATAATAATAAAAGACGACAGCAGACGCCAGATAGAGAGCAAAGACAGAGACAGAGACGGAGACGGAGACGGAGACGGAGATAGAGACAAAGACGGCGACAGAGATGGAGGCAAAACCAGAATAGGAGCAAGTCGAGTCGAGTCGAGTCGAGTCGCTCAATAAAAATCACTGACCATCAACAATGTGGCTGATATTTAATAAGTCTGCAGTGCGAGAGACGACGACGACGACGACGACGACGACGAACAAACACAAAGAGAAAATCAGGCAGGCAATGGTAGGGTGTTCATTGAATGGGTAACGTCTATGGTATTGGATGTCGCTCGAGTTGCTGATGATGCTGCATAACAAGTTGTATACAAGCTGTACAGCATGTTGATAATGTAATGGACAATAACAATAAAATTGTACAAAAGCCCGGCCAGACAATGAGGTAGAGACGCCCGTCCGTACTCGCACTCACTTCGTTCACAGAATGTATTGACTTTTCCCAGGGGCCACAAGGTCGCTGGCAAGCCACGAAAATATTTTAAAGCTCAATTCTATTGCACCGGAGACCGTATACAAACATTTTCCAACAGTATTCCACATTTTTCACACAACATTTAATTAAAAACTTCCTGCGACAAAACTTTTCAACTCCAACTAGAACTGCACTTGAGCCAGAGCTATTCATATTTTTTTACTATTATATATATATATATATATTTTTTTTTTTTTTGCGTATGAGCAACGCTTGACTGACTGCATTAATCAGTCAACGGAGCGGGAGTGGGTGAGGAGGGGAAGTGCGGCAACAGCGCATCAGGTGCAGCACAATGAGATGCTGTAATCGATACAGCGCTCCAAAGCTGACTAAACTTCAGCACAAAAGCCAAAGCTTTTAAAACAATGTCCATTGTTGAGGCAGTCTCTCAACATTGAGTCGTAATTTGTTCCATTTATACCAGTTGAATGCTGTGTTGCCAAACTTCATCGAGAGATATACATTAATGAGAATAAATTTTAGTATTTTCCGTCCTTATTTTTTTCATAAAATACTTAAAAATGTCTAACTAATGAGCTTTAACTTGTTGCCAAACTTCACAATGTATATAGATATAGTTAATCATTGAAAATCAATTCCAGACAGATTTAGCAAATATTTTTGCATTTTTGCCAAACTTCATTATATATGTATGTAGGGATAGATAATCATTGAGTATTATAGTCAAAGTCGTTTCGAAATCATTGACCGTTTTCGTTTCGTTCAGACGTTCGTTTAACTAATAAAGTAAATAAAGTAATAGTTAAAGAACTAAATATGGCATTGGCCTCAGGCATTGCACTGTTGCCAAACTTCCCTTAAAATGGTTGGATGTGTAATGCGCGGAAGTGTTCGAAACTTCACCAAACGAGCATGCATTGCCGTCCTTTATATCTCAGGCTCATACATTTGCTTGTTTGCCTTAAATCGTTGCGAATGTTAATTTGCTGTTGCCTAACAGAATATTTGATAGCTCTGTAGTCTGTTGCCAAACTTCAGTTTGCCTTAATGCTTCGCCAAGGGGACAAACTTCAGTCGATTGCATGTGTTTGTGCTAATAGCGGCTGTATACACACACTCACATATGCACCCATACGGACACATCCACACGCGAGCAGGGCTGTCAGAGTTGCTGTATTTGCGTTGGTCACACTGTCACAGGCATTCGCTTCGAAGGAAAAGCTAGCAGAACAATTGCCGTGGCGACTTTTGTTTAGTTTTTTTGTCTTTCGACTCTGAAACTTCTTCATCTATTTCAGTCTTTTTTCACGTTTGTCTATGTGTGTGTGTGTGTGTGTGAGTGTTTGTTAATGGCTTCACTATATTGCCATTTGTTTTAGTACTCCTTTGTTTTTGCTCGGCTTCTGGAATACATTCATATTTTGTTGCGCCTGTTCATGAATGCCTTGCGCCACGCCTCCGCCCCTACTCGCCGCCCTCTGTCCATTGCTAAGCACTTGAACATTTTGCTAAGTGTTTGCCAGTGCTGGTAAACGGGTTGTGAAGCGAATGGCGCATAAAAACAGCGACGCAATGCAATGTGCAATAAACGAGGCAACTGAACATGTCGAACATATGTTGGCTATAAAAAGCCAACTGTAAACAAAGCCAACTGTGTCTGTGTGTGTGTGCATGTGTGTGTGTGTAAAAGCAAACATGTGCATGATTAAAGGCACATATAAACAGAATATGACAGGGCAGACAGCCCATGTACGAGCGATACAAAGAGAATGCGAAAGAGGAGCGAAAGAGAGAGAGAAAGAGAGAGGGAGACAGAGTACACTATGTGTATTATATGTAGATTGCAATATTTCTACTGCATAGTTCAAGGCGCTCAGCTCAAAGTGAATCAAAGTCGGAGAAAACTACAAAAGTTATTTAAAAAATAAATAAAACAGCTATAGTTAGACAAAGCTGACATGAAAAATACAAAGCAGAGTCTTAACAGTGCTTATATAACTGTACTTTCTGCTAAATTGCACAATATGTAAAACCTTTACAGAAATGTAATATAATAATCATGTATTTATAATAATAATATAATATAAGATGTTGGCTTAGCGATGCATTGCTAGCCAAGTTATTTCTAGCTGTTGGCTACTCAATGTGTTATGTTGTTTTTGCTTGTGGCTAATTCACTTTGCCTCAGACAGGAGCCATCCTGTGGGATGGCAGTCTTTAAGCTGGAACTGAGAGTGGACCTCCTTCAAGTCGATGTCATGACCAATGCACATTTTTCCTTGAACTCGACAAACGGAAACGGAAACCATTGGAAATACTTTCGTTTACCTGCGAGTCATGTCTTCTTTGGCTGTCTCTTTCGCCTCTCACTAGCTCTAACTTCCGCTCAATCTCCTGCTTGGCGGCCATTTTCGAAATGGCAGACGCCATAAAATGGCTTGAATATTTCTATGGAAATTAGTGGCGCATTCTTTCAGCAATTCTGTTTTCGGCAGCTGCAGCCCCATCGTCACCAGGTGGCGCCGCCTGCCCCTTCAGCTGAGCCAGGCAGGCAGGCAGAGCCAAGGTATAAGCGCAAAGGTCATGCGACGACCCTCGCCAAATGTCGACCTGTGCTTTAAGTAGGTTAAAAAGCATGTTCAGCCCTGTTCGCCGTGCTGCACTGCATTGCAACCCTGTGGTCAGCGTAGAGCAATGTGCAAGGGGCAAGGGGCGTGTGGCGTGTGGCGTGGGGGTTGCTACCCCTTTGGACTAGGCAACATGCCAACGAACTGAAAAAATCAATGTTTTTTGTTGTAGTCGCGTAGCGAAACGTGCCTAACAACTGAGAAGCTCGTGCAAAATATATTGCAGCCTTGCACTAGAACCCTTCCTATTGCCTCCTGCACTTCTCGAAGAGAAAGAGAGAGAGAGAGAAAGAGAGAAAGAGAGAGAGAGAGAGCTAGAGACAGAGAGAGAGCTTGAAGAGCACTGGCAAATGCATTTGCCATGCGCTGCTGTTGGTACAGTTTTTCAACTCCAGCTAACGAATTGGCGCCCAGCCAAAACACAGAGGCACAGCGCCAATGTAGTATAAGATACGAAACCCCTTTCTAACCAACCCATTCAGAATTTAAGCCTCATGTTGGCGTTGGACTTAAAGTCAAAGCCAAAGCCAAAGCCAAAGCCAAGGTAGAAAGAGAGAGGGCGATTGACTCGCCAACGTTGGGGTTGCTATGGTTAGCCTCGCAATGTTTTGGCCCCAACACGTTTTGAGTTAGGGTCGTCAGCCCTATTTATGTAATCGTCTGTAGCCCCCGTGTGTAGGGCTTTTGGTCAACAAGCGATTTGGATAAATGTGTCAATGGAATGATTTTTGATTTACCTTTGACCAACACCAGGGGCAACAAGTAATAATTCGCAGCAGTTAAATCAAACTGTTGTAAAATGCACAATTAATGTCAAATGCAATCCACATGCAATGCGAAAGCAATTGACAGTTAGCTTTAGTCACATTCACATACGATCCACTTGCGTTCCGCTTGAATTAATCTATATTTCCCAGACATATACAGTCCACTTACTGTAAATTTACCAAACCCTAAAGCGAACGTAAGCAATCCACTTGGGTTCCACTTTACATATATGTACGTACTTTTAAATTCCACTTAATTCTCCTATCAAAGTAAAATCAATTTCAGATTGATAACTTAACTGATTTCCATTGATGTTTCAAGTAATATTTTAATATATATACATACATATATTCATATGCATATTACTTGATTCATGACATTCACAGTGAAATTGCAATGCAGTCCACTTCCAAATACAAACCACACACTCACACACATACATATACATACATATACATACATACATACATACATACATTAAAGTCATTCGTATGAAATTTCGAATAGCTTCTGTAAATGCAGAAAAATATATCGTCAGATATATGTACATACATACATATGACGTGACGCTTTATTTGTTTTCTTTTTTTTTTTTATGATGTGAGATGATATAGATGCTCTGTGTATGCATACATATGTATGTATGTATATTTAAATATGTGTGTATTTGTGTTTACATATATTGTAGCTACAGCTCAACTGCAAATCGTACAAGCAAACAAGCCGATGCTGTTGTTGTTGTTGTTGTTGTTTTTGTTGGTTTTGCCTTCTGACTTTTTCATGACTTTCAGTCGACTAGATTTCAACTTGCTAATATCGCAGCAGAGTCGCAGCAGAGCTACGACAGCGCAGTAGCGACAATGCGACTGAGGAGGGTTGGAGAATCAGCAGAAGATGGGATCCTCAAAGACTGCCTGGCCACTAGCATATTCACATATGTACATATGAATCTATTTTGCTACGCTGCAGTCAAAGGCGCTATTTGCACAACGGTCCCCCCAACCCACCTCTCAACTCACTTCCTCCACATACTCGCACACACTCACTCACTTGCACACATACATAGAAAAAGCCGCTTAAAAATATGCATTGAAGCAAGCACAACAAAACATTTTGCCATGGTAAACGACGACTAGAGTAGAACACAAAAATAATATCTCTATATATATGTATGTATGTATGTACATATATATAAAACAGAAAAAAAGGAAAAGCAGATAAAAAGTTTCAATTCTTAGCATAGAACAAAAATGCACGCAAAACGGACGAGCAGAAAACAGAAAACAGAGGGAGAACTTACCTATACCACGCTCAAATTGTGTGCGACATGCAATTCACACACACACACACACAAATACTCTCAGAGCAGAGCAACAAACAGGGCTGCATAGCCCAAGAGGGGGACCTACGCTGGCAGCGCTGCTTGCAGTGACAGTGGCAATGCCAAAGGCAAACTGCATATTCGAGGCCTACATCAACATTTTTCTGCTTTTGCAACAACTCCGAGCGCGGGAAAGAGAGAGAGAGAGACAGATGGAGGGAGAGAGAGCGAGCGCGCTCTGTAAGTCGTGAGAGTGCAGTAAAGACTGAGAGAGCGCCCGCTACATGTGCGAGCTCTTGCGGTTGTTGTTTGCATGTGTATTGGTGCTTGAGCGCCAGCGCCGCGGCTGGCTGCTGTGCTTGTTGTTTGGCGGCTGGCTGACGGCGGCGACGTCGACTGCAGTTTCCCAGTTTGTGTTGTGCTCTCGTGGCCATAGCTATGGCTTCTGTTGCTCTTGCTGTCGCTGCCCGTTCCTCCGTCGCTGCCACTGCCACTGCCACTGCCGCTGCCGTCGCCGCCGTCGCCGCCGTCGCCCTCGTCTCCATCTCAGTTGCCGCGTAGCTTTCGGACGTTTACATGGATTATGTGGGTATGTAGTGCGGCGCAGCGTTGCGCCGAGACCGAGACCGAGAGACGACCAAGCACAATAACACAATGAACTCCAAATGTGGGCAGAGGCCGGGCTCGGCTTTTGAATGGTGTGTGGAGTGAATGGGAGAGGGCGTGAGAGGGAGCCATGAGGCATGAGGCATGAGGCATGGAGGTCGCCACCGTCGCTGCCTGCCTTTTGTGTTTTGTTTTTGTGCTTTGCTTGGCGTCTATATTTCCGTTTATTTTTTTCTCTTCTTTCTCTTCTGCTCCTCTCACATCTCCCACTGCCCGCCTTTGTTTAGTTACTTCATGGCGTTCTTTGGTGCTGTTCGAGTGCAGAAAAAGTCTTTTCATAGTGCGAAATGAAATGTGGCGCTTTGATTGTGTTTGTTGTTGCACTGGTTGTAGTTGTTGTAGCTTTTATTTTTATATTTTGTATATGGAATATAATAATTCATCTAGCTGATGCGTTACGCGTTACACCAGACCGCACCGCCTCCAACCTGAGGTAATTTCAAGCTCAAAATGGCGGCCAATAACTGCTGACGCCGCTTGCCCCACACACAGCTCTCAGCTGCTCTAGCGCCACCTGGCGCCAACTTCAGTTCTATAAAACTCCCACAGATTATCCGCAAGCATACAGCTTTCGATTGGAAAGTGGAAAGCATTGTCTTCTGAGTCTTACAGACTCTGAGCTGCACAGTATATCCAAATGATCATAAACGAAATCAGGAAATAGGTCCAAATACAATCCACACAATGCTCTTATGCTCCATTACCGTTATCTACAATTTTAAATCATGTAATTGGACTATATAGATTCCATCACGTAATCCACATGGAATCCACACTATGGAAAGTCATTGTATTCCTATAAATCTATGGAATACAAGAAATGCAATTCTGATAGCAATTATTATTTATTGATGGAAAATATATGAGTTGAATATCGGAGACTTGATTATAGTTTAATATATATACAATCCACATGGCATCCACATACGATCCACTTTAGCTTGCCTTTTATATATCATAATATCGTTGTAACATACATACATATATCATTAGATTCCACAAGTATTCGATCCACATAGATTCCTCGCTCGCTCATTTCTAAATTAAGCATTTTCAGCCACAAATTGATTTTCCACTTTCGCCGTAATCCTTTAAAAAGGTGCTTAAGGCATTTAATATCGTTGGCAAATATTTGAATAGCTAATTAAATGGATCTCAGCTCAAGTTAATCCCAACAGTTTGCCAAGCTCGAATCAATCTGGTGTTAAATTTGCAACCAAAGAAATTTGCAACCATTAAAGTTTTCTATATACAATATTATCAGCGTTGAGGCTCAGCTAGTCGTGGCTCAAAGATGGTGATTAAAATAAGTTGCTTAGCTTTTGTCGTTGTTGTTGTTGTTGTTGTTGTTGCTGCTGCATAGCTCAAACAAGCCATGAAAATGCCAAACATTGCATGACGCTGTCAGCGATAAAAGAAAAAAACAACGCCTAGGGAGCCACACACACGCAGCTCTGTGTGTGTATGTGTGCGTGTGTGTATGTTGGTTGTGTGGTTGGTCAGGTTTTTACTTTTTTCTCTGTCTATTTCTTTGCTGCTGCCATTGTTGTTGTTGTTGTTGTTGTTGTTGTTGGTACACACTTTTTCTTTGGCCGCAACAGCAATTTACTGCATTTTTCATTTACCAAGCGCGCGCACACACACATGCCACACACACACACACACACACACACATACCACATGCCACATGCCACACACTGCACGTTGCACACTGCAGTGAAAATTTTTGCAGTCAAGTTGGCGTCGCCGTCGTCGTCGTCGTCGTCGTTGCTGAAGCAGACGAAGTTTGCATGACGCCGCGTTTTATTTCATTTTATTTAGCGCGAAGCTTTTTACTTGTTTCTCTCTTGTTTTTGCTTTTGCTGTGGCAGTGAAATTGAAACGGGGCAGCAACAACTGTGTGTGTGTGTGTGTGTGTGTGCGCATAGGGAAAGTGGGCGAGGCGGGAGTACATGGTGTATGCGCAATATATCAATGCAGCAGCAGCAACAACAGCAGTTGCACTTGCAGAGGCAGCAGCAGGTGCAGCGTGTGGCTTGCAACGAACCAAGGAGGAGGCGAGAATGAGAAGAAAAAGAAAAGAAGAAAAACTCTAAAAAAAGTGTGTTATGCCGACAATACACCGCGCTGCACTCATCACAGCGGGCTGCGATGGGCGTGGGTGTGGGCGTGGCACAGCTTTTGCACTTGTCGTCCAAGTGTTTTTAGTGCTCGTGCTTTGGCTTCTTAGTCAAGTGTCTAGCTGCTCTAAGCTGCATGCCGAAGTCGCAGCCGCAACGCCTCTTTGCCGTAGCTTTTTATCTACTTAGGACACGCCCCATCCGTCTATCCGCCCATCCGCCCATCTACCCATCTAGTCATCCATCCATCCATCAGGCTGCCCGATTATTACTGTCTTTGCACACACAACAACTTGCACTTGATATGCTTATCGCCCCGCCCCTCCTTCTCCGCCTTCTCTTTCTAATGGGCGCCCTGAACGTGACTATTGCAGCTGAGCCAGGGCTCTTCAGAGTCCACAGTCCACAGTCCTCAGTCTCCTGTCCGAGCTAAAAGTCAATATGCAAATCGATACGAGTCGGCGCTAACTATTAGTGCTGGAAAGAATAGATTACGGACCAGATATGATATATAGTAGTATATACAATATAATGTGACACTGAACAGAGTCAACATAGCGCCCACACAGGGTCCACATACAATACACATAGATTAATTTAATAGAGGAAGTATGCAATATCCATATCGGATTTACAAATACAATCCACATGCATTCCACAGTGCTTAAACTCTCGTTTCATGCATTTCATTTAGATTTCCAATGACATCCACTTTGACTCTATATTCCACACCATATTCCACATCAGAATATTGGAATATTTTTATTGCCCTTTGATCTGCCATTCTGAATTGTGATGATTGCTATAACTTGTATTATCTATGTTAGATAATGATAGTAACAAATTAAATTCTTAAATTATTGAGCTTGAAACAAGTTTGTAATCAATAAAACTTTCAGAATTGAACACTACGGCCGACATTGACGAGATCCGTAAAGATTTCTCCCATTTCCATTGGCTGTTTCTGAGTTATTTTATTTCAATCTGTCTGCTTTGTTTACATTTATCTCGGTCTTATGCCGTCGAATTCTTTGCGTGCGATGATTTTTGAGCACACGGTAATTGAATTTTAAATGTTTTATCGAGCCTTTGTCCGTTGCTCTGCTTGGTGGAGACCCCGTTCGCAGTCACAGATACATCTAGAAATACAGATACAGCTACAGCAAGTTTGAGATTATATATTCTTACGTAGATATACAGCTAGACGCTTGGAACTTGCGACTGTTCGACGGCTCGCCGGGGAATTAGTTTTAGAATTTATTCTCGCTTGATTTCAATTTTGCGCATGCAAATTTTTCGAATCAAAATTTATTTATTTGGGTCTAATGTTTTATGTAAGCCAACAACAAACAAATCGAATTCGACTTTAACTAATTCACGGAAATCGTGAAAAAAGGCCAGCTAAAGAATAATCGAATCTGGAATTTGGATCCATTTGCAGGTCGCGATGATCTCTCGCCCTCGAGCAGCCTCAACGGGTACTCGGCCAACGAGGGCTGCGATGCGAAGAAGAGCAAGAAGGGCCCGGCGCCCCGGCTGCAGGAGGAGCTGTGCCTGGTCTGCGGCGACCGAGCGTCCGGCTACCATTACAATGCGCTCACCTGCGAGGGCTGCAAGGGCTTCTTCCGGCGCAGCGTGACGAAGAATGCGCACTACTGCTGCAAGTTCGGACGGGCCTGCGAGATGGACATGTACATGCGGCGCAAGTGCCAGGAGTGCCGGCTGAAGAAGTGCCTGGCCGTGGGCATGCGGCCGGAGTGCGTGGTGCCGGAGAACCAGTGCGCGATGAAGCGGCGCGAGAAGAAGGCCCAGAAGGAGAAGGACAAGGTCTCCAGCTCCCCCAGCTCACAGCACAGCGCCGGCGGCCCCGCTGGAGCTCTCCACGGCACCCACGACTACGTCAAGAAGGAAATTCTCGACCTCATGACGTGCGAGCCCCCCCAGCATGCCACAATTCCGGTGAGTCCACTCGCATCCCCAGCTATAGACTGTCGCCACTTAACGATGTAACGACTCTCTCTGCAGCTACTACCTGATGATATTTTGGCCGAGTGTCAAGCGCGCAATATACCTCCATTAACGTTCAATCAATTGGCCGTTATATATAAATTAATTTGGTATCAGGATGGCTATGAGCAGCCATCCGAAGAGGATCTCAAGCGTATTATGGTAAGTCCTCTGCTCCATCAACCTAAATGCTTGGGAACTGAATGGTTAGAGAATATTCAGCTGTTGACGAAGCCCAAGAGAACTTGATGAATTGCATTACGGAGACTCTTCCATAATTCGCTCTCATCTGTTTTGCTTCTCGTTTCCCACTATGCAGAGTCAACCCGATGAGAATGAGAGTCAGACGGATGTCAGCTTTCGGCACATCACCGAGATCACCATACTCACGGTGCAGCTGATCGTGGAATTTGCGAAAGGATTACCAGCGTTTACAAAGATACCGCAAGAGGATCAGATCACGTTACTCAAGGTGAGTATTGGGGATCAGTAAACGCGAATCGATCGAGATCGATAATTATCGATATTGCTTGCAGGCCTGCTCGTCGGAGGTGATGATGCTGCGAATGGCCCGACGCTACGATCACAGCTCGGACTCGATATTCTTCGCGAACAATCGATCGTATACGCGCGACTCGTACAAGATGGCCGGAATGGCGGACAACATTGAGGATCTGCTGCACTTCTGCAGGCAGATGTTCTCGATGAAGGTGGACAACGTGGAGTACGCGCTACTCACTGCCATTGTGATCTTCTCGGACCGGCCGGGCCTGGAGAAGGCCCAGCTGGTGGAAGCGATACAGAGCTACTACATCGACACGCTACGCATTTATATACTCAATCGCCACTGCGGCGACTCCAGGAGTCTCGTCTTCTACGCCAAACTGCTCTCCATACTCACCGAGCTGCGCACGCTGGGCAACCAGAACGCCGAGATGTGTTTCTCGCTCAAGCTCAAGAATCGCAAGCTGCCCAAGTTCCTGGAGGAGATCTGGGACGTGCACGCCATACCGCCCTCAGTTCAATCCCATCTCCAGGCCCAGCAGGAGGAGCAGGAGCGACGCGCCGAGCGAATGCGTGGCGCTGTCGGCGGTGCCATCACCGCCGGCCTTGACGCCGACTCCGCCTCCACATCCTCCCAGGCGGCGCTCGCTGCCGCCGCCCAGCAACAGCCACTGCATCAACAGCAACAGCATCAGCAGCTCCACACGCTGCCCGTGCACACGCTGCCGCTGCCGGTGCCCGGCGGCTCCGTCTCGGCTGTCAGCACCACCAGCGACTATATAGGTGGCGGCGGTGCAATGGGACCCACCACAGCGGCCGCCAGCTCCAGCACCAGCATCACAGCCGCCGTGCCCGCCAGCTCGACGACCGCGCCGGTGGCCAACGGGGGAGGGGCGAACGTCAGCATGTATGCCAACACGCAGGCGGCGATGGCTCTGATGGGCGTGCCCCTCAAATCGGAGCACTCGACAACCACTGCATAGCCCCTGCTTGAGGGCATGGGCATGGGCATGGCCATGGGCATGGGCATGGACACAGACGTGGGCGTGCCGGTGGGTGGTCTACTGTTGGGCAGCATTATTGAGTGAGCTGGGGCTTGGCAGCTGTGAGCATACACCTCTACAACCACACACCCACACATCCACATAGACCGAGCTGTACCGTTAGGCACTTTGATAATAGATTCATCCGATTTGTGTATAGCCGGAGAAACTGTCAAATTTTACATATTCAAAATAGTTTTTTTACTGAGCTGAACGAAGCAAAGCGCGTGGATTTAATACATAAGTGCGTAACGGCACAATTGCTTGATCTAATATATATATAAATGTATATGAAAAGCTGGAGAAAAACATTTTTGAGTAAGCGTAAAATGCAGTTATTTAGTGTTAAGTTTGCAAATATTAGATCTAAGGCAATATAAATATATATAACAAATAAAAATAGTATACATGGACACCCACACACAGATACACACAGACACAGCTAATTCTACATACAAATTCTTAACTAAAACAGAGAATGCTTAAACACACACATATATATATATATATATATACATATATATACAAAGAATTGGAAAACTCATAAGCATAGGGCATAGAATTCATGCAAAGAATACCTTAACATATACATATATTTATATACATATATATATATATATATATATATATATATATATATATATATATATATATATATATATATGTATATATGTATATACAAATAAATATTGTATTGAATTTTCTATTGTTAATTTGCGAGAAGAGTTAGGACCTGCGAAATTGAATGCCTGTCAAACTGTCATGCAAAAATTATAAAAATTAAAACAAAAGAGAATAAAGATTGTTTATATTTTAAAAATATATAAAAACAAATACATACAATTTATAATATTATTACAATAAAAGCAAGTGTATAATAAAAACAAACATATATACAATATAAAGCCTGTACATGTAATTGAAAAGCAGCGAGTTAATTTGATTTAAACACCTTGAACTATAAACAAAATACTAAATAATTAACAACTAATTTAAGTTACCTTATTCACAATACAACAAATAAAAACCCCCAACTTTTAAAAAACTAAAATTAAATCTAAAAAAAAAACACGCAAACTTGGACTGATTTTATAAATATTTTTTTAATCATATTAACGAGTAAAAGAAACGCGATTAAGAAAAATTATTAACAAACTGAAATGAAAGAAAAATACATACAAATATATTTTTCCTTATGCCCTCCTTATATTTTTTTTAATTAACGTGAAATTGAGAATTTACATTTTTACATGCAGTTTAATTTTTTAATTTTTTCTTTGAAAAAAAAGAAGAAAAAAAAAAACAAAAAACAATTGGCAAAATTGATAAAATTTTTGTAAACAAGAAAAAAGTGATTGGAGTTTTACTCAAAATTTAAAAGGCATTAACGGTATTAACTAATTAAAAACTAACTAAATTTAAAAAACAAAAATCAATGCACACTTTTGCTGGCAAAACAGTTTCAATCACAACCACATAAAGTTAGATACACACACACACACACAAACACCAAAAGACTTCAATATTAATTAAAAAATTAAAAAATTTTAATTCAAAATTTATGAATTATTGTAAATTATATAGCAATTTATTTTTAATTAATAACATTTGACATAATCAAAATTTGTTTTTAAACAAAAAAAAAAAAAAACAACAAAAAACAAAGTGCAAGGAATATTTTTGGCAATTTTTTCTTTTTTTTTTTCTTTGAAATTTTTGTTATGCAATTTAAATTTGTATGATTTGGTTTTTTTTCTTATTGCTTTTACTTTTCAAAAAGGAAAACGGAAAAAAGAAAAAAAAAATTGTTGGCCTTATTTTAACTTAAATCAAATTTATTATAATTTTAGTAGCATTTGTAAAATACGAAAAACAAAAACAAAATATGTAAAATTTAAACAAATCATTTTTTAATTGTGTATGAAAAAGGCAGAAAAATGTTTGAAATGTGCAATTTTTAATTTTTACTACTATTATTATTATTATTATTATTATTATCATTAATCTAATTATACAATTATATACATATACATAATTTTCACACATAAAAACACACACACACACATACATTTTGAATATTTGGAAAATAGCAAAGAGAAAATATAATAATAAAAATTACAAATAATTCAATTCAATTTGAATACTTGTAAACTGCACTTGAAGAATAAAAACAAAAACAGTGAATAATTTAATTAAATAATATAAATAATACCAACCTATTAGTGGATGAATTACCCGAAATATAAAGAACACAAAACAAAACAGAAAACTCATGCTTAAGTTTCATTATATAATTATTATAATATAAATTTGATTTAAAGCTTAAGTTTTTTATAGATTACCTAACGCGCGTTTAATTTTTATTGACATAATTTGTTTTGTAGTTTTACTCTAATGTAAAAATCAACAGAAAGTCTATAATAATATATTTACATATATACAATTAATTTTTACAATTTTACGTAAATACGAAAATGGAACATGCAACAAAAACAAAACAAAATATACACACAATATATTTAAAAATATGTTGAACGAAAAAAATCAAGCATAAGCAAAATTGTGTTTTTATTTAGCCTATTCTTTTTTTTTTTTTTTATTTACTATTGCTGTTGTTGATTTTCTGAGCGTTAGCAAGAGCTTGAAGAATTCGATATTTTCTTTTTTCATTTTTTCTTTATTAGATATATGAAGGAAGGTAAAGATCAGCATCGGTAGCTTACATTTAGTTTGATAAATATTCGACAAATGTTTAGACTTGAAGAGCAGGGTAGGGCACCGACTCTTTGCGATAAGTTTCGATAATTCGATATCGATAGAAAACGTGCAGAATTTGAATGCAATTCGCTACGAATGCGAAGCAAACGGCTGTGAAGTTAGCTTTTCACCGAGTGTGGCTATTCAGAAATTGGAAAAGCAAACTAAGAAACAAATTTTTTTTGAGTATAAAAGAGAATGAACCGAGAGGGAAAAGTAAAAGAGGGACGAAGCAAAGGGTATTGCTTGGAATTACAAATGGAAATTGACTTTGTTTTATTTTTAGTTGTAGTCCAAGTTTAGTTTCACAAATTGGAAAACTGACACAATGAAGACAGACATGATTTTTAAATGGGTGAAACTTAGGAGTAGAGCCCAATAAAGTTAAAATTAAAGTAAAAGAAATACAAGACACGCTATAAAATAGCTTTAGATGATAAAAAAAAAAAGAAAAGAAAAAAAATTTGCTATAAACTCTTTCAATTAAATCAAACAACTCTAATTTCCAAATGAAAAATAATTATAATAAAAAATTACATAAACAGGCTGATGTCATGTCAAGTGTATAAGTTAAGGAATCTAACCTAATCGTAAACAAGTGAAATATTTTAATTTAAATAATTATAATAAACTCCTCGCGCCCTCGCTATAAAACATTTCCTTCGACTTTTATAATACCATATATAATATCTGCAAAGAACAAAGATTTACCCTAACAATACCTAAGCCTAAGTGGAACTGTAAATATGTATGTATGTAGGTAACTCTTGCTCTATATAAAATAAGAAAGCATTACGACAAGCAAATACAAATACGAAACATACAAAAGCAAGCAACCTGACAAAATTATAAAGATAAACAATGAACATAAGCTACATATAAAGTAAATAACTTGTTGAGATATCCATTCATATAATAACAAAAACAAAAACAAAAACAAAGACAAACAAAAATGAATAAATAAATAATAATAAAAAAAAGAAAGAGTACGTGAACAAATCGTTATGTAGATTTTTGTGAATTCAAGAAAAACGACAAATACAAGAACTTTATTTAATTTTTATGCACTGTTTTCTGTTACGTGTAACTGTAACTTGTTTTGCCCTGTAACTGTAACTAAATATGGTACTTAATCCCTAGAAGATATGTCTACGATCCATAAAAGTTTAAAGAAATCGAATCCCATATTAAGCACTCAGCTAAACCTAACCTTAAAAAAAAAAAAAAATAAAAACAAATAAAAAACAAAAACATGATGAAAAGGCAAAATTGAAAGATGAAAGTTTTGTGTTCAACTTGTAGATATTGATCCTGAATTGAAAACTACCTCAAACGAAACATTCAAACGACAAACACGATTAAAAGGTTTTTCGAGCATTAATAATAAACGTAACTACAAGCGAGACCTTAGCATCAGCGCTAACCACAAATATACATACATTACAAAATACCAAACAAAAATAATATGATCTTTGTGTTTCGCTGAATTTCTAAAAAGAAAAGCAATGAAAAGAACATGAAATCCACGCTCTCTGTTTCAAAATACAATATGGTCAAACAAATGCCTTTTTATAGGTACCTGTTTCTTTTTTGTTTGTTCTTTGCAGCACTCGATCACAATTATCATAAATGAAAGCACTCAAGCTCCATTTATTTAATTTGAAATAAATTAATGAAATTTCCAATCATTTTGCAGCAAATATAAATATACATATACAAATATAAAAATACATACATATGTGATGTATTAAATGCTTAATCCAATCACAAAATGAGAAATTTCACAATTTTTAGTTTCGTTTCTTCACTGCCAAAATTTCAAAGAAAGTAAATAAAAAGTAAAGTGACATTTAATTTAATTACACGGGTCAACCCACTACGATAAGCGTTAGTAGCCCCAATATTTACTGCTGAATCCTGATCTGAAACTTGAATAGCTGAGACTCGTCCAATTTCTGGGAAGACTAGACCCTTTTCTTCCCCTTCCATGCCTGCGAATAGTCCACCATAAACACAATTTCGTAGAAATTGAGAGATCTGCATGAGGCTCCCGAGAGTGGCGGGGACTATTCTGATCTCAGTTTCAGATTCAGCACATCCACTCCCTGTTGACCTGTGCTAATGAATGAAGCGGGCATTTATGGAAAAAATGTCAATATTTCAAATTCGATTTGCAATGTGTAGCAATCAGTAATAAAATACGATTACCCAATTATCTACAATATATATATTACATAATACAGTTACACTGAAATTACGATCTATGCTAAAAACAACGCACATTAGCTGAAAGAATAAGAAGAAACAATATATACTTTTTGAATGATGAAAGATCCGGACAAAATAGGCAACTAAAAACTGAAAACTGAAACTGAATTGGTGGCATTTTAGAGTTACAAAAGGAAAAGAAAATGAATCAATGCAAACAATACAAATAAAAAAAATACATATATATACATAATTTAAATGAAAGGCAGATGAATAATAGACAAACAACAATACGTAACAACAATTAAGAACTTGAAAGTTTTATGAATTCAAAAGAATAAAACACATACATATGTATCTATATTTCCCATTTATAATAATTTAGCTCTATTTTTGTTTATAGCGCTACACTGCCAAAAAAAAAAATAAATAAATAAAAAGGTTTTATTTGTAGCTTAGATTAGATTGAAGGCAGCCAGTCTTTTTTCATTTGGCAAATATTTGACAAATCTATTTACACTTTTCCTTCATTACGTTTATTGAAAATGAGAGAGAAGTAGAGATTGTTAGCATTTAAACCGAATAAACAATTAAATATGCATCCTTAATTATTATGTTATATGGTTTTTATCGAGATTAGCTTGTTTTCGTTTTGATAACTTAAGGTGCATTGATCTGTCTATTTAGGGGAAAACACATTTAAATGTGTATATATAAATATATATGTATTTATATGTACTTATACACATAATATATACTATGTAAACTTACATTTAGTTTTGAGGTACTTTCATTATGTACTGCTAAAAGCGAAAACCACATAAATTATAACTTTTATACTTCAAACGCGTAAAACTACGATTAGAACTTTACTTAAGTTTCAGAAGAAGTCTATACATGCATATATGTACATACGTACATACATACACACATATGTATGTACATACATACATATATGTAATGATGTAATTTGCTATATTTATGTATGTGTGACTATTTGGGCGATCGGGTGACAGCGCATTAACTAAAACTGATTAATATGCCAGTCTATGGGCGCATATAAATACATTTTTGAACAAAATTACATTACATACGAGAAACATTAAATATTTACATAGGGTTAGAGACTACACAGAACAGAACACACTTTAAATAGTTTTAAAACTAAGCTGTACATATACATACGTATTATTATACTAATAACAACAACAAAAGTCTATATATACGATATATATGAAACGTGTAAAAACAAAAATAAAAATATATATATTTAAAATATGTTCAAATGATTTGCAAGTTTTCATAATCAAATATTTTTGCTGGGCTTGACGATTAATCGGATTGAATAAAATAGTTACCACTATCGAAATTTCTTTGTTCACGCAGTAGCATTTTCAACAGTCTGGCAGCTCTTTTTCATCAGAGCATCGGAATCGAAGTATCGATAGCATTTAATGCCATGTCTATATTTTTACTCGGACGCCGACAAGCTGTGAAACAAATAAAAGTGTAAAAAAAGTAAATTAGTTTTAAATAAAAGGTAAATGTGAAAAGAATAGAATTATAAAAAAGATGGTTCACGAAATGCAATCGCATCGTTATAAAAAATGCTCACATTTGATTTTTGATTGAGAAAACTCAATAACAACACGTAAGCGTTTTTTCATGCAAAGGCGGCAAGATGGCGGATGTGTTCTGAAAAATGAAGTATTTTATATAATTTTGTGATAGAGCTAAACAAACCGCGATATCCTGAATAGAGAGCATTATAAAATTGTACACTGCATATACATATGTATCTATGTATGCAGTGGCTAACTGGTGCTAAATCGAGTTTGAGGTTACGTTTTTGTCCCCAACTCCAGAATTCTCATTTAGGTGCAAACTTTCTCTCGGATAGTGATTGCTAATTCAATTTTGCATCGTTTGTTACAGGGAACCACCAATGGCTGATTCGGATGATGAATACGATCGCAAGCGGCGCGATAAATTTCGCGGTGAGCGCGACAGCTACCGTCCCGAACGCAGGGACGATCGTCGACCCATGGGTGGCGCTGCTAACTCCCGTGACGAGTGGTCGGATCGGTAAGTGGAATAAATTTTGTGCAATAGTGGAATCGTTCACATTGTCCAGCTTCTCTCGTAGCAATCCATTTCGTGGAAGCTCTGCAGCAGGTGGCGGAGGTGGCGGCGGCGGGGCTCGTCATCGTCCAGATTATAGTGACTATCGAGGCTCTGGACCGCGTCCACGTTACGGCTCACCGGGGCGGGAGATGCCGCCAGCGAAGCGCATGCGACCCGACTGGGGTGACAGCGAGATGAGGTCCAATCCGCGTTTTGGTAAGGCCCGGAAGGATTAATATTATCAATTCACTATCATCATATTCATTATTGTATGCTTATATTCATTATATAGGCTATGATCCCTATCTGGTACAGGCCTGGAATGATCATTATCAGTCACTACATTCGGCTTACTCCCATGCCGGCCACGGCTCGTCTGCTCGGGAAACACTGCCTGCTGGAGGTGGAGGTGTCACTGGGGACACACAGACGCAGCCGGCAATGCTAACGCTGAAACAATTTCTGGACACGCAGGACGAGAACATATCCGACTCAGAAGTGATGCGCAAATACACCGAATACAAGACGGACTTCAAAAGACAGCAGCTAAACGAATTCTTTGTGGCGCACAAGGATGAGGAATGGTGAGTAAGAATGGGTCTGCCCTAACCGAGAACTGAAAATAATGACAACAGCAAAGGCCAGACGCACGCTCTGAAGTGGCTTCTCGACATCCGTTACATTTCAATATAAACAATTTATATTTATATGTGTACAATTTTATTTTTACTTTTTATTTAATTTCAATTATTTCTCTCAGTGCGACTGCATTCATAAAATTCATAACCCTCTTGTATACTTATTATTAAGTTTTTCTCTGCAGCTATTTATGGGTTTTATGGCGTTTTGCGATCTGAGACTCAGAGACGAGACACTGATACAGCCTCTGTCTCAGTAGAAACTGAAAGAATAACTTAAAATTTAAATTTACCCGGCGAGCAATGCCGTGGGTAGTGTTTATATTTTTGAAACCGCGATCTTTTTAAATTCGTTGCGAGCAAATGCCTAAATTTATATATATATATATATCTAAAGAATATATAATATATACATATACACATTATGAATGCGCTTGCAAAGGTAAGACCCTGGGAAATTTGTACATATGCAAAAGCTAAATCTAAATTCAAATCCAATAAATCTGTTCTAATAAATAAATACTTGATGTCTTAGCCTATGGATACAAGGAAATCGAAAACCACCTGCAATATACCGAATCAAATACATAGCGTCCACTTGAATCTCTCAACATTATTATTTATAATATTTAGCTTTGTTCGTAATCCATTCTTAAGCTGAGCTTTGTCTTTCGCAGGTTTAAAAACAAATACCATCCAGAAGACAGCGTGCGACGGAGCGAAGAACAGCGGGGATTTCTAAAGGTAATCAACTTTTTATATGTTCAATATCTATGTTACCATATCTGTATATTCAAATCCATAGAGACGAACAGAAGTATTTGTGGAACTACTGGAGAACGGCACCATTGGCAGCGTGAAAGTCGATTCTTCGCAGGCTGATGCTCTGGTGCGAGTTTTGGATACTTGTGTGATCAAACTTGAGGGCGGCACTGATGAAGATCTTAAGGTACTTGACGAAAAGCCCAAGGATCCGCCGATCGTTTACGAACGCAAGTCAGAAACAGCTGAATCAACCGTCGTAGCAAAACGGGAGCCTGGGAGTCCAAAAGCGGAGAAAGATGATGACTTGTCGGGGGCCCAATCGCCACAGCATAAGAGCTTACGGCCCGTTAACCTTGACGAGGAGAACTGGGATGAAGATGAACCGATGGAAGTGCAGGCTCAGACAGACAAAGACGGCGAGAAGTCGATCGAGAGACGAAGTAGAGAGCCAGAGGATGAAGAGTCAGTTAAAAGTGACCACGAGAAGAAGCTAAAGAAAAAGAAAATTAAGAAACGAAAGCGAAACAGCAGCGACGATGACAGCTCATCTTCTTCTAGCTCCGATTCAGACACGGATTCAGACGATGAAAAGGTCAAAGCTAAATACGATGTAGAAGAGGGATTGCGCGCTGATCAGAAAGCGGAGGCACTAAAAGACAAAGAGGAGGCTACCACAGCAGCTAAAGAAAACTTGTTGCCACCCGAAAGTCCCCAGCCAGAAGACGTGGTGGATCCTAAGGAGGCAGTAGAAATCAAAAGTGAAGCCAGTGAGGAATCCAAGGAGGATAAAATTGAGCAACCAGTGGAGCAAACGGAGCATCCAGCGACAGACAATCCAGCAGAAAAGAATGGTGAAGAGGAGGGGGCGAAAGCAGAAGACAAGCCCGAAGCGGACACTAAAGAACCAAGAGCAAATGAAGTGACCGAAACAATCGATCTGGACAAGGTTAAGGATGGGCCGCATCCACGAGCATTGCATCGCACCTCGTCAATCTTTCTGCGCAATTTGGCGCCGTCAATCACCAAGGCAGAGATAGAAGCTATTTGCAAACGCTTCAGTGGCTATTTACGTGTAGCCATTGCCGATCCCCTCGTCGAGAGACGCTGGTACCGTCGCGGATGGATCACTTTTACCCGCGACGTCAACATCAAAGAGATATGCTGGAGCCTGAACAATCAACGTCTGCGCGACTGTGAAATGGGCGCCATAGTCAACCGGGATTTGAGCAGACGAGTTCGTCCCGCCAATGGTATCACTGCGCATAAGCAGATTGTGCGCGCAGACATAAAACTGTGCGCAAAGATTGCGATGAATCTGGACGATCGATTTAAGCTATGGTGCGACTCGACTCGTTCAGACGCTGAGGATGCCGAGAAGAAAACTGGCCAGGAAGCAACCAATGGCAGTGGCGCCAGTAACTCGCCATCGTATGGCTTCAATTCAAAGAATCCGGTGCTTCAGAACATAACCGACTACCTCATTGAAGAAGCCTCGGCCGAGGAGGAGGAACTGCTTGGCCTGGCCGGCGATAATAAAGACGGCGAGGGGGAACCAATTGAGCGGGACGAGTCGCTAATCTCGGTTCTCGATCGCTTGGTGCTTTACTTACGAATTGTGCACTCGGTAGACTACTACAATCATTGCGAGTATCCGTACGAGGATGAAATGCCCAATCGCTGTGGCATTATACATGCCCGTGGACCAGCCCCCATGCGCGTCACTAGCAACGATGTCCAGGAATACATCAAGGCATACGATGGCAAGCTGCAGCAGTTCTTGACCAAGACTGTGCAACTGAGCGATGAGGAGATTAAAGAGCTGGGCGCCAAAGATCCAGAAACCGAGGTGGAAAAATTCGTTCAAGCCAACACACAGGAACTGGCCAAGGACAAATGGCTGTGTCCGCTCTCGGGCAAGAAGTTCAAGGGTCCCGAATTCATACGCAAACACATCTTCAACAAGCACGAGGAGAAAGTCGAAGAGGTGCGCAAGGAGGTGCAATACTTTAACAACTATTTGCGGGATCCCAAACGACCGCAGCTGCCGGAACACCCAGGCAATTCCAAACGCACCGAATCCGAGTCAGGCCGTGGTTCAGGGTAAGTATACATATCTTTGATACACCTCAATGTATTGTAACTACTTTTTGCCTCTGCAGGTATCGGCCACCCTTGTATCCGCCATTCTCAGCCATGCCTTATGGGTTCGCACCGCCCATGATGGGCGGTGGTGGAGGACGGGGTGGACGCAATTTTCCACCAATACGCAGGTCAGTAGCTCAATTTGTTAGCATTCAAATGCATAGTACATAGTACATAAGTAAGTTAGGGTGTAGTCTAGAATAAAATTGGATGTCTATGTAAGTGGTCCGTCTGTATATAAATCGAGTCACAGCTCCAGCTTGTATCTTTCACTCACCCTAAGCAGAGGGCTTTAGTTTCAATATACATGTGTTATCACGAAAAGCCCACAGAGTATGTTAATAGTAATGTATATTGAAAATGATATTTTGAATGTTAGTCATCAAGTGTCGAACAATTTTGTTCTTTTCTATAATTATTATATGCTACAGTACTTTTCAGTTTTCATAATAACCTTCTTTAAAGGGGTCTTATACATAATCTAATAACTTAGCAGAATAAAATTTAAGGAATTGATTCTCTACTAAATATTGAGAAATCAGATGTTTTTTCTTAAGTAAATTTACCTCGATAAGGAGCCTAGCCTATTAGTCCCGATCTCGATATGCCTTCATTAACTTGCTTTCATTTGTTTTGTTGTTGGTCTTAAAACGAAATTTGTCACAACTTTCTTGTGTCGCAAATTTTTTGCAGAGAAATGCCCTTGGAACACCAACGCCGGATTATCGGTTACCATGATTTGGATGCGCCCATTAATTCCGATATGTTTGACTAATTAATTAATTGATTGATTAGCACAGAACGCAGAAACTACACACAGTTAACGCATAATACGATTTTCAAGCTCAGTTCTATAAAGCAATTTAAGCAAATTCCTAGCCAATTGGGGACAACAAAAACTTTATTGAAACGATTTTCACTTTTATCTATATACAATATGCCAATTGTATTAAGGAAAAAAATACAAGCAAAACCAAGTAAACACAAACAAAAAAAAACAAAACAAAACTTAAAACCTTTGGGGTTTTGATCTAATTAAGGATTATAATTTTTCAGTCAATAAAATACAGAGTTTCTGATGATTTCAATTGTGCAATCACATGCTGCAGTAAATGTTTGTTTTATTATATAAGATTTGTGTATATAATGCCTAAATCTAAACCACATTCATTTTCGTTGCTTGCAGGCCCGGTGGTTTCGATTACCGCGCCAGATCTCACTACCGAGACTTGGACGCGCCCCAAGAGCCGTACTAAGCTAACGCCCCACACAAAATAGACTATAAACCAGATTAGTTTGCAATACACACATTGAACAAACGATAGACCCAATCGAGCGGAGAAGTCTAAAGTCGTCTCTAAGCTAGCCTAAAAACAAAAAAAGTAAATTATTTAACAAAAATCCCTAAATAAATTGATTCATTAAGACAATTGTTTTACACGGTTTAGAGCTAATGTATTCGATTGTGAAAAATCAAAACTAAATAAAAGTTGGTTGTCATATTTGTGGAATTTTATTTAATAATTGATATGTTTGGAAACAAGAAAGTACAAGAAGCAAAGTTGAATTCATAATAATGGATAATTACACATATATATAACATGGAATCTGTTAAATGGATATTAAGGCATATGATGCTCTTTGCTGTATTATAAGATAGTTTTATTAACGAGTAAAGTGGTCACGTCTCGAATTCCATGTGAGGATATGTATCTAAACGTAAAAATGTTGAGTCATATCATGTAAGTATGTGTGTATTATTATTAAACGACATTGTAAAGTTTAAAATTAAATATTATCTTCAATCTCATAATCATTTCAATGCTGTCTGCTAACGAGCGAAAGATTTACGAACTTCAACCTTGATCAAGTTGGAGCGTGGAATCACATGTCGGACACAGTTTATAAGAAAGTTAATGCTTTCCCATGAGGGGAATTTAAATGGAACTCAAAGAATCATCTGTGGCATCCAGCTATGCATCCGCAAAGATCGCGAGTCTTAAAACAAGATTTACTGTAGTTAATTTAGTCTCCTCATAGGAGATAATCTTGACTGCCAGTCGGAGATAGCAAAGTTTCTCTACTATTCGATATTAAAATTTCGGGTGTAAACCAAATACATAGGTACAAAGGCGTATCTCCTCTTCCAGACGTGTTTAGGTATATGTAACATTTTATAAACCTTTTCGGTTTGAAATCGATTTATATTGACCTAAATCAGAATTTCCATTGACTCACTCACGGTGCAATTGGATGGTTTTCGAATGATGACTGAAAATACTATATATTATTATTTTAACAAATGAGAGCCTATCAAAATTTTATAATCATTTTAAATTTATCTAAAATATTAAAGCCGAAAATACACTGGCAATTCGAGTGGCATTTGGCTATCAATGCTCATGTATGGAATGATTCTTCACAGTGTATTTCGCTGTATATGTAAATATAGATATACTATATATATATATATATATATATATATATATATATATATATATATATATATATATATGTATAGTGTATATTCGCTTATATATGTACATATGTAGACTCTCACTTTGAAGAGATTCTCCCAGCATTTCTGAACGAGCCGAAGAGCACGTTGAATATATTTTGAGCGAGCCGAGGTAAATGTTTGGAGAAAAAGGCTAAATATAAACAGTGGAAGCCCGAAATCGAAACAAATGCTGTTCGCTCACATAAGATCATTGCGTTTTCGAGAGTCGTAGAGTAACAGTTGAAATGACGTTCCCGAGTGCTAACTGTGCCGTTTGCCATGTGGCCGCCCGGCTCACCTGCACCCGCTGCAAGGTCGTACGCTATTGTAATGGGGAGCACCAGAAGCAGGATTGGCCCCAGCACAAGAGCAGTTGCAGGCCATTCCGGGAACAGCAGGATAGCCAACTGGGCCGCTACTTGGTGGCCACACACAACGTTAAGCCCAAGCAGGTCATATTCGTCGAGGACCCCCTTGTCGTGGGACCCAAGTGGTTTCTCACCGACGAAGAGAAATCGGCCAGCATCGTCCCCTGCGTAGGCTGCTACACGCCCTGTCGCGTGGACAAACATCATTGTCGCAAGTGAGTGTCAGGCACTGTGCAGCAAAATTCCTGAGTTGAATGGAATCCACAAATGCTTAGGTCAATGCAAATTTGTTGAAATGTAATGAGCTTCGATATCCAACAGTTGCCGCTGGCCCGTATGCAGCGTCGGCTGCGAGCACGAGAAACTGGAGTGCAGTGTCCTCAGTCTGGGGAACGCGCCCAAAACCAAGACGGATGTACGCGCTCTCGTTGACTACTACCGACACGATGCGTTGCTGGTGCTCAAGTGCTTGCTGCTGCAGCAGCAACATCCGGATCGCTGGCGGGCGCTGTTGGAAATGCAGTCGCATGAAGAGGAGCGCCTGGGCACCGAGCTGCATCAGGAAGCGGAGCAGCGAATTGTGGGCTATCTACAGCAGCGTTTCCTGCAGCGGATCAAGCAGAGCAAGCATCGAGACAGTATGCCAAGCGACTACGAGCCGCAGCTGCTGCACCGCCTGTGCGGCATCATCGAGACCAATTACATGGTCATCGAGCTGGCCACGGGCATAGAGCTGAGTGGTCTCTTCCGGCAAGCCTGCATGATGGAGCACGCCTGTCAGCCGAATTGTTACTTCCAGTTCGATGCCGCCACCCAACGCATTGCGGTGCGTGCGGGCTGCGACCTGAAGAAGGGCGACCATCTGAAGATCACATACACGAACATATTGTGGGGCACGCAAATGCGACAGCATCATCTGCTCATGACCAAGCACTTTAGCTGCCGCTGTGCACGCTGTGAGGACCCGACGGAGTACGGTAGTTACGTGAGTGCCATGCGCTGCCTGGGCGATGTGTCCAAGTCGTGCACAGGCGTCCAGCTGCCAGTCGACCCACTTGATGAGAAGACCCAGTGGAAGTGCGACACTTGTCCCATGGTTGTGGACGCTGCCTACGTGACTGAAGTGCAGACACACATGACCGAACAAGTGGAGTCCCTGTTGGCTGGACGACCCACGGCCAGTCAGGTGGAGCTGCTGTTGGCTCGACTCTCGCAGCTGCTGCACACCAATCACTTTCACATGTTTAATCTGAAGCACACGCTCGTCCAGCTGTACGGCCATGAGCCAGGTCTGGAGCTGGCCACACTGAGCGATCTGCAGTTGGGCCGAAAGCAACGCCTATGCGATGAGCTATACAGCGTGTGCCACCTTCTCGATCCCCACAGCATCAAGTTGGCTATCTACGTCAGCATCATTCTCATCGAGATGACTCACACGCTGGAGGAGCGCGCGCGCAGACAGCAAGCTGACGCAGCAGCTCTGCTGGAGCAAGCTGAGCAGCGTCTGAAGGAGGCGCAAGACGTGGTGGAAAAGGTGCAGGACTCTGTGGCCGGGAAGAAGCTGAACGATAAACTGCAGCAGCACTTTGCCGAGCATTACAAATTGACCGCCAGACTGAAATTCAGCAATTTAAATTAAACATTTATATACAACGCTTAAGATTATATTTGAATTATTTATAAAACACTATCATTGAGCAGCATGTAGATCCACGCGCTGCTGGTCCAGTAGCTGCGGATGTGCCTCGAGCACACTTCTCTGCAGTCGCAGATTCTTCATGATGCCCGGCAGGTGCCACCCATGACGCAGCAGACTGTCCGACACGTCAAAGTGGGCGTGGCGTATGCAACGAATCTGTGAGCAGTGAGCCACAGTGCGAAGCTCTATAGCCATGTCATGGATCAGGGCTGCCATGTACTGCTCGCTCTCGTTGATCGTGTGCAGCTCGAGCGTGAAATGAGGTCGTTCAAAGTGTATGAGCTTGATGCCATAGACGACGGGCTGGCTATTGTCGGCGGGTCGCAGCAGTCCCTTGCAGGCCAGCTCGTAGGCCGCCTGCGTCTGCAAGTCCACGCCGCAAAGCTCGTACATTTTCCGCTGATGTGAAGCCTGCATAGAGGCGGCCAGTCCGCTAATGCGTTCCGGTGTCAAGTGCCGATGATTTGCGCGCACTGTCACGCGTGAGTCTGGCAGGTGATTCTCTGTGGCTGTGCCCATTCGAGCCGTTACATGGTAGACCCGCACTGGACGATTCCGCTGTATAAGGCTGGACTGTTGCAGTCCCTTGTTTAGCCCAAATACTAAAGAAAACGATATACGAATACCATCTGTCGAATACAGTAACATATGTATTTTACTTACGCAGTACGCCGCTTGTGTGATAACCCAAAGTACCGACAGCTGCGCAGCGAATATCACCCGGCAAGTAGCGTGGCCCACTGGCCAATATGTGGTCCGAGAGATCTGTATTGGCGGCTATCTTATGCAGCACAGTGTCCGTGGCGGCGCCAGTGCCCAGCAGTGGCATGTCATTTGGCAGTTTACGTGGCTCACGTTGTTCCAGCTCATTGAGCCCTATACATACATAAATATACATAATTGCTTTATTTACTTCAGTTCTCAATTCTGCTTTTAACGCACCTTTGCATATGTTGCTCAGTATAGCATTGCGCACATGCTTGACTTTTATGCCAGGCGGCTTGTAGACATTGATAATGCCATTGAGGTTCTTAAACACCGTGGCCGCATCGTACACTTTTGTTAGTGCCATAATTTCTGTGAATTATGTAAAAATGAAAACATGAGCGTGTTATTGTTTTAAATAACAAATCACTAGGTACGCAGGCGATAGATTTGCCCACCGCTAATATACATACATATGCTAAACGATTAATAATCAGTGTTGGTGAATACTGGAGGCAATCGTTTTAATCGATAGGCAGCTCATAGGGCTGTCTCGCTCACACACATTTGGCGCTGCACGTGTTGCATTTGTTTTGCCTGCCAGACGCTAGTTCTGAGTTGTTTTATTGTCTTAAAAATCAGTTCAGGGGCAATTTAACAAAATGAAGTGGACTACAGCAAACTTAAAGCATGCCAATTATACAGCCAAACATGAATTGTTTGTGGGCACACACACAGGCTCCTTCAAACGTGAGTCAAATGACATGTTTTGCTGCGTGCTCTTTCTTAACTTTATCTGTTACAGATTTGGTGCCCGCTCTGGAAAAGAATCCGTATACACAGTCAAACCTTACTGATGTGGCAGCTCTAGACAAAGAATCCCGAGTAACTGCGTTGGCATTTGGCAATGAGGCGCAAACGGAAATACTGCTCGGTCGTGCGAAGAATGTGGCTGAGGTTCATTCACTTGGAGCAAGCGGTGCCTCAAGTACGCGCCTCATCAATGTAGCCGGCGGCCCAGTTGTGGGTCTAGCTCGCTATAACAACAACTTGATTACTGGCTTTAGCAATGGCAAAATACAGACCATGTCGCTAGATACACTAGAAGAGGAGAAGGAGTCTACGGCGGAACCAGTTCTCATTACCACTGGGGATCATATGGACCACTTGCGTCAGTGCTCCACTGCCAGGCAGATTGTGGCCACCGGTGGCAAAGGTCGACAGAATAACTTGAAAGTCTACGATCTGAGTGCCGATGGCAAGCAAATCTTCAGCTCTAAAAATTTGCCCAACGATTATCTGCAGCTGGAGGTGCCCGTGTGGGATAGCGATATAGGCTTTGTGGATGGGCCAAGCGTCTTGGCCACCTGCTCTCGCCATGGCTACGTGAGGCTGTACGACACGCGCAAGCAACGTCGACCTGTGGCACACTTTGCCAGCGAGGAGCATGGCATGAGCTTTGCGGCCCTCGTAGCAAATGGTCACTATATTTATACAGGCACCACAATGGGAGTCTTAAAGGTAAGCCCTAAGTTGTGCCTATGTTTATTTGCTTACTGCATGGAGATTTCTTGGTAGGCCTTTGACACGCGCCGCATGAAGACTCATGTGCACACTTATAAAGGCTTTACGGGCGGCATCAGCGACCTTCACTTGGATGAGACGGGCAAGTATTTGAGCTCCGCTTCTCTGGATCGTTATGTGCGCATACACGATGCTGATTCCACTGTGCTGCTCTATCAGTGCTACGTTAAGTCGAAGGCGACGAAGGTGCTCATTAACCAGCTGCCACAACAGCGGCAACTCAGCGAGGATGACAACGAATCGGAGCCTGGAGTGCAAACACATAAGAGCATCAAAAGCAAACGAGAGCTTAAGGCAACACCGCTGGACGCGGAATATGAGGACATGTTTGAACAAATGGCCACCGTGGGGTGAGTTTGAATATAACAAAAATAAATCGGGTATACGTAAAGTACATATATTTATAAATTTGTCATCCCACAGGGACAGCGATGATGAAGCGGCTGAGCAGCAAACGACAGTTGCTCAAAAGCGAAAAGCAACCACGCAGTCACAAAAGGCAAAAAAGAAAAAATAATTCGCATAACTACAACCTCTTTTACAATTAAGTTATAGATCAAAGATATATAGAAATATATAAATATTATCTGTTATATCAAGACTAATGCCAAGCACGTTTCACCGGAAGCTGCTTCTGTTGTTGGTAATTAACATACAAGCGATATGTGCAGTAGTAGAAGAACTCCACGATGGAAATCATGCTCAAGCCCAAGCACAAATTGAAAATGCCTCCTAGATCAGCTGCAATCGTATGATAAATTGAAAAGTTGTAAACTGAAATTTGAATTCATAAGAGCTTACATAACAGTCCAACCCAGGACATGACAGTCACCTTGCGTATCACTGGGACCACCTGCTTGGCCAAGTACACTCGTAGCACGAAGCTGTCATTGTTGAGCGTCGCCTGCTTGCTAAATAACCAATTATTAAATTCACTACATTACGGACCGCAATTGTATTGCTTACTTACTAAAAGCCACTGACGGAGAATGAATGCAGATTGAGATCTGTTTTATAGGACAGCGTTGAGTAAGTGACGTCGTAGCAATTGGGCAGGCATTGATCACAGCGAACGCTCTTGAAATTGTCTGAAAATTAGATGTCTTCTGTATATGTATGACTGTGTAGAAAGTTATTCAGTATATAGTAAAGTTGGTGCATTACGATAAAGTCTAGAAGATACGACAGAAACATACGAAAACTTTGTGAGTTGTGAGAATCAAAGGAGCAGTAATTTAACACTCTAGTACGCTATCTCGTTAAGTAAATACTCACACGCTCACATATACATATGTATGTATGTATGTATGTGGGTGCGAGTTAATAGGCAGAATTTTAGCAGACACTTGCCGAAACATGGTATTATGCTTCCGACATACACATACAATACACTACGTGGAATGGTTATGGGTTTTGCATACCGAAGCGCCTTTAAGGACCAGTTGTGGAGCAATTTCTGAGTATTTCTGGAGAGGCACACTTAAGCTGGCAGACAGGCACGTATTGTGAATATTTAATCTATATTATAAATGATGTAACTGGAGCAACCAGAGATAGAGAGAGAGAGAGAGGGAGGAAGACGACATGGAGACCACAATGCATCACACAAGACAAAGGGTGGGACTCGGCTCGTCTGTGTAGGTAAATAACTCGAGCGTCGCGAGAGTGAAGATGGGAACAGGTAACTCGAACGAGGGAAAGAATACAAAGGTGGGCAACTTGTTAAGGTTTGGGCTAAGTCGCAGTTAAGTGTACGGCGTAGTTATTCTATATTCACCATAGTTATCTGCGTAGCAGAAGGTATCGTTCAGACTGCATTCCTTGAACTTCTTGCTCACGGTGGGCAGGAGGTAGGGATGACAGCCACAGCGCTTGCCAATTGCTTCCGTCTGGCAGGCGAGCAGGCAGGCTGCCTGGCGGTAGTTGCGTAGCCGCAGATCATCCGAGGTGAGGCAATCGCGTTTGCGCTCGGACAGCTCAAGCACCTCTGTCGAGGAGGTTTGCACGGTGGGCGAGACCTCGACAAAGCTCTCGGACCTTGCAGTTATAGTTACCGATGCGGCCTTCTCCGTCACATAGTCCATCGGATGATGGACAAGCACAATGAGGCCGGTGTTTAGGTTTCGCTCAGAGCCTTCAGCGCCAATGAAAGTGAGACCCCCATCCATGCCAAAGATGTTGGCTGAGAAGGGCAGAAAGCTGGAATTCCGCGGATTGTAGTTGAAGGAGCAGCACGGACCTAGGAATGCAGTCGTCGGTATGAAGGATAAGTATTCATGGCGCTGATTACACGGAAACTCCCCAACGCCCCAAAAGCAGCGCTTTACAAAATCCGCACAGCCCGGACTGACAGCCATGGCAGCCTCCCATATGGACACGTTGTTCAGTCGCAGCACTGCATCCGTTGCTTTGTAGCTCTCATGCGTAGGAGGCACAAAACTCTGATCCGTGAAAGCATTGAGAAACTCAAAGCCAGCTGCTACTTCGGCTACATCGTACTCCTTAGGTATCTGGCTGAAAGAGTTGAAGGGAATATCAGTTGGTTCCTTCTGGCGATTCTCCATTGCGTCTCACAGCGTCCGGACGTAGCGTTGAACGCGCTCCGTGTTTACCGTCTTGGGACTACATATGGTTACGCCGGGAAAGGCCACATCCGTAATGGACAGCTCATTTGAAATGGTGTTTAGAATCGGATATGAGTAGAACTTCAGCCAGAGCAGCAGAGTCAAATAGATGCTCAGACCCAGCAGCTGAACCAGCACCGATGCCCAAATCAATCTGCAATGTCAGTGCAGACATACATATATGTACATATGTATGTAGTAGTTAGCTCCAAGCAGACTGCACGGTTCTGAATCCTGGTTAAATTCTGAGAATGCTTTAAGTCTTGAACTCCAATATGAACCGGGAGGGTTCAGTTTATTCAGGTCTGCTATTGAATATTTGTTGCTAACATGCATCTCCCAGCTCACTCACCTGGACAGCCCGTGCGTGCGATTGCGTCGCAGCAGCCACATGCCGCTCACCTTAGTGCGCTCCGTGTACTCCCAGAAGGTGTTCGCAATGGCCAGTTTCAGTGGGTGGCTCTTCCAGCATTGGAGCAGCCGATACCTGGCACTCCCGCTCGGAGGATTTTTTACTATGTTGACCATTTCGTTTGCTCTGCAGCTGTTGACAGCTCAATGCTGCCACTTTTATAGTCTCGAGCAGGACATCGACGGTGGGCAGTCCTTTGCAGGAGCTAATTAAGGGCTAATTGTCTTCTTAATTTGTTCAGCCTAAACAAGTTTGTCACTTGTAGCACATTAGCCGTAATGATATGCTGGTAAGAAATTCTGCAGAGGTCGGAGTAAGGTGAATCATTTGTGCGTGTCTAATGTGATTTCCAGTGGACTGTAAATGCTCTCAGAAAGGTACTCAACAGCACATAATTATCGTTTAAGATAATACAAATAAATGAATCTATATAGTTTAAAGAAATTAAGAAAAAGATATACATTTGTAATCTGAATGAAATCTCCTTCACGCATTAGATGCTCAAGTAAATTGGTGTCAGATATATATTAAAAAAAAATATATATATTTGTATTCTCTTGCAGTTCAAGGCATGGCTACCAGGGTCATCAGCAGATTAAGTTGATTAAAAGAATATTAAGCATATAATTGTTTTTGTATTTCATATGAGACGGTCATGGGTAAATGGAACTAACAAAAAACAAAAATTTATCAAATTCTAATGAAATATTGTAATGTATATATCATCGTATAATCATAAACGGAAATTTTAATATTTTATTTATTTGCAGATCATTATTTATTATTATTTTGAAGCTTTTAATAACAACTCAATCGAAATTTATGGCAATTTGAGCTTGTATTTCTCTGAAAACAATCACTGAACAATAAATATTGAATTAATTTAACTTATAATAAATGAAATTTATATAGAGGATCCCAAACAACATTCATCTAAAATTATTTGAATTATACAAAACAAACTTCGAAACCTGCATTGCACAAAAATTAAATGCAAATTTTAATACCGAATAATAATAGAATCTGTATTTTGGCGAAAACTAATCGTTAAATATAGCTAATAAATTCGTTAAATTTCGTAAGCTGAATCAAACTGATGTCTTTAGTGTAATCTAACAAACCAAGTTGGAGTTGCAAAGTTTTTGAAAGCTAGTTGTAAATTCACTTAAATGATCTGAAAATCTCGACTATTGCCATTGACTCTGGCGATGCTTGATTCGACTTTCGCCAATAATTCCACTTGAGCAACTAGTTGGAAGCGCACTTCTTTAACGGACAAAACTCGAGTAGAGCTTCAACTTTAAGTTGTTGCAACTTTCCTCAGTCAGAGTGTGTGTGGGGGCAATTGTCGAACTCTGCGCCGGCAGATGGTGGGTCCAAGAAGTTTTTCATGTACGAATCTGCAGCTCTTAAGCAATGGCAATAAAAATCAGAACTTGTGCGGACAACAACATCCAGCAGACAATCAGGACAACGACAACAAAGTATCAGCTAGAGAAACAATTTACTCGAACGAAAAGAAGTTGCAGCTCCGCAAAGTTCACGCAAGTTGTTTACGCGGCATTAGTTGTTGACTTTATGGACGTGGCTTAAGCAGATGCGATTGAATTTTAATTGTGCGCCACTTCTACTGGAAAAATTCGTATGCTAATCAAGGCAATTAAAAAACCATAGTGCGCAAATGAGCCAAAGGAAAACAAAAAAAAAAACTTGTCACGCCAACGCCCAACGCCCACGCCTCCTGGCCAACAATGAAGAGAAACTTTAGCATGAACTGCGCAAACTTTTAATTTCGCAGAGAGAAAGGACTAGCGGGCTCTGCAAATGTGAAGCTCGTGTCAGCCCGGAAGATGCCGTCAAATTTGTAGCTGACTTTTTTATCAGAGGCGCGTGTCGCACACAAGCGTAGGGCTGATGCGCCACACAAACCCAAACACACACACACACACACACACACACACACACTCATGCATGCTATACTTAATCTGCCTAACTGCCGAGCAATTTGTAAAATTTGTGGGTCCGATAAACGCGGGAGCATCACGTGTGGCTCGACTTCAACTTGGCCAATTGAAATGGGGGCAAATGTGGCGAACTTTAAAAACGGCACATTTCACACCGGAAAACACATTTTTCAGCTTCCTAAGCTTCATATGTCTTTGAAATGACCCGTGCACAAAGAGATTCTGAGGCCTAGGATAGTACTTTCCGTGAAATACAGACTCCATGAATACGAAAAGTCTAGCAAATAGCAGGAGAAGTCCCAGGAATATTGAGTGTGTTGAAAATAAATTATTTGTTTAAATTTAACAACTTATGTGGGAATGGAAACTACAGAGAGGCCCATGGCAGACAGAGAGAAAGAGAAATTAACTCAGCCATTTGCTATGTTTTGTGCACTTTGTAATTGAGTCAACAGTAAGACTACGTGATTTCAGTTAAGCAGAGTTCAGCAAAAGATATATACTTAATAACATGAGACGAAAATTCAGATGATTTGTAATTTCCTATCGTTTATATTATCTGCATCTCTAGTTCTCTGGGTATTCATTATAGTTATCCCAAGTGAATTTGGAGCGCGCTTCAGTCTGTCCTCTCATTCTCTTCGCAGTGGAACTCGTTTTGTTTGGCAGGAAGTTTGGTCCGCATGTTTGTCAAGGTTCTTTATTAGCTTTAGCTACGCGCCAAGAAAACTTTACCTACCATCCAGATATATTTAGCTGTGCTCACGCTTGAGTTGAGTAAATATTTTCGGCTGGCTTGTGGACTGCTGTGGTGTCTCGGCGCATTGCCACCCAGCGATTGCAGTTCATATAGATTAAATATACATCAATATATATATATTTTGTTTGTTTGCTTTTCATGGGGGAAAATTTAAGAGTAGGCCAGAAATTTATTGGAAATTCAAAAGGTTAGGCTGACTTAAATTGACTCATTTATAAAAAAGCTTAAGCTGGACTGTCAAATCTGTTGATGTAACACTGTTACCCTATGAATACCTGAGCATATTGTTATAAGGCTTTGATTGTGTAATGTGACGCGTCTGTAAAGAATATGCGCAATACTTATTGCTCAAGTGTCCACTCAATTAAATATTAGATTGATGTTTGCTGTGGCACTTGGAGTTGAAATTTGGCTTTTGATTATCACTCGTAATGATAAGCCAACAAATGGCAGCTGACAATCAGGCATATCAATCAGGGCAGCCAAGTGGAATGGCCAGCAGGGCGGACGCAGGGAGACGGCCCGCGGTTATTGTGTTTGGACAGCACTTGGGATGGCATGTCTTACAAGGCCCTCGGCGCCATCAATATCAGCTGTCCGCACATAAAAAGCCGGATGCCAATCGAATATTTGCATACACATTGAATTCTGAAAGCCACAACGAGCACAAAGACGCGGCCATAATCGTAAAATAAAAACAAATAATTCAATGCACTCGTTCTCCCCACCCGGACGCTCACAGTCCCATTGCAGGCGGCACTTGACGATTAAATGGCCCACAGCGTAGCCTGCCAAGAGGCAAGTGGGTAGCCAGGCAACTGGGCAGCGGTCCAAATGGTGAGAGGCCCACGAGAGCTCCTTGCTGGCGCCAAGGCAATTGTGGGAGGCAACTCTCAAAGGCTCAAACGGGATATGGGAAAGCGGAAGCAGGAAAATCCCGTTGACAGACACACCAGAGATTTGCCAAAGCGTCGAGATTCTCGTCGCTAACTGCCGAGTCGAGTCAGCGAAACTAGTTGCCAAGGGCAACGCACAGCTGCTGTGCAAAAGGATTTGCTACAACAGCAACATCAAAGCCGAAACTTAAATGCTCGTAAAATGTTTGCCCAAGATGAGTGCAATGTAAGTGTATGTCAGTCGTCCTTATACAGAGAAAATCCTATGGAGCACTTGGGTCCCTTAAGGTATGCATATATAAATCTATAAATGCGATATTTTTCATTTGTTTACTCGTTCATACAACAGCAACTCATTGTCTCTTCGTCTCTCTGGTGGTTGAAGCTCGAGACTCGAATAATGAATGGAAATGTAAAGTCAAAAATAATATATCCTCATATATATATAATTCTCATATGCGAAACTATATATGTTAAATAATCTCATTCACATGTAGAGAAATAATAATAGTTGCTTATTTTTCTTAGATTTTTATCTATTAAATATTAAATTTAATATAAATTGAAAGCATTCAATTCTTACTTATGCTATATATAAAATAATACTTTCAATTTATGAAATTCAATCAATTCAATCAATTTATAAACTTTCCCAGCATTTCTCTCTATTTTCGATATTAGTTGAACTTCACGCGAGTATCTAAAGCTCCAATGATAACAATATAACTAAAGGTCTAAGACTAACACTAAATAAAATAGATCGAATATGTTCATTTAGACTTGTTTTGGAAACCATATTAATATGAAACTAAAGTATCCAGTTTCCTCTGAGGTGTGTACGCTTGTCGCATAGTTACTGTTATTACTTTCCCATAGTGCGGTTTTAGAAGTTCACACTGATCCAAGAAGTGCGCTACATTTGTTTACATATTTATCAGTTCATGTTTATTGTATATATGAGTACTAATTCTTTGTCATTTTCTTTAACGTTGGACTCATATGGATATGACAATAAATATAAAACAAACTCACTAATATATAAAATATAATAATAATGAGAAATATTACTAACTTATTGAATACCGCAATTTAAGTTTCTTACAAATTAAGCTCACATTTTGCTGGGAAACCAAAAGCTATTCGAACCCTTTCAAAGGGTATAGCTTCACATGCACAACATACATTGTTATCCGCACATGTGTATGGGAAATGCAAAACTTGGCTTTACGGACAGCTTTTGCGCCATTTGCGTAAAGTTGAGAGTCAATTTAGCGGAATGCGAAGCCAGGCGAGAGACCTCCATTTATTTTCTTTGGGTAGGCCTTAAAAATATTCGTCTTTGTTTGCGTTTCTTTCGCTCTATCGAAAAGTTAGCCATATGCCGACTTGTTTGTAGGGCACTTTGCATTTTTTGGGTCGAATTGATTTTTAATGGCTTATTGTCTAGTGGAATAACAAATGGAACGGCGAGTCTCTGCCAAATATTATAATAGCTTCTCGGCCCTCGAGGAAATAAAAATATATGTCAAGTGGAAAATGAATATTATTATCTACTGCAATATTTACCTTTCAAGGGCTTTCTTTTATTTCTTTGCACTTTGCTTGAATGACATTTCAGTCAATTCAATGGTGACTTTTAATACTTCCACGAAAATCTCATCATTGCCCAATAAAGCTAGCAGTACAAAGGTCGTCCCATTCACTAATTACTTTTCTTTTCTGTTTTCCCGCCGGTGAAGATACAGTTTTTCATGAAAATAGCTTAATCATTGTTTACTATTCGTACATCCGTAGAAAATCAAAGCAGCTTTCCGCTGTTGTAACTAGAGAAAAGAGATGAGATCGTAAGTCTGTCTCTGTGTCACTCAGTCGTTGAGTTCCTCTGTCTCTCCGTCGCTTTGTCGTTTTGTCGCTCACTCAGTCAGTCACTAAGTTGTTCTGTTGCTCTGCCACATAGTAGATTCGTCGCTCTGTCGCTCTGTCAGTCAGTCACTAAGTTGTTCTGTTACTCTGCCACATAGTAGATTCGTCGCTCTGTCTCTCTGTCGCTCTGTCAGTCAGTCACTAAGTTGTTCTGTTACTCTGCCACATAGTAGATTCGTCGCTCTGTCGCTCTGTCTCTCTGTCAGTCAGTCACTAAGTTGTTCTGTTGCTCTGCCACATAGTAGATTCGTCGCTCTGTCGCTCTTTCGCTCTGTCAGTCAGTCACTAAGTTGTTCTGTTGCTCTACCACATAGTGGATTCGTCGCTCTGTCTCTCTGTCGCTCTGTCAGTCAGTCACTAAGTTGTTCTGTTACTCTGCCACATAGTAGATTCGTCGCTCTGTCGCTCTGTCGCTCTGTCTCTCTGTCGCTCTGTCAGTCAGTCACTAAGTTGTTCTGTTACTCTGCCACATAGTAGATTCGTCGCTCTGTCGCTCTGTCTCTCTGTCGCTCTGTCTCTCTGTCGCTCTGTCAGTCAGTCACTAAGTTGTTCTGTTACTCTGCCACATAGTAGATTCGTCGCTCTGTCGCTCTGTCGCTCTGTCGCTCTGTCAGTCAGTCACTAAGTTGTTCTGTTGCTCTGCCACATAGTAGATTCGTCCTCTGTCGATCTGTCTCTCTGTCGCTCTGTCAGTCAGTCACTAAGTTGTTCTGTTGCTCTGCCACATAGTAGATTCGTCGCTCTGTCGCTCTTTCGCTCTGTCAGTCAGTCACTAAGTTCTTCTGTTGCTCTGCCACATAGTAGATTCGTCGCTTTGTCTCTCTGTCGCTCTGTCAGTCAGTCACTAAGTTGTTCTGTTGCTCTGCCACATAGTGGATTCGTCGCTTTGTCTCTCTGTCGCTCTGCCAGTCAGTCACTAAGTTGTTCTGTTGCTCTGCCACATAGTAGATTCGTCCTCTGTCGATCTGTCTCTCTGTCGCTCTGTCAGTCAGTCACTAAGTTGTTCTGTTGCTCTGCCACATAGTGGATTCGTCGCTTTGTCTCTCTGTCAGTCAGTCACTAAGTTGTTCTGTTGCTCTGCCACATAGTAGATTCGTCCTCTGTCGATCTGTCTCTCTGTCGCTCTGTCAGTCAGTCACTAAGTTGTTCTGTTGCTCTGCCACATAGTAGATTCGTCGCTCTGTCGCTCTTTCGCTCTGTCAGTCAGTCACTAAGTTGTTCTGTTGCTCTGCCACATAGTGGATTCGTCGATCCGTCTCTCTGTCGCTCTGTCTCTCTGTCGCTCTGTCAGTCAGTCACTAAGTTCTTCTGTTGCTCTGCCACATAGTAGATTCGTCGCTTTGTCTCTCTGTCGCTCTGTCAGTCAGTCACTAAGTTGTTCTGTTGCTCTGCCACATAGTGGATTCGTCGCTCTGTCTCTCTGTCGCTCTGTCAGTCAGTCACTAAGTTGTTCTGTTGCTCTGCCACATAGTGGATTCGTCGCTTTGTCTCTCTGTCAGTCAGTCACTAAGTTGTTCTGTTGCTCTGCCACATAGTAGATTCGTCCTCTGTCGATCTGTCTCTCTGTCGCTCTGTCAGTCAGTCACTAAGTTGTGCTGTTGCTCTGCCACATAGTAGATTCGTCGCTTTGTCTCTCTGTCGCTCTGTCAGTCAGTCACTAAGTTGTTCTGTTGCTCTGCCACATAGTAGATTCGTCCTCTGTCGATCTGTCTCTCTGTCGCTCTGTCAGTCAGTCACTAAGTTGTTCTGTTGCTCTGCCACATAGTGGATTCGTCGCTCTGTCTCTCTGTCGCTCTGTCAGTCAGTCACTAAGTTGTTCTGTTGCTCTGCCACATAGTGGATTCGTCGCTCTGTCGCTCTTTCGCTCTGTCAGTCAGTCACTAAGTTGTTCTGTTGCTCTGCCACATAGTAGATTCGTCCTCTGTCGCTCTTTCGCTCTGTCAGTCAGTCACTAAGTTGTTCTGTTGCTCTGCCACATAGTGGATTCGTCGCTCTGTCGCTCTTTCGCTCTGTCAGTCAGTCACTAAGTTGTTCTGTTGCTCTGCCACATAGTGGATTCGTCGCTCTGTCGATCTGTCGATCTGTCTCTCTGTCGCTCTGTCAGTCAGTCACTAAGTTGTTCTGTTGCTCTGCCACATAGTAGATTCGTCGCTCTGTCAATTTGTCTCTCTGTCGCTCTGTCAGTCAGTCACTAAGTTGTTCTGTTGTTCTGTTGCTCTGCCACATAGTAGATTCGTCGCTCTGTCGCTCTTTCGCTCTGTCAGTCAGTCACTAAGTTGTTCTGTTGCTCTGCCACATAGTGGATTCGTCGCTCTGTCGATCTGTCGATCTGTCTCTCTGTCGCTCTGTCAGTCAGTCACTAAGTTGTTCTGTTGCTCTGCCACATAGTAGATTCGTCGCTCTGTCAATTTGTCTCTCTGTCGCTCTGTCAGTCAGTCACTAAGTTGTTCTGTTGTTCTGTTGCTCTGCCACATAGTGGATTCGTCGCTCTGTCGCTCTTTCGCTCTGTCAGTCAGTCACTAAGTTGTTCTGTTGCTCTGCCACATAGTGGATTCGTCGCTCTGTCGATCTGTCGATCTGTCTCTCTGTCGCTCTGTCAGTCAGTCACTAAGTTCTTCTGTTGCTCTGCCACATAGTAGATTCGTCGCTCTGTCAGTCAGTCACTAAGTTGTTCTGTTGCTCTGCTACATAGTGGATTCGTCGCTTTGTCTCTCTGTCGCTCTGTCAGTCAGTCACTAAGTTGTTCTGTTGCTCTGCCACATAGTGGATTCGTCGCTCTGTCGCTCTTTCGCTCTGTCAGTCAGTCACTAAGTTGTTCTGTTGCTCTGCCACATAGTGGATTCGTCGCTCTGTCGCTCTTTCGCTCTGTCAGTCAGTCACTAAGTTGTTCTGTTGCTCTGCCACATAGTAGATTCGTCGCTTTGTCTCTCTGTCGCTCTGTCAGTCAGTCACTAAGTTGTTCTGTTGCTCTGCCACATAGTAGATTCGTCGCTCTGTCGCTCTTTCGCTCTGTCAGTCAGTCACTAAGTTGTTCTGTTGCTCTGCCACATAGTAGATTCGTCGCTTTGTCTCTCTGTCGCTCTGTCAGTCAGTCACTAAGTTGTTCTGTTGCTCTGCCACATAGTGGATTCGTCGCTCTGTCTCTCTGTCGCTCTGTCAGTCAGTCACTAAGTTGTTCTGTTGCTCTGCCACATAGTAGATTCGTCCTCTGTCGATCTGTCTCTCTGTCGCTCTGTCAGTCAGTCACTAAGTTGTTCTGTTGCTCTGCCACATAGTGGATTCGTCGCTCTGTCTCTCTGTCGCTCTGTCAGTCAGTCACTAAGTTGTTCTGTTGCTCTGCCACATAGTGGATTCGTCGCTCTGTCGCTCTTTCGCTCTGTCAGTCAGTCACTAAGTTGTTCTGTTGCTCTGCCACATAGTAGATTCGTCCTCTGTCGCTCTTTCGCTCTGTCAGTCAGTCACTAAGTTGTTCTGTTGCTCTGCCACATAGTGGATTCGTCGCTCTGTCGCTCTTTCGCTCTGTCAGTCAGTCACTAAGTTGTTCTGTTGCTCTGCCACATAGTGGATTCGTCGCTCTGTCGATCTGTCGATCTGTCTCTCTGTCGATCTGTCTCTCTGTCGCTCTGTCAGTCAGTCACTAAGTTGTTCTGTTGCTCTGCCACATAGTAGATTCGTCGCTCTGTCGCTCTTTCGCTCTGTCAGTCAGTCACTAAGTTGTTCTGTTGCTCTGCCACATAGTGGATTCGTCGCTCTGTCGATCTGTCGATCTGTCTCTCTGTCGATCTGTCTCTCTGTCGCTCTGTCAGTCAGTCACTAAGTTGTTCTGTTGCTCTGCCACATAGTAGATTCGTCGCTCTGTCGCTCTTTCGCTCTGTCAGTCAGTCACTAAGTTGTTCTGTTGCTCTGCCACATAGTAGATTCGTCCTCTGTCGCTCTTTCGCTCTGTCAGTCAGTCACTAAGTTGTTCTGTTGCTCTGCCACATAGTGGATTCGTCGCTCTGTCTCTCTGTCGCTCTGTCAGTCAGTCACTAAGTTGTTCTGTTGCTCTGCCACATAGTAGATTCGTCCTCTGTCGCTCTTTCGCTCTGTCAGTCAGTCACTAAGTTGTTCTGTTGCTCTGCCACATAGTGGATTCGTCGCTCTGTCGATCTGTCGATCTGTCTCTCTGTCGCTCTGTCAGTCAGTCACTAAGTTGTTCTGTTGCTCTGCCACATAGTAGATTCGTCGCTCTGTCGCTCTTTCGCTCTGTCAGTCAGTCACTAAGTTGTTCTGTTGCTCTGCCACATAGTGGATTCGTCGCTCTGTCGATCTGTCGATCTGTCTCTCTGTCGATCTGTCTCTCTGTCGCTCTGTCAGTCAGTCACTAAGTTGTTCTGTTGCTCTGCCACATAGTAGATTCGTCGCTCTGTCAATTTGTCTCTCTGTCGCTCTGTCAGTCAGTCACTAAGTTGTTCTGTTGTTCTGTTGCTCTGCCACATAGTGGATTCGTCGCTCTGTCGCTCTTTCGCTCTGTCAGTCAGTCACTAAGTTGTTCTGTTGCTCTGCCACATAGTGGATTCGTCGCTCTGTCGATCTGTCGATCTGTCTCTCTGTCGCTCTGTCAGTCAGTCACTAAGTTCTTCTGTTGCTCTGCCACATAGTAGATTCGTCGCTCTGTCAGTCAGTCACTAAGTTGTTCTGTTGCTCTGCTACATAGTGGATTCGTCGCTTTGTCTCTCTGTCGCTCTGTCAGTCAGTCACTAAGTTGTTCTGTTGCTCTGCCACATAGTGGATTCGTCGCTCTGTCGCTCTTTCGCTCTGTCAGTCAGTCACTAAGTTGTTCTGTTGCTCTGCCACATAGTGGATTCGTCGCTCTGTCGCTCTTTCGCTCTGTCAGTCAGTCACTAAGTTGTTCTGTTGCTCTGCCACATAGTAGATTCGTCGCTTTGTCTCTCTGTCGCTCTGTCAGTCAGTCACTAAGTTGTTCTGTTGCTCTGCCACATAGTGGATTCGTCGCTCTGTCGCTCTTTCGCTCTGTCAGTCAGTCACTAAGTTGTTCTGTTGCTCTGCCACATAGTAGATTCGTCGCTTTGTCTCTCTGTCGCTCTGTCAGTCAGTCACTAAGTTGTTCTGTTGCTCTGCCACATAGTGGATTCGTCGCTCTGTCTCTCTGTCGCTCTGTCAGTCAGTCACTAAGTTGTTCTGTTGCTCTGCCACATAGTAGATTCGTCGCTCTGTCAATCTGTCTCTCTGTCGCTCTGTCAGTCAGTCAATAAGTTGTTCTGTTGCTCTGCCACATAGTAGATTCGTCGCTCTGTCGCTCTTTCGCTCTGTCAGTCAGTCACTAAGTTGTTCTGTTGCTCTGCCACATAGTAGATTCGTCGCTCTGTCGATCTGTCGATCTGTCTCTCTGTCGCTCTGTCAGTCAGTCACTAAGTTGTTCTGTTGCTCTGCCACATAGTGGATTCGTCGCTCTGTCAATCTGTCTCTCTGTCGCTCTGTCAGTCAGTCAATAAGTTGTTCTGTTGCTCTTCACATAGTAGATTCGTCGCTCTGTCGCTCTTTCGCTCTGTCAGTCAGTCACTAAGTTCTTCTGTTGCTCTGCCACATAGTAGATTCGTCGCTCTGTCGATCTGTCAATCTGTCTCTCTGTCGCTCTGTCAGTCAGTCAATAAGTTGTTCTGTTGCTCTGCCACATAGTAGATTCGTCGCTCTGTCGCTCTTTCGCTCTGTCAGTCAGTCACTAAGTTCTTCTGTTGCTCTGCCACATAGTAGATTCGTCGCTCTGTCGATCTGTCGATCTGTCTCTCTGTCGCTCTGTCAGTCAGTCACTAAGTTGTTCTGTTGCTCTGCCACATAGTGGATTCGTCGCTCTGTCAATCTGTCTCTCTGTCGCTCTGTCAGTCAGTCAATAAGTTGTTCTGTTGCTCTGCCACATAGTAGATTCGTCGCTCTGTCGCTCTTTCGCTCTGTCAGTCAGTCACTAAGTTCTTCTGTTGCTCTGCCACATAGTAGATTCGTCGCTTTGTCTCTCTGTCGCTCTGTCAGTCAGTCACTAAGTTGTTCTGTTGCTCTGCCACATAGTGGATTCGTCGCTCTGTCAATCTGTCTCTCTGTCGCTCTGTCAGTCAGTCACTAAGTTGTTCTGTTGCTCTGCCACATAGTAGATTCGTCGCTCTGTCGCTCTTTCGCTCTGTCAGTCAGTCACTAAGTTGTTCTGTTGCTCTGCCACATAGTAGATTCGTCGCTCTGTCGATCTGTCGATCTGTCTCTCTGTCGCTCTGTCAGTCAGTCACTAAGTTGTTCTGTTGCTCTGCCACATAGTGGATTCGTCGCTCTGTCAATCTGTCTCTCTGTCGCTCTGTCAGTCAGTCAATAAGTTGTTCTGTTGCTCTGCCACATAGTAGATTCGTCGCTCTGTCGCTCTTTCGCTCTGTCAGTCAGTCACTAAGTTCTTCTGTTGCTCTGCCACATAGTAGATTCGTCGCTCTGTCGATCTGTCGATCTGTCTCTCTGTCGCTCTGTCAGTCAGTCACTAAGTTGTTCTGTTGCTCTGCCACATAGTAGATTCGTCGCTCTGTCGCTCTTTCGCTCTGTCAGTCAGTCACTAAGTTGTTCTGTTGCTCTGCCACATAGTGGATTCGTCGCTCTGTCAATCTGTCTCTCTGTCGCTCTGTCAGTCAGTCACTAAGTTGTTCTGTTGCTCTGCCACATAGTAGATTCGTCGCTCTGTCAGTCAGTCACTAAGTTGTTCTGTTGCTCTGCTACATAGTGGATTCGTCGCTTTGTCTCTTTGTCGCTCTGTCAGTCAGTCACTAAGTTGTTCTGTTGCTCTGCCACATAGTGGATTCGTCGCTCTGTCAATCTGTCTCTCTGTCGCTCTGTCAGTCAGTCAATAAGTTGTTCTGTTGCTCTGCCACATAGTAGATTCGTCCTCTGTCGCTCTTTCGCTCTGTCAGTCAGTCACTAAGTTGTTCTGTTGCTCTGCCACATAGTAGATTCGTCGCTCTGTCGCTCTTTCGCTCTGTCAGTCAGTCACTAAGTTCTTCTGTTGCTCTGCCACATAGTAGATTCGTCGCTCTGTCGATCTGTCGATCTGTCTCTCTGTCGCTCTGTCAGTCAGTCACTAAGTTGTTCTGTTGCTCTGCCACATAGTGGATTCGTCGCTCTGTCAATCTGTCTCTCTGTCGCTCTGTCAGTCAGTCAATAAGTTGTTCTGTTGCTCTGCCACATAGTAGATTCGTCGCTCTGTCGCTCTTTCGCTCTGTCAGTCAGTCACTAAGTTGTTCTGTTGCTCTGCCACATAGTAGATTCGTCGCTCTGTCGATCTGTCGATCTGTCTCTCTGTCGCTCTGTCAGTCAGTCACTAAGTTGTTCTGTTGCTCTGCCACATAGTGGATTCGTCGCTCTGTCGATCTGTCGATCTGTCTCTCTGTCGCTCTGTCAGTCAGTCACTAAGTTGTTCTGTTGCTCTGCCACATAGTAGATTCGTCGCTCTGTCAATTTGTCTCTCTGTCGCTCTGTCAGTCAGTCACTAAGTTGTTCTGTTGTTCTGTTGCTCTGCCACATAGTAGATTCGTCGCTCTGTCGCTCTTTCGCTCTGTCAGTCAGTCACTAAGTTCTTCTGTTGCTCTGCCACATAGTAGATTCGTCGCTCTGTCAGTCAGTCACTAAGTTGTTCTGTTGCTCTGCCACATAGTGGATTCGTCGCTCTGTCTCTCTGTCGCTCTGTCAGTCAGTCACTAAGTTGTTCTGTTGCTCTGCCACATAGTGGATTCGTCGCTTTGTCTCTCTGTCGCTCTGTCAGTCAGTCACTAAGTTGTTCTGTTGCTCTGCCACATAGTAGATTCGTCGCTCTGTCGCTCTTTCGCTCTGTCAGTCAGTCACTAAGTTGTTCTGTTGCTCTGCCACATAGTAGATTCGTCGCTCTGTCGCTCTTTCGCTCTGTCAGTCAGTCACTAAGTTCTTCTGTTGCTCTGCCACATAGTAGATTCGTCGCTTTGTCTCTCTGTCGCTCTGTCAGTCAGTCACTAAGTTGTTCTGTTGCTCTGCCACATAGTGGATTCGTCGCTCTGTCAATCTGTCTCTCTGTCGCTCTGTCAGTCAGTCACTAAGTTGTTCTGTTGCTCTGCCACATAGTAGATTCGTCGCTCTGTCGCTCTTTCGCTCTGTCAGTCAGTCACTAAGTTCTTCTGTTGCTCTGCCACATAGTAGATTCGTCGCTCTGTCGATCTGTCGATCTGTCTCTCTGTCGCTCTGTCAGTCAGTCACTAAGTTGTTCTGTTGCTCTGCCACATAGTGGATTCGTCGCTCTGTCAATCTGTCTCTCTGTCGCTCTGTCAGTCAGTCACTAAGTTGTTCTGTTGCTCTGCCACATAGTAGATTCGTCGCTCTGTCGCTCTTTCGCTCTGTCAGTCAGTCACTAAGTTGTTCTGTTGCTCTGCCACATAGTAGATTCGTCGCTCTGTCGATCTGTCGATCTGTCTCTCTGTCGCTCTGTCAGTCAGTCACTAAGTTGTTCTGTTGCTCTGCCACATAGTGGATTCGTCGCTCTGTCAATCTGTCTCTCTGTCGCTCTGTCAGTCAGTCAATAAGTTGTTCTGTTGCTCTGCCACATAGTAGATTCGTCGCTCTGTCGCTCTTTCGCTCTGTCAGTCAGTCACTAAGTTGTTCTGTTGCTCTGCCACATAGTGGATTCGTCGCTTTGTCTCTCTGTCGCTCTGTCAGTCAGTCACTAAGTTGTTCTGTTGCTCTGCCACATAGTAGATTCGTCGCTCTGTCGCTCTGTCGCTCTTTCGCTCTTTCGCTCTGTCAGTCAGTCACAAAGTTGTTCTGTTGCTCTGCCACATAGTAGATTCGTCGCTCTGTCGCTCTTTCGCTCTGTCAGTCAGTCACTAAGTTGTTCTGTTGCTCTGCCACATAGTGGATTCGTCGATCTGTCTCTCTGTCGCTCTGTCTCTCTGTCGCTCTGTCAGTCAGTCACTAAGTTGTTCTGTTGCTCTGCCACATAGTGGATTCGTCGCTCTGTCTCTCTGTCGCTCTGTCAGTCAGTCACTAAGTTGTTCTGTTGCTCTGCCACATAGTAGATTCGTCCTCTGTCGATCTGTCTCTCTGTCGCTCTGTCAGTCAGTCACTAAGTTGTTCTGTTGCTCTGCCACATAGTAGATTCGTCGCTCTGTCAATCTATCTCTCTGTCGCTCTGTCAGTCAGTCACTAAGTTGTTCTGTTGCTCTGCCACATAGTAGATTCGTCGCTCTGTCAATCTGTCTCTCTGTCGCTCTGTCAGTCAGTCACTAAGTTGTTCTGTTGCTCTGCCACATAGTAGATTCGTCGCTCTGTCTCTCTGTCGCTCTGTCAGTCAGTCACTAAGTTGTTCTGTTGCTCTGCCACATAGTGGATTCGTCGCTTTGTCTCTCTGTCGCTCTGTCAGTCAGTCACTAAGTTGTTCTGTTGCTCTGCCACATAGTAGATTCGTCCTCTGTCGATCTGTCTCTCTGTCGCTCTGTCAGTCAGTCACTAAGTTGTTCTGTTGCTCTGCCACATAGTAGATTCGTCGCTCTGTCAATCTGTCTCTCTGTCGCTCTGTCAGTCAGTCACTAAGTTGTTCTGTTGCTCTGCCACATAGTGGATTCGTCGCTTTGTCTCTCTGTCGCTCTGTCAGTCAGTCACTAACTTGTTCTGTTGCTCTGCCACATAGTAGATTCGTCCTCTGTCGATCTGTCTCTCTGTCGCTCTGTCAGTCAGTCACTAAGTTGTTCTGTTGCTCTGCCACATAGTAGATTCGTCGCTCTGTCAATCTGTCTCTCTGTCGCTCTGTCAGTCAGTCACTAAGTTGTTCTGTTGCTCTGCCACATAGTGGATTCGTCGTTCTGTCGCTCTTTCGCTCTGTCAGTCAGTCACTAAGTTGTTCTGTTGCTCTGCCACATAGTGGATTCGTCGCTCTGTCTCTCTGTCGCTCTGTCAGTCAGTCACTAAGTTGTTCTGTTGCTCTGCCACATAGTGGATTCGTCGCTCTGTCTCTCTGTCGCTCTGTCAGTCAGTCACTAAGTTGTTCTGTTGCTCTGCCACATAGTAGATTCGTCGCTCTGTCAATCTGTCTCTCTGTCGCTCTGTCAGTCAGTCACTAAGTTGTTCTGTTGCTCTGCCACATAGTGGATTCGTCGTTCTGTCGCTCTTTCGCTCTGTCAGTCAGTCACTAAGTTGTTCTGTTGCTCTGCCACATAGTGGATTCGTCGCTCTGTCTCTCTGTCGCTCTGTCAGTCAGTCACTAAGTTGTTCTGTTGCTCTGCCACATAGTGGATTCGTCGCTCTGTCTCTCTGTCGCTCTGTCAGTCAGTCACTAAGTTGTTCTGTTGCTCTGCCACATAGTAGATTCGTCGCTCTGTCAATCTGTCTCTCTGTCGCTCTGTCAGTCAGTCACTAAGTTGTTCTGTTGCTCTGCCACATAGTAGATTCGTCGCTCTGTCGCTCTTTCGCTCTGTCAGTCAGTCACTAAGTTGTTCTGTTGCTCTGCCACATAGTAGATTCGTCGCTCTGTCGCTCTTTCGCTCTGTCAGTCAGTCACTAAGTTGTTCTGTTGCTCTGCCACATAGTGGATTCGTCGCTCTGTCTCTCTGTCGCTCTGTCAGTCAGTCACTAAGTTGTTCTGTTGCTCTGCCACATAGTGGATTCGTCGCTTTGTCTCTCTGTCGCTCTGTCAGTCAGTCACTAAGTTGTTCTGTTGCTCTGCCACATAGTAGATTCGTCCTCTGTCGATCTGTCTCTCTGTCGCTCTGTCAGTCAGTCACTAAGTTGTTCTGTTGCTCTGCCACATAGTAGATTCGTCGCTCTGTCGCTCTTTCGCTCTGTCAGTCAGTCACTAAGTTGTTCTGTTGCTCTGCCACATAGTGGATTCGTCGATCTGTCTCTCTGTCGCTCTGTCTCTCTGTCGCTCTGTCTCTCTGTCGCTCTGTCAGTCAGTCACTAAGTTGTTCAGTTGCTCTGCCACATAGTAGATTCGTCGCTCTGTCGCTCTTTCGCTCTGTCAGTCAGTCACTAAGTTGTTCTGTTGCTCTGCCACATAGTGGATTCGTCGCTCTGTCTCTCTGTCGCTCTGTCAGTCAGTCACTAAGTTGTTCTGTTGCTCTGCCACATAGTGGATTCGTCGCTTTGTCTCTCTGTCGCTCTGTCAGTCAGTCACTAAGTTGTTCTGTTGCTCTGCCACATAGTAGATTCGTCGCTCTGTCGCTCTTTCGCTCTGTCAGTCAGTCACTAAGTTGTTCTGTTGCTCTGCCACATAGTGGATTCGTCGATCTGTCTCTCTGTCGCTCTGTCTCTCTGTCGCTCTGTCAGTCAGTCACTAAGTTCTTCTGTTGCTCTGCCACATAGTAGATTCGTCGCTCTGTCTCTCTGTCGCTCTGTCAGTCAGTCACTAAGTTGTTCTGTTGCTCTGCCACATAGTGGATTCGTCGCTCTGTCTCTCTGTCGCTCTGTCAGTCAGTCACTAAGTTGTTCTGTTGCTCTGCCACATAGTGGATTCGTCGCTTTGTCTCTCTGTCGCTCTGTCAGTCAGTCACTAAGTTGTTCTGTTGCTCTGCCACATAGTAGATTCGTCCTCTGTCGATCTGTCTCTCTGTCGCTCTGTCAGTCAGTCACTAAGTTGTTCTGTTGCTCTGCCACATAGTAGATTCGTCGCTCTGTCGCTCTTTCGCTCTGTCAGTCAGTCACTAAGTTGTTCTGTTGCTCTGCCACATAGTGGATTCGTCGCTCTGTCTCTCTGTCGCTCTGTCAGTCAGTCACTAAGTTGTTCTGTTGCTCTGCCACATAGTAGATTCGTCGCTCTGTCAATCTGTCTCTCTGTCGCTCTGTCAGTCAGTCACTAAGTTGTTCTGTTGCTCTGCCACATAGTAGATTCGTCGCTCTGTCGCTCTTTCGCTCTGTCAGTCAGTCACTAAGTTGTTCTGTTGCTCTGCCACATAGTGGATTCGTCGATCTGTCTCTCTGTCGCTCTGTCTCTCTGTCGCTCTGTCAGTCAGTCACTAAGTTCTTCTGTTGCTCTGCCACATAGTAGATTCGTCGCTCTGTCTCTCTGTCGCTCTGTCAGTCAGTCACTAAGTTGTTCTGTTGCTCTGCCACATAGTGGATTCGTCGCTCTGTCTCTCTGTCGCTCTGTCAGTCAGTCACTAAGTTGTTCTGTTGCTCTGCCACATAGTGGATTCGTCGCTTTGTCTCTCTGTCGCTCTGTCAGTCAGTCACTAAGTTGTTCTGTTGCTCTGCCACATAGTAGATTCGTCGCTCTGTCGCTCTGTCGCTCTTTCGCTCTTTCGCTCTGTCAGTCAGTCACTAAGTTGTTCTGTTGCTCTGCCACATAGTGGATTCGTCGATCTGTCTCTCTGTCGCTCTGTCAGTCAGTCACTAAGTTGTTCTGTTGCTCTGCCACATAGTGGATTCGTCGATCTGTCTCTCTGTCGCTCTGTCTCTCTGTCGCTCTGTCAGTCAGTCACTAAGTTGTTCTGTTGCTCTGCCACATAGTAGATTCGTCGCTTTGTCTCTCTGTCGCTCTGTCAGTCAGTCACTAAGTTGTTCTGTTGCTCTGCCACATAGTAGATTCGTCCTCTATCGATCTGTCTCTCTGTCGCTCTGTCAGTCAGTCACTAAGTTGTTCTGTTGCTCTGCCACATAGTAGATTCGTCGCTCTGTCGCTCTTTCGCTCTGTCAGTCAGTCACTAAGTTGTTCTGTTGCTCTGCCACATAGTGGATTCGTCGATCTGTCTCTCTGTCGCTCTGTCTCTCTGTCGCTCTGTCAGTCAGTCACTAAGTTGTTCTGTTGCTCTGCCACATAGTGGATTCGTCGCTCTGTCGCTCTTTCGCTCTGTCAGTCAGTCACTAAGTTGTTCTGTTGCTCTGCCACATAGTGGATTCGTCGCTTTGTCTCTCTGTCGCTCTGTCAGTCAGTCACTAAGTTGTTCTGTTGCTCTGCCACATAGTAGATTCGTCGCTCTGTCGCTCTTTCGCTCTGTCAGTCAGTCACTAAGTTGTTCTGTTGCTCTGCCACATAGTGGATTCGTCGATCTGTCTCTCTGTCGCTCTGTCTCTCTGTCGCTCTGTCAGTCAGTCACTAAGTTGTTCTGTTGCTCTGCCACATAGTAGATTCGTCGCTCTGTCGCTCTTTCGCTCTGTCAGTCAGTCACTAAGTTGTTCTGTTGCTCTGCCACAAAGTGGATTCGTCGCTCTGTCTCTCTGTCGCTCTGTCAGTCAGTCACTAAGTTGTTCTGTTGCTCTGCCACATAGTGGATTCGTCGCTCTGTCGCTCTTTCGCTCTGTCAGTCAGTCACTAAGTTGTTTTGTTGCTCTGCCACATAGTGGATTCGTCGATCTGTCTCTCTGTCGCTCTGTCTCTCTGTCGCTCTGTCAGTCAGTCACTAAGTTCTTCTGTTGCTCTGCCACATAGGAGATTCGTCGCTCTGTCTCTCTGTCGCTCTGTCAGTCAGTCACTAAGTTGTTCTGTTGCTCTGCCACATAGTGGATTCGTCGCTCTGTCTCTCTGTCGCTCTGTCAGTCAGTCACTAAGTTGTTCTGTTGCTCTGCCACATAGTGGATTCGTCGATCTGTCTCTCTGTCGCTCTGTCTCTCTGTCGCTCTGTCAGTCAGTCACTAAGTTGTTCTGTTGCTCTGCCACATAGTGGATTCGTCGCTCTGTCTCTCTGTCGCTCTGTCAGTCAGTCACTAAGTTGTTCTGTTGCTCTGCCACATAGTAGATTCGTCGCTCTGTCAATCTGTCTCTCTGTCGCTCTGTCAGTCAGTCACTAAGTTGTTCTGTTGCTCTGCCACATAGTAGATTCGTCGCTCTGTCAATCTGTCTCTCTGTCGCTCTGTCAGTCAGTCACTAAGTTGTTCTGTTGCTCTGCCACATAGTAGATTCGTCGCTCTGTCGCTCTGTCTCTCTGTCGCTCTGTCAGTCAGTCACTAAGTTGTTCTGTTGCTCTGCCACATAGTAGATTCGTCGCTTTGTCTCTCTGTCGCTCTGTCAGTCAGTCACTAAGTTGTTCTGTTGCTCTGCCACATAGTAGATTCGTCCTCTGTCGATCTGTCTCTCTGTCGCTCTGTCAGTCAGTCACTAAGTTGTTCTGTTGCTCTGCCACATAGTAGATTCGTCGCTCTGTCAATCTGTCTCTCTGTCGCTCTGTCAGTCAGTCACTAAGTTGTTCTGTTGCTCTGCCACATAGTAGATTCGTCGCTCTGTCAATCTGTCTCTCTGTCGCTCTGTCAGTCAGTCACTAAGTTGTTCTGTTGCTCTGCCACATAGTAGATTCGTCGCTCTGTCAATCTGTCTCTCTGTCGCTCTGTCAGTCAGTCACTAAGTTGTTCTGTTGCTCTGCCACATAGTGGATTCGTCGCTCTGTCTCTCTGTCGCTCTGTCAGTCAGTCACTAAGTTGTTCTGTTGCTCTGCCACATAGTAGATTCGTCCTCTGTCGATGTGTCTCTCTGTCGCTCTGTCAGTCAGTCAGTAAGTTGTTCTGTTGCTCTGCCACATAGTAGATTCGTCGCTCTGTCGCTCTGACTCTCTGTCGCTCTGCCAGTCAGTCACTAAGTTGTTCTGTTGCTCTGCCACATAGTAGATTCGTCGCTCTGTCAGTCAGTCACTAAGTTGTTCTGTTGCTCTGCCACATAGTAGATTCGTCCTCTGTCGATCTGTCTCTCTGTCGCTCTGTCAGTCAGTCACTAAGTTGTTCTGTTGCTCTGCCACATAGTGGATTCGTCGCTCTGTCTCTCTGTTGCTCTGTCAGTCAGTCACTAAGTTGTTCTGTTGCTCTGCCACATAGTAGATTCGTCGCTCTGTCGCTCTGCCAGTCAGTCACTGAGTTGTTCTGTTGCTCTGCCACATAGTGGATTCGTCGCTCTGTCGCTCTGTCGCTCTGTCAGTCAGTCACTAAGTTGTTCTGTTGCTCTGCCACATAGTAGATTCGTCGCTTTGTCTCTCTGTCGCTCTGTCAGTCAGTCACTAAGTTGTTCTGTTGCTCTGCCACATAGTAGATTCGTCGCTCTGTCGCTCTTTCGCTCTGTCAGTCAGTCACTTAGTTGTTCTGTTGCTCTGCCACATAGTGGATTCGTCGATCTGTCTCTCTGTCGCTCTGTCTCTCTGTCGCTCTGTCAGTCAGTCACTAAGTTCTTCTGTTGCTCTGCCACATAGTAGATTCGTCGCTCTGTCTCTCTGTCGCTCTGTCAGTCAGTCACTAAGTTGTTCTGTTGCTCTGCCACATAGTGGATTCGTCGCTTTGTCTCTCTGTCGCTCTGTCAGTCAGTCACTAAGTTGTTCTGTTGCTCTGCCACATAGTAGATTCGTCGCTCTGTCAATCTGTCTCTCTGTCGCTCTGTCAGTCAGTCACTAAGTTGTTCTGTTGCTCTGCCACATAGTGGATTCGTCGCTCTGTCTCTCTGTCGCTCTGTCAGTCAGTCACTAAGTTGTTCTGTTGCTCTGCCACATAGTAGATTCGTCGCTCTGTCAATCTGTCTCTCTGTCAGTCAGTCACTAAGTTGTTCTGTTGGTCTGCCACATAGTAGATTCGTCGCTCTGTCAGTCAGTCACTAAGTTGTTCTGTTGCTCTGCCACATAGTAGATTCGTCCTCTGTCGATCTGTCTCTCTGTCGCTCTGTCAGTCAGTCACTAAGTTGTTCTGTTGCTCTGCCACATAGTGGATTCGTCGCTCTGTCTGTCTGTCGCTCTGTCAGTCAGTCACTAAGTTGTTCTGTTGCTCTGCCACATAGTAGATTCGTCGCTCTGTCAATCTGTCTCTCTGTCGCTCTGTCAGTCAGTCACTAAGTTGTTCTGTTGCTCTGCCACATAGTGGATTCGTCGCTCTGTCTCTCTGTCGCTCTGTCAGTCAGTCAGTCACTAAGTTGTTCTGTTGCTCTGCCACATAGTGGATTCGTCGCTTTGTCTCTCTGTCGCTCTGTCAGTCAGTCACTAAGTTGTTCTGTTGCTCTGCCACATAGTAGATTCGTCGCTCTGTCAATCTGTCTCTCTGTCGCTCTGTCAGTCAGTCACTAAGTTGTTCTGTTGCTCTGCCACATAGTAGATTCGTCGCTCTGTCTCTCTGTCGCTCTGTCAGTCAGTCACTAAGTTGTTCTGTTGCTCTGCCACATAGTGGATTCGTCGCTTTGTCTCTCTTTCGCTCTGTCAGTCAGTCACTAAGTTGTTCTGTTGCTCTGCCACATAGTAGATTCGTCCTCTGACGATCTGTCTCTCTGTCTCTCTGTCGCTCTGTCAGTCAGTCACTAAGTTGTTCTGCCACATAGTAGATTCGTCGCTCTGTCGCTCTGTCAGTCAGTCACTAAGTTGTTCTGTTACTCTGCCACATAGTAGATTCGTCGCTCTGTCTCTCTGTCGCTCTGTCAGTCAGTCACTAAGTTGTTCTGTTGCTCTGCCACATAGTAGATTCGTCGCTTTGTCTCTCTGTCGCTCTGTCAGTCAGTCACTAAGTTGTTCTGTTGCTCTGCCACATAGTAGATTCGTCGCTCTGTCGCTCTTTCGCTCTGTCAGTCAGTCACTAAGTTGTTCTGTTGCTCTGCCACATAGTAGATTCGTCCTCTGACGATCTGTCTCTCTGTCTCTCTGTCGCTCTGTCAGTCAGTCACTAAGTTGTTCTGTTGCTCTGCCACATAGTAGATTCGTCGCTCTGTCGCTCTTTCGCTCTGTCAGTCAGTCACTAAGTTGTTCTGTTGCTCTGCCACATAGTGGATTCGTCGGTCTGTCTCTCTGTCGCTCTGTCTCTCTGTCGCTCTGTCAGTCAGTCACTAAGTTGTTCTGTTGCTCTGCCACATAGTAGATTCGTCGCTCTGTCTCTCTGTCGCTCTGTCAGTCAGTCACTAAGTTGTTCTGTTGCTCTGCCACATAGTAGATTCGTCCTCTGACGATCTGTCTCTCTGTCGCTCTGTCAGTCAGTCACTAAGTTGTTCTGTTGCTCTGCCACATAGTAGATTCGTCGCTCTGTCTCTCTGTCGCTCTGTCAGTCAGTCACTAAGTTGTTCTGTTGCTCTGCCACATAGTGGATTCGTCGGTCTGTCTCTCTGTCGCTCTGTCTCTCTGTCGCTCTGTCAGTCAGTCACTAAGTTGTTCTGTTGCTCTGCCACATAGTAGATTCGTCGCTCTGTCTCTCTGTCGCTCTGTCAGTCAGTCACTAAGTTGTTCTGTTGCTCTGCCACATAGTAGATTCGTCCTCTGACGATCTGTCTCTCTGTCGCTCTGTCAGTCAGTCACTAAGTTGTTCTGTTGCTCTGCCACATAGTAGATTCGTCGCTCTGTCTCTCTGTCGCTCTGTCAGTCAGTCACTAAGTTGTTCTGTTGCTCTGCCACATAGTAGATTCGTCCTCTGACGATCTGTCTCTCTGTCGCTCTGTCAGTCAGTCACTAAGTTGTTCTGTTGCTCTGCCACATAGTAGATTCGTCCTCTGACGATCTGTCTCTCTGTCGCTCTGTCAGTCAGTCACTAAGTTGTTCTGTTGCTCTGCCACATAGTAGATTCGTCGCTCTGTCGCTCTTTCGCTCTGTCAGTCAGTCACTAAGTTGTTCTGTTGCTCTGCCACATAGTGGATTCGTCGGTCTGTCTCTCTGTCGCTCTGTCTCTCTGTCGCTCTGTCAGTCAGTCACTAAGTTGTTCTGTTGCTCTGCCACATAGTGGATTCGTCCTCTGACGATCTGTCTCTCTGTCAGTCAGTCACTAAGTTGTTCTGTTGCTCTGCCACATAGTAGATTCGTCGCTCTGTCGCTCTTTCGCTCTGCCAGTCAGTCACTAAGTTGTTCTGTTGCTCTGCCACATAGTAGATTCGTCGCTCTGTCAGTCAGTCACTAAGTTGTTCTGTTGCTCTGCTACATAGTGGATTCGTCGCTCTGTCTCTCTGTCTCTCTGTCGCTCTGTCGCTCTGTCGCTCTGTCAGTCAGTCACTAAGTTGTTCTGTTGCTCTGCCACATAGTAGATTCGTCGCTCTGTCAGTCAGTCACTAAGTTGTTCTGTTGCTCTGCTACATAGTGGATTCGTCGCTCTGTCTCTCTGTCTCTCTGTCGCTCTGTCGCTCTGTCGCTCTGTCAGTCAGTCACTAAGTTGTTCTGTTACTCTGCCACATAGTAGATTCGTCGCTCTGTCGCTCTGTCGCTCTGTCTCTCTGTCGCTCTGTCAGTCAGTCACTAAGTTGTTCTGTTGCTCTGCCACATAGTAGATTCGTCGCTCTGTCGCTCTGTCGCTCTGTCGCTCTGTCGCTCTGTCAGTCAGTCACTAAGTTGTTCTGTTGCTCTGCCACATAGTAGATTCGTCGCTCTGTCGCTCTTTCGCTCTGTCAGTCAGTCACTAAGTTGTTCTGTTGCTCTGCCACATAGTGGATTCGTCGGTCTGTCTCTCTGTCGCTCTGTCTCTCTGTCGCTCTGTCAGTCAGTCACTAAGTTGTTCTGTTGCTCTGCCACATAGTAGATTCGTCGCTCTGTCGCTCTTTCGCTCTGTCAGTCAGTCACTAAGTTGTTCTGTTGCTCTGCCACATAGTGGATTCGTCGGTCTGTCTCTCTGTCGCTCTGTCTCTCTGTCGCTCTGTCAGTCAGTCACTAAGTTGTTCTGTTGCTCTGCCACATAGTGGATTCGTCGCTTTGTCTCTCTGTCGCTCTGTCAGTCAGTCACTAAGTTGTTCTGTTGCTCTGCCACATAGTGGATTCGTCCTCTGACGATCTGTCTCTCTGTCAGTCAGTCACTAAGTTGTTCTGTTGCTCTGCCACATAGTAGATTCGTCGCTCTGTCGCTCTTTCGCTCTGCCAGTCAGTCACTAAGTTGTTCTGTTGCTCTGCCACATAGTAGATTCGTCGCTCTGTCAGTCAGTCACTAAGTTGTTCTGTTGCTCTGCTACATAGTGGATTCGTCGCTCTGTCTCTCTGTCTCTCTGTCGCTCTGTCGCTCTGTCGCTCTGTCGCTCTGTCAGTCAGTCACTAAGTTGTTCTGCCACATAGTAGATTCGTCGCTCTGTCGCTCTGTCAGTCAGTCACTAAGTTGTTCTGTTACTCTGCCACATAGTAGATTCGTCGCTCTGTCGCTCTTTCGCTCTGTCAGTCAGTCACTAAGTTGTTCTGTTGCTCTGCCACATAGTGGATTCGTCGGTCTGTCTCTCTGTCGCTCTGTCTCTCTGTCGCTCTGTCAGTCAGTCACTAAGTTGTTCTGTTACTCTGCCACATAGTCGATTCGTCGCTCTGTCGCTCTGACTCTCTGTCGCTCTGCCAGTCAGTCACTAAGTTGTTCTGTTGCTCTGCCATATAGTAGATTCGTCGCTCTGTCAGTCAGTCACTAAGTTGTTCTGTTGCTCTGCTACATAGTGGATTCGTCGCTCTGTCTCTCTGTCTCTCTGTCGCTCTGTCAGTCAGTCACTAAGTTGTTCTGTTGCTCTGCCACATAGTAGATTCGTCGCTCTGTCGCTCTGACTCTCTGTCGCTCTGCCAGTCAGTCACTAAGTTGTTCTGTTGCTCTGCCACATAGTAGATTCGTCGCTCTGTCAGTCAGTCACTAAGTTGTTCTGTTGCTCTGCTACATAGTGGATTCGTCGCTCTGTCGCTCTGACTCTCTGTCGCTCTGCCAGTCAGTCACTAAGTTGTTCTGTTGCCCTGCTACATAGTGGATTCGTCGCTCTGTCGCTCTGACTCTCTGTCGCTCTGTCAGTCAGTCGCTAAGTTGTTCTGTTACTCTGCCACATAGTAGATTCGTCGCTCTGTCGCTCTGTCGCTCTGTCGCTCTGTCAGTCAGTCACTAGGTTGTTCTGTTACTCTGCCACATAGTCGATTCGTCGCTCTGTCGCTCTGACTCTCTGTCGCTCTGCCAGTCAGTCACTAAGTTGTTCTGTTGCTCTGCTACATAGTGGATTCGTCGCTCTGTCGCTCTGACTCTCTGTCGCTCTGCCAGTCAGTCACTAAGTTGTTCTGTTGCTCTGCTACATAGTGGATTCGTCGCTCTGTCGCTCTGACTCTCTGTCGCTCTGTCAGTCAGTCGCTAAGTTGTTCTGTTACTCTGCCACATAGTAGATTCGTCGCTCTGTCGCTCTGTCGCTCTGTCAGTCAGTCACTAAGTTGTTCTGTTACTCTGCCACATAGTCGATTCGTCGCTCTGTCGCTCTGACTCTCTGTCGCTCTGCCAGTCAGTCACTAAGTTGTTCTGTTACTCTGCCACATAGTAGATTCGTCGCTCTGTCGCTCTGTCGCTCTGTCAGTCAGTCACTAAGTTGTTCTGTTACTCTGCCACATAGTCGATTCGTCGCTCTGTCGCTCTGACTCTCTGTCGCTCTGTCAGTCAGTCACTAAGTTGTTCTGTTACTCTGCCACATAGTCGATTCGTCGCTCTGTCGCTCTGACTCTCTGTCGCCTGCGTGTTAAGTTGTTCTGTTACTCTGCATAGTAGTGGCTCTGTCGCTCTGTCGCTCTGTCAGTCAGTCACTAAGTTGTTCTGTTACTCTGCCACATAGTAGATTCGTCGCTCTGTCGCTCTGTCGCTCTGTCAGTCAGTCACTAAGTTGTTCTGTTACTCTGCCACATAGTCGATTCGTCGCTCTGTCGCTCTGACTCTCTGTCGCTCTGCCAGTCAGTCACTAAGTTGTTCTGTTGCTCTGCCACATAGTGGATTCGTCGCTCTGTCTCTCTGTCGCTCTGTCGCTCTGTCAGTCAGTCACTAAGTTGTTCTGTTGCTCTGCCACATAGTAGATTCGTCGCTCTGTCGCTCTGACTCTCTGTCGCTCTGTCAGTCAGTCGCTAATTGCTCTGTTCCTGCCACATAGTATTCTCGCCTGTCCCTCCCTGTCCCCTCCTTTTTTCTTCCTCTCCCACATTTACCCCCCCTCCCCCGCTCGCTCTGTCGCTCTGTCAGTCAGTCACTAAGTTGTTCTGTTGCTCTGCCACATAGTAGATTCGTCGCTCTGTCTCTCTGTCGCTCTGTCGCTCTGTCAGTCAGTCACTAAGTTGTTCTGTTGCTCTGCCACATAGTAGATTCGTCGCTCTGTCGCTCTGACTCTCTGTCGCTCTGTCGCTCTGTCAGTCAGTCACTAAGTTGTTCTGTTGCTCTGCCACATAGTGGATTCGTCGCTCTGTCGCTCTGTCGCTCTGTCTCTCTGTCAGTCATTCAGTTGTTCTATTGCTCTGTTGGTTTGTCGGTTTGTCGGTTTGTCGGTTTGTCGGTCGATCACTTCACTTTACTTCACTTCACTTCACTGCACTGCACCGTAGTGCTGACCCCCACCGGGCCTGGTCGACTGAAGAAAGGCTGCAGCACCTGCCCTTTATATAGGGCGACTTTCACTCAATGCCAAGGTCACGCTCAAATTTTGAGCCCGTAGCGAGGCAGAAGTCGTTGCAGTTGAGTTTTAAGTGAGCAATGGAAAGACTCTCTGCTGCTGCAAGCATTTTAGCTTTGTTTTACTCACATACAAATGACAAATGAAGACTGTTGCATACATATAGACAACTTAAATGATCTGATATCAAGGAGACAGAGAGACCGACATACAGACAGGGACTCAAACATGCATAGCTAAATCGGATTAACTCATTACGCTGGTCAAGAATATATAAGGCTAAATGTTGACATCCTATATACAAAACTAATGAATAATCTCCAATATGAGCACAGCCTGTGCGTTTAATTTTTATTATACCCTGAACCCATTGAAAATGGGAAGCAGGGCATAATTTATTTTTGTTAAATGTATGAAACAGGCAGAAGAAGGCATGAATGACCCAATATAGTATTCTTGATCTGGGCTTTCCGTCCGTATGTATGAACGAGCCGATTACAGAAGCTAGACACTCAGCTCTGAAAGGCGGCAAACTTAGATTTTTATTATATTTTATTTGTCGGCCTCAAGCCCATCTCTTTCCCGTATTTCAAAATTTAAAAATTTGGATTAATTTGGTCAAGTTAGTCCATCTATAAAGAATGCAAAATAAGTTCAGACTGCAGTTTTCGTACTTACCGATCCTCATATGATAATATAAGTCTATGCTACCGATAGATGTTTCAGCCATTCCTTTATTGTTTATTAATCTAATGTAATATTTAACAATGGACACTAAAATTAATTTATTTAGCTTATTTAATGATAACTTAGATTATCAAATATGTTGAATTACCTAAAAATTAAATATGGTTTAAGCCAAGTTAATGCTCACTGACTTTGACTTCCTGTTCGTCCGATGGTCTCTACCTGTGTGCTTGTGTCCTCTGTACGGCATTTTGACAGAGGTCAACCGTTTGTCAACAATTTTTGCTCTGCGGGACTGTTACAAGCGGCACTCTCTCGCAGGCGACGCCTGTTGGCGTTGTTTCTGTTGCTGTCATTAAATTAACGCACTTTGCATTTAAGCCGGCTTAGAGGCGGCTTCTAAGCCTATTAAGTGTGCACCTGCCCAGCTGTCAATCACCAGGTACCCACTGAGCAAAAAGCAGTGAGTCGCGGGCTTTTTTATAAAAGCTGAAAATTTGCTAAAAAATAAGTAAGAAAACTCTAGTTGGGGTGCGCGACTAGGAGATGCCCTGGGCTCCGTCCGTAGATTGATCGAAGCGACACATTCATAATCAATAAGCATTAATATAAATCAAGATAATCAAGAAAGAAGAAATACGGATAAAGACAGGAATCGGACTAGTATTTCCCCCTCAATGCGCACGTCTCTACCAACACCGCCAGTTCATATTTGTAGAGAAAACCTTAAACTGCCAAGCGTTAGGGGTTCAAGTAAAGTAAAGTAGCAGCAATTCATTTATATATTTATATACTTTATTGGGGTATCCGCCACCCCGCCTTCTACCTCCATCATACCCTCATTTCCCATGATTTCAATGAGATCAGGGTATACAAATTAAACTTCAGTCTAAGGAGCTTCGTTCGGCTTCTGCCTAATAAAGTGATAAATCTTCTTTCATTTTTAATCGAAAATCATGTTGATGAATATTGGGTACTTCTGTTGGAGTCTCTGTAAGCAAATCTTATTTTTCGGTAAAGTTAAATTTCCTACCCCATAAAGAGCTTAGCATAAATCCATTTGGTTGTAGTACACCGTCGAGTGGCTCTAAATCTCAGTACGGTGGTTCTTTGAGTTCGAGTTGTTTTTACCCTTTTGAGTTTTTCGTTGACCCTTTTCTTTTCCGAGCACCTAAATTGATGTCCATATTTAATGAGCAGCATAAGGGCATTTAAAATGCATTGTATTATTTTTCAAATGAATTGTGAATTAGGAGTGCGCTTGTCGATCCTACTGATTTACTGTTAGCACATTATGTGCACACTTTTCAAATTAAATTGCGATTCTATAAAGATTTATTCATTAATTGTGAATGTTTTCAATTTGGCCTACCTCACCAATTCTCCCTAAAATCGTTTAGATATATTCAATTCCGTAATCGGAAGTAAGCAGAGTAAGAATCATGTAATATAATTTTAATCCAATTGGGATCGGCCCAACATTCATCAAAATTCGTAAATTTGACTTAACTCAGAAACTAAAGCCGATGTGGCCTCGTTTGCCAGTCTTTCCTTCCGAAATGTTGAATTCGGCAAATTTTTATATTAATTGTATTCAAAGCTTTCACTGTAGAGCAATGAGCGCATCGCGAGGTTTTGGCATTTGTAGTTTGAATTGATTAAGTGTAACTAAAACTAACATTAAGTAAAGTTTTTTCAAAGTTTTCGAATAGTTGAGCCCACTCGCTGCATTAATATTTATGAATTCGTGTTAGAAGGTCAAGGAATAGTCTTCTGGCCTTAGTCTATAAAAGCATTTGTAAAAACGAATCATTACGAACTTGATGGTTAGTGTGAATATCGCGTTGTCCGTGTGAGAGTACTTACAATATAACAGAAAATGGAATCTGAAATTAAAAATTTCTATAAGGATAAAACTGTTTTCTTAACCGGTGCGAGTGGATTCCTAGGAAGAGGTACAAAATGGATTTTTAAAGAAAGTTCTGTGAAATAAGATATGATCAAAAGAAAAACTATAAACGAAATAAATAATGCCAATCGCTTTATAGTCTGTGCAATTTTGAAACCCTAATGTATTCTAGTGCTCATTGAGAAGCTGTTGCGTGAGACTGAAGTGAAGCGCATCTACGCATTGATAAGGCCCAAGCGGGGCAAGAACGTACAGGAGCGCATTGCCGAATGGAAAACTGTTCCAGTGAGTATCAGGAGTTATCTACGCAGAGATAGTGTATCTACATCGTACTCCGTAGCTCTTTGAAGTGCTGCTCAAGGCTAAGCCCGATGCATTGGATCGTCTTATTGCTATAAGCGGAGACTGTGCGGAGCCTGATCTAGGCATAAGCGCTGCGGATAGGAAGCTCCTCTTGCAGCAGGTGCAGCTGGTGGTGCACAGCGCGGCCACGGTGAGTTTTGTCGAGCCGCTGCACGTGGCCTTGGATATCAATACGAGAGCCACTCGTTGCATGCTGCAGCTGGCCAAGCAGATGCCCCGTTTGGCGGCCTTCGTGCACGTCTCCACGGCGTATTCCAACTGCGTAATTCATCACATTACGGATCGCTTTTATCCTGAGCATCTGACGTGCAATGTGAGCCAGGTTTTGCAACTGAGAGAATCGCTGAGCACGGATCTGTTTGATCGCATGGCTCCAGCACTGCTAGATAGGTTTCCCAACACGTACACCTACACGAAGGCATTGGCGGAACAGCTCATTGAAACAGAATCCGGAGATTTACCGGTGTGCGTCTTTCGTCCCGCTGCTAGTAAGTACGACTCGCAAGTCTACTCGATTCATTCACATAATCCGCTGGGCTTCCATCTAACATACATGAGTCCGTCCAGCCCTGTCTGTCAATCTGTTCGCGTTGAATGATTCGATATTCGATATGAAAACTTTTAAGAAGCATGATTTATAGGCAATTAGAAACACAACTTAATAATCAGTACCAAGCGTACGTCCGTAAGTAAAGCAGTATGTATGTTTATATCACAAATCTAGAGATATGCATAGGTATAAGTAGGAGGGTAGGGTTCGCACACATACTATATGTCTGAACCTAAGTACAAAACGTGTAAGCTTAACCAAATTTCGAATAAAATTTGAATATATTTGTCAGGGATTTTGATCGTAATGTAGTTTCGCCAATCGAAAATACGATTTTCTCAATAGCTTATGTGTTACTTACCGGACTTTACACTCACCATACCGTCATAATCTGGAATATATTTTTGATGGGGTGTGCCCTGCTGTTATGTACACTTTATCAAAACTATTTTTCCATACATTCCCCATTCAATGGATACCGGAAATGGAATAGACAAGTGGCCGTCGAATCATTTACATTCCTGTCTTTTGTCTTTTACTTGCTGCTTGGCTCGTGCGCAAATGAATTTCATTTGCATACTCTTTTAGCTGCTTATAAAACCATATTAATTGTGCGCATATTCTATACACGTTGAGAAAATATATTCATTTGTAAACAATAATACATTTTATAGCATAGATTTACTTTATTTGCTTTCTCAGTTGTCGCTAGCCATAAGGAGCCTGTCACCGGATGGGTAGACAACTTGTACGGGCCTATTGCGCTGCTGTATGGTGTTGCCTTGGGTGTTTTACGGGTTGCACCAGTCAATAAGCAGGCTCCGTCGAACTTTGTGCCCGTGGATGGCTGTAGCAATCTGGCCCTGGCTGCCGCTTGGAAGACGGCAGAGGAGTCTGAGCAGCGCCGGAAGAACGCCGCTGCGCCAGCCTCGGCTACCATCTACAATTACGTGCCTACCGGAGAGAACTCAATTAGGCATGAGTACTTTATGAGAGTCGCGGAGAATCAGCGAACAGATTGTCTTTTGCCACAGTGTATTTGGTACCCGTTCCTGCACACCACCAATATAGTTTGGCTATATAAGCTGGCCACCATATTTTACCACCTGATTCCCGGCTACTTGATTGACGCGGTTCTGCGCCTGCGCGGTCAGAAACCAAAGATGATTCGCATATACGACAAGATCCACAAGAATATCGATGTTCTGCAGAGCTTTCTGCTCGAGAGCTGGACCTTCGAGACTCCAAATGTGGATCGCTTGTGGCAGTGCATGTCTCCAGCGGATCAGCAGCTCTTCGACTTTAACTTAAAAAGTCTGAACTGGGAAAAGTATTTGCAAGAAGCTTTCTTCGGCATGTGCATCTATCTGTCCGCGGTGCCAATAACTGAAGAGACATTAAAGCGCAGTCTTCAGAAATTGAAACGGTACGCAAAGCGTCATATCAAATGCTCACTTATTGATTATCAATTACTAATTATTATTGCTTTTCAGCTTTCACATACTCCATCGACTTCTGCAATTTAGTTTGATTTGCATTGCGATTGTAAGCATCAGGTGGCTTCTTCGCCTATTACTGTAAGATTTTAGTTATAGCCATATCTCATTGATACCGGTTCCCATCTGGAACGGAGTGCTGATGAGCAAATGGAAATACCTTCCTATAATATTTACTAATAATAACACGATGCATTGCACAAAAAAAGGAGTTATCCATTCTTCATGATATTCCACAGATATGGATGTATTTCCGTTGCTTCTCTTGTTGCGCCACAATATTCAGCAGATTGGCCTGATATAAGTATTGGATTTGTTGTGAGACCCTCTCGTCAATCGATTTTGTTTCCGCTTCTGCGGACATCCATGCTTTCTTGTCTAAACTGGAAAAATGCATATGGTCAAGGAGGCATCAACTGTAGAGTCGATAGAGCACCGTCTGTAATAGTAACAGTAACAGTTTTCCTCCTTTATTATTATTCTATAGGCTCGCGATATATGAATAATCTATGGCATTATCACTCAACAAAATAACCGACCTAGTCTACCCGAAAATTTGATTGATTGATATATGTAAATCAATTAATTCCAATGCTTCCTGACGGCTTCGTTAGGAATTACGAAGGTTTTTACACAGATACCGACATGTTAGTACTTCACTCTTCTTTACCTACATAGAATCATTTTTATTATGCACATGTATATTCGTACAATTCGTGGTTATAACCATACTTCATTATATCAATGCTATATATACATTCATATGTATATTGTAATACCCGATCTATGTAGAGCTTAAACATTAAACGTTTTTACAATCATTCACCAAGTGAAAGAGTATATTGGTTTCTTCATTCGTCTGTCCGCGAGTCGTTAAATGTTTTACTTATGCACTCATATTCTAAAATTATAGAGCAGTTGACGAGATGGTCCCTCAGCTAATAAATATTCTGATGATATTTGTGCCAATGGCCCAAAAACACAGATGGTAAGCGGTTTCTTGACAAAATGGAAATGCATTTGAATTTAATTTACCAGTCAACATCAAATCAGGCTCACAATAAACATGTCAACTGCGAGATGCTTTCATAAATGTCAATGCCATAAAAGTTCCAGCAACATGAACAGAAACTAAAATAAAACCAATTTCAATCATCAACAAGCTAAGCCGCCATAAAGCCGGCAACAAACTGCGACCCATAGACATAAGCAGGCCAGAATTACGTCTCTTTTGCGGCTCTACGCTTTCTTGGCCGTGTCGCAACACGTGCGTGCAACGAGCCCAAGGGCCGCGTGCCTGCGACATGCCACGCCCATTGCCCCGGTAGCCCAGCAGTGTAAGTGCCTCTGAGCTGTCAATGGGTCTCAGCTTACGAATAGCGCCAATTAGCAAAGCAGACGCACAGCAAAGCGAAAACATAATCAAAGCGACCAAAAGAATACGGGGCACAATAGCGTCGAGGCGTCGCACTGCTCGTACGGGGCGGTGCGGGTTGGGCAGGATGGCTCGCTAAGCCTGGGCTAAATTAAACCAGACGCAAATGGAAACTCCTCCGGGTTGCGTGGCAAACAAACATGTTGCAAATGGCAACAGGATAAGAATCTGTCCGTCGTTTCGGCTCGAACTCATTTTCGTTTGAGCGCGCAAATGAGGAATTAGGAATGCTACGGAATGCCTCGGCCCTGGCCCCGGCTCCGGACCGAAAAGGATAGCCGGCCTGCTCAGCGGCCTAGATTGTCGTCGTTTTATGTTAGTAATGTAATGTTAGTTATGGCTCTTCCTATCCTGGCTGCCGTGCTGCCAGCTGGGAGCAGCTCCCTTGCAGCGTGATAAATCACTTCGGGCCACTTGAAAGCTCTCCCTCGGCTGGCATCCATTTGCCTCCATTTGCCCCGATTTCCAGCGCTTGATAATCTGATAGCCACGCATATTGAATCTGTGGCCGCCTGGGGGAGACTTCGCATACCCCTAGGCTCTCGCACTGTTGCGTCAATATGTTTCTCTCTACAGTGCAGGGAAGGTATATTATAGTGAAAACGATTGCTGAATGGAATTAGCATTGAAAAACTGCTCCCAGCAGCTATACAGTATATTCTAATATACAATAGGTATATTCCGAAGTAAGATTTCATTTGCGAAACTGCACAATCACCATTACTATTTGTATTTCCTCCGATTTTCTATAAATTGAGATCCAAATGCTCCTGCTCTGTCATGCGATTGAAATAGTTGTGCAATATTTTAAGCCCTGTCTCCATACAATATGCCATTATCCTATGAATTTTCGTCGCACTCAATTGCCGTTCTGCAGGACTCATTTGCATATGTAAAGCTTCCTTTACATTGTCCACTGCTGATGTGGGAAATGTTGTCCACAAGCAGGGTCAGAGCCAGGTGGTGAAGCAGGGTGGTTGGGAAGCGTTAAGCGTTTGTTTGCTTATGCACAGGAGAGTCAACACTTGATTCGAGTTTGGTCAACAAATTTCGGCTTCACAATACACACAGCAACAGTTGATGCAGACTTGCCAAGTTTGTCAGCTCGAAGGACTCCAGATATCGATTCGACAGGCATTACAACTTTGTCATGGAGTCAAAGTGACTTGGATAAGTATATTGCTTACTGGGAATTACGAAAATATTAAGCTACTCACTGTTGAGCGTGAAAACATGAGGAAAGTAAGCACCAACAAAAAAAAAAAAAAAAAAAAAACGTAATTCTTATTTATTAAATACTTTTATAGACATATTTTATTCAAAAACATTTTATGTAAGCCTAAAGAGAGATTATTCATTGTGTATGTCGCTTATCAGATTATCAGATTATTTCCGTTTCATAGGCTCGTGAATGAAGTACATAGAGCTTGCATTTGCATGGAGCAATTCAGCATATGTAAAGTGTAGTGGGGAGAGTGAGTGAGCCTCTCCATGGAGAGCTATGTTGCTAGAAGAAGCTAGTTGCTAGAAAAGCTATCAAGTGTCCTAAATTTCATTAAAGCGCACATATTCATATTGCCTTTTTGAAACAGCGAACAAAACATTTTCATGCTGGACATGAAGTATTATCATGAACTTAATGCGCTCTTCCATGAAACCAATATACTTGAATAGGACGCTTCCCTACCTCAACAAACATATTAATTCGGTGCGGAACAAAGACTCTTTTTCGGGTCGCCGTCAGAAGGGGTTGTTCCTTTAATCCATGGGCTTTGAGACAACGTCCAGTCGCCGGTAGTCACTCGGTAGAGCCTCGCATTAAAGTGTTTCCAAAGCTTAATTCACGGCTCTTGCGTAAAATATTATTTCTATTTTATAAGTCAATACACGATAAAGTAAGGTAATTTAAACGAATATTAAAAAAAAAATCACAATATTTAAATGAATATAATTATTCATAATTATTAATCTTGATGTTCATTTCAAATTGCTTTGAAAATATCATTGAAATTTTAATAAACAAAGGCTATTGCAAAAGATCTCAGTTGGTCATTCACTCTAGGTGCTTACTCGCCTTACTTACTCCAAATTCTAATAAATTATATCCCCCTCCAGGCTCACCTTTCTGCCTCTCTATATGGGCAAAACTCAAGTTGGCAGCTTCAATAAAGTAGTTGAGTAAATATAAGCAATAGCATCTGTATATTTATTGTAATTATATTTCAACACCACAATATCAGCTCTATAAAGCAGGAAGGTAACTGCTGAGCTGTAACAGAACCACAAAGCTTGCTCAACAAATTAGCTAATTGTGCAGTAGAATTTCACCCGAAACTTCTGACAATGGAGCTGAGGAGCTGCCAGGCCGTCAGCCAGGAGAGGCGGTGGGCGGAGGGGGCAGAGGCCAATCAACGCCAACAATATTTGTGGTCAGAGCGGTTTTCCGTGTCCACGCAGAAAGGGAGGGGCGGCATCTGTCTATGGGCAGATGAGCACACATTTACATGTTGGCTGCGTACATAAATCTGGTGCGCTTTGACCCAGTTTGGGGCTCGCTGCAGGCAACACAAATTACGATTAACATAAGCATTACCTGCGGTCACAATGCCTATCCAACAGCAGGGAGCAGGGAGCAGGGAGCGAGCAGGAGTCGAACGAGGTAGTAAAATGTTAAATGGCATTCACTTTCCCGGTGCTGAAACATGACAAAATTTGTTCATTGTTTGTCCCTTATCTGTAGAGCCAGCTGCCAACTGCCAGAGCCAGTGGCCGGGCTCTGCTTGATTTAGTGAATGCCCGGTGGGTCAGTCGGCCTGCCAAACAATTGAATGGACGGGGTCGATGGGCAGTTCAGATTGTTGGGGGTTGCATTAGAGATTAGCCACTTTGACTCCAACATTTATTGCATGCCAATAACTTTGCTCTGCCCACACAGGTGTGCCGCCGCCGTCGCAGTCGAGTGTGTAGGTGTGCATATGCAATGTTCAGACAATTTACATGTGCCGCCTTACACATACATGGGGCTGTTAGTCAAAACAAGAAGAGAAACAAAGAACAAGAGCTGCCAGCTATCCTTTGTGAGGGGCAGCTAGCAATAAATTGCCATGTATTTCGACTTTCCACTTTTCTTTTGTGTGCCTGGAAATTGCCGACTTGCCCTTGGTATTCCCAGGCTTTGGTGTTTGTGAATGCAAATTGAACGTGTTGCGTTTAATTTCTAAATAATTCGAGCACCTGTGAGCCCTTGGCAACTCGTTTGATTAGTCTAGCACTGGTAGCTGCTAGCTGTAATTGGCTTATCACAAATTCCATTTGTCTTATAGGAATTACTTTCTCTGGCTAAGATTGCACGCGTATCGCTGCAATTCGGGTTCAATTCGCTATTAAGTTTTGCCAGACGCAAAGATTGTTTTTCACATTTTATTTGTAGTCCATTGAGTGCTGATTTGACAGATCGTATACATTTTGGTAATCATTATATCTTTACTTACATTTAAGACGACACATTAAATCTAAAAACCCTTTCAAATGCCATAATCTACGGCTCAAGTACGATACTTCCTCATTTTGATTTACCCATCAATGGAAGCTAACAGAAGTTATTTAGAATCTAGTAGCGAGTCCGCTCGTCATAGCGCTTGATGAGGCTGAAAATGTAAAAGCGTAAATTACATTGCATATAAATGGGAGGGATCAAGAAGCGGGACAGGTTTACATGTTGCGTCTTGGCTCGAGTGCTGTAAGAACTTAAACATTAGTGGGTGTATAATATTGTATTACCGGTGTGATGCTGCTGATCTTACCTGCTTGGCTGCCCAGAAATAGAGTACAAACTGTTTACATAGATATTTATTGAGTTTGGAATATTCAACAGAATTATAATAATATACTTTGTTCTCTTCTCGCTGAATCTTAGCTTATCAATAAAAGTGTCTGAGGTGATTCTTTAGCGTTTGCCGCACAACTAAAATCTCTATCATATATTACTGCTGTGATTACATCAGGTTCAAGACCAGAAAGCAACAACAACTAAACATTTATCAATTAACTTCTGTACACTTAATTATTCACTATAGCTATTGATATATTTTGCAGCTACATGGGTTTACAGTGAGTGGAATTGCATATTTCTGTGTATGTATGTATGTGTGTGTGTGTGTGTGTGTACTAAATGTCTATTTATTGCACAAAACAGATACGTATATTAATGTATATATATGTATGTATATATAGTATATGCTCTGTAGTATTGAATGCCACTTAATTACTAGGACTTTGCCACATCACATAGAGTACGCCGAAACAGAGTGTATTGCGATTATAATCATTATTATTATATAGTATATTTACAACAAATTGAGCCTCACAATTGCCATGGAATTTGCATATCCTAATGCGGGGGTACACATACACATAGAGGGAGCTTTGCTGAAGTGGGGATAGCACAAGGGCGATTGGAATATTCGAGTACTTTTGCGCTTTTAACTCAGGCTCGCTTTCAGCTTGAGCAGGCCTTTGTGCGTAGCTCACTCACACTAGTGCAATGCGCTACACACACGTGCACAGATGGTCAGTGGCTAAGGACAAAGGCCAGCTGGTTATGTACAGCACCCATGGCTCATAGCCGGGCCTAATACACACGCCAATCGCCGTTTCACTGATGCTGGGGCTCAACACAACAATTACTGCCAATTAGCATAGCGAGAGTGTGTGTAAATTGCAGTGCGGATGCGACACACACACACACACACAGCCACGCACACATACAGCGATTGGGTGAGTGAGATCAGTGGCCAAGTGCTTAGAGCTGCGCGTCGGCCTGTTGGGAAGTGGAGCCCTCCTCCAGCAGCTCCACAATTAGTGTGCCTCACCTTTTCTCATTGATGATGGAGGCTCGGCCGATGCCAGCCCCAGCGCCCACGTTCGCATTGTGCGAGTGCCCATTGATGTTGCCTGCGTGCTGCAAGGCCATCGAGTCCTGTCGATGGAAGCTGCCGCCACGACCGCCCGCAGCTGCGCTCACGCCGTGGTTGCTGTTCATGTGCACCGAGGCACGCGGCCCACCCCCGCCAGCCCCGCCTGCTCCGGTGCCACCGCCCACATAGGTGGAGCGACGCATCGAGGTGACGCTGGTGTCCATGATGCCTGTGGCGGTCGAGTGCTGCCGAAGATGGGGCTGCCGCTTGACGCAAATGCAGCACAGATAACGGTTGAAATGCTGCCGAAACACGCCGGACACACAGTAGAGCGCCACAGGATTAACGCACGAATTGAGGAAGCTGTAATTAGAGCAGACCAAGCGCAAAGTGAGTCTATGGCCACACCTGGTTCGCTCTACGAGTGCGAGTGCGAGTGCTGAGGCGAATTATCGTATCTATCTTGTCTCTAGATTGACTAATTAACTGAATACAATTGCGAAAACTATAAGCTGAATCTGTTAAATTCATGTATACTTTGTATACTTATATTATCACCGAAATCACTTGCATACTATTACAAATGAAGATCATTAAGTTTTAAGAGTTAAATCATTTGAGCTTTAATAAGTAATTCACTATTTTGGAAGTAATGAAACTTGCAATGAAAGTGCAATCAATCCCCCTATGAAAATCGGCAAATGGTAATCGATAGTGAACAATATTATAGCAATGATTCCGAATCCACCAATCATTCAAGGGAAAGTCAAACGTTGCATATCATTTCGAAGGCAGTCCAAAATATTCACATTTCAGCATTTGGCCAAGTTAATAAAATTAATTTGTCCCTTTGCAAGAGTCTTTAGTTATTGATAGAACTCGATAGTTTTGGGAAACACTTAAGCGTACTACTCTTGCACTTAACTGGAGCAGCAGAAACAAGGTAAGTACTTCGCATCGCAGTGCTGTCGATGTGCTGCAACCTTCTGTGGAATATTTTATTCAAGGGGTATTTATTTTTCTTTTCTTGGACAGCCCTTTCGGCATTGAAATGCAAATTACTCTCGGTGGGGCTGACAGTCTGCGACATCAGAAATTAAGTTGCCCGAAATGCTGACACATTATTTTGTGCACTTTACTGCGCTAAGTGACGCCCCCAGCGCCAAGAGGGGACGTCGCAGGGCGGGGAAGGGGCGACTGTCAACGAAGGAAAATTTACTGCTGCTTGACGCGTGGATGCGAGTGCGGTAAAGAGTTAGTTAGCTGGTAGGGCGGGAGAGGGAGGAGAGGGGGACATGTGTGTGTGGGCGGGAAGGCTGTAAGTTTTTACAGGGATTATCTCTTTCAATTAAAAATAATGCCAACAGAAGAAGACGCCTGCACGCCTGGGGCACTGTTGAGACAAGTTGAAGGACAGTAAAGTTCGCATATGGAACGAATGGAACGAGGGGTTCAACAACTTCAAACTGTTTACCAAGAGCAAAATTAAACCAAAGATAAAAGTGCCGCCGTTACAGTAGCTGATCCGCTTACCTGGTGCAGAATCCCACGATGCGCACCACATTCCAGAAGTCGTCGAAGTCGTCCTCGGCCGTGGGGTAGAAGTGGTACCACAGCTCGAATACGTGATATGGAAAGAAGCAAATGAAGAACACTGCCGGGGCAATTAGAGAACCGTTACTTGGGCCAACCGCCCAATTGCTACTCACCGACCACAAAGGCCACCACCATGCGGGCGACATGGCGGCGAGCGCGCGCCTGGCTGCGGCTCTGGATGCTCAGCTGCTCGCCGGGCATGTCGCGGGCGCTGATGTGGAGTCGCTTGGCCATCATGATGTAGAGCACGCCGATGATGGATAGTGGCACCAAATAGTAGATGGACGCCTTGGCCACCACCATGTATCTGCGGAGGGTAAAGCGGCTTAGCAGGCGCATAACAGTTATATATGACAATCCCCATCCAGTAGCTGGGCTGGCCGTTAATTGCTTAACAACAGCATTCTACAGTCTGGAGTTGACTTCAACTTTGCTTATCGACAACTGTTGACTATGAGCAAGCAATCGAGTCGAATGTATGAGCTTTCTTAAACTTGATCAAGCATCTATGTATATTGAAATAAACTCTTATAGCTTAAGCATTGAAACTGTGTTCTAATTGTAAAGACCCGACTAGGAGATTTCCTGAACTTAGAGAAGAAGTAATATTGTATTATTCCCCCCACTCTAGTCTCTCCTTGTGACATACACATTCCCAAAAGCAATATACCGTAAAGAGGCCTTACGGTAAAGAGGGCATACGAATGTATAACCAATCGGATTATATAAATATTAATGAATTGCTTTTTGGGTAGCAAATGATATTTGATTTATCGATCAATAAAAAACGCTCAAAATGATTTAGTTTTACAAATATAATCGGATTAAAGCGAATTGAGTTCCAATGCCAAATCCCTTCTAGCGCATAAAAAGTAAAACACATAAATTCAAATTAAAACTGAAAATTTGATTTCTGTCGTTGCTATTTATAATTGAATTTATAATTTCAGGCAGTTAAATTCCAGCTAAATTAAAAGTAATCTAAAATTCAGGTGGCTGTCAATTTATTCGAAATGTGATAAGCCCATTAGCCAAGTGTAAATGGTTTACAGTTGTACTTTCTGAGTAGGGGAGAAACAAACCCTGTTTAAGGATAGACAGAGTTGCCAAAGTTGCTTTTATTATGATATGACTGTGCTATACGAATATAAATACAGATAAATCAAGTTTTCATAATGAAACTTGTTCTATTATTTGTACATATATATTTCTGGGCTTTAATGAAATGAAATTGCGAAAGTTAGGCAGTTGGCAATTAGAAGGCACAGCTGTCTGCTGAGCTTTGCACTGTTGCAGACAAGTTTATAAGTGAATTGATGAATGCGAGTTTAATTTGTGACTGCTAGATGATTGCCAAATAAATTAGAAGCGCGATTGGTTGCGTGTCTGAGACATCTTAGCCAATTCGTGAGACAGTAAAAAGGAACTGCAGGATGAAGACGTCCAATAAATTATAGTGTAGCGTGACTTTCGACTTACGACCGAATAAATTATTGCCATAAAAAGCAAAATGAACAAAAATTTAATTTTCCCCTCCACAACAATTTTGTGGGTTTTTTAAGCACGAGTGGCCGAGTCCTAAAAGGGCTTTTACGAATCGGATGAAAAATTAGCAACCAATTGGCCGAAGCTGTGAATAGCAGCAGAGGCAGAAACAAGAAGATAAAGAGAGAAAAGAGAATAACAGAGAGAGAGTCGTTGGGAGATTATGTGGCAACAGCTGCTGTTGGCCAGCATGAAAGGATTTCCAGCTTGTGGCAACAGGCGAGCAGCCAGCGCCGCAACTCTGAAGTCCTGCACAGGCTGTGGCCGAGCAGCTGTTGGAGATGTATTAAAAATGACGAGCGGAATTAAATTGCAGTAGTTTGTCAGCGAGGCGAGTGAAGAGCAGCCTATGGAAGCAGAATGAGTCCTGGGTAGGCGCCAATGAGCCAAGCAGCAACAGTTTACCAGCGGGATATAACCCTATAGGACCCAGAGAGAGGAGTTACTAGATATTAAATGCTCTTAAAGAGCCCAGCTGGAGCACATAAATTAGAGCGTTAAAGTGATGTTGTCCTATATAAATATAAATTGATTTTGAATGCAGCCAAACTTGAATTGAGTTTTTAAATGTAAAATCAATGGCTTCCGAACAGCGTTAAGTACTCAACAGATGAAGGAATTGTCTAAATTATGATGGTAGATTAAATTTAATGTTTGGCTGAGTTGGTGTTGCTGCTGTTGCTGTTGCTGTTGCTGTGGCTGTGGCTGTTTGACTTGATTCGATTGGAAATTTTCCAAGTGTTAACAAAAAGGCAGGAGCTGTCAGCTACTTGAATGGCTTCTACTTGACTGGACTTGCCCTTTTTCGCTCATAGAAAGAGAGAAGCAAAGAGACAGAGCCTCGCTTGGACACCCACTTAAAACTAAATAAAACCAAATGAAGCGAACAAATACGAATATAAATATTTATATATATATATATATGGATTGCATACTGTATATGTATATATTTAACTGATTTGGTGTTGGACTAGCGGCGAAACTCACTTTGCATAAATCTTGGACCGAAATGGAGAGCAGACTCCGATGGTTATGTTGCCGTTGGGCGTGGTTATGTTGTAGCTCTGGATGTCCGAGACAATGAACGAGGGCATGCCCAGCATAATGGCAAACACCCAGATAATGACGGCCGTGAAGACAGTCAGCGGCTTCGTCTGCGAAATAAGAGAACATTCAGGTATTTCTGTCCACCAATTAGCTAACGGTATACTCTGCTCACCTGCAACTTGCGCAGCGGATTGACAATGGCGCAGTAGCGCTCGCCAGAGAGCGCGGTCAGCGTGAAGACGGAGACCCCAATCGAAATGTCCTTGAAGAACTCGCTAATGCGGCACATGTTGCGCTCGAAGGGCCAGCTCTCCTGCGTGTATACAATTGTGGCCACAGGGACACAGACCAGGATGACCAGTAAGTCGGCCAAAGCCAGCGAGAGGATGTAGCTTTAAGGAGATAATGTCGATTAGATATATCTATATACTGAAACAAGGTGATAAGAAGGAATCTACTAAGTAAGAATTTTGATTAACTCACAAAGACATTTCGGAATAATTGATCACATACATAAGTATATATAGATAGTTATTTATTCCATCATACAAAACCCCAACTATCTATCTATCTATATTTCTATCTATCTATCTATCGATCTATCTATCTATCTCGATTCCACAAACCAAGATTAAAAGTTTAGGATTGAATCCTTCTTTATGTTTTCTTCATTACTATTCTCAAGTATACGATGATGCCAATGACGGTGTATACGATGATTATACGATGTTATACATTCTAGTTTAATATTTTACTTGCCAAGAACTACAGGGTATTTGCTATGCAAATACTTCTCTGACCAAGCAAGCGATGCGAAAACTTGTTCAGCTCACGCACAGTTAAACGTGTCAAATTTGCTGCATGGTTGCACTGGGATTGGAACTTGGAATAGAATTCGCTTTGTTATCGGAATCGGAATCGGCATCGGCATTGGCATTGGCATTGGCATCGGAATCGTGGGAAAGGTAACGGTGCTCGTTCCATTTGTGTGAACCGTTGCGCATCCACTTGTAAAAAACTTGAGTGAAGCGCCCCACGCTCCAAATATATTTCTTTTGTGTCGTCTTTTTGACCATTCTCGAGTAGTCATTGACATGGGTTCGTTTAGAGGGTCCTCCAACCTCAAGTATTGTCGGTCCATTGCCAATTGGAGCAGAATTTAATTTTGTTGGTCCACTAATGCAAAAAACGAAACAACGCATGTCTTCATTTCAGTTAAAAGGCAAATGAGGGCTTTTTCAGAAAATGGCTTTGTCATTGACCTGATTGAGCTTCGGCTAGGTGGCAGACTAAAAGCATTGCGCCGCAAGCGCCGCTTCATTATCGGCCACAAATTGTAAGTTCTGATTGATGTCAATTGATGCTTGTCTAGACGAGCCGGACAAAGGATGGCAAATCACGCCAAAACTTTTGCAACAACAGGACCCACAACGCTCTGCTAGGTCCACTGATTGGCTCTAGATTGCTGCAGGCATGTCCATGAGTTCGTCTTCCTCTCTCCATGACAACAATCAGCGCTCAATAGTCCAATTGAACACCTGGACTACCTGAACAGCCAGAGCACCCTGAACAGCTTGGGCTGGAATGCAATTTCTGTCATATTTCAATGCATATTTTCGTTTTTATATTTTTATATTTTCTTTGGATATTCTCAATTTGTATAACAACATAATAGTTGCTCAATGGACACTGCAGAGCAGACACATTTATTGCCAGTCGAGGCGTGGCGACAATTTATAATATGCTTGTTATGCAAGTGTTTCTTAGTCGTAGCCCTTCCCCTCCTCTCCGGCTCACGACCGTGGCACCGGCTGTAGCACCGGCTGGGCTGGCGAGAAAACTTTTGATTGAATTACCATTTGAATTTATTTAAAGTGTTCGTCGAAACGAAGCCACAAACACTGGAAGAACACATGGCGTTACATGGTTGTAAGAGCTCTTGAGTTTCCTACAAGCTATATAAATGAATAAACATTTGCTTGGGCCCCGCTCGAGCATATCTCACACTACTCGATGAGTATTTTGAGGCGAACGAAACTAGATTCTATATTATCAACTTCTTTGCTTTCAGAAAACCAGGATACCCTCACTCTTTTAAGCGGATATAAGGTATTAAGCACGTACAGAGCTGTTCGTCCAGCATTGCATTGAGACAGCTGGAATCGACAACTCTAGTGCAACTACAGCTTAGCAAGAGTTACGCCAGCTGCGAAAAAAGAAAAGCGTGCTGTAAATATGAGAGTGTTATCGGCGAGCTATTGCACAGTGTAGTGGAGAGTGCAAAGTCTGAAGTGATCTAAAATTTAATCGAAGGGAAAAGGGAAAGACAGATTGGACTTTGTCACGAATTATTATATCATATTGTTGCCTTTATCGAATGTAAAGTAAAAACAATATTCAATTTACTCCATATTTTAAAAAGTATGTAAAATAATTTACATCGCTTTGTCTGCATAATAAATAATAACTGTAAATTTAAAAGCCTCCAATATTAAATACAATATTCGCAACTTACAAACATTCTTAAAGCAAAGAACTCGATTTCTATATGCTGCAAACTTTTACTTGTGAACAGAGATTATTATGAAAAGCCGCAGGAGTGTTTCATGAAAATGTTGACTTTATGCCACGGGGCACTTCGCCCACTGTGCCTGAAGAGGAAACAAATGAGCGCAGACGAACCTGCCTGCTGTGCATAACGCATACGCCATGTGGACCATTATTGAGCTAATAAGCACTTACGGCTGCGAGTGTCATCCAGGAGCTTAAAGTAAAAGCACTACTAGAGCGAATATATCAAAACTAAATATATGGACACTTTTGATTTCAAATTGCTATTTGAGCAGCTCGCATTTTAATATTTTAAAAAATAAACACCTTTTCGTAAAATCATTAAATTTGAGAATTATTGTTGTATCGATAAATATCGATTTTAAATGTTCTTCATGATTTGCTCAAGTTTCAATTATGACTTTCATTATGAAACTAAGCGCTTGATTTACAAACTGTTGCAGTCCACGAAACCCGCATTTAATTTGAAAGTCCTGCTTAGTATTCCTGACCACAGGCAGCGCCTGCTGTGTGGCTAAAAAGTTGGAAGAGCTTCCGACGAACTTTTAAGTTGGTCAAGATTGCGACGACAGCAGTTCTGACCGCAGCCGAAGCGAGGCACAAGATCTGCACGGTATTGCAGACAAGAGGCAATAAAATCAGAGATGCTGCCATAATTCAGCATCATGAATGTTGAGTGGCAATTCTTTCGGGCTATTTCTGGAGCAGCACGCGGCACGCGGCACGCAGCGCTCATTTGGGCCATATTTATGGCGGGTGATTGTCCGCATATGTATGTGGCATATGAATGACTTGGGAGTTGGGCAGGGGAAAAGGGGGAATGGGAAATGGGGACGCCACGGGGCACTTACGTGTTGGGTATGTTGCGCATGGAACGATGGCGAAAGAATATGATGACCAGAGTGCCATTGCCCAGCACGCCCACGATGAAGATGAGCGTGTAGAGCACGGTGACAATATAGGTCTCCGGGCGATCCAATACCTTCACATAGGAGGACTCCTCGCCGCTGGCATTATGCTGGCCCACTGTCGCTGCTGTGGCAACCGTTACCACGGACGATCCATCCAGCTGACTCGAATTGCTGAGCTGGCTAAGATTGACTCCGGCAGCAGCTGCAGCGGAGCTTGACTCCGCGGGCGCGTAGGCCAGGCTTGCAGCCAGCATCTGGCTCATGTCCATTAGTGCCGCATACATGTTTCTCTGAAATCCCTTTAACTAACTGTGACTGTAACTGTGACTGTGACTGTGACTGTGACTTTGAGTGTCTTGTCTTCCTGTTTGTGGCTGTCGCCGTATGCGTGCCGTTTTATTTGTTCGTTCAGCCCACTTCCTCTTCCGCCTGTTTGTTTCTCTTTTTTCTTCTATTCAGTTTTTTTTTTTTCACTTTTCGCTACGACGACTATTCAGTTTATGGCATTTAGGTTTTTAGTAGAGTGGTTGTTGTCGCCACAGTTGCGTGTTTTATTTTGCACATTTTGTTTTAGCTGTGACCACATTTGTTGTCCTTGTTCTTGTTGTTGTTGTTGCGAGTGGGTTTGCTCTTTAACTGGCGCCAGTTGCTTCCATGCTGCACACAAAAAACACACACAAAGTAGAAAGAGATAGTGTTAGACAGAGATAGGTTAGTAAATACATATTAAAGTCGTTGTAGTGAAATGATTTAAGCAGCTTTGACTTCAACGGCGAGCAACGCTGCGTATGCGTAATATTTTGAATTTTCTATGGAGCTTAATTATGCTTCGTGCTGTTGCTTATGGACAAACCGCTCATGTTTCTACTGCAGTCTATTATTTATTTAAACTACACTAAAATACTGCAATAGCCTTGTCGAACAACAGAACAATATAAATTTTACATAAAATGTTAAACGAAATCAATTTTAGCTGTTTAAGGAAAACGCACAAGAACAAGAGACTAAGGTGTATACATAGGGCGAAAGGTTTTGAATCTGATATTACTAAACTATATTATTTAAAATTAAATATCACTCTCTCACGCTCCCTCGCTCTCTATTGCTCTCACTCGTTTGCTCTCTCTTTATTTGCTTATTCGTATCGTTTCCTTTTCTGTTTATGTCTTCAAATAAATCCCTCTTGACTCTCTCTCTCTCTCTCTCTCTCTCTCTCTCTCTCACCTCTTTCATTCTTTTTCTGTATCTTTATCTATCTATCTCACTCTATATTTCTGCATCTGCGACTCTCGCTAACTCTCTCTTTCTCTTTCTCTCTCTCTCTCGCTCCCTTCCTCGCTTTCACTCTCTCTCTCGCTCTCTCTTATCTCTCTCATTCTTTTTCTGTATCTATCACTATTGCTCGCACTCTCTCGCTCTCTCTCCCTCTCTTTGCTTATCTTATCTGTCTTGCTCATTTCTTTGCTCATCCGTATCGCTTCCCTTTGTATTTCAATCTCCATGTATATTTTTCTACCTGTCTCTTTCTCTCTTCCTCTTCTGTCTATCATCTATCACGCCATGTCTCAACTTTATACTTACAGTATTTTCTTCTTTTTGAAAATACTATATACATATATAAAGTTGTGATGCTTTACAAAAAAATTCCTCAATATCTTTAATGATTGAAAAACAGAACCGAACTATTCAATTCATGTTCTTGATCTGCAGTACAGCAGACAATTTGATATAAATGCATATCCTAACTACCTTCAGTGATTCCCTTCGTCCGGCGATTTACATACAATCACGCCAAAGTGTAACCTAACACAACAAGCCGAGCAGCTTTCCTACTTTAAAGCAAGCTAAACGTCAGCTGCTGCAGTGTGAGAGAGTCCTGGCTTTTGTTTAGCTGGTGCAAAGGATTCATTTATTCCGTATTGAGATTGGCTGAGCGTATGTTGGCATGCTCGTATTATTACTTTCCAGGGCTTGGTTCGATTTGAGCTGTTGTTTGCGAGCAACAGGCAGCCAGACAGACAAATAGACATTTAGAACTCGCTCCGTGAGCGGTGGAGTGGGGTGGGGGGAGGGAGGGAGGGGTTGCTGTTCTGTAGAACTAATACGAATTTATTCGGGCAAATACAAAGGCGTATGGCAATCAGTCGATTTTATTCTGACAGTAATCGCAACCGAAATGCGAGTGATGTGAGTTTTTTACTTGGATTCAACCTCACATTGGGATCGAGTGTGCGTGTGCGTGTGTGTGTGTGTGTGTGTGCTTGTTTGCCTTGAGTCATTTCAATTTCAATTCAATTTTAGATTGTATGGAAGGCGTCACTTGTTGTGCAGCTATTGATTTGAAGATATCTGCAGCCATCCTCTACGGGCAACGCTGCGTATGCGTGTTATTTATTCATTGCTTAATAGGGACGAGCTAAACTCGTAGTAAATCGTTGGCGAATCGAACCAAATCTTTTTGCGTTCACGGTCACTCACTCAAGTTACTTCCAGGTGCTTGTCCGGCAACGAGCAGCCTTAGATTAAAGTACGCCTAAGTATCAAGGAAGATACTCTGGAAGGCCATCTGATTGCTCAGTTTAGATGCCCAACTATACGGGCAGGTGCGTTTGGCGCAGCTGAGCATTTCCTTGCCATCAAATCAAGTATGTATTGGACAGCTTCTTGAACCCAGTGAGCTGTGCATGCATAGCAGGCATTGAATTGCTACGATTCCATTCCGCCAGTAATTGAAAAATTCGGCAAAACAGAGAGCAGTGCGGGAAGCAAAAACTAACTTTGGAAGGCTCGCATTTTTAAAATAGAATCGTTTATCAGACAAAAATACGTTGCATTTTATAAATATATATTAAATATTGAATATTGGAATACGCAGACAATTTAAGGCTGCAGTCAAAATCGGAGCTCCTGGCTAAGTTCCTCAACAGCATGAAATATCGTGTGGTTGAGCTCTCAGCTTAAAGTCGTAAAACGATTTTAGTACTTCGTGTGGCACACGGCTCAACGGCCGCCTTGGCTCACATATAAAATATGTAGAGCTATAGAGCTGGGGCCGTCATCTGCAGCTATAAATAAAATGTATTAAATTTATATTTATGTATTTATTTAAGCCCCAAAGGGGTCTCCACATTGACCGAGCCAGTAGGAAAGACTTCTAAAAACTGAAAAGCAACTGTTCTGCGGTGATTTTTTATTTTTTATTTTATTTACTTGTTATGGCTTTCATTGGCAAGTATGTGACCCACGTGAGGGGGGAGAACGGGCAGCAATTGTGTTTTCACTCTATTGACCCGACACATAAACAATCCACATTCATAGCATGTATGGCCGGTACATAGAGGAGTCACGTCTTCGCAAATTTCATGGCAATTAATTGTGGGTCACTAAATGAGGAGCGTGAATCGGGCGTGAATCATGTTCCACGACAGAGCTAAGGGGCCAAGGGGCCAAGGTGTCGACAGCCAACACCAGCTTGGGCTTCATGGGGGTGTGTCTGATGGATAATTCAGCGTTTGGCTTCCTGCAAGAGCGTGCTGAACGTAAAGCTCGCAGAATATTAATTATTTTACACATTTTGGCAATAAGCACGCCTGCCCCATGGTTGGCCACAAACTTGGCAACGAACTTTTATTAGCCGCTTTGGGCGGCGGGCAATTATACAAGACCCTTAAAAGTTGTCAGCGAGAAACGCGTTCGTGAAATAAGTCACTCGATATATTCCGTATTAGCCCCACCAGCCGAGTGTTGCTTCAGAAAAGTTTTGAATTAGTTGGCACCCTCCACAGGCAAGCGGAAGCGACTGCCAGAGCCGGAGTTGACTGGGAACAGACTAAACTAAACTCGAATCTCTGTCTGCACCCACTGCCCCAACGAAAGGCACGGTTGAAACGAAGTTTCAACTTTCAACGCCAGGTTTGGGGAGAAGAACATCTGCTGGGCAGACCTCAGCAGAGTGGATCGCACTTTAATGAAAAACAGACATATATACATTTATAAAATAAATGAAAAAATAATTTAACTTATGGCAAATGTCCTGCGGCTTGAGTCCACAGAGCCCTCTGACCTCAATCAATTTAATTGCATTTTTTTACGCAATTTCGACAAATCGCCCCGAGGCAGACAAGCCTCCTAGGCGACCAGCCTATTGCTTTTAAAAACTTTTTTAACTTGCTGCCGCGCGCTTTTTAATATGTCAGGAAGAACCCAGAGCAAGTGAGCGTCAATGCGAGGCTGTGAGCTGGACATTTTTAATTTCCATTACAAATAATTCATATAACGCTTATCATATTCCAGAAGTTTTCCCCTAAGAATGCCATTTGAGATATTGTATCTAAGATGCGATACAATTTGCTTTTCTTTTATACTTATTCGGGAAACGAAATAAGTATATTGGTTCCTTCAAAGTCCGCCTCGCTGTCTGTCCGTATGAACGGAAGCCATTACGGCGCTATTAAAGCTGGATCTCCGTTCTACCAGAAACTAAAGAGTTTAATATAATAATAAAGAAATAGCGGATATTGGCATGCCCATTGCCAAAACGGGTAAATCTAAATCTGCGATAGTGCTACAGAAGTTCAATATTTAAAGACTATTGATGAGCCAAAAAAAAAATATATAAACCAAACAAGTAAGAGTGCTCTAGTCGAGACTGCTCGACTAGGAGATACCCTGAACCCTCCAAGTTGATATTCTAATCATTCTGCACTTCTTTTATGCACACATACATACACATGCATCCATCCGCGCTCTGGTAACTGTAACTGCGCAGTCAGCAGCGACTGCGCTTGGGCTGCGCCGCAGTGCGGGCAATATTAGGAGAATTCATTTATTGAATAATTTCTGTTGTAGACGTACAATCTTAATGAAACTATCAGAACGTATTCATAAGTTCAAGTTTCATCAAGATTATACATCTACAAACGAAATTATTCAACAAATAAATTCTCATAATATTGCCCGCACTGCGGCGCAGCCCAAGCGCAGTCCCTGCTGACTGCGCAGTTAGCAGAGCGCGGGCTTATGTGTGCGTGTGGATGCATGTGTATGCATGTGTGCATAAAAGAAGTGCAGAATGATTAGAATATCAGCTTGGAGGGTTCAGGGCATCTTCTAGTCGAGCAGTCTCGACTAGAGCACTCTTACTTGTTTAGATATGCAAAATCCTTTTTTTAACAATTTCTTCATTTCGACGAATTTCGTAGCTTGGATTTACAAAATTTCAGGTCACTCATAATAGAATAATGAAAACGCTTAGAGTATTTTGGGCTTAGGCAAAAGCATTCCAGACTCTCTTCAAATACATCGTGGCGGACCTTTTTCCATCAAAGCTGATATCTACGTGACATTTTTGTTTTATTATTTTGTTGCTTTTTTCTGCTTTTTTCTTTTTTTTTTTTTTTGTGTTTTGTTATTTTCATGCTGCCATCTTTATTTCGAGGCGTATTTATTTATGATTAAAGCTTGTTATATCTTGCGGGATGTGGGGTCGACTTTTTGTGAGGTGGCAACCAACGGCTGCGTTTTGAACGCAATTACATTTGTCGGAGGGAAAGTCTATTAAAATGCCTGGCTGCCGAACTGACTGGCTCCGAGGCATCCATGCAGCTAGGCACCCCGTAGTCAGGGCACCCTGCGGAGCCTACGAGGGCAGTGGTGCTGCTATCGCTGCCCTTAAGTCAGGTCTGAGTAGGCAAAGGCGGATAAGACATATTGTCGGAATGGCGTTCGGGACATGCTCAACATTCCTACGAGTGTGCGTTAGATAAATCATAAAGCAAACATAATTTAATGCACACATACGCACCCTCACAGACAGTTGCTGCGTGTTATGTTCTTTCTTGTAAGCTGCACAGCAACAGCCGGCTAACCATGCGTATGTGTAATATTGTAAGCGTGTTAATCATACGCCTCGTATGGGCTGCCAAGTTGAATAATCAGCTCAGCAGAAGCTGTAAAGAAAGCATGTGAAGCAGGAGTTAGGCATGTTGTTGTTGGTGGTGTGGTTGGCGTATTTAACTCTGCAGCTAAGCCAGCCCCCACTCAGCCCTGCTCTCTCGTATCGGAAGCCATGCCAAACTCAGACTAATGGGCCACTCTTTATGCAACGCATTTTAAGCTATTTTAATTAGAGCCAAACAAAATCTTAGCACATGCAAAAGGCGAGGCGGCGACTGTTCATTTTATATGCGCTTACCCGCTGCCTGCCAACATTATGCAAATTTTCACGACGTTCCATTTGCCTCTGCGGCTCTGGGCTGTGAACGAAAATATTGACAAAGTTACACGTCCTCCCTGCCGGCGGGCTTCCCCCCACATTAATCAATGGCTGACATCAGACGGGCCTAGTCCTGAGCATGCCAGGGCTAACTGCAAGCCGGTCATAAAGCCATGCCATTCGTTATGATTGAAGATGATTGAAGATGGTTGCAAATGACTCGGCGTACGCCTGGCTTTCAAGGGATACCATTTTTGTTTGTATTTCATTATAGCCCGAAGAAGTTGTATACATACAGACGACATCGAACCAACAAGTCGTTAGCCCCGATCAAAATGGAAATGAAATGAGCTGAAAAGCCAGAATCTGAATCCCGAAATGCGTATTTTGCAAAATGAAGGTAAAAATTCACGAAAAGCCATTTAAGCAACCGCGAATTAGTACTCCCTAGTCCCTACAATAGAATGAAGCGCAGCCAACTTAACTGCAAATGTACTAAAAGACGTCTGGCGACGTCACAATTGTCCATTGACCTTGAGTTGAGGAATATTGTAGCCGAGCGTTGTCACCTTTTCTGAATCTAATAAGTACATTAGATTCATAAAAGGTATAAGGCATAAAGGTTTACTCTTTATTTTCAATTGAAGTTGAATTACAAGCATATCCAGTATGTAAAATATCTGAATCTCTTCTGGAAGATGTATGAACCCTCCGCAATAGCACGAATCAATCAACGGAACTCGAATGCAATTTATCAATGACTGTCTAAAAAAGAATGTATAAGCAACACATTTGAAATTCTATTAAATTGTGTTTGAGCTGAACTGAACTAATTCCCACACTAAAGTGCCGGGAATGATAGATTCGATACAAACGGCCGTGAATTCACATTTTGTTATTAGTATGAGTGTAAACAAACTTTTTGGAAAATAGATATATACACAATTTGCATAATTAACACAAATTATATACTTATATATGTATATTAATATGAATATGTAGCCAAATAGTAAAAATCTCATTTCATTTATCAACAACATTTTAAATTACCGCTTGAGTCAAAACGAATTGAAAATATCATTATGAAAATTCATTAAATTAATGTAATAACTTCAAATAAGGTATAGTCCGTGAGGAAATCGCTAGCATCGGACTGCGATAGAATTTATTTTGATGGCAATCATGTTATTCGAATGCGAAGGCACAAGATCGAATGCTGCCAAGAACATTTTTGTAGTCCAGATTTTTTTAAGCATCCTCTTCTTTATTCTTAAGCGTCTATATATACATATATGCACATATATAGGCGTGTGTGTATATGTTTGTATGCATAGATACAAGTGAGAAAACGCAGATGAAGTTGGGTATTTTTAGACTACCGCGCTCCTATGATATGATTCCAATCGCACTGATATTAAGTTGAGCTCTATTTGTTGTCGTTGCTTATTTGACACCTGGTTACAATGTTTTTAGATTAGATTGATATGTACGTTATAGAATTTCGATTTTTGTTCAATTTCACCCCCCACCCCTATATCCACCCCCTTACCCATATGTCTGTAAAAGGCGTATTTCAAATACTAGAGACTTGAGTTTCGGAACATACACGCATATTAATGATAAAACCACAATCTAAAAGTTTCATGAAGAACGTACGTCCAGAAAAAAAGTTATTAAACAATTAAGTTCCCACACTGCAGCCCATGCGTGCGCGCCTATGGGTGTCTATGTATGTGTGTTTGCGTGTGTATGTGTGTGTTTGTGTAAGCAGAGAGACGCTAAAAATTATTGAAATGGCTGTTGCTTGAAGGGTTCAGGGATCTCGTAGTCGAGCAGTCTCGACTAGAGCTTTCTTATTTGTTTTTTTCCTCTCTTTCTAGTTTTCACTCGTTAATTAAGTTGTACAGCACTGTGCTTAAATTCGTAGTATTTTGATTTATTTGTCTTTGATACAACAATTTTTAGATATTTCAAGTTAATTTTCTAAGTTTCTGCAGTTTCGATATGTCGAGGCGAGTGAGCATAGTTTTGCCAGGTGATATAGCGCCGCCACGGCCGCGGCTTAGCTCGGCAACAAAGATCCCTAGCACGCCCAGAGATTCACGAAGGTCATCTATGAAGAGCCTTTCAGGAACTCCAAAGAACAGTCCAGGCAAGACAAACGCTGGGACGAGGGATGCAGATGAGCCCGGAGAAAATATTGTAGAGAAATTGTCCATGACCGATCTATTTCCTGACGGCTGTGAGCGTTACAAAAAGGATTGCTGCTGCTGCCATTGCATTGAAGTGCGGCGAGCTCTCAGACAGGCCGCGTACCTTCGTTCGCCTGAGGGCAAGAGGCGGCTCCAGCTGAAGATGCAAATGAAGGACTTTCTGCTGGACATCAGTGCGATCACAGCCACCAAACAAAGAATGGACAACTTGCTGCACGGTACCAAGCAGTACCCGCCGCCAGCGACCAGGAGCTTCCCTATTACCATCGTCAACGTGGCACCGATTAGCGGTAACTGCATGTCCATTGAGTGGTATCAGCACGATGACTCCTACGTATCCCACTACGAGATCTACGTAGACGAGGTGCGAGTCAAGCGCATCTTCGACCCGCAGATAAAGGCCACCGTCGTCCTCGACGTGGACATGAAGCGCACGCACAAGATACGAATGAAGGCAGTGCCCAGGAAGTGCCTCGGCTCCAAGGCGAATCGCGTCGACAAACTGGTGCGAGACGTTTGCTGCGGCAAAATCAGCAAGATTCTCGAGGCGGATTACTTCTGTGATTGCGCCAAGAAAACCGAAATGGAGAAGGTCAAGGAGAAGTACGCGGAGAATACGTGCCAAGTGTTGGTCGATTTCTGGAAGGACAGCGAATTCCTCTATATACCCGTGTGCAGCTGCGTGGGCGACTGCACGTGTGACTGCACCGGCGATAAACAAAACGCGTGCTCATAAGTTATTAGAGTCGACTCTCAAATTTCAAGTTCAATTTTCAATTCTCATATGCGTTTCATTGATTAGGTTATTCGCGATACTTGAGGTCGATTTTAAAGTTTAATTCAAATTTCATATGTAAATCTTTTCAAATGTCTAATAAATTGTGAAAATTTTAATCTCATATAACGAGTAGAGCAACTAGAGCAGATAAAACCATCGAGAGTACAATCGATTGCATCGATTGCATCGATTTACATTTGTTTTTATCGATGCTCGATGATATTCTTCGATGTCAATATATCGCCTAACCACGGCTCATATATAAGCACAGAGTTAAATTGAGTACGGGATCTGGGGAATTCCGGAATTTTAGTTGAGGTCAGACGGACAGATGGAAAATCATGTTATTTACAAAAAACAAATCAATCTTGGGATATCTCAGATTATGATGAGGTTCCTATAGAAATAAAGGATAAGAAAGATAGGGGCGGCAACTTAATGTGTCTTCCGCTGAGCAGCATTATCTGATACAGTGCTAGAATATTGGAATTCTTCAGAACAACAATTGTTATCGCTGAATTGTTGTCGCTAGCTCACATGTTAAACATTGACATTTGATATTACTTAACACTGAACTGAAATTAGCTTAAAGCTAAACAAAACATCCCAAAACATATGTTTAAACTCAAACTTTTGAAGTGGGCAATGTTTGGTTGAGTACAAGCTTTAAAAAGCTTAAGCAAAAGGAGAAGGGTAGTGGTAGTGGTAGTGGTAGTGGAGCAGCTTATAAGTACTTGAAGGATGAAAACATTTTGTTGAGTGAGCTCATGTGGGCTTAGGTTGCTAGTGCAGCCAAATGAAGTTATCAAAGGCTTTGTTCTAAAACAATTGTTTAGGTTACGGAAAACACTTTTTGACTACGTTAAGCACGGAGAAAGTGCGATAAGCTGACAATTTGTCAGCTATAGCCGGGATAGCTTTTGTGAGGGAGAGATAAGTGGCGGCCGATTAAGGTGGATTAGACAGGAGTACAATAAGAGAAGGTGAGCAAAAAGTGATGTTTGTTGAATATTCAATTAACTCCAAATGCCCTTAATACTTAACATAACAGAAGCAACAGCGAATCGTTGTGCAACCTAAGCCTTATTCACACTTCCGTTCAATCTGAGCCTCTCATACATACATATATATTTTTAAATGCTACTTAACAATGAATGCTGCTGATCTGTAGTGAATGCCGTCGAAAACAAAAAGAGAGAAAAGAGAGAGGGAATCGTCTAAAAGAGATAAAGAGAGCGAGACTGTCAGCCGAGTCATGTGTAGACAATTTCAGCCGTCGGCTTTTATTTAAAAATTTATCATAATCTGTAAAGCGCTTTTGCCGAATGGACCAGCCCCTCCTGCGAGGCTCGAAGCTCATTTTATCAGTGGCCACCAGGCACAGACAACAGGCAATGGCATTAGTATTTCGCATTCACACAAGTGGGGGAGGAGGCGAGCGGCTGTCGGTGACGCTGACGTAGGCGCCGACGTTCCGGCCACGACGTGGCGTGATTAATTATTTGGCAAATATTTGAAATGCCCCGAGTGGTTTCCATTACAGCGCAATAGCTACTGTTACGCGGCTGCTGGCGCAGGGTATGCCCCACAGGGTGTAATATGAACGTAATGAAAATCTGAGAATTCATTCAAATACTCGGCCCCATTGCCTCTGCACGTACATTTAATTAATTTTTCCGCCGATTTTATTTCACTTTTGATGCATGCCATTCACCGATTGATGTACAGCGGCACAGTTTCAATTGGCATTTGTTTGTTTTCCCTATGCTCGAAAGATAAACAAGTTCCACTTAGTATATGTGCAACAATTCAACTATTTTGATCGCCTCCGAAATACGCTACGAATAAGAAAGAGAATGTGGAAAGTATTGCAAATAAACAAAGATGGATTGATCATTAGGTTGCAAATCAAAAGCGATCACGAAAAGATACGAGCCTTAAGACGATCGATTCTATTTCATTGAGACGAAGGAGGCATAAGTCGCATATGAGTACTCTCTTGTGCATTTATAAATTACAAATGCTGAGAGGTAGTTACACTAAAGTCCAACAACAGGGTAAGAGTATCACAAAATATTACTCAAGTTACAATGTCAGTTCCTTAATGAACTCAACTATATTTCAATATTTTCGATTGATTTACAGCATATTCTGATGTCGAGCGGGCTCGAGCGTATCTCTTATGGTTAGCCCTGAACATTTCGGGCCACGCGTCGTATGCGTTATTTTTATAGCCACATCCAATTACTTTTAGCACTCAAGTTCTTGCATGCAAATATTTTAATTGATTTCATGTGGCTGTGTGGCCTTGCTCCACGCAGTATTCTCCAAATATTTCTCTTTTAGTGGCAGCCTCGGCCTCAACCTCAGACCACGAACTGTTTATAGCGCCAAAAGTGTTTACAGCGCAATCGACTCACGCACACAGCAGGCATTAGTTCGATTAGTTCGATTCAATTTTGATTGCAGCATAGGTTGGACAGGTCGGGCAGCATCTACCCTGATTGGCGCTTTTACCTTTTGCCGACATTTCCACAAACTTTTGCGCATCTTCTCCATTCGGGTGCATCGGCTATGAACCAGATTCCAGCCGACTTTAAACTTTCCACAGAAACCGATTAAATAAAGCTCAGGCCGCATCATCAGCGCAAAGGCCTAAGCAAACAACGAAAAAGTTCAAAATGACAGGTTTCAACAACGCATTTCACGTGGTATAACACCCTGCCACGCCCCAGCGAAAGAGTATGCTTGGGGTATTAGCGTAATATAGTGAAGAATGCAACCAAGTGGAAAACAAAGACAAAGCCAACAACACGAAAACAAATAATGTGAAACTTGCAAGTGAAGTGGAAAATATTTAAATTGACTTTTGAATTAAGCGCGTCAAATGTCGAGATATCTGATTTGCGAATAAAATTAATACACTCAAGAACGAAATGAGCTGTCCGAAATGGTTTAGCTTGCACTTCAAGGAATCAACTAGGGATGTTGATTCTCAATTATCTATTATTGAATATTATTATGTATTCATTGTAAGGTATTTCCCTCTCCTTCATCGCGCCATAGGAAGTTTTTATTCACATGAATACAATTTGTAATCAATAATAAATACCAACAGGCCAGATTGAGCCCTCTTGAATCACGCCCTTCTACTGTTAATCCCATGTTATGCTAAAATATGATACATTCCACTTACATTTATTATAAATGCTCTTCACCTTAATCCAAAATTTATTACAGATTGGTTAACTGTGACAGATGGCTCCCGTAGGAGTCATGCCTTACAGTTTGCTTTAGAAGAGTATCTTTGCCCCGACTCCGTCCCCAGCCTACTCTCTTCCGGGGGGAAAATCTGTCAGTATTTGAGAAATGCAGCGAATTCCAATTTTCGCAAATTTTCCGATAAATTGTTCAGTGTCTTCGCATTTGCGGATAGAAAAAAAGGAAGAAGGCAAACAAGTACCTGATGCTAAATCTGATTTGGAATTGCTATTGCATTGTTTATGGCGCCACGCCCCATGCCTGCCGCCCAACTGTGCGCCTGACAAAATTGATAAGGGACCTAAGACGCTGCTGCTACCTCTCGGGTCCTGGCTGCTTGCCATTTTTGAGTCCATGCTGGCTAATTGGCGAAATCATGCCACGGGGATATAGAGCTGGGAAGGCAGCTCGAAATTTATTGTCAACATAATTCAGACCAAATTCAATTTGAGCCACATGCAAAACACACGAGGCACAGAGACGCAGCAGGCTCCGGCATAAGCCAAACAATTTTCTGCAGCTCTAACTAAATTACGCTCCACGTGCTGCCTATGGACAAAAGCGAGCTGAATAAAGTGATAAGATAATCTGAATAAAGTAGCGCCTGATATGGGACAACAAGCGCAACGAGTCGAGTTTCCCTATCCGGCTTGCGGTCAGAATTAGTTCATTGGGATGTCCATCAGAACAAAAAATCCCGTACTACTTTCAATCTCTAGAGCAAGGTGAAACCCGCTACATCAACTAGTTAATGGTGAGACGGTTGGGTTTATGGGAATTATGAAGTACCAACTAGCCACTACGTAAGCTCAATTCCCACTGTACGTAAGCTCGATTTAAAAGCAAAAGAAATTATTTCATAAAATCAGTCTTCAGGCTTTTTGGTAATTTGATAATATTTTTCAACACACTTATCTATATAATGAGAATCACTCAGTCCCCCTAATATCACAATCACAGTCAGATAATCTCAATTCTCCCCTATTCTACCTCTCTCTCTCTCTGTCTCTTACTTATTTCATATCTCTCGGTGTCTCATTTTCTCACGCTCACTCACTGCCTGTTCATTTCTCTTTCTCTATCTCTCTTTGTCTTTCTCACTGTCTCTCTCTTTTCACTTTCTATCTTTCTCTCTCTATATAAATATATATATATATATATATTTATATCTTACTTATTTCATATCTCTCTGTCTCTCATTCTCTCACGCTCACTCGCTGCCTCTCTTTCTCTCTCACTCTCATTCTCCATCTCAATTTTTTCATATATCACCGTCTTTCACTCTTTCTTCCCTCTCACTCCCGGTCAGTTTCACTTTCTCCTCACTCAACAGTTAGCGTTATATGTAATCCATTAACAACTCGAGTCATGACATGCAGATCATGATCTGCAAATAAAAGACATTTAAACATATGGCCTATAGAAATTCAAAGCCTTTTGGTTCTTTATTTGTTAGCTGAAAGATAAATGTGGCACTCTCAATTCAGAGGGTAGACACAAAAAAAAAAAAAAAACAAACAAACAAATTCTGGGGCTGCACAATCAGAATGAGAATATACCAAAAAACATCTTTTTGCGTGCAGTTCCTTTATTTCGGATTCATTCTTTATCTTCTTTGCAATTTTCGTGCATTATTTATAGAATTTGTGGTCAGCGAGTAGGGGCTGCGCACGCCACGCCCCCTCCCGCTCGTTCTGGGGCAATGAGTTTATGATAAATGAGCCAAGTTAATCATGAACCCGTTGGGCGGTGCAAAGTACCCGCCCACCCAATGAATACAAGCAGAGAGAGCGAGAGCGAGGACGGGAAATTGGGAAGGGAATATGTAAAGAAATTTGTGTGGGACAGTGTGAAAAAGTTGCTTTGTTAATGCAGGTGCCAGAACCACGGGGTGATGCTCAACTATTTGTAAGAGAACACAATCAGCCAGAAGGTCTTGACGTCAATGCTTACCCGATGATGTTGTAAATGTTAAAGCTGATGTTGCGCAAAACAGGGCCGATGGGGAGGGGGCTGTAATTGATGGATGGCGTTCATCCAAGATTAATGTTGTGGCAAACTTTAACCCCGACACACTATCAAAAATTAGCTTAGAATAAGTCCCCTGAACTTCACAATTGGCATTAAGCGAGCCAATTGATGAAAATGACCAACAAGAAGGCGGACATTTATCATGGAACTGCACTAAATCTGTATGCAGAGTGACACAGCCCATATCCTTCGCCAAAGACGTAGTTGTCTCAGCATTATCGAAAGCCCCTCATGCCTGCTCAGCTTGTCCAACGGCATATTCCATTCGAACTGCTGTCACCTGCTGCGAAAGCAGAGGCTTAGATTACACACGTCGTAGGCACATTATCCACCTCAGCAGATTGAGTTACTAGTATACCCGGCTGCTCTACATCTACTCAGCAGCTCTATTTACCATTTACCATTTACCATTTACCATTTACCATTTACCATTTGCCATGTCGCCTACCATCAGTTGACAGGCTGTCAGTGCGCTGAGTCCCTCATATGAGCACATCCATTCATGCCCAGTCAGGTGGCTTCGATTCCTGACTTGGCTGGCGCAGCCTTCGGCCAGCTGTGGAGTTCCTTTGGCACAGGTTTATTCTGCTTTCGCTTTGCATTTATTTAATTTCCTATTTATGTCGTATCTATATTAACTGACTGACTCACTGACTCACAAGTCTGCGCTCTATGCAAATCGAAATCGTAATTGAATTTTCGTTGATTGTTCATGCGAAATAGCCAGATATGGAAACTTCGATACGTATTTACATTTGCACGTGACATGAGCAGAAACAAAGATTTTATTCAGCCTGAACAGCATTTAGATTCATTCCTTCAATTAAATTACCACATTCGGTCCACCTCAGAGCCGATTGCAGCCAAACAAGTCAAATAAAATGAAAATTACTTTATGTCAACTAAATTTCATTTGCATTTATTAATTATATAATAAATAAATGCAATTTGATATCTACCTATAATATGGACCACCGACAAACCATATCGATTTTCTCTTTTATTTTAACGTCATGGGAGGAACAAAATAGATTCGAGGATAAAATAGAATAGTTGACAGAGCATCAATGTCTACGACTCCGAGACCTCAAGAATTCCTGATTAATTGTTTATTGTTCTAGAAATATCATTGTGAGGTCTCGTATTCAGATTGCTTGAACCAAATTTACTCTAAACAGGCAATGAGCTGATTAGCCGTCTCGTTATCCCTGACCATTCATAAAACAATAAGAGAGTCCTTTAAGGATGGAATGCATAATTGGGCAATTATGCCAAAGCCCAAGACCAGAGCCTGTCCCTCCTTTGTCTGCGCTGCAGCCTGAGCCTTAACGTGCGCCTCATTAATAACTGGCGTTGACATTAATCAGTTTAATATGACAAATTAATTTGAGTGCTTTAAAAGGCTTCAAGCATTGGGTAAAATGAGCAATTTCGATACAATGCGATTTAAATGATGTAAACACGCCCCGCGCAGATATGACCGCATTCATCACATGGAAATGAAATTGTGGCGAAGGAAACTGTGAAAAGTGAATTGAATCAAGCGCATATTAAATTGCCAAATGAAAATTGAATGCAAACTGTAAACGGAAACGGAAGCGGAAACTGAGAACGCAAGAACAGATAATAAGATATTATTGCAAGCCATACACTAAGCAAAGCTTTAAAGTTCACAATAAGTTCTTAAGACATGTGGCTTTGAGGCCAAGCCAAAGGAATCAACTGTCACAAAAGGACGGCGAAGATTGAGTGCGTCGGCAATCGGAGGCCTCGTTTCACATAAATCAATTCAGCCTTTAACTTAACGGCCCTAACAACCGAAAATATTTCACAATCGCGAGACCATATGTGATAAGCGACTAACAGATACCCTAGCTTGATTAACAGTTACAAGCAAAAAAGTGCTGCAAACTATGGATAAGCCGTATGATACTGATGCAATTGATAACGATTAGTAATATTTCAAGAGTTTTACCGCAGCAAATTAGAATATTGATTGACTATAATCGTTGCTTGACATCCATTGAGTGGATCGACTAGTATTCATCATAATGATAATACAACAATTTATATGAAGATGTTATATTAGGCGCAGAGCATAAGTTTTATGCTGTTATTATTTGTGTATTTCATTTATTTATTTATTTGTATGACCCAGATAAAGTTCACATTCTATATTAGGAACAATATATTCTGTTGTCCTATATGTGAAAAAATAGAGTATTCAAATAATAATGTTACTGAATAAGCATTTATTTGTCGGTTAAAAAGTAAAATATTTATAGATTTGTAAGAACAACAAAGAACTCGATATTTATGAGTGGAATCTGCTATATCTTCGCTGGTTTAGAATCGGACATACCACCCCTTTCCTATATACAACAAATAAGTATATTAGCAATTGCAAACTGTGAGAAAATTCCCTACACTTTCAGTCCGCTGCAGGGTATCAAAGCCGGAGGGAAAGAACAATTTGGAGCTGGCTCCAGGTCGTTGAGCACATAAATATCAATTTTCTCAACCTATTGACAAGCATCACCAGTATCGCAAATGGAACGAAATTTATTGCTACAGGTATACATATAAATAGATGTTTGTTTCGTTAATATACGGTCAAAGATGTGCGATAAAAACACCTTATAAAGACTCGTAAACATGAACGATGGCTGCTCTAGATTAGGGGGACGACACCTTGACAAACCCATTTGTTATCAATTAAAACGCGAACAGGCCAGACACAACTCCGGATATTCGGAGGCAATAAAAATGCCAGCACGAGTATTACACAGGCAAACATCGGGGCAAAAGTTGACCGGGCGTGCCGCCATTACTCAGCATTTATAGCTAAATTCAATTGAAGACTTCTGCTCCGTTCCCCAGCTGCTGCTTGTCGGCTGTCCCAGAAGTTGCATGGAAATTTCCCGGCCTCGATACAAGCCTATGCCAGACTGAGTCGACATGTGTCCAACTTTTTAAACAAATAATTAAAGCTTAGCCGAGACGAGGAAGAGTGTGATGTAAGTGTGCGTGCGTGTGTGTGTGCGTGTGTGTGAGGAAAGCATTTAAAAGTAAGACAAAGCCCAAAGGTGTTTGACTCGTGGCACTAATATTTGGTATTTAAGTTAAGTGGAGAAAGCCACTAAGCAAACAAATATGACTGGAGTCAAATCCCAGTGTGGGGATGGCAATAGCTGGGCTGAAAATATGTATTATGAATATATTCCACAGATAAAATATTGAGAAACATTTCGTGCATCAAAGTTTAAGCTGTCAGCATAGAAAATTAACTTTCGAAAAGTTGCTGGCGAAATGTCAACTGTGAGTAAATTATTTTGCGAAACATGAGTTTTGCAGAGGCGCAGGTGAAAATAAACAACTTTAATTTGCCCTTTGTACATTTGATAACGCAGGCCAAGCCAACTTTTAAATAATCCAAAAGTAAAAGCTAAAGCAGGCAGTTTATTTGCCTGGCAGAGGTTAACTTCAACAGCAGAAGAACTTCTCGAGCCACCCATTGACACGGCCAGCGATAAATACTAATATTTTGCAGCTAAGGTCAAAAGATTAAAGGGTAGCGAAGTTTTTGAAATTTAATGTTGTTAATCACATTTGCTAACCCAAAAAAGGAGTATGTATATGTGTATATGTATGTATGTATGTTTAGCTAAATTCAAATAATGATCTAGGCGAGTGTGTGTGCGTCTGTGTGTGTGTGTGTTTTAATGCCACGCATAAAAATAATCAAATGATTGTCAAGCGCAAACACAAAATACAAATTTGCCCCTATGGGCATATTATGATGTTACGTATACGCCACGTGCGCTGCGACAATTTGATTACCCGCGAAAAGTTTTCCGCAGCGAAGCGCCAAACAGTCAGCGAATCCTCCATTATACCTATTTTTCTAGGGTAATCATGGGTACAAGATGAAATGGACAGCATTGAACGGAAGGGAGGCGGGGGAGTAGAGAGAGCTGGGTAGCTGAATTCCAAGTGCCCTTATCTAAAATGAATATTTGGCATCTGGTCTGAAATAATAATCAATATTTTACCTGGTCATGAGTGCAAACGAATTTCATAAATAATGGTCTAGCAACAAACGCGTTTTCGTATAACCATTAATACTATTTAAATAATATTTATTGAGCCTAAAATGAAAATCTCTTAAAGCAGTTTAAGAAATAAATATATATTATTTTATGATTTATATTTAGACAGGTGTATGAAACGACATTTTGTTCAAGATTGTGGAACAACAAGGGAAAGTCTGCTTAAAGGGTGTTCAAGCATTAACATGTCTGAAATATATATACTCTTAGCATATAATTAATCTTCGATAACCTGTGCGTTATTTGAAGGCCGATTTTTTCCCTAGTTGCAGCAGCGGATAATGTAAATGTAACCTGAGCCTAGACATCAGCTCAGACAAAGGGACTCTTAACTAAATATGTATGTGTGCACCTGTTTGAATGGATATGCACCCTCCCAATGGCTAGAAATAGTATTAAGATTCTCATGTTAGGTGTGTAAGACTTGTATTTTGCGAAACAAACAGTTTAACAGTTCCGTTAAAATCTTAAGTTCGGCTAATGTGGAGTCGCTTAACTCTCTTACAAGAGTGAATTTGAAATATATTAAACTAGGCAAAACGGCTATTTAGTGATTATGCAGTATGCATTCTGATTATGGACTTTATTCTAGTGTTTATCCAATACTTATGTAAAATATAAACATATATGTGCCGCATTTCAAGCGGCTTTAAAACCTAAGAATGAAAACTAATTTCAAAAATACGCCTCTTAGATATCAAGAGCATAAGCGATTGCAGCCAAACGCAGTTAGGCCGGCCCGATAATGCTCACATTGAGAAATGTCAGAGTTCTTCACATCGAAATTCGACTATGTCCACGTGAACAATTCTGGCTTGAGTTTAGGAATGCGCTGGAAATACTCACGATCTAGATTCAGAGACAAACAGCCTAAGATTATTTAATGGAGAAAATTTAAATTCAGAAAATGTTTTACTAGTACTTGCAATGTATGTGAGCCTAGGTAATATCTATCCATCCCATCACATCCACATTACATCCACACGACTTAAATACCTCTGAATTTTAGTGTACATAGACTTGCTCGACAGTGAGACACGTGTCAGCTAGAACGAATCTAATATCAACAAGAAAGAAAGCTCTAATCGAGACTGCTCGACTACGAAATCCCCTGAACCCTTCAGGCAACAGCTATTTCAATAATTGTTCACGTCTTTCTGCTTACAGATACACATATATATAGACACACACAGTGCGAAAACACAAGTCTCTAGTATTTGAAATACGCTTTTTACAAATTTATAGGTGAGGGGTAGTATATAAGGTATGGGGTGTATTATAACAAAAATCGAAATTTTATGAAGTACAGATGAGACTACATTTAAAATTTGGAGATTCTAGCTGTAAATATGTAGGAGATATAATTTTATAACTGATTTTCGATGATGTCTTTTATCGATAAAAAATAACGGGATGAGCTATCGATTTTTAGTGATTAACTCGATATGCGCGCTAAATATACTGACATTTTTTTTTAATTTCAAGTCTCTAGATCTTATATCTTCTGAGATCGACGCGTTCATACATTCGAACAGATGGACAGGGCTAATCCCTGATCAAGAATATATAATCCTCCTCCTCCTTCTGTCTGTTACATGCATTTCAACAAAACCATTATACCCTGATTTCCGATTTTCAATGGATTCAGGGTATAATATCCTGCTCAAGAAGTCAAGGGTATGCGTGAGAATAGCAGTGTAGAGACCTGCCAGCTCTCAAATACATTCTTATCAGTCGCACGTGTGCGCCGAGTGAGTGAGTGACATTAATTAGACAGCGTACTCGCGTTGGCGTGATTATGTAAACACACAACTTTTGTCATCAAATGGAGCGAATGCTGCAACGTGATAATTTCCAGTTGGTCCGCGGCATAGACAACAATTATGAAACAAAAAGTTGAAAAAGGAGCGAAAGAATCCCGAGTAAAGAAAGAATGGAGGAAAACATTAATTAAGCAAATTTGCAGCCGAACAAGGCGAGGGGTGGAAAAATGAATGGGAAAAGGGTGCACGGCTCTTTGCGCCCACCCGCTAATTAGCCACAAATGCTGGTGACTTTAAGCACGGTCATGTGGCGCTGATTGACAAGTCGATTGACAAACTGATTGAGCAAGTGAAGCAGCGGCAGTCATTTGACTGACTGACTGATTGGATTCGCCTATGCTAATTCCGGGCATCTCATTTGCCGCGAATTCGATTTCGGTCTCGATTGAACTGTCCGCGGGGGCGTTTCATCAATGTGGGCGTGGCACTCGGCCTCAACAATTTCAATTTGGCAGCTTTCACTCCGTTTAATTACAACGATTCGAGTGTTTATTTGCTCCGACTTTGGCCAGCTGCCTTTGGCCTCAAATCACACTTATCAGAGGTTTTCGTGTTCGTTTATCTGTACGCAAAGAGATGCAAAGAATTCAACTTATTTCATTTCGCGCCAAGCATGGGCTTTGACATTCAACATGGCGAAACAATGCAAAGGGGAACACGATATCTGAACTTAAAATATTCTACATTCACTAATTGAATTCAGGGACCAGATGCTGTCGCTCTTTATAAGAATAACAGCTCCTTCTTCCATCTAGTTAATACGCGAAGCAAGATTTAAGATTATTCCCTTGAACCTAAAAGTGTTGAATAATACATACACGAGCGTAATGCAATATATATGGGGTTATAAATAGAAATACTAATTATCTCTTATGTTCATTTCCAGAGTTGGACTGAAAATAACCTAAATTAAATTGAAATCGATTTTGAGAACATGTTTATATACATGCACAAAACAAATATGTATATTGTGCGCATGGCACACTTAAGATCATGACCTCAATAGTTTGATTAAGATAGAAAAACTCATTGACTTTGTAAGAATTATACATTTTAGTATTTCTTTTTTACCATCCAAATAAAGGAACACTTTCGTTTAAATGTAAGCAAAGCTAAAAAAAAAAATAATAGAGTGCAAATACAATTTTCAGTCAAGATTGGAACAATAAGTGATTTTAAAAATAAAAAATTAATAATTAAATATGATAACAACAATAAATACACCACAATATTAGCAAGTAGAAGTAATATATGCTGGGCTGCTCGGCTGGAAGATTCTCCCAACCCTGCGACTGCGATTGAGCTACGCTTGAGCTTTAATATAGGAAATTAATTCTATATAAATATAGGAGTTTCACCTTCAAATGTATGTTAGTACCTATTGTGTTTCAAGATATCACAGTGCCCACACGAACGGAGAGACAGTTAAGCAACGAACGTATATATATATATATATATATATATATATATATATATATATATATATATATATATATATATATATATATATATATATATAATTCTGTTCATATATATAATTGGGAAACTTTTTAAGAAATATGCAAAAACTTATGAATTTTTTACTTTAAATTTAAAGAAACATATAATTTTTGATCGAACCTAATCTAATATTAGTTCCTTGTTGAGTGTCAACTCATTTTGTTTCTTTTTTATTTAACTTTAACTTTGAAGATAGAGTGAAAGCCAAGTGAGACTTATGTCAATCCACTAAAAACAAACTTTTCTTTTCTTTTCTTCAGCTGAGAACAAAAACATATTAAACACATGTCGAGCATACTCGAAAATGTTTGTAACTAAATTTTCATACATTGCTTGAGGCTTTTTGTGCCGAGCGAAACAACTTTGGCCGTAATGCGAACCAGAGAATGGGGAACAAAAGTTTTTATAGTTGAATCTCTTGCTCGGCGAGCGCTGAATTGCAATATGTGCAAAGTGTAGCCGGCAGCTGAGGCTGAAACGATTTAAGCCAGGCTAAGCAAATACGCAAATATTTGCAAAAGCCTTTCGATAAAGTCACCGCCACTGACGGCTACTGTTGATTTATGTGCATCCGACCGCCGGCACTTTTCGAATGAAAAAAGAAAAGCAAAACATTTTGCAACTTACAACAAATCTGCCGCAGAGCTGTCTGCAGATGATGCGAAAATAAACAGAGCACCAGAGGTCACTTCAGAAGTCTTCTCTGATTTCTCAGATGTTTCTCTTCTTTTTTTCTAGCACTAGTCTGCAGGGGCAGACGTCAACGGAATGCGGCACAAATCGAAAGTTGAACAAATATTTTATTTTCGGCACGGGCTAGCGAAATGCTTTCAGTATAAAATTGTGTTTATTTATGTTTTTGTATTTGCAATAACCTTTGGTTTTTGTATTTCAGTTCTTTTTTGGCGGAGCTTCACGTTCGGCTAGCGAGCAGCGACCGTTTGGAGCGAATCCGTTTGCAGGACTAAATCGAAATGCCGGCGCCCGAGTGCGAAGTGCTCAACGGGAACCACACGAAGCAGTCGCACCAAAAGCGCGCTAAAATTACCATCCACCAGGAACCATCGCTAAATGGAATCCACCACGTGCGACTGTGCTCGATGCGCACTGCGCAGCCGCTGCCAACTGCATAGCCGAAGGCGAAGGCGTTCTCACTGTGCGGGACGCCAGTGTAACACTTGTGGATTATATTCATTATTGGCCAACTGTTGATATTTCGTGAATCACTCGCATTTTCATTCATAGCCTCGCAGCGGACGGGCACTTTTCGCCGCTGCTTTACTAAATCTGAACACATTTCGCTGCTCAACTGCATGTTTTGACGACTTTCCAATTGCTCGCCCGTGAAAAATCTGCTTTTCAGCTCTTCATTTCAAAGCGTGTGTGTAACCACAACAATGTGCTTTAGTTCTGTCATCAAAGAACAGCATGTGGGCTTGGTTACCAAGAGCCGGAATTTTATATTAGCTAAGCTTCAAATGGTTATTGGTGCGCCACATCTCTCAATTAATTCTTAAATTTAAATAGCTTCAAGAATATACCTTTGACGATTTAGTCCGTAAACAGTCGTTGCGCTAACAAACTCCATACGGCTCGGTGCACAAGTAACAAGTAACTGCACTACTGAGGCTGACGAAAATCGGAATAGACCTTTCAAAAATCAATAGCTAGAATTACAAAGCATTGCAGATAGATCAGCGTGGACAGCCTTTACTGAGGGGCTTGTAAATAAGATGCAAATTGAATACATTTTTCCAGGCGGCTCCGGCCCAACGCAAAACTTTAAATTGCTCTTACAAAACAGAACCGCATATCAATATTGAGGAAATTGCTTTTTATATTTTATTGACGACTTCAACTAGATTATAATTCGCTAACGAGTAGCAGGAACACAAATTTTGGTCGCTGGGTTCCAAACATACTTAACAGCGCATCGTGGAGTAGTGGTAAAAAATGGACACAGTGGGGATCTTAAGAGGCACAGGGTCAGGAATACTGTACCCTCTGCCGCGGGTGCACTGAATACCACCAAGGCCGCCACGGCTGTCAAATAGAGGAGAAACTTGGGAGACATCGTTGTGGATATTCCAGATCAGCTCTGCCGTTTGAAGTGAGTTTTCATTAGAGCTCGTCGACCTATTTATAGGGCGTGAATAGTGTCTTATAATTTATTTTATTGACAAGGCTAAGGTCGACTCTCATTCATTTTATTTACACTAACGACACGAGCTAGCAACACTTTGTATGAGAACAAATAGCAACGCAAACAAATTGTGCAATCGAATGCACAAAGTCGCGACAGTATAAATATTTAACCAATTAATTCCGCATTCCCATTTTATGCTTTACGTAATTTTCCTTTGCTATAAACTGACACATTTTTTATATCACATATTTTTCCTGATTTTTTGATTTTCTGGACTGATGTTAAAAATCTAGCATAAATCATTGTAGAAAGGCTATAATACTCATAAACAGTTAATTAAATATAGGAAATGCTGGATTGATAGAGAAACAATACACAGTATCTCATACACTTCTTAACTTTTCTAATGGATGGACTCTATTCATAAAACTTTCAGAGTGAAATAATAACATTCAAATAATAACATTAAAATGTACAGAAGGGAATGGATTTGTGAACGATATTCATACTACATTTTAAATTTGGATCATTTATAACGGGAGTACTTGTCGATTTTCGAAAACATACTCGATCTGTTCGGAACCAGGTCTAAGCACAGCTTATATTATCTAATATCAGATTAAAATCCCGTTCAAAATATGAATAACATAGACCTTTACACAAAATTTTAATAGGTAGAAATTAATTTATATGAATTAGTAATAATTAATAATGAAATTGAAGTGGGAAATTTATTGAGGCAATACCTAAACCATAAATGTTGACTTATTGCCACACTCCAAATAATACTGTTATTATTGCTGTCAAAGTGGACATACATAATCCCATTTGAGTAAATATTGTGCACAACACAGCAAATAATTACATTAGCTTGAATTAACTTCCACGTTAAGCTAAAATAATATAAATAGAGTAGTCTCTGGATGAGCAGACACTTCAAAGCAACAGTAGACGACGACCAAGTACTACGATGTCTCCCAAACTTCTCATCTACTTGACGCTGGTGGCCATGTTAGTGGTCTTTACCGCACCTGCAGCAGAGGGAACGTTCCTTCTCTTTGCATGCCTGACAGGATCACCGTTGTGTCCCTTCCGCACGACGACACCAGTATGTCCAACTGTAGGAACCGTATATGATCCAGTAACTCGCCAATGTAATGCCTAATAGTATTATTCATTGGATACTCCTGTCTTATTATATTTGTATGACGGAAAAATGTGAATTAACTAAAATGATTTTGATTAAATCCATTTGACAGGCAGAAGAAGTCGTAACTGATTATCGTAATTAATTGTATGCTGTTTTTTTTTTTTTAAATAAATAACAAAATCTTGCATTGCCCACAGTCATTTTAAAGAATTCAATATATTCGAAGAGCGTCAACAGTGCAACACTTGTTTCGCTGTATCGCAGTAACAGCTGTTACTGTACCCTCCCAGCAAGCATTTAACAGAAATCGTCTTGATGAGTCTTTTTTGGATCCCCTTGACGATTAAAAAACTACGACTAATCTCCTGGGCGATCGAAAGAAGACTCATAAATGACCCTTCCATGTGCTCAAAGTATGATTGCTTTGAAATACAAAAACGAAATGCAAAGCAATCACCAAATAAGCATACAGGTGATTAAAATATGATCATTGCATGGTTACCTAGGCTAGCTAGGGTACCTTAACAGTGGTTTAACAGTACATGTATACGCAACAGTATTCTTTTCTTCTTATTCTTACATATATGTATGTATGTATGTCAAAGCACAAAACAAACACAGTATCCCTTAGCGCAGCGAGTTTCGGTGGCCGTCCATTTCTCCAAGGATTTTTGTCTTTCTAATTTCTTGTGCCTACCACCGAACCGACGACAGCTACAAACACTGTCGTCCCGCTACAACGTGACCTTTCCAGCCTACAAAACATAATCGACCATTACAACAGTCGCAAAACACTCAAAATAGCAAAACCATAAGCATTCACATGTTGCACTCTAAATACTCTTCACGACTTTACCATGCATGCTGCGCTCGTGTAAGACCAAAACAATCACTATACCCTGTCACAGTACTCGCATTCTTTGTTCAAGGGAATCGAACACACACACGCACAAATACGAAGGCATGCAAAAAGGGAAATAGGCAAGTAGGTAGAAAGCACAATTACAGTGCGCTTCAATATATTAATACTACTTTCGCTTCGACATATACATTAACAGTACAGTCTATACGCCTGTTGTTACACTAATAATGTAAAATAAATTGTTGCTCTAATAGAGTTTCTTAATTTAGCGACTCTAAGAACTAGCTGGATTCCTAATGCTTGAATGTATGCGTGCTCATTGTTGTCATCTGCTTATCCCAATCCCCATGTGCAACCTAATCGAACTCAAACAATCTAGCAATAATGCTAACTTTGTCATATGTTGTGTTATACAGTTATATTTTTGATAACGGGCTAAATTTAGGCTACGTTTTTAATCGATAACTCTAAAGCAGGAATAGTCATTGATTATTTTAAATAAACTCGACCTGTGCGTGATATAAGGAACCTATTCCTTGTTACGCCTTAGTCTTTCACTCATAATTGATTCTAAGGCTACCTTTTCCGAACTGGGTAAAGCCTTGAGCTTAGAGCTGAAGAGCTCAGAGAAAATTCGTCCGATTAACTGCCAAAGTCGGTTCAGTTCTGCTTCGCTTTAACCCAAAGCGCAACAACTTCTGCTATTTATCTTTGAGCATTATGAATGTGCATAAATAGAATTTTGATTGAAGTTTGGTGGGACGACCTATATTTAATTTCTATTTGTAGCCACCGGTGTGGCCCACGCGGCATGCAAGATGAACATTACGCCAAGCAGCGCCCACATGTTGCGCGTGCCACAAAGGCAGCAGCTGGACAATGGGATAGCTGCAGTGTGAGGGGTCTGGCATGAATTTCCTTTACTTGCAAATCATGGCCACGACAAGCAGCTGCGGCAGCTCAGCCTACGCAATACCTGACGTATGAGTGATATTTAATTAATTTGCCGTCTATTTGCAATTTGAGCTGTGCAAATGGCGTCTACATAACGTAGTCTTGAGGGGCATATGCAGGGGTAAGTGTCAACAGTCGCTCGAACGAGTTGTTTGCTCAAGTGGGTTTCGACTCTTCATTCCCGTCCCCATCTCCAGCCTCATTTCCATTCCCACCCGCATACCACAAAGAAAAAACACTTTTTAAAGTCCACAAAAACACTTTGACGGCAGCTTGAAAGGCAACTTTGTGCGCCTCAGGCAGACGGCAAGTCTCAGCCGAGCATCCAGAAGTGGCCGTGAGCGAATAAATATAAATTGGATTTTTTACACCTTCTAGACTCTGGCAATTGATTGTACTTCGAAATTGATTCACTTGCCGGCTTTTATTGTCACTAAAACAGTTGAGTAACCACGTGCCTCACATTCCACAATATTGAAGAGTCCCTAGTCAACAGATTGCTGCTTTTTACTCAAAGAGAAACAAAAGTCTCGTTGCATTTAACAAGCACTTTAGTTCGGCTTTGTTCACAATTTGTTTTTTCTTTTCCAAGAAATTTTGCATTCATAGTTTCTAAAATATCTTATAGTATTTTTTAGTTAAATAAAACGGGAGTTAAAGTGACAACCAGAATCAGCTTACATACATATGTATGTATGTACATATGTACATACATTAAATAGAGTGTTCCCTAATAGCGTTATGAGCATATTACATAGTCAAAAGACTTTCGATGAGCGCTTGAAAATGCTCTGCTATTTCATAGCATTTCATTCATCTTTGACGAGAGCCGTAGCAGAGCCGTAGCCTAACAATAAAAAATTGTGCTCTACTATGCTCTCAGTCTGGCAACACTGCTTGTCAAAGGCAGACGTAAAAAAATTTTCTTTGTGAAAAATTAATAAAAATCAGAAACTGCAAACTATTTTAGCCACTGCTTAGCGGTGGCCGAAGCAGAATACGGTAATAAACAACAAAGAGAGAGAATTCGGAGGCACTTCACTAGCCCCTCACCCTCGCTTTGCGCTGGCGGGAAGTAGACAGCGTTATTTACAGTCGCTTATTTAACTGTAAATATGGGTGATGACTCGTCGTCTTACTCGCACCTTAGAAATACAATGGCAGAGACGATGAGAAAAAAGTTCGTATGCAGACCCTGCAACTATGCGCTCACAAATACGATCCGAACTTCTAAGCAATGAGTTGCCACCAAGCAGCCAAGCTGCTAATCTATTAACTAAAATTAATAGCTCTTACCCAATTACGACAAGTAGTGGCACGCAATCTACATGCACCATAACTACACCACAAGCAAGCTGTACTTATACCTCGACCTACACCGTGGCGGCTACAACAGGGCCCAAAATATGCTCATCATCACTGACTGGCAGCAACTCCAAGACTGATACGTCGAAGAAAATAACCCAAAATAATGCTCGCAAAGCCAAATGCCCTTTTCAAAAAGTTGTGTTACGCAAAAGTTTGAAAATAAAAGGAGAACAGGAGTTATCCAGCTCCATCCGTAAGGTTAAGCTGCATGCTACAAGTCAATCTAAGCCGTCACCCAAGATTGCGCCAACCTCACTAACACCAACCTTATTCAACAATAATCGTTTTGCTGCTCTTGCAGAAGAAGCAGACAACATTATGGAGCAAGACTTACTAGAAACTGACTCTATTGAAGAAGATGCAGCGGCTGAGGAAAATTCGTTCAGCCAAGCCTTAAACGGCCCCCCTAAGCCTCCAGCTACATGTGTGCCAAGTGTTAGTGATCCTCTCAGTCTACAACAAGCGCTGAATTTGTGCGTCAATGCAGATAACTACTCTATCCGCACATCCAAATTTGGTGTGTCACGAATATACACAAGCAACGTTGAAACTTTTCGCAAAATAGTAGATCAACTAACAAAACAAAAATGTGAATTTTGGCACCATCAGCTTAAGCAGGATAAGCCTTTCACTGTGGTCATCAAGGGAATGCATGCAAACGTGCCGTAAATGCAAATAATGGAAGCTATGGCTGAAAAAGGCTTTGAATGTCTCAACATATATTGCCCAAGAAAGGCCGATTGGCGCAATATGGAAATAGGCGAAAATGAAGATGAAGCAACTGTTAATTACAAAACGAGGCAAAATCTGTTTTTTTGTCAACGTCAAAGAGATTCCGAACGTAGTAGACGTTTTAAAAATAACTCAACTAGGCAGATTCAGAGTCACTGTAGAACGTGCTCGTCGCAGAAAAGAACTGCTACAATGCTTGAGATGCCATATTTTTGGACATTCTAAAAATTATTGTGTCCGTGATCCAATATGTGCGAATTGCTCTGGCCCTCAAGAGACTGCGCGCTGCATCAGCATTAATAAATCGTGCATAAACTGTGGTGCAGAGCATGCTACAACAGATATGATATGTCCAATAAGGATCGAAAAATTAAAAAAGCTGAGAACTAAACCAAGACTACTTACTGGCAACGCCCTAAACACCAATCATAATGCTTCTCGTGGCTTTATCTCATCAGAAGCTATTAGAGGCAATATGTCATATGCTGACATTGTTAGACCTACAAGACCAACTGCTGCCATGTAGTCCAACGCTAGAAATGACCCAAAATTCGGCAACAAATTTCAAATACTGGAAAATGCTATTACGGCTATTAACTCCAGAATGGACCAATTGTTCAAATTAATACAAGAGACTTTGGAATCAAATAAGACATTCAGAGAACTGGTGCAGGTACTGATCACAAGGATGTCTAAATTACGCAACCAATCATAACAAGTAAGAAAGCTCTAGTCGAGACTGTTCGACTACGAGATCCCCTGAACCCTTCGAGCAACAGCAAACACACACATACAAACGCAACAAGTAAGAAAGCTCTAGTCGAGACTGCTCGACTACGAGATACCCTGAACCCTCCGAGCAACAACCATTTCAATCATTTTTAGTGTCTTTCAGCTTATACAAACACACACACACGCAAACACATACATAGACACCCATAGGCACGCACGCATTAACAGGCATGGGCTGCAGTGTGGGCTTACTATAGGAACTAAATTGTTCAATAACTTTTTTAGTGGACGTACGTTCTTCATGAAACTTTCAGAATGTGGTTTTATCATTACTATGCGTATATTTGACAAAGCTTAAGTCTCTAGTATTTGAAATACGCCTTTTACAGAGATGAGGGTAAGGGGGTGGATATAGGGGTGGGGGGTGAATTATAACAAAAATCGAAATTCTATAACGTACATATCAATCTACATTTTAAATTTGAAGACTCTAGCTCAAAAGATGTAGGAGTTATAATTTTATAACTGTCTTTCGATAAGGTTTTTTATCGATAAAAAACAACGGGACGAGTTATCGATTTTTGGTGATAAACTCGATATCCGCGCCGTATATACTGTCATTTTAAAAAAAAAGTTCAAGTCTCTAGCTCTTATATCTTCTGAAATCGACGCGTTCATACATACGGACGGACGGACGGACAGACAGACGGACAGGGTTAAATCGACTCAGTTCGTCGCCCTGATCAAGAATATATATACTTTGTGGGGTCTGCCACGCCTCCTTCTCCCTGTTACATACTTTTAACAAAACCATTATACCCTGATTTCCCATTTTCAATGGGTTCAGGGTATAAAAACACATATGTACATAGACACACATAGGCGAGCACGCATAAAGACGCATGGGCTGCAGTGTGGGCTTACTATGGGAACTTAATTGTTTAATAATGGACGTACGTTCTTCATGAAACTTTTAGATTGTGTTTATATCATTAATATGCGTGTATGTTCCGAAGCTCAAGTCTCTAGTATTTGAAATACGCCTTTTACAAGCGTTGGGGTGAGGGGGTGGATACAGGGGTGATAGGTGAAATTTAACAAAAACCGAAATTCTATAACGTACATATGAATATACACTATAAATTTATAGACTCTAGCTCTGAAGATAGGAGATATAATTTTATAACTGCACTTCGATAAGGTTTTTTTCGATAAAAAAATAACGGGACGAGTTATCGATTTTTAATGATAAACTCGATATCCGCGCCGTATATACTGTCATTTTAAAAAAAAGTCTCTAGCTCTTATATCTTCTGAAATCGACGCGTTCATACATACGGACAGACAGACGGACAGGGCTAAATCAACTCAGCTCGTCACCCTGATCAAGAATATATATATTTTGTGGGGTCTGCCACGCCTCCTTCTGTCTGTTACATACATTTCAAAAAAACCATCCCCTGATTTCCCATTTTCAATGGGTTCATGGTATAACAAGTAAGAAAGCTCTAGTCGAGACTGCTCGACTAGTAAATCCCCTGAACCCTTCGGTGAACTGATATTTCAATAATTCTTCGCGTCTTTCTGCTTACAAAAGAAAAACACACATGCATAGACACACACACATAGACACACATAGGCGCGCACGCATAAACACGCATGGGCTGCAGTGGGCATACCATGGGAACTTTATTGTTTAATAACTTTTTTTGTGGACATACGTTCTGTATGAAACTTTCAGATTGTGGTTTTATCATAACTATGCGTATATTTGCCAAAGCTCAAGTCTCTAGTATTTGAAATACGCCTTTTACAAAGGTGAGGGTGAAGGGGTGGATATAGGGTTAGGGGGTAAATTATAACAAAAATCGAAATTCTATAAAATGCATATGAGTCTACATTTCTTTAAAGATGTAGGAGATATAATTTTATAACTGACTTTCGATAAGGTTTTTTATCGATAAAAAAATAACGAGGTAAATTATCAATTTTTGGTGATAAACTCGATATCCGCGTGCTCTATACGAGCATTTTTAAAAAAAGTTGAAGTCTCTAGCTTCTATATCTTCTGAAATCGACGCGTTCAAACATACGGACAGACGGACGGACGGACGGACGGACAGACGGACTGACGGACGTGGCTAAATCGACTGAGTTCGTCGCCCTGATCAAGAATATGTATACTTTGTGGGGTCTGCCACGCCTCCTTCTCCCTGTTACATACTTTTAACAAAACCATTATTCCCTGATTTCCCATTTTCAATGGGTTCAGGGTATAAAAATCGGATTATGGAACGCTCGCGGACTAGCTAGGAGCTCTGAAGAGCTCCGCCTGTTCCTGAAAACACATAACATAAACGTAATGCTTGCCACAGAGACACACTTTCGCGAAGGCCAACGCATCTTCTTACCTGGATATTCCACTTATCACGCCTTTCATCCTAGTGGTAACAGCAGAGGTGGCGCTACAGTCATTGTGCGCTCCACCATTTGTCATAGCCCCCAGACTGCTATTTCCAGCGATGACAAGCAGATATCTATTGTACAGCTGCAGACAACTGAGGGTCCCATCGCACTCGCTGCAGTATACCTTCCACCCGGACAACGCTGGATAAGAGCTGAGTTTGATTCTTTATTCGCGATGCTCGGCGATAAATTCATTGGGGGCGGCGATTACAATGCCAAGCACGCATGGTGGGGCAACTCAAGAGCCTGCCAAAGAGGTAAGGTACTACAAGAAGCAATTGCTTATGGTCGATATCAAATTTTAGCTACGGGTGAGCCGACATTTTACTCCTACAACCCTCTGATAGTACCATCTGCCCTAGACTTCTTTGTAATAAACGGGTTCAACATGAGACGTCTTAATGTGCGCACGCTTCATGAACTTTCATCAGATCACATTCCTCTTCAAGCTATCTTGTATAATCAAGCCGCAAAGACGCTGTTTCCTAAGTCGTGGTGCTAATAAAGAGATATTTAAGAGTCATCTAATACAACACATCGATCTAGATGTCGATATCCAAGATGCAGATGACATTAACAACGCTATCAACAGCTTTATGAATAAACTGAAACAAGCAGCTATTCAAGCAACGTCCAGAATCCAGCATAACACTGCAGCATATAGACAGCACACATTACCCTCTGTAATAAGTGATCTCATTCATCTCAAGCGCAGAGGACCAGGAGAGAATATGCGAAAACAGGAGATGCTCAAATTCAACAGATTCATAAAAGGCAAATCATCTTCAAAAAGTGCTTGCCCTAAAAAAGCAAATTGAAATTGATAATATGCTAGAAAAATTTGGGCACTGATGCTTCCACAAACTACTCTCTTTGGCGCCTCACTAAAAGGTATAAGTCTCAGCCCACACCAAACTCAGCTTTAAGGAACCAGAGTGGAGGTTGGTGCCGTACTTCATGGGAAAAATCAGAAGTGTTTGCGCTAGAGCAGCGCTTTCGTCCACATAACTTTGCTACGGAAAGACAAAGAATTTTTGTTGATGAATCTCTCGAAACGCCTTTTCAAATGACACTGCCTGCTGATCCTGTCACACTGGATGAAGTAAAGCTTCTTATAGCTAAACTGAAGCCCAGTAAGGCCTCGGGCGAGGATCTCCTTGATAACCGAACATTACGACTTCTTCCAGATCAAGCCTTACTCCTCCTTGTGCTGATCTTTAACGGTATACTGCGAGTAGGATATTTCCCAAAAGTATGGAAGTCGGCGAATATTGTAATGCTCCTGAAGCCCGGAAAATAGCCTACAGATGTTAACTCCTATAGACCTATCACCCTTCTTCCGGCACTGGGCAAAATGATGGAGAGGCTAATACTTAACAGACTGCTCAACATCGAGGCTGTTAATAAGGCAATACCAAAATTTCAGTTTAGGTTCAGACTACAACACGGCACTCCAGAACAGCTACACAGAGTTGTTAATTTTATCCTGGAAGCCCTGGAAAAAAAGGAGTATGTAGTCGCCGCCTTTTTAGATATAGAGCAAGCCTTTGACAGAGTGTGGCACCCTGGACTTCTTCATAAAGCCAAGCTACTGCTCATTAAGAGCTTTCTCGAAGAGCGTACATTTCGAGTAACAGTTGATAGCTTCAAATCCTCTGCTAAAATAATAGCAGCCGGAGTCCCTCAAGGCAGTGTCCTTGGCCCCACGCTCTACTCATTATTCACTGCGGATATGCCAAACCACACTGCATTCTCTGATCTTGGTACAAGAGATGTACTTATTGCAACATATGCTGACGATACTGAAGTGCTCACAAAAAATGCTGCATTATACAGGCCACGAATGCACTTCAGCAGTATCTCGATGCATTCCAAGAATGGGCACGAAAATGGAACGTGTGCATGCTGTCAAATGCGCAAATGTTACATTTTCAAATCGGCGACTTAGCTGCCCTGGAGTCTCATCAAATGGAATAACGCTAAATCACAAACCAGCACAAAAGTATCTCGGGGTGATCCTGGGCAGACACCTTACATTCCAAAGGCATATTACATCGGTGCAACACGCATTCAAGGCCAAACTTGGTAAGCTATCATGGCTACTAACACCACGGAATAAGCTGTCGCTGGACAACAAAATCAAATATATAGTATCGCATCCAAATGTCATTTGAATAATCTGCGAGTATTACAAGCAAAAACTTTACGGAAAATCACTGGGGCTCCGTGGTACATTAGAACAAGAAACATCGAACGCGACCTCAAAGTAACAAAAATCGGAGACAAAATACAGGAGATGGCCAAAAAATACACTGGAAGGCTAAATGCACACCCAAATAGCTTGGCCAGACGACTAGGCCCTGCAGTCAACCGCCGTAGAAATATGTATAAGGAGGAGACTAAAACGCCACCACCCTCAAGACATACTGGATCAGGTCTTGACCTAACATATGTATATGTATATGCATATAATATTATTATTATTATAGCTTTTTTAAATAGCTGTTTAGATAAAGTTACCAATTAGGTAGTGGTGCGCTAAGCTGTAAATAAATATATTTTATAATTTCTCTTTAAAACAAGTAAGAAAGCTCTAGTCGAGACTGCTCGACTACGAGATCCCCTGAACCCTTCGAGCAACAGCCATTTCAATAATTTTTAGCGTCTCTCTGCTTACACAAACACACACATACACACGCACACACACATACATAAACACACATAAGCGCGCACGCATGGGCTGTAGTGTGGGAATTTAATTGTTTAATAACTTTTTTTCTGGACGTACGTTCTTCATGAAACTTTCAGATTGTGTTTATATCATTAATATGCGTGTATGTGCCGAAACTCAAGACTCTAGTATTTGAAATACCCATTGAAAATGGGAAATCAGGGTATAATGGTTTTGTTAAAATGTATGTAACAGGCAGAAGGAGGCGTGGCACACCCCACAAAGTATATATTCTTGATCAGGGCGACGAACTGAGTCGATTTAGCCCTGTCCGTCTGTCTGTCCGCCCGTCCGTCCGTCCGTCCGTATGTATGAACGCGTCGATTTCAGAAGATATAAGAGCTAGAGACTTGAACTTTTTTTTGAAAATGACCGTATATACAGCACGCATATCGAGTTTATCACTAAAAATCGATAACTCATCCCGTTATTTTTTTATCGATCAAAAACCTTATCGAAATGCAGTTATAAATTTATATCTCCTACATCTTTAGAGCTAGAGTATCCAAATTTTAAATGTAGATTGATATGTACGTTATAGAATTTCAATTTTTGTTCAATTTCACCCCCCACCCTTATATCCACCCCCTCACCCATAAGTTTGTAAAAGGCGTATTTCAAATACTAGAGACTTGAGTTTCGGCACATACACGCATAATAATGAATGTGCATGGGAATGACAATAATGACCAGATCAGCATAATCATGCAGAAATATTTAAAAAGAGATCAAATTACCAAAGCATAAACAACGTAAGCGTCTTCGCCGCTTCCGCTGTAAATGCCCAGCTAGCAACAACAAATGTAAGCAACGGATATATAAAACATAACAACATACATATATGTATGTATATATAAACAGGCATTTGCATATGCCAAGAAATACTTTACACTATATATATTTATTTTATTAATTATTATTATTTATTTTGATTATTTTATTATTATTATATTTATTATTATTATATATTATATTATTAAAATTGTGTTGCAATTGCATACATACATATGTATGTATTAATACAAAACTTCGCTAAACTTGCAATACTCGATTGTATTTGCTAACGGGCGAACGAACATCGAGTAAGAGCAGAAAGCATAAATGAAAAGAAACGGTACTTCCTTAACAATAGTTTTTGTAAATTAGGAAAGAAACAGCGACAGAAAGCGAAGATTGTTTTCTTCCTTCACCTATGCAGTATTCGCAAAAAACCAAAAATATATGTAATGATAGTACCGTTTTTTTTTCGTTTATGCTTTCTGCCGTTTCATGCATATATGAATGTATGCATGTAGTTTGTTGCTCGGTGGTTCGGCGTTCGCTTACCATAGGGTCAGTCAAGTAAGTACCCATGTAAGGACTAGTGGGGAGCTTCACTTGTAATTGTATTTGCTCAAGCGGCGAACGCAGCAGCCTTCGAACGTCGAGGAAGAGCAGAAAGCATAAACGAAAAGAAACGGTACTTCCTTAACAATTGTTTTTGTAAATTAGGAAAGAAACAGCGACAGAAAGCGAAGATTGCTTTGCTCCTTCGCTATGCACTATTTGCAAAAAAAACAAAAATATATGTGATGATAGTACCGTTTTTTTTTTCGTTTATGTTTTCTGCTGCTCGGTGGTTCGGCGTTCGCTTACCATAGGGTCAGTCAAGTAAGTACCCATGTAAGGACTAGTGGGGAAGGTAGTTCAACTATGGTCAATCGCCACCTGCAGTACTACAGGGTATGGATTACGCCGACATGGCAAATGTTGCGACTGCAACACTTGTTGCGACTGCTGTAATGGTCGATTATGTTTTGTAGGCTGGAAAAGTCCCGTTGTAGCGGGACGACAGCGCTTGTAGCTGTCGTCGAGCAGCAGCCAGGGCTGCCAACTTAGCCATTTAGTGGCCAGATCTGGCTTTTTTCAATTTCCAATTGCAGGAAAAATTGTAAGCTGGTGGCGGGAAATGTGGCATTTTTTAGAAATCAAACTGGCACTTTTTAGAATTTTTTTTTAGGATTCTGGTAGCACTACTTCAAATTATGAAAGGTGACATCATCAACATCAGCTGTTGCACTACAATATATCGTTGCAGCCCTATTGTATATTCTTCCATCTCTAGTAAGAATTTCACCATTTTTGAAATGTCGCTAAAGACGCGACAGAATCTGCAAAATAAAATGCCAAAAATTCAATACAAACAGAAACCGCGTTAGCCTCTTTTGTGCTTAAGCTACTGTCACTGCCGTGGTCAAACGCGGAAGTCGAGCGAGTGTTTAGCCAGATGAACATTGTAAAATCGAAGCTGAGGAACTCAATGAACATTGGCACGCTTAATTCGATTTTACACATACGGTAAATAATAATTGGATGGATGGATTTTTTATTTACAGTTATGGATTGCGAAGATCTAATAAATGTTGCCACAATTTTGAAGTGCCTTCAAAATACATAAATATTATTGGCACAATTAATGCATGTAATGCAGAGGAGAAAACTGATTTTATTGAACTCGATAATTATGTATCATTTTTCGAATGAAAATATAATTCATAAATATATAGTTCATAAAAAATAAAATGACTATTTTTCTGGCTATTCTTGAATTTGATCTAGCCGTTTCTAGCAGGTTTGAAAGGTTAATTTAGCATTTTCTTGTCCGGAAGAGTTGGCAGCACTGGCAGCAGCCATACAGCCCCACACCATAACACCGCCACCGCCATGCTTCACTGTCTTCAGTGTGTGTTTTGGTTGGAGTGCCTCTCTGGTTCTTCTCCACACGCGAAGTCGCCCATCCGATCCAAATACATACATATGTACATATATTATATTTGGATTCATCAGAAAAAAGTACATTACGCCAAAACTCGACTGGCGCATTTTCGTACCGTTTTACGAACTCTAGACGTTTTTTGCGATTAGCGCTGCTTACAAAAGGTTTTCGTCTAGGTGTGCGCGACTTATACCCATTAGCTACTATAACCTTCCTTATAGTTTCTGGGTGGATGACTTTATTTTGAGATCGTAAAATCTGTGTAGATATCGTATTTGCACTAACAAATGGATCGGACGCCACTATTCTCTTAATATTAAGCTCATCTCCGTATGTTAGCTTGCTCGGCCTTCCGGATTTTCGCTTTTTTTCTACTCGTCCTTCGTATTTAAATCGCCCAATTACAGATTGGATCGTTGACCGACTGCGAGACAATATATTCGGAATTTCCGAATATGATTTCTGCTGCTTAACGTGCATACAGTGTGCCACTAAAGTCACCGTACTCTTGTTATATTTGCGCGAATCACCCTGAAACTTAGCCAAATTTTTGTTAAATCACAAAATTTTAATGCAGGATTATAAACTAATATATTTTCTTCTAGACTAAAAAAGAAAAACAGTGAAATTTCAAACTTAACATAATAATATTATTTAAAAACAAAAGGTACTCCAATGTCTGCGTCAACAAAAGTCTACGTACTCTTACAAACTAATGTAAGCTTACTAACTATAAGGAACAATCTCTTTAATTAAACTTCAAATTTAATATCTTGTGGGAAAACCATTCATCTTAACCAAACATGCTCAATTGGATTAATATCCGGGCTCTGTGGTGGCGTCTCTAAAAGGTGTGGAGTGTTGTACGCGAGGTACAACCTAGTATTCATTGCTTTATGTTTTGGGTCATTGTCTTGTTGAAACCAGAAATCAGACCCAATTCCAAGTTTCTCGGCGCTGCTCTTTAAATTTTTTTTTAAATATCAATGTACACATATTGGTCCATCACTCCGTCGATGAAATCCAAATTTCCGACTCCTGCAGCAGCTATGCAACCCCAAACCATAATACCTCCGCCACAGTGTTTTACGGTTTTTATTGTATTTTTGGGGTTCAATGCTTCTCCTGGTCTTCTCCAGACGCGGAGACGCCCATCTGAGCCAAAAATATTATATTTAGACTCATCTGAGAAGATGACCTTCCGCCAGAAGTCCATTGGCTTGTCCACGTAGGCTTTGGCAAACTCTAAGCGCTTTCTCCTGTTTGTTAAATTTACAAGAGGCTTCTTGCGAGGCGTGTTGGACTTAAAGTTATCGGTTTTAATGGCTCTACGGACTGTTTCCGGGTGAACTTCCTTGTCAATTGTTCGACCCAGCTCTGACGCAATCTGCACTGCGCTACAAAAAGGATCCTTGTCCACCAGATGCTTTATTGTGCGCTTGTCACGATCAGATAGTACAGGTGGCCGACCAGATCTCTTGTTGTTTTTGATGCGCCCTTCATATTTGAATCTACCAATGACAGTCTGTATAGTAGACTTGCTTCTGGACATGATTTCTGCTATCTCTGCATACGACATTTGCTCCTTTGTGTGGAGATGCAAAATCTTTCCACGATCTTCAAGCGATAACTCTTTTCGTGGCATTTTTACTGCAAAACTCAAATATTTTGTCCAGCTCAAGAAAAATACGCCAACTATTATGAATTTACTCATTATTGCATACATTTTTCGAAAACCCCCGTTATTTCTAAGAAGAACGCTGACGCCAGACAGTGCAAAAAAATAAGAGTACGTAGACTTTTGTTGACGCAAATATTTGAGTATGTTTACTTTCGCTGTAATATTATGGAACTAAAATTAAAAGTAAATGTTTTTCTTTGATAATTTAGAAGAAAAAATATAAGTTTACAATACTGCATTAAAATTTATTTAATTTGACAAAAATTTGGCCAAGTTTCAGGGTGATTCGCGCAAATACAACAAGAGTACGGTGACTTTAGTGGCACACTGTATTTAATATTAGTTGGCGTTTTTCTATGGTTAAATATTTGCGCGGCATTTTAAATTAATATTTGTCCGCTTAGCGATTCAAATTGAAGAAAATTTCTTGCAAAATGTGGCGACATTATGCCCGAGCATGCAAATACATACATACATTGGAAAACAACCGTTATCATTTTCGGTTTCTGTCTGCAGCTAAAGTTCTAGGAAAGTACGGTGTACGAAGACTTTATTGGAGCCAAAATCGTGTCTTTTTGTGTACTTTTAGTTATAACTACTAAACTAAGCAACATATTGACCTAATTCTTTTGGTAAATTAAGATTAATATACAAGATAATACAACTGCATCAAAATTTTTACTATTTATATGTCTTTTTCGTTCCCAAAGAAAAAAGTTGCTGCTGTACGAAGACATTATTGGTTCACTGTATGTACATACATATGTATATTGCAAACTGTTCATTCGAACTAGAGAGCTGCACGAATTTTGTTCTGAGTTCTTTATTTTTGAAATTAAATAACATGGCTCAACCTCTTCAGTTAAGTCTCAGATTAGAACTGATCTTTATTCAAATGCTGCTAGCCTATTCTTGCGACGTAGCTGTTTCTTTTTATTTTACAATGTTGCTAGACATTTTTGGCGCCAGCTTAGTAGTATAGCTATTTTCTTTATAATTTGAATTTCACAATGTTGCTGATTCTTTCATCATCACAAATATGCAACATTTAGATATGGACTTTGTCTCTTAGTGATGACAAATCGTTAAAAAAATATACTTATATCGATTATCTTAAATGCATATATAACTTCTCCCTCATTTAAATAAGAATTGTTATTATATATATATATGTATATGTATAAGGTAGGTATTACTTATAATTTTTGCTTTGAGTAATGAATAGTAACTTGTTTATATTCTTAAATTAATTATTATCGGTTTTTTTTTCAGTTAAATGTTATTTAATAAGAAATTATAAATTAGTTAAAACTATATTTTTGATTTCATTTTGAATACTTATAACAGTTGCTGTTTGTCAGAAACAAACATTTAAAAGAAATAAAATTATCAACATTTGCTAATAGATTTGATTTGCTCTGTTATGCTGCAGAAAGAGCGAATTTTGTTTTGGTTAAGTATTTGACGAGTCTTCAATTCTGTTATCTTGTTTTCTTGTTATCTGTTATCTTGTCTTCTGTAAATTTGTAAACACGTTTTATATTTGCTGGGTTAATATTCTTAAGTTTAGCTTTTTTAAACTTTGGTACTTCTTTGTGTCTGACTGCTTTATAGTTTTTAATAAACCCCTCTTCTCTTTTTATACCCTGAACCCATTGAAAATGCGAAATCAGGGTATAATGGTTTTGTGAAAAGTATGTAACAGGCAGAAGGAATCATCGCAGACCCCATAAAGTATATATATTCTTGATCAGGACGATGAGCTGAGTCGATATAGCCCTGTCCGTCTGTCCGTATGAGCAAAAGGATCTCAGAAGTTATAAGAGCTAGAGAGCTGAAATTTGGTATGCATACTCATGTATACCATAGGCAGTACAAGTTTATCTTATTTTTTCGATAACTCATCCGATATCGTTTTTATCGAGAATAATCGATAAATTGAGTACGTTTTTTCAGCTTAATTTGAACACTTTTAGACATAGAGACTTCAGATTTACTGTGTATATACATTTGATGGATACACACATTTTGTAATTTACAGATTTTGGATACCACGCCCCCTTCGCCCCCAATTCGTAAAAAACGTATATCAAGTACTAGAGAATGTTTGCTTTGGAATGTACACAGATGTGCACATTATGAATACGTTCTGAAAGTTTCATTAAGATTGTACGTCTACAAACGAGATTATTCAACAAATAAATTCTCCTAATATTGCCCACACTGCAGCGCAGCCCAAGCGCAGTTAGCAGAGAACGGGCATATGCGTGCGGGTGGGTGCATGTGTATGTATGTGCTTAGAAGAACTGCAGAATGATTGGACCATCAGCATGGAGGGTTCAGGGTATCTCCTAGTCGAGCAGTCTCGACTAGAGTCTTCTTACTTGTTTTTTACTGCCCTTTGCATAATTTGTTTTACTGATATGTTTTCTGTTTCTGTATTATATATGTATTATCCTAAATTTTTCTGCCAATGAGTTATGCAGTCTTTCTACATCTGCATTGCCTGTATGGCTGTTCGGTTTTGTTAAATGTAATTCAATATTTTCTCGGCTTAATAGTTCTTTCATTCTTATTGAATTAAATTCATTGTCAGCTACAATCTTATTTGGTTTGCCTATTTCAGTAAAATGATTTTCGATCTGCTCTACAATGTACTATGGTCAAAAAGTCCGATATTTTGGCTTAAAGTCATTTTTTTTATGTATTCATACCTGAAAATTTAACTTATTTTTTTATTGTAGACACATTAGATAAGGAAAAAACGTTTTTAAAAAATTTTTCGAATTTTTCATTTAAATTATGAGCGCAACTAAAGTCAGCTGTTTCAATGCAACCTTAAAATTTATTAAGCTTTGTCATTGTTTTGAGCATGATTGTTTAAAGAAAAAGAATATTGTAATCATGGAAAGTAAAAGCACAGGTATTTAAAATTAATGTTCAGTGTTAGTTTATCAAGATTGTGAATGTTTAGCTGTGTATGTGCAATTGTTGTTGGTGTCTTTTTACAGGTGCAATTTAACAAATAGAGTCGTGTTTCGTGGTGTATTACTTGTTCTGAGCGCTCAACTAAAAACGACATGTTCAAGATTAATGTTTATATATTCGGAATTAATAAGTTTCCTCTGCCCCTTTTTGTTCCTTTTTGAATAAATTGACATGTTGCAGCCAAATATGAGTTTCGGCGCTTAACGTTGCTGGAAGTTTAGCACAACAACAAAGCGCGATGATGGTGCACTTATCATATGGGTATTGGAAAAGTAAACAAATCTGATCTCAGTGCTGCTCAGGTGCTGAAAAATCAGGATTTTTCTGAATCACGTCAAAAAATATTTGCCGCAGTGCAATCGAATGTTGCAAAGATTTAAGGCTCGACACGCAAGGTGGCTTTCACAGTCAATTACGTTGACGTTAGATGAAAATGCGGATCTGGCATCTTCATCTGTAATGGGTAGACCGAAGCTAAACTATTCAGATGCTGGAGAGCGCCTAAAAAGAAAGTTAGCATGTGACCTAGCATCGGATAATAATTTTTCCACGCCTCATTTGCTTCACGCGGCTTCAGTTTCTGCAAAGAAAGCCAAACAGAATGAATTAGCGACAGTTTTAAAAGTCGTCAGGCATGAAGACTGCTCTGAACTAATAAAAACCTTGTTTCCCAATGAAGTCACACCTCTTACTTCGGAAGAAGCACTGGCTTCTTTATTGGAAAATGGATTGACAAAACAGCAGTACATTAACATCCAACAACTTAACAAATCTCGTGGATGCGATATTTTTCCACCGTACTCGGCCCTCCTGGAAATGAAAACGGTTTGCAGACCACCCCAAATACACATTTCGGAAAGTTGTGCACAGGTTTCAATGCAAAATATCCTAGACCATACAGCCGAAAGAATTATGGAATTGCAAAAAGAGGTTTTAGCTGAAATTGATGATATTTCACATTGCACATTAATAACAAGTCTGTTAGGTTCTGCCGGCCTTTAAAAATGGAGTATGCAAGGAAAGCCAGACTAAAATATTACTCGAAAAAAAAAGTTTGGATGTTCAAATCGCCACCTTAAAGGATTATTTATATAAAAATGCGGAACTAAGAAGTTGTCATTAAATATGCTATGCAAATGACACTTATTGATTGCAAGGTGCTTAACACCTTAACTGGAACGACATTCACTCAGTGCTGCCCAATATGTGGTGTAAAACCAACAGAGCTTCTGGAAACCACAGATTTTTATTCAGGAAACTTTGCACGAAGACCTGAAAGTCTTCAATACGGCGCGAGTCCATTGCATGCCTGGATTCGTTTTTTGAATTCGTCCTAAATGTGTCTTATAGGCTCGAAATTCGAAAGTGGCATATTAAGCAGGCTGACAAAATGGAAGTAATGACTCGAAAAAAGAATATTCAAGACATGATGTGGAAACAAATGGGTCTCCATATAAACATTCCCAAGCAAAACGGTAGTGGCAATAGTAATGACGGAAACACAGCCAGAAGAGCCTTCTCTAATACCCGTTTGTTTTCATCAGTAACAAACTTTGATCAAGCCCTTCTAGTCCTGGACACAACTAACGTGCCACTGCATATACTCGCGCACTTCAAAACTGAAATCTCCGTTTAGTAAAGTAATCACTCCATTTTTGCATTGATACTAAGTACTACTTCTGAGGGAAAAATTCATAATTAAATAACTAAAATTAAAATGTTTACAATTTACTTACGCGTTTGAGCTTTAAACTAGACTTGGGTAGCTCATGAGTGAGTGAGCTAAAATGTAAGGTTCACTGAACTGAGCCACTAAACTTGTTCTTTTAATATTACTCATTTTGGCACACTAGCTCGTATGGCTCATTTTGCGTTCTTCGGAATTGGCGTTCGCCAACTTAACGTTCACTTTTTTGAATGTCAGAATATCGAAAGACGCAAAATAATATCGAGGTATCGCCGTTTTAGAAAACCATCGATAGTATCGATCGTTTTGCATCCCCAGTGTGTGCATACTAGACAGCCGACCAACGGTAAATTTACCGTAGCAATTCGGTAGCGAAAACATATTCTTAATGCGTACCCTTCCCACAAATAACGAACAAATGAAAGGCAATGTAATTTTGTAATACATGTACATGTACATGTACATATATATGTACATAAGTATTTATTTGTTTAATTCATATTAGAATTGAGAAACATTATTTTACTTATGTGATCCGGATTCGTGGCTAGTAAACAACGTTTTTCTGCATACAAGTTTCTAGCCTTAGAGAATATTCTTTTTATTCTTTTCTTTTTTATTCTTTTTAGCGTATTTCTGCTTATACAAACATACACACATACATAGACACACACAGACGAGCACGCATAGGCTGCAGTGTGGGATTACTATGGGAACTTAATTGTTTAATAACTTTTTTGTGGACGTACGTTCTTCATGAAACTTTTAGATTGTGTTTGTCATTAATATGCGTGTATGTGCCGAAGCTCAAGTCTCTAGTATTTGAAATACGCCTTTTACAGACATATGGGTGAGGGGGTGGATATAGGAGTGGGGGGTGAGATTCAACAAAAATCAAAATTCTCTAACTTACATATAAATCTACATTTAAAATTTGGAGACTCTTTCTTCAAAGATGGAGGAGATACAATTTTATAACTGACTTTCGATAAGGTTTTTTATCGATAAAAAATAACGAGGTGAGTTATCGATTTTTGGTGATAAGCTCGATATCCGCGCTGTATATACATACGGTCATTTAAAAAAAAAAGTTCAAGTCTCTAGCTCTTATATCTTCTGAGATCGACGCGTTCATACATACGGACAGACGGACAGGGCTAAATCGACTAAGCTCGTCACCCTGATCAAGAATATATATACTTTGTTGGGTCTGCCACGCCTCCTTCTGCCTGTCACATACATTTCAACAAAACCATTATACCCTGATTTCCCATTTTCAATGGGTTCAGGGTATAAAAATTAATAATTTAGAATGTACATGTTCAGTATCGGGAAGGAAAATTCATATCGAATATAAGTTACAATTAACCATGGTTGAGTGGCACACCCTCGGTCAAATGCAACATATGTAATACCAAACCAACAGAAATAAATGAAAGTGTACCTTCAAAATTGTTTGAATTTGGATTATCGCATTCATATATAAAGTCGTTTGAATACTTTATTCATATATCGTACAAATCGGATAAAAAGCATTAGAGAATAAGTACTGCACTGGGGAAAAATGGTTTTGGAAAGAAAAACTAAAATACAAACTGAATTTCGTGCAAGGCTTGGAATATTAGTAGACAAACCAAGAACTGGAGGAAGCGGGACTTCAACAACGCAAAGAAATTTCATAAATATACACTTGAAACTTCCAAAGAGCTTTTGCAAAAATATCCCTGTTTATATCTTCCACCCACTATTCACAAAGTTTTAATTCATTCCGGTGATATTATCTAATACGCAGAATCTCGGAACAAAGACATCAAACTGTTCAGAAGTCAGCCCGCCAGAAAAATATCACGCACAGTAACATATACACATCTAATAAACAGGTGCTTTTAACTTCCGGTCCCTTAATAACAGAAAAGCAGCTATCTAATCTGGAACAGCAACAATATCCACAAATGCCACTGCAACAGCCTCAGCTATCTCGTCAACATCCTCAATTGCCACGGTAACACCAAAGCAGCAGCCTCAAATGCCACTGCAACAGCAGCCAATCAATATAATTAAATTTCCAAAACAGCAGCAACTACAGCAGCCGCTAAAAAATGTAAATCCATACCCTGAACAACAGAGTCATCCAGCAATTCTAAGCTATGCTGACGCTCTCAAAGCTAACAACCATCCTGTACAAATGAATCAATCAATTGCTATACATCAACCTCAGCCACAACAGGGACAGCGCCAACATTATCTACAATATGTCAATACTAGCACTGACCAGAAACTAGACATACTGATTAGTTTGATGCTGGAGGAGCGTAAACAGATGGATTCCTCAGTAACGAACAGCAGTTTCAACAACAATAATATCTTGGAAAAAAAGATTGACAAACTAATTAATATGGTTAACATATTAATTATAATATGTTAATTAAGAGAGACCCCCGCCTTGGGGCGTCGCTGAGCAAGTCCGGAAATGGGGTATGAGGTATGACGGCCGATCAGACCCGTTAGGTTTCGTGGAGATCGTGGAGGAGCGAGCGATGAGTGAGGTATTCGTCGATAACGCAGCGAAATGGTTCTTGACCAGCGGACTGAGGAACTCGTCGTGGACGCAGCTTCGTGAGTGAGAAAACTGTGTGCGCCGGCAGGCGATTCGAGGCGATGTATGTAGTAGTGGGTCTCGCAGGAAAAGTGGTAAAAATGACAGTGCTCGTCATGCCGACGATGCTGGACCACCTCATCCTGGGGATGGATTTCTTGTGCGCCATAGACACCACGTTGTGCTGTGGCAACGCGGCACTCACCATGAGAATGGAAGAGGAGCTGAACGAAGAGGCGTCCCTAAGAAGCGGGCAATGTGTGTCCATGGAGAGCGACCGGGTTGGAGATCCGAAATCGCTCGCTCGACCAGAGGTTCCTAGACAAGAACGAAAGAGAGGTCCCGAGCCTCGTGTTGGTCCCCGGCACGAAAGGAGGATGCGGTGTTAACGGGCGGAGGATTGCCGATCGATGGGCAGAACACGTCGAAGAATGGCGAGTCGTCTGCCCAGTCGATCAAGAGATGTTGTAGTACGCCGAAGGCAGAACTCAAAGAGTGCTCTCCGGCAGCGAAGACGAAGGATCTGGAGAAAGGGTCTGAGCAGCGTCCTCCGGAAGTTAAGTTAGAGGGACTAGACATGGAGGGCGAATACCCGAGTAGCCCAGTGACGCGGGAAGCGCGAGAAACACTGAAAGCGGATGACGACGGTGAAAGTCGGAGTAGCCCGATATCGCGCAGGTCAGTGGGCCACGAAGAGGATGAGGAGAATGCGGAATCTTCCCCCGGCAACACAGGGTGGCCGGAGGACCTGGAAGAATATAGCCGAGCATAGCATAAGGATACGGGATGATAAGCCCCTTAAGCAAAGGTATTATCCCAAGAATCGGGCTATGAGGAGAGTGATTGATGAACAGGTAGACGAGTTGATTCGAGCTGGGGCTATCGAGCCATCGCGGAGTCTGCACAGTGCGCCCATCGTCTTAGTAAAAAAAAAGACTGTAGATTGGCCCATGTGTGTCGACTACTCGCAGCTAAATGTACACTCGATCTCGGACGCCTACCCCGTTTCCACGGATTAGTCACATCCTTGAGAGATTACGACACGCACGATATATGTATATCTACCCTGGACTTGAAGAGCGGATACTGGCAGATTCCCATGGCGGACAGCAGGGAATGTACAGCGTTCACGGTGCCAGGGAGAAGATTATTCCAATGGCGAGTGATGCCATTCGGGTTACATTCAGCGGGCGCTACGTTCCAGAGAGCTTTGGACACAGTCATAGGACCGGATATGGAGCCGCACGCTTTTGCATATCTGGATGACATCGTGATGATCGGTGCCACGAAAGCGCAGCATGTGGAGAACCTAAGGGAGGTCTTCCGTCGACTGAGAGAAGCCAACCTCCGAATAAAAAAGTGCAGCAGTTTCTTCAGAGAAAAGTTGACTTATCTCGGGCATGTCATAAGCGGAGAAGGGATTTGTACTGATCCCGCCAAGGTCGAGGCAATCCGAAGTTTCCCGGCACCCACGACTCTCAAGAATTACGGCAGTGCCTGGGGATGGCATCGTGGTATAGACGATTTGTACCGAACTGGTGGAACCAATGACAAGACTCCTTAGGAAGGGCCAAAAATGGGAGTGGAGCGACGAGCAGGAGTCATTGCTAAGGCTCAAAGAAAGTCTCACGACCGCGTCAGTGTTAGCGTGTCCCGACTTTTCAATGAGGTTCGTACTGCAAACGGACGCCAGCGGTTACGGCTTGGCGCAGTGCTCACGCAAGAGGTCGAAGGCAAGGAAAGGGTGATTGCTTACGCTAGTCGGAATTTGTTGAAAGCGGAGCTCAACTATTCAGCGACGGAGAAGGAGTGCCTCGCGATTTTTTGGGCGATCAGGAAGATGTGGTGTTATCTCGAGGACTATAGATTCGAATAAGTCACAGACCACTTAGCGTTGAAGTGGCTCAATTCTATAGAGTCCCACGGGAATGATCGCAAGATGGGCGCTGGAATTACAGCAGTACCAGTTTGACATCCGGCACATCATATAAATGTCTAATTACACGAATATATATTTTTGATATTTGGCGCTTGGAAAGGGGTTCATTTGCTGATAAAGCAAAAAAAAAAGTATAGGTTAACCTAAACTATATATTTGAATCCGATGGTTACGAGAATATGGACCATGGTGTAAAGAAAAAACTTTACTGTATACTTAAAAATAAAGAAAATAGGAGAAATGTGGAATAAGAGCAACAGAACTAAGTCTAAACTGGTCGAAAAAAAATCGGATTGGTTTGCGCAGTATGAATGTGTACCACTAAATAAAAAATCTTCATCGTCTACATTAAATCCACATCAAGGACGTCCTAAATTAAGTTTTGTGGAGTGTTCAGAAAGAACCAAGCGTTGACGTATAGCAGAATTAGCAGAACTCGATGTGTCCGCTGCTGATGATTTGCGTTTGCCTTTAAGCCATCAGAATCCGTCGAATTGCCCGGCAAAGGCCTGTGAAGTAGTATTTCTTATAACAGAAGCCGGTTTGACGAAGCATCAATATTTATTATTTAGAAGCTTCGTGAACAGTAAAGTTGATGCTAATTTTCTGTGAATGTACAACATCGCCATCTTGCGCGACCCCAGCTTTCTTTTGAATAAAATAGTTTTAAAATCAAATACAACACGTGTCCTCCTCAATTATCTGAAGACTCCACCCTACACATGTGAAGGAAAACAAGGAAGAAAACTCTAGTCGAGAGTGCTCGACTACGAGATCCCCTGAACCCTTCAAGCAACAGCCATTTCAATCATTTTTAGCGTCTCTCTGCTTACACAAACACACACATACACACGCAAACACACATACATAGACACCCATAGGCGCGCACGCATGGGCTGCAGTGTGGGCTTACTATGGGAACTTTAATGTTTAATAACTTTTTTTCTGGACGTACGTTCGCCATGAAACTTTCAGATTGTGGTTTTATCATTACTATGCGTATAATTGCCAAAGCTCAAGTCTCTAGTATTTGAAATACGCCTTTTACAAACTTATGGGTAAGGGGGTGGATATAAGGGTGGGGGGTGAAATTGAACAAAAATCGAAATTCTATAACGTACATATCAATCTACATTTAAAATTTGGATACTCTAGTTCTAAAGATGTAGGAGATATAATTTTATAACTGCATTTCGATAGGGTTTTTGACCAATAAAAAAATAACGGGACGAGTTATCGATTTTTGGTGATAAACTCGATATGCGCGCTGTATATACGGTCATTTTAAAAAAAATCTTATATCTTCTGAAATCGACGCGTTCAAACATACGGACAGACAGACAGACGGACAGGGCTAAATCGACTCAGCTCGTCGCCCTGATCAAGAATATATATACTTTGTGGGGTCTGCCAAGCCTCCTTCTGCCTGTTACATACATTTCAACAAAACCATTATACCCTGATTTCCCATTTTCAATGGGTTCAGGGTATAACAAGTAAGAACGTTGCAGTCGGGCGATACCGATTGTAGAATACTCATTCACAGCCCAAGTGTTGATCCCATTATAATTAAAAAAATCATCGATAGCTATTGCCGTTTATATCTAGTACATCTTTAGAACTAGGATCGTCAAATCAATTTTATACAATTTTGATTTTTGTATATTTTGGATACCGGTTCCAAGCTAGCAGCAGATCAGCGCGATTTTCTAATACATGTGCACAAACTCATTGTTTATTCTATGCGTATAGACAAAAGCGCGCCTTTCTTGATATTCTAAGAATTGCGAATGATTTCTGGATTTTCTAGCTGTTACTGTAGTTTTGTCAGATGATGCTCTGTTATTACGTTATTATATTTTAGCTACCATATGGTCAAGCAAGGCAATAGCGTGGGTGCTAAAGGCGACGTGAATTATGTTGTTTTTGTTATAAAATAGATATTTTATTGGGAAGGTGCGAGCTTTAATGAAGGGCACTTAATACTATTCTTTTTCTTAATCGACCAATTTTATAAGTTTAAATTTGTTTCTTCTTAAATAGCCCTCATAATATATACAGATACACATAAGTCTGCTCGCATAGCATCAAGCATTCCAGCCTTCTTATACACGCGCTCACTTTTATGTGTGTATGTACACATAAATGCGTACTCTAGCGTGTTCTAAGAATCTCAAATGCGACTGATTTGTTTTTGCATTGTTCTTGAAGTTTTCAACCGCTACTCTGGCTTTTCTTTGCTATAAGGCGTCAAACAAGAATGTCATTTCGTTTTATTTACTTATGAAAGCAAGCGGTAGCGATGTCGGCAGAGGCGCCGGTTTAATTCGGTTTAGTTATTTTGACAAACATGCTATTTGGCTTGGGTGCGAGTTCAAATCCCGCGGAAAACTCTTTTTTGTAAATTGCAAATTTTTGTTATTTTAGCTTCTTTTATATTTTTTAATTTTATAAAAATGTTTACTTCCGTGTTATCAATGCCTATTAAGCCTATTTGTATATACATGTACATACATAGATGGCTCACGCATATAAATATCGCAATTTGATACTTCAAATGCGGATTGCCACGCCCCTAGTGGCCGTAGACGCCTCATTTTTGGCCTGTTCTTAGAACGAGCTAACGGTAACGTACATATCAAATTTGAATGCTTACGCTCCAAAAATGTGAAAATTACAGGGTATTTTTCGATATGCCACGCCCCAAAGAGGCGTAACGATTATTTTTTGGACATCGATAGAGGATGTTACTAGTAACTCAACTATCCAAATTTGAAGCATCTAACTCTTAAACAATAGGAGATATAAGCATTTCGGGGTTTGCCACGCCCCCTTTGGGCGGACATATACAGCTCGTTGAACTTGGGTTGTCACCCCGCGTATAGATACCAAATTTCATGTCACTAGCATCAATAGTGCCTAAAATATAGCAATATTTGAAAAATCACTATATTTCAGGTCCGATTTGCCACGTCCCTAGTGGGCGTAAACATAAAAAATTTTCATCAGTCATTATAGAATCATAACATTAGCTCACGTGCAAAATTTCAACTTTCTAGCTTTATGACTTCCGGAGATACAGTTTTATCCGATTTGCCACGCCCCCAACGGGCGTAGATATATCCGCTATAGCTTGATGGACTTGGATGGTCGACGCGGAGCTACATACCAAATTTCAGCTTTCTAGCTCTTCAACTAATATGGTTTCTGGTATATCGGAAAATTCATTTTCCGATTTGCCACGCCCCTAGTGGGCGGATCAGGAAAATTTTAACAATTTTTAAATCGGAGTTATACACGAGTATGTGTTCCAAATTTCAAGTCTCTAGCTTCAATAGCGGCGAAATGAACTGCGTTCATATGGACAGACGGACGGACAGCAAGACGGACATTGCACAAAACCAATATACTAATTCACTTCGTGAATGAGTATGAAAATCCCGAAATTTTGGCATAAATACAATTTTTTTTTTTTCAATTTTTAAACTTTTTTTTTTTATTTTCCAATAATAAATATATTAACTAATATAAAACGAATTTTTAAAAAAATTTTACGGACTGCCCCTACTATATAACGCTGGGCTGCAAGTCAGCTGACCCAGAGGTGCTTTGTATGTAAAAACAAGTAAGAAAGCTCTAGTCGAGACTGCTCGACTACGAGATACCCTGAACCCTCCGAGCAACAGCCATTTCAATAATTTTTAGTGTCATTCAGCTTAAACAAACACACACACACACGCAAACATATACATAGACACCCATAGGCACGCACGCATTAACAGGCATGGGCTGCAGTGTGGGCTTACTATGGGAACTTAATTGTTCAATAACTTTTTTTGTGGACGTACGTTCTTCATGAAACTTTCAGAATGTGGTTTTATCATTACTATGCGTATATTTGCCAAAGCTCAAGTCTCTAGTATTTGAAATACGCCTTTTATAGAGATGAAGGTAAGGGGGTGGATATAGGGGTGGGGGGTGAATTATAACAAAAATCGAAATTCTATCACGTGCAGTCGAGTCTACATTTAAAATTTGGAGACTTTAGCTCTAAAGGTGTAGGAGATATAATTTTATAACTGTCTTTCGATAAGGTTTTTTATCGATAAAAAAACAACGGGACGAATTATCGATTTTTGGTGATAAACTCGATATCCGCGCCGTATATACGGTCATTTAAAAAAAAAGTTCAAGTCTCTAGCTCTTATATCTTCTGAAATCGACGCGTTCATACATACAGACGGACGGACGGACGGACAGACAGACGGACAGGGTTAAATCGACTCAGTTCGTCGCCCTGATCAAGAATATATATACTTTGTGGGGTCTGCCACGCCTCCTTCTCCCTGTTACATACTTTTAACAAAACCATTATACCCTGATTTCCCATTTTCAATGGGTTCAGGGTATAAAAAGCGCGGGAAAAATTGTGCAACTTTCAAGTTTAGTACTGCGGTAAATAAAAATAAAATTTATAACTTTAAAAATGGAAAGCATTAGTGATGGTATGTACTATAAATTGTCAATTCAAATTTTTGAGTACATTTGTTTAATTGTCTAATTGTTCAATGTTTTATTGTTGTGTATTTTAGCTAAAAAATAACAAAATAGTTCGTGTTTCGTGGAACATAACTTACAAATAGAGGAAAGTAGTGATGAAGTTTAATTGCAAACGTGTTGTCTGAAACCTCTATTATTAGAGACTATTAACCGTTTTTGCTCCTTTTTGCTCCATTTCGAAAAAATAACGTTTTTATAGCTAAGTATGAGTTTAAGCGCTCAGAGCTTCTCGACGTATGGGCAAGCAACAATCGCCAAGCAGACGCGGTGAAATTGTTTATGATTGAAAAAATTAATAATAATGTGGATGAAAATGTAGAAAACAGTATTTCTACATTTTCTACCCAAGTTGCCCAGTTTATTGCTTTTGTTAAAAGATATTTGCCCAGATGTAAGCGTAATCTGCATAGATTCAAAGCAACACATTCACGGTGGGTCGAGGGCAAAATATTTATTAACTTAAAAGAAGTTAAGTCCTCACAATATAAAGCTGGCCGTAAAGAGCTTACTTATGAAGAAGCAGGCATTCGGCTGAAGAGAAAATTAGCTTCTGATCTTGCAAGTCAAGAAGAACACACATCTCAACTGTTTATACATGCTGCATCGGTTTCAGCAAAAAAATGCAAAGAAAATGATATGGCATTCGTTCTACGAAAAACAATGCAAAGTGAGAATGCGAGTGAGATAAGAAAGAAAATAGAAGGCAATTTACCAACTTCTATAGAACCATCTGAAGCATTGGCTTTTCTTATTGAAAACGGGTTAACAAAAGAGCAGTATGGCAACATTAAGTTGATCTGTAAACAACACGGATGTGATATTTTCCCATCTTATTTGGAAGTAGTGAAAGCTAAGTTGAAATGCAGGTCAAATGGAATATCGATTTGTGAAAAAAAAGCGGAAGTGCCTTTGCAGAGCTTACTAAATCACACAACAGATCGTATTCTAAAGCTACAAGAGGATGTTTCAGATGTAGTTCCCAATGCAACGCACTATAAATTAATAGTGAGCTACGGTTTCGATGGATCAACTGGGCAAAGCAGCTATAAGCAATATTTTCAGAGTGATGAGTTGAATACTATGGATCATTCCCTTTTTGTTTCCACAATAATTCCCCTAAAATTAACGGATGAACATAACCGAATAATTTGGCTCAATAAAACACCGCAGTCCATTAGATTTTGTCGACCTTTGAAGATCGAATTTGTTAAGGAAACCACAGCCCTTATATTGAATAAAAAAAAATATTGGGAGGAGCAAATAAGAGGTCTTAGTGAGCATAAATATATATATAATAACAACACAATATATATCCATTATGATATGCATCTGACCCTTATTGACGGAAAGGTTTTGAATATTGTAACGGGTACACATTCGTGCCAATCATGCCCACTATGCGGGGCGAAACCAAAACAATTGTTAGAGATTGCTGATTTTAACTCAGCGTGTTTTAAAGTGAATGAAAAAAATCTTAACTATGGATTAGGCCCACTTCATGCTTGGATAAGATTTTTAGAGTTTGTGTTAAGAATATCTTATAAAAATGATTTAAGGAAATGACACATAAAGGATGCAGATAAACATCAAGTCGCAGCACGGAAGCAACATATACAAGAAAAGTTATGGCTGGAAATGGGTCTTATAGTGGATAAACCCAAACAGAACGGTAGTGGTAGCAGTAATGATGGAAACACCGCCCGAAGAGCATTTTCAGATCCTAGAAAGTTATCTGACATACTAAATCTTAATTATGAAGTTATCAGGAACTTTCATATTATATTAATTGCTATCTCCTCCGAACATTATATAAATAGCGATAAATTTAAAGCTTTCTGCGTCCGTACGTTTGAAATCTATATGAATAACTACTCTTGGTATCCCATGTCCCCAACTGTGCACAAAGTTTTGATCCATGGATACCAAATAATGGATAGCTGCATAGTTCCTGTTGGTGTTCTCGGAGAAAACGCATGAGAAGCTCGAAACAAAATTTATAAAAATGACAGAAGGTCGCATGCCAGAAAGAGCAGTAGGCTAAACAACATCACTGATGTTTTTCACAGGGCATTAGATTCATCTGATCCGCTTTTGTCAAGTCTTTGTCTTAAAAAAAGACAGAAGCTTCACAAAAAATTAAAATTTCCAAGCGAAGTGATTGATCTGTTTGCTCTGATTGAGCCTCCGCAAATCGCGCATCAAGATGATACAAATGAAACTGAAAGTTTAGAAGCTGAAGATGAGGATGAGGATGATGCAAGCAATTTCGACCCAAATATCGAATTGGATGAAGAAAATTATGATTATTGATGTTAATTTTTCGAGTATGTGGTAATTATTGTAAAATAAAACAAAAACATTATACCCTGATTTCCCATTTTCAATGGGTTCAGGGTATAAATACAACAAAATTTTTTTTCATATTTTTCTTAATTTTACAGGGTATATTTAATTTTTTCAATATATAATAAGCTGTATACATTCATTTTTATCTGAAAATATGTAATGTAAGATATATATAATATATTTAAAAAATTTATGTCTAAAGTACACATGATTTCATTAATGGATAACAAGGAGGCGGGGAGAAGGCGTGGTCTAATCATAAAAAAAAAATCGAAATTCGAACTTAGTCTATCTTAGGTGTATGTAAAATTTCAACCTCCTAGCACTATTTTTAGAATTGATGCCAAAATTTCGGGCTTTTTATACCCTGAACCCATTGAAAATGGGAAATCAGGGTGTAATGGTTTTGTGAAAAGTATGTAACAGGCAGAAGGAATCATCGCAGACCCCATAAAGTATATATATTCTTGATCAGGACGATGAGCTGAGTCGATATAGCCCTGTCCGTCTGTCCGTCCGTCCGTATGAGTGCGTCGATCTCAAAAGTTATAAGAGCTAGAGAGCTGAAATTTTGTATGCATACTCGTGTATACCATACGCAGTACGAGTTTATCATATTTTTCGATAACTCATTCGATATTTTTTTTATCGAGGATAATCGATAAATTGCTATTGTTTTTTCAGCCCTATTTGAACACTATTAGACCTAGAGACTGTACGTCAACAAACGAAATTATTCAACAAATAAATTCTCATAATATTGCCCATACCGCAGCGCAGCCCAAGCGCAGTCGCTGCTGCGCAGTTAGCAGAGCACGGGCCTACGCGTGCGGGTGGGTGGCACCCACTGGGTGCATGTGTATGTGTGTGCTTAGAAGAACTGCAGAATGATTGGACCATAAGCATGGAGGGTTCAGGGTATCTCCTAGTCGAGCAGTCTCGACTAGAGTCTTCTTACTTGTTTCCTATAGTGCACTGTAGGAGCCTGTTTTACTGATAATTGTGGAAGATTCGCCGGATGTGACCAGCCACATAGGAAATGTAGCTAAAATGCTTATTTAAAGCAGCAGAATTTCCTGCCACAAAGCAACCCGGACTTAAATCCGTTAGAAAACCTTTGAAGCATCTTTACTAAACGGGTTTATGCCAACTGAAAACAATTTGGATATGTAATTGAATTAAAAAATGACATTATTCAAGAATGGGAACAATTGGACATCAAAATATGTACTAATTTCTCTCAATTTTTGCACTTCTGCAGGGCTCAGCAAACTTTTTCCAAATCATAATTGAAATTTAAAGTGATCAGACGTCAGCTTAAGTGTAGCAGATTAAATTCTTTGGTATGAAATTAAAATAATTAACCATCGAATAAAATTGTGATATAGTTTTTATCATATATGTAGGTTAAGCTAAACTATATATTTGAATCCGATGGTTACGAGAATATGGACCATGGTGTAAAGAAAAAACTTTACTGTATACTTAAAAATAAAGAAAATAGGAGAAATGTGGAATAAGAGCAACAGAACTAAGTCTAAACTGGTCGAAAAAAATCGGATTGGTTTGCGCAGTATGAATGTGTACCACTAAATAAAAAATCTTCATCGTCTACATTAAATCCACATCAAGGACGTCCTAAATTAAGTTTTGTGGAGTGTTCAGAAAGAACCAAGCGTTGACGTATAGCAGAATTAGCAGAACTCGATGTGTCCGCTGCTGATGATTTGCGTTTGCCTTTAAGCCATCCGAATCCGTCGATTTGCCCGGCAAAGGCTGTGAAGTAGTATTTCTTATAACAGAAGCCGGTTTGACGAAGCATCAATATTTATTATTTAGAAGCTTCGTGAACAGTAAAGTCGATGCTAATTTTCTACCATGCTACGACTTCTAAATTACCGTGTGAATGTACAACATCGCCATCTTGCGCGACTCCAGCTTTCTTTTGAATAAAATAGTTTTAAAATCAAATACAACACGTGTCCTCCTCAATTATCTGAAGACTCCACCCTACACATGTGAAGGAAAAAAAAGTCATCCTGACTATCAGCGAAGCTCAGGCTGAATAAAAAGATAGACGATGCCAAAAGAAGTAATATCCTTGTTAATAGCACCAAATTTTGAAATGCAGTCCAGCAATACTGATCCAGAAGAAGAAGATGATGAAGAAGAAGATAAAGATAAAGATGAAGATATAGATGATGATGAATATTATAAAGAACAGGATGAACTTGAGGTTATTGCTTCAGAAGATGAGTATTTTTATACCCTGAACTAGAGGTGAGCACGGGCCGGGTTTCTATCGAGTATCCGCGGGCACCCGCGTTTACCCGTGGGTATAGGTTGAAAAATCTAATTTTGGGCTGGGTACGGGCGGGTTGTGAGTTAGACTTTTTAATCCGTTTTACTCGAACAAATGTTTACTGTTTTATAAAATTTAAAATGCATAATAAATTGTTTAATTTGCAGGCGCACTGTGGTATCGATGATCTCTATAAAATTTTCATTACGATTAAAAGCATAAGCATTGTGAAAGAAAAATTAACGCTAATAATAACAGAAGCCAGAAGCCTCACAGACATCGTCGACTTAACCGGACGATGGCCTTGAGTTAACATCGCAAAGCACATGTTTATGGCTGTGAAGAGTATGAGGAAGAGGACGAACCGGAGCTCAAATTCGCCATAACCGAGATTTATGGATATTCGTTAAAGCCAATAGAATTGAACGTGGACATTATGCGCTATTGCGAAGACAAATAGTTCACGTATCCACATTTGTAGCGCTTTGTTCAATCGGTACCTGCCACTCAGGTTTCGATAGATCGGTCATTTTCTGCTCTTAAGCTTGTGTTGACAGATTTAAGAGTGACTGTAGGAGCTCCACAATGGTCAATCCTCGGACCAGACCTGTGGAATATCAGCTACGACGACATCCTATTAGGATGATCCTAAGACTAGATTCCTGATTGTATATGCCGACGATATCGCAGCCGTCATTGCTGCCAGAAACACCATAGAGGCATAAAAGATACTTACTCAAGTCATAATCCGCACGCAAGGCTTAACCCTCAAGGATTGGAACTTGCCGGCCATAAAACAGAGTTATTCTGTTCACGTGTAAGCAGATCACAACCGAAATAGAGATGCGAGTAATCGGAAACCTGATAAGGACTCAGCGGACAGTGAACAATCTAGGGTTAGACTAGACAGTAAACTCACCTTCTGGGAACAGCTGAAGCATGCCCCGCGAAAAACAGCGATAGCAACGGGGTCTTTAACTAGACTGATGACAAACGACGGTCGTACGCCAGGTCTGAAGCCTTAAAGCTTTAAATTACGTTTGAGCAAATTTGAATCGGCTAGAATTTAGTTTTATGATTTACTTAGCAGAAGCATATTGGAAGTACATCCATACATATTTTCATTTCCGAAATTCGGAATCCGAATAGGGAGCTAGATCTACCCTTAATAGGATAAAATGGCAATACCGCTCAGCATATACGAATGTTTATGTCTAACACTGATGAATGATTTTTACAATAATTAACTGTCGTTAACAGCCAGATTGCCAATATACGAATTTTTCACATCAAAGAACAAAATGAATGTATTAGTAAATTGGGCCGAAATCCCGGCGATACTGCAATGCCGGGCCAACCCGTGACAGAGGTGGAGCAAGCCCCTAGCACTCCGTCCGATTCCAAAAATCAGTTTAACATTTGTTGTCCTCCAATGGAGAAACTATCAGATGTTAAGCTGATAAGAACAGATACTACACTTTGATCTTAGCCATAAGGCCGAGAAGCGATAACTTCGGGCAGTCAAATATGCAGTAGTCCATTGAGCTACAGCTAAAACCAGTTGAGAATTATAAATTAATTTATTTTGAATACCGTTTATATAGCATACTTTAGGGGTTGCCTTTTTATACTCATTTACGAAGTGAATTAGTATATTGGTTTTATGAAACGTCCGTCTTGCTGTCCGTATGAACGCAGTTCATTTCACCGCTATTGAAGCTAGAGACTTGAAATTTTGAACACATACTCGTGTATAACCGCCCACTAAGGGCGGGGCAAATCGGAAAATGCATTTTCCGATATACCAGAAACCATGTTAGTTGAAGAGCTAGAAAGCTGAAATTAATTATGTATGTCCGCGTCGACCACCCAAGTCCATCAAGCTATGACGGATATATCTACGCCCATTGGGGGCGTGTCAAATCAGATATAACTGTATCTCCGAAAGTCATAAAGCTAAAAAGTTGAGCTAATGTTATGATTCTATAATGACTGATGACAAAATTTTATGTTTACGCCCACTAGGGGCGTGGTGATTTTTAAAATGTTGCTAAATTTTAGGCACTATTTATGCTAGAGACCTGAAATTCGCTATATATATGCGGGGTGAAAATCCAAGTCCAACGAGCTAGGGTGGAACAACACGTGGCCAACCTGAAGGAAGTTTTCCGGCGGTTACGAATGGCCAATCTAAGACTCAACAGAAAGAAATGCAGTTTTTTTCGGGAAAAGTTGGCGTACCTTGGCCACGTGATAAGCGGAGAGGGGATTTCGAGATTAAGGAGCTGCGGCAATGCCTAGGAATGGCATCATGGTATAGACGATTTGTGCCGGACTTCGCGACTCTGGTACAACCGATGACGAAACTGCTAAAGAAGGCCCAGAAGATCACCTCGCGCTGAAATGGCTCAACTCCATAGAAAGTCCCACGGGCCGCTTGTTGGGCGCTAGAGTTTCAGCAATTTCAATTCGACGTACGCTATCGCCGTGGGAAATTGAATGTGGTGGCCGACGCACTGTCACGGCAGTCCATAGACAGTTGCAAGCAGGCTGTGGAAGAAAATCCCCCTTGCGGGTGGATAAAAAGGATGCGTGAAAGGATCGTAAAGGAGCCCGAGAAGTTCCAGGATTACGTGGAGGAGTACGGGCAGTTTTATCGGAATGTAGGCCATCGGATAGACGAGGGGGATTTTATCCCATGGAAGCTCTGCGTCCCAAGCAGTTTGAGGGCCAGAGTGATGAGGGAGTGTCACGACGCTCCCACGGCCGGACATCAAGGAGTGAGGAAAACGGCAGCACGACTTGCGCAAAGGTACTATTGGCCGGGCATGTTCCGAGATGCCGCCGTGAGGTGTTGCGAAACGTGCCAAAGATTCAAATGCGTGCAACAAAAACCGGCCGGGCATATGCTCACCAGGCAGGTGGCGGAGCCAATGGCGGTCTTGTGCGCAGACTTCGTCGGACCTTTGCCTCGTTCCAAGCGTGGGAACACAATGCTGTTGGTGTTCCACGACGCTTTCGCTAAATGGGTGGAGCTGGTGCCATTGAGGAGAGCCACTACCGCTCTGCTACAACTGGCGTTCCGGGAACGTATACCCAGCAGATTTGGAGTACCCAGGACATTCGTTTGCGACAACGGTGTACAATTTGCAAGCAGAAGTTTCAAGGTGTTCATGGAATTCCTGGGGGTGACACTCCAGTACACAGCACACACACATCAGCTGTCGAACGCGGTGGAAGGATTCGCGGCGAAACTGGCGCCCAAATTCGACGGCCCTCACAAGGTCGTTAAGTTCCTATCTTCCAACGTGGTGCGCCTGACGAAGAAGGGCGAACGCAAGAGAAGGGTGGCCAACATTGCGCAGTTGAAGCCATTTCATCAAGGAGATGAGGAAATCGACATGATCCCGGAAACCGAGACCGGGGAAACGGGGAACGAGGAGCAAACCTCGCTGTCCCCGAGGATGATGACGAAAATGCTAACACTAACGCAGTAGTTAGAGGGCCATTTCGGTCATTAACCCGGACAAAAACGGAAGACTAAAAAAAAAACTCTGAACTTACAGGGAAGTAATAATATGGAGGAAGTCATCGAGATCAGCAGCGATGACGAGGGCTCGGTCCGAGGCATGGAGCCGTTCTCCCAGGAGAAGCGCGGAGTCGGCAAAGGGACCCGAGGCTCGGTAGGGAGTACTACCGTCACCAAGAGGAGCGGGCGCACACGGTCCTCCGCTCGACAGTGAACGTAGCAACCCGTATGGACGGCCTCATACAGCTAATACAGGCCAAATACAAGACAGTGTATATCCATGTAACCAGGGGGGGAACAACGCCACCACTCATGGAGGAGCGCCATCTCCGCCCCGCCCGCCGGGCAGCCCGGAGTCGGATGCACAGAGATGTGCGGAAGACGGAGCCTCGTCAAGATGGACGACTCCGACGCCATGGACGGCGAGCAAGAAGGAAGAAACCCCGGCTGGAGAGATGGGCGACAGATCCCCGTCACGGGGGTGGGACGGCGGCAGGAGCGTTGTCCCTCCGTCGATAAGCCCGCCCCGGAGACCGCGGCGCGGGATGGTGAGGAAGGGGAGCACTTGAAGGGGAGGTGTGATGAAACAGTTCGGGTCGAAGACACGAGCCCTGAGGAGAATGGCACCATAAACCCCATTCCCCAGCGCCAAACTAGCGTCGACGTTAAGAAGGACCGACAGCCGGGATCTGCCAGGGTAACGCTGCGATATACGCCGGGCACGGTCGAAAACCGACGCCTATCATGCGCGTCTCAGTCCAGCGCAGAGTGCCCGAAGGGTCATGGCCAAGCGGCCGAGCGTAGGAATCGTCGGCGACGACAAAGAGGACGACCAATGTCCGAACGCAAATCGGACCCCCGCAACCCCACCAGTCCCTATCGGCTGGAGGGTACACACTGCCGGCATCGAGCTGAGCGCGGAGGTGATCCAGCTCATGAGGCGGGAGGTGGAGACGCGTAGACGGCGGCACAGGAGGACCCGCTACCGGGTCGCGGCGGGGGAACAGGCCTATACGGTGACCGTCAACTTATAGGGGGGCGTAATAATTTCCCTGTCGAAGTAAGGGGGGGTGTAAGGTGGCCTTTTTTGCCACCTTACATGTTTGTAGGCAATAAGCAGATATATTGAAATGAAGTAGAGTTTTTTAGTTATGGTGAGCAGGATTTGAATTTCGAGGCATATTTTGACTTTTGTAGCGATTAAGGGAATACATTGAAATGAAATAGAATTTTGTTGTTATGGATTTTGTAGTTGTTAAGGTTATATCTTGAAGTCATTGTTTATATTATAGTACATAAGTTGATATTATTTTTTGGTAGAGATTAAGTTAGGCAATAAGTAGAATAAGCATTAGTTTGTAAGATAGCGCTAAGTAGTTAATAAGTAGGTATAAGTGCCATAGCAATTAACTTTAGAAAGTAAGAAAAATTCAAATTAGTGGGCGGGCACGCGATCAGCAATGCAACCGTGCAGTTTGAAAGCTCGCGGTGGTGAATTGCATTGCTGGTCGCGTGGTGAAATCTGCAGAGCGGCAGAAGAGGATTGAAAGCAGATTTCAATTAGTCTGGAGCTCTCGATGTGAGCGGACGCGTCTAAAAGAACGAAAGAAAAGTCGATTGGCAGATATAAGGTCGCGAGATTATAGGGTTAATAAAGTAAGAACATGCACGTAGAGCTGTTTGCGTATTTATTCGTAGTTAATTTACTAATCAGTTTACTAGCTTACTAATCATAACCAACTGTAATAACACTAACAGGTAGTTGGAACGAGGTCACGACCCGTTCGCCAGAAGGTTAAAACTCTGGCATTGAAAAATCGCGTAGTCTAAAGTGAACGCCAGCGGCAACGCTAGGCGTTGCTCGATCCGCGGTCTACCAATCGTAGTGGCCCCACTAACTCCCCACAGCACGCCTTCGCAACCCCGACCCCAGCAATCTAGAGTGCGCTTGATCGCGCCACTCGAACGCTGCCGCCTTCCCGCGTGCAAACGCGTGGGCGTGGTCGGCGAGTTCAGGCCGCGTGGTCGCTTAACATATAACGATTCCCCCACCCTCTCCTATTTCTCTAACTACGTACAGTCCTGTACTAACTTATAAATTTACAATTGAAATATCAGTTCTCCGAAGGGTTCAGAGGATTTCCTAGTCGAGCAGTCTCGACTAGAGCTTTCTTACTTGTTATACCCTGAACCTATTGAAAATGGGAAATCAGGGTATAGTGGTTTTGTTAAAAGTACATATGTAACAGGGAGAAGGAGGCGTGGCAGACCCCACAAAGTATATATATTCTTGATCAGTGCGACGAACTGAGTCGATTTAGCCCTGTCCATCTGTCTGTCCGTCAGTCCGTCCATCCGTCCGTATGTATGAACGCGTCGATTTCAGAAGATATAAGAGCTAGAGACTTGAACTTTTTTTTTAAATGACCGTATATACAGCGCGGATATCGAGTTTATCACCAAAAATCGATAACTCGTCCCTTTATTTTTATACTCATTCACGAAGTGAATTATTATACTCATTCACGAAGTGAATTAGTATATTGGTTTTGTGCAATGTCCGTCTTGCTGTCCGTCCGTCTGTCCATCTGTCGCAGTTTATTTCGCTGCTATTGAAGCTAGAGACTTGAAATTTGGAACACATACTCGTGTATAACTCCGATTTATAAAGTGTTAAAATTTTCCCGATCCGCCCACTAGGGGCGTGGCAAATCGGAAAATGCATTCTCCGAAACCATGATAGTTGAAGAGCTAGAAAGCTGAAATTTGGTATGTAGGTCCGCGTCGACCATCCAAGTCCATCAAGCTATGGCGGATATATCTACGCCCATTGGGGACGTGGCAAATCGGATAAAACTGTATCTCCGGAAGTCATAAAGCTAGAAAGTTGAAATTTTGCACGTGAGCTAATGTTATGATTCTATAATGACTGATGAAAATTTTTTATGTTTACGCCCACTAGGGGCGTGGCAAATCGGACCTGAAATATAGTGATTTTTCAAATATTGCTATATTTTAGGTACTATTGATGCTAGAGACCTGAAATTTGGTAGATATACGCGGTAGATAACTAAAACGAATTTAACCGGCGCCTCTGCCGACAGCGCTACCGCCTGCTTTCAACAACAGTAAATAAAACGAAATGACATTCTTGTTATGAAAAGCTAGAGCAGCGGTTAAAAACTTCAAGAACAATGCAAAAACAAATCAGTCGCATTTGAGATTCTTAGAACACACTAGAGTACGCATTTATGTGTATATACACACACACATACACATAAAAGTGAGCGAGTGTATAAGAAGGCTGGAATGCTTGATGCTATGCGAGCAGACTTATGTGCATCTGTATGTATATATGTATATACATTATATACATACATATATGCGTATATGCTATGAGGGCTATTTAAGAAGAAACAAATTTAAACTTATAAAATTGTTCGATTAAGAAAATGAAAAGTATTAAGTACCCTTTATTAAAGCTCGCACCTTCCCAATAAGATATCTATTATATAATAAAACAAGTAAGAAAACTCTAGTCGAGAGTGCTCGACTACGAGATACCCTGAACCCTTCAAGCAACAGCCATTTCAATCATTTTTAGCGTCTCTCTGCTTACACAAACACACACATACACACGCAAACACACATACATAGACACCCATAGGCGCGCACGCATGGGCTGCAGTGTGGGCTTACTATGGGAACTTAATTGTTTAATAACTTTTTTTCTGGACGTACGTTCTCCATGAAACTTTCAGATTGTGGTTTGATCATTACTATGTGTATAATTGCCAAAGCTCAAGTCTCTAGTATTTGAAATACGCCTTTTACAAACTTATGGGTGAGGGGGTGGATATAAGGGTGGGGGGTGAAATTGAACAAAAATCGAAATTCTATAACGTACATATCAATCTACATTTAAAATTTGGATACTCTAGCTCTAAAGATGTAGGAGATATAATTTTATAACTGCATTTCGATAAGGTTTTTGATCGATAAAAAAATAACGGGATGAGTTATCGATTTTTAGTGATAAACTCGATATCCGCGTGCTATATACGAGCATTTTAAAAAAAAGTTGAAGTCTCTAGCTTCTATATCTTCGGAAATCGACCCGTTCAATCATACGGACAGACAGACGGACAGGATTAAATCGACTCAGTTCGTCGCCCTGATCAAGAATATATATACTTTATGGGGTCTGCCACGCCTCCTTCTGCCTGTTACATACATTTCAACAAAAACATTATACCCTGATTTCCCATTTTCAATGGGTTCAGGGCATAAAAAAAACAAAATATGTATGAAAAAAAAAAAAACAAACATAATATTGAAATAGCTTTGAATCTCTGCTATTTTAACATAACCCGCGTCACCTTTAGCACCCAAGCCTTGCTGACTATATGGTAGCTAGAATACAATAACGTAATAATAGACAAAACTACAGTAACAGCTAGATAATCCATAAATCAATCGGAATTCTTAGAAAATGCAAAAAGGCGCGTTTTTGTCTGTACGCATAGAATAAACAATGAGTGTGTGCACATGTATTAGAATATCGCGCTGATCTGCTGCTAGCTTGGAACCGGTATCCAAAATATACAAAAATCAAAATTGTATAAAATTGATTTGACGATCCTAGTTCTAAAGATGTACTAGATATAAATGGCAATAGCTATCGATGATTTTTTTAATTATAATGGGATCAACGCTTGGGCTGTGAATGAGTATTCTGCAATCGGTATCGCCCGACTGCAACGTTCTTACTGGTTTTTATTATAAAATAGATATTTTATTGGGAAGGTGCGAGCTTTAATGAAGGGCATTTAATACTTTTCTTAATTGAACACTTTTATAAGTTTAAAATTGTTTCTTCTTAAGTAGCCCTGATAACATATACGCATATTTGTATGTATGTATATAATGTATTTTTGGGACATCGATAGAGGATGTTACCAGTAACTCAACTATCCAAATTTGAAGCTTCTAGCTCTTAAACTGTAGGAGATATCAGCTTTTCGGTTTGCCACGCCCCTTTTGGGCGGACATATATCCACCCTAACTCGTTGGACTTTGGTTGTCACCCCGCATATATATAGCGAATTTCAGGTCTCTAGCATAAATAGTGCCTAAACTTTAGCAACATTTTAAAAATCACCACGCCCCTAGTGGGCGTAAACATAAAATTTTGTCATCAGTCATTATAGAATCATAACATTAGCTCAACTTTTTAGCTTTATGACTTTCGGAGATACAGTTATATCTGATTTGACACGCCCCCAATGGGCGTAGATATATCCGTCATAGCTTGATGGACTTGGGTGGTCGACGCGGACATACATAATTAATTTCAGCTTTCTAGCTCTTCAACTAACATGGTTTCTGGTATATCGGAAAATGCATTTTCCGATTTGCCCCGCCCTTAGTGGGCGGTTATACACGAGTATGTGTTCAAAATTTCAAGTCTCTAGCTTCAATAGCGGTGAAATGAACTGCGTTCATACGGACAGCAAGACGGACGTTGCACAAAACCAATATACTAATTCACTTCGTGAATGAGTATAAAAAGGCAACCCCTAAAGTATGCTATATAAACAGTATTCAAAATAAATTAATTTATAATTCTCAACTGGTTTTAGCTGTAGCTCAATGGACTACTGCATATTTGACTGCCCGAAGTTATCGCTTCTCGGCCTTATGGCTAAGATCAAAGTGTAGTATCTGTTCTTATCAGCTTAACATCTGATAGTTTCTCCATTGGAGAACAACAAATGTTAAACTGATTTTTGGAATCGGACGGAGTGCTAGGGGCTTGCTCCACCTCTGTCACGGGTTGGCCCGGCATTGCAGTATCGCCGGGATTTCGGCCCAATTTACTAATACATTCATTTTGTTCTTTGATGTGAAAAATTCGTATATTGGCAATCTGGCTTTTAACGACAGTGAATTATTGTAAAAGTCATTCACCAGTATTATACATACCAGTGCTGCCAACTCTTCCGGACAAGAAAATGCTAAATTAACCTTTCAAACCTGCTAGAAACGTCTAGATCAAATTCAAGAATAGCCAGAAAAATAGTCATTTTATTTTTTATGAACTATATATTTATGAATTATATTTTCATTCGAAAAATAATACACAATTATTGAGTTCAATAAAATCAGTTTTCTCCTCTGCAGTATATGCATTAATTGTGCCAATAATATTTAAGTATTTTGAAGGCACACTTCAAAATTGTGGCAACATTTATTAGATCTTCGCAATCCATAACTGTAAATAAAAAATCCATCCATCCAATTATTATTTACCGTATGTGTAAAATCGAATTAAGCGTACCAATGTTCATTGAGTTCCTCAGCTTCGATTTTACAATGTTCATCTGGCTAAACACTCGCTCGACTTCCGCGTTTGACCACGGCAGCGACAGTAGCTTAAGCACAAAAAAGCCTAACGCGGTTTCTGTTTGTATTGAATTTTTGGCATTTTATTTTGCAGATTCTGTCGCGTCTTTAGCGACATTTCAAAAATGGTGAAATTCTTACTAGAGATGGAAGAATATACAATAGGGCTGCAACGATATATTGTAGTGCAACAGCTGATGTTGATGATATCACCTTTCATAATTTGAAGTAGTGCTACCAGAATTAAAAAAAAAAAAAATGCTAAAAAGTGCCAGTTTTATTTCTAAACAAGTAAGAAAGCTCTAGTCGAGACTGCTCGACTAGGAAATACCCTGAACCCTCCGTGCTGATGTTCCAATCATTCTGCACTCATACATACACATGCATCCACCCCCACGCATAGGCCCGCGCTCTGCTAACTGCGCAGTAAGCAGCGACTGCGCTTGGGCTGCGCTGCAGTGTGGGCAATATTATGAGAATTTATTTGTTGAATAATTTCATTTGTAGACGTACAATCTTAATGAAACTTTCAGAACGTAATCATTATGTGTAAATGTGTGTACATTCCAAAGCACAAGTCTCTAGTACTTGATATACGTTTTTTACAAATTTGGGGCGAAGGGGGCGTGGTATCCAAAATCTGTAAATTACAAAATGTGTGTGCCCATCAAATGTATATACACAGTAAATCTGAAGTCTCTAGGTCTAATAGTGTTCAAATTAGGCTGAAAAAACAATATACATTTATCGATTATCCTCGATAAAAAAGATATCGAATGAGTTATCGAAAAAATATGATAAACTCATACTGCGTATGATATACACGAGTATGCATACAAAATTTCAGCTCTCTAGCTCCTTTAACTTCTGAGATCGACGCACTCATACGGACGGACGGACGGACAGACGGACAGGGCTATATCGACTCAGCTCATCGTCCTGATCAAGAATATATATACTTTATGGGGTCTGCGATGATTCCTTCTGCCTGTTACATACTTTTCACAAAACCATTATACCCTGATTTCCCATTTTCAATGGGTTCAGGGTATAAAAATGCCACATTTCCCGCCACCAGCTAGCTTACAATTTTTCCTGCAATTGGCAATTGAAAAAGGCCAGATCTGGCTACTAAATGGCTAAGTTGGAAGCCCTGTTGATGATGCTCAATATAATCAGCAAATTCATCTTCTGCTGCTGTCATGTCAGTAGTAGTAATACTTACTGTAGGAAAATGTTTCATAATATTTTTGCATGCATTTATTATAGTATCCTTTTCAGTGTCTGTGAACTGCTTGAATTTGTTTGGGGGGGGGGGGGGAATAGAAAAAAGGTTATGTTGTGAACAGGGACCGCAAATAAGTGTTACGCATTTTAAAAAAATTGAGGCTCAAAAGAATTCCCAAGTACAGAGAGGAAAACACACATAAGGATTTTTTGTTATGGCAAATTCAAAAATAGGATAAACTTTTATTTGTAATTTATTATTAAAAAATTATTTTTAATTATTAAAATTGATTTTTATGATAAAAATCAAAAATAATTATTTCAGAACCATTTTTATATAAAAATCAAATCATAACTCTTATTTTTGATTTTTATTATAAAAATAAAAAATAAGAGTTATGGCTTAACTTTTATTATAAAAATTGAATTGCAATATCTTTGAAAGTAAAGGAGCTAGATCATATATCGGCTTATATATATGATCTACGCATTATTACCTTTCAGATGATATACAATATGTATGTAAATATGTACATGTGTATGTTAAGACATATATATAATTATCGTAATCGATTTCACAGATTTTGTTTACTTTATTTAAATTGGGAAGAATTAAATGTATGGTTGGCCGTTGAGAAGCTTCAATTTTTTTTTGACACAGTTTCAAAAGCTTCTAGGATACGGACTATGCTACATACCTCACATTAATTTCTTCAATTCGGCCTATTTGATTTTTATCCCTTAATATGGTTGTTATTTCAATCCAATTAACTTCAATTGATTTTAATAGGTAATAGACTGTATTCCAGCGAGTAGGACAAAAGCTTTTTAAAGATAATCCTAATGAAAAGTTCATACCCGATTTCATGAAATACTTTACAAGCTTCGTACAAATGCTGACAATATTTCCTACCGCGGGGACAGTATCAATAGCTTTCTCTACAGCATTGTTAAATAGATGGTTAGCGCAATTAATTTTTTCAACGATCGGTTTCAATTACGGGATTATCCAATTCTAAATCGCATCCGAAGGATTTATATTTTTGTATTTCGGCTTTTATTGGGCCAAAATGTGACTCATAAAATGTTATAATATTTCGGAATATTGTTGTTGGGTGTGGCAGTAATTTATCTACGTCGACATTGGAACCAAACGTTGCGCCAACATTAATTAAAAATGATGAAAACTTTTTTAGACCAGAATCGGGTATCATTTTAAGAGGGCGACAGTTTTTAATAACCCATTCAGTTGCGATAGTTACACATTTCTGTTTTGTTTCAGCATTTACTTCGATAACTAAAGATTTGCGTATTTTTTCGCGTTCACTTTATAACATTTATTTTTGACCAAATTCGACGTGCTTCCTGTTAACTTAAAAACAGAATAACACATCTTAAAGGCTAAAGTGTCAGCCAATTGCGTTCCATTTTCATTTTCAATTACTGAGAAATAATTCCACACTTCGCTACGACCTCTCTTCGCAGTCAGTTTATATACAGTGGACCAATAATGTCTTCGTACAGCAGCAACTTTTTTCTTTGGGAACGAAAAAGACATATAAAAAGTTAAAAACTAGTTAAAGTTTTGATGCATTTTAATTATCTTATATATTCATCTTAATTTACAAGAAGAATTAGGTCAATATGTTGTTTAGTTTAGTAGTTATAACTAAAAGTACATAAAAAGTATATATATTCTTGATCAGGACGATGAGCTGAGTCGATTTAGTCCTGTCTGTCCGTCCGGCCGTCCGTCCGTATGAGTGCGTCGATCTCAGAAGTTATAAGAGCTAGAGAGCTGAAAATTTGTATGCATACTCGTGTATACCATACGCAGTACGAGTTTATCATATTTTTTCGATAACTCATTCGATATCTTTTCTATCGAGGATAATCGATAAATTGATATTGTTTTTTCAGCCCTATTTGAACACTATTAGACCTAGAGACTTCAGATTTACTGTGTATATACATTTGATGGATACACACATTTTGTAATTTACAGATTTTGGATATCACGCCCCCTTCGCCCCAAATTTGTAAAAAACGTATATTAAGTACTTGAGACTTGTGCTTTGGAATATACACACATTTATACATTATGAATATGTTCTGAAAGTTTCATTAAGATTGTACGTCTACAAACGAAATTATTCAACTAATAAATTCTCATAATATTGCCCATACCGCAGCGCAGCCCAAGCGCAGTCGCTGCTGCGCAGTTAGCAGAGCACGGGCCTATGCGTGCAGGTGAGTGCATGTGTATGTGTGTGCTTAGAAGAACTGCAGAATGGTTGGAACATCAGCATGGAGGGTTCAGGGTATCTATTAGTCGAGCAGTCTCGACGAGAGTCTACTTACTTGTTTTAATAAAAAGTTGGCAACACTGGCCACCATCGATGTTTGCGCGGAATATTCAAAACTATTGCTTTGTGTGAAATTGTTTATATTCTTTCAGGATACAGAGCCTCTGGCTGGTCCTCGATGGTTACCTCATTCAAAGTTTTATGTAATTCGCAGATGAGTGGATTAATAATTGAAATAGTAACATTTTTATAAATGGAAATAGTAACGATTGCATCGTGAAATGGCTTAAGAATTTTAATAAATTCTTTTATTATGGATATCTCATCAGCAAAAAAAGGTTGCAGGGCTTTTGGAATGCAATGGAGTGTGCTTGAAATGTGTTCGTTAGAAAGTATAATCCGTTCTAGCATTTGAAACGCACTACTCCATCTGGTAGCCACCTCCTGGATTAGATCATATGGATTAGCGACACCTTGAGATTTTTTAAACTTTTCATAAGCTATAGTGCTACTTTTAAAAAATGCCACAATACGCTTGCATTTGGTCAAAATTTGTGACACAAATGGTTGTTATTAGTAAAAAGTGGCCAAAAATGAGGTGTCTACGACCGGTGGGGCGTGGCAAATTTGCAAAAAAATGCATTTTCTACAGTATTAGAACTAATTTTAGCTACTAAATTGCTGACGGGATGTGAATTAGTATTCCACAGTTGGTAACGCCCGACTGCAACGTTTTACTTGTTGGTGTTTGCGCGAGATGTCCAAGTGTCAGTTGTTATATATCAATATTTTATATTACTCAGCACTTCTTTTAACTTTTCCACAGAACTTTCATAAATGTTTTTTTATCAAAATGTCCTTCAAGTATCTCCGGCTGGGTAAAATATATTTTTGATCCAAATTACGAACAAATGCTCTAAATCCAATCATTTTCCCCACACTAAATAGCTGCAAATCAAGCGCAATCATCTTAGCCAGTGTATTATCAATACATGTCTTTTTCGCCGATTTGGGGCGTATGTTTCGCTACGTGAAAGATATTGGTCCAATTTTGGAGCAGTTGTTTCAACGTGGTCTCCTACCACCAAGGAATGCACGCGCCTTATGTGTTCCATCATATTGGAATTGTTGCCGCTTGTACGGTACTCTTTAACGCAATGACGGCATTTGGCAAACATGTTTCTTAGTTTGTCAAAATGTGACCAAAATTCTAATGTTTTTTTTTTCGTTTTGTGCTAGGCTCATTGCAATTGGATTCAGTCAATGCATTTGAAGAAGCAATTGTAGTGGAGACATTGCAGGCTTTACCTAAAATGTGAAAAATACGTTCAGGTTAGAAAAGAGCAAATTTTTATTAACGTAATGTACACGACAAACTTGCCCATTTTGAAGACGAACTACCAAGTAAAACAATGTAGGTACGCTATGCTTGTCACCTACTTACAAAATTAGCAACAAAATAGATCAAGCACGCAAAAAATAAATATTTTATTACAAAAGAAAATTTCACCACTTACATGTGTTTTATTTGTTACTCAAAGCGGCGAGATATCGGTATCGACAAAAATCCATCAATATATCATAAAAATTGAAATCCATCGATATAATCGATGGTTTCCCAGCTCTACAACGAGCTATGGTGAATATATCTATACCTATTGGGGGCGTGGCAAATGGGATAAAATTATATCTCCTAAGTTTTAAAGCTAGAACGTTAAAATGTTTCACGTGAGCTACTCTAATGATTTTATAAACTGATGAAAAAATTATATATGTACGCCCACTAGGGGCGTGGCAAATCGGACCTGAAGATATAGTGATTTTTCAAATTTTGCTAAATTTTAGGCACTATTTATGCTATATATATGCGGGGTGACAACCCACGTCCAACGAGCTAGGGTGGATATATGTCCGCCCAAAGGGGGCGTGGCAAACCGCAAAAGCTTATATCTCCTACAGTATAAGAGCTAGAAGCTTCAAATTTGGATAGTTGAGTTACTGGTAATCTCTTCTATCGCTGCCCCAAAAATAATTATTACGCCTTTTTAGGGCCGTGACATTTCTATAGGATTTAAGTCCGGATATCGAGCAGGTTATGACATTGTGGTGATTTTCAACTTCTGAACCATGAAACATGTATGGCCGCATTATTAATATGAAATTTTGAAACTAAGTTTATTTAGTAGTTACAATTTAATTCTACGGAACAAAAAATTATAATAAAACAAGTAAGAAAGCTCTAGTCGAGACAGCTCGACTACGAGATCCCCTGAGCCCTTCAAGCAACAGCCATTTCAATCATTTTTAGCGTCTCTCTGCTTACACAAACACACACATACACACGCAAACACACATACATAGACACACATAGGCGCGCACGCATGGGCTGCAGTGTCGGCTTACTATGGGAACTTAATTGTTTAAAAACTTTTTTTACGTTCTTCGTGAAACTTTTAGATTATGAATAAATATATCGTTACTATGCGTGTACATATGTACCGAAGCTCAAGTCTCTAGTATTTGAAATACGCCTTTTACAAACTTATCGGTGAGGGGGTGGATATAGGGGTGGGGGGTGAAATTGAACAAAAATCGAAATTCTATAACGTACATATCAATCTACATTTAAAATTTGGATACTCTAGTTCTAAAGATGTAGGAGATATAATTTTATAACTGCATTTCGATAGGGTTTTTGACCAATAAAAAAATAACGGGACGAGTTATCGATTTTTGGTGATAAACTCGATATGCGCGCTGTATATACGGTCATTTTAAAAAAAATCTTATATCTTCTGAAATCGACGCGTTCAAACATACGGACAGACAGACAGACGGACAGGGCTAAATCGACTCAGCTCGTCGCCCTGATCAAGAATATATATACTTTGTGGGGTCTGCCAAGCCTCCTTCTGCCTGTTACATACATTTCAACAAAACCATTATACCCTGATTTCCCATTTTCAATGGGTTCAGGGTATAACAAGTAAGAACGTTGCAGTCGGGCGATACCGATTGTAGAATACTCATTCACAGCCCAAGTGTTGATCCCATTATAATTAAAAAAATCATCGATAGCTATTGCCGTTTATATCTAGTACATCTTTAGAACTAGGATCGTCAAATCAATTTTATACAATTTTGATTTTTGTATATTTTGGATACCGGTTCCAAGCTAGCAGCAGATCAGCGCGATTTTCTAATACATGTGCACAAACTCATTGTTTATTCTATGCGTATAGACAAAAGCGCGCCTTTCTTGATATTCTAAGAATTGCGAATGATTTCTGGATTTTCTAGCTGTTACTGTAGTTTTGTCAGATGATGCTCTGTTATTACGTTATTATATTTTAGCTACCATATGGTCAAGCAAGGCAATAGCGTGGGTGCTAAAGGCGACGTGAATTATGTTGTTTTTGTTATAAAATAGATATTTTATTGGGAAGGTGCGAGCTTTAATGAAGGGCACTTAATACTATTCTTTTTCTTAATCGACCAATTTTATAAGTTTAAATTTGTTTCTTCTTAAATAGCCCTCATAATATATACAGATACACATAAGTCTGCTCGCATAGCATCAAGCATTCCAGCCTTCTTATACACGCGCTCACTTTTATGTGTGTATGTACACATAAATGCGTACTCTAGCGTGTTCTAAGAATCTCAAATGCGACTGATTTGTTTTTGCATTGTTCTTGAAGTTTTCAACCGCTACTCTGGCTTTTCTTTGCTATAAGGCGTCAAACAAGAATGTCATTTCGTTTTATTTACTTATGAAAGCAAGCGGTAGCGATGTCGGCAGAGGCGCCGGTTTAATTCGGTTTAGTTATTTTGACAAACATGCTATTTGGCTTGGGTGCGAGTTCAAATCCCGCGGAAAACTCTTTTTTGTAAATTGCAAATTTTTGTTATTTTAGCTTCTTTTATATTTTTTAATTTTATAAAAATGTTTACTTCCGTGTTATCAATGCCTATTAAGCCTATTTGTATATACATGTACATACATAGATGGCTCACGCATATAAATATCGCAATTTGATACTTCAAATGCGGATTGCCACGCCCCTAGTGGCCGTAGACGCCTCATTTTTGGCCTGTTCTTAGAACGAGCTAACGGTAACGTACATATCAAATTTGAATGCTTACGCTCCAAAAATGTGAAAATTACAGGGTATTTTTCGATATGCCACGCCCCAAAGAGGCGTAACGATTATTTTTTGGACATCGATAGAGGATGTTACTAGTAACTCAACTATCCAAATTTGAAGCATCTAACTCTTAAACAATAGGAGATATAAGCATTTCGGGGTTTGCCACGCCCCCTTTGGGCGGACATATACAGCTCGTTGAACTTGGGTTGTCACCCCGCGTATAGATACCAAATTTCATGTCACTAGCATCAATAGTGCCTAAAATATAGCAATATTTGAAAAATCACTATATTTCAGGTCCGATTTGCCACGTCCCTAGTGGGCGTAAACATAAAAAATTTTCATCAGTCATTATAGAATCATAACATTAGCTCACGTGCAAAATTTCAACTTTCTAGCTTTATGACTTCCGGAGATACAGTTTTATCCGATTTGCCACGCCCCCAACGGGCGTAGATATATCCGCTATAGCTTGATGGACTTGGATGGTCGACGCGGACCTACATACCAAATTTCAGCTTTCTAGCTCTGCAACTAACATGGTTTCTGGTATATCGGAAAAGTCATTTTCCGATTTGCCACGCCCCTAGTGGGCGGATCGGGAAAATTTTAACAGTTTATAAATCGGACTTATACACGAGTATGTGTTCCAAATTTCAAGTCTCTAGCTTCAATAGCAGCGAAATGAACTGCGACAGATGGACAGACGGACGGACAGCAAGACGTTAATTGCACAAAACCAATATACTAATTCACTTCGTGAATGAGTATAACAACTAAGAAAGCTCTAGTCTAGACTGCTCGACTAGGAAGTCCCCTGAACCCTTCGGAGAACTGATATTTCAGTAATTCTTTGCGTCTTTCTGCTTACAAAAGAAAAACACACATGCATAGAAACACACATAGACACACATAGCCGCGCACGCATAAACACGCATGGGCAGTGTGGGCTTACCATGGGAACTTAATTGTTTAATAATATTTTTTGTGGACGTACGTTCTTCATGAAACTTTTATGGTTGAGGGGGTGGATATAGGGGTGGGGGGTAAAATTGAACAAAAATCGAAATTCTATATATTCTATATATATATCTACATATGAATCTACATTTAAAATTTGGAGACTCTAGCTATAAAGATGTAGGTGATATAATTTTATAACTGACTTTCGATAAGACTTTTTATCGATAAAAAAATAACGAGATGAGTTATCGATTTTTGGTGATAAGCACGATATCCGCGCTGTATATACATACGGTCATTTTAAAAAAAAGTTGAAGTCTCTAGCTTCTATATCTTCTGAGATCGACGCGTTCATACATAAGGACGGATGGACAGGGCTGATCAAGAATATATATACTTTATGGGGTACACACATATGACATATGATTATGTTCTGAAAGTTACATTAAGATTGTACGTCCATAAACGTAATTATTTAACAAATAAATTCTTATAATATTTCCCACACTTCAGCGCACCCCAAGCACAGTCGCTGCTTACTGCGCAGTTAGCAGAGCACGGGCCTATGCGTGCGGGTGGATGCATGTGTATGTATGTGTGCTTAAAAGAACTGCAGAATGATTGGACCATCGACTAGAGTCTTCTTACTTCTTTATTTACTGGTACACATTCATATTGCGCAAACCAATCCGATTTATTTCGACCCCTTTAGACTTAGTTCTTCTGTTTATCTAATTTTGTAAAATTTGTAGTCAAGTTTTTACTTCACATCATTTCCTAGCGCGTGCGAATGGGATAGTGCAAAAATTCACAGTGGAATTAATTGTTCTTTTAAGAAAGAAAAAAGTCATTTTTTTTTTAAGTAAAGCCTATAGATTTTCTATGGGATTTAGACCTGGACTTTGTGCAGGTCACTCCATTATCAAAAATTGATGTCTGTTGAGCCAATTCTTGACGATTTTAGCTTTGTGCTTGGGGTCATTGTCCTGCTAAACACTACTTCTTCTGCGGGATGCGCACTATCATGCACAAAATCTGGTAGGTAAGTCTTCAAAATATTAAGATAGTCTTCCTTCTTCATAATTCCATCTAACTTCCACCATGTGAACAAGCCCCATACGATCAGGCCACTCCACTATGTTTCATGGTTATTTTGATCTGATGATTTCGCAGCTTTTTATGTTTGCGATGCCAATATTATTCCTTTCCGTCAGACTGGTAACGATTTATTTTGGTCTTATCTAACCAAATATCCCTCTTCCGATCGTAAATTTTTATGGTCTATGCAGAATTTGAGGCGAGCAGCAATATTTTTGTACGGCAGAGCTGGATTCTTCTGCTTTATTGACGCTCGTAGTTCAATTCTACGAAGAGCTCGCCGTGCAGTCCACTTATCTACGGGCTTGTTAATGGCGATACAGTCCTACTTTTGGTGTTGTCTTTGGATTAGTGATTATGATACGCTCATTAGCTCTTGCATCTCTGTTCGTTAAGAGAGACTTTGCTTGCTCAGGAACAGTAATATTTCGCCGTTTTCGAACTGATTTTGCAATTGCCCGCGCAGAATCATTATCTTTTGCCATTTAAATAATTTTATGTTCTCAAACTAGCGGTATTTTCTTAATTTTTGCTCGAAAATGTTAAACACTACTAAAATTTTTTATTCTTTACATTTTTAGTAAAGCTGTATGCTTCTTTAAATTTGTAACCATTGCAAATGGTGGGATTTCCCCTTTTTATACCCTGAACCCATTTTAAATGGGAAATCAGGGTATAATGGTTTTGTGAAAAGTATGTAACAGGCAGAAGGAATCATCGCAGACCCCATAAAGTATATATATTCTTGATCAGGGCGATGAGCTGAGTCGATATAGCCCTGTCCGTCCGTCCGTCCGTCCGTATGAGTGCGTCGATCTCAGAAGTTATAAGAGCTAGAGAGCTGAAATTTTGTATGCATACTCGTGTATACCAGACGCAGTACGAGTTTATCATATTTTTTCGATAACTCATTCGATATCTTTTTTATCGAGGATAATCGATAAATTGATATTGTTTTTTCAGCCCTATTTGAACACTATTAGACCTAGAGACTTCGGATTTACTGTGTAAATACATTTGATGGATACACACATTTTGTAATTTTCAGATTTTGGATACCACGCCCCCTTCGCCCCCAATTCGCAAAAAACGTATATCAAGTACTAGAGACTTGTGCTTTGGAATATACACACATTTATACATTATGAATACGTTCTGAAAGTTTCATTAAGATTGTACGTCTACAAACGAAATTATTCAACAAATAAATTCTCATAATATTGCCCATACCGCAGCGCAGCCCAAGCGCAGTCGCTGCTGCGTTATTTTTATCGATAAAAAACCTTATCGAAAGACAGTTATAAAATTATATCTCCTACATCTATAGAGCAAGAGTATCCAAATTTTAAATGTAGGTTGATATGTACGTTATAGAATTTCATTTTAGTTAAATTTCACCCCCCACCCCTATATCCACCCCCTCACCCATAACTTTGTAAAAGACGCAGTTCAAATACTAGAGACTTGAGCCTCGGCACATACACGCATATTAATATATATAGATATAAACAAAATCTCAAAGTTTCATGAAGAACGTACATCCACAAAAAAAGTTATTAAGTATTTAAGTTCCCATAGTAAGCCCACACTGCAGCCCACGCGTGTTTATGCGTGCGCGCCTATGTGTGTTTGTGTGTGTGTGTTTGTATAAGCAGAAAGACGCTAAAAATGATTGTAATGGCTGTTGCTCGAAGGGTTCAGGGGATCTCGTAGTCGAGCAGTCTCCACTAGAGCTTTCTTACTTGTTCATGGTTGATATAGATTTTATTTTTTCGTATTGTGTCAACAAATCAACATTGTAACACAATTGTGTCTGTGCAGACACGTCAAAGCGTGAGCGCAAGTGAACAAAAGCTTAAACAGTTCACTTTTAGCACTGTTTGCTATCAACGAAAGCCTTGAAATTAAACACTTTGATTGATTTTGGTTCATTACCTCGTCTTTGCTCACCCGCTCGTATGACTCATTTTGCGTTCTTCTCGATTGGCGTTAGCAAAGTTAACGATCCTTTTTTTCCGCTAATCCCTCATACCAGCCAAAAAAGACGAGTGAGCCGGTTCACCTTAATGAGCTACTGAGTATAGAAGTTATAATAAAGGGTCTGCTTTGCAGATTTAATTATAAATCGCTCGCACAAGTAAAAGCCGGTGGCAGGCAGAAGCCAATATTCTCGTTTCATGAACATGCACACAAAAAAATTTGTTGGTAACACATAATTATGGCAGCATTTATCATGCCTTTGTAATCCATATCTGTAAGATTTTTCTAAGTTTGTATTAAGAGTTTTTATATGTTTATACAAACGACCCTTATGTTTAAAATAGAGTTTTTATTCCCAATTTGTTGCGTAATTTGCTTTTCACCAAATTCATTTGGCTAAAAATGCGCTCTATTTCCGCATTCGACCACGGTAGGCACATCAACTTAACTGCAAACATAGCTATTTCATGAAATGGGTTGTTATTTCCAGCATCTCTGTAGCTATAGCTATACCTCGACCCAAAATTTAATGGTGTCGATAATAGATTCCCAATTTACGACACGCAGCTTCTCAATTTAAATTAATACACCGTCGATGTTTTTACATACAAAATATTTCAAACATTTAAAAATTCTTTGCCTTTAAAGGGGCTCAAAATATTCTGAGAAGAAAATAAGTTGTTTTTTTCCATTACCTCAAAATTATCAGGTTATCTTAAATAAAATACAAAATCGATATGTGCATTAAAACTTAAATCAACCGTGTTACCTTTCGCGAAGTTCTTTAATAAAATTAACACATGTTAATCTTATTTCCCGATCACGAGAGTTCAGTTGTAGCTCTTCCAATTTTTTTCTCAAATGCATACCCCATATATAAACTCACTTTAGTTAGTCAACTACTTAAATATAAGCGCCCCTCTGCAATTCGAGCCCAAAATCGTTCACAGAATTCTCTAGGTTGTGGTAGGCACACAAATGTATTTTTATACCCTGAACCCATTAAAAATGAGAAATCAGGGTATAATGGTTTTGTTTTATATTCGTTTATTAACAAGTTCCTATAGCTATGTATATTACAAGTAGCATGGTGACTAGGGTAGCGCGCGATGCTTGCGGGATCGCCGTAAAGCATTGCTTCGCAAACACTATGCGCTACCTTAGCCTGGGACAGCTCGTCTTCTTATTCGCTCGTCTCTGCTGAACTCCATCCTCACTGTGGCCGCGAAGGTGCTTATTAGTTCCCAAGCGACCTCCGATTTCAGCATGGTGTTGACTATGCTGTCCGCTCCTTTGGAGCGGGCTACTGCCTCTTCTAGACGATGTCTCTCCAGGAACCGTCCACATTCGAATAGAATGTGTTTGGCGTCTTCCACATGCCCTCGTCCGCACCAAGGGCATTCGTCCTCTTGACCAAAGCGCTTCAAATAGCTTCGGAAGCATCCATGTCCCGAGAGGATCTGAGAAAGATGGAAATTAAGCTCCCCGTGTTTGCGGTTGACCCATGGTTCATGTGCGTCCACCGCCTTTTAACTGAGCTATTCCTGTTCGCCCTGGTAGCGTTGCGTCGCGCAGGCTCGTGTGAACTCCGCTTCACGGCTTCGGCGACCATGTCCTCCAGTGGCACCATGCCGGCTATGACGAGCGCCGCGTCATCGGAGACAGTCCTAAAAGCGCAGCTGACTCTGATTGCTCTTGACCATATTGGCGCAGCATAGAGGATGACAGACCTAATGATGCTCATTAGCTGGAGACGTCGTTGCTGTTTAGGTTCCCGCGTTCTAGAGAGAGCTCTGCAAGAATCAGATGCCTTTTTATGCACATATTCTAAGTGCTCGCAGAAAGTTATTCTAACATGACGCCAAGATACTTAATCGCCCTCTTTGACGCGATGGTGACGCTGCCTATCTTTATGTTGGCAGTATCCACTTTTTTGCGACTGCTTACTAAGACGAGCCCAGCTCCTGTCAAGCAGCTTCCTATGCGATTGATACTTTCGCTGCACATATCCTCTGTATCTTTAAGCTCCTTGCCTATGGCGACGACAGCTACATCATCAGCAAAGCCAATGGTGTGCGCACCTGCTGGTAGTTCCAAGCGCAGTACGCCGTCGTACATGGTATTCCATAGGAGAGGCCCCAGCACTTGGGGTACTCCAGCTGACACTGTACGAGTTTGGGGACCCTCACTCGTGTTGTATACCAGTGTTCTTACTCTGAAGTAGCTCTTTATTGTTTCTTTAAGATATTTAGGGATATTATATTGTGACAGCGCATTCAGTATCATATCCCAACTAGCTGTGTTGAAGGCGTTCTTAACGTCCAGAGTCGCAATAATGCAGTATTGCTTCGTCCGATGCTTCCATCTTGTGCCATGGATGGCGGAAGTGGCCAGACCAACAACTTTGTTTAGCGCGGCCGTTGTTGACCGGGCCTTCCGGAATTCAAATTGATTTGGTGGCAGGCCTCTGGTGCCCATGGTGTCTAACTACTATCTTATATGCCCTGCCCCAAGGGTCATATTCGGCTGAGTCGCACAACTCTAGAAAGCATTCCCTTTTGCTTGCCCGAATGGCTTTCTTCAACTGTCTTCTGGCTACCTGGTAAGCTTTTTCGAAATTCGTAGATCTACCCCGAGCCAGTGATAGCTCCTTCTCTCCTGGATTCAGTTCCGTCGAATGTCACCTATTTGTGCATTCCGCCAATACGTAGGCACACACAAGGTTGACGCAGGTTGGCAGGTGGCTCACCTATTGTGACCAGAAGTGCCGTTTGATCGCTGCCCGTATAGCTATCGCAGTGACTCCATGTTGCTTCCCGAAAGAGGGATAAAGTGACAAAAGTAATGTCAATAAAAGATCGTGGCCAGTGTTGAGCAGTGCAACATCTAGTGTCGCAAAGATCTCCAGTAGGATACGGCCTCTGGCATTTGTTGTGCACACAACTTGTGTGGCTACCCCATTCTAACGCCCATGAGTTAAAATCTCCTGCTATAATGGCCTTCCGACGCCTAGCATCCTCGGCAAGCTCGTCAAGCACCGTTGTGAAATCACTGAGCTGCATGCTGAGGGACAGGTAGCAACTGTACCGCCAAAGGCTACCGTATTGGCCACGTACGAACCCATTAAATGTCTTAACATTCGAAAGTACATTCGTTGAGTTGCCACATGCCGGGCAGCTGTCCTACAGTGATGAGGCCCACTGAGAAAAGCTTCGTGAACGAATACACTTAATTATGATAGTGTTTAGTTTCGTATTGATCTTTATTATTCTGAGCCCGGGCTTATATACCCAGACTCATGTATATTTTCAACCCTTATGCTCGTGCCTGAACATTCTGCGGGGCCCAGAGAGTGTGACATCCAGATAAACCGAGTGTGCCACCATTACCTCGGTCTTTTGCCCAGGTAGCGGTTCCCATGCCAAGTGAAGTCGACTCTCTTTGACGAACTTCCGCGGTTTATAAGTGTCATCATTTGTTGCATTGATATAGCTGCTTGCATCTGTATAGGAAGTTGTCGATCGCTTCATTGTTGCCGAAGCCAAAGCCTCCAAATGGTGGACGTCCTTCCTTTGATGCTGATGTCTTAGAACAGCTACTGCTTCGCTTGTAGTGGTTAAGGTTGTTTCCTTTAATATGTTGCTGCTACTTCCAATTAACTCCTTTTCCGATGTAATTGTACTTTCAGTAGTGGTGGCGCTGCTGTGGTCATCACTGGAGAGTTTAAGTCGATATTGTCGCTGTTCTCTTCAGCTGCACATCCAGCCGCTTTTGCAGTCACCGCAGAAGTTTGCTCCTCCGTCGTACTGCCAACTGTGGGGATGTCATCCATTGGTCGAACTACCAATTGGATATCTTTTGATGTATCTTCAGCGATACTCAACGTCGATGTCGAAGTTGTGGTAGAAATTCCATTTTCGTCCTCATCTTCTTTGCTCTCCGAATCCTTTGTCGGAGTTGGTGGAGCCCAGATCTTCTTTACTGATCTACTTTGTTTTTGTTGTTACTACTTGAACTTTATTACCTTGTTCTGTAGTTTTACTTTTATTTCCTCCCACGTGGAGGCTTGCCGGCGGGCGGAAACCTCACTTTTTGAACACCATTGCATCCAAAGCAGAATGAGATGCTCGAATCTTATCAGCGGTGACCTCGTCTCTGTTATCAGAGGTGCTCACGCAATTGTGGATACTGCCTTCATAATCATTCTTCAGCAGTTCCATGTCCACTAGCTGGTTAACGGCGTTTGCGAATATCTTGCGCTTATACCATTTGGGCATCTCCTTTGAGGAATGATTTCAGGTAGTTCAGCTTCCTTGTGTCGCTGATATCCTTCCTTTTGTGAATCATGTCGGAGAACCAATTGAAGAACGTTGGCCACTCTTTGGGACTTCCATTAAATTGGGGAAGATCCGATTTTGGTAGCTCTGTAGCGTGTTCTTTCATATTGTTAAAGGCACCTAACTTCCTGTTAAGTTTCTTTGACAATATGTAGACTTTAAGTTCTAATGAGTCTATGCAGTCGATTTCATGGGCAGGCATATCATATTTTACGTTGCTTTTTAGAGTTTCCTCCTTTTTGCTGAGCTCTATGTTGGTCTGCACCTCTTCAATGTGCAGCAATACTCTTTGAACTCTTTTGTCCACAAGGTTAACCAAAAACATCTCTTGTTTTGATGTTTTCGGTCTCGTTTCCCAGCTGTAAAGTTGGTCTGTGTCTATGGCGTGATCGGCTACATTTATTCTGATTTCTGCCATTATGCCATCAAATATTTCTCCTTAAATATTGATGGTTGACGACACAGATGTTTGTTTATTTTAGATCCATTGGCTTATCCCGTTTAGAGGTATTTTTGTTTTGATCACCAGGTTGATATTGCTGTGCCTCGTCTCACAGCTTGGGATGGTAAGCCAATGCACAAATCTATAACACTTAGTACTTTACTTTGTACTAATCACGAACATTTTTCCTTGTGGATTCAATCGAAGTATTAAAAATACTTCATCCGGCTTGAAAGACCATGAACGAATATACTTGACTATGATGGTGTTTAGTTTCGTATTGATATTTATTATTCTGAGCCTGGGTTTATATACCCATGTCATGTATACTTTCAACCCTTAAATCTAGTGCGTCTATTGCTGAGTGTGTAAGGCTCAGCATTGGTCTATTACATATTCTTATCTTATCGCAGAGTTTGTAAGGCTCCGCGCTGGTCTATTAGCTATTCATATCCTATCGCTGAGGTTGTAAGGCTCAGCGTTCGTCTCTTACGTAATCTTACTCTGGGTTTGCAAGGGTTGGTGATCATCTGTCTATTTATAGAGTCCGTACATGTAGCCCTTATCTCTTCCCATCGCACTACTTGCTAGTTGTTGAGTGCGTCGGAGGCATGTATACGATCTTCGTATATTCATATGTTCATGCCTGAACGTTACGTCTATACATTTTTATACCCTGAACCCATTGAAAATGGGAAATCAGGGTATAATGTTTTTGTTGAAATGTATGTAACAGGTAGAAGGAGGCGTGGCAGACCCCATAAAGTATATATATTCTTGATCAGGGCGACGAACTGAGTCGATTTAGCCCTGTCCGTCTGTTCGTCCGTCCGTCTGTCCGTATGTTTGAACGCGTCGATTTCAGAAGATATAGAAGCTAGAGACTTCAACTTTTTTTTAAAATGCTCGTATATAGCACGCTGATATCGAGTTTATCACTAAAAATCGATAACTCATCCCGTTATTTTTTTATCGATCAAAAACCTTATCGAAATGCAGTTATAAAATTATATCTCCTACATCTTTAGAGCTAGAGTATCCAAATTTTAAATGTAGATTGATATGTACGTTATAGAATTTCGATTTTTGTTCAATTTCACCCCCCACCCTAATATCCACCCCCTCACCGATAAGTTTGTAAAAGGCGTATTTCAAATACTAGAGACTTGAGCTTTGGCAATTATACACATAGTAATGATCAAACCACAATCTGAAAGTTTCATGGAGAACGTACGTCCAGAAAAAAAAGTTATTTAACAATTAAGTTCCCATAGTAAGCCCACACTGCAGCCCATGCGTGCGCGCCTATGGGTGTCTATGTATGTGTGTTTGCGTGTGTATGTGTGTGTTTGTGTAAGCAGAGAGACGCTAAAAATGATTGAAATGGCTGTTGCTTGAAGGGTTCAGGGGATCTCGTAGTCGAGCACTCTCGACTAGAGTTTTCTTACTTGTTCTCTTATAGTCTGGGCAATGATTTAGGTTAAGCTGAAGAAACCTTAACATTTGGTGGCTTGGTGCTTGCTTTTGTATTGTGACCCATCTCTCCTCACCTAAAACATGCGACCTTGAAATCACACTCACAGCCGCAGTTGGCTGCCATATGACCGTAATCGAAGCACTTGAAACAGCGTTTAGGCTGATCCACGGCTCGGATACGGCATACTACCCACCCTATTCTGATTTTAGATAGCTCGAGCAGGGTTTTCGCTTTCCTAATTGGAAGAGCAACCTTAGCTCTTTGCTGTCCACCATAAGCTGGTCGAAGCGATTTGAAAGCCTCAATGGGGAGTGAGCTATCCTTCAACTTCACCCTAATTGACTCCAAGATATCCTCCTTGGTAGCTAGCTCATCTAGATCACGAATCTCAATCTGAGCCGATTCGGTGAGTGTCTTAACTACCGCTCGGTAAGCCAAAGCTTTGCCTACAGCTTCGTGCAGGGCCTCAGCGCTATACTCCGGTTTCCTACTCAGTTGCAACAGCTGGTCTCCCTTAGCTGTCTTCCTAATGCCCTGAACATCGCATGCCTTGAACATCGTCGCTCTTGACTACGCGAAGCATGTCCGCATAGCTGCAACCACCTACACCTGAAATCGCGATGGCATCACTTCTGGGTCGTTTTTGTAGGGGCTTGCGTCCCTTAACGACCGTCCAGCTGTTCGAATTCGTCTGTCGACCTGCCTGGTTGGATTTATCAGCTGCAGCCCGCAGAGCCATTGGTTCTATTGGGTTTGCTGCGCTGCGCCTAGTCTTTTTCGAGGGAGTCTTTCTCTGCTCGGTGGCAACTTCTCTCGAGCGCTTGGGCGTATTACTACCTGCTGTATCACTAATGCTCGCTGCTTTAGCTTTCTCAACCACTTTCTTGACCGGCGTGGTCTGTATCTCGAAATTTTTAACCGGTCGGTTACAGAACGCTTCTGCCGTCTTGTGGAGACTAACCAGCCTGGCCAGCTCCTCTCTCATTAGGGCATTTATATGCCGCTGACCCCCAATTAAGGAAGACAATCCCTCTAGTGTAACTCCTATCTGAGCAAACGCTTCTTTTAGTGACTTTGGTGCCTGGCTGATTAAAAGTCGACGGATGCGGCAACGCCCTCTGTTGTTGCTGCGGTGATCGCTGCAATGAGGAACGACGTGCGAAAGCTTGCAGCTCGTCCTCCATCATGGCATCCATTTTTGCTCTGACTACCACGGTGTGAAGCCTGTAGTGGGCAATGGCTTCTAATATAGTTTGAGTTTAGAGACAGCAGCAACTTAAACTCAGCTCAACTACAGAGAGAGCCCGAAAGTATGTATTACTTTGCACGAGCACACTATGGGTCAAAAGCCAGATTTTTTGGAATTAATTAATAGTTTTTGAGCCAGTAATGATAATTATACCCTGAACCCATTGAAAATGGGAAATCAGCGTATAATGGTTTTATTTATTTATTTATTTCTATTGACAAAAACGAGAGTCAATTTTAATTTAAACAAGTAAGAAGACACTAGTCGAGGCTGCTCGACTAGGAGATACCCTGAACCCTCCATGCTGTTGTTCCAATCATTCTGCACACATACATACACATGCATAGGCCCGCGCTCTGTTAACTGCGCAGTAAGCAGCGACTGCGCTTGGGCTGCGCTGCAGTGTGGGCAATATTATGAGAATTTATTTGTTGAATAATTTCATTTGCAGACGTACAATCTTAATGAAACTTTCAGAACGTAATCATTATGTGTAAATGTGTGTACATTCCAAAGCACAAGTCTCTAGTACTTGATATACGTTTTTTACAAATTTTGGGCGAAGGGGGCGTGGTATCCAAAATCTGTAAATTACAAAATGTGTGTGCTCACCAAATGTATATACCCAGTAAATCTGAAGTCTCTAGGTCTAATAGTGTTTAAATTAGGCTGAAAAAACAATATAAATTTATCGATTATCCTCGATAAAAAAGATATCGAATGAGTTATCGAAAAAATATGATAAACTCGTACTGCGTATGGTATACACGAGTATGCATACAAAATTTCAGCTCTCTAGCTCCTTTAACTTCTGAGATCGACGCACTCATACGGACGGACGGACGGACGGACGGACGGACGGACAGACGGACAGGGCTATATCGACTCAGCTCATCGTCCTGATCAAGAATATATATACTTTATGGGGTCTGCCACGCCTCCTTCTCCCTGTTACATACTTTTCACAAAACCATTATACCCTGATTTCCCATTTTCAATGGGTTCAGGGTATAAAAAGCCTATACAAAGTACAGGATATGATTTCAATAGTAACACCAACCCGATGGGGGTATTTTATTTGCCAGTCCGGCCAGCTATGCCCACGTCTCACAGCCAATTATGGTCAGTGATACTATTGAAGCTATGAAAAGAAAGTGTTAGTAATAAAGCTTAAAAAAATAAATTAAATGTAAGTTTAATTAACTATATTTAACATAATAAATTAATAATTAAAAATAGTTCTTAAAACTAAAGAGAAAAAATAAATAAATTTTAAAAAAAGTAATAAAATAAAAATAAATAAAATCTAAAATAACAAAGAAAAAAAATAAAATTAAAAAGTAAAGGAAACAGATTTAGTTAGAAAAGGAGAAAGGAAGGTATTAAAAGAAATATAAGAATAAGAAATAATAAAAAGAAAAGAGAAGAGAAGAGCCAAAAAATAGTATAATAGGATAGAATTGAGAAATCATTACACAACATTGGCAACGAAAATATATACCAATGCTTATGCCTGGGCATCGTGAGTGAATTCCCTAAGATGAGCTAATAGTAAGGTTTTTATTTTAGGAAGAGAGAGCTCTAAGGAAAAGACGTGATAATATTTATTAAAATTAACACAAAGAACATGAAACGCACTGTGCAAAGAATAATCCCTAGTGCACACAGGTAAATGAAGCGGACGATAGTGTCTAGTTGCTCGGGACGGAACCGAAAAATTTAGACGACCCAACAGAGAGGACGAATCAATATCACCACTAATCAATTTATGCAGAAAAACAATTCCTAAAATTGTTCTGCGATTGGTTAACGATGGAAGATCAATTAGCTGGAGCCTACTATGATAAGATGGTAATCGTAAATTACTGTCCCATCTAAGATCTCTTAAGGCAAAGAGAAGAAACTGTTTTTGGACCGATTCGATACGATCTTGATACAGTTTATGCTGCGGAGACCATACAACAGAGCAATACTCTAAGATAGGACGCACAAGCGAAGTATATAAGCGCTTGGTAGTAAAAGGATCATTAAATTCCTTAGACCAACGTTTAATAAAGCCAAGCACACTTTTTGCTTCATTAATGATGGTAGAAATATGAAGATTAAAGTTAAGTTTACAGTCAAAGAACACACCAAGATCTTTGACTGTAAAGATGCGTCGTAAGGAAATATTGCTAATTTTATAATCAGCAATTAGGGGAACGGTACGACTGAAGGTCATTGTCATACACTTTGAACAATTTAAGTCCAGCTGGTTTTCCACACACCAAAGTTGAAATGCATTTAGGTCATCTTGAAGGTGATGATGACCATTTGCATTGGAGTAGGGAAGGCAAAGTTTAACATCATCAGCATACATAAATATGGTAGAATGTGAGATACAGCTAGGAAGGTCATTTATAAAAAGGGAAAAGAGCAATGGACCCAAATGGATACCCTGAGGTACACCAGACGAAACAAATATAAGTTTAGACATAGCTGTTCTCAGCAGGACTATTTGGGTTCTACCCATTAAATAGGATGAAATCCAAGACACAAGACTGGGTGAAAATCCTAAGCGTTCAAGCTTAAGAATTAGTATGTGATGATGTACTGAGTCAAATGCTTTACTGAAGTCCGTATAAATAACATCAGTTTGCATTTTTATACCCTGAACCCATTGAAAATGGGAAATCAGGGTATAATGGTTTTGTTAAAAGTATGTAACAGGGAGAAGGAGGCGTGGCAGACCCCACAAAGTATATATATTCTTGATCAGGGTGACGAACTGAGTCGATTTAGCCCTGTCCGTCTGTCTGTCCGTCCGTCCGTCCGTATGTATGAACGCGTCGATTTCAGAAGATATAAGAGCTAGAGACTTGAACTTTTTTTTTAAATGACCGTATATACGGCGCGGATATCGATTTTATCACTAAAAATCGATAACTCATCCCGTTATTTTTTATCGATCAAAAACCTTATCGAAATGCAGTTATAAAATTATATCTCCTACATCTTTAGGGCTAGAGTATCCAAATTTTAAATGTAGATTGATATGTACGTTATGGAATTTCGATTTTTGCTCAATTTCACCCCCCACCATTATATCCACCCCCTCACCCATAAGTTTGTAAAAGGTGTATTTCAAATACTAGAGACTTGAGCTTCGGCACATACACGCATATGAATGATATAAGCACAATCTTAAAGTTTCATAAAGAACGTACATCCACAAAAAAAGTTATTTAACAATTAAGTTCCCATAGTAAGCCCATACTGCAGCCCATGCGTGTTATTGCGTGCGCGCCTATGTGTGTCTATGTATGTGTGTTTGCGTGTGTATGTGTGTGTTTGTATAAGCAGAAGACGCTTAAAATTATACAAATGGCTTTTGCTCGAAGGGTTCAGGGGATCTCGGAGTCGAGCAGTCTCGACTAGAGCTTTCTTACTTGTTATACTCATTCACGAAGTGAATTAGTATATTGGTTTTGTGCAATGTCCGTCTTGCTGTCCGTCCGTCCGTCTGTCCGTATGAACGCAGTTCATTTCGCCGCTATTGAAGCTAGAGATTTGAAATTTGGAACACATACTCGGGTATAACTCCGATTTATAAAGTGTTAAAATTTTCCCGATCCGCCCACTAGGGGCGTGGTAAATCGGATAATGCATTTTCCGATATACCAGAAACCAGAAATACCAGAAGCAAATCGGATAAAACTGTATCTCCGGAAGTCATAAAGCTAGAAAGTTGAAATTTTGCACCTGAGCTAATGGTATGATTCTATAATGACTGATGGAAAAATTTTATGGGGCAAATCGGACCTGAAGATATAGTGATTATTCAAATTTTGCTATATCTTAGGCAATATTGATGCTAGAGACCTGAAATTTGGTATATATACGCGGGGTGACATCCCAAAAACCGCAAAAGCTTATATCTCCTACAGTTTAAGAGCTAGATGCTTCGAATTTGGATAGTTGAGTTACTGGTAACATCCTCTATTGATGTTTCAAAAATAATAGTTACGCTCCTTTGGGGGCGTGGCATATCGAAAAATACCCTGTAATTTTCACATTTTTGGAGCGTAAGCATTCAAATTTGACATGTACGTTACCGTTAACTCGTTCTAAGAACAGGCCAAAAATGAGGCATCTACGGCCACTAGGGGCGTGGCAATCCGCATTTGTAGTATCAAATTGCGATATTTATATGCGTGAGCCAATTAATTATAATGGGATCAACGTTTGGGCTGTGAATGAGTATTCTGCAATCGGTATCGCCCGACTGCAACGTTCTTACTTGTTTTTTTAAATGACTGTATATACTACAGCGCGGATATCGAGTTTATCACCAAAAATCGATAACTCGTCCCGTTCTTTTTTATCGATCAAAACCTTATCGAAATGTAGTTATAAAATTATATCTCCTACATCTTTAGAGCTAGAGTATCCAAATTAAAAAAGTTATTGAACAATTAAGTTCCCACACTGCAGCCCATGCGTGCGCGCCTATGTGTGTGTATGTGTGTTTGCGTGTGTATGTGTGTGTTTGTGTAAGCAGAGAGACGCTAAAAATTATTGAAATGGCAGTCTCGACTAGAGCTTTCTTACTTGTTTGAAGTAAATTTGTAATAATTAAAAGTATAATGACTATCTTTTTCTTGCATATGACATTCTGATTTTTGTAATAACAACTCACTGTACAGTAAGTTATCTGCACACCAAAATAGTGTACAGTTAAAGCACTGTACAATATTTTTTTAGTGTACTCATTTAGTAGTATACAGCATGAAATTGAGGGAGAACATAAACTGTTAATATACAGTGCTGTAAAACGTTTACTATACTCATTTAATGCTGTACAGGAAATTCATAATGAATGATTAAATAGCCCTTTTGGATGCATTAATGCAGATGTATAGTACCTATTAAATGATGTAATTATAATTTGCTGCCAAATTTATTATGTATTAATTCCTAATATACTGACCTTGATTCATCAAAGGAAATTTATTTCCATAGCAAATCTACATGCCGTCGGCAAATACACGAGGTAAGTTGGCAATCAAATTAGAATATTCGAGCTTGGACTTTCTGGGTACTTTTATTTTGTATCTAAAACAACATTGTAATTCGACCGGAATCGGCTCAAACCTGCAGAGCCCTTATCTCAAATAACTTAAGGCCATTAGCAATTTTCAGTTGGCTCATGGATCTCTTTAATTTGATAGCCCCTTGTAAGTTGCCGTTGGTTCGGTATACATTTTGAACCAAGGATGTTGCTTAATTTTGCTGCATGCCAAAACATGTGAATAAATTTCCCATACGCCGCAGGCGCACTCGAGCCCCAAAAGGCAGCAGAGGCCTAAGAAGCAAGTAGTGAGTGTCGAGACGAGACCCCAATCAGTAAAATTACATTTTCCTTCACACAACACAGCGGACGCGCACACACCCACACACACACCGACAGCCACACAAAAATATATGCAAATATAACAATTTACAATTGGAGCACACAAATTATCATTTCGTTAGCAGCAACCGAAAATTTCAGCTTTTTTTCTCGAATTTGCAACAATTCACCAAATGAATCAAGGACCTGCGGGCTAAATATAGAAGGAAGCAAAAGAGAATGTACCACTCATGTTACTGCTTCGTATTTAAAACAATAAGCGAGAATTTGACAATTGAAATAGCTCAACTGGATGACATAAAGTTAAAGGTATCATATTTTTACTGTAATTCAGTAGAGTATTTACAATAAATTGAAAGGCGGCTCGCTAGCTCCCTGCCTCATATTGCACAGGGGTCGAAATGTCAGATTTAGCTCCGGTAAGTTAAAATTTAATTCACGATGGCTTAAATATTGAAGCATCGCCATTAACACGCAATAGTCCGCTCACATCAATTTAGGGTCAGAAGAAGAAGCTGCCTTGAAGTGACTCCTGCAGCTCTAATACCAAGAGCAAAGAAATGTTAAGAAATTAGGAGCTACACTAGGTAAAAGACTGGCTTACGGCCCACACATAAGTCAGATAATCAAAAAGTGCCAACTCATACCAAACAAGTAAGAGTGTTCTAGTCGAGACTGCTCGACTGAACCCAGCAAGCTGATACCCTACTCATTCACACATAAACAAACACATGCATCCACACGCATACACAAGCACGCGCTCTGCTAACTGCGCAGTAAGCAGCGCTTCGGTTGCGTTGCAGTATGGGCAATAAATATTATGAGAATTTATTTGTTGAATAATTTCGTTTGTAGACATACAATCTTAATAAAACTTTCAGAACGTAATCATAATGTGTAAATGTGTGTACACTCCAAAGCACAAGTCTCTAGTACTTGAAATGCGTTTTTTACGAATTGGGGGCGTGGTATCCAAAATCTGTAAGTTACAAAATATGTGTATGTGTATGTATATATGTGTATGAAATTATTGAATTATGTAATGCAGAAAGTAATGAAGTGACGAAGGTTCTTTCGGTTCTCCATTACCCATTAAAAATGGGAAATCAGGGTATAATGGTTTTGTTGAAATGTATGTAACAGGCAGAAGGAGGCGTGGCAGACCCCACAAAGTATATATATTCTTGATCAGGGTGACGAGCTGAGTCGATTTAGCCCTGTTGTCTGTATGTATGAACGCGTCGATTTCAGAAGATATAGAAGCTAGAAGCTTGAACTTTTTTTTTAAATGACCGTATATACAGCGCGTATATCGAGATTATCACAAAAAAAATGATAACTCATCCCGTCATTTTTTAATCGATAAAAAACCTTATCGAAAGACAGTTATTAAATTATATCTCCCACATCTTTACAGCTAGAGTCTCCAAATTTTTAATGTAGACTCAAATGTACGTTATAGAATTTCGATTTTTGTTAAATCTTACCCCTCACCCCTATATCCGTATTTCAAATACAAGTTATACCCTGAACCCATTGAAAATGGGAAATCAGGGTATAATGGTTTTGTGAAAAGTATGTAACAGGCAGAAGGAATCATCGCAGACCCCATAAAGTATATATATTCTTGATCAGGACGATGAGCTGAGTCGATATAGCTCTGTCCGTCTGTCCGTCTGTCCGTCTGTCCGTCCGTATGAGTGCGTCGATCTCAGAAGTTACAAGAGATAGAGAGCTGAAATTTTGTATGCATACTCGTGTATACCATACGCAGTACGAGTTTATCATATTTTTTCGATAACTCATTCGATATCTTTTTTATCGAGGATAATCGATAAATTGATATTGTTTTTTCAGCCTTATTAGAACTAGAGACTTCAGATTTACTGTGTATATACATTTGATGGATACACACATTTTGTAATTTACAGATTTTGGATACCACGCCCCCTTCGCCCCAAATTTGTAAAAAACGTATATCAAGTACTAGAGACTTGTGCTTTGGAATGTACACACATTTACACATAATGATTACGTTCTGAACGTTTCATTAAGATTGTACGTCTACAAACGAAATTATTCAACAAATAAATTCTCATAATATTGCCCATACCGCAGCGCAGCCCAAGCGCAGTCGCTGCTGCGCAGTTAGCAGAGCACGGGCCTATGCGTGCGGGTGAGTGCATGTGTATGTGTGTGCTTAGAAGAACTGCAGATTGATTGGACCATCAGCATGAAGGGTTCAGGGTAACTCCTAGTCGAGCAGTCTCGACTAGAGCTTTCTTACTTGTTCATGGTTGATATAGATTTTATTTTTTCGTATTGTGTCAACAAATCAACATTGTAACACAATTGTGTCTGTGCAGACACGTCAAAGCGTGAGCGCAAGTGAACAAAAGCTTAAACAGTTCACTTTTAGCACTGTTTGCTATCAACGAAAGCCTTGAAATTAAACACTTTGATTGATTTTGGTTCATTACCTCGTTTTTGCTCACCCGCTCGTATGACTCATTTTGCGTTCTTCTCGATTGGCGTTAGCAAAGTTAACGATCCTTTTTTTCCGCTAATCCCTCATACCAGCCAAAAAAGACGAGTGAGCCGGTTCACCTTAATGAGCTACTGAGTATAGAAGTTATAATAAAGGGTCGTTTAACACTGTGCTTTGCAGATTTAATTATAAATCGCTCGCACAAGTAAAAGCCCGTGGCAGGCAGAAGCCAATATTCTCGTTTCATGAACATGCACACAAAAAAATTGGTTGGTATCACATAATTATGTCAAAATTTATCATGCCTTTGTAATCCGGGTACATGTCATAACGCCCAGTGTCATAAGGCCCATGGGCGCTAAGACACACATTTTTGCGACATAAAGCCCACGGGCGAAATTACACTTTTAAATGTGAACTAGCGCCCACTCCAAAAGCGAAATAGCGCCCGAGGGCGCTACGACACAATTGAAGAGTGTCATAACGCCCGAAATTTCTAAAAACTTGCAAAGCGCATTATCAATCGATGAAAGAACCGTACCAAAAGTACTGTTTAATATGTTATCTCTTTTTATACCCTGAACCCATTGAAAATGGGAAATCAGGGTATAATGGTTTTGTTAAAAGTATGTAACAGGGAGAAGGAGGCGTGGCAGACCCCACAAAGTATATATATTCTTGATCAGGGCGACAAACTGAATCGATTTAGCCATGTCCGTCTGTCCGTCTGTCCGTCTGTCCGTCCGTCCGTCTGTGCGTCTGTCCGTCTGTCCGTATGTATGAACGCGTCGATTTCTGAAGATATAGAAGCTAGAGACTTCAACTTTTTTTAAAATGCTCGTATATAGCACGCGGATATCGAGTTTATCACTAAAAATCGATAACTCATCCCGTTATTTTTTTATCGATCAAAAACCTTATCGAAAACCAGTTATAAAATTATATCTCCTACACCTTTAGAGCTAAAGTCTCCAAATTTTAAATGTAGACTCGACTGCACGTGATAGAATTTCGATTTTTGTTATAATTCACCCCCCACCCCTATATCCACCCCCTTACCCTCATCTCTGTAAAAGGCGTATTTCAAATACTAGAGACTTGAGCTTTGGCAAATATACGCATAGTAATGATAAAACCACATTCTGAAAGTTTCATGAAGAACGTACGTACACAAAAAAAGTTATTGAACAATTAAGTTCCCATAGTAAGCCCACACTGCAGCCCCTGTTAATGCGTGCGTGCCTATGGGTGTCTATGTATATGTTTGCGTGTGTGTGTGTTTGTTTAAGCTGAATGACACTAAAAATTATTGAAATGGCTGTTGCTCGGAGGGTTCAGGGTATCTCGTAGTCGAGCAGTCTCGACTAGAGCTTTCTTACTTGTTTGTTTTGGTGTTTTTTTTTTTCAAGTTTTTGGCGCATTAGCTTAGAATAATTGCCGATGAAAGAACCGTAGCAAAAGTACCGTTTAATATGTTATCTCTTCTGTTTTGGTGTTTTTCACGTTCTTGGCGCATTTGCTAAGAATAATTGTCATCAGTTTGTCATTAATCTTCAGGCAAAGTGCACTTAAAATGGAATATGAATATAAATTTGTTGCTGGCTTTCGAAAAAATTCGAAGTTATTGCTTCTACCAAGCCAGCAACAATTATTTAAAATTAAAAGTACTTCGAAGAATAGTTCGCGGTATATTTGTTATATTAAAGACTGTAATGTGACCGTGAGCTTGTCCAATGCTGGCGTTTGCACTCAACTGAGTCTCGAGTGCAACCATAATCATTCGTCTCCTCAAGATTTAATAAAAAAGCTCGAACTAATCAATAATGTAAAAAGCCAATGTGAGCAAAAAAACTTAAAAAGAAAAGGAGTGCGTGAAATCTTTTATGAGGAGTGTCAAAAGAGTGGAGAAACTGGACATTCAGTTGCTTATCCGAAAATAAGACGGCAATTGTATAGAATTCGGAGTGAAGTCGCGCAGAAAAATCCAAATTCACCAAGTGAAACTAAATTGCTCTTTGACGATACCGAATTTCGGCAAGAATATGGCACTTCAAAGCACAACCAGCAACCCTTTTATAGAACGATAATATTAGAAGAGAAGTTTGCATATTGTATTTTTATATCTGTAAGATTTTTCTAAGTTTGTATTAAGAGTTTTTATATGTTTATACAAACGACCCTTATGTTTAAAATAGAGTTTTTATTCCCAATTTGTTGCGTAATTTGCTTTTCACCAAATTCATTTGGCTAAAAATGCGCTCTATTTTCGCATTCGACCACGGTAGGCACATCAACTTAACTGCAAACATAGCTATTTCATGAAATGGGTTGTTATTTCCAGCATCTCTGTAGCTATAGCTATACCTCGACCCAAAATTTAATGGTGTCGATAATAGATTCCCAATTTACGACACGCATTAAATTAATTTAAATTAATACACCGTCGATGTTTTTACATACAAAAGATTTCAAACATTTAAAAATTCTTTGCCTTTAAAGGGGCTCAAAATATTCTGAGAAGAAAATAAGTTGTTTTTTTCCATTACCTCAAAATTATCAGGTTATCTTAAATAAAATACAAAATCGATATGTGCATTAAAACTTAAGTCAACCGTGTTACCTTTCGCGAAGTTCTTTAATAAAATTAACACATGTTAATCTTATTTCCCGATCACGAGAGTTCAGTTGTAGCTCTTCCAATTTTTTCTCAAATGCATACCCCATATATAAACTCACTTTAGTTAGTCAACTACTTAAATATAAGCGCCCCTCTGCAATTCGAGCCCAAAATCGTTCACAGAATTCTCTAGGTTGTGGTAGGCACACAAATGTATTTTTATACCCTGAACCCATTAAAAATGAGAAATCAGGGTATAATGGTTTTGTTTTATATTCGTTTATTAACAAGTTCCTATAGCTATGTATATTACAAGTAGCATGGTGACTAGGGTAGCGCGCGATGCTTGCGGGATCGCCGTAAAGCATTGCTTCGCAAACACTATGCGCTACCTTAGCCTGGGACAGCTCGTCTTCTTATTCGCTCGTCTCTGCTGAACTCCATCCTCACTGTGGCCGCGAAGGTGCTTATTAGTTCCCAAGCTACCTCCGATTTCAGCATGGTGTTGACTATGCTGTCCGCTCCTTTGGAGCGGGCTACTGCCTCTTCTAGACGATGTCTCTCCAGGAACCGTCCATATTCGAATAGAATGTGTTTGGCGTCTTCCACATGCCCTCGTCCGCACCAAGGGCATTCGTCCTCTTGACCAAAGCGCTTCAAATAGCTTCGGAAGCATCCATGTCCCGAGAGGATCTGAGAAAGATGGAAATTAAGCTCCCCGTGTTTGCGGTTGACCCATGGTTCATGTGCGTCCACCGCCTTTTAACTGAGCTATTCCTGTTCGCCCTGATAGCGTTGCGTCGCGCAGGCTCGTGTGAACTCCGCTTCACGGCTTCGGGGACCATGTCCTCCAGTGGCACCATGCCGGCTATGACGAGCGACGCGTCATCGGAGACAGTCCTAAAAGCGCAGCTGACTCTGATTGCTCTTGACCATATTGGCGCAGCATAGAGGATGACAGACCTAATGATGCTCATTAGCTGGAGACGTCGTTGCTGTTTAGGCTCCCGCGTTCTAGAGAGAGCTCTGCAAGAATCAGATGCCTTTTTATGCACATATTCTAAGTGCTCGCAGAAGGTTATTCTAACATGACGCCAAGATACTTAATCGCCCTCTTTGACGCGATGGTGACGCTGCCTATCTTTATGTTGGCAGTATCCACTTTTTTGCGACTGCTTACTAAGACGAGCCCAGCTCCTGTCAAGCAGCTTCGTATGCGATTAATACTTTCGCTGCACATATCCTCTGTATCTTTAAGCTCCTTGCCTATGGCGACGACAGCTACATCATCAGCAAAGCCAATGGTGTGCGCACCTGCTGGTAGTTCCAAGCGCAGTACGCCGTCATACATGGTATTCCATAGAAGAGGCCCCAGCACTTGGGGTACTCCAGCTGACACTGTATGAGTTTGGGGACCCTCACTCGTGTTGTATACCAGTGTTCTTACTCTGAAGTAGCTCTTTATTGTTTCTTTAAGATATTTAGGGATATTATATTGTGACAGCGCATTCAGTATCCCAACTAGCTGTGTTGAAGGCGTTATTAACGTCCAGAGTCGCAATAATGCAGTATTGCTTCGTCCCATGCTTCCATCTTGTGCCATGGATGGCGGAAGTGGCCAGACCAACAACTTTGTTTAGCGCGTCCGTTGTTGACCGGGCCTTCCGGAATCCAAATTGATTTGGTGGCAGGCCTCTGGTGCCCATGGTGTCTAACTACTATCTTATATGCCCTGCCCCAAGGGTCATATTCGGCTGAGTCGCACAACTCTAGAAAGCATTCCCTTTTGCTTGCCCGAATGGCTTTCTTCAACTGTCTTCTGGCTACCTGGTAAGCTTTTTCGAAATTCGTAGATCTACCCCGAGCCAGTGATAGCTCCTTCTCTCCTGGATTCAGTTCCGTCGAATGTCACCTATTTGTGCATTCCGCCAATACGTAGGCACACACAAGGTTGACGCAGGTTGGCAGGTGGCTCACCTATTGTGACCAGAAGTGCCGTTTGATCGCTGCCCGTATAGCTATCGCAGTGGCTCCATGTTGCTTCCCGAAAGAGGGATAAAGTGACAAAAGTAATGTCAATAAAAGATCGTGGCCAGTGTTGAGCAGTGCAACATCTAGTGTCGCGAAGATCTCCAGTAGGATACGGCCTCTGGCATTTGTTGTGTGGCTACCCCATTCTAACGCCCATGAGTTAAAATCTCCTGCTATAATGGCCTTCCGACGCCTAGCATCCTCGGCAAGCTCGTCAAGCACCGTTGTGAAATCACTGAGCTGCATGCTGAGGGACAGGTAGCAACTGTACCGCCAACGGCTACCGTATTGGCCACGTACGAACCCATTAAATGTCTTAACATTCGAAAGTACATTCGTTGAGTTGCCACATGCCGGGCAGCTGTCCTACAGTGATGAGGCCCACTGAGAAAAGCTTCGTGAACGAATACACTTAATTATGATAGTGTTTAGTTTCGTATTGATCTTTATTATTCTGAGCCCGGGCTTATATACCCAGACTCATGTATATTTTCAACCCTTATGCTCGTGCCTGAACATTCTGCGGGGCCCAGAGAATGTGACATCCAGATAAACCGAGTGTGCCACCATTACCTCGGTCTTTTGCCCAGGTAGCGGTTCCCATGCCAAGTGAAGTCGACTCTCTTTGACGAACTTCCGCGGTTTATAAGTGTCATCATTTGTTGCATTGATATAGCTGCTTGCATCTGTATAGGAAGTTGTCGATCGCTTCATTGTTGCCGAAGCCAAAGCCTCCAAATGGTGGACGTCCTTCCTTTGATGCTGATGTCTTAGAACAGCTACTGCTTCGCTTGTAGTGGTTAAGGTTGTTTCCTTTAATATGTTGCTGCTACTTCCAATTAACTCCTTTTCCGATGTAATTGTACTTTCAGTAGTCTCCATAGTTGGTGGCACTGCTGTGGTCATCACTGGAGAGTTTGAGTCGATATTGTCGCTGTTCTCTTCAGCTGCACATCCAGCCGCTTTTGCAGTCACCGCAGAAGTTTGCTCCTCCGTCGTACTGCCAACTGTGGGGATGTCATCCATTGGTCGAACTACCAATTGGATATCTTTTGATGTATCTTCAGCGATACTCAACGTCGATGTCGAAGTTGTGGTAGAAATTCCATTCTCGTCCTCATCTTCTTTGCTCTTCGAATCCTTTGTCGGAGTTGGTGGAGCCCAGATCTTCTTTACTGATCTACTTTGTTTTTGTTGTTACTACTTGAACTTTATTACCTTGTTCTGTAGTTTTACTTTTATTTCCTCCCACGTGGAGGCTTGCCGGCGGGCGGAAACCTCACTTTTTGAACACCATTGCATCCAAAGCAGAATGAGATGCTCGAATCTTATCAGCGGTGACCTCGTCTCTGTTATCAGAGGTGCTCACGCAATTGTGGATACTGCCTTCATAATCATTCTTCAGCAGTTCCATGTCCACTAGCTGGTTAACGGCGTTTGCGAATATCTTGCGCTTATACCATTTGGGCATCTCCTTTGAGGAATGATTTCAGGTAGTTCAGCTTCCTTGTGTCGCTGATATTCTTCCTTTTGTGAATCATGTCGGAGAACCAATTGAAGAACGTTGGCCACTCTTTGGGACTTCCATTAAATTGGGGAAGATCCGATTTTGGTAGCTCTGTAGCGTGTTCTTTCATATTGTTAAAGGCACCTAACTTCCTGTTAAGTTTCTTTGACAATATGTAGACTTTAAGTTCTAATGAGTCTATGCAGTCGATTTCATGGGCAGGCATATCATATTTTACCTCCAAATCGGTGCGTTTCTTTGCTTTTTAGAGTTTCCTCCTTTTTGCTGAGCTCTATGTTGGTCTGCACCTCTTCAATGTGCAGCAATACTCTTTGAACTCTTTTGTCCACAAGGTTAACCAAAAACATCTCTTGTTTTGATGTTTTCGGTCTCGTTTCCCAGCTGTAAAGTTGGTCTGTGTCTATGGCGTGATCGGCTACATTTATTCTGATTTCTGCCATTATGCCATCAAATATTTCTCCTTAAATATTGATGGTTGACGACACAGATGTTTGTTTATTGTAGATCCATTGGCTTATCCCGTTTAGAGGTATTTTTGTTTTGATCACCAGGTTGATATTGCTGTGCCTCGTCTCACAGCTTGGGATGGTAAGCCAATGCACAAATCTATAACACTTAGTACTTTACTTTGTACTAATCACGAACATTTTTCCTTGTGGATTCAATCGAAGTATTAAAAATACTTCATCCGGCTCGAAAGACCATGAACGAATATACTTGACTATGATGGTGTTTAGTTTCGTATTGATATTTATTATTCTGAGCCTGGGTTTATATACCCATGTCATGTATACTTTCAACCCTTAAATCTAGTGCGTCTATTGCTGAGTGTGTAAGGCTCAGCATTGGTCTATTACATATTCTTATCTTATCGCAGAGTTTGTAAGGCTCCGCGCTGGTCTATTAGCTATTCATATCCTATCGCTGAGGTTGTAAGGCTCAGTGTTCGTCTCTTACGTAATCTTACTCTGGGTTTGCAAGGGTTGGTGATCATCTGTCTATTTATAGAGTCCGTACATGTAGCCCTTATCTCTTCCCATCGCACTACTTGCTAGTTGTTGAGTGCGTCGGAGGCATGTATACGATCTTCGTATATTCATATGTTCATGCCTGAACGTTACGTCTATACATTTTTATACCCTGAACCCATTGAAAATGGGAAATCAGGGTATAATGTTTTTGTTGAAATGTATGTAACAGGTAGAAGGAGGCGTGGCAGACCCCATAAAGTATATATATTCTTGATCAGGGCGACGAACTGAGTCGATTTAGCCCTGTCCGTCTGTCCGTATGTTTGAACGCGTCGATTTCAGAAGATATAGAAGTTAGAGACTTCAACTTTTTTTTTAAAATGCTCGTATATAGCACGCGGATATCGAGTTTATCACTAAAAATCGATAACTCATCCCGTTATTTTTTATCGATCAAAAACCTTATCGAAATGCAGTTATAAAATTATATCTCCTACATCTTTAGAGCTAGAGTATCCAAATTTTAAATGTAGATTGATATGTACGTTATAGAATTTCGATTTTTGTTCAATTTCACCCCCCACCCTAATATCCACCCCCTCACCGATAAGTTTGTAAAAGGCGTATTTCAAATACTAGAGACTTGAGCTTTGGTAATTATACACATAGTAATGATCAAACCACAATCTGAAAGTTTCATGGAGAACGTACGTCCAGAAAAAAAGTTATTAAACAATTAAGTTCCCATAGTAAGCCCACACTGCAGCCCATGCGTGCGCGCCTATGGGTGTCTATGTATGTGTGTTTGCGTGTGTATGTGTGTGTTTGTGTAAGCAGAGAGACGCTAAAAATGATTGAAATGGCTGTTGCTTGAAGGGTTCAGGGGATCTCGTAGTCGAGCACTCTCGACTAGAGTTTTCTTACTTGTTCTCTTATAGTCTGCTCTAGAAGATTTTGGGCAATGATTTAGGTTAAGCTGAAGAAACCTTAACATTTGGTGGCTTGGTGCTTGCTTTTGTATTGTGACCCATCTCTCCTCACCTAAAACATGCGACCTTGAAATCACACTCACTGCCGCAGTTGGCTGCCATATGACCGTAATCGAGGCACTTGAAACAGCGTTTAGGCTGATCCACGGCTCGGGTACGGCATACTACCCACCCTATTCTGATTTTAGATAGCTCGAGCAGGGTTTTCGCTTTCCTAATTGGAAGAGCAACCGTAACTCTTTGCTGTCCACCATAAGCTGGTCGAAGCGATTTGAAAGCCTCAATGGGGAGTGAGCTATCCTTCAACTTCACCCTAATTGACTCCAAGATATCCTCCTTGGTAGCTAGCTCATCTAGATCACGAATCTCAATCTGAGCCGATTCGGTGAGTGTCTTAACTACCGCTCGGTAACCCAAAGCCTTGCCTACAGCTTCGTGCAGGGCCTCAGCGCTATACTCCGGTTTCCTACTCAGTTGCAACAGCTGGTCTCCCTTAGCTGTCTTCCTAATGCCCTGAACATCGCATGCCTTGAACATCGTCGCTCTTGACTACGCGAAGCATGTCCGCATAGCTGCAACCACCTACACCTGAAATCGCGATGGCATCACTTCTGGGTCGTTTTTGTAGGGGCTTGCGTCCCTTAACGACCGTCCAGCTGTTTGAATTCGTCTGTCGACCTGCCTGGTTGGATTTATCAGCTGCAGCCCGCAGAGCCATTGGTTCTATTGGGTTTGCTGCGCTGCGCCTAGTCTTTTTCGAGGGAGTCTTTCTCTGCTCGGTGGCAACTTCTCTCGAGCGCTTGGGCGTATTACTACCTGCTGTATCACTAATGCTCGCTGCTTTAGCTTTCTCAACCACTTTCTTGACCGGCGTGGTCTGTATCTCGAAATTTTTAACCGGTCGGTTACAGAACGCTTCTGCCGTCTTGTGGAGACTAACCAGCCTGGCCAGCTCCTCTCTCATTAGGGCATTTATATGCCGCTGACCCCCAAATAAGGAAGACAATCCCTCTAGTGTAACTCCTATCTGAGCAAACGCTTCTTTTAGTGACTTTGGTGCCTGGCTGATTAAAAGTCGACGGATGCGGCAACGCCCTCTGTTGTTGCTGCGGTGATCGCTGCAATGAGGAACGACGTGCGAAAGCTTGCAGCTCGTCCTCCATCATGGCATCCATTTTTGCTCTGACTACCACGGTGTGAAGCCTGTAGTGGGCAATGGCTTCTAATATAGTTTGAGTTTAGAGACAGCAGCAACTTAAACTCAGCTCAACTACAGAGAGAGCCCGAAAGTATGTACTACTTCGCACGAGCACACTATGGGTCAAAAGCCAGATTTTTTGGAATTAATTAATAACTTTTGAGCCAGTAATGATAATTATACCCTGAACCCATTGAAAATGGGAAATCAGGGTATAATGGTTTTGTTAAAAGTATGTAACAGGGAGAAGAAGGCGTGGCAGACCCCACAAAGTATATATATTCTTGATCAGGGCGACTAACTGAGTCGATTTAGCCCTGTCCGTCCGTCCGTATGTATGAACGCGTCGATTTCAGAAGATATAAGAGTTAGAGACTTAAACTTTTTTTTTTTAAATGACCGTATATATAGATATCGAGTTTATCACCAAAAATCGATAACTCATCCCGTTATTTTTTTATCGATCAAAAACCTTATTGAAATGCCGCTAAAAAATTATATTTCCTACATCTTTAGAACTAGAGTATCCAAATTTTAAATGTAGGTTGATATGTACGTTATACGTACGATTTTTGTTCAATTTCACCCCCCACCCCTATATCCACCCCCTTACCCATAAGTTTGTAAAAGGCGTATTTCAAATACTAGAGACTTGAGTTTCGGCACATACACGTATATTAATGATATAAACTCAATCTAAAAGTTTCATGAAGAACGTACGTCCACAAAAAAGTTATTAAACAATTAAGTTCCCACACTGCAGCCCATGTGTGTTTGCGTGTGTATGTGTGTGTTTGTGTAAGCAGAGAGACGCTAAAAATTATTGAAATGGCTGTTTTCCGAAGGGTTCAGGGGATCTCGTAGTCGAGCAGTCTCGACTAGAGCTTTCTTACCTTTTAATTATGTTTTTTTTGCATTTGACTTTTGTTTGAAACACGCGTTTGTGATGAAAAAGTGGGCATGGCACCGCCCCTCTCTCATATAATTAGCCTTTATAACTTTTTTGTTTTTTAAGCTATTTACACCTAATTTAGATATTATGTGTGATTTTATGTTCTAAAGATCCTGTAAAAAAATTATCAAAATCGGTTGACTATATCATATAGTTTTTATAGTAGAAGTTTGGAAAAAACATATTTCATGGAAGAACAAGTAAGAAAGCTCTAGTCGAGAGTGCTCGACTACGAGATCCCCTGAACCCTTCAAGCAACAGCCATTTCAATCATTTTTAGCGTCTCTCTGCTTACACAAACACACACATACACACGCAAACACACATACATAGACACCCATAGGCGCGCACGCATGGGCTGCAGTGTGGGCTTACTATGGGAACTTAATTGTTCAATAACTTTTTTTCTGGACGTACGTTCTTCATGAAACTTTCAGAATGTGGTTTTATCATTACTATGCGTATATTTGCCAAAGCTCAAGTCTCTAGTATTTGAAGTACGCCTTTTACAGAGATGATGGTAAGGGGGTGGATATAGGGGTGGGGGGTGAATTATAACAAAAATCGAAATTCTATCACGTGCAGTCGAGTCTACATTTAAAATTTGGAGACTTTAGCTCTAAAGGTGTAGGAGATATAATTTTATAACTGGTTTTCGATAAGGTTTTTGATCGATAAAAAAATAACGGGATGAGTTATCGATTTTTAGTGATAAACTCGATATGCGCGCGCTATATACGAGCATTTTAAAAAAAAGTTGAAGTCTCTAGCTTCTATATCTTCAGAAATCGACGCGTTCATACATACGGACAGACGGACAGACGGACAGACGGACATGGCTAAATCGATTCAGTTTGTCGCCCTGATCAAGAATATATATACTTTGTGGGGTCTGCCACGCCTCCTTCTCCCTGTTACATACTTTTAACAAAACCATTATACCCTGATTTCCCATTTTCAATGGGTTCAGGGTATAAAAATGCTACATTTTATGATTTTAAGCACATATAAAATTAAAATATATCTTTATTATTGTGAATCATTGCATTCTTCATTATCTGAAGCAAGCATACCATAAGACTCAAAATTTGAAAAGTTCTGCCTTTCGGACATGCTTATTTCGTCTTCCTCATCTGCGTTCAGATTATAGCATAGAAGAAACTGGAGAACTTCAGGTGGCAGGCATAAGCGTTTTTGTTTTTGTATGCGACGATTCAAATTAATTTTCGATATTAATGGATCTGAGGTATCCATAGCACGATGAAATACGTCGGTGAAATTGTTTAATCGACTATTTTTTCTGGCATGATGCAGCCTATCCGATTTGTAAAATTTGTTGCAGCTTTCTGCAGCTTCTTCTCCAAAATATCCAACTGGAAGACTGTGTTTTCCATTATTGCCTTTGAATGGACAAGTATTTTGTGCAGAGTTGCTGTCATTGGAAGCCAGGAGTATCCATATTTTAAATTGCTTAAAATAGGTATACATTTTTCGCATCTGAAATTCATATTATACCGAAAATCTGTTGACGTCGATCCGCAAATTGGACAAGTTTGAAATGACATGGTATTAGTTAATACGTTTAAGACCTTACCATCAATTGCTGTGAGATACAGACTAAATTTTACATATATAATATTACTATTTGGTACTGTAATTTTACAGGGGATTAAGTCGTCAATCTCATTTTGTACATTTTCCTTTTCCTTTAGTATTGCCTAATCCATCAGTTTCTCTTAAAAATTCAAGTTTTAGCGGGCGGCAATACCTTATGGATTGCGGAGTACGGTTGTTCCATAATATGTTGCTGGAAGAGTCAAGCATTCTAAGAGGGTTGACAGTTGTGACAAAAAGACGGCTGTCCTCCAAAATATGGTTGGTTATAATTTGACTGGCCAGTACTGCCATCGAATCCGTGTCATACCCTTCTCTCATATAATAACGAAAGCACAAATCTTTTGTATGAGCATGGCAAACGGTTTAAAAAGTTCGGTATACTCTTCACAAAGAAGGGAAGACATGGGTTCTTGCTGCGAAGAAATTTAAATTTATGTGAGCTTCTGCTTGTGCTACATACATACATATACATATATGTACATATTTAAAAGAGCAGGGAGCATCAAGAGAGAGAGAGCAGGGAAACATCCCAGTGGCGACGACCTGAATGAGGTCTGTTGAAATAATGCATTACATACGAGAAAAAAGTAATGCATTACCTATGAACATTTTTTTCAGCGCATTTGTAATGCACAAAATAAGAACGACTACTCGTACGACAGAATCGAGCTGTTGCCAACTTCGTTTTTGTATGCCCCTTCCCCGCTAATCAACAAACGATTTTCGTCTTTCGTTGCGTCGCGACGCGTCGTGACGAAATCGCCGAATTTCGTTTTGGACTTTACCGTTTTTTTCATGGAATGCGTGCCTTCTTTCGTTTGGTTTCTTTGTCTATGCCTATTCCTTTTGTGCGTATAGTGTTTATATGTGAAAATACAAGTGCATAATTGCATAGTATGTGTGATGACTTTTGCTTTCGTTTTACCCGTCGGGACACGTCAGTTTCATGACTTTATTGTGCTGTGTGCACGTGTTTTTGAAGGAAAGTACTTCGCAATGCGTTATAAATATAAATATGCTCTATCTGGTATATATGAATCATCTTAATTTTATTTTTAATGACAAAAAATTAATAATGTACAATTAACAGATACTATTAAAGCCAAAGGATGGACTAAAAAGAGCTACATCACACTATTAGAAACTGCTTTCGGGTTCAGAAAGGACGGCTGGCGAAGCATAAATTTGACCACAAAACAAAAACAAATTGTAATATAGATAAATACAATGGGGGACAAAAGTATTTTGACAACGCATTGCAAAAACTTAAACCGCTTGTTTCTTCATGCTGAGAGAGGTAACGGTACCCACTATATTTTTTAGAGAGAGCAAACATAATAGGCTTTAAGTGACCAAAATATTGCAGTGATATCACACGTCATTATTTTTCTATAATTATTTGCATGGCAGACTATCGTTTTTTGGCTGGACAAAAGTATTTTGACAATAATATTAATTTAATAAAGTGATAGAAAAACTTAACTATGGAGATAGTAACAATAATTTTATTAAAAAATAAGCCCACTTCTAACATCAAGGACCTTCTGTAAGCGATCTAACCTAATTTTATAATGTTTTTAATGAAACATCCTGCCAAAGTCCTCAAACCTCAGTTATCAGTCTCCTTGGGCGTTCTTGATAAGTTTGAGTTACGTTTTATTTTTGAATAAGGCCACACATTCTCTATAATATTGTGATCAGGGGTCTGAGGTGGCCAATCTAATGTATTGACTTCAATATCCCTCGAAAATTCAGTTCTAATATGGGCCTTGTGGCATGAAGCGTTGTCCTGCTGCAATGTAAATGATTTTCAAATGAACCGGTGACAGGAACTCGATGCGTGGTCATTCAGGACACGTAAATAATTGTCCTTCTTCATTGTCCCATTAATAAATATAAAATTGAAGAGGCTATTGACACATACGAAACCTCAGAGCATTACCGATTCTTCACTATATGACACCCGTTCGTACACAGGCCTTTTTTCTTTGCGAATATTCTTTGGCAACCTTCTGTAAATCGCTTTTTTTTATCCATGATACTCAAAGGAACCATCGTCAATCCATAATACTTGTCCCCAGAATAAATGCGGCTTGCCTATGAAGGATTCAGCAAATCGTTACCTTTCTGGTTTATTTTATAGTGATAGCAAGGGTATTGAAAGGTCTATAAAAATTGTCCTTCTTTCGCCGACTTGGGATAGTTTTTCTACTTATTGATAATTTATGATTATTTTTGAGTTTAATCGACATGACTTTTAGGAAAATCCGCACATTTTCTTTAAATGTTATCAATATTATGCGGTCTTCTATAGTTTTTTGTGAATGATCTTCGCGATCTGGGTTTTTTTTTTTTTGAGTGAATCAGTTTTCTATTTTTTGTTAATTTAGTAGTAAATTGCTCATAGAAATAGATTTTATAAGATTGTAAGGTATTCCACAGAAATACCTGCATTATTCTGCGTGACCGATTGATTTTTTAAAGATTTCACTTAATCACGTGGATTGCCAATAATTTATCAAAAAATATGATCAAATAAAGGCTATTATTAAAGAGGGCTCGAAAAATAACTAAAAAAAATAAAATACGTATTTTGTATCTCAAGCGAATTACTGAAAATGAATATGAAAAGGAATGTCAAAATACTTTTGTCCAGCCAAAAAACGATAGTCTGCCATGCAAATAATTATAGAAAAATAATGACGTGTGATATCACTGCAATATTTTGGTCACTTAAAGCCTATTATGTTTGCTCTCTCTAAAAAATATAGTGGGTACCGTTACCTCTCTCAGCATGAAGAAACAAGCGGTTTAAGTTTTTGCAATGCGTTGTCAAAATACTTTTGTCCCCCATTGTATGTAGTTATCTAAATATAGATTAACTGAATTTAGATTTTAAAAGTGTATATAATATATAGCTTTTATTACAAAATAAATCATAATTATTACAAATTCAAAAAAAAACAAGTAAGAAGACTCTAGTCGAGACTGCTCGACTATGAGATACCCTGAACCCTCCATCCTGATGTTCCAATCATTCTGCACACATACATACACATGCACCCGCACGCAAAGGTCCGCGCTCTGCTAACTGCGCAAGCAGCGACTGCGCTTGGGCTGCGCTGCAGTGTGGGCAATATTATGACAATTTATTTGTTGAATAATTTCGTTTGTAGACGTACAATCTTAATGAAACTTTCAGAACGTATTCATAATGTATAAATGTGTGTATATTCCAAAGCACAAGTCTCAAGTACTTAATATAAGTTTTTTGCAAATTGTGGGCGAAGGGGGCGTGGTATCCAAAATCTGTAAATTACAAAATGTGTGTATCCATCAAATGTATATACACAGTAAATCCGAAGTCTCTAGGTCTAATAGTGTTCAAATAGGGCTGAAAAAACAATATCAATTTATCGATTATCCTCGATAAAAAATATATCGAATAAGTTATCGAAAAAATATGATAAACTCGTACTGCGTATGGTATACACGAGTATGCATACAAAATTTCAGCTCTCTAGCTCTTATAACTTCTGAGATCGACGCACTCATACGGACGGACGGACGGACAGACAGGGCTATATCGACTCAGCTCATCGCCCTGATCAAGAATATATATACTTTATGGGGTCTACGATGATTCCTTCTGCCTGTTACATACTTTTCACAAAACCATTATACCCTGATTTCCCATTTAAAATGGGTTCAGGATATAAAAAGGGGAAATCCCACCATTTGCAATGGTTACAAATTTAAAGAAGCATACAGCTTTACTAAAAATGTAAAGAATAAAAAATTTTAGTAGTGTTGAACATTTTCGAGCAAAAATTAAGAAAATACCGCTAGTTTTAGAACATAAAATTATTGAAATGGCAAAAGATAATGATTCTGCGCGGGCAATTGCAAAATCAGTTCGAAAACGGCGAAATATTACTGTTCCTGAGCAAGCAAAGTCTCTCTTAACGAACAGAGATGCAAGAGCTAATGAGCGTATCATAATCACTAATCCAAAGACAACACCAAAAGTAGGACTGTATCGCCATTAACAAGCCCGTAGATGAGTGGACTGCACGGCGAGCTCTTCGTAGAATTGAACTACGAGCGTCAATAAAGCAGAAGAATCCAGCTCTGCCGTACAAAAATATTGCTGCTCGCCTCAAATTCTGCATAGACCATAAAAATTTACGATCGGAAGAGGGATATTTGGTTAGATAAGACCAAAATAAATCGTTACCAGTCTGACGGAAAGGAATAATATTGGCATCGCAAACATAAAAAGCTGCGAAATCATCAAATCAAAATAACCATGAAACATAGAGGAGTGGCCTGATCGTATGGTGGAAGTTAGATGGAATTATGAAGAAGGAAGACTATCTTAATATTTTGAAGACTTACCTACCAGATTTTGTGCATGATAGTGCGCATCCCGCAGAAGAAGTAGTGTTTAGCAGGACAATGACCCCAAGCACAAAGCTAAAATCGTCAAGAATTGGCTCAACAGACATCAATTTTTGATAATGGAGTGGCCTGCACAAAGTCCAGGTCTAAATCCCATAGAAAATCTATGAGCTTTACTTAAAAAAAAATGATTTTTTTCTTTCTTAAAAGAACAATTAATTCCACTGTGAATTTTTGCACTATCCCATTCGCACGCGCTAGGAAATGATGTGAAGTAAAAACTTGACTACAAATTTTACAAAATTAGATAAACAGAAGAACTAAGTCTAAAGAGGTCGAAATAAATCGGATTGGTTAGCGCAATATGAATGTGTACCAGTAAATAAACAAGTAAGAAGACTCTAGTCGATGGTCCAATCATTCTGCAGTTCTTTTAAGCACACATACATACACATGCATCCACCCGCACGCATAGGCCCGTGCTCTGCTAACTGCGCAGTAAGCAGCGACTGTGCTTGGGGTGCGCTGAAGTGTGGGCAATATTATAAGAATTTATTTGTTAAATAATTACGTTTATGGACGTACAATCTTAATGTAACTTTCAGAACATAATCATATGTCATATGTGTGTACCCCATAAAGTATATATATTCTTGATCAGCCCTGTCCATCCGTCCTTATGTATGAACGCGTCGATCTCAGAAGATATAGAAGCTAGAGACTTCAACTTTTTTTTAAAATGACCGTATGTATATACAGCGCGGATATCGTGGTTATCACCAAAAATCGATAACTCATCTCGTTATTTTTTTATCGATAAAAAGTCTTATCGAAAGTTAGTTATAAAATTATATCACCTACATCGTTAGAGCTAGAGTCTCCAAATTTTAAATGTAGATTCATATGTACCACTGACCAAACAACACATAGACTAGACATGTAGAACAACATTTTCTACAGCTCGAAACTGTTAAGTTGGTCGACCACTATACTTCGTATTTGCTGTGTTGTTTGGTCAGTGTATGTACGTTATAGAATTTCGATTTTTGTTCAATTTGACCCCCTCCCCTATATCCACCCCCTCAACCATAAAAGTTTCATGAAGAACGTACGTCCACAAAAAATATTATTAAACAATTAAGTTCCCATGGTAAGCCCACACTGCAGCCCATGCGTGTTTATGCGTGCGCGGCTATGTGTGTCTATGTGTGTTTCTATGCATGTGTGTTTTTCTTTTGTAAGCAGAAAGACGCGAAGAATTACTGAAATATCAGTTCTCCGAAGGGTTCAGGGGACTTCCTAGTCGAGCAGTCTAGACTAGAGCTTTCTTACTTGTTATACTCATTCACGAAGTGAATTAGTATATTGGTTTTGTGCAATGTCCGTCTTGCTGTCCGTCCGTCCGTCTGTCCGTATGAACGCAGTTCATTTCGCCGCTATTGAAGCTAGAGATTTGAAATTTGGAACACATACTCGTGTATAACTCAGATTTATAAAGTGTTAAAATTTTCCCGATCCGCCCACTAGGGGCGTGGCAAATCGGAAAATGCATTCTCCGATATAACAGAAACGATGATAGTTGAAGAGCTAGAAAGCTGAAATTCGGTATGTAGGTCCGCGTCGACCATCCAAGTCCATCAAGCTATAGTGGATATATCTACGCCCGTTGGGGGCGTGGCAAATCGGATAAAACTGTATCTCCGGAAGTCATAAAGCTAGAAAGTTGAAATTTTGCACGCGAGCTGTTATAATTCTATAATGACTGATGAAAAATTTTTATGTTTACGCCCACTAGGGGCGTAAACATATCGGACCTGAAGATATAGTGATTTTTCTAACTTTGCTATATTTTAGGCACTATTGATGCTAGAGACCTGAAATTTGGTATCTATACGCGGGGTGACAACCCAAGTTCAACGAGCTGTATATGTCCGCCCAAAGGGGGCGTGACAAACCGCAAAAGCTTATATCTGCTACAGTTTAAGAGTTAGATGATTTGGATAGTTGAGTTACTAGTAACATCCTCCCTTTGGGGGCGTGGCATATCGAAAAATACCCTGTAATTTTCACATTTTTGGAGCGTAAGCATTCAAATTTGACATGTACGTTACCATTAGCTCGTTCTAAGAACAGGCCAAAAATGAGGCGTCTATGGCCACTAGGGGCGTGGCAATCCGCATTTGAAGTATCAAATTGCGATATTTATATGCGTGAGCCATCTATGTATGTACATGTATATACAAATAGGCTTAATAGGCATTGATAACACGGAAGTAAACCTTTTTATAAAATTAAAAAAATATAAAAGAAGCTAAAATAACAAAAATTTGCAATTTACAAAAAAGAGTTTTCCGCGGGATTTGAACTCGCACCCAAGCCAAATAGCATGTTTGTCAAAATAACTAAACCGAATTTAACCGGCGCCTCTGCCGACATCGCTTTCGACAACAGTAAATACAACAACAGTAAATAAAACGAAATGACATTCTTGTTTGACGCCTTATAGCAAAGAAAAGCCAGAGTAGCGGTTGAAAACTTCAAGAATAATGCAAAAACAAATCAGTCGCATTTGAGATTCTTAGAAAACGCTAGAGTACGCATTTATGTGTATATATGTATACACATACACACATAAAAGCAGAAGGAGGCGTGGCAGACCCCATAAAGTATATATATTCTTGATCAGGGCGACGTACTGAGTCGATTTAGCCCTGTCCGTCTGTCCGTATGTTTGAACGCGTCGATTTCAGAAGATATAGAAGCTAGAGACTTCAACTTTTTTTTAAAATGCTCGTATATAGCACGCGGATATCGAGTTTATCACCAAAAATCGATAACTCATCCCGTTATTTTTTTATCGATCAAAAACCTTATCGAAATGCAGTTATAAAATTATATCTCCTACATCTTTAGAGCTAGAGTATCCAAATTTAAATGTAGATTGATATGTACGTTATAGAATTTCGATTTTTGTTCAATTTCACCCCCCCACCCCTATATCCACCCCCTCACCGATAAGTTTGTAAAAGGCGTATTTCAAATACTAGAGACTTGAGCTTTGGCAAATATACGCATAGTAATGATAAAACCACATTCTGAAAGTTTCATGAAGAACGTACGTCCAGAAAAAAAGTTATTAAACAATTAAGTTCCCACACTGCAGCCCATGCGTGCGCGCCTATGTGTGTCTATGTATGTGTGTTTGCGTGTGTATGTGTGTGTTTGTGTAAGCAGAGAGACACTAAAAATTATTGAAATGGCTGTTGCTTGAAGGGCTCAGGGGATCTCGTAGTCGAGCAGTCTCGACTAGAGCTTTCTTACTTGTTTTATTATCATTTTTTGTTCCGTAGAATTAAATTGTAACTACTAAATAAACTTAGTTTCAAAATTTCATATTAATAATGCGGCCATACATGTTTCATGGTTCAGAAGTTGAAAATCACCACAATGTCATAACCTGCTCGATATCCGGACTTAAATCCTATAGAAATGTCACGGCCCTAAAAAGGCGTAATAATTATTTTTGGGGCAGCGATAGAAGAGATTACCAGTAACTCAACTATCCAAATTTGAAGCTTCTAGCTCTTATACTGTAGGAGATATAAGCTTTTGCGGTTTGCCACGCCCCCTTTGGGCGGACATATATCCACCCTAGCTCGTTGGACGTGGGTTGTCACCCCGCATATATATAGCATAAATAGTGCCTAAAATTTAGCAAAATTTGAAAAATCACTATATCTTCAGGTCCGATTTGCCACGCCCCTAGTGGGCGTACATATATCATTTTTTCATCAGTTTATAAAATCATTAGAGTAGCTCACGTGAAACATTTTAACGTTCTAGCTTTAAAACTTAGGAGATATAATTTTATCCCATTTGCCACGCCCCCAATAGGTATAGATATATTCACCATAGCTCGTTGTAGAGCTGGATTTCAATTTTTATGATATATTGATGGATTTTTGTCGATACCGATATCTCGCCGCTTTGAGTAACAAATAAAACACATGTAAGTGGTGAAATTTTCTTTTGTAATAAAATATTTATTTTTTGCGTGCTTGATCTATTTTGTTGCTAATTTTGTAAGTAGGTGACAAGCATAGCGTACCTACATTGTTTTACTTGGTAGTTCGTCTTCAAAATGGGCAAGTTTGTCGTGTACATTACGTTAATAAAAATTTGCTCTTTTCTAACCTGAACGTATTTTTCACATTTTAGGTAAAGCCTGCAATGTCTCCACTACAATTGCTTCTTCAAATGCATTGACTGAATCCAATTGCAATGAGCCTAGCACAAAACGAAAAAAAAAAACATCAGAATTTTGGTCACATTTTGACAAACTAAGAAACATGTTTGCCAAATGCCGTCATTGCGGTAAAGAGTACCGTACAAGCGGCAACAATTCCAATATGATGGAACACATAAGGCGCGTGCATTCCTTGGTGGTAGGAGACCACGTTGAAACAACTGCTCCAAAATTGGACCAATATCTTTCACGTAGCGAAACATACGCCCCAAATCGGCGAAAAAGACATGTATTGATAATACACTGGCTAAGATGATTGCGCTTGATTTGCAGCTATTTAGTGTGGTGAAAATGATTGGATTTAGAGCATTTGTTCGTAATTTGGATCCAAAATATATTTTACCCAGCCGGAGATACTTGAAGGACATTTTGATAAAAAAAACATTTATGAAAGTTCTGTGGAAAAGTTAAAAGAAGTGCTGAGTAATATAAAATATTGATATATAACAACTGACACTTGGACATCTTGCGCAAACACCAACAAGTAAAACGTTGCAGTCGGGCGTTACCAACTGTGGAATACTAATTCACATCCCGTCAGCAATTTAGTAGCTAAAATTAGTTCTAATACTGTAGAAAATGCAGTTTTTTGCAAATTTGCCACGCCCCACCGGGCGTAGACACCTCATTTTTGGCCACTTTTTACTAATAACAACCATTTGTGTCACAAATTTTGACCAAATGCAAGCGTATTGTGGCATTTTTTAAAAGTAGCACTATAGCTTATGAAAAGTTTAAAAAATCTCAAGGTGTCGCTAATCCATATGATCTAATCCAGGAGGTGGCTACCAGATGGAGTAGTGCGTTTCAAATGCTAGAACGGATTATACTTTCTAACGAACACATTTCCAGCACACTCCATTGCATTCCAAAAGCCCTGCAACCTTTTTTTGCTGATGAGATATCCATAATAAAAGAATTTATTAAAATTCTTAAGCCATTTCACGATGCAATCGTTACTATTTCCATTTATAAAAATGTTACTATTTCAATTATTAATCCACTCATCTGCGAATTACATAAAACTTTGAATGAGGTAACCATCGAGGACCAGCCAGAGGCTCTGTATCCTGAAAGAATATAAACAATTTCACACAAAGCAATAGTTTTGAATATTCCGCGCAAACATCGATGGTGGCCAGTGTTGCCAACTTTTTATTAAAACAAGTAAGTAGACTCTCGTCGAGACTGCTCGACTAATAGATACCCTGAACCCTCCATGCTGATGTTCCAATCATTCTGCAGTTCTTCTAAGCACACACATACACATGCACTCACCCGCACGCATAGGCCCGTGCTCTGCTAACTGCGCAGCAGCGACTGCGCTTGGGCTGCGCTGCGGTATGGGCAATATTATGAGAATTTATTAGTTGAATAATTTCGTTTGTAGACGTACAATCTTAATGAAACTTTCAGAACGTATTCATAATGTATAAATGTGTGTATATTCCAAAGCACAAGTCTCAAGTACTTAATATACGTTTTTTACAAATTGTGGGCGAAGGGGGCGTGATATCCAAAATCTGTAAATTACAAAATGTGTGTATCCATCAAATGTATATACACAGTAAATCTGAAGTCTCTAGGTCTAATAGTGTTCAAATAGGGCTGAAAAAACAATATCAATTTATCGATTATCCTCGATAGAAAAGATATCGAATGAGTTATCGAAAAAATATGATAAACTCGTACTGCGTATGGTATACACGAGTATGCATACAAATTTTCAGCTCTCTAGCTCCTATAACTTCTGAGATCGACGCACTCATACGGACGGACGGCCGGACGGACAGACAGGACTAAATCGACTCAGCTCATCGTCCTGATCAAGAATATATATACTTTTTATGTACTTTTAGTTATAACTACTAAACTAAACAACATATTGACCTAATTCTTCTTGTAAATTAAGATGAATATATAAGATAATTAAAATGCATCAAAACTTTAACTAGTTTTTAACTTTTTATATGTCTTTTTCGTTCCCAAAGAAAAAAGTTGCTGCTGTACGAAGACATTATTGGTCCACTGTATATAAACTGACTGCGAAGAGAGGTCGTAGCGAAGTGTGGAATTATTTCTCAGTAATTGAAAATGAAAATGGAACGCAATTGGCTGACACTGTAGCCTTTAAGATGTGTTATTCTGTTTTTAAGTTAACAGGAAGCACGTCGAATTTGGTCAAACATAAATGTTATAAAGTGAACGCGAAAAAATACGCAAATCTTTAGTTATCGAAGTAAATGCTGAAACAAAACAGGAATGTGTAACTATCGCAACTGAATGGGTTATTAAAAACTGTCGCCCTCTTAAAATGATAGACGATTCTGGTCTAAAAAAGTTTTCATCATTTTTAATTAATGTTGGCGCAACGTTTGGTTCCAATGTCGACGTAGATAAATTACTGCCACACCCAACAACAATATTCCGAAATATTATAAGATTTTATGAGTCACATTTTGGCCCAATAAAAGCCGAAATACAAAAATATAAATCCTTCGGATGCGATTTAGAATTGGATAATCCCGTAATTGAAACCGATCGTTGAAAAAATTAATTGCGCTAACCATCTATTTAACAATGCTGTAGAGAAAGCTATTGATACTGTCCCCGCGGTAGGAAATATTGTCAGCATTTGTACGAAGCTTGTAAAGTATTTCATGAAATCGGGTATGAACTTTTCATTAGGATTATCTTTAAAAAGCTTTTGTCCTACTCGCTGGAATACAGTCTATTACCTATTAAAATCAATTGAAGTTAATTGGATTGAAATAACAACCATATTAAGGGATAAAAATCAAATAGGCCGAATTGAAGAAATTAATGTGAGGTATGTAGCATAGTCCGTATCCTAGAAGCTTTTGAAACTGTGTCAAAAAAAAAATTGAAGCTTCTCAACGGCCAACCATACATTTAATTCTTCCCAATTTGAATAAAGTAAACAAAATCTGTGAAATCGATTACACTGATATTGAAACTATTCAAGATCTCAAACTAAAACTCAAAACGCAAATGTCAATTACCGTCCTTTCCAATTTAAAGAAATTTCACAAGTTGTGAATCACAACATAACCTTTTTTCTCTTCCCCCCACAAACAAATTCAAGCAGTTCACAGACACTGAAAAGGATACTATAATAAATGCATGCAAAAATATTATGAAACATTTTCCTACAGTAAGTATTACTACTACTGACATGACAGCAGCAGAAGATGAATTTGCTGATTATATTGAGCATCAGCAATTTGATAGCCAGGGCTGCCAATTTAGCTATTTTCCCACTAGATCTAGTGGGTTGCAAGTTGCAACTTGCAACAAGGAAATGCGGGATAAATTGTGAAATAGCGGCTAGCGGGAATTATAGCAATTTTCAAGAAAAATTTGCTTTTTGAAACATCTGGTAACTAGTGCATTTTTATGCTCAATGATGCCACATTTTCATATCGTTTGAATGGTAAATAACATCGATAAGCCAAACGAGCATTCAATCTTATCGATGCTGTGAAGTCTACCGAATCATGTTTTATGCCATCGCAAAGAGGGAATTTTACAAGTTTTAAAGCGCGAGCGACAAGTTGTTAATAATGCCAAAAATGTATAAGCAAAACCCGCGTATTACATGGATGCAAGATCCTGCATTTAAAGATTGGTTGACTTTAGATGCAGCTGATGAGAGCAAATGTTATTGCAAATACTGAAAATCCAGCATTAATGCCAAGCTTTCAGACTTGCGCGCACATGCCAAGACTGCTAAACACAAGTCAACTTCAGCGGCTTTTGCACAGCCTAACAAATACCATTTGTTTCTTCAATCTCATTAAAAAATTGTGATCAAGAAGCGGGACTGTTTTTGTATATTGCAACACATTGTTCAATCAAACCTGTTGACCATTTACGATTGCTGTGCAAAGAAAAGTTTCAGGATGCCAATCTTTTAAAGCTCCATTGGACAAAGTGCACAAGCTTAACCAAAAACGTTTTAGCTCCTCACTTCATAGAGCTACTGAGGGAGGACATCGGTGATGCGAAGTATAGTTTATTGATTGATGAGAGTACCGATATAAGTGTGTACAAGACTCTTGGTAAGTAATAATTCTAATCATTCTGAAAAACAATCTTAATCTTAATAACTTTCTCTATAGGTGTTACCATAAACTATTTTAGTTCAAAACGAAGCTATGAAATAGTATGGCTAATAGAACTTTGAACGCCATTTTACATATAAGGTATTTTTTCTGTTAAGCTAAAGTTTAAAATTATTAATTACATTAGATTTCATATTTGTAGAAACGGACTACGCCTCCAAGAAAAATGCTGCCATGATTACAAATTACCAGCGGCATGTTTGAGAAAGATAGGGACCAATGAAACCTACATAAACCAGGAGGGTAAAGATGAAATCTTATAAATATTGAGATAAACAAATAGAAAATATATATATATATACAGTCGACTCTCGTTATTTCGAAATTCAAGGGACTCTTAAAATCTTTCGAATTATCGAATGTTTGAAATATTAAATGGTTCGAAATTTTAAGAGAAAATAAATAAAACTTCGAATTATCATGGGTTTTTATGTAATGTAATGTACATATGTTCAAATTAAATAAGCTTTATAAAGAACTCATTTATACGGGTTTGCTTCGTTCTTTATTATGGTTGAGAGAGTACTGAGTGAAATCTTAAATTCTTTTGCAACATCGCTTTTCTTCTTACTTCCTTCTACTTTTCTAATTAGTTTCTTCTTTTCAGCAATCGTCAAACTTTGATACTTTTTAGGACTCATTTAATAAAAAATTTTAATATGTATACTAACGAAGTGATTCGTGCGGAAGCGAGCATCAAAATGTGCCTGTGATTTATGCGTAACACTCACAGTAAAGTTACTTTCAGGGAAGTCCCATAATTCAAATTCAAAGTTCTTACTAACACACCAAGAAACTTCGCAAATTCGAATTGTCGAGTGTTTAACCATATGAGTACGAATTACCGCGTCTTACCAATGATTTTTTAGTTCGAATTACTGAGTATATTAAAATGTATGGACTTAATTCGAAATATGTATATAACAAGAGTCGACTGTATATTCTAACGTTTTTTTAAGCTACGAAGAAATATTTCTAGCTATTTCTAGCTTTTTTAAAAGGCTGATTTAGCGTTTTCATGCAACGAAATGTTGGCAGCACTGTTGATAGCACAGATATTATAGGACAAGAAATAGCCGGATACTCTAATCTAAATATTACCACTAACCAGAGAACACATAGACTAGACATGTAGAGCGATATTTTCTCCACGCCGCAACATCTATGTAGCAGGTCCCGGCCAACTTCGTATTCGCTCGGCTTGGTATTGGCTGGCTCGAGTAATGAAAAATAGCACGACGAAATCAGTGCGCTCTAAGGACGCAGACGAAATAGTCATGTTTTATGCGCTTGTCGTCTTTGTCCTACTCTCTCTCACTCTCTCTGTGGGCTCTAAAATCATGAAGCTCAGCAGCGCACAAAAATTGAAATTTGTTCGCGACGGTCCCAGCTCTTTCCTTTTGAGTGAAGAGTATACCGAAATCTTAAAATCGTTTGCGACATTCATGCAACAAAATGTTAGCGGTTCGATATATATTTATGGGAAGGGTATGCAAGCGTGAGGCGCATAAAGAATATGATCTCGCTACGGGCATGCACACACACACACTTGTAGTCCCTTGCTACATGAATGAGCATTTCTGACCTGCGTGCGTTACTCTTGCTGCTTGTAATAATTTTAAAGTCCAGCATTTGCATTTGGTCGGTTTTACGGACTGTCATTACCACTTCACACAGATTTACCATGTATGAACATATGTATGTACATATGTACATAAGTACATTTACATATATATTATTATAGCTAATCAAAATGTGTGTATATCCATAAAATACTGTAATTATACATATATAATTTAAATTATTTTATACACATTTTTAAGCGAAAAAATTATGTATTAATTACTAAATGCTTTGCAATACATATATGAAATACACATGTCATATTACACTCAAGCTTTACTCATTATAGTCAACAATTTCTAATTAAGTCATTAAGGCCCATTTAAGTCACCCTGCGATTGAAACCATAGAAAATATACAAATTACTAAATCTGGAGACAATTATCTTCCTATCCCATACATGCATACACATATGCAAATGTATGTATGCATGTGCTCACTTCACAAGGCAGACCAACGGCAAGTTTTGGGCTTTACAATTTACACAGGCTGTTGTGCACAGAAAGAATAAATTTTCGCGACGAGCATGCACACACACATTTACAATCCCTTGCTACATGTATGTGCTCTTGTGTGCGTGGGTCGCCAAGCTCAATTCTTTCTCAGTATTTTCGTCACTCATTAGAGTTCCGTTTTACATGTATGAGCCATTATTTGTTAGTATGGGAAACTATTCTTGCTGCCTGTGGAATATTGTAAGTATGTATGTGTGTTCATAATACGTGAACATTGGCTTGTGCCTGCCACGGGCTTTTAATTGTGCGAGCGATTTCGAATTAAATCTGCAGAAGGGAGTGTTAAACGACCTTTTTGATTACTTCGTGTGTTTTTACTGCTAAAAATCGTGCCAAAATTATTAAAGTTTTTTTCAAAACTATGGCTGAGACAAGTATTATGAAAAAATCAACTGATGGTGTCAAAAAATGTTCACAAAGAAATGGCGGGAAATGCGTAATTGAAACGTGTGGTGCGAGTTATAGGCAAAGTTCCATTAATTTTCCGGTTAGATTATTTGCGTTTCCGTCTAAAGAATTTCAGTTAAACAAGTGGATTAAAGCATGCACTTTACCAAATAATTTCGACCCAAAAAAGTCTAGAATATGTAACAGGCATTTTGAACGGAAATATATTGGTAAACGTTTTTTAAGAGTTAATGCAGTTCCAACTTTACATTTGGGCAGTTCAAATTTGCTCACAAATAATAATGCTGACGTAAGTGATGACATTTATTCAATAGATTTTGAGGAAGAAGATATTATTCCTTATAGTTATACAAAGAAAAGTTTAGACAAAGTAGTGGATGGCTTTGTGAAGCCATCTGACACAGAAGAGCAGCACCAGATCAGCAACATTCCAAATCCAAGTGACGAGGAAGAAAATTTGGAGAGTTTTTTGAGCTTTGACGATAGCTTAAAAAGTCAAACGTGGCAAGATTTAAGTGCCGGTAGGTCTTCTTTTTGCTCAAATTGTTTAAAAAGAGAGCAAAATGAGCTATATTATAGGAACAAATACTATGATATGGGAGTAGACCTCAGAAAATCTCAGCAAGAATTTCTTAAATTAAAGAAGAAGTATTTAGCTTTAAAAGATGCCTCTAGACACAGAAACATTTATCATAGAGTTAAGAAGGTAAAAAAGCATGTTCACATCTTCACGACAATTAACAATTTACCTCATGTTTCTGAGCAATCAAAAGTGTTATGTAGAATGCTTTTGAAAAATAATCATGTCTATAATAGTGCTGAAAGGGCAATTGCCCAAAATATTAATTTTTATTCAGCTAGGACATATGATTATCTTAGGGATGTTCTTAATTTAAGACTCCCATGTAAGAAATCATTAAATCGATGGGCACTATTTAAGAACTTAGTTCCTGGATTCAATCCAGACTTATTAGAAAATCTGCAGAGCATAGTTAAAGAAATGAGTGATAAAGGTAAATACGCAGTTTTAGTTTTTGATGAAGTCAAAATTAAGAAAGGCCTGCAGTACAATTCATCTCTTGATGAGATACAAGGGTTTGAAAATGATGGCGAGAAGAGAAGTAGGTTTTTAGGTCAGCAGGTCTGCGTTTTCCTTATAAGGGGTCTCTTTGAAAATTGGAAATATGTTTTAAGCTATACTGTTTCAGCTAATGGCATAAAACACTCTGATCTTAAGTCTAAAGTTGAGGCAAACATTGGACTATCACAAGCATTAGGCCTTGATGTCAAAGCCATTGTTTGTGATCAGGGTTCCAATAATAGGGCCGTTTTTGATAGATGGGGCATAGGTATCAATAACCCTAGTTTTTCTATCAATGATAAAGAAATATTTGCGATATTCGATGCACCACATCTTGTGAAATCGCTAAGAAATATTCTTTTAAGACATAATATTTCCACACCTCAGGGCACAGTTTCATGGAATATAATTAGAAAATTATATGAAATTGAAACTAAAAATTTAACACGCCTTTGTCCGAAATCGACTCCAAAACATGTCAGTCCAAATTGTTTTGAGAAAATGAAAGTAAAATTTGCCACCCAAGTTTTTAGTCACAGTGTAGCTGCTGCGATACGCACAGTTGTAGAATCAGGCGGGTTTGCTGATTGTAAAGATAGTGCTCTTGCAACAGCAATCTTCATTGACAAAATTAATAACCTTTTCGATTGTTTAAACAGTCATGCACTATTTGATAGTAATCCTTATAGATGCGCACTTAGAAAAAACAGTAATGTCCATGAATATCTTCAGGAAATGAGAGATTATTTTCATGACCTGAAGTATCCACAAAAAGTATATTGTATTGATGGGATGATTACTACAATCTCATCTATAATTGCTTTAGCGGAAAATATTTGGAATGAAAACAGTGATAATATCTTTGTTGCCACATCCAAATTGAACCAAGACCCTTTAGAAATTTTTTTTTATTTAATTAGAAGTCGGGGAGCAACGAATATAAATCCAACAGTTTTTGAATTCAATGCTATTATATCTAAAATGCTCTCAATGAAAGTCTTGACATCTGCTTCTATTTCTGGCAATTGTATTCCAGATGAAGATCTCATGTTAGCTAATATAATAAAGGATAGCGGATCTAACCTATCAGTATTTCACGAGCAGTGTGCCACGAACTCATCTGTAGAACAAGAACCTTTAGATCCAGACACTGAGGTTGAATTGTCATTAGATGCAACCATTGCAAATATCCACAATGTTTTTAATGCATTAAGATATTTTGCTGGGTATCTTCTGTACAAATTATTACAAAAAACTGATTGTGAAATTTGTTCAAATCTTTTAAAGTCATCTGATGAAATGCAGTGCTCTTCTGAGTATTTAATACTCAATAAAACATTTCCACTACATAAACCAATACCTTAAGTTGAATGCCCCTTCTGACAATTTTTATGAGTTAATAAAACTTCATTTCGCAACGTTTAAGACCATTTTCGAAAAGAAACCATATATCCCACGTATTAAAGAGAAAATTGTTCTGTACTGCATGCACGCTGCAGCAAAATCCTCTTTAGATACTGAATGGTTTTCTTCCACCCACCCTTGTTTTGAGCATAGGAAATTTGTTCTTAATCAGTTTGTCTTAATTCTAATTAGGAAGAATTGTAGATGGCAAACTGAGAAAATTGTTGGTACAACCAGCATTCTAGGTAAGACAAAATTCAAAATAATGAATCAATAGGTAGCTTGAGTTTTTGACACAACTCTTAACAGTAGGATAAAAATATTAAGGTAATAATAAAAGGTTGCTTAACACAACCGCTGTAGATTTAATTCGAAATTGCTCGCGCAATTAATGGCCCTTGACAGGCACAAGCCTTATTCAAGTAAGATAAAGATATGTATTTATGTATATATATGTATATATATATATGTACGTACTTCAATACTTACTTAAATATTCCATAGATTCGCACATATATATATATGTAATTGGATTAAATACATGTAAGTAAATCATACTCATTTATACAAATAACTATAATCTGAAAATTGTACATTATCATTGTAAACTCTTTCAACAGTCTGGTATTCTCTGCAATCAGAAGTGCGATGGAGGAAAATCGGATTGAGCGTGCAGACATACATACATATGTACACATATAATTCGAACCCAAATCGTTGACACAATTAATTCTATCTTGAGGTAGGCACACGCCAATGTTCATGTCCCATGCATACACACATGCACACACAATCAAATGTATATTTGTACATATAGTACATATATGTGAGCACTTCCCAAGACCGATCAAATGCAAAAACAAGAGTAACGCACGCAGGTCAGAAATGCTCATACATGTAGCAAGGGACAACAAGTGTGTGTGTGTGCATGCCCGTAGCGAGATCATATTCTTTATGCGCCTTACGCTTGCATACCCTTCCCATAAATATACATATATCGAACCGCTAACATTTTGTTGCATGAATGTCGCAAACGATTTTAAGATTTCGGTATACTCTTCACTCAAAAGGAAAGAGCTGGGACCGTCGCGAACAAATTTCAATTTTTGTGCGCTGCTGAGCTTCATGATTTTAGAGCCCACACAGAGAGAGAGAGAGTAGGACAAAGACGACAAGCACATAAAACATGACTATTTCGTCTGCGTGCTTAGTAGACTTGGGTAGCTCATGAGTGAGTGAGCTAAAATGAATGGCTCACTGAACTGAGCCAGTGAGCCAGCTCCTTCTATGTGGCTCAGTTTGGCTCACTAGCTCATTTTGGTTGACTAGCGCATTTTTGCTCACTCGCTCATTTTGCGTTCTTCTCAATCGCAAAGTTATCGTTTTTTCCCGCGAATTGTGTATTTTATCAAATGTCGTTAATTAGAAAGCACAGCGAAATTTGGACTCATTTTGAGGACATTGGAACGCAACAGGCTAAATGCAAGATTTGCAAAAGTGTCTTAAGCTGCAAGTCACAAGGCAACTTGAATAGACATTTGAAAGCCAAGCATCCAGCAGCTCTTGAGACCGGCATACGTCAAAACGTGGAAGACTCAGTTCTGGGAAAAACACAACCAAAAATCAGTTCATTTGTCCGCAAACCCATTCCGGCGAGCAAATCTGCCCAAATTGACAGGCAATTAGTCAAAATGATTGCCAAGGGTCACCATGCCTTGAGAATGGTGGAGGAACCTGAGTTCCAAAAACTTATTAACCAAATCTCACAATCTCCAGGCTATACCCTCCCGACAAGGAAGACGTTGACGAATGTTTTGCTCCCCAAAATTCGGGATGAGTATGCAGGAGATATTGTAGATCAGCTCAGTGCGGCTACAGCGGTCTGCCTTACAACAGATGGCTGGACATGAGTTGCCAACGAGAGCTATCTCGCAATGACAGTGCACTTCATTGAAAAAGAGGAAACGGTGCTCAAATCTTATACAATAGCTTGTCAAGAATTTTCCGTGTCCCACACCTCTGAAAATCTTTGTGAATTTATTCACAACACCGTGGCAAAATGGGGCATTCAAAACAAAATAGTGGCAATAGCATCTGATAACGCCTCCAATATTGTTGGTGCCATTCGAATGGGAAATTGGAGGCATGTCAGGTGTTTCGCCCATACCCTAAATTTGATTGCTCAAAAGTTATTGAGAAACATGAGTAGCGTACGCACAAAAGGTAAAGCGATTGCTGAATATTTTAGCCGCAGATCATCCGGCCAAAAAAAATTGAAGGAAATGCAAGCTTTATTTAAGTTGCCTGAAGTAAAAATAAGCCAAGACGTACCTACACGTTGGAATTCAACGTTTAAAATGTTTCAAAGGCTGTCAATCTCAAGGGAGGCGGTGGTGGCAGCACTGTCAACCCGAACCGATTTGATAATGTCCCCAGAGGAGTGGAATTTTATTAATGGAGTTCTTCCCATTTTGCAGCCATTGTATCACATAACCGAGGAAATTTCGGCAGAGAAAAATGTGACTCTGTCCAAAATAATTGTCATTATTGGCTTATTGCAAAAAAAAAATGGTGACCTTAAGCCAAACCGTGAAAGATCCTATTTTAATTAATATTTGCAATGATGCTATATTAGATATGAATGAGAGATTTAAGAATTGGGAAACAAATGTGTTGTTTGCGGAGAGCACAATTTTAGATCCCCGATTCAAAGGAAGATGTTTTAAATCTGCGAACGCTTTCGAACAATCGGTAGCAGACATAAAAAAAAAAATAATTTCAATGTGTCCAGTCGCCGCACAAACCACAGTTTTAACAGGCAATGACGAAACTGAGAAAAGTTCAAATGGGGACGACATATGGGCTGAGTATGACAACTCCTTTCTTCAAGTCAGTCAGCCTAGCAACAGCACAGCAGCAGTTACACGGGAAATGGATAAATATCTTGCCGAGGAATACATTCATCGAAAAGACGACCCCTTAATATGGTGGAACCAGCGAAAATCGCAGTACCCATTACTATACGCATATATGTTAAAACGGCTCTGCATAGTCGCTACATCTGTGCCCTGTGAGCGCATTTTTTCCAGCGCAGGTGAAACAGTTCGAAAAAGAAGGTCTTTACTAAAACCGAAGAACGTCGAAAGCCTGATGTTGTTGCATAACAACATGTAAATTTTGAGTAAGTATTTTTTTGATTCGAAAACCGTATACCTAATCGTTTCCTTTTTTTATAGTATATATAATCTCTCATACTTCCCAATGAATGGATCTCGAATGCGTATTTTTTGTTTTAATTTTCTGTTATATTTAATCTCATAATTTTGTTATTTTTGTATTTTTTTTATTTTCTGTTATATTTTATCTAATAATTTTGTTATATTCCCAATGAAGGGAGCTAAAAAATATCTGTTTTATTAATAGTTTGTTCTGTTAGTTTTAAGAAACAAATTTTAAACGTCTTTTTTTTAAGTTTAAATGTAACGTATTTTGACAGTTTTTTTTTCAAGTTGCTTGAGATCACTATCTGCTCACGAGCAATCAGCAGGTGAGCCAGTGAGCCATATGAGTGAGTTGGCTCACTTCACAAAAAAGAGCGAGTGAGCCGGTTCACCTCAATGAGCTGCTTTTACCCAAGTATAGTGCTTAGAGCGCACTGATTTCGTCGTGCTATTTTTCATTACTCGAGCCAGCCAATACCAAGCCGAGCGAATACGAAGTTGGCCGGGACCTGCTACATAGATGTTGCGGCGTGGAGAAAATATTGCTCTACATGTCTAGTCTATGTGTTCTCTGGTTAGTGATATTACATACAATTCAAACTTTGATGTCTTAGCTTGGTGGAATATGCACAAACATATTTTCCCATTATTACATAAAACTAGCTGCAAAATTTTCTGTATTCTAGCGAGTAGCGCGCTAAGGCTAGAAAATTGATTACTGTTTACGATCCAGATCACATAGTTAAAACTTGTTTCTCAATTCTAATATAAATTAAACAAATATATTGTATTTCAAAATTAGATAGTGTTTCATTTGTTTGTTATTTATGGGAAGGGTATGTAAACGTCCGTACGTATAAAGAAAATTTTTTCGCTACGAAATTGTAACGGTAAATTTGCCGTTGGTCGGCTGTCTGGTTTGCACACACACAATTACATTGCCCTTCGTGTTTTCTTTAATTCTTGTTCGTTTCTGGCAGCGAAGAAACTCATACTCAGACTCAAACTTATTTATTATTTTTCGCTCAATACAATAGTGTGCCTCTAAGTCATATACGAGCGCACTCACACACTCATACAATTTTCGTTTTGACTACGGTGCCACACATCTCAATATGAGCATTGTTAATTCAGAGTGTTTTTTCGGCACTCATGCAGCTCTCTATTGCAGATGTATGTATAATACTGGTGAATGACTTTTACAATAATTCACTGTCGTTAAAAGCCAGAATGCCAATATACGAATTTGTCACATCAAAAAACAAAATGAATGTATTATTAAATTGGGCCGAAATCCCGGCGACACTGCATTGCTGGGCCAACCCGTGACAGAGGTGGAGCAAGCCCCTAGCACTCCGTCCGATTCCAAAAATCAGTTTAACATTTGTTGTTCTCCAATGGAGAAACTATCAGATGTTAAACTGATAAGAACAGATACTACACTTTGATCTTAGCCATAAGGCCGAGAAGCGATAACTTCGAGCAGTCAAATATGCAGTAGTCCACTGAGCTACAGCTAAAACCAGTTGAGAATTATAAATTAATTTATTTTGAATACTGTTTATATAGCATACTTTAGGGGTTGCCTTTTTATACTCATTTACGAAGTGAATTAGTATATTGGTTTTATGAAACGTCCGTCTTGCTGTCCGTATGAACGCAGTTCATTTCACCGCTATTGAAGCTAGAGACTTGAAATTTGGAACACATACTCGTGTATAACCGCCCACTAAGGGCGGGGCAAATCGGAAAATGCATTTTCCGATAAACCAGAAACCATGTTAGTTGAAGAGCTAGAAAGCTGAAATCTATTAAGTAGGTCCGTGTCGACCACCCAAGTCCATCAAGCTATGACGGATATATCTACGCCCATTGGGGGCGTGTCAAATCAGATATAACTGTATCTCCGAAAGTCATAAAGCTAAAAAGTTGAGCTAATGTTATGATTCTATAATGACTGATGACAAAATTTTATGTTTACGCCCACTAGGGGCGTGGTGATTTTTAAAATGTTGCTAAAGTTTAGGCACTATTTATGCTAGAGACCTGAAATTCGCTATATGTATGCGGGGTGACAACCAAAGTCCAACGAGTTAGGGTGGATATATGTCCGCCCAAAAGGGGCGTGGCAAACCGAAAAGCTGATATCTCCTACAGTTTAAGAGCTAGAAGCTTCAAATTTGGATAGTTGAGTTACTGGTAACATCCTCTATCGATGTCCCAAAAATACATTATATACATACATACAAATATGCGTATATGTTATCAGGGCTACTTAAGAAGAAACAATTTTAAACTTATAAAAGTGTTCAATTAAGAAAAGTATTAAATGCCCTTCATTAAAGCTCGCACCTTCCCAATAAAATATCTATTTTATAATAAAAACCAGTAAGAACGTTGCAGTCGGGCGATACCGATTGCAGAATACTCATTCACAGCCCAAGCGTTGATCCCATTATAATTAAAAAAATCATCGATAGCTATTGCCATTTATATCTAGTACATCTTTAGAACTAGGATCGTCAAATCAATTTTATACAATTTTGATTTTTGTATATTTTGGATACCGGTTCCAAGCTAGCAGCAGATCAGCGCGATATTCTAATACATGTGCACACACTCATTGTTTATTCTATGCGTACAGACAAAAACGCGCCTTTTTGCATTTTCTAAGAATTCCGATTGATTTATGGATTATCTAGCTGTTACTGTAGTTTTGTCAGATGATGCTCTATTATTACGTTATTGTATTCTAGCTACCATATAGTCAGCAAGGCTTGGGTGCTAAAGGTGACGCGGGTTATGTTAAAATAGCAGAGATTCAAAGCTATTTCAATATTATGTTTGTTTTTTTTTTTTTTCATACATATTTTGTTTTTTTTATGCCCTGAACCCATTGAAAATGGGAAATGAGGGTATAATGTTTTTGTTGAAATGTATGTAACAGGCAGAAGGAGGCGTGGCAGACCCCATAAAGTATATATATTCTTGATCAGGGCGACGAACTGAGTCGATTTAGCCCTGTCCGTCTGTCTGTCCGTATGATTGAACGGGTCGATTTCCGAAGATATAGAAGCTAGAGACTTCAACTTTTTTTTAAAATGCTCGTATATAGCACGCGGATATCGAGTTTATCACTAAAAATCGATAACTCATCCCGTTATTTTTTTATCGATCAAAAACCTTATCGAAATGCAGTTATAAAATTATATCTCCTACATCTTTAGAGCTAGAGTATCCAAATTTTAAATGTAGATTGATATGTACGTTATAGAATTTCGATTTTTGTTCAATTTCACCCCCCACCCTTATATCCACCCCCTCACCCATAAGTTTTTAAAAGGCGTATTTCAAATACTAGAGACTTGAGATTTGGCAATTATACGCATAGTAATGATAAAACCACAATCTTAAAGTTTCATGGAGAACGTACGTCCAGAAAAAAAGTTATTAAACAATTAAGTTCCCATAGTAAGCCCACACTGCAGCCCATGCGTGCGCGCCTATGGGTGTCTATGTATGTGTGTTTGCGTGTGTATGTGTGTGTTTGTGTAAGCAGAGAGACGCTAAAAATGATTGAAATGGCTTTTGCTTGAAGGGTTCAGGGGATCTCGTAGTCGAGCACTCTCGACTAGAGTTTTCTTACTTGTTTTATTATAAAATAGATATCTTATTGGGAAGGTGCGAGCTTTAATAAAGGGTACTTAATACTTTTCATTTTCTTAATCGAACAATTTTATAAGTTTAAATTTGTTTCTTCTTAAATAGCCCTCATAGCATATCCGCATATATGTATGTATATAATGTATATACATATATACATACATACAGATACACATCTGCACGCATAGCATCAAGCATTCCAGCCTTCTTATAACGCGCTCACTTTTATGTGTGTATGTGTGTGTGTATGTACACATAAATGCGTACTCTAGCGTTTTCTAAGAATCTCAAATGCGACTGATTTGTTTTTGCATTGTTCTTGAAGTTTTTAACGGCTACTCTGGCTTTTCATAACAAGAATTTCATTTCGTTTTATTTACTGTTGTTCAAAGCAGGCGGTAGCGATGTCGGCAGAGGCGCCGGTTTAATTCGGTTTAGTTATTTTGACAAACATGCTATTTGGCTTGGGTGCGAGTTCAAATCCCGCGGAAAACTATTTTTTGTAAATTGCAAATTTTTGTTATTTTTGATTCTTTTATATTTTTTTATTTTTATAAAAAGGTTTACTTCCGTGTTATCAATGCCTATTAAGCCTATTTGTACATACATGTACATACATAGATGGCTCACGCATATAAAATCGCAATTTGATACTTCAAATGCGGATTGCCACGCCCCTAGTGGCCGTAGACGCCTCATTTTTGGCCTGTTCTTAGAACGAGCTAACGGTAACGTACATGTCAAATTTGAATGCTTACGCTCCAAAAATGTGAAAATTACAGGGTATTTTTCGATATGACACGCCCCCAAAGAGGCGTAACTATTATTTTTGGGACATCGATAGAGGATATTACCAGTAACTCAACTATCCAAATTTGAAGCATCTAGCTTTTAAACTGTAGGAGATATAAGCTTTTGCGGTTTGTGACGCCCCCTTTGGGCGGACATATATCCACCATAGCTCGTTGGACTTGGGTTGTCACCCCGCGTATATCTACCAAATTTCAGGTCTCTAGCATCAATAGTACCTAAAATATAGCAATATTTGAAAAATCACTATATCTTCAGGTCCGATTTTCCACGCCCCTAGTGGGCGTAAACATAAAAAATTTTCATCAGTCATTATAGAATCATAACATTAGCTCACGTGCAAAATTTCAACTTTCTAGCTTTATGATTTCCGGAGATACAGTTTTATCCGATTTGCCACGCCCCCAACGGGAGTAGATATATCCGCCATAGCTTGATGGACTTGGATGGTCGACGCGGACCTACATACCAAATTTCAGCTTTCTAGCTCTTCAACTATCATCGTTTCTGTTATATCGGAGAATGCATTTTCCGATTTGCCACGCCCCTAGTGGGCGGATCGGGAAAATTTTAACACTTTATAAATCTGAGTTGTACATGAGTATGTGTTCCAAATTTCAAGTCTCTAGCTTCAATAGCGACGAAATAAACTGCGTTCATACGGACAGACGGACGGACGGACGGACAGCAAGACGGACATTGCACAAAACCAATATACTAATTCACTTCGTGAATGAGTATAATAATTCACTTCGTGAATGAGTATAAAAATAAAGGGACGAGTTATCGATTTTTGGTGATAAACTCGATATCCGCGCTGTATATACGGTCATTTAAAAAAAAGTTCAAGTCTCTAGCTCTTATATCTTCTGAAATCGACGCGTTCATAAATACGGACGGATGGACGGACTGACGGACAGACGATGGACAGGGCTAAATCGACTCAGTTCGTCGCACTGATCAAGAATATATATACTTTTTGGGGTCTGCCACGCCTCCTTCTCCCTGTTACATACTTTTAACAAAACCACTATACCCTGATTTCCCATTTTCAGAAAGAAAGTAAGAAAGCTCTAGTCGAGAGTGCTCGACTAGGAAATCCTCTGAATCCTTCGGAGAAGTGATATTTCAATTGTAAATTTACTTTATTTTAGCCGGGGTTAGAGTCTCAGTCTGACCAGGGCCACAACTTACAAGAAATTTATAAGTTAGTACAGGACTGTACGTAGTTAGAGAAATAGGAGAGGGTGGGGGAATCGTTATATGTTAAGCGACCACGCGGCCTGAACTCGCCGACCACGCCCACGCGTTTGCACGCGGGAAGGCGGCAGCGTTCGAGTGGCGCGATCAAGCGCACTCTAGATTGCTGGGGTCGGGGTTGCGAAGGCGTGCTGTGGGGAGTTAGTGGGGCCACTACGATTGGTAGACCGCGGATCGAGCAACGCCTAGCGTTGCCGCTGGCGTTCACTTTAGACTACGCGATTTTTCAATGCCAGAGTTTTAACCTTCTGGCGAACGGGTCGTGACCTCGTTCCAACTACCTGTTAGTGTTATTACAGTTGGTTATGATTAGTAAGCTAGTAAACTGATTAGTAGATTAACTACGAATAAATACGCAAACAGCTCTACGTGCATGTTGTTACTTGATTAACCCTATAATCTCGCGACCTTATATCTGCCAATCGATTTTTCTTTCGTTCTTTTAGACGCGTCCGCTCACATCGAGAGCTCCAGACTAATTGAAATCTGCTTTCAATCCTCTTCTGCCGCTCTGCAGATTTCACCACGCGACCAGCAATGCAATTCACCACCGCGAGCTTTCAAGCTGCACGGTTGCATTGCTGATCGCATGCCCGCCCACTAATTTGAATTTTTCTTACTTTCTAAAGTTAATTGCTATGGCACTTATACCTACTTATTAACTACTTAGCGCTATCTTACAAACTAATGCTTATTCTACTTATTGCCTAACTTAATCTCTACCAAAATATAATATCAACTTATGTACTATAATATAAACAATGACTTCAAGATATAACCTTAACAACTACAAAAACCAAAATCCATAACAACAAAATTCTATTTCATTTCAATGTATTTTCTTAATCGCTACAAAAGTCAAAATATGCCTCGAAATTCAAATCCTGCTCACCATAACTAAAAAACTATACTTCATTTCAATATATCTGCTTATTGCCTACAAACATGTAAGGTGGGCAAAAAAGGCCACCTTACACCCCCCCTTACTTCGACAGGGAAAATATTACGCCCCCCGATGAGTTGACGGTCACCGTATAGGCCTGTTCCCCCGCCGCGACCCGGTAGCGGGTCCTCCTGTGCCGCCGTCTACGCGTCTCCACCTCCCGCCTCAGGAGCTGGATCACCTCCGCGCTCAGCTCGATGCCGGCAGTGTGTACCCTCCAGCCGATAGGGATTAACGGCAGCATTCTCCTCGACTCCACGCCCACTTCGCCGAGTGCCTCCTCGAGGTTTACCTCCCATCCCTCCAGTAATTCGGCCATGTCTGCCAACAGGCGCCTCTTCTCGCTCGAACAAGTCTCCGCCGACTCATCTCGGCGTTCGCCACGCTTTTGGCCGCTCCTGGACTTGCTTCTCTTCCTGCGCTGCCGATGCGTGGACGGACCCTCGGCACCATCTGTTGCTTTCCCTTGACTGGTGGGGTTGCGGGGGTCCGATTTGCGTTCGGACACTGGTCGTCCTCTTTGTCGTCGTTGTTGACGATTCCTACGCTCGGCCGCTTGGCCATGACCCGTCGGGCACTCTGCGCTGGACTGAGATGCGCATGATAGGCGTCGGTTTTCGACCGTGCCCGGCGTATATCGCAGCGTAACCCTGGCAGATCCCGGCTGTCGGTCCTTCTTAACGTCGACGCTAGTTTGGCGCTGGGGAATAAGGAGTATGGTGCCATTCTCCTTAGGGCTCGTGTCTTCGACCCGATGTGTTTCATCACACCTCCCCTTCAAGTGCTCCCCTTCCTCACCATCCCGCGCCACGGTCTCCGGGGCGGGCTTATCGACGGAGGGACAATGCTCCCTGCCGCCGTCCCACCCCCGTGACGGGGATCTGTCGCCCATCTCTTCTCGCTCGCCGTCCATGGCGTCGGAGTCGTCCATCTCGACGAGGCTCCGTCTTCCGCACATCTCTGTGCATCCGACTCCGGGCTGCCCGGCGGGCGGGGCGGAGATGGCGCTCCTCCACGAGTGGTGGCGTTGTTCCCCCCCTGGTTACATGGATATACACTGTCTTGTATTTGGCCTGTATTAGCTGTATGAGGCCGTCCATACGGGTTGCTACGTTCACTGTCGAGCGGAGGACCGTGTGCGCCGGGGTGGCGCCCGCTCCTCTTGGCGACGGTAGTACTCCCTACCGAGCCTCGGGTCCCTTTGCCGACTCCGCGCTTCTTCCTGGGAGAACGGCTCCATGCTGTCGCTGCTTGCGTCCTCGACTCGGACCGAGCCCTCGTCATCGCTGCTGATCTCGATGACTTCCTCCATATTATTACTTCCCTGTAAGTTCAGAGTTTTTTTAGTCTTCTGTTTTTGTTCGGGTTAATGACCGAAATGGCCCTCTAACTACTGCGTTAGTGTTAGCATTAATAGGGGGCTTTACGGGGCTTCAAGGCTTTTCGTCATCATCCTCGGGGACAGCGGGGTTTGCTCCTCGTTCCCCGTTTCCCCGGTCTCGGTTTCCGGGATCATGTCGATTTCCTCATCTCCTTGATGAAATGGCTTCAACTGCGCAATGTTGGCCACCCTTCTCTTGCGTTCGCCCTTCTTCGTCATGCGCACCACGTTGGAAGATAGGAACTTAACGACCTTGTGAGGGCCGTCGAATTTGGGCGCCAGTTTCGCCGCGAATCCTTCCACCGCGTTCGACAGTTGATGTTGTGTGTGTGCTGTGTACTGGAGTGTCACCCCCAGGAATTCCATGAACACCTTGAAACTTCTGCTTGCAAATTATACACCGTTGTCGCAAACGAATGTCCTGGGTAGTCCAAATCTGCTGGGTATACGTTCCCGGAACGCCAGTTGTAGCAGAGCGGTAGTGGCTCTCCTCAATGGCACCAGCTCCACCCATTTAGCGAAAGCGTCGTGGAACACCAACAGCATTGTGTTCCCACGCTTGGAACGAGGCAAAGGTCCGACGAAGTCTGCGCACAAGACCGCCATTGGCTCCGCCACCTGCCTGGTGAGCATATGCCCGGCCGGTTTTTGTTGCACGCATTTGAATCTTTGGCACGTTTCGCAACACCTCACGTACTTGGCGGCATCTCGGAACATGCCCGGCCAATAGTACCTTTGCGCAAGTCGTGCTGCCGTTTTCCTCACTCCTTGATGTCCGGCCGTGGGAGCGTCGTGACACTCCCTCATCACTCTGGCCCTCAAACTGCTTGGGACGCAGAGCTTCCATGGGATATAATCCTCCTCGTCTATCCGATGGCCTAAATTCCGATATAACTGCCCGTTCTCCTCCACGTAATCCTGGAACTTCTCGGGCTCCTTTACGATCCTTTCATGCATCCTTTTTATCCACCCGCAAGGGGGATTTTCTTCCACAGCCTGCTTGCAACTGTCTATGGGCTGCCGGGACAGTGCGTCGGCCACCACATTCAATTTCCCACGGCGATAGCGTACGTCGAATTGAAATTGCTGAAACTCTAGCGCCCAACGAGCGGCCCGTGGGACTTTCTATGGAGTTGAGCCATTTCAGCGCGAGGTGATCTTCTGGGCCTTCTTTAGCAGTTTCGTCATCGGTTGTACCAGAGACGCGAAGTCCGGCACAAATCGTCTATACCATGATGCCATTCCTAGGCATTGCAGCAACTCCTTAAGCTCGAAATCCCCTCTCCGCTTATCACGTGGCCAAGGTACGCCAACTTTTCCCGAAAAAACTGCATTTCTTTCTGTTGAGTCTTAGATTGGCCATTCGTAACCGCCGGAAAACTTCCTTCAGGTTGGCCACGTGTTGTTCCACCCTAGCTCGTTGGACTTGGATTTTCACCCCGCATATATATAGCGAATTTCAGGTCTCTAGCATAAATAGCGCCTAAAATTTAGCAACATTTTAAAAATCACCACGCCCCTAGTGGGCGTAAACATAAAACTTTGTCATCAGTCATTATAGAATCATAACATTAGCTCAACTTTTTAGCTTTATGACTTTCGGAGATACAGTTATATCTGATTTGACACGCCCCCAATGGGCGAAGATATATCCGTCATAGCTTGATGGACTTGGGTGGTCGACGCGGACCTACTTAATAAATTTCAGCTTTCTAGCTCTTCAACTAACATGGTTTCTGGTATATCGGAAAATGCATTTTCCGATTTGCCCCGCCCTTAGTGGGCGGTTATACACGAGTATGTGTTCCAAATTTCAAGTCTCTAGCTTCAATAGCGGTGAAATGAACTGCGTTCATACGGACAGCAAGACGGACGTTTCATAAAACCAATATACTAATTCACTTCGTAAATGAGTATAAAAAGGCAACCCCTAAAGTATGCTATATAAACAGTATTCAAAATAAATTAATTTATAACTCTCAACTGGTTTTAGCTGTAGCTCAATGGACTACTGCATATTTGACTGCTCGAAGTTATCGCTTCTCGGCCTTATGGCTAAGATCAAAGTGTAGTATCTGTTCTTATCAGCTTAACATCTGATAGTTTCTCCATTGGAGAACAACAAATGTTAAACTGATTTTTGGAATCGGACGGAGTGCTAGGGGCTTGCTCCACCTCTGTCACGGGTTGGCCCGGCATTGCAGTATCGCCGGGATTTCGGCCCAATTTAATAATACATTCATTTTGTTTTTTGATGTGACAAATTCGTATATTGGCATTCTGGCTTTTAACGACAGTGAATTATTATAAAAGTCATTCACCAGTATTATACATACATCTGCAATAGAGAGCTGCATGAGTGCCGAAAAAACACTCTGAATTAACAATGCTCATATTGAGATGTGTGGCACCGAAGTCAAAACGAAAATTGTATGAGTGTGTGAGTGCGCTCGTATATGACTTAGAGGCACACTATTGTATTGAGCGAAAAATAATAAATAAGTTTGAGTCTGAGTATGAGTTTCTTCGCTGCCAGAAACGAACAAGAATTAAAGAAAACACGAAGGGCAATGTAATTGTGTGTGTGCAAACCAGACAGCCGACCAACGGCAAATTTACCGTTACAATTTCGTAGCGAAAAAATTTTCTTTATACGTACGGACGTTTACATACCCTTCCCATAAATAACAAACAAATGAAACACTATCTAATTTTGAAATACAATATATTTGTTTAATTTATATTAGAATTGAGAAACATAATTTTATCTATGTGATCTGGATCGTAAGCAACGTTTCTCAGTAATCAATTTTCTAGCCTTAGCGCGCTACTCGCTAGAATACAGAAAATTTTGCAGCTAGTTTTATGTAATAATGGGAAAATATGTTTGTGCATATTCCACCAAGCTAAGACATCAAAGTTTGAATTGTATGTAATATCACTAACCAGAGAACACATAGACTAGACATGTAGAGCAGTGGTGCCAGTTTTTTGGAGTCACCATAAGCTAGATTGAAGAAAAAAATAAGCTAGAATAAGCTAAAATTAAAAAAAAATAAATCTTTAAAATAAGCTAACTAAAAAAAAAACGCTCCTATGTCCATCCGCAAATCTTCATTAAAGTGCAATGCCAATACATTGTTTATTATTTGCGTACACTTTATTCGCTTTAATTTTATGTTGACAGCGGCGGTACACGCATTAAACTGTTCGACACACAGTTGCGACAAATGGTCGATAGGTTCTATAGCCGAGTGCTCAGCAATATATAAGCAAAGTGCAGCCTCCTGCTCTTCCGTTTTGGATGACTTGCTAACAAAAGGTATTTTTTTGGTTTGTGCCATGCCTTCACTAGAGGCAATGTGTTTCTTTGCGGCAGCATTCTGCCGTAATTCGCACAACTTGGCCCCAATAGTCGCTTTACAAAAGCAGCAGTACGCTTTTGTAGGGTCAGTTGGCACTTTGCGTAGCCACTCCTTAAAGTCAGGGCACTTTGTCCACGAATCGCGAAAATTTTGTTTGTAGGTAACTTTCGGCATTTTTTCAAATGTGAGCAAACGTTTGAGAATTTGCAACAAGTGTGACCGAAAGTTATCAGCGAAAATTACCATACATGTATACTCAAAATGGCACTATCAAAAAAGTTATTACCGATTTCTCGATCAAAATGACCGAAAACTACAAAACAATCAAAAAACAAAAATTGTTTTGTACTACATTTTTGCAAGCCAAATTAAATTTGAAATAAGCTAGATCTCAAGCTATAAGCTTTTCATTAATTTTCCAAGCTTTTTGATTTCAAAATATGCTAAATCTAGCTTAAAATAAGCTAAAATGGCAACACTGGTGTGCACACCTAGGAAAACTGCTGTGGCTGCTGCACGTGCGTTTGTTAATTGGCCAAATGTTTTGTTAATTTATTAACGTCGATTGATTTAATCGAATTTAATGAAAATTTCAGCATATGATCTACATATTCTATTGAATATTTTGCATTTTTTACAAAATGCCAAATCATTCACAGTTAGCTATACTGGCATCAAACCTTCACTGGGCATTCTGGCGAATTTGGAGCCGGTATCCAAAAGATAACTAAAATTCTATAAAATGCATATGAGTCTACATTTAAAATTTGGAGACTCTAGCTTTAAAGATGTAGGAGATATATTTTTATAACTGACTTTCGATAAGGTTTTTTATCGATAAAAAAATAACGAGGTGAGTGATCGATTTTTGGTGATAAACTCGATATCCGCGTGCTATTTGCGAGCATTTACAAAAAAAAAGTTCAAGTCTCTAGCTTCTATATCCTCTGAAATCGACGCGTTCAAACATACGGACAGACGGATGGACATACTTTTAACAAAACCATTATACCCAGATTTCCCATTTTCAATGGGTTCAGAGTATAACAAGTCAGAAAGTTTTAGTCGAGAATGCCCCTAAACCCTTTGAGCAACTAATACAAATTTCAATAATTCATCGTTTCACACGCACACACTCGTACGCACGAATATGACACTGCAATCGGTGTTGCTATTGGAGTGGCATTAGATGCCATAGCTTAGCGCCTTCAGTAAAATGAGTGAGAATAAATGAAACCTAAAATGGAATGCAAAGTTTGGCAAAGCACACAAGTACATGCATATTATATTTCCTATTACTACGTCGTATAAGTGTTGGTAAGCATTAAGAATGTTTTCGCGGCTTTTTTGTGTCTGTGTGTGAGCTTATACTCTCATTTACTCGCAACTCCCTCTCCTTCAATTCTTTTTTGATCGGTTACATATTCTGCCTCTGAGTCATATACTAGAGCTCTTTCACTTAAACTGCTTACGATTTAGGCTCAATGCCACTCAACGCATTTGTCTGTCTGTCTGTCTAAAAAAGAGCAAGGGATGAAGAAGAACTACAGAAGGTACTCTAAGTTGTCAAAATGTATGCAGCAGTATTGATTTGGCATACATACATATATGATTAAATAAAACGAAGCTGGAATGCCAGCAGCAGCAGCAGAGAGGGTTTCCATGGGTCACTTAAAGCTCAATTGCTACGATCTCTACATGGCGCTAGGTTCAACATTTGAGAGCGATTCAGGCTTTGAGTGAAAGTCGCCCTATATAAAGGGCAGCAGCTGCAGCATTTCTTCAGTCGTCCAGGCCCGGTAGGTGTCAGCGGAGCAGTGCAGAGCAGTGAAGTGTTTTTTTTTTTTTTTTTGGTGTTTTTTTTTTTGTTTATTTTTTTGTGTTTTTTTGTTTGTTTTTTTTTTTTGCTTGGTTTTTTTTTTGTTTATTTTGTTGTTTTTTTTTTGTTTTTTTTCTTTTTTTTGTTGATTTTTTTTTTTTTGATTTGTAAACGTTCACTAAATCAATGCAGTAAAGTATTAAAATTATTTAAATGTTTTTTTTTTATTTATTTTTGTTTTTTTGTTTTTTTTTTTATTTTTTTTTACGTTTTTTTTTGTTTTTTTTTTTGTTTATTTAAATGTTTTTTTTTTGTGTTTTAATTTTTTTTTTGTTTATTTTTTGTGTTTTAATTTTTTTTTATTTTTTGTTTATTTTTTTTTTTGTATTTTTGTTTGTTTTTTTTTTTTTTTGTTTTTTTGTTTATTTTATTTTTTTTGTTTTTTGTTTTTTTTTTTTTTTTTGTTTTAGATGTGTAAATGTTCATTAACTCAATTTTTTTTGTATGTGACTTTTATTATATTTTTTTTTATTATTTTTTTATTTTTTTATTATTTTTTTCATTTTTATCATGTTTTGATATTATTTTTTAAAATTATTATTATTATATTTTTTTTTTTTTTGCTTTTTATACCCTGAACCCATTGAAAATGGGAAATCAGGGTATAATGGTTTTGTTGAAATGTATGTAACACGTAGAAGGAGGCGTGGCAGAAAATATTTATATTCTTGATCAGGGTGACGAGCTGAGTCGATTTAGCCCTGTCCGTCTGTCTGTCTGTCCGTATGTTTGAACGCGTCGATTTCAGAAGATATAAGATTTTTTTTAAATGACCGTAAATACAGCGCGCATATCGAGTTTATCACCAAAAATCTCGTTATTTTTATACCCTGAACCCATTGAAAATGGGAAATCAGGGTATAATGGTTTTGTTAAAAGTATGTAACAGGGAGAAGGAGGCGTGGCAGACCCCACAAAGTATATATATTCTTGATCAGGGCGACGAGAGAAGTTGATTTAGCCCTGTCCGTCTGTCTGTCCGTCCGTCCGTCCGTCCGTCCGTCCGTCCGTCCGTCCGTCCGTCCGTCCGTCCGTATGTATGAACGCGTCGATTTCCGAAGATATACGAGCTAGAGACTTGAACTTTTTTTTAAAATGACCGTATATACAGCGCGCATATCAAGTTTATCACTAAAAATCGATAACTCATCCCGTTATTTTTTTATCGATAAAGAACCTTATCGAAATGCAGTTATAAAATTATATCTCCTACATCTTTAGAGCTAGAGTATCCAAATTTTAAATGTAGATTGATATGTACGTTATAGAATTTCGATTTTTGTTCAATTTCACCCCCCACCCTTATATCCACCCCCTCACCCATAAGTTTGTAAAAGGCGTATTTCAAATACTAGAGACTTGAGCTTTGGCAATTATACGCATAGTAATGATAAAACCACAATCTGAAAGTTTCATGGAGAACGTACGTCCAGAAAAAAAGTTATTAAACAATTAAGTTCCCATAGTAAGCCCACACTGCAGCCCATGCGTGCGCGCCTATGCGTGTCTATGTATGTGTGTTTGCGTGTGTATGTGTGTGTTTGTGTAAGCAGAGAGACGCTAAAAATGATTGAAATGGCTGTTGCTTGAAGGGTTCAGGGGATCCCGTAGTCGAGCACTCTCGACTAGAGTTTTCTTACTTGTTTATCGATAAAGAACCTTATCGAAATGCAGTTATAAAATTATATCTCCTACATCTTTAGAGCTAGAGTCTCCAAATTTTAAATGTAGATTCAGAAGTACGTTATAGAATTTCGATTTTTGTTAAATTTCACCCCCCACCCCTATGTCCACCCCCTCACTCATAAGTTTGTAAAAGGCGTATTTCAAATACTAGAGACTTGAGCTTCGGCACATACACGCATATGAATGATATAAGCACAATCTTAAAGTTTCATGAAGAACATTACTTCCACAAAAAAAGTTATTAAACAATTAACTTCCCGTAGTAAGTCCACACTTCAGCCCATGCGTGTTTATGCGTGCGCGCCTATGCATGTGTGTTTGCGCGTGTGTATGTGTGTGTTTGTATAAGCAGAAAGACGCTAAAAATTATTGAAATGGCTGTTTTCCGAAGGGTTCAGGGGATCTCGTAGTCGAGCAGGGTCGACTAGAGCTTTCTTACTTGTTTTATAACTGATTCTCGATAAAGCTTTTTATCGATAAAAAAATAACGGGACGAGTTATCGATTTTTGGTGATAAACACGATATCCGCGCTGTAAATACGGTCATTTAAAAAAAAGTCAAGTCTCTGGCTGCTATATCCTCTGAAGCTTCACGTCGATGGCCCTCGTAGCTAGCACGTTTAATAATTTTTAGATTTATATTTTATAAATAATAATATATCCTCTGAAATCGACGCGTTCAAACATACGGACATACGGACATACGGACATACGGACATACGGACATACAGACATACAGACATACAGACATACAGACATACAGACATACAGACATACGGACATACGGACAGACGGACGGACAGACGGACGGACGGACAGACAGACGGACATGGCTAAATCGACTGAGTTCGTCACCCTGATCAAGAATATAAATATTTTGTGGGGTCTGCCACGCCTCCTTCTCCCTGTTACATACTTTTAACAAAACCATTATACCCTGATTTCCCATTTTCAATGGGTTCAGAGTATAACAAGTCAGAAAGTTTTAGTCGAGAATGCCCCTAAACCCTTTGAGCAACTAATACAAATTTCAATAATTCATCGTTTCACACGCACACACTCGTACGCACGAATATGACACTGCAATCGGTGTTGCTATTGGAGTGGCATTAGATGCCATAGCTTAGCGCCTTCAGTAAAATGAGTGAGAATAAATGAAACCTAAAATGGAATGCAAAGTTTGGCAAAGCACACAAGTACATGCATATTATATTTCCTATTACTACGTCGTATAAGTGTTGGTAAGCATTAAGAATGTTTTCGCGGCTTTTTTGTGTCTGTGTGTGAGCTTATACTCTCATTTACTCGCAACTCCCTCTCCTTCAATTCTTTTTTGATCGGTTACATATTCTGCCTCTGAGTCATATACTAGAACTCTTTCACTTAAACTGCTTACGATTTAGGCTCAATGCCACTCAACGCATTTGTCTGTCTGTCTGTCTAAAAAAGAGCAAGGGATGAAGAAGAACTACAGAAGGTACTCTAAGTTGTCAAAATGTATGCAGCAGTATTGATTTGGCATACATACATATATGATTAAATAAAACGAAGCTGGAATGCCAGCAGCAGCAGCAGAGAGGGTTTCCATGGGTCACTTAAAGCTCAATTGCTACGATCTCTACATGGCGCTAGGCTCAACATTTGAGAGCGATTGAGGCTTTGAGTGAAAGTCGCCCTATATAAAGGGCAGCAGCTGCAGCATTTCTTCAGTCGTCCAGGCCCGGTAGGTGTCAGCGGAGCAGTGCAGAGCAGTGAAGTGTTTTTTTTTGTGTTTTTTTTTTGTTTATTTTTTTGTGTTTTGGTTTTGTTTATTTTGTTGTTTTTTTTTTTTGTTTGTTTATTTTTTTGTTTTTTTTGTTATTTTTTCTTTTTTTTTCTTTTTTTTTTGTTTTTTTTTCTTTTTTTGTAGATTTTTTTTTTTGTTTTGATGTGTAAACGTTCATTAAATCAATGAGTAAAGTATTAAAATTATTTAAATGTTTTTTTTTTTTATTTTTTGTGCTTTTTTTTTCTTGTGTTTTAATTTATTGTTTATTTTTGTTTTTTTTGTTTTGTTTTTTTTTTTGTTATTTTTTGTGTTTTTTTGTTTTTTTTTATTTTGTTTGTTTTTTTTGTTTTTTTTTTTGTTTTTTTTTGTTTTTTTTTGTTTTTTTTGTTTTTTTTTGTTTTTTTTTGTTTTTTTTTTGTTTTTTTTTTTTTTTGTTTTAGATGTGTAATTGTTCATTAACTCAATTTTTTGTTGTATGTGACTTTTATTATATTTTTTTTATTATTTTTTTTATTATTTTTTTTATTATTTTTTTTATTATTTTTTTTATTATTTTTTTTATTATTATTTTTTTATTATTATTTTTTTATTTTTATTATTTTTTTTATTATTATTATTATTTTTTTTTTTTTGCGTTTTATACCCTGAACCCATTAAAAATGGGAAATCTGGGTATAATGGTTTTGTTAAAAGTATGTAACAGGGAGAAGGAGGCGTGGCAGACCCCACAAAGTATATATATATATGATCAGGGTGACGAGCTGAGTCGATTTAGCCCTGTCCGTCTGTCTGTCTGTCTGTCCGTCCGTCTGTCCGTCTGTCCGTATGTTTGAACGCGTCGATTTCAGAAGATATAGAAGCTGAGACTTCAACTTTTTTTTAAAATGCTCGTATATAGCACGCGGATATCGAGTTTATCACTAAAAATCGATAACTCATCCCGTTATTTTTTTATCGATCAAAAACCTTATCGAAATGCAGTTATAAAATTATATCTCCTACATCTTTAGAACTAGAGTATCCAAATTTTAAATGTAGATTCAGAAGTACGTTATAGGATTTCGATTTTTGTTCAATTTCACCCCCCACCCTTATATCCACCCCCTCACCCATAAGTTTGTAAAAGGCGTATTTCAAATACTAGAGACTTGAGCTTAAAGTTTCATGAAGAACGTACGCCCACAAAAAAAAGTTATTAAACAATTAATTTCCCGTAGTAAGCCCACACTGCAGCCCATGCGTGTTTATGCGTGCGCGCCTATGTGTGTCTATGCATGTGTGTTTGCGTGTGTATGTGTGTGTTTGTATAAGCAGAAAGGCGCTAAAAATTATTGAAATGGCTGTTTGTCGAAGGGTTCAGGGGATCTCGTAGTCGAGCAGGGTCGACTATAGCTTGCTTACTTGTTTTACTGTACTCATTCAGTACTGTACAGCATGAAATTTAGTGAGTACACCTACTGTCAATATACAGTGTTGTACAATATTAACTGATACAAATTTTGTACTGTACAGGAAAAAATGTGTACTCAGTTTCAGAATGAATGATTCCATTGCCCTTTTGGACGAATACATGCAGATGTCTACACCGTTCGTGCTCTCCTTAAAGTTAAACGTTTATGTTTGAAAAGCAGTGTGGGAAAATCCTAAGGATGTCCACTCAATATGACAGCCTACAAGAGTCCATCGAAAAAATGTTATTTTGAAATCATTTAACTAATTATACGCATCAACGGCCTGTATCTCATTCGTCACTTTTCTCTATTCAAGCTGAATGTCATAGTAATGACACTAGTGTTTTAAAGTATAGAGATTGTAACATTTTGATAAGGCGCTAAAAATGTCACATAAATTGACATTCACCTGATTGGTAATTCTTTTCAACAAATTAATCTTATCGATATCAAAAGTCATGTAGTGTACTAATTAGTTTTACATGGTTCAAACCTGCAATCAAACTAAATGGGCTTTCAAAATTTACGTTCACAATATATACTTGCATACATACATATTTACCATTCAGATAATATAGATATTGAACTCTTTAGTAGTCCATTAAATACAGTGGTCGAAAGTGGTGTTTAAAATAGGCGCTATTTCTTGTCAGGCTATTAAATTTCAAAAAAAAAAAAATAAATAAAAACAAGTAAGAAAGCTCTAGTCGAGAGTGCTCGACTACGAGATACCCTGAACCCTCCGAGCAACAGCCATTTCAATAATTTTTAGTGTCATTCAGCTTAAACAAACACACACACACACGCAAACATATACATAGACACCCATAGGCACGCACGCATTAACACGCATGGGCTGCAGTGTGGGCTTACTATGGGAACTAAATTGTTCAATAACTTTTTTTGTGGACTTACGTTCTTCATGAAACTTTCAGAATGCGGTTTTATCATTACTATGCGTATATTTGCCAAAGCTCAAGTCTCTAGTATTTGAAATACGCCTTTTACAGAGATGAGGGTAAGGGGGTGGATATAGGGGTGGGGGGGTGAATTATAACAAAAATCGAAATTCTATCACGTGCAGTCGAGTCTACATTTAAAATTTGGAGACTTTAGCTCTAAAGGTGTAGGAGATATAATTTTATAACTGGTTTTCGATAAGGTTTTTGATCGATAAAAAAATAACGGGATGAGTTATCGATTTTTAGTGATAAACTCGATATCCGCGTGCTATATACGAGCATTTTAAAAAAAAGTTGAAGTCTCTAGCTTCTATATCTTCAGAAATCGACGCGTTCATACATACGGACAGACGGACGGACGGACAGACGGACAGACGGACATGGCTAAATCGATTCAGTTTGTCGCCCTGATCAAGAATATATATATACTTTGTGGGGTCTGCCACGCCTCCTTCTCCCTGTTACATACTTTTAACAAAACCATTATACCCTGATTTCCCATTTTCAATGGGTTCAGGGTATAAAATTAAATAAATAAAAAACCAAACTCTTCTTCATTCAGCGCTATTGGGGGAGCAGCCAACAGAGTTCTGTTAAGCTGGGCAAAGCTCTGAGTTGAGTAATGACTAATGCTATGCGCCAATGCCTGGGCCACACAGCAACAAGAACAATATTCAGGCCATTGCTCATTGGAAAAGGCTCGGATTCGCATTCGGTTTTGGGTTCGGGCTCGGCTACGGAGTTTGGGCTTGTTTGAAATTACATAAGCACCGCACGTAGCAGGGTGGAAGGTACAAGCATTGTACCGCTGAGTTGGCTTTGATGCGCTTTGCACTTAATTAGGGAAAATAACTAATGATAGAAACTTTGTACTCGACTTTCTATCGCAACACCGGGCACTCATCGAAGCATAAGAGCTTCCATTTGACTTCAGATGACTCTACTTGGATTTCCAAGCTACACCTAGAACCCACACAGCTACTCAGCTACAAGCAGAAGCCACTTGTTGTCGGCTCGCTAATTACTATTCTCATTTATTTATTTGTGAGCTTGCACCAATGGACGAAGCTATCTTAGCCACGCTTCTTTTAATTTAATTAGTGAGTCGATTCGGTTTGATTTGAATCAAGTATAAATCAATCAAATTGCACACATTTAGTGACAGGGTAGTTTACATAAATATTACGCAATTATCATTGCTCATATTCTCAACAGTATAAACAGGATATAAGGGGTTAGTTGTAAGGCACAATATAAGCAAATATATTTGCCTATATGTTTCTTAATTTATTTATATTTTTTCAAAGGTGGCACAATTAACATCTCAGATATGCATACTTTATTAATCTATTTATACCCTGAACACACTCAAAATGGGAAATCAGGGCAAAAAAACCAAGCGTAGTCGCTGCTAACTCCGCAATTAGCACAGCGCGTGCTTATACGTGTGCGTGGATGTATGTATATGTGCATGGGTTTTTGTATATGTGCATAAAGAAGTGCAGAATAATTGGAATATCTGATCTTTGCAGGGCTAAGAGTATCTCTTAGTCGAGCAGTCTCGACTAGAGCCTTCTTAATTGTTATGCTCATTCACGAAAGTGAAGTGAGTATATTAGTTTTGTGCATGTCCGTCTGCCCGTATGCGCGCAATTTTTTTCGGCGCTATTGAAATTAAAGTGTTAAATTTTTCCCGATCCGCCCACTACGGGGCGTGGCAAATCGGACCTGAAGATATAGTATTTTTAGATTTCGTTTAATTAAAATTCAATAGACTATTTGGAATAATTGAATATGAAGCTTTATTCGATTATACTTTTAATGCTAGCATTCCAATCGATGCTTTTTATTTTATGTACTCCCTTCCATTCTCATAGTCGTCGCGCGGAAAGGACAGATGTTCAAATTGTACAGACAGGCGAAGAAAATGATTGAGGAGTCGGCGATCGGCGTGATGAACAGCAGCAGCAATGACACGACCATCACATAGAATATCAGCATCGACGAATTCATGTTGAGCAGTGTAAAGTTGAAGAAATATTTCCAGTAAGCTTTGAAATGCGCAACGCTCTAAATGCTGCAAATGTCGATGGTCAGCGGCTTTTTATAGCCAATTGAGAGCTGGGCATATTTACACAGTTGTCCGCTTTCGCAGGTGAGCTGGCGCAGCGGACGAGGCTGTCTTTGACCCGCATAGGCCCAGGCCCAAATATTGATTCAGCCCAGTTGGCAGACTGGGAGAACAATTGAGATGCTAAATCAATTTAAGGCGACAGAAAAAGTCAATTATGCACAGAAGTTCGCACAGAAGCTTACATTACTTGGTGAATTCAACAAATGAAATTAATTTAAAAGCGACAGTCGTAATTGTATTTGCATGTGGATGCGTGCTAATGTGTGTGTGTGTGTGTGTGCGCGCAGATAATCTGACAATTCCAAAGCCAATTTGCCCAAATTTGATATTCCATTTCAGATAAATGCGTTGGTCGAATTGAATTTAATTTGGAGCCAAAACTGCATTAGCTTTGAGTATAGAATAGGGAAGTTAATATCAAATAAATTTTAATTATTGAAGCTTTCCGTACAAGGTTTGCATCCTTGCATCTAAGCTTTAAATTTCTGATAGCTTCCCAGATTACTTCTAATCAAATCCTCTTTGATATGCTAATTTATGAACTCAAGACAAAGAATTTATAATAATCAAATGACCACAGAAAAGTAGCACTAAAATAAAAGATTTATGATATACACACTGTTTGACATATGAGAACCTTATAGACGAGATGACGGTCAACAATATGCTGCAAGCAATCGGGTTCTTTTTATAATCATTGTGGATCAATATCTAACACTGGGTTTTAAATAAAATGCGTTTTTTGTTGAAACAGTGAAACAATTCTATTTTCTATAATATTTAATGCCTATTTCCAATATTACTGATGATAATCTATCCAAAATCCAAAATACAAGTTTAGGCCGAAGTTCTCAGTGATCAGTGCATGATTTGAAGGAAGCCTTAATTTTATACTAGCTCTAACGCCTAATAAAGAAATAAACAAGTAGCGAATCGTTCGTTTTTCAGGTCTCCCTGAAAATATGCTACGCTAATGAAAGACAACGTAGTTTGAAACAACAATCGCTATTTGGTGATTGATTATTCTGAAATAAATAATTCCAAGCAAGCTGGCTAATTTCTGCAATGCTTCACTGACCTCATTTTCGCATTAAACCTCTTAAGCATTACCCCACCCCGCCTCGCCTCGCTTCACTAACGGCCTGTCAATCAGGCCTACCAGTGGATGTCCGCCACGCATGGCTACTTCTTGATTGAGCGCAACAGCTGCAAAAAGCTAACATCTTCGTCATCCGATTATGTCCTTTTAGGAAAAATACTAAAAAATATTGTGCATCAGACAAATAGCATAAACAAACTTCAGAGACTCCGATTCAGCCATATTGTATATACAAAACATGATTAATCTATATAGTAAAAAATGAAATACCAAAGCATTGCCATAAATGATATGTATGTATAATCGGTAAGCAAAATAAGTCTAGCAATAACACAGTATATAGTATATCTATAGCATACCAAAATATGTCAATCATGAAAAATGATATTAATGTATGTGTAAACTTTATACTTATACTAAAGATAGAATAGCTATGTATATATAGATTTAGGGATAACAAAAATACCTGTTCCTTGTTAACTTGAACTGGACTGTATATAAAAGCGAACTAATTGTCATGACTCAACCTCTCTCTCTGTCTCTCTCTCTGTCTCTCTGTCTATCTTTTCCTCCCTTACCATCTTTTCCTACCTCTCTGCATGTGCTTTATCTTTGCGTTAGCGTCAACCAGTTAAGTTAGGGTAACTGGAAATATTTACATTTTCCCAGTAATGCTGTCAAGTATCACTTACAAGGTAAACTTTCTGGGACTGCCTCCCTCCCAACTGGCAATTAACAAGTTTTTGGCCGCAATTCGCAAGTTTGCGAAGCGTTAAAAATATTCCATGGCAATTTGGTGGTCGGAAACGGAAGTGCGCATAGCGCCACCCCGCCCCAACGAGCAGGCGGGCGGGAATTGAGAAACAGTAGGCGAGGCAGTCCAGTTTTAGCCACCGATTTGCATACCGCTTAAAATGTAAATAAAGATAAACATTACAATAGCAGACGATGCGTGGGCGCTGCTGCTGCTGCTGCTGCTGCTGCTAATGTTGGTGTTGTTGTTTCTTGAAAACTGCGTCATGTAAACGTAGCAAAGGACACAAAGCAGAGTATTTACCATTTACTCCAACTCTGCTCCCCTGCCATACCCTGCCCTGGCCTACCCATCGCCACAGCACATATCTGCTCTTTGTGGCATTGGACACGCGCCACAGACACTCATGAATAATGCAACTGTATAGGAGCATAAACAAGCATTCCATATTGCGGGGGCGTCGGCTGCATTACACGCGAGAATCTGGCCGACAATTAAAGCCACATAATGTTAATGCCAGGCGACAGTTGCTGCAGCCGAATTATGCAAATGCCCAGAATTTTGATAAGGGTTCTACGCACTCCACAAAAAACAAGCCCACACAACGCACTCAGTCATTCACTCGAATTTGCAAATGTGAATAAATCTACAGTAAAATGTTTTTTTTTTTAGCGGTTAACCCACTTCCAAAGAAATCGCTCGAGTTCTAAATCAGTCGAAAATCCCATATCATTTTTCTTCATTTAGGGCTTGTTAAATACTTTCATGCCTCGCTCTGGCTATGGCAGATCTTAAAATGCGCTGCAAATCTGGGATCAGAGTCCCCACACAGACCAATCGCCAGAGGATCTAGTTGTTTCAGAAACAGACAAATCTCAATCTGGAAATCTCCCTACTGCAAATCTCTCATTGGGCGAAAAATTATAGAGCTCAGCGTTTGAAAAAATTGATTTGCTCCGGTTGTGCGGAAAACTGCACATTGAGTCAAATTGTATTGAAATCACAAATAATTAACGACATACAATTGGATATATACTTATGCGACCTTATTGCTGTTTTACATGTCTTCGTAAAGTTGCATTTTATTTACAAGAAATGACATTTGACATTTGCTAATTTTACAAAATGTGAATAGAACAAGCTCAAACACCAGAAGTTAGCATAATAAACACATGGTAGAAGCCCTAATAATTCATATCCCTTTAAAATTACACAAAAATTGTGTCTGATCTTTAAATAATGACGGCTACCAATAATTGCAATCTGAAGGTACGTGCTTTTCGAAAATATCAGTTGACATTTTAGGTACAGTACCTTAAAGTTTTGAGTTTTATCAAGATGTTAACATACTAAAACAATTCAAAATTCGCCATAGTGCCACTGTAGGGCTAGATCTCTTTTTCGCGAGTCAATGTACATAATGATCAAGTTAAGGCTCACGCTCACCAGCCGCCCTATTGAAAAGCTAAGGCCAGTCAGAAAACCTTTTACCCGTTAACTATGTAGTTATTAACCTTCTACGAATGGGTTTTTAAAAAAGTATGTAATCTAAATCTACATCAGTCAGTCAGTCATGAATTTCAATTTAGTGTTCAGTTTGTCCGCTCCAATTGTCGAGTGCAGACGTTGATTTTACATTATATATAGGTCTTCTACTAGCTTTCACTGAATGATTTAAGTCAGAAGGAAAGCAATGTCGTAAATAATTTAGCAATAAATTGTGTTAAAAAGGGAATCGTAAAATTGACAAATGTATTGCTCCACATCATTTTTGCTCAAAATTAAAGCTCAAGATTTATTGCTATAAATAAATATTTGCTCGAGATACTCAAATTTCATATCTAACTATTCCACATAGATAATTTAGCTTTCGATAAAACTATAATGAGTAAGTAAATTTAATAATTACCTTAAATCCAGTTGAATAAAAGCTTATTTAATGTATGCATTGGGCTTGGAGAAATAATAAAAAGTACACTGTGAACAGATACTCCTAGAAAAAAGATGAAATTGTAAGTAAGCATTTAAAAACAAACATTGTTATTAGCAATATTCTAATGACTTTAAATGCCTTTATTTCACATATTTATATGTTCATATATGTAAATATATATATATATATATATAATAATATGATATATTTCATATATATTTTATAAATTGCGGATGAAATACTTAATACCTCACCATCTCTCAAAACAGAGTATAACTCGTAAAACAAGATATCAAGTTCATTTGTTCATTTCTGCCAATTAGCTGCATGGAAATAAAGCCAACCGAAATATAATCTAAAATACGTGAGGGAATTCCTAAATAAAGAAATCGTAAAAGCGCTATCATTAATTGAAGAAATAAGAATTAAGATCTAAATAGAATTTTCCACAAGCTATACAAAAAGCTGCAGACATAATAAATACTGCACTAATTAAAATTCTATTCAACAAAAAATAAATAAATAAATAAATAAACTTATCTTTGTGTCAATAACGGATCTTAATAAAGGGAGAAGTGATTCAATTTATACGCATTAAGTATTAGCGAGAATACTATTTTTGACAAGCTTAAAGCTTGGCATATTTGTATTCCAACCTGGCATGCTTAGAGCTTGTAAAACGCTTTTTCTATTATATATACATATATTTGTTAATTAAATAATATAAGTGCATATAATTATCAGTATGTTCTTATACAACCAAGAACAAAAGAAATACATTTATATTTTTATATTGTTTATAAATATCAATCTTGCCAATCTGCCACATTTTCAAATATCAAAGAAAAGAATGAATTTCAGTTATAAAAGTCTCCAAGTTACAAAAGTCGCAGGTTGATTAACAATTTCATTTGCTTACCTATCTTTCAGCTTGCAAGCTCAAAGCTTTTGCAATGATAACAGCTTTTTAAACGCTTCAGAGCTTTACGTTGATTTCCTTTATTATGAAATCAATTGATTGAAAGTGTTTATAAAAGGTTGCGCAGTGTGAAGCTTTCCAGAAGATTCAAGAAATCATTCAGTGCGCGCCAATGTGGGAGCCGATTTAAATAATTCAAGTGACATTTTTATTTTTAATATAGGAAGCACTCAATAGAAAATGGTGAAGTTGTCCGTGGACGAAATACGCGGTCTAATGCAGAAGAAGCGTAATATACGCAACATATCTGTCATAGCGCATGTGGATCATGGCAAATCGACGCTGACTGATTCGCTGGTCTCCAAGGCGGGCATTATAGCGGGCGCCAGGGCTGGTGCCACGCGATTCACGGATACCCGCAAAGACGAGCAAGAGCGTTGCATTACGATTAAGTCAACGTAGGTTCGACAAAGAATATTTCATCTGCAATATTTAATGATTTCCGAATGCCTTCCCCAGTGCCATTACCATGTACTTTGAGGTAATGAATGAGGACTTGCGCTTCATCACGAATGCCGATCAGCGGGAGGATGACACGAATGGTTTCCTCATCAATCTGATCGATTCACCTGGTCATGTGGACTTCTCCTCAGAAGTAACTGCAGCACTTCGAGTGACCGACGGCGCCCTAGTCGTTGTGGATTGTGTTTCCGGAGTTTGTGTTCAGACAGAGACAGTGCTAAGGCAAGCGATTGCTGAGCGAATTAGACCGATTCTCTTCCTTAATAAAATGGACCGAGCTTTGCTCGAGCTTCAATTGGACTCTGAAGAGCTGTACCAAACATTTCAGCGCATTGTGGAGAACGTCAATCTTATCATAGCCACTTACAATGATGATAGTGGCCCCATGGGCAATATCTTTCTTGACCCTTCAAAGGGCTCCGTCGGATTTGGTTCAGGTCTACACGGCTGGGCATTCACTTTGAAGCAATTTGCCGAAATGTATGCTGACAAGTTCAAGATCGATGTGGATAAGTTAATGAAGCGGTAAGCTCTGCACTGCTTAAGATCTTTCACAGTTAGAATTAGAATCTCAATATTTTGTATATTTTGATAGTGGTATATAATATATATATATATATATATATATATATATATATATATATATATATATATATATATATATATATATATATATATATTTGATATTGTTTCCTTAACTTTTTTTTTATATATATATGTATATTTCATTGAAAATTTCTTCCATAGACTTTGGGGCGACAATTTCTTCAATGCAAAGACAAGAAAATGGCAAAAGCAAGAGGATTCAGATGCCAAACGATCATTTTGCCTTTACATTCTTGATCCCATTTACAAAATGTTTGATGCCATAATGAAGTACAAAACGGAAACAATTTCGGGATTGTTAGAGAAGATAGGTGTTAAGCTGCAGCCGGAAGAGCAGGAACAACAGGGGAAGGTGTTACTTAAGACGGTGATGCGCAATTGGTTGCCAGCAGGCGAGACACTCCTCCAGATGATAGCTATCCACCTCCCATCCCCGGTTGTAGCCCAAAGGTATCGCATGGAACTGCTGTACGATGGTCCTCACAGTGATGAAGCGGCGGTTGCCATTCGAAATTGCGATCCAGAAGGTCCCCTAATGATGTACATCTCCAAAATGGTGCCTACCTCGGACATAGGACGCTTCTATGCATTTGGCAGAGTGTTCGCCGGCAAAGTGGTTACCGGACAGATGTGCCGCATCATGGGGCCTAACTATGTTCGCGGCAAAAAAGAGGACCTGTACGAAAAGTCAATTCAACGTACGGTCTTGATGATGGGGCGTGCTGTGGAGGCTATTGAAGATGTGCCAGCGGGAAATATTTGCGGATTAGTTGGCGTAGATCAATTCCTAATAAAAACAGGCACAATCACAACCTTTAAAGAGGCCCACAACATGAAGGCATGTCAAGTCTGCCTTTCTCAATACAATAATTCTCTATTATAATTTATTTATTCTTCTGCAGGTAATGAAGTTCTCCGTATCGCCCGTTGTGCGTGTGGCCGTTGAGCCCAAAAACCCAGCTGATTTGCCCAAGCTTGTGATTGGCCTGAAGCGCCTGGCCAAATCGGATCCCATGGTGCAGTGCTTAATTGAGGAGTCCGGAGAGCATATTATTGCAGGCGCTGGTGAATTGCATTTGGAGATTTGCATTAAAGATCTGGAGGAAGATCATGCCTGTATTCCACTTAAAAAGTCAGATCCTCTGGTCTCATATCGTGAAACTGTTCTTGAGCAATCTAACCAAATGTGCCTGTCCAAATCGCGTAACAAGCACAATCGTTTGACTATGAGAGCCGAACCAATGCCCGACGGCTTAGCCGAGGACATTGACAATGGCGTTGTTTCAGCCCGAGAGGAGTTCAAGAAGCGGGCACGATTTCTCAGTGAGAAGTACGGCTATGATGTGAGTGAAGCGCGCAAAATCTGGAGCTTTGGTCCCGATTGCACTGGCGCCAACATCATTCTGGATTCTACAAAATCGGTTCAGTATCTGAATGAGATCAAGGACTCGATTGTAGCCGGCTTCCAGTGGGCCACCAAGGAGGGTGTATTGGCTGAAGAAAACATGCGGGGTGTGCGCTTTGATATACACGACGTGGTTGTCCATGCTGATGCAGTGCATCGAAGTGGTAGCCAAATCATCCCAACAACGAGACGCTGCCTTTACGCCTCAGCGATCACAGCGAGTCCACGTCTGCTGGAACCAGTGTATCTGTGTGAAATCCAATGTCACAATTTAGCTGTAGGGGGCATACACAAAGTACTCAGCCGACGTCGTGGTCATGTTTTTGAGGAGTCTCCAGTGTCAGGAGCACCCATGTATGTGGTTAAATGTTATTTGCCGGTCAACGAATCCTTCGGTTTTACAGCCGAGTTACGTACCAATACACGGGGCCAGGCCTTTCCTCAATGTGTCTTCGATCATTGGCAGTTGCTGCCGGGCGATCCAAACGAACCCACCTCTAAGCCCTATCAAATTGTTCAGGCGACGCGTGCACGCAAGGCTCTTAAGCCTGGATTACCAGACCTTACACAATATTTGGACAAATTGTAACGTAGGACAAAATTTACTTTCACAAAGTTATTAACCATGGCAGTTTTCTCTTAAAACCAACAATACATACTCTTTTTATTCATTATACCGATGTACATATATACTTATAATGTTATAAAAAAATATTAATTTAATAATTTATATTTACGCGTTTGCAACTACATACATCAAATTTCAATTATGTATATTTACATATATTCATTTGATTAGAACCTTTATAATTTGAATTAGGTGGAAAAACTACTCATTAAAATGCGATAGCTATCGCAAGCTACATATGGCGACAGCATATTTATCGATATCACGCATGTGCTTCTGCTATTGTCATTATTGCTGTTGACAATCTGCATTATAAACAAACGGTAATTATGCCAGCTGAAGAACACGATCCCGTCGAGTTGATGCTGAAGAAAACAGGCTGCATTGAGCTACACTATAAGGTACAGGAGTGCATTGCAGAGACGGGCGACTGGCGCATGTGTCAGGATAAAGTGAAAGAGTTCAAAGCGTGCATGCAAAAATATGTGGATGAACAGTCCAAGAAATATTCCAATGTTAAGTAAAATTATACATAAGCTCCTCAGTACCAGTATTGTCCCTAACCCAACAAAACTGGCACTCATCGTGCGCGGCGATCTGAAGATGAGCAAAGGGAAAACTGCTGCACAATGTGCACATGCTGCCGTCCTCTGTTACCAAAACGCATCCCATGGTAGCGAGATGCAAAATGCTCTACTCCAGCGCTGGTGCCGAATGGGACAACCTAAAATTGTGCTCCGAGTGGACAGCTACGAACAGTTAAATGGTCTACAGCAACGGGCACAAGAGGCGGACGTAGTTGCTGCATTGGTGACAGACGCTGGGCGCACACAGCTGGAGCCTGGAACAGCCACGGTGCTTGGACTAGGACCTGCAACAGCTGCCGATGTTGATAAGCTAGTTGCTCATTTAAAACTTTTATAAATCGCATTCATATGTAACCAATTAATTTGTTTGTAAATTATGTAATTAATAATAACAGCGGTCTTCCCAACTATCACGTTTTTAGATTTGCCTGAGTAATTGAAGTTTTAAAAAATCTACCTTAAAATCTACATGTGCATTACGTTATAAATTAATTGTTTCTTTACGAGAATATTTATAACAAATTTGGTAAATAAAATAACTGAAATTACTATATACTTTAATCGATTTGACAGAAATTTAAGTTATCGATTATTTGAAAGACGGTAAGCGCGCTAAATGGCGATATCTCTAAGGTTCCGGATCAATTTTGTACTCCGTTTAGTCGCTTCCAAGTCAGAGCTATTGCAATACACGTTCATGCGTTTCTTTTACCACCTGACACTGTGGTTATGGTTAAAGACACCGCTTGACCAAACATTTCCACCAAATCCGAAGTTACCCGTTCTGTTATCTGGCGCAGTTTTCCATTCGATTCGCCGCAGATGAGGCGCTCAATTCGGGGCGTGGGGCACTGAACCAGAACCGATGTATAGACCACATCTATAAGAAGAGAGCATGGATTACAATATTGATTTAATTAGGCTGCGGGGAATTACGGTTCTCCACATTGTAGTACTCCAGCTCGCATTTCAGATTATAGGGAATTTCCTGTGGCAGATAGTCCAGTAAACGTGCTCGCACACTCTCCACAATTAAAGTTTCAGGTGTTTCATCTGTATAGATGTCAGCTGGATAGACCCAGCGTCTTGGCTTGGCACAATCAACCAGATAATCCTGCAACTCTTGTAGACCACTGCCAGTGATGGAGGATACCAAGAAGACATCACTAAAGTGATTCCAGCTGGTTTCCCGTTGATTCAAACGCACGCCCACTGATTCGCTCGGCAGGGAAATTTTTGTACTAGTACTTTTGCTACGTAGAGTATCGTTAGTCAAAGATTTTATCAAGTCTAAGAGGACACGCTTTGATTTTAGGGCATCCACTTTGTTGAGCACCAGAAAGCTGGGCAGTTGGGCATAGGACTTCAGAGTGTCGATTACTGTGGGATGCAAACTTTTCCGTGTCCAACTATTGGACGCGTCCTGCATAACAGCTATAATATCCGCATGTTGAATGGCATGACGATAGGCACTTTTAAAGCTTTGTTCCAAATGATGTTTTCGTATTTCGTGCTGAGTGACCAAGCCGGGTGTGTCGTAGAATACCAGCTGTGTTTGTCCCGTGGTCAAAATCGCGGTGTTTGCTTTGCGAGTAGTGTGCACCTTACCTGAAGTGGGACAGACCTGAAATAGAGATTAGTTTAGCTTTTAGATTGACAACTATTTGTTTCTCACCTTATGGTTAATTATGTTGTTGATAAAAGTACTTTTTCCAACATTTGGAACTCCAATTACGGCTATGTGCAGAGATCGCTGCTGATGTTCCTTGCTGTTGTTCTTGTTGTCAAGCTCTTCAGTAGGTTGTAGAGGCGGCGTCGACGATTGAACATTTTCTCCACTAGACTGTGTTGTTGCAGATAATCTACGTACACTTGTTATCCATAAACAGGTTTTATTGCATTTAAGCAATTTTAAAGAACTTGTTAGCCAATATGAACGCATCGCGGTAGTGTGACTAGCAAATCTATCGATAACTATTGATGTTTTCTACTTATAAGTTGTCTATGCAGCCATCATATAACTATCGATATTTATAGTATTAAAATAAGCGGTTTCGTTCAATAAACTCATTTTTATTTTGTTAAAAGAAAAAATAAGTGGAAATTGGTAAACTTAAATATCTAACATAAATATTAGTAATTTTGCATTGCATAGGTCTCAGTTGGTGTCACAGTTAATATGTATATATGTAAATAAACATGCACTTTGAAATTTGCGTTATGCTTGCTTTACAGCTAAATACCACAATTAAATACCAAATTAAGGGTAAAAGAGTTTGGAAGGGTTTTTAAATATTCCATTAAACTAGACTTTTCCTCTATTCAAACAAAACTGTATCTTGCTCCTGCACTGAATAGAAATCCAAAGTTTTTGCATTGTTTTCTAGGCGTACGACAAGTTCCGGATGTTTGGCATCTATATAGCATAGTTGCGGAATTTCTCCAAGACGAAACCGCTTCATGATCAGTCCTTGTAAAGTTTGCACCGTTATCATTCGTGGTACCCTCTTTTCCCACACCTCACCTGTCTGCCTATTCTGGATGCGGACTTTAATGAGATTGGATGGCTTGACTTGTATACGTGGCACAAAATCAGCTGGCGACCCATATTCTGTGCGAAATGAAAATACCATTTGAAGTCAGTTATTACAATCGGCTAGTGATAATAACTTACTATTCACAATCCCCAAATAGGTGCGATGCTTCTTGTAGAATTCGCGTAGCGCATCAGCGCCTAATTTGGTCGCCTGCAGCCAGTCCAATGCATATTTCTTCCATATATCATATTCGGCACCTCGTCGCTGCTCCGGTGTTACCTTTGCCTTATTGACGACCTGCAGGCCGGCTATGCTGGCTACTGCTTTGGAAAACATTTCATCAAAATTTGACTTCAAATGTGGCGACTTATTCAAGCGTTTCAATTGTGGCAATTTGTCAAGCTCGTTGAATGCCTCAGTCTAAAAAAAAAAAAAAAATAAATAAAATAAACAAACAAAAACAAATTGTATCAGTGGGAAGAACTGATATTAAGTTATTACATACCTCATTCCATATGGGATTATGCATCAGACTGAGCTGCTCCAGCGAAACGAACATATTTAGTTTTGACTGCGGCTCGCAATCAGGGAGCTGCAGCTGCTCAATTCCATTCTCAATTAGATTGAGAACAGACAAGGTACTGATGTTGCCCAGCTTGCACACCTGGTCAAAATCCATGAGTTTAGTACGATGCAAGTCGAGCTCACGCAGATTTCGAAAAATTTTTGTGCAGTCCACCTCAGCCAGTTGACTTAACGCATTTTCCTGTAGGCTCAGTGACTCAATATCCGGCCACAGCTGCGCTGTTTGCACCACATCCTGCCAGTCCGTGAAGCCACAATTACCCAAATTAATATGTTTCAGGTGACGAAAAGAGGGAGCCAGCTCAACAACTTGTTTATCTGTCGGCAACAGCAAACGATTTGAGCTGCAAAATACAGTAGTTATTAACAATTGTTTTCGTTTGCAAAATCAAGAACACGTACCTCAAGTTCAAGCTGTTGAGCAAAGGCAGCTGTTGCGTTATGCTAGCCACAATTTCCCAGTTCCAGATGAGCGTATGGCTTACATTGAGCGTAGTTAGCTGTGAGAGATCCTTCAGGTAACCTGCAGCATTGACTGGTGTCTCGTCCACGCTCACCTCAGAAAGCTGCTCAAATTTGCTTTGCTTGCGGGCGATCTTGTCCATGCCCACAACTTCGAAGAGTGAAGCCTGCATTGAAGCCTGTGCTTCACGTATCAGCGAAGTATCTACATTTTTGGAATCGTAATTGAGATAACGTTCGCGTGCTGCATCTTCAAGCGTGGCACAGGGCCCTAACTTCCCCGGTCGAATAAAACTGCCAGCTGTAGGTAGTCGCGTTTGAAAATATCGTTTGCCATCAACCATGCCGTTGTGCTTGCCCCTCAGCCCGTCGTCCCACTCGATGCCCAGCCAAGTACCACAGTGTCCGTTTACCTGTATTATATATGAAAATATCATACATTTGTTGAAATAACATTTATTAATACGCCTACCTCGCCCACGTATTTAACGGTGCCATAATTATTAGCGATTTTGATGCGTGTGCCCAGCGGATAAAACAGCTGCGCCTCATCAATAACTCCAACCATTGTTGTTTTTGTTTTCTTTTTTACAAAGCCTATTGCTGTGTGTGCACGTTCTTTTACGGTATCTCTTCTCTAAAGCATGCAAGTTAAATAAATGTTGTTAGTAATACTTCTAAATAATTTTTGCGTTAATTTTGCAATAAAATACAAATTCTTTATTTTGTATATGATTGACTCACAGTAAATAGTTACAGGGCTGTTAGCACTAGGGCTACATCACTATTGCTAGTACCACTAACCAGACAACACTTAAATATCGCCGAAAATCGATTGAAAACGATATTTGTCACAACTGTTATCATTGTAAGTATTTCCACCTTTAACAGAAACAGTCACACATTGCATGGGTCTTTGTGCTGTGGAATTGCTTAAGTTTATTTTTATTATTTGTACAAGTTCTAACGCCATTTTAATTTAATATACATTTAACCAAATCTATGCAGTTGCATATGTAATAAAGGTAAGAACTATATACATCTAACTTAATCAAATCTAATAAGAAACCGTACAGTACAGTATGCATTAAGTATATAAACACTAGCCGAATCAAGTCGCTAACTGGCCGGCAGAAAACGGTACATCCCCAAAATATACGAATAGCTAAATGGCAACAGAACTGCTGCTCTGCCACGTCAGCATTATAGAAATAAACAAAAAAATATGAAGGAGCGATCCGAAACCGAATAACTTACACTGTTACTTATATCGCATTTGTAGTTAATTGCGTGTGCGCCACTTCAGTGTACGATTTCAATCGAAAAGTGCAGAAGCAGCATAATATCATATTGGAAATATGTCCGAAAATAAGGAGACAAGCAAAATGGAGGTAAATAATAATAATTAAAATTCAATTCTTGCGAAACAATTTTGTTTTTAATTTCACTCAGGCACGAAGCTATCAACTGCGACTCGTGGAATACATTGTTAAACGAAATGGCATTATTTACTTGCCCACTGGCTCGGGCAAAACTTACGTGGCCATCCTGGCGCTCAAGCGATTTTCCCAAAACATGGACAAGTGAGTGCCACAACTTATCTATCAAATCGATTTTACTTTAAAAAATTATATCAGTGGTGCTCTAGTCGGATGTCTTTGACTAGAGATACCCTGGACCCCACTTTAAACTGCAGTATCATGTATTTCATATTACTTTGCACATGTGGATTTACACATACAGGCGCACAGAAACACAGTGATAATCAAATACACAATCGCGAAGCTTGCGCTATAATTGCAGTTGAAAGTAAGCAATAATTACATTACGGTCGCCCAAGGAAAGAGAGGAAAGAACATTCTCGCTGCCACATTACGAAATAGCAAAAACACATACACTATACCACTAACCATGTTGTATGGCTAGTGACTATACACCGTTCATCGCCGAATTTAGCGCTGTTAACAAATTTAGCGTTGATCAATGTACAAGTATATCGTTGAGTGATTTTACAAATTTTTTTTATACCCATTGAAAATGGGAAATCAGGGTATAACGGTTTTGTTGAAATGTATGTAACCGGCAGGAGGCGTGGCAGTCCCCACAAAGTATATATATCTTGATCAGGGCGACGAGCTGAGTCGATTTAGCCATGTCCGTCTGTCCGTATGTTTGAACGCGTCGATTTCAGAAGATATAAGAGCTAGAGACTTGAACTTTTTTTAAAATGACTGTATATACAGCACGGATATCGAGTTTATCACCAAAAATCGATAACTCATCTCGTTATTTTTATCGATAAGAAACCTTATCGAAATGCAGTTATAAAACTATGTCTCCTACATCTTTAGAGCTAGAGTCTCCAAATTTTAAATGTAGATTCATATGTACGTTATAGAATTTCGATTTTTGTTAAATTTCACCCCCCACCCCTATATCCAACCCCTTACCCATTAGTTTGTAAAAGGCGCATTTCAAATACTAGAGACTTGAGCTTCGGCACATACACGCATATTAATGATATAAACACAATCTAAAAGTTTCATGTAGAACGTACGTCCACAAAAAAAGTTATTAAACAATTAAGTTCCCATAGTAAGCCCATGCGTGTTTATGCGTGCTCTCCTATGTGTGTCTATGTATGTGTGTTTACGTGTGTATGTGTGTGTTTGCATAAGCAGAAAGAAATTATTGAAATTAATGTGAAGGGTTCAGGGGATCTCGTAGTCGAGCAGTCTCGACTAGAGCTTTTTTACTTGTTAAATATTTGTTTTTAATGTAACAGTTCTTAAAACGGGTCAAATCATTTACGTTATAGGAGATAACCAGTAACTCAACTTTCCAATGGTAAACTGTAGTTTAAGATACCTAATAACTGCCAGCATTTTCTAGGACACTTTTCAACAATAGCAAGAGGCCTATATATGTCTGAAATATAGGGAGAGACTCATGGTGTCTTTAAGTCGAGCAGTCTCATCATAGAGTAAGTTTACAACTTGCAAATTCCTATTCCTATTAAATATATAACAGCGTGAAACAGCTTCCGCAGGAAGTATCAGTATCGTACTTTAATCAGCAAACTATGTGGTGTATGATATGTACACATACATATGTGCATATAATTCTTCATTATATTGGAATACTATTGCAGATGTGGCTCATATGTATATATGTATTTAAATTTTGCAGATCGATCGAAGAGGGCGGTCAGCGTGCCTTATTCATTTGCAATACCGTTGAGCTGGCTCGACAGCAAGCTATCTGTGTGCGAAAACTCACGAACTTCAAAGTCGGATACTATGTCGGGGAGCTGGGCACCGACAATTGGAAAAAAAACAAATGGGAGGAGGAAATACATAATCATCAAGTGAGTCTTTCAACTTGCAAACACACATATGTATTTGATTTATCTACTGAGAAGTAAGAGTTACAAATTGTTAGCCATGAATATGTAAACATTCATCCGATTTCCCATTTTCAATGGGCTCGGGGTATAAAAATACAATCTTTACAGTTAGAAGAAGCTCAAAATTCAACCAAACATTTACAGTTGAGCAGTTTATTTACTTTACTTTGATCGACTTGTAATTTTGATTTCAGGTATTGGTAGGCACAGCTCAGGTGATTCTCAATTTAATAAGCGAAAATTACATGTCACTGACTTCGGTGAGCATTGCGATTTTAGACGAATGCCACCATGGCACTGGCAAACACCCATATCATGAGTTTATGAAGCTCGTTCAAATGCAAATGGTATCGGGTACAAAAAAACTGCCCCGAATCGTAGGTCTGACCGGCGTCCTGATTAAAGGCAACGAAATCAAAGAGGTAGCCAAAAAGTTAAAAGAGCTGGAAACCACATATTGTGGTAACATTGTCACCATCTCTGACACCAAGGAAATGGAGAACGTAATGCTGTGAGCATGCACACATATTGAGATTATTAAATTCGAACTTATTCTTTACATGTTTCCCAGAATCTCGACAAAACCACGCGAATCGCTAATGACCTATAAATCGGAAGTTCAAACATTTGGAAAAATCGAAGAAATCAGGCAACGCATCAAAAAGTACTTTCAGACGCTGGACGTCCAAGACATTGGACATCAGCCTGTGCGTATGACCAAGGGGATGCGAATGCAGCGCGAACCGAACAAAAAGAGCTACGTAAAACTAATACTTAATGACTTTCTATACCAATTGGATAACTACGGCATCTATGCGGGATCCATTGCAATAGTCTCCTTGATAGTCGAGTTTGAAATTAAGCGGCGACAGGCTGAGACGCTCAGTTTGCGTAATATGTATCGTTCAGCCATTACGCTCTGTGAGAGCGTGCGCCACATGTTGGTTTCCAAACTACGCGACATGCTGGACGACGATCAGATGTCCGACGAAATGACCAATACAGAAGAAGTGATCATGAACTTCTCCACGCCGAAAGTGCAACTGTTTTTGCAGTATCTGAAGCAGACCTTTGCCAACAAGCAGCCCAAAGATATTTGCTGTCTGGTCTTTGTAGAGCGTCGCTATACGTGCAAGTGTATCTATGGACTGGTGCTTAACTATATTGCAGCCACGCCCGAGCTACGAAATGTGCTGTTTCCACAATTTATGGTTGGACGCAATGGTATATTTCAGGACTTTGATGTACTCGAACGTCGCTGGCTAAAATCGGTAAGTAATTGAGCCAATGGAATCTCAGCAAGTAGGTGTGCTCTAGTCGAGACTGCTCGACTAGGAGATACCCTAAACCTTGCAAGCTGATATTCTAATCAAACATACTTTGTTGCTTTTAGGCTATTCAAGAGTTTCGGGATGGCGAGGCAAACATGATGATATGTTCCAGCGTTCTGGAGGAAGGCATAGATGTACAGGCCTGCAACTATGTAATCATACTGGATCCGATAAAGACGTTCAATATGTATGTGCAAACCAAAGGACGTGCGCGATCCAAGAATGCATCGTTTGTGATTATCTCGTCAGATCTGGAAAAGCAAAAGACGTCGTCGCAGATACTCCAGTATCGAAAGGCACACGCCGACATCGGTGAATATTTGAAAGATCGTGTGCTAGAGCGTGCAGATCCCCAACTGAACGATATCAACGAGCACTTCCAGGATGATATTCCGCCGTTCATCAACGGAAGTGGTGCTGTGTTGCTGGCCAGCGGCGCCCTAGCCCTAGTGCATCGCTATTGCCAACAGATGCCGTCGGATGCCTTTGGCATTGTCCTGCCCTGGTTCAAACTACTCGACCCAGAGGAACGCAAGACATTCACCAAAGAATGGGCGCAAAAATATGTTGTGTCCCTATCTTTGCCACTTAACTCAGCGTTACGCGAAACAATCTTTGTAAGCGGTCACAATTGTGATTCGATCTCCGATCCTCGATCATCTATTGATTTATTCATTTACAGAGCGATGCCATGCCTTGCACACGCTTGGCTAAGACTTCAGCGGCATTTAAGACCTGTGTCAAACTCTACCAGTTGGGTGAACTCAATGAGCGCTTTTTGCCTACAACAGCAACCGAACGCGTTGCCGAGATTGCCAATATTCACTTTGAGCACTGGAAGAAGTACGGCGACAATGGTGTGTATTAATCTCTATTCCAAATGCGTATGAGAGGAATTCATGATTTCAATGTGACTTGACAACGACTGCTTATTTAAATTTAATAGTCCAAGAGAACCAGTGAGAATATTGCATATACGGTGGAAAGCAGTTGAGTCTTGATGAATCCTAGCTATTAAACTTTTGAAGATATGGCTTAACAGATGTGCACTAAAATCATAACATTTGGATATATAATTTCTGGTTAAGAAGATGTATGCCACACCCCCAAAGAAGATTTAAAATAATCTAATCTAAATCTTCGAAATAGCGACGATATCATTTGCGTTCATGCAGATAGGTGGGCATTGCACAAAACCAATACACTCAATTGATCCGGAAGCGAGTCTATAATTATAGTTATTCAATATTGTATAAATGTATGTACATCGTCTACGTACATATACCATATACATATGTATATACCTTCGTATACCATTAAAATCGTACATTTTGTTTACTTGCAGTTACCTTTAAGCGTACAGATCGGGATCAGAGTAAGAGCAACATGAAAACCTATGCCATAAAATATCCAGAAGAATTGAACGATGCGATGCCGCGAGTGGGAGTTACGTGCTATGCATATGAGATTATTGTGGAGCCACACTACGATCGCAATGAATACACGTGTCATATTTACGATTCGCTGCAGACGCGTCGGAACTACGCTCTGCTGCTGACGAAACAGTTGCCACGTTTGGCCGAGATGCCGCTCTTCAGCCACCAGGGCAAGATGCATGCGCATGTGGTCGAACAACCGCGGGAGGTGGTCATACAGACGGAGGAGCAGTTGGAACAGCTACAGCATTTTCATGTGATGATCTTTCGAGATATCCTGCGCATTTGGCAGCCATTTTTCGTGTTCGATCGCCATAGTAATGAGAACTCTTTCCTCGTGGTGCCGCTGTCAGCAACACCTGGCGTTGGCATCGATTGGCCACTGGTGCAACAATTCCAACGGTTGCCCAAGACTCACTCTAGAAGTCTGGCCGAGCGCCAGCAATTGCCGCCACCTAATCCAGAAGATTATGTGGGCAAGATAGTGACACAATGGTATGCCAATTATGATGAGAAACGTATGCTGGTTACCAAAGTCCACACGGACCTGACGCCCCTAAGCAGGATGGAGGAAAAACATCAGGACAAAACCTATTACGAGTTCACCATGTCAAAGTACCGCAACTACATAGACGATGTAGTGCACAAGCAGCAGTTTCTGATTGAGGTGCGCGAACTGTCCGATCAGTTGAATTTTTATGTGCAACAACGCGTTAAATCCTCGGCACAGAGTAAAGCGCGTGCCAAGGTGATGCTCATTCCTGAGCTGTGCTTTAATTTCGGTTTCCCTGGCGACCTGTGGGTGAAGCTGCTTTTCCTGCCTAGCATCCTGCGACGTCTGCACTACATGCTGCATGCTGAGACGCTGCGTGTTCGAATTAATAAATATCTTGGTTTGGATAAAATGCCCCAGAACGGAGTGGATTACAAGCCGCGACCCTTGGAGATTGACTGGTCGCTCCGTCGGAATGTCGATCATCAGGGCAATGCGATGCATGCTGATGATTACGAAGAACCGCGCCCGCTGCTCGAGCCTCTGCCAACTAAGGGAATCGAGATGGCGATGGAAAAGCTGGAGATAACCGACCTAGAGGTGCCTTGGCAGCAGTATATGGAGCCGCGCGACATTGAACGCAACATCATGTCCACCTATCCCGTAGAGCTTACATATTTTTACAATTTCACCAAAGGCAAACTTAGTAGTTTCGATAGTCTGGAGTACGAGGACAAGGAGCTCTGGACCCAGTTGCAATTCAAAATGCCTAAAGGCAACATATATAGCAGTCAAACGCGTTCAAATAGGCTGCCCGCCATAATGCCCTCCAGCACGGATAATGGAAACCCTGTCGAACAAGTGAAGTTATCTGTGCTGCAGCACAGCATTTCCAATGAGCATATAACTCCGGCAGAACAGGGCGAATTCCTGGCAGCCATCACATATGCGGGCAGTGTCGACGTCTTCGATATGGAGCGCTTTGAGCTTCTCGGCGATTGTTTTCTCAAACTCAGCGCCACCCTCTATTTGGCTAACAGGTATCCGGACTGGAATGAGGGCATCCTGACACAGGTTGGTATATAACATGGATAGTCATTGATACAATTATGTGCATTTGTACTTCTTATCGTGTCAGGTGAAATCGACGCTGGTTTCTAATCGTAATCTATTATACTGTCTAAGCGAAACGGACATACCCCAACGCATCTGCAGTACGCTATTCACACCTAAATACACATGGCTGCCACCCAGTGTGTCCTTGCCACAGAATGTGAAGGCTCTTTGGAAGGACAGTCCGGACGTGGCAGCGCTGGTCGGTCCGCACAATTTGCGCAATTTATCCATCAGCGAGGAGGAATTGTTCGGCGATGGCAATTGTGGAAAGCAATCGTTTATTAACTTTGTCAACGGCTGTCAAGCCAATCTGCAATCTCATCATGCGGGCTTGGACTTTAGCAGCGAAATTAACTTCTGCCTGGGCCAGGTGCAGATGCCCGATAAACTGATCGCCGACACCTTGGAGGCGATATTGGGCGTGGTTGTGAAGAACTATGGACTACACCACGGCTTCCGTATGCTGGAATATTTTGGCATCTGCAAGCCAGACATTGACAAGCCGCTCACACAGTTGTTAGATCTGCAGCTAGGTGGCTCACGGATGCGCACCAATATCTCGCAGCGTGAGGTGGATGGTTTCTTAATCAATCATCAGCATTTGGAGCACAATTTGGGTTACACCTTCCGCGATCGGGCGTATCTGTTGCAAGCGCTCACACATCCTTCAAATCCCACAAACCGTTTGACGGGTTGCTATCAGGAGCTCGAATTTATAGGCGATGCCATCCTGGATTTCCTCATCTCAGCTTACATATTTGAGCACAAAACTCGTATGACACCTGGTCAGTTGACAGATCTGCGTTCGGCTCTGGTTAACAATACGACTCTGGCTTGCATTTGTGTGCGTCATCGATTCCATTTCTTCATTCTGGCAGAGAATGCTCTACTCTCGGAGTCCATTCAGAGTTTCGTGCAGTTCCAGGAGACGCAGAATCATCGCGTTACTAACCATGTACGTATTCTCATGGAGGAGAAAGATGTGCAGCCGGAGCCTCTTGACTCCGATGAAGAATTAGAAATGGCCGAGCTGGCGGCAAAGCAAACCAAACCTGCAATCACAGACGCCAATGCCCCGAATATAGGCGAGTTTAACATTTCGCATAACGTCGATGTGCCCAAGGCCTTGGGGGACGTTCTGGAGGCACTTATAGCCGCCGTTTACCTAGACTGTCGCGACTTAAACACCACATGGCAAGTGGTCTACAAACTGTTTGAGCCCGAACTTCTTGAATTCTCACGTAATGTGCCACTCAATCCAATCCGTCAGCTCTTTGAGCACAAGCTGGCAAAGCCCACCTTTAGCGCGCCTGTCATGGACAATAACCAAGTGATGGTTACCTGTCAATTCATCTGCATGGACAAAACCATCAAGGTCTATGGCTTTGGCAACAACGGCAAGCAGGCCAAGTTGTCAGCTGCGAAGCATGCACTCCAAAAACTGGCCAAGTGCGAAGCATAGATCCGCTTTAAGTTTCCATTTCCATTTGTCGAGCTTTTTCTTTATTTATTTTTTTATTTTTTATTTTGAGCTTACTAATAAGTACTCGAAGTATGCGTTGAATAACAGTATAAAATGTGATTATATAATTCAATGTTATTTACAATATATAAAATATATTTTTATAAATTTGTAGGTAAACAAGACGTTGTATATTTAATTATTCAATTAAATAAAACAAGCAACAAAACTATCATTTAACTATGCTCCATTCCTGTTGTCAGTGTTATTTACCTAATTTGCATATATGTACTTATCTGTAATACAAAGGATAAGAGAACATAATTTATACTTTCCATATGATAAGATCTCTGAAATGCACCTCTGAAGCTCTAAAGTTTAGAGTCTAAACGATGAGTTCGTGTGTTCGGACAATAATTTTGAGAATTTATTTCATGAATAATTTCGTTTGTAGACGTACAATCTTAATGAACGTAATCATAATGTGCAAATGTGTGTACATTCCAAAGAATAGTCTCTAGTATTTGAAATACGCCTGTTACAAACTTACCGGTGAGGGGGTGGATATAAGGAAGGGGGTAAATTATAACAAAGATCGAAAATCTACAAAGTATATATGAGTCTACATTTAAAATTTGAAGACTCTAAAGATGTAACTGATATAAATGTATTACTGATTTTCGATAATGTCTTTAATCGATAACAAAATAACGGGACACGTTATCGATTTTTAAAGAAAAACTCGATATGCGCGTGGTATACACAAACCTATGAAAAAAAGTTCAAGTCTCTGGCCCTTATATCTTCTGAAAACGACGCGTTCAAACATACGGACAGACGGACAGGACTAAATCGGCTCAGCTCGTCGCCCTGATTAAGAATATATATACTTTGTGGAGTCTGCCACGCCTCCTTCTACCTGCTACATACATTTAACAAAACCATTATACCCTGATTTCCGATTTTCAATGGGTTCAGGGTATAATAAATACTCATAATGTGTGCACAAAATTAGTGTAGAAAGATTTCCAATGAGCTCTTTGCATGGTTCAGGGTATTCCGTAGTCGAGCAACCTCAACTAGAGCTGTCTTACTTGATTTTATAAGATCATTCGATGATAAAGTTTATAAATTGTACATATTTTAAAACCATAAGAAAATCTGGAATATGATTATGAAAAATAATAAAATTAGCATTAACGTTCATTATAAAATAGTTTTTATTAATTATTTTGCTTTTTATTTACGCGTGCACAATTCATTCAGTTTTTTACAATTTTTATTTACAAAATGCTTTTTGCATTCAATGATAATTATCAATGAACTGGTTTTTTCTATTCGCAAATGTTGCTGGCCCGTTTCTAGAGGCTTGTTGCACGATTCCAGTTATTAATGGTTGTTGTTACTATTGGGGCCCGCCACTGGTTTACAATTATTGAAGTGCTTACAGTTTACATACATATGTTGTATATGTTAACATTTTGAAAGAAACTTGTACAATTAATTCAGCAATTGAAGGTGAGGAGTCAAATAATCAAAAACCCAAACGAATCAATATTTTGGAATGCTACAAATTGCACTGCGCAGATACGGTTAAACATTTTTGTAACAATAGAAGAGAAATACATTACATACACATATATTAAAACTAAGGCTAATGTGGTATCGTATCAAGTAGTTAGATATTAAATGAGATTAATTTGCTCACCTAAACTAATACACAGATATTGTTCAAGTGCGTGCACTACAACTCGGGTTAAGCTCCCCTCTTTTCATCATGTATAATCAATCATCTACACCCGGCAGGTGCAGTCGGGTTTGTTAATGCTGCGTTGTCTTGTTTGTAGATTACGCAGCGCAGCTCCGCCATACTGAATGCCGCTACCAATGCGTTCAGGATCCAATTCGCCCGTCTCTATCTTGGCCAATATTGTCTTAGAACACTTTAGAAATGCCTCCTCTACATTTTCACCCGTCTTGGCGCTCGTCTCCAGGAATATAAGGTCTGAAAAATACGAATAATTTATAAATATTGATTTATGATTAGTCATGATGAACAAACCATTCTCCTGGGCAAATGTGCTCGCCTCAAGGAACGTGACATCACGGGCCTCCTCGAGATCCTTCTTGTTGCCCACTAGTAATATAACTATGTTTGGACTGGCCAATGTCCGAGCATCGTTTAACCAATTAGTCAAGGCATTGAACGAATCCCGCGACGTGCTATCATACACCAATAGAGCGCCAGCGGCGCCACGATAATACGAACGGGTTACTGAACGGAATCGTTCTTGCCCTGCTGTATCCCATATTTGAAGCTTTACCGATTTCCCACCGACATTAACAATCCTCGATCCAAACTCAACGCCAATCGTATGGGAGCTGTCGTCTTTAACTGGACAGATAAAGAATATAACTCATGTATATGTACATATGTACATGTATACAAATATACATACATACATATGTATGTACGATAGTGGTCTTTGAGTACAGTGAAAACTGCCAATTAGAGTTTTCCCTGTCTATTTACCACTCAGTCTACCCAATCATCATCAACTTACATTTACTTTCTATGAAATGATGCAAGAGACAGCTTTTGCCGCTGCCCGCGCTGCCGATTATAAGAAACTTAAATAGGTAATCTGCAAGCAAACAAATTTAATTACAAATTAATACTGGATAATGCTACAAGCAATACAAACCGTATGTTTCAGACATGTTATTTGTTTTTGCGTCGTTCTTTCTTTGTTGCTGTTCCTGTGCTTAGCCTCTAAGACTGCGTGGTTTTTAGTATTGAATTACCCTTGCAGTATTGCTGTAAGAGGCCAGAAATTGAAATTTGATCGCTACATTGTTTTTAACTAGAAAGTGTTATTGTTCACCTGCTGTACGACCACATGCATATAAACATACATACATACATATGTACATATGCACATAGGGAAGTGACTCATGAACTGCATTTGAGCTGAACTTGTTAGTTCTTGATTTAGTTCAATGGTTAAGTATTTTTCTTTTTTTTTAAAGAACGGTCTGCTTAAAATTTTATTAATTACATAGTTAGAAGTATATGAACATTTTTTTCACAGGCATATGTAAATGATCATCATATTATTACATTCATTTATTATTCATGCAGATTTAGCTTATAAATGATCAAAATTTGTATTCTAAATATTTATTTTATATCCTATGTATCCTTTTTCTCTTCTGTATAGTTTTGGTAACAATTAACAGGATCTTTAGCTGTGTAAACCGAATATGCTGTCTTACTTCTCTCAAAATTCTGAAAATAAAAAATTGTACACTAGTAAGTGGAGTTCTCAGCTGATAATATCCCAGGTTGGGATAGCTTACTTTAATATCACCGGCTATCAATGTCCACAAGTAAATAAATACGGCCGGCATCAAGCTAGTAAGAACAGCCAGTTCAAATTGATTGAGCTCACCGAAAATAGCAATATTCATTTTAATTAAGTAAATTTAAAAAGAATTACAATGCAAATGCACAACTGCAAACGATGACAAATTGTTGATATTCACGTAGTCCACTTGCAAGGGTTGCCAAGTTTTGCATCTTTTAAAAATTCCTAAACTATGAATAAAAAAAAAGTATTTTTATTGGCAAGGGACACCGCACAAGAGTTTTCTTCGTGGCTTTTTTGTATTTGATATTTTTTAGTGTATTGAATTGCGGTCACACAGCTAGTAATCGGAGGATATTTATTTGCTACAAGAACTTATTTAAATAAAAAAATGGCTTTCCGCATACCTTTTGGCAAGAAACACGCTGAAATCGCTTCATCTTTGTAAGTATCAATAAATGTAATTGTAATTGATGTTAATGCATTTATCTTGAATAAGAATAGAGAGTAACATTCAATCACATTGCATAACCAATAATCGCCAAATCAGACAATTCTGACATTAATAACATTACCATTTTTGTCTTTAGCGTACGGTCCGGCGCAGGTTTTGGTGGGGCCGCTGGCCTGGCCCTGCTCTATTACACTGACTGGAAGCTGGTGCTGCAGTACATGCCCATCTACGGTTCCAAGTTCGACAAGAGCGATTAAGCCAGACAGACGTAGACAATGTTTAAACTCTAGTTGAAATATGTTTAAATAATGGTGAATAAAATAAGTTCAATTCAATGTTTGAAGTTTGTTATCGTTTCCATATTGCCAGACAATATGATTTATTATTTTGCGCATATATTAGTATATGTGTAAGTACAAGTATTATGCATAACAGTGGTTACTTTCGAACTTCTGGTAGATTTTTTGTACAAGGAAATCTACGTTTCAAATTAAAGTTGGTTCATTGATTCGTTAATTCGTGTTTGATTTTACTATCTAGTTAATGTTTTAGTGCCTTAAGTACACTACTTAGCCTAGTTCGATTAAAAAATCGTATAAAAATTACATATTCGAGCATTTGTATTCGAAGTAAAGTACCAATTATTCTTTTTCGAAAAGAGAAATTGTTAAACATTTGTGGAAGCACGAATCGACCGGCGATTAATTTCGAAAGAACAAACGTTGAGGAATGTAAACTAGGCTAAATATCCGGTTCCACAAAAGAAGCGGGAAATAAACCAGTTTTATGTGTGCGAGCATGTGTCCCTTTATACCATCCGTTCTTTTGCTTACGCTGCACGTAAATAATGTCCCCTGGCCGCAATTCCAGTTCAATTTCACTATTCGGCGGATAGGGCACTATGCAACGAAAGCGACTGCAATAAATATTGAGTAATATAGAATGGGGCTTATGTCAAATGCAAATCGGTTGTCAACTCACCTCTCTCGCGTAGAGTAGACCGACTTTGTCGTAGCACTAGCCTTGATGGCGGCTTCTGATATAATGTTACTATTAGCGTTTAGGTTGCTGTTGCTATTGCTATTGCTGGCACTTAGCAAATGACCTGCGTCCAGGCTCTGACTCTTGCGGTGATTGGGTGTTAAAATCATGTTGGCATGCAGCTGAGTTTGTGTATGGCTTGAAGGTGGAGGTGGAGACGCGGCATTGTACATGCTGCGGAAGGTAGCCGCATCCAAGGATTGTCTAGCACTGCCATGAGAGATGAAAAATCATACAGGATTAGCTGCGTTCTACTCTTTTATTATTACACAAAGACTAACCAGAGCAGTTGCGGGCGATCCTTGTTACCTTTGATTCGCTGAGAGCCGTAGGAGACGTTCCTATTATCTTGATGGAGTTGGGCAGCATTTGAAGGAGTTGCTGCAGATGCTCCAGTAGTTTCCTTCAGTTGCTCACTTTGCTGCAGCTGACTGGGACATGAGCCAGATCTGAAATGAGAATACATTAGCTATGCAGTTTTGTTCAGAGTTGATGCTTGCACGAACCTCACGTGCACTGGATGTAGTGGCGCGGCTTTGACCACATTTTCAGCTGCTGTTGCGCTTGAGTCCTTGTTCGCCAATTGCTGTTGCTTCGGCTGTAATGAAGCACCCGGTGACTTGGAGCGTGTCTTCATGTGAGTCAAACGGCGCATAAGACCCACAGCGCCAGAGCTGCTACCCACACTATCCGCCTTGCTTTCAGTGTGGCCACTGGACTTGCGGCTAAATAACGCCTCGACAGGCTTGGTCCAGACGGAGCTGCTGGTAGTTGTTTGAGACTGTTGTTGCTGATGTTGCTGACGCGGCGGTAAATCTGGCGGATGGATAGGCAGCATATTGCTGAGACGCACATCCAGTGTTTGGCCTGGCGTACTCATATCCGTCGAAGGTGTCACATATTTCCACTGATGCATAAGCTGCTGCTGATCGCGTGTGCGCAATGGTGTCAGATAGTTGCCCGGGAACACTCCTGTAATATCTAGCCAGTTTTTTCCCTTAAACCAGCCATCGACACATCGTTCAGTAACGATGTAAACGCAGCCCTTTTTCAGTTCCAGCTCATCGGCATGTCGCGGCTTGTAGGCAAATAATGCGAGGTATCCCCAAGGTAGCGTAGGCGGCATTTGTTGTTGATGCATCTGAGTCTTTAGCACTCGCGACGTTTGCGATGGCTGCATTATGACTGCTGTGGAAGTGGATGTTGCTGTGGCTGCCTGTGAGCCGACTTCCAACCGACTCAGCTCATGGGGCAAGCTCAGTATCTCAGCTGAATGTCGATTAGTCTGCAATAAACTAAGTGGCGCCGATTGCAACAAAGCATTCAACGAGTGACGCTTCTCCTTGGCTCCCTTGTCACGATAACGCACCGAGCCACCGCCAGCTACAGACAGAGCAGCAGCTGCAGCCACAGCTGCTGCATGTTGTGGAGTATTGGGAAGCGATTGATGGTTAGGACTGCAGTTGTTGGAGCTGCTAGTGGAGCTTGAATTGCTGCTGCTATTGTTGTTGGAAGAATAGCTGTTGGAAGAGCCCGTGCTGGAATCATTCGTGATGTGGGTGGGATCGATAACTGGCACAGGCGGCAGTGTGCGTTGCTGCATTAATTGTGCTGGCGGCAGTGGTAACGGATTTGTGACGACGCTATCCAATAGCTTCTTAGCAGCGGCATTTAGCTCAACGAAGGCTATGGGAAATATGCCAATCGTTTGTCCAATGCGACCCTCTGCCCAATTGTGATCGACGCGTCGAAGCACATGAATCACGGTGCTCTTTTTAAACTCCAAGCAGCCTTCCTCATCGCTGGGCCCCATCTTAAAATCATACATGGCAATACACTGCGGCATGGGCAAAGCGACAACTACTTTGACGTAGTTAATGGGAAATGTGCCCTCTTGCCCGTTGGCCTGGCCCACAAACCAGTTGTTGTCGATGCGTCGTTTTAGCAAAATTAAGTCTCCCTTCTTAAATTTCAGATCGCCCGCTTCACCACTCAGGAAATCAAAAAGCGCGTAAGCGTGCGGCAACAGAAACCGTCGCGTCTTTTGGCGAGTCGCTTCATGTTGTTCCGGTTGCGAGCGCTGTTGTTGTTGTTGTTGTTGTTCTTGGTAGTGCTGCTGCTGTTGCTTCTGTTGCAGTTGTTGTTGCGTGGGCTGAACTTCTTGCTGCAGTTGTATTTTGTTTGGCAACTCTTCGGTTTTAGTGTCATTTTTGCCAGCATTTTGCTTCATGCCTAAATTGAGTAACGAGCAAACAAAGTATTAGCTACGTGGCTGCCCACACACATGGAACACTCACCTTCTAAGATTCTCATTAGTAACACATTTGGCGGCAGCTCATCGATGCGACAATTCACCAATACACGGCATTCTGGACATCGCAGCTTCTGCTGGCTGGCGACAATGTCCTGCAGGAATATCAAAATTAATGAATTTAGCGCAAAAATAAATTTAACTCACACATCACTCACCAGTAGGCATTTGCGACAGAAGGTGTGTTGGCATGGCAAAACTTTGGAGGTGGTGTCCAAACGTTCCAAACACACAGAACACTCCAATAAGTCATTTAATGTGTGCTCATCCATTTAATTTTATTTAATATGTATTATTTTGCATAATTAATACTATAGTCCCTTGCCGTCTCTCTACCCTTCACTTCACTTATCTCAAGGATGGTCACAATTTGAATTTCGTGCAAAGCAACATTCCAAAAAGCACACACAATACACACATATACACCGCGCACACGTACACAGCGGAGAAGCGGAGCTTGTGAAATACATACAAAAATACAACGAAATTATTTAGTTTATTGAAACTCCACTATAGTTTAATTTATAATTTGTAAACTACATTCTTTGTATATTTACATTCTTTTATTTTTTTTAATAAACTTAAATTATTAGTTTTAAAACGCAGCCAGCGTGCAGCTCGTGCCCATCATCGAAATGTACAACTACAACTACAAGTATGCATACAACCACACGGATACAAACCTGCTTACTTCTGATCTACAATGCGATACATACAAATAGAAGCACCTTTAAAAATTCTTCAAATTGTGTTTATAGTGACGCTTTCGCAAAATTATGTTTATTATTACAAAACAAGGATTATATATGTATATGCTAAGTATATAGTAATTTAGCTTTTAGCAATCATATTTAATATTTTTATTCATTTACCATTGAAAATACTCTTGCAATTGTTGATGTTCTTACTGCTATGTTCGTTGGTGTAAAAAAAAGGCAGAGTGCCCAGATTGATTTTAAAAAAATTCCTACTATAAAATTGCTGAAGACGGAGCACCCTTGCTGGGAAAGTATTATTGTATGCTCAGTGTCATTATTTTAATAAACATCGTAATTCTTTAAATATTCGCGGAACTTTTTGGAACGGGTTTCTAGAATTGGTTCTTGTTGGATTTCGTATTGAAAACTTGCACTTAAATAAATATCGATAAAGTTCATATTTAAAATATCGATATCGTGCTTAAATAAAAACAATCCTCTCAACCTAACCTCCTTTTTACGAACAGAACGTGTTTGTTTTGATACGTGCGTGCTGTAAGATCAGTCGCTAAATTGTACTAAACGACGCGTAAATAATATAGAATAACGATGCCGAAAGTGCGCAGCACTCCGGGCAAGCCCCGGACGCAGGGCTTTAACCATTCCAACCATTCTATGAATCCGGAACGACCAACAAGTGGCCTTAAAGGTGTAGCCCATCCACGTACCAAGGGCACGATTAAGCGGTTGCAGATGTATCGTAATTTCAAGGCCAAACGCGATCGTACTGGAAAAATTATTACCCCAGCTCCATTTCAGGTAATATTCATATATCTCCATTGAAGATGCTAAGGTTAATCGAGTTTTGTTCTGTCCTCAGGGTCGTCTACCCGCTGGTACAATGGCTAGAGTGGAGCCCACACCGAAATGGTTCAGCAACTCGCGTGTTATTTCGCAAACAGCGTTACAAAAGTTTCAGGATGAGATTGGCAAGGCTGTCAAAGACCCATATCAGGTCATTATGAAACCCTCGCAATTGCCCGTGACTCTGCTGAACGAAGCGTCGAAGTATCAACGAGTTCATTTGCTAGAGACAGAGAGCTTTGACAGCGTATTTGGACCAAAGAAACAACGCAAACGTGTCAGTTTAAAAGCGCGAGATCTGGAGGACTTAAGTCGTGCTGCCGATGAGCAAGCCAATCAGTATGATTCCACCAAAGATGTGGATCTCATACGCGAAGATACTGGTGAAAAGAAAGCTGTGCGTGATTGGGTATTCGGGGCAGGTCAAAGCAAACGTATTTGGAATGAGCTACACAAGGTTGTGGACGCTTCGGATGTGCTGCTGCAGGTGCTCGATGCCCGCGATCCCATGGGTACACGCTCCAAATATATTGAGGAGTTCTTACGCAAGGAGAAACCACACAAACACCTCTTCTTTATCTTAAACAAAGTAGATCTGGTACCTGTGTGGGTGACACAGCGATGGGTGGCAATACTAAGTGCCGAATATCCCACAATAGCTTTTCATGCGTCCATGCAGCATCCTTTTGGCAAAGGTAAGTCTTGTGGAGGTTGTCCACAGCTTAGTCTCAAAATACATTCCAAACTCTTTGACAGGTGCGCTAATTAATTTGTTCCGGCAATTGGGTAAACTACATATGGATAAGAAGCAGATCAGTGTTGGTTTTATTGGCTATCCAAATGTAGGAAAATCTTCGGTTATTAATGCATTACGCTCCAAAAAGGTTTGTAATGTAGCTCCTATCGCGGGTGAGACCAAGGTTTGGCAATACATAACGCTAATGAAGCGTATATTTCTAATCGATTGCCCTGGTGTGGTTTATCCGTCTGCTGAAACGGACACGGAGAAGGTGCTAAAAGGAGTAGTTCGCGTGGAGCTCGTCACCAATCCGGAAGATTATGTGGACACAGTATTGAAACGTGTGCGCAAAGAGTATATTGCAAAGAACTATAAAATCGAAAGCTGGACTTCATCCACACACTTCCTTGAGCAGCTGGCCAAGAAAACCGGTAAACTATTGAAGGGTGGTGAGCCGGATATAACAGTAACCGCACGCATGGTGCTCAATGATTGGCAGCGTGGCAAGTTGCCCTTTTATGTGCCACCGGAGGGCTTTGCCATACCCAAATCACAGGAAGGCATAGCCCCTGAGCAGGCATCTCCTGAAGAGGCCGCTGTTAAAGATGATGAAGATGCCAAATCGGAGGCACCTACGTTTGTGAGCGAATCCGTAAAGAAGGCACGTGAGTTCAAGCAAATACAGGACTTTCGTAAGATTCGGGTGGGTCTGGAGTATGAAGAGCAGGATGAACGCGAGTTGGACCACATTGATTTGGAGCTGTTAGAACAGCAGAAGGCAGAGCGAGCGGCACGCAAAAAGGCGCGTATGGTCAATCCAGAGCAGGAGGATGATTCTAGTGATGGCGCCAGTGATTTCTATTCAGAGGACGAATACAATGAAGATCTGCAGCGCGTGGTCCACAAGAAAGCAAAGGCCAAAAAGACCCAACAACTAGCCATAACATCGTCCGGTAAATTCCGTATTGCCAAGGTCCAGCCAGGGGATTCCGATGAGCAGAATGATAGCGAAGACGATGGTCCATCTAGTGCTAAGGTGACACGGCTTAATGCCAAACAGAAACGGGCGCTGGAACGCAGTCAGAAACGCAAGAAAATTGGTAGCAATTTCTATGAGACGACGAATGTGAAAAATCGGAATCGCAACAAGAAAAAGGACACGTAGCCATTTTTTCTATCGCTAGTTTATTATAATTCACTGCAGCAAAACATTATAATTAAAAATCCAAAATAAGTTGTAGCCCCAAAATACAAAACAAACTTATTCACTCGGCGCATTGTTTCTTTTTGATGATCTTGCGTCCACATAGGTCGGCCAGGCTACTCTTATCGTGGTCGTGCTCTTCTGTGTCACTGCTGCCATCAGAATCGCTAGACTCAGTGTAGGAACCAATGCCAGGCAATATGGCAATACACTTTAAGCTGCCCACATCGTGTTTGCTTGATTGTGGGGAAACAGCTGTGGATGCCGTTTTCTCTGTGGGCGTGGTCTGCTCTGTTTTCGAAGCCTTGCTGCTGCTTGTGGGCAACTCCCCATTTTTGCGCTTGATGCCTTGTCCTAGTAGGGACTTTTGTGTATTGCGCACTGTGGCCGAAGCGCCAACGGACTTGGCGGTAGTCTTTAGTTCCGCTTGAAGCTTCTGTTGTGATAAGCAATATTGATTATTGATTATTAGAAAAATTTTAATTCTTGGCAAGTCACTCCACCTTATCTACGCTCTCTTCCTGCAGTTTCTCAACGCGATTGCGAAAGTCTCTCAGCTCCAGTTCCTCGTCATGCATTTGTTGACGCTCAGCATTCATTTTGTGAGCATCGACCAGCTCTAGGAACTGCACCTCGTCATCGTCCAAGCCGCGAATCAAGTTCTCTATGTATGAAATTCGCAATAACTCATTATATCAATATGTAATTTCTTGAACATACTCAATTTGTGGGCTTCCTCAAATTCCATATCCTTTTTTGTTTTCTGCTCTTTCAAGCGATCGTACAGGGAACGACCGTCATATGGTTCCTCTGGTCTCTCCAACGGATCCTCGGGCTGGCGTACACGTTCCCATTCTTCCTGACGACGCTGTCGCGTTTCTGCTGCCTCGGATTCAGTAACAAACCCGGAACTCATTTTAATGAGAAGAGAAGTAGTTAATATGGAAAATGTGTCTGTCGACGATGTTGACGATTTGTTGTGAACAGTGTTCAGAAACGTTGTTTATTTTACTCAATTGAAAAATATCGATAGCTTTGTAGAGAAATGAGCGCGCACAATACAATTTTTCAAATGTCTATCGGTGTCACAAGTTTTGATTTCAATCGCGATTCAAGATTCATTTGCGCAATGTGTTTGTAAATAGCTTTTTGATCCTTGCTCATTTGGCGCCACTTTTTACTAGCAATCTGAACCACTGTTGTAACTTTTATATTCCCTACGCCACGTGATTTCAGATTTTCACGAAATTTCGCAAGAAATAAAAAATACGGATTTATTAATAAATTCGCTGATATATCGCACATTTTTATATACAACTCTATAAACTAATTGTTATAACTATAAATTTATAAATTTCTACTTATTATGGTTCTTTTTAAAATTTGATCGAAAAGTCAAAGCTATGCAAATTTGCATATATAAATGTTTATCTGCTTTAAAATATGATTTGACAGTATAATGGTCTCTGAAATGTATATTACTGGCATATCCTGAAAACTTTATATTTTACAAAACCAATCAAGCTTAATTACTAAATAATTGTAGGGTATTAAGTCAGTACTCAGAAGATATTTATGTAGAAAAACGTGAGAGCAATGGCCCAAACACGTGTGCACACATACATATGTATGTATGTACATATGTACATTTAAATTCGTGCCATCGTTTTTCAATTCTATAAATGGAATGGTAATTGAAATTGAATCATACATGAAATGCCAGAATTGTCTGTTTAAATCAGAAATGTCTTATTTGGAGCTGTTAAATAAGGCGAGGACTAGTTGCTGTAAAGAATTTCTCATATATATAGTACATATGTATATATTAATAACTGTTTTTGTATTGGGGGATGTGATATGTAATCATACGTAACAGTAAGCAATACGCGCGACGCTCAGCTGGGCTGCCCAAAATTTTGATCATGCTATTGTCCACAATTTTGGTCGCACTAAGTAGAGGACTAATGCTCAATGCAAATCTTATGCACGAATGAAATAAAGTGCATGACTTTGAACTACTCTAAATCATTGGCTGCATTGGACTGTACAATAGGACTTTAATGAAATTTAATCAAGATCCTTATAAAGTTACAAAAACTAACGTTGTTTATAAAATAACCATGGATAGGAATATGTAAGACTAGTGTCTTTCTTTCATATATATACACATATGTAATCGTAATACATTTTAAAATTATCACCTTATTATTTGATGCCAAAAAAAACTAGTTAAATTTATTCAGTAAAAGAAATTTATTCATGAAAAGATGGTTGTGTACATTTATTATATGTTTTTATTTATTAATATCTCAATAGGAAACATGTTTTAGTCAGGGTCATACATTCATTGAAAATTGCTAGTATTAGTTATATACAAATATATATATATATATATATATATATCTATATATATACATGTATATATGAATATGCCGTTCTCCAAAAAAGAGCTATAGGATTAGCAAAATACATGGTATACATATGTATGTTAAAGACGGTTTGACATGATCTTTTTCTGTTACTTTTTCATTTTCGTTTACATTTTCATTTGGTTTTCTGCTCGCGTAGTAACAAATATTTTTCTACAGTATTCATATACGTTCAGTTTATAGACATAATTGAGGTCAGCATACATTTCCAGAAACATCAAAGGTTATACACACATGCATGCATTAATAGAATTTTGTGTAGTTGCCTAGTCTATTAGAGTTCTCGAAGCAAACGTAAACAATAATTATGTGTCTACATATTATGAAATACTTCTAGGAACTTGTGTACCTATTCAAAATTGAGCTTATAATATTCTGCATGAGTTCTTCTCGCGAAATGGATTCACCTTTTGACTGGTGAATCCACTTAATAGACAATCATCCGATTCATGATCTATCATATATTTCATCATGGCATTACACGCCTCCGACACCTGGATGCGGGGTATTCCCGCCTCGCGACGTAGTTGCTCATTGATGGTGCGCTGCTGTTGCAAATTCGCAGCCATAATATCTAGAACGGCAGTCTCGGCAAGACCTATGGTGAAAGTCAATTCTATTTGTTGCTAACGAATAATTTTTAGCTGCAATTAGAGGCTGTTTAACTTAAATAGTTAAAGATAATATAATACAATTTACCTTTAAAAGCCGTTTTTAGCCGCAATCCCGAGCTGCTGAATCGACGAAAAATCAATAGCGTTTGATTTAATTAACTTGTATCGCTCTCAGTCAAATGAATAAATATCGATAACAAAAGCAACAGGAGCAGCAGACGCCACACTCTCAAGCAACAGCTGATATGGCGCTGCCAACTTGTTGCAAAGTAAAAAACGGTTAGGTACTTTTTTGATCAGATTTATTTGAAATTGCACAGTAACACTTGTTTTTATTATTCAAAAAATATAAATCGTATATCCATGTAGTTAGGTACCTCAATTGATTTACTACGTAAGCATGCTAAATAAATAATATAATTGAATAATAATATTGAAGATGTAAATTGTGTATTCTTATTATTATCTTATTTGCGCATGTTACTTACTCTGGCATTAAATTTGGTTGTGCAAGCTCTTTAATGTTATTGTTATTGACTGCTTGCTGCTCTTTGTTAAGCGCGAGCTGACCATTTGGCTTTCTAAAAGCATTTGCCATCAGTAGTATATTCCTTGCAATACGCTCATCATCTATGCGCTTCTGTGCTGTATGTGTGCGCTTATCGGCATTCTCCGACATTCGTTGCTCCAATGGCAGGATGGCAGCTGGAATAGCTGATTCCGGATTTGTCCAAATTTCGGTACCGGGCGTTTCCTTTCCCGTGGTGGGTGAAATCGCTGGTCTTGCTGGTATCAAAGGTGAACGCACACAGACACTAATTATGGAACAGAAACAGAACTTGAATTTTATTTGCTTAGATCACTAGTCACACTCTAAATTCGTTTTTTGAAAACATGATTTGTCTATTAAATATTGTTCAATTTGTATTTTATATAGCCAATTATGCCCCAACCCCTGCCCCCGGCGCTGGCTCGACACATGGCTCATTGTCCTCGCTCGGTTTCAACCTATAACGAGTCAGAAAGGAGATGACAATGAGCCAGAGTGTTGTGCCCTCGATCGATGCTTCGAGTTTCGTGCTTACTTACTTGTTCACTTCCTCCAATTTCTTGAGTAAACGCTCATTCTCCCGACATACGATCTCTTGATCCCTTAATATAGTCTCACGCACTGTGAACAAATGGTTATTCTCCTGTCGCAGTGATTCATTCTCCGCCATATACAGCTTCACAAGCTCTGCCAGTTCGCTGCCATCTAGCTCTGGCAAACGCTCTAAGTCCATCTTTGGCACGGGAATGCCAACATCTCCAGTATGAACGCGTTCCAGTTGTAGCTCCAAGAGATTGTCCATCGGCTCAGACGCCTGATGATGCAGATTCAGCGCCGCTTTCAGATGCTCATTTTCCATCTGCAGTGCATGGATGTCTCGTTTGAGACTGAGAATGAGAGCCTCTCGCGGATCCATCATGATGACAGGCTTTGTCCGTATACGCTTCGCTCGTGATGCATAGCGCAGCGTATTCAGCGTCTCAGCGTGATTATAATGCGCCGGCGAGACGCATGCAATCATGAGCGTAACCCCATTCCCGGCCAGACTGTCGGCCAGCAGCTTCGTTAGCTGGCTATCCCGGTACGGGATGTGTCCGGTGCGTTTCTTATTATCGCTCAGCGACGAAATGCAGTAGCCTAGCACCATGAGACTCTTGTTGATATTGTTCGCCTCCTCCAGCGTCTTGCCCTCACTCATGGTCTTCTTTGTTAGCTCGCTTCCAGCCAAGTCTACAAAGTTAATCTTGCCGTGCTTGGAGAGAAAGACGCCGCCATCTGTTTGTTGGTCCGACAGTATGTGGACCGTTAGTATCGTATGAGAACGCGACGAATGATCATTCATCGCATGCGATCCCACAGAGCGATTTCTCATGCCTAAAGTATATGGGTGAGGGTTACAATTATCTGAGAGTTATACAACTAAACGCGAACTTTATGCTTAGTTATATGACATTTATAAATCTATCAAATATTTTCTTAAACTACTTACACTTACCCTCTTCTAGCACAGCCAGCAAATCGTCTAGTTCCTCACAATCCACCGTAAATAAGTTTTCCACAAAGAAGCCGCCCGATTTTTTGGACCATCGCACGGCGAGGGGCTTACGTGCGCTTCCCGGATTGAGCAAATCGATTACCTAGTCATGAAAAATGCAAATCAATTTGCAAAATCAACTATTACGTAAAAGTTCGCTTTGCGCAATTCACTCACTAGACTAACAAATCATCTAAAATGAAAAGTACATAAATTTCAAGCATAGCTACAATTTGACCCATCCAGTCGTTGATAGAAGAGAGGGTTTCGGAAATGCGGGGTTGACAAGTTGACCTCCATCAAATAGAGGTCAATGCAATGCATACTAAACAAGTCGAATGATATTTGCAGATGGCTCGAGCGGAAAAGCAATCACTATTAGTGCAATCCAATTTCTATTTCAATTGGATATTAAATTAAGTTCAACTACATTACGTAGGTCAAAGACGATGTGTTATTTAAAGCTAGATAAAAATAAATATTAAAGCTAGCAGAAAACTGGTTCAATACAATGTACACAATAAAAAAATAAAGAAATAACAAACATATTAATACAAATTAACACTAACTTATATATTATGGTATAGATTTCATCATTGAAAATGCATCAAATTCAATAATAACAAGTAAGAAAGCTCTAGTCGAGACTGCTCGACTAGGAGATACCCTGAACCCTCCGTGCTGATGTTCCAATCATTCTGCACACATACATACACATGCATCCACCCCCACGCATAGGCCCGCGCTCTGCTAACTGCGCAGTAAGCAGCGACTGCGCTTGGGCTGCGCTGCAGTGTGGGCAATATTATGAGAATTTATTTGTTGAATAATTTCATTTGTAGACGTACAATCTTAATGAAACTTTCAGAACGTAATCATTATGTGTAAATGTGTGTACATTCCAAAGCACAAGTCTCTAGTACTTGATATACGTTTTTTACAAATTTGGGGCGAAGGGGGCGTGGTATCCAAAATCTGTGAATTACAAAATGTGTGTGCCCATCAAATGTATATACACAGTAAATCTGAAGTCTCTAGGTCTAATAGTGTTCAAATTAGGCTGAAAAAACAATATAAATTTATCGATTATCCTCGATAAAAAAGATATCGAATGAGTTATCGAAAAAATATGATAAACTCGTACTGCGTATGGTATACACGAGTATGCATACAAAATTTCAGCTCTCTAGCTCCTTTAACTTCTGAGATCGACGCACTCATACGGACGGACGGACAGACGGACAGGGCTATATCGACTCAGCTCATCGCCCTGATCAAGAATATATATACTTTATGGGGTCTGCGATGATTCCTTCTGCCTGTTACATACTTTTCACAAAACCATTATACCCTGATTTCCCATTTTCAATGGGTTCAGGGTATAACAAGTAAGAAAGCTCTATTCGAGACTGCTCGACTACGTGATCCCCTGAACCCTTCAAGCAACAGCCATTTCAATAATTTTTAGCGTCTCTCTGCTTACACAAACACACATACACACGCAAACACACATACATAGACACACATAGGCGCGCACGCATGGGCTGCAGTGTGGGAACTTAATTGTTTAATAACTTTTTTTCTGGACGTACGTTCTTCATGAAACTTTTAGATTGTGTTTATATCATTAATATGCGTGTATGTGTCGAAACTCAAGTCTCTAGTATTTGAAATACGCTTTTTACAAACTTATGGGAAATGGAACAAAAATCGGAACTCTATAACGTACATATCAATCTACATTTAAAATTTGGATACTCTAGCTCTAAAGATGTAGGAGATATAATTTTATAACTGCATTTCGATAAGGTTTTTGATCAATAAAAAAATAACGGGATGAGTTATAAACTCGATATCCTCGCTGTATATACGGTCATTTAAAAAAAAAGTTCAAGTCTCTAGCTCTTATATCTTCTGAAATCGACGCGTTCATACATACGGACGGACGGACGGACGGACAGACAGACGGACAGGGCTAAATCGACTCAGTTCGTCGCCCTGATCAAGAATATATATACTTTGTGGGGTCTGCCACGCCTCCTTCTCCCTGTTACATACTTTTAACAAAACCATTATACCCTGATTTCCCATTTTCAATGGGTTCAGGGTATAATGATGCGATAAGCAATTAGTAAATATATGTAGTATATTTAGGATATTATATATTGATATAAATATAAATATGCAATCAAATGAATATTATGAAATATAAATTGAAATATATTGAGTACAGCGAATTTTGTTCTTTTATGTGAATAAATTATTAGAATAATGAACCTTATCATGTGGTTTTGCTTTATTTTTATTCTCACCCGTTCATTGTAAATCTCCATAAACGAAGCCTTGAGCACATAATTAACATCCGTGCGGTTCTTAATCAATTGGAAGAGGTACACAAACGAACGGAATATGAGGCCATGCCGTGGATCCTTTAGATTGGGCTTACCCACAAACTGCGTGAAGAATGATATAGAAATATATTATATATAATTGTACTGATTCATTCACTTACCAAATCTGGAGGCCCAGTTAGAGTATGCGTCTTCCCTGAGCCTGTTTGTCCGTAGCAAAACGCCGTACAGCTGAAACCCTCAATGCCCATCTCAATAATGCGCTTGATGCCCGAATAGTCGAGTATATCCTCCTGTGTGGCACCTGGCTCGAACACCACGTTATACGTGAATACTCGCACACTGTCGCGGTTGTGGGAACGCTTGGCGCCCGTGTCGTTGCCCTCGATCTGTGTGTGTAAGGTAGGCCTATGTTACTTTCTATTCTAAAATCTTAACCCGTTTTGGACCTACGATGACTTGTCCGTTGCCAGGAAACTTTAATGTGGCTCCGTGCCTGTCACGTTTCTCCTTGTCGTTTAGAGGGCGGACACGCACCACCACATTGATATTGTCCTCCGGTGTTGTGGGCTCCTCGCTGCCCGTGCCCGTGCCCGTGCCCGTGCCCGTAGACTTGGAGGCCACAATTTCCAATGTGTCCGCGCTGCCAATTCTGTGCAAGGAGAAGAAAAACTCAATTATTTAAATTTTCAGTTTAATTTAAATTAGACACAAATGCGTTTATGTGGCAGAGATACGCTTAATTATTATTGATTTTTTGATAGATTTTATAATCAAAATTTTAATACTAATTGAATATGAAACCCATAGTTTCGTCTATGGCTTCGAGCCCCCACCCTCGTTATCTAATTGGTTGATTAAATCATTCTATTAGCCGTCAATCACTTTGACAGTGACTGTCAAGGCCAACCGAGTGCGTGGTATATTATAGTCGTTAGAAGCCATTGTTCTTGGCTAAATGGATGTGGATTCTATGTGAAATACCTCACGAAATTCCGTTATTGTAATGAATTATAATTTTTTGTTTTGGTGTGGTTTGTTGTGGCCAGTGCAAAATCGCCTGTTCCAATTCCCTTGAACTTGATGACGCCCAGCTGATTGAAGGTCCTATTTATAGCCGTGGCTAACGGTAGAGCGAGAGCTTTTGGTTTTTCTCTCAGCTAATTAGTTTCGGGACATTGCGAGAAATAGCGTGGTCAGCTATGATTAATACAACTTTTCGTTTCAATGGCACTTCGGAGCTGTGCAGAAATTCTGGCAAAAGCGAGCAGTAACATATAGGTAAATATTGATTAGGAGTAGTTGATGGCATTCAAGAAAAACCCATTTAATTTAGTCAATTATAAAGTTGACAACAACAGCCCCTGCCTTATTAGGCGCTGGAATTTGACTTTTGATATTTCATATTTTCACGCAAGTTACTAGTTAAATATTAATGCAGTTAAGAACAGAATTTCGGTAAAAGAAAAATAGATATGAAGCACTAGCCATGTGAGTAAATATATTAATCAGACATAATCTACGCCTTGGCTTTGTGTGCACTTGGTAAATATTTTAGCAGGAGGCCAACGCCACGAAGTAAACTTAATTCACAGTCACGACCCAAGGTGGGCCTTCTCTTACCTCCCAGTCGACGCTGCAGACAAACCCCGTGGAAAAGTTCAATCAACCTATGTCCACTTGAAATTGACGCTAAATACTTAATAAGCCGCAAACATTCTAATGGAGGCTTTAGTTTCATCAAGGAAAACTTATATATAATAAATATATAATTCCGATGGGTTGTATGCGGGGTCTTGAACAAATATTTGGCCTTCGAATCAAAGAGTCCAATAGAGTTTTGAATTATCTCTATTCATTTTTCAAAATATTTTCGGCATCGTCTAAATCTAGACTCAAATAGGTTCATCCTAAAGCAAAATTACAAATTGAGATTACAAATTTTGAAAATGAATATTATTTAGCTGATGTTCAATTAATCAAGGCAAACACTTCATTAACGTCATAGAATATTATATTTATACTGCTTATATGAAAGCCAATTAATTTAAAATTAAATGGAACTTTTAAGACATGAAGGTTAAATTAATTGGTTTTAGTTTTAGTTTTGTAGTTTTAAAGATAGATTCATACCAGGTTACTATCGAGAAAATTAGGCTACTGCTCCAATTTCCGTCTTGCTGTCCGTCCATATGAATGTAATCTTTTAGACACTATTGAAGCTATAGACATAAAATCTCGAATATATAGGATACTCGGGTTGACACCTCAAAATCAATAAAGATATAGGCGATATATATTCGCCGATTGTATTTATCAACTGAATTGCTACAATGATCGCAATGGCAAGGCTCTAGGTATCTCCTAGAGAACTTATACTTTGTACTTACTTATACTTATACTTTGATTTTCAATCAGAATATAGATATATCTTATATAGATATATTAATAAAAATAATAATTTCCGAAATTAGAGTGAGTCCATTAGGGCAATATTAATTATATCAAACAACCACTGATAAGTAGCTGGTCTCTGTAAATACCTATAGTTAGACGTCTGCTTTTAGCTCTAAGTGCCTGTGTAAACAATAGTTGGGTTTGTTTTAATGTATGACTGCACATGTGTACTAGATCCGATGATGAATAACTGCAATAAGTCTGATTACCTCACCTATACTAAACATACTGCACATATACGTATATATGTATTCGATTTTACTTTTGTTTAGACACAAATCGAACCACTCCGCTTGATGAGCGTTTGCTTAGTGAAATTGGGAATACCAAATTATTTTAGCAACAAAAGACACAAAAATAATAAACATTGTACAGATATGTGTTTATTAGAAAATATTAGCACATGCGCTGCTCACAGAAGACAAATTAACATTATTAAATGTTTGTTAATTTAATGGGATCAGCCATATAACTATGTATGTACGCTCTATTAGCTCCCACTCTCTGATCTGGCACAATTGTAGGCGTCATAATTATTGAGGTGCACGCATGTTAATACATTTTGATTAATGTTTGTGCTGATAGCTGCCCAGCCTGTCATATGAGTTCCCATATGCGGCTACAAGTCGAAGAGCGGGGCTTGCATTCGTTTAAAATCCATATATACGCTATAAACGTATGCATGTGCTATAGTGCTAGTATGGATTTTTCGAAGGTTTCTCCAACACAAGGGATTAGATAATAATTATACAATACATGGAACAACAGGGACACGGAATGTGGCACAGCTAATCAAAATTGACATTTCGCTGCCTAAACTTTTGCGCTGCACGAGATTGTTATTAGTCCACATGCGAGCCACCCAAGCGGATTACTCAGTTGTACATACGAATGCTCCACTATAGTCTATATAGTAGATAGAAAAGCGAGAGTTGCAAGCTAGTTTTCTATATGCTAACTAGCCCCATCGGGGGTCGTTACATTTTACATGCTGTGCAAGCAATACTGCATAATACTCGCTCAAGCTATACAAATTAGTGAAATTGAGACATACTGTGGAAAGGGATAATCGACAAAAAGTGAATGATTGTTGCAACAAATCCACCAGATATTTTGGTTTGTTTTTCTATACCCTGAACCCATTGAAACTGGGAAATGTTTTTATGTGAAAATGTATGCTACAGGTAGAAGCAGGCGTGTCCTTCTGCCCGTCAGTATGAATGCCGAGATGTCAGTATATATATACATATAAAGCTAGAGGCAAGAGCCTCGTGTATTCAAGTATAATTTTATCATATTTATCTGGTTCACTGTGTTTATACATACACAGATTTTGGATACCACGCCCCTTCAATAAGATCAGGCAAATACACTCCTTTTACAGTTTTTATCAGGTTCTGATGATGAAGATTGTCCAACTATAAGATACATACTATTGCGCACACTGTAGCCGAAGCGCAGTCGCTGCTTACTGCGCAGTTACCGGAGCGCGTGCATGTGCACATGTTCTTGTATGTGTGTATCGCAAAATCGTATAAATAATAGAATAATATAATATAAGTTTGTAGGGTTCAGGGGATCTTCTAGTTGAGCTGTCGGCACTGTTGATAATATATTGCTGTTCGTTTTAATAGATTTCTACAGATGGAATCAACGGCTAATAATATTCGCTTATCCGACTGTCTAAAAATATGGATTTAATTTATTTAAATTGCGCTCGTCTACATCTAGAGAGCGCATAAGTGCCAAAATACATTTGTTGCCTTGCGAGCGAGTATGTATATGAAAAAGCCCTTAAAGATAATCTAATAATTATAATAAAATTAATAATAATATGTGTATAATAATAATGTGTGTAAAATAAACAATTCAATCCCGTATCAGACATTGAATAGCTTAGAGAGACAGAGACCAAATCAGAACCTCATGAATAACGTATACATATGTAAATATGTATTATTAAAATTCAATTCCATCAATTTAATCCCCATATTATAGATATGAGATCTAAATCTCTGTATGCACCAGCGGCCAAGGTATGACAGCAACTCTGCATTTATATGGATAAATTTTATATGCTAGAAATATTTCCATGGAAAAACCAAAACAAAGAGGGCTATGAATTTATGTTATTTTTATACCCCGAACCCATTGAAAATGGGAAATGTAACAAGAACGTTGCAGTTCGGCCTTACCGACTGCAGAATACTCATTCATATATATTCATTCATTCATATATGTATATTCATTCATTCATATATATATATTCATTCATTCATATATATCCATTCATTCATATATATATTTTTCCCATTTGCCCCGGCTTCAGTGGGCGAACACCAATAATTTGGCCAACAGTAACGTAAGGTAACGTAACGTATATTGGATGCTTACTTTTCGATAGGCCACGCCACAAGAGACGTAAGATCTTGGGTAACCATTCTAGCTCTTCAACTAATACGTTTTCTGGCATATCGGAAAATGCATTTTCCTTTTTGCCACGCCTCTAGTGGGCGGATCGGAAAATTTGATTAATCTTTTTAATTTGAGAATATTTACGATGTTCCAAATTTTCAGTCTCTGGCTTTAATAACGCTGAAAAAATTACATTCAGACGTACAGACGGACGGACGTGTGTGTGTGTGTGTGGATGTGTTGTTTATCGTGAATGCAGAAAAGAAGAATAAGGTTCAGGGGATCGCGTAGTAGTCGAGCAGTCTCGACTAGAATCTTCTTACTTGTTAATATTATTGATAATTTCATTGATGCGACAAAGATATAATATGTAAATATTTGTAATTCTTCCCTTGATTCATATTTTTTGGAGTGCCAGCTTAGAGCTAGTGTGTAAATGGACTTTCTGTAAATGACAGATCAATATTTCTCTTAACTCCCCACTCTGCTTTTATCTTTTACTTGGAATACATGTTAAGACTGCAAAATAATTATATGAATTACCATCCATAGTCAAGAAGTTAACTGATACAACAAACAGTATTTTAATATAGATATCGGATATAATGATTGCTATAACCTTAATTGATCTAAGACAAACCAGTTAAATTACCTATTAGCGCAACTTCTGGCCATTAACGAACCGTTAGCCAGCTGAAGCCAAGGAACTTTCAGGTCCTTAACCTTCAGTACGACTGACTTTTCTACAGCCAATAATATATACCATAAATATATAGAGCAAGATGTTGGGAGTGACTATAGCAATATGTCGACAATTCCTATCCAAACATAAATATGTCACTTTCGCTCTCAAAGCGGGTCAGACGGGACACAACAGGGCGCACAGGACTCACTGGACTCGACTTGTCGATTTGATTACAAAATCGATTCATGTCGTGCCTGCTCAAACTCCCTTACTTAAGACCCCTAATTGTTTAAATATAAAACATGACCAATTGAGAGCAACTCGATGTTCAAAGTGCTTGTCAGTCTGTCTCGACTGTCTATATGTCTTGCCGTCGGTCTATATGTCCCTGTCATTTATTGTGCGTGGTCATTACGCCTATGCCACCCTGTTTATGTCCTTCCATTTTTAATGGCACCTCATCAAGGGTTGCTAACCCACGCCGCTCCCCGCCCCCACCTGGTGTTTTGGTCAGGTTATTAAGTAGTTTTATTGCTCGCACGTCCAGCAGGCAAATGGATTGATGCAAATATATAACCAGGCAAAACTAATTACTTTGATAGATATAGCAGCTCCATAAATATTTTAACGATTGTATTTCAATTTCTGCATTCGCAAAAGAAGAAAGCCACAAGTTAAAACTGTCTAAAAATAGACTACTTCAGCTTAATACGCCAATTAAATAGCACATTAGAAGAAATTGTTTGCTTATGAATAAAGGTTAGATAGATATACATACGTATAAACGAACTCAAATAAAAGAATGTACTCGAGTCTTATTTTTGGCTACAAGGCGTTTTATATAGGCGTTATATTCGTTCTCAAAGTGATAGAGTATATTCCTTTTATGGCGAATATTACCGTTATGCTGTCCGTCCGTGTGCTCGCCTTGCCGTCTGTCTGCATGAATGCAAACCATCTCGCCTTAAAAGCCCATATTGTATAATAAAGTTTGAAAAATTATTCAATTTTTGGTTCATCCAAAATACATCGAGGTTTGACGAGTATGACGGAAGGATAGTCAAATGGACCTTGCACAAAACCGATATACTCATTCACTTCGAGGTTGAGTATAAAAACAGATTGAAATAACTTTTTAAAGTTTGCGGCTGGGATCAGATGTTGGAGCGAAAGTTATAGAGCCTGGGGCACAATAGATAATACTTTAGAGATGTCAACCAAAACTAGCAATTGAATCTTACATCATCCAGCTTGGCCTATAATACTTTAGTAATAATAATTTAATTACTCAATAATTCATAATTGTTTTTTTTTTTTCTACTTATGTAATATAATCCTGAGCCTCTTTTAATGACTTTTAATAAGCAGAGATTGACAGAGTATAATAAAAGGCCGTTCATTTCAGCTTCAAACGATTTTTAATATCTGTCCCACTATGACAGTCTCTACTGTAGTTAGGTGCGATATAGTTTCAAGGTATTGATTACGGTGGGAAGCGTCGCACACCTTCACACACTCAGATACACTTGGGCACACTTACTCATTTTCACGGGAGCGCAGAAAGTACGGCGTATTTCGTGAGCTGCCGCCCGTGCTGCCACCGTCCCCGCGTCCACCGCTGCTGCCGCCCTTTTGCGGACTTAGGCGCCGCATGCCATTGGTCAGGCTGCGAGAGCGCGGCACACGGGATCCACTGCTGCTGCTGGAGCTTTGACGCTGTTGCGTCGGCGTTGTCGTCTTGCTGGCGGGATTGCCGCGCCTGCCGCGCCCTGTAGGAGCCGCCCCAGGCGCAGCTCTGGTGCGTGCATTATTAAGGCTGTCAGCGCTGCTGCCGCCGCTATTGTTCAAATGGGGCACGCTCGAGGCGCGACGCACCATGACTAGACACAGCTCCTCAACTGGCTAAGCGCAGCTATAAGCACTTCAACTGTCGCTGGCTTAGATCGGTGCAGCCGCATGGCTACAGCACTCACGCACAAATGAATTAGCCAAAGGCCTGGCCAGCGAGCGAGGGCGTTAAGCAAATTATTCGAATAATAAAAGCGCGCGCAGGGACTCGACGACCGCGCGCCTCGTCAACTCAACACGAACTGAGCTTCAAGTTCACCAGGGCGACTTTTATTATATATGTATGTATATATGTATATACTCCAGATTTATGGTAATTTGTTTTACTCACAGACACACGCAAGCACACACCATGTAGCTTGAAATGGACGCGAGTGACCACGCGTCGGCTTTGCCTTTGGCTTTGACGTTTGTTTGGCACCTGTATAGCTGCCGCTACCTGTGCCTTTCGTAATTCTGTTGTGGCTGTTGCTTCGCTACTCGCCGCTCGTCACTCGCTTCGGCCTGGCAATTAAATCAACGCGCTGTTTTGGTAAACAAACCCCCTGTGGCCTCCTGTGCGGGCGGCGTTCGTGCAACATTTAAATTATTGTCGTGCTTTATTTACGTTTACTTCAGCATAATCACGGCAAATGTGAATTATATATAAGTATACACACATACAAATACATATATCAATATGTATGCAGTTTTGGAATACCTTACAGGATATTAAACCCGTGTGCAGTACGATTAGCAGCTACTTATATGTGTTGTATTTGACGTACATACATACATACAAATACGCCACTGGTATAAATCTATCTATATACTGATAAAATTCGTTTTATGATAAAACAGTATTAATTATATCACATTTGCCGAGACTGAACAGGAATACAAGGATGCCAATTTGGATGCTTAGTTCATTACAAAGGAAATTGATCAGAGTTGGGTATGAACACACATGCAGCTCAATCGTACTATAGGGTATTATATACAATTCATACCACGTAACCATTGTATTTCGATAAAACTACGTAATGCTAGAAAGAGGCATATTTCTAATTCAGCGAAAGTGAAAGACACGAGTATGCCCTCGAATTATAGCGTAATCATTTTCCGATTTGCTCACTCCAGGTGTAGCAGATTGGAAAAATAAAGATATTAGATTCGAAAGATAAAATATGTATACGCGGATTGGCTACCCAAGGTGTATATATCTACGCCCCCACAGGGGGCGCGGCGAACCGTAAAAGCTTATATCTCCTACAGTTTAAGAGCTAGATACTTCAGATTTAGATAGTTGATTTACTGATAGCTTGCTATAGCGATCATTCAGAAATAATTGTTGCGCCTCTTTGGGGTGTGGCATATAAAAAATACCCTGTAATGTTCACATTTGAGCGTAAGCATTCTAATTTCCCAGTTACGTTACATTTGGTTCGGTCTAAGAACTGGCTCTCTAGCTCTGATATCTTCTGAGATCGACGCGTTCAAGCATACGGACAGACAGACAATGGATTAAGCTAAAATATCCCCCGAACACATCATAATTCAATCGAGCAACAATTTTACGGTTCACTTACTGAATGTTTATTTCTTGCATATATCGATTGCAGATAGATGTTGCTCTTATTGTTATTGAAATTTGTTTTTAATTTTTTTTTCCTTTTGTTTATCTATAGATAGCTAACGATAGTCATTATTTTTATTTAATTGTAATTATAACTACTGATGCTGGGGTAATGTTAAGTCTAAAGGTTCATATAGATCTTGCATAAGCTAAGTAGCTTATGTAATTTTACAATTGCATATAAGTATGTACATATATATACATATATGTATATATATATATACGTACATATATATGCAACTCTAACATATTTACAAAAAAAATTATATATATCTGAATATAGATTTCTTTACATATACACGTTTTTATAATGTATTTAATATTTAGCTTAATTTATGCTGCAGCCAAGTCGCCGGAGACGCATTTGAGCCTGGACCTCGTCTTAGATATAGTTCCATACATGTATAAGTATATACATATATTTATATGATTATAAAGTTACATATTATTTACCTTACCTTAGCTTTGAATTTAATTTCGTTTTTTTTTTTCTAATTTTTTTAGTTTTTACCGCAGTTCTGAAGACAACGAATAGTAATTTTTTAACATTTAATAAGCGTAATCCATTCTGTAGTGGGTGTTCTTTCTGTTGTTGTTGCTATTAAGGGTTTATTATATGGGTTGTTTAGGAAATTTTTAGCTTAACCTAGATTCTAGAACTATGTACAAATCTCCGCAAATTACGTGGGCTTAGCACCCGGATAGATACAAGCGGAGTGTTTGGGTCGGCACTCGGCACAGAACCATTTGCCCTGTGGGGCGACCATGATGCCCACGCATTCGAAGTGGAACCACTCGATGAGGCAGTTGTCGCCATCGCAGGCGATCATCTCGGAGACCTCGTCGTAGGGGCAGCGACAATAGCAGTACACCGATTCACCTTCACGGGCCAATCGAGCTCCGGCTGGCGGACGTATGGGATAGCGAATGTTGTTCGCCTTGAAGTACTGCAGCGTGCTGAAGTCCGGATTGGGCAGCAGTGCTGGCGGTATGGGCTGATTGAAAGCTGTCGTTGCGGGCGGAAATGGTGGAAGTGGTGCCGGCAGCGGTGCAGGCAGCGTCACTGGCAGCATGGGCGTCACCGGCGCGTGTGTTGGCAGCAGACTGGTCACGTTAATCTCGCCACTCTCATCCTCGTCGGAGCTGCTGTCGCTGCTGTCACTGGCTGCAGCGCTGGCCGGCAGCAGGGCCGGTCGTATCTTTAGCGTGGGTATGGGCGGCAGCTGTGGCTGCAGTTGCTCCGCTCTAGCTGGTGGAGCCGCCAGCTGCAGCTTGGTGCGTTTGGCGCCACGTCTGGCACTACCGGAGACGGCTCCGGGTGTAACACGTCTGTTCCGCTTACGCGTGTTGCCATTGCTGTGCAAATGCGAATTCTGCTGCGGCGACTGTTGGTGTGGCTGATGATGATGATGCTCCCCATGATTGCTGCGACTGCGCTGCTGCTTGGGAGGCGTAGGCAAGTCCTCCTTGGCCCAGGTCAGCTGTGGCGGCGGCTGCGGTTTAATCAGCTGCATACCCACCAGCAAAGGCGGCGCCAGGACACTGCTCATGTTCTCATCATCACTCGTATAGCCATAGAATTTATTCGGACGCCTTGTGCGCTTCGAGCGCTTCAGCTGCCCATCCGCATCGGAGCAGCTGCTTCCCTCACTCATACGCGGCTTCCAGCTGGGGCGATGTGTAACGGGTGTCAATGGAGAGTCGGGCATCAGGTGCTGCTGGTGGTGCGGCAGAAGGTGTTGTGGCAGCAGCGGTGTGGTCATAGCTTCTGCAACGCCAGCCGTTGTCAGGCCGTGGGGCAGCAGCTGCTGCGGCGCCACCATTTGCTCCGAGGTGAACGTTAGTTTGGGTTGATTCATCGATTTACATGTGGATTTGCGCTCGCGTTTCTTCTTCTTGTTCTTCGCCACACGCTCCCGCTTTTCCGCAAAGGCGGAGGCCTCCTCAGGCAGCGAGGGCGTCGACGGACGACTGTTCTCCACTATGTCAAAGTTGCCGTTACTGTCGTGCAGTTGCACTGGCTTATGCTCCGAGAGCAGCGCCAAGCGCTTTTGTGACAATAAGTGGCTGGCCATCTTCTGAGGATGCGCATCGTAGAACTCCTCGTCGGTATCAGAGACGGACGTCTCGAAGTCGGATTCATTGTAGATCGGCGATTTGGGCGATGGCAACACTGGACGCACCTCCTCCTCGTTGTTGCTAGTCACATTCACAAACTCCTCGCTCTTGCTGGATTCCTGCGGCCGCTCCGCCGTCTTCTTCGGCACCTTCTTAGAGCTCTTTTTGGAAGATTGCGATTCGTTGTCGGAGTCATCATCACTGGAGCTGCTGCCGCTTGAGCTGCAGCTGCAATTTGACCCACACGAACAACTCGAGCTGTCTGAGTCCGAGCTACTAGAGCTACTAGAGGTATCGCTATCGCTGGACGCATTGCCTGTCTTCGCCTTGCCGGGCGTCACATTCGGCGGCTTCTCGGCCGAAGGCGCTGGCGTGGGTGGAGGAGTGCGTTGCATTTTACAGTAATCATGATCGGAACAGGCCACGTGAAGTTTAGCGGGACGAAGCTGCTCTGCAGATGGCTCAACAGTCACATCTATGGCGTCTGCTTCCTTTTTGGCCACTGAAGAAGGCTGATTCTGCAGTAGGTTTTTCCATATGTCTAGCACTTCTTGCGGCTCCGAGGCTTCACCTGATGATTCCTCCACCTTGGGCTTTTCTTTTCCAGATGATTCCACTTCCTCTTTCGGACTCTGGAGTGTGCCCATCTGCTCTTGTTTCGGCTCTGTCTCTGTCTTGATAGAATCCGTATTCGCCTCTTGCTCCTCGTTGTCGCTCTCTGATGACGGCGACAGCATAACCCGGGGCATGTCCAGATCGTCCAGAGATGGACACATTGGCAAAGAGCCATGGGTATTGGACTCATGCGGCTTGTTTGGGCTGCGCCCTCCATCCGAAGCGCTGTCATCGCTGCTATCCGACTCAGACAGATTTGGCGCTATTAGGTTTAGGTCCTCTAGCGAAGCCTTGTTGCGCTTTGCCTTTTTGTGGCGCTTGCGCGGAGTCTGCTCCTGCTGTCCTTCTAGCTGCTGAGCTGGCTGCGGAGAATTATCTTTTTGCTTGGCTGCCGTATTTGCGTCTGCTCCATCTGCTGCCTCCGACTTCGACGAGGGCGATTGCACGCACTCGGCTTTTAGCTGCGCCTTTTTTTTATCAAATTCAAGCTGATCGGTGTCCAACGCACGCTCCTCTTCCTGCTCCATCTTGGGCATCTTATTGCACTCAGCATCGTCGTCACCGTCGGCGTTACGTACAGCCGGCAGCTGCTTCACCTCATGCTGCGCCGCATGCTTGAGCAGCAGCTTTCGCGAGACAAACTTCTCTTCGCAGTGCTCCTCCGTGCAGGGATATCGAAAGTCGCCCACATGCTGGCGTTTGTGCACCTCCAGGTAGATGGCTTTGCTGAATGTGAACTGGCATTGCTCACACGTGAATTGCGTGGCGGGCACACAGAAATGGTAGACGTGACGCCAGCGCTTCTGCAGGCATCGCTTGCAGCTGATGCTCTCTGTGCCGTGCTTCCAGAATAAATGTTTCGATATGTCCTGCTTGTTGCGATACGCAATTCCACAGCGATAGCAGAGGTGCAAGAGCTTGTGCTTCCACACATGCGCCGAGAGCTTGGCCTGCGTGTGGCAGTCCTCTAGGCAGATATCACAGGCCTGGTGCTGCTTGCGCAAGTGAACCATGAGTCGGAACGCGGACGCCAACGGCGCCGTATCGCACAGGCAGCAGCGGAACTGCGTATCAAGAGCAGTGCTCGAAGCGCGACCTGGGCATATGTGGCACAGCAATTCGCTGAAGCTGTAGAAGTTCAGGCGGCACATGCAGCACGAGATGTTCGCCTTGATGTGCAGCCGCCGATTGTGCGTGTAGAGCTCCTTGTGTGTGGCCGTCACATAGCGGCACTGAAAGCACTCATAGATGCGCTCATTGAAGGGCTGGGCGAAACGCCCGTCCTCCAAGCTGCAGCAGCTTGAGGAATTCATGTAATGATCGCCTTCCAGGGCAGGCAAAAAGCTCTTTAGCTTGGACACAATTGTCTGCGGCTGCAGTTCCTCGGCTGTGATGCTGTCCACAGTGGCGGTAAATCGATGCACACCAATCAGATGCAACACCAGCTGCTTGACGTTCACGGCAATGCGACGCGCGTGATTGCAGTAAAGGCAATATGGATAGAAGGCCATTAGGCACAAACGGATGAAATCTACCATTTCGAATTTGTCCAAGGGCCTGTCTAGCTGTAAATCCACTGTGTGAGTGTCTTCACCTGCAACATGGATACCGTCAGCTGGCAGCGGAAGAGCTGCGGAGCTGGCCTGAGGCTCAGATTCAGGCGCGACTGGCAGCTGCTGTTCCAAATGTTTCATTTGAGGTGCTTGCTGTGGTTCATTTAAGCTATCATCGAGATCCATGCACTCGCTGCCCAGTGTATTGCGGCGCTCAAGCGCAGGCACTGGTGAATCCTTTTCTGGCGCAGGCTGCAGGTCGACCTCCACTTGCTCTTTTGGCACATGCGTCGTTTCGTCTATGTGATTGTGATTATGCGGCGAGGCGGGCGGCGTCAGAGACCAGCGACCTCGCTGCTGCTTTGCCTCAGCTGGCAGCTGCTCTTGCTGCTGTTCTTGCTGATGCTGTTGCTCCATCTCGCGCTGCAGCTGTTGCTGTTGTTGCTGTTGTAGTTCTTGCTGCTGTTGTAGTTCTTGCTGCTGTTGTAGTTCTTGCTGCTGTTGTAGTTCTTGCTGCTGTTGTAGTTGTTGCTGCTTTTGGAGTTGCTGTTCTTGCAGCTCCTTTTTTGCTACAATTAGTGCCATTGTGTGCTCAATGTCCAGTTTTGTGCGCTCGAATTCCGCCAGAACATGAGGCAGTTTCAGAGAAGGCGAATCCTCATCGTCTTCCTCCAGCTCGTTCAATGATACATCGGCAGGTAAGGGCGCTGTCTCCTGAAACATAGAAGCCGTCTCGGTGGCCGTTTCGGTGTCCTCCGACAACGAGGACATTGGGTGTAATTGTTGCTGCTGCTGTTGCACTGCATCCACAGTGAGCAATGGCACTGCAAGGCCTTCGCCATCACCCGTTGGCGTTTCTGCTGCTGAGGGCAATTCGTCGTTGTCCTCCTCCTCGGTGTCTGTGCTACTTAGCTCCGCATCCACGGACTTCTGAAACTCTTTGGGCACTCGCAGCATCATCTTCGGCACCACCAGCTTGGGCGGGGGATCTTCTTGAGGCGCATCTGCAATGGGCGCTGGAACTGTGGAAATTATTGGGTCATTATTCATATTGTCATCCCAGAGATTCAAGTTCGGCTTACTGTTGTAATCAGTTACTGTCGTCGGCTGTGCCGGAATTTGTGGCAGCTGCACATCAATCTCCATCTTATTCGACGGCTGCTCCTGCTGCTGTTTGATTGCTTTTAGCTGGTTCTCAGGCTGCTTAGCTGCCGGCTTGGACTTGACGGGCCTACGTTTTCGTCGCCCAGCTGTCTTCTTGCGAATGCTTCTGGCATTGTTGGTGCTGCTGCCATTACGACATCCATTGACATGTCCTCCTTTCTGACCGCACAACGTACACGGCAGCATCAGCTCGTTGCAGTCGTGATCCTCGAAGCGGGTACCGCGCTCAAAGGTCGCTTGGCAATTGCAGCAGACCAAAAAACGAGCACGGTCTTCCTGAGTCCGCAGCGTGTGCCACACTTCGGCGCTCGCAAAGTGACACTGGTCCATGTCATGCTTGTTCTCCAGATGCAGGGACAGTTTTTCCACGCTGGCGAACACGTGCGAGCAGTAGAGACAAATGTAACGCTGATGCACCTCCCGCATGTGCAGAAAAAAATTCCAGCATTGATGCACAGTGCTGCAGCGTGCGCAGCGAAAGAAACGCTCCTTCTTTATGCGGGGAGCAGGAGTGGGCGCCGGCTTGACCAGAGTCACAGTTGCCGATACTTTTGCTATTGCTGATGCTGCTGGTGGTAATGCTGTCTCTGGCTGTGGTTCGCATTGCACAGAGTACGCCTTTAATTGCGGTAAGTTCTCAAAGTTCTTTGCTTTGTAGTGCGTGTGCTCATTGCAAATTATTACCGACGTCTGCAAACGCTGCAATAGCAGAGACGACGACTGCTGCTGCAGGGGCTCCTCTTCTGTGCACAGGTGCTTGCTGTTGCTATCGCCTTGGTCGTTCCCGTCTATGTTGCTGCAGCTGCGCCTGCGCTTCATTGCTAGCAGCATTTCCCGATCCTCGATCGACTCCTCCAGTTGCGGCAGCTGTTTGCTCTGCTGCTCGCTCTCCGGCTGATCTATGACCAATTGCTGTGACGCAGAGCTATCGGAGCTGCTGGTGCTGCTTCTCCTTGCCAGTTGGTGCTGCAACTCCTGTTCCTGTTCCTGCTGCTGCGGTTCGTCATTCTCATTTGCTATCACAGACTGTTGCACTGCATTCTGAGCTTGCTCATCTTCTCGCTCTGATTCTACTGCCAACCGCAATTCCTCGACTGTTACATGTGCCCCGTTTATTTTTACTTTAGGCAGCACTTCAATTGCTTGTCCTTCTTTAATCAGATTATCACTTCGCTGAATCCCTGGCTTCATCTGGTCGTCATCTGCAGCTGTACGGCTTCCATAAATTTCGTCTACTACTTTCTCCGATTCTACCTCAACATCTTCATCCTCAGAATCAGATTCGATTTTAATTATTTCCATGGGAAATTCGCGATCAGCTTTTGGCGACTTTGGACTGCTTTCCTCAATTTTCAGTTCAGAATCAAAATCTTCTGAGGATTCCTCATCATCAGGTATGCTGGCGGGTGAAAGATCATTGATTTTATAGACAGGTAGTGTAGCCTTAGCAGGTGGAGTCATTTCCCTATCAATATCATCAATTTTATACACTGGTGAAGATGCCGCGTCCTCCTTCTCTTCCTGCGTATCCTCCTTTTCACTGTGGAATTCTCCTTCTCCTACTTCTGCGTAGTCTACTGCATCTCGATATTCTATTTTAATATTTTCGGAGATTTTTAACGCAATTGAAGATGATGATGAGGATCTTTCCTCCTCCTGCATCCTGAGAGGAGAAATTGAGGTTTTCTCAGCCACGTTCACCTGATGTGTACAAATATCTTCTGTTGGAATCTGCCTAAGTAATGAGATATCTTCAACATTACTTGGACAGTTCTCAGCAAGCATTTTAATCACAGGTGGCGAGAAGGCTTCTTCATCTGGTGTAACTGAAGGTAGCGGGCTTTTATCCTCCACTTTTATTTCATCTGTTAAAGATAACTCATTAAGCGAAGAAGTTTCAGCATTCACTTCCAGCTCCGACGAGTCCATTGCTCCCAACTCCCCATTCTGTTCGTCATCTTGTTGGTCTGGAGAGCTTTTTGGCTTATCCGAGAAGCAGGATTCGTAATCATCGTTGACATTGCATGCAAGTATGGGACTCGCCTCCTCGACTTTTATGTCGATTAGGGATTTTGTGGCATCAAGTGATGTGGATGGCTTCTCTTTAAAATCGTCATTCTCAACAGTTTTTTCGCCCACTGTACATTCTACTTTCAGACCACTTTCAGACGGATGCTTAAACGTCTCGTTTAAGCTGTTGGCTATTGGAAATGAACTCTGTGTAGTCTCTTGAAGGCCTGCTGGCTCCTCCAACTCCTCAGTGTCCCCTCCATTCTCTTGAAGACATTGCCGAAAATGCTGCTCAACTGCATTTTTTAGGTTTATCTCTCGGGTAGACCTATTCCTTTTCTCCTTCTCTTCCAGGGCACACACAATGTTGTGCTCTTCTGTTGTGTCATCCTCTTCGCTGGCTGCCAGCGTCGTTTCCGTCTCCCCCGCATGGGGCTCATTGTTAAGCCTGATCTTTGTTTGTTGCTGTTCCAAAGTTTCCATCATCTTTTTGCATTTATGCGCTGCCATGGCAATAAAAACAACAAAAACAGACATTAGCAAATAAAGTTATCGATGCAAGCTAATCGATTAATTTATATTTACCTTTGCATGCCGTACAGCGTCGTGCTTTTTGTATTGGGTTTCGCTTCTTGATGATAATGAAAGAAAATAAAGTAAACGAAAATGAGTAAAATTTTATTACATATGGACATGTTGCTGAATCGCTATGATAGCGCAGTTTGCGATAAAAACAGAATGAAGGAAATGTGAGAAGGAAAACAAAAGAGAAGTCGAAATAAAAATACTTTTAATCATTACGACTCCTGCTGATGCTTTGCCAGCCCTGGCGCCGAAAGAAATGCGCACACAAAGAAACGCGGATAATTGAAAATACCAAAATAAATTGCGCAAAATATGCTGCGAAGGCGGAGCAAGAGCAGAAATAAGCAAAAGCAAAACTTCTTGTATTGTCTAAAAATAAATTTGCAATTTTTACTTTAAATGTTATGCGCGAAGCCAATGCGAGAATAAAAATAAAACAAAAACTAATGCAATCACAACAAAAGGCATATCTGTATTTTGTAAGCATTATGCACGCGTCTCTCTTACCTGCTCACAGCAGCAGCTGCCGGGGCGGACACGCAGCAGTATTTACGCGCGCAAACAAATATACACAGAGCGAGAGAGAGAGGAGAGTCACCACAACCGACGGCACGGACGCTCGCTGCACAACTGAGCAAGACACGGTTATGGAGCGCCCAGCGGAGCGGCGACCGCGCGTTTTTTTTTTCTTGACAAGAACAACACCCCTTGCCCTGCGCTTTGTCCATCTACGCCATCCACTTGTGTGTGGATTGGCCAGACGTTTGCCTCAGCGCTTATACAATTTTTGCTTTATTTTCTAATATATTTGCGCATTTGGCTGCGTAATATATAGCGTAAAACACGCGGTTTAATTTCACAACGAAGCGTATTTGCTTACCGCACACAAATTTTGTTGGGCTTGCTTTAAATTGTGAATATAGGAAATTTTTTCGCACGTCTCATTGCGTTGTGCATTTTTTGTTCACTCTTGATGGGCTTTTTATTTTAAGCTCATTTTTTTCTGATTCAATGGCTTCGGCCATTGGCAATTGACTGGCATTCACTAACAGTTGAATACAACTTGTGTATTTACTATTATTGTTGCTGAAATAACGCGAGAAAAGCAAAATTCTAGCTATTTTATCGACGTTCGCACCCACTGAACACGCGCAGAAGCCTAGCGATGCGTAATGCGACGATAACAGATAAAGCACGCTGTGGTGACTGTCCAAAAGCAACACTAAGCAGCAGCGTCCCAATGCAACACTGCGCATAATTTTTGGGTTCAGTGTAAATGTGATTTTAACATCTCTTTCCGTTTCCTTTTTCGCGTGAGCCGTCATCATGAGAGCCAAGGGATTGGTTAGTATTTCAAAAAATAAACAAAAACCAGTGCAAATTGTTTTAAAAATGAGTGCAACAGGCTATCAAAGATAGTGGAAAATCAGTGAAACTTGATAAACTGTAAAAATGGGAAATTAAGTGCAAGAAAAACAATCGCTAACTAGAATGCAGCACTATGGGCAATGCAATGCGGTCGTCGTGATTCTATATGATGGGTTATATTTTATAGTACTATTTGAGTTATTTTTTATGAAATAAAAGTATTTTCTTATATACTATACTACTATCCAAAATAGAGTTTCCAGTTGCTTATTAAAGACTTACGCATAACCTGTATAAAAAATATTACAGTCCACGCGCCGCTTTGTGTGTGTGTATGCCATGTGTGTGTGTCTGGATTTGTCGCATTTGTTTACATGAAAATATATAAAAATCGCAATATATTAACATATTTGTTTGCTTGCAGTTGAAGGAATACGAGGTCGTTGGCCGTAAGCTGCCCAGCGAGAAAGAGCCACAGACGCCTCTGTATAAAATGCGCATATTCGCTCCCGACAATATTGTCGCCAAATCCCGTTTCTGGTACTTTCTGCGTCAGCTGAAGAAGTTCAAGAAAACCACCGGCGAAATCGTCTCCCTGAAGCAGGTATACGAAACGTCGCCAATCAAGATCAAGAATTTCGGCATCTGGCTGCGCTACGATTCGCGTTCGGGCACACACAACATGTACCGCGAGTACCGTGATCTGACCGTTGGTGGTGCCGTCACACAGTGCTATCGTGACATGGGCGCTCGTCATCGTGCCCGCGCACACTCCATTCAAATCATCAAGGTGGAGTCTATTCCAGCCTCAAAGACGCGTCGTGTGCATGTCAAGCAGTTCCACGACTCCAAGATCAAGTTCCCACTGGTGCAACGTGTTCACCACAAGGGCAACAGGAAGCTGTTCTCGTACAGAAAGCCAAGGACCTATTTCCAATAAAAAGTGAAATACCCCGACCGAGATCAACTGAAATGGACGCACTGCGTGCGTTTATCACTTGGTTTTCACGTTTTTTAAGGAGCAAGTCTTTCTAAGTGATTCTTTCAATAAAATGAGTACGTTGAAGAGTAAAATCATTTGTGTATTCATGTATCATAAGAGTAAAAGCATTTGTATATTTAATGGGAGGGAATGTGAATTTGATGTAAATATATTTGTATATAAATATATAAAATAAAGGTGCCTGCGAAACATATGTTAAATAGGCAGTGTGACCAAGTGCAAAACCGCAGCAAACTGTCCGGTCAATGGATTCGAACTCCCAATAAAAAATTTTTCATTTAATTCATTCGCTGTATATAATCTAGAAAGAAAACATTCCATTTTATTCAGTAGTGATAGTATAATACGTTTCAATTGTATTTGAGATAGATTTGGTCGTATTAGAATTGTAATTATTTGATTACAGGGTGACTCAGGTGCTAATCTCAATTCCTCGGAGGCTAACAAGAAACGGTCACACTGGCACGGAATCAATAAAGTTTATTTTCGCAGCTGCGTTTCAGTTTTTTTTTTTGGTTATTTGTTCTATAGATCGCAAATTATATCATTATATAGTTAGAAGGACAAGGAAACGCACACATTCGCAAACATGACCGAACGTCGGTTGGAATTGGAGAGCGAACGAGTCAGGACGTTTTCCCAATGGCCAACCAATGCCCCAGTTCAGGTCGACGACTTGGTGAAGAATGGGTTCTTTGCTACGGGCAACTGGCTGGAGGTCGAATGCAACTTCTGTCACATGCGCATCGACCACTGGGAATATGGCGATCAGGTCGCCGACAGACATCGCGCCGCCTCGCCCATATGCTCGATGGTCCTGGCCCCCAATCACTGTGGTAATGTGCCTATAGAATCCGGGGCAGCTGCTAGGGACCAGAGAAACGACTCCGAAGGCAACAGCGTCGTTGATGGCGGCGCAGGGCAGCAAGGACAGTGCGCCTGTCCAGATCTGCTAATCGAAGCAAATCGACTCGAAACCTTCAAGGATTGGCCAGTTTGTACCCACTAATTATGCTAGAAGAATTTGCCATTAACTCAAAACCTTTCAGAATCCAAATATAACGCCACAAGCCTTGGCAAAAGCGGGCTTCTATTATCTAAAGCAATCGGATCACGTGAGGTGTGTGTGGTGCAAAGGCGTCATTGCTAAGTGGGAGAAGAACGACAATGCCTTTGACGAGCATAAACGCTTCTTTCCCAACTGTCCGCGTGTGCAGATGGGACCGCTAATCGAGTTTGGTGGCAAGGATCTGGAGGAACTGGGCATACAGCCCACAACAACGCCCCAACGTCCACAATTCTCGTGCATCGAGGCGCGTCTACGCACCTTTGCCAACTGGCCCATTGCAAATATACAGCCTGCTGAGGCGCTGGCCCAGGCGGGCCTATATTATCAGAAGATCGATGACCAGGTGCGCTGCTTTCACTGCAACATTGGCTTGCGTAGCTGGCAGAAAGAGGACGAGCCGTGGCACGAGCACGCCAAATGGTCACCCAAGTGTCAGTTCGTGCTGCTCGCCAAGGGACCCCAATATGTGCGACAGGTGCGCGAGGCAGCGGCAGCATCCCCCACAGCGGCCACAGCGCCAGAGCTACCCACCAGCATTGGGAGTGCCATGTCGGCGGCTCCGGCCTGTGCGGCTCTGGCCTTGGGTATCGATGTGGGCGTAGTGCGGAGCACCATTGCCAGAAAGTTATCGAGTTCGGGCTGTGCCTACGACACGCTGGACGATCTGTTGCATGCCATATTTGATGACGCTGGTGGCTCTGGCGCTGCGCTGGAGGTGACCGAACCGACAGCCTCAACACCAGCTAGCGCTGGCTGCGAAGCCACAACGAGCAAAGCGGCGCCTGTGGAGCCAGTCAAGCCGCAGGCAGTTGATGCAGCAGCAGCCACTGCTGCAGCTGCAGCGACTCCTGCTAGAGTAGTCACCACGTCCAATCCCAACGGCAATTTGTCCCTGGAGGAGGAGAACCGACAGCTAAAGGATGCGCGCCTGTGCAAAGTGTGTCTGGACGAGGAGGTTGGCGTGGTATTCCTGCCGTGTGGACATTTAGGTGAGTGACAGAGCTCTGATCTTCTTCATACAACTGCTAACGCTCCTCTCACTCTTCTTACAGCGACCTGCAATCAATGCGCGCCCAGCGTGGCGAATTGTCCAATGTGTCGGGCGGAAATCAAAGGATTTGTGCGCACCTTCCTCTCCTGAATGTCACCTGCATATCTCGAATGGAAAGACCTTAGCATAATTGATGTCTACTATGTACTTGTACCGCCTAGGCAACTGAGCAACTGAAGAAGGGCGGTGGTGGGCGTATCTGTCAGTGGTTTTTATAGTTTGTCTAACTGATAGCTAACGCACTTTAAAATGTTACTAACTGTGTCGTTTGTCGAATGTGTATATGTATTGTCACTGTATTTTTTTTGTCTTAAAATATTGAAGCAACTGTTTACTGTTTTTAAATATCCTCTTATGAATTGCTGAACGTTGTTGTATATAGATTTATGCCTTTTTACTACATTTTAAATTTGTGAATCGAATTGAACAGGCAACATCTATTTATTATGTGCGTATCATATTTACATATATGTATATCGAATCGTTAACTTCCAGTTAGCTAGCTTAAATATATTTATCATGCACCCCTCTTATGACTCCCCATCTGTTAGGGTATTTTTAGAAGGCGCAAAAGTGTTATTAATTGTTTTGAAAAAATAAATATGCCACAAAAACCAAATGTAATGAATAATAAATATATATATAAATGTTAATTTTTACGGAAATATTTATTATGATTATTATATTTAAATCAATCGTAGCTGAAAAAATAGGCACATCAACTTAGTCGATAAGTGTTGTGCTGTCGATGGTTAGACATTTCAAAATATGTATGTCGTTTTCATTTATAGTTTCGTTTTTAATTTGAGTTGATGATTTTAAAGTACTAATTTAAAATGTAGTTAAATAAAATCTTCATGAACCTTTCTTTCTTGATGAGCTAATGTCACCGATAATACAGATATTGGTTTTAAATTCTAAAAAGTCGATAATGCCATTAATAAATATTTAAATTTATTTTGCGATTGTCATTTAATTTGATTTCTTTTTAAAGATTACAGAGGTCACTACATTGCCCACCTTGCCACCGAATTTGAAAGTGGGCGTGGGTATAGTACAATGCTTGACAAAGAGATGTTCAAAGCTGTGCAGTAACTCCTCCTCCGTCCAGTTGCAAGAAGTGATGATGAAGAGACTTTGCTCATCTTGCAGCAGCTTTGAAACTGTGGATAAATAGTTGTTGCGTTTTTGCTTGGGGTCATCGGGGCACAAACTGACAGCATCGTATGTGCCCTTGTCATGAATGATGCTGTAGGTGCCCAGGGCCACAGATTCGCTTTGGGTTAAGTCCGCTACTTTGTAGTTTATGTCTAAAGCTTGGTCCTTGGCTATACCCATGGCCAGCTCGATTGCCTTAGGGGAGTAGTCAACTCCCGTTAACCGTGCGAAGCCTTCGTTGGCTAGAGCAATCAAAAACATGCCATTGCCGCAGCCCAAGTCAAGGACACGTGCTGTTTCCTTGTTGATGTTTTCTTGTTTCAAGAGCCAGTCGATAATTCGTTGTTGGGAGTCCTCGTCAAACCAGATTTCACCCACATCGCCATGGTTTTTGTAGTTTTTAATTTCTCGTGCATAGCTGGTTTCCCAGTATTCCCTTGTACCCAATTCTGACCCCTCCAATTCCATTTTAATATTTAATTTATATTCGGTAAAACAGCTGTTGGTCTACTTAGCATTTTGATATAATGTTATTAACAGCGACACATGCTATCGTTTTGGAATCGATGTATTATCTAACTTTGATGGCGTATCGATCTACCGTTTCAGATTTAAAAGAATTCGCTTTGGGACATAAATTTTATAATTATGCATTATTTTTAAATACATTCTGCCCACATTTTATATATTACTAAAACTTTTTGGAATTACTATATTTATCGCATAAAATTGAAGGTTTTTTTTAATGCTAAATTAACCAACTAATGTATTATCGATAAGTTACCAACAGTTTTAGAGTAATTGCACTGCTAGTAACAGAATTTCAGACAAAAATTAGCTTTGCTACGAGCACTTGCATAAACAATGTTATTATCTGTTATATAGCTGTTATATTTGTTAGTGAAACTCGTCAGTCGACTGTTTCTAGATGAAGCGAACGTGTCTCGCGCGTTCCGATCTTGGAATGAATCTGAAAAAAACTGCTCGCGATACTTATTTTGTTTAGTTAAGCTGAAGTTTCTACGTACCGGGCGCAACAATAACGCAAAGAATTGTGACAGATAATTTTAGAAAAAAAGAGAAAAACTAGAAACAAGATACCAAATACGCGCGTTCCTCCGCGTTTATGTGTGAGTATTACATTATACACACATTGTGTGCGTTATGCTAACTGCTTCTACTAAGTATGCGAGCGCGAGCGAGATAGTGAGTGAGAGTTAGAGTGCAACATTGTGATTGTGTGGCAAGAAGAAGCAGAAGAAGCAGCGGCGGCAGCAACGCCAACGCGCTCCCCTTTCCATTGTATCTATGTGTATGTGTGCGATTGGTGGTGCCTGTTACTCTTGATACGTTTCGTAAATTGACGCCACGAAAAAATCTTTACAAAATATTATACTGTCCGGAGTTTTCGTTTCGAAACGAAAAATACACACATACTAGCATAGTCACGTATCTCTCTATCAGCGTATATACATATGTATATATATGTAGTGTGTGCCTCCGTGTGTGTGTATGTATATGTGTACAACTCTTGCTTAATTGAGGATCCACCATCGTCTGGTATCGAGTTAATTTTTGGTGCTGACGTTTTGGTGTCAGGCCTCAGGTGGCGCTAGCTCTATGTATGACCAATGCACAAGGTATTCCCCCAAAAATTGCAAAACTCGTGTCCAGAATTACGAGGTAAAACAGCAGCTCAGCAAATTTGCTTTGTTGTGCTTTTTCGGTTGCCATAAGAACAGTTATAATATTTCGTACAACTGGGACGCGCTTAACGCTCGCGTGTGTGTGTGTGCGTGCGTATCAGTGTTTGTGTTTTTTAAAAAGTATTTCAACACGCAGTAGCTGAGCACCAATGCCCGTTATAGCGTCGACATACATACATATGTATGTAAATAATTAAATTCCGAGTTCCCACTTAGTAAATATTTACATTTGAATATACATACATATGAAATGTTTGTGTTTTGAGTATGTGTGCTTTTGCATTCTTCTGTTTCTCTATTGCTTAGCAATTGGCGCACATTGCCTGCGACCCGGCGCATTACTAAAATATTGATCTTAATTGCAATTGCAATACGCAAAAGTAATTGCTGCCTGCGTCGCTGCTCTATTACTCATGCATGCAGTTGATGCCAGCACCCTCATTCTCTCTCGATCTCTCTCTCTCTCTCCGTTTCTCCCAATTTACCTGCCTGCTGTGATATCCATAAAAAAATTGCACATAAAAAACCGTGTAAAGCATGCATTTTGTTGCATTTTTGTTAAACATAATAATAGACAGTCATTTTGCAGTTTATACAGGTTTGTTGTACGCCTACAAATGAATGCAGTGTTAAACAGTGTTAATAATATGCGATTTTTTATGTCACAGCAGCCATATCAAGTGTTGATAAAGATGCTAACCAAATAGCTAGATACCGTTTAACTAAAAATGCTAAAAATTATCTAAGAAAAAAAATTAATAAAATAAACAAGAGAAAAGATATTACTAAAGTACTTTTAGTTATGAATTTCTTTTGTATTTTATTCAATATATAATTAATTTAGCAGCTGGAATGTTAAATAAATCGATCAAAATTTTTAAAAATATAGAAGACAACTAAGATATCAGAAAATAGGTATAGTATTTAGCTATAAAAAAGCCAAAATGGGGCATGATGCAGTATCATTATCATGATCGAAATTGCCGTGTGTTTACTCTCTCTCTCTCGCTCTCTTTTTTGATGCGTTAGTTTGCTTGCTTGTGTGTGTACTAATCGCTGTTTCTCAACTTGTTGATTAACTAGTTTTGTTTGATTTTTGCTGAATGTCAATTTCATTGTAAATTGCAAGTGGCGGTGGCATTTTTGCAACACTAACAAAACAGACAAAAAATATATACAATATAAAAAAAAAAACGAGTTGCATTTGCTGCTTGGGGTGTTTACCATTTTCGCATGAAGGTCAAGTGCCTCCGTGATCGCCTCTCCCCTCCTCTGATGTTAGCGCATTTCGTGTGGCAGCACTAATTGCTTATTGCTTGTTTACTTTTACTTCGACATTTCGGTATTCGGTATTCGCATGCGCATTCAAAACGGGAGCGAAATTTAACGGTAGCTGGTCCATCTCAAGGGGGAAAGGATTGACACTGTTGAAAGTTGCTTACAGCAGAGAATAAGCGGGGAGGTAGTGGATATAGACGAGTGCAGCTCTGTGTGTGAATTTGCGATCAATGACATCTGTTCGCTAAATAATGTGACCTCTAGAGTCAACAATTAATATACAACTGCCGCTTGATTCTATTAGCTCAAATATAGAGTACTTACACACCAAAGGCCCCACTGCCTGCATTTGCGAGTGTTTTAAAAAAGCTGAGATCTCTGCTGCTCCTTTGCTCAGCACTCGGTGCTCTATTTACGACCATACTGGCTTGAGTTTTCAAACTTTATGGCCACACTGGTAGCGACAAAAACTCTAGAGAAGGTCACGGTTATATTCGAAATAAACTGAAACGACAAGAAAACCAGACTTGAAACTCTTGTATTTGTGGTTTCTGCTGCTGCTGCTGCTGCTATGAGAAGATATGTATTTACTTTAATCGAGGTAACGTGCCAACGATCGCGATCTCGCTGCTATAGGCAGACAGTTTTATGTGTGTATGTATGTATATACGTGCATAGATTTTGGCAGACATGCCACTCCCTTTCAATTACAATCAGTATCGAGAAACACACACATTTACCTGCGCATACCGTAAGTAAAGAGTTATTAACGGAAGTACATTCACCTGATCAGTTGAATGAACACGCGCAGCGCTGCTTTATTTTACTTCTACTTTTTATTTATTTTTCTCTCGCTTTTGCTATTTACGGCTGTCACATTTCATGGACAGCTGTTTGTTTTTCTCCGCCACTTTTTGTTGTTGTTCGCTACCTGTCGCTAGGGTCCACTCACGTGCAAACGTATCATGAATGTGGGAAGCACACGCTTGTTTGCATTTGATTGCATTTGGCTATCTGGCAAAGTGAGCTATTTAAATTTAAAACCGCCAATCGCGCGCACAACTGTTGTACTTGAACTTGTGCTGCGCATTTTATGCACAAGACACAAGTTTCAGTTGCAGTCACAATTTGCTATTATTTAAGACTCTCAATTTAGAGTTTATTTAATTTACCTGTTTCTTTTTGCTTTTGTTTTTTTTTTTTTTTCATCCATGAGCTGTTTTCGGATATACATATGTCTATTACAAATTTCAAACAAAAACCCTGATTGTGTTCATAGGATTTTTGTATTTTGTATATTTGTAATCGTGACTTTTATTCCATTGCTGCTCATCTCTAATAGAACTTGCAAAACCTGACCTGCCACAATTCTTTACTAAGCAGCACTACGGCTGTTTGTGTGCGCAGAGGATGACCACAGCCGACTTTTTGCAGGACTGTTTTAGAAGAACTGTATTAATATGTATATGTAAAGCATTCAACGTTGTCTCGTAATGCTACGATCATTGCTGTTATACACTTTAGAGCTATAACATTTCACTGTTATTCCACGCGCGCTCATCGCTAACAGAACTAATCTATGTAAACCTGACCTGCAGCAGTTTGGCGCTGAATAACACTGCATCCGTTTGTTTTATTTACAGGACTTTAGCAATCGCTTTGCAGCACTGACCCAAAGAACAGCTGAGCGGCAATGCGAACAATATGAACGGCAAAGAACAAGCAGCAGGCCGGGAATTCAAGCGCAATTCAAACGCCTACGCAAGCTTGCCCGCAACAACAACTAAAGTGAAACGTAAACAACAACAGCAACAACAACAACGACAAGAGCAGTTACGAGAGCCAGAAAGATATGGATTATCGCACAGTTTATCCAGCGAATCGATTAAACAGGCGTGCGACTATTACGACGACGAGCCAAGCGATGAGGATCTGATTGAGATACAGCAAACGCCACAGAGTTTTTATCAACAACAACAGCTGCAGCATCAGCATCCGCATCCAATTAGTTTTAAGATGCCGCTCTCTGTTGACGATGAGCGAGATGCATTCTGTGACGTAAGTCAGGAACCGCCCCTGAGCACGCCCATCAAACAGTCAGCCGTTGTGCCGGAAGAGGCGCTAAGTGTGTTAAATGAGCTGGATGCCATACTCGATGTGCACGGCGCATCGCAGCTCAATGGCAATGCCAATTCCACCTGCGACACACCATCCTGCGATGACGACAAAGTCGAGGACTATCTCATGGACCTGGACAACTACCTAGAGGAGCTGGACAAAGAGGATCCCCTAGCCATTGCTACTGGCCAGCAAAGCTTGCCCCGCGAACCCGCGCGCACATGTACCCTGCCCCTGAGTCGCAAGCGCAGGCAGCAGAAGCTTTCGTCAGAGGATACGCATCCAGTCGTGGATGCCGAGTTCCAGCGTGGGCATCAGATGAGGAAAACCTTCAGCTGTGGCCTAACGCCCATAAGCACCAAAGGTAAATATCAAAAACCTCGTAAGAACTCAACTCTGACGTACTTACGGAATAATTCATGATTCAACCAAGAGTTTAAAGCAAGAATAAACTAATGAATCATGGGGAATTCTGAATTCGGCTCGAGGTACGAAAAGTATTTTTTGAAATGATCAAAAGAAAAGTTTCTAAACCTGGGCTTCAACCCAGCTGGCTATAGAATTGAAAACAGCTCTGATTTTCCTCCAATCCTAAGTGGACAATCAAAATGAAATAACCAATTATTTTCTTATATATAATTATTATCTCGTATACACATAATTATATTATCATCAATTTGGATTAGTGTTTGAATAGGAATATTTACAAATTGGAAAACTTAGAATTAAATTAAAGACTAAAGAGGAGAACGGATAAGAACTTTTGTATGGAGATAGAAAGTAAATCCATCTGACTGTTTTCTAGTAATTGCATGCTTAAAGTGGAAAAAGTTTGGCTCTTAGAACAAATAAAAACAAAAAGCTAATGAACATTAATGGAGGAATAGGAATATCAACATTAAAAATCAAGCAGCAGACTTCGATGTAAATGTAAGCATTCTTTAGATGCATCATATAGCGTCATATTCTATAGCTCATATGACAGCTATACGATAAGGGCAATGACACTGACATACATATTCGTATCTATATAATGTCCACGCCAAACAGAAGAAAACTGTGTCAAGCTTCATTAAAGTAGAGTCGATTCACGAAAAGAGACAAAGCTAGCTGTCTATAATGCTCTGCTCGATCGATGATATTTAATATATGTATGAATGTATAACATACACATGTCCGCCACAAACTTCGTGAATAAATTATGGAGCCCTGCAGAGAGTATAAACTGTATAATGACGCCGAATAAAGCCATTAAATTGGAATGGTAATTAAATGTGGTTACACCAGTTTGAGCGAGCTACTTTTCCATGTAATTATCAGACTAAGTCGAGAATTCGAGCAGTTAGTTGGCAGCAATCTGCGTGAGTAGCGAAAGTCGTAGAAGACAGCAGAAGCTCGTTAACTTTTAGAATTCTCTCCTATTCCTAAACGTGACTATGACTGGCGGAAGATCCTCATCCTCATCCTCGTTTTCTGCTTCTGCAGGTGGCTCGAATGCATCACTCGAAGCGGGCGCCATTGGGGCTGGCCAGGTGGACGTGTGGAGAAGGCAATCGATGCGCCGCGCCATGGGGAATGCTGAGGAAACCAAAACTGGGGGATTGGGCGAGAAGGAGAAGGAGCAGGAGGAGGAGGAGGAAACTGAGCAGGAGCCGCATTCGAGGGCGTTGCTTGTGCAGCTCCCGGACTGCGAGCCGACCATTGGCAGCGAGATGCGACGCAGCTTCTCACAGGGCGACTGCCAGCCGGGACAGGAGATGCTCACCGAGGCGCAGATCTTTCACAATTTGCTGCAGAACGAGCAGCGCACGGCGCGCGCTGTTAGCGAACAGCTGGAGCAGCGACCACGGCAATATGGACGACGCCTCGAAGGGCATCCGTCCATGAGTCCGGCACGTGGCATTGGCATTGGAGTTGGACTTGTTGCTTCGCCGCTTAGTCGACCGCAGAGCGCGCCCGCGCAAACGCATCAACCAAGCGAGACGCTGGACCCGCCCACTCATGCCATGATGTCGACTCTCTGCTCAGACCTAAGCTCAGCGCGCTCCTCGCGCATACCCAGCCCCGTCTCGCTAGTGAGCAGCAACAGCAGCGGCAGCGGTAGCAGCAGTGACAGCTCCACAGTCAGCACGGCGGCCGACCAGGATCAACTGGAGCTGGCACAGACGCAGACAACGATGTGCAGCGGCAGCAGTGGAGCCGGCAGCACAACTCCTCTGGAGCCGCAGCAGCTGCTCGAGAAATGCGGCTTCAATAGCCAATGGCCGCACGCAGCGAGTCGCACGCTCGCCTTGATTGGTTGCACCCTTGGCGTGTTTAATCTCTGCCGCTTTGCAGTGCTCACCATCAACTACGGCGGGAACTTTCTGCTGCAGTTCCTGATGCTGTCCATCATATTTGGCATACCTTTGTTCTGGCTGCAGATGTGCCTGGGCGCCAAGATCAAAGCTGGGCCCGTTTCCATGTGGAAGATAAGCCCGATCTGCTCCGGCGTAGGTATTGCTCTGACCATGGTCCAGTGCTTCCTGGCCATCTACTCAACTGTCGCGGTAGCCTGGATCCTCGTCTACCTGCGCGACGTCTTTCCCTCGCCGATGTACGCGCACAACATATATCGCTGGCAGAAGCAGCCGTTTCCCTACCGCTACGACGCCCTCAACGATACGGGCAATCTGACCAATACGGTGGCCGAGTACTTCAATATCGTGGTGCTGCAGCGCCTGCACTTGGCCAAGCATCCGGATGTGGGCGGCATGCGATTCCATGTTAATGATCGGGTAGGTGCACGTTTGCAAAGCATTTTTGGTGTCCAGTTCCAATTGTAATCGACTAACGGTCTCTTTCCCTCAGCAGCTGGCGGCCTGCTTGGTCCTCATCTGGGCAGCCGTCTTTCTAATACTCTGCAAGGGCCTCAAGTCCTTGGGCAAGCTGACTTACCTGATCAACACGATACCGTTCCTGGCTCTGATTGCTGTTACTGGCAAATTCGTCAGCATTGTGGATCCAGCTGGCCTACAGGTATGTCCACTATTCTTCTATCTGAGAAGGCAGAAAATGCAAAGTAGCTCACGGGGAATGTGTGTTGAAACAAGTAATAGATCTATATGAAATGAGTAGAAGACTTATAGCGCCAAGTAAAAACGTTGAGGTAGGGCGTTACCAATAGCCGGATTTGCCACGCTTTCAATGTACATTTATATGTATGTCGACAAATCAATAGAGGGTAGCATGGGTCGCTAAGTTTGTTGCTTATGCAAAACTATGAGGGGCGTATAGCCCCCGATTATCCGTCATATCTGTTTGATTTTGACTATTCTTGGTAAGAGACGATAATGTAAGAGAAGCCAGTTCTGATTTGCTACGCTCTTAATAGGCCAGTACCGCCGATTTTAGCAGTATCCTATATGATAAATGTTGCGTTGAAAATCTAGAATTCAGTTTTACCCGGATGTGATTTACAAATTTGCTATTTATTTTGGTAATTATATTTCAACTCAATACATTTCAAATTTCAACTCTGTAGCACTTGAAATAACAGAGGTTTTATCTTGAGTTTTACTCCACCTCCTGCATAGGTGGAATATAGGGATAATCTTGACACATTATTATCAGACGATATATGTATGTATATTTAAAATTTCAACAAGACCGACATTACACAAATCTAATATACTTATTTAGAATGAAGATTGAAGAGCGACATCTCAATGGGGGATCAGTTTGTGGGGATAAAAAGCAATAAACTAAGGCGGCTAATATAGGCTAACATCTCAAGCTGTATATGTTTCAAGCCCTCTCATTCCATTAGTAATTTCCTTGAAATACTTTCCGCTTTTAGAACGTTTTTGCAGCAAGTGATTTTGATGACTTTCTGGTGAATTCAAATACATGGACAGCGGCCACGCAGGAGACGTTTCTGACGTGGGGTCTGCTGGGCGCCTCGGTGATAGCCATCACAAGTCGCACCCATGCGAATGCCAGCAAAGCGACGCTGCGACGCGATGCAATACTCCTCGTGCTGCTCACGCTGCTCGGCCTGAGTCTGGTGGCGCTTCTGGCGATGTGCTGTGAGCAGATTCTGCGGCAACACGGCTACATTTATGTGCCTGGCTCGTTTGGTATGTAGAGAGACGCATCTATTGCAGGTTGAAAATGTTGGCTAATCGTTTCGTTCCGTTTGCAGAGACTCCGGATTCGTATACGTCCGTGTATTCGCTGCAGGCGCACACCAATCCGCAGCTGCTGTCCTATCCGCGCTCGCTGGTGCCGCACTACTCCTCGTTTCTGGGCGAGACCTATCGCAGGAACAAGACCATATTGCACATAGAGAGCGGCTTTCAGGCACTGCGCTTCATTACGGAGCTGCTGCCTGCCGTTCTGTCGCTGGCTAGCGATGCCGTCTCCTGGGTCTGGGCTGCGGTCGCCTTTGGCATGTTCGCGGGCTTTGGCCTGGCGCAGCTGTGCGTCATGTGGAAGCCCATTTCGAGCGCGCTGGGCAACTCGACGAGCTCCGTGCTGCTTAGTTGCGTGACTGGGATGCTGCTGAGCATTCCGTTCGCCACGGAAATGGGCATCTCCATATTGTATTATGTGGACTTTCTGCTGGGCGGCTCCTGGTTCATACCCATCATTTGGGCAGCGCAAATATTTGGCGTGTTCCTCATACGCGGCCGACCCTACAACGGCGACGATCTGGTCAACGACTTGCGCATGTGCGGCTCCATGTCTGCATTCCTGGCGCTCTCCTGGAATGTGCTGCTGCCGATTGGCCTGATCACTCTCTCAGTGATTGACTACAAGGCCTCGCTGTCCAATCAGTTCTATTACTGGCGCGGCAAGTCCTACTTCAGCTACTGGAGCCGGAAAATGGGTAGCCTCATACAAATTGGCATTGTGCTCATCATACCCGTCACAGCCATTGTGCAGATCTACCGCTACTTGACCAACGGTCCTCCAGATATACTCGAGGTGGGTCGATTTGCTTTCAGCTCAATGTGATCTCTCTTTTAACTCTTGCACTCCCTCTTCCTTAGCGCATTCAACACCTGTATCGTCCGCCCACGGAGGGCGATACTTTGCGCCGCCCTTCCGCTCGCCAGCGTTCAGCTTTGGAGCGGCAAAATGCCTCCGCCCAGCAGCAGGATAGTACGCAGCATGATGCACAAAATGATGCGCCGCCCAAGTATACGCCGCCGCCGTCCTACACTACAGCCACGGGAGCTCGGTTAGCCAAAATGTTGCGTCAGAGCATCAGACGCAGTGTGCGAAGGTAAGAAGGATTTAGAAACGTATTCTGCAAATGGGTTTCAAAATGTTCATCAAGTTAGATTATATTGTGTTAATTAAATTGAAAAACCCGAAATTTAACTCAGTTTATTTTTATAATGATGCAAAGTTATATTTATATCCACAAAAAACATGGGCTCGATATTTTTATTTTTTTATTATTATATTTATATTTATATTTATATTTATATTTATATTTATATTTATATTTATATTTATATTTATATTTATATTTATATTTATATTTATATTTATATTTATATTTATATTTATATTTATATTTATATTTATATTTATATTTATATTTATATTTATATTTATATTTATATTTATATTTATATTTATATTTATATTTATATTTATATTTATATTTATATTTATATTTATATTTATATTTATATTTATATTTATATTTATATTTATATTTATATTTATATTTATATTTATATTTATATTTATATTTATATTTATATTTATATTTATATTTTTATTTTTATTTTTATTTTTATTTTTATTTATATTTATATTTATATTTATATTTATAATTGAGAATTATAAAATCATCTATTTTTTTATTCCTTTCAGAGTTCTTGGCGATTCATCTAGTCGCACACGTCCCATACTCTCCTTGGATGCCGAGTCGCCCTCGCCCGTCGCACCGCCAGATTATTTGACAATATTAACGAATCCTTCGGGCTCAGGGGCTACCGTTGCTGCTCCAGCCGATGGCAACAGCAGTCCGGAGTCTATTGAGATCGGCCAGCGGCCAAGCGGCTATGCGCAGCGATCACAGTCGCTGGGTCGCAAAATCCAGAGGGCTTCCGCGTCTGCTTCGGCGTCTACGATGGCCACACTGGAGCGTGGCAGCAGCAGTCATTCTATTCAACGACCATATACGGCCGAGGATGTGGTCACCATCTTGCGTTCCTCGGTGCGACATCGACCGCCGTCACGGCAAATTGCTGGACCAACAGCCACAACGCTGCCTCGTCCACCTGCCATGTCCACGCACCTGGAGGATGCATCGTTTCGATCGATTGAGAATCTGGTGCTCAATGCAGAGCCGCTGGACCAAACGCCCGGCGTTGGCGTTGGCGTTGGCGATGCGGAACAACATAATAATAATACATCTGTGATTTAATGACTAATATACATATATCGTATCGTATCGTATCGTATCGTATCGAACCGTACTGTACCGTAAAGTACGTATAATATGTATATACATATACAAGATATGTACTATATATATATATACTATACAGACTATTCTACTGAGGATCACATATTTGCTTGCTTTCTTAGACTTGATTAGCGCTAGTTCAATACGAATTATAATTTGTAGCTATGTCGAATAATTGTGTAATAATAAAAAACTAATTAGTATTTGACGAAAAAAACAAACGATAATTAGAAACAAATCTAAGAGTGATTTTCTTTTATCACTCAGAATTTCGATTAAAATACTCTTTTGGCCAGGGCAGAACGTGAAGAGGGAGAAGGGTCTAGAAAAACGAGTAGAGGTCTAATAAAACGATTGCCAAACCTGGTAAGAAAACGTACAGAGACTGAACCGGGAAGTAAAAGGTCATTAAAACAAATAAATAAATACATATGAAAAATTATGATTTTGTTTGAATATGACAATAGATAGATAGAAATTGATGTTTCCACACTGAACTTTTTGAAAAGTGGTAGACGTGGAAAACCCCATAAGGTATATACATACATACACATGTATATTTATATGTATATATTTTATTGTCTGTCCGTATGTATCAACGCATCTATCTCAGAATTTACAAGCCAAGACCTAGAAATTTTGTATTTTTGTAATTTTAAATTAATTTATATGTATTATATAGACTATTTTTTACATTGGATCGAAATTGAATTTCTATGTATGTATGCATGCATGTAAACCGCACATGTACGCACATTTCCCCCTTTGTTCATTCTATAAATCCTCACACACACACACACACATAAATACATATAAATGTGCATCATATGACACACATATACATACATTCAGAAACTGAGATGATTGTTATGTATTTAATGCTTATGAGTGTGTGTGTGTGTGTGTGTGTCACCATCAGAAGTAACAGCAGAAGTGACCCTGCATTTCGTGGCGCAAAAGCGTTATTCATATATTTTATGAATATTGTCAGCTTTAGCTACTATTCTTGCAAAATAATAGATTCTAATTGGACTTTCAAACTACCCTCCTCGCAACAATAACTCATGATTAGAGAGAACCAGATCTCCGATCTGATGACAATAGGTGCAGGCTACGTGCCTGGCGGCTGAGTGCGCCGCTTTTGCGCGCTCGCAACGTAAATTTAAGCCGATTAATAACCCTGGCCAGACAAATTAAACAAACAAAATTTTGAGAACAATTGTAACGGAAACGCACATGAAGCAGCAAAGATGAAGAGGAAGTGGTATATTGCAAGTTCAAGAGGAATATTCTTAGCATACGTGTCACCACAATTTACCTACATTTTTCTTTGTTGACTGTCATTTAATTACTTTTTTTTTTAGCTAATACTCAATAATTTTAAATAGTCACGTTCCCGCCAATTGGACAGTGGCAACATAGGCGTTGCCAAGGTGTCGAAATAACCAACAAGGTGGCAGCACTATCCTCTATTGTGAACATCAGAAATGTACGTTAACAGTGACGCTCACCATTTAACAGTTTCTTGCATTTTATCAGCAGCTTACATGTTGCTAGAGCGCATACAGGGTGGCCGAATGTTGCTGTATGTAGAAACTCAATACATAGCATGTTCCGCGTTTCGCTCTTCTTTGTCACAGCGCGCGTGTTTTTGCTCTCTCAACAATGCGTTTCTCTCTCCAACTTTAACAGCATCTGTTAAACGTAAAGTAAAATTGTATTGGCAGCTGTAAACATCTTGTTATTGTGGAATTTGTCGTTGAAGCGTACGGTCGGTTACATGGTTGTGTGCGAGTTTAAACCACATACGAGGCTTAAGTGCAAAGAATCGAAATTAAATGAAATTGAAAACAAAAATTAAAAACTTTTAAACGCGCCAAACGGCAACTTTTTGTGAATGAAAACTTTATTGTGTTGAATTCACTTAATATAGAAGCGCACTGGCTTTAAAAGCAACTCAATAAACCACTAAATTTCATTATTTGTTGTGCAAAAAAGTTTTTCTTTTAGCTTTGCCGCTAACAAAAACGCAGACGCCGACGCCGCCGTCGAAGTCGCCGTCGCAATAGTCTCAGTCGAAATCGCAGGTCGACTTCGTCGTCAAAAAAGTGCTCAAACAAGATTTCCACTTGAAATTCCTGAATTTCGTTCGCGACGCTCAGCCAACAAAAAATAAAAGAAGCAATATATAAATCGAAATATAGAAGCGCAATACAAATACAAATATAAATAAATACCAAAATTTCTGCAAGTGCAGACAGCATTTTGAATGTGTTTATAACGGTGTCTGCCTGCTATCTATGTGTAAGCGTGCATGTGTGTGTCATAATTTGGTGCAGTTTGGAAACACTTTTGGATTAGCGGCGCTTTTATTTACATACATAGACTCTGCACGACTAAACGGTAAGTGTGGCCATCTTTGCGTTTGTTGAGACTCAATTTGTAGGTGTTAAAGCAGAGCAAAAGTAATAGAGAGAAGCAGACACAATAATAACAACAACACCAATTTGTAGTAGTTTTTTGTATTAGCATTTTTATTTCGCCGTTTGGCTAGTTGACAAACAAACTTGCAATGGGAGGGAAAGAGAGAGAGAAAGAGAGACGCACGCACACAATACACAAAGGATTTCAGGACGTTTGGGTGGGACGCTAAACTAACCCTCTGCCGCGGCCGCTGCTGCGCTCTGTCTATGCTGTGACGCTTTCTCGCTCTTTCCTATACGTATGCTGATTTCCTTACTCTGTTACACCTAGCGCCGAGTGCTGTGCTACTGAAATTCGCAGCTTTTGCGTCTCTGCTTATGCATGCGTGTGAGAGTGTGTGTGCGTTGTTTTTATTTATTTTGATGGCGTATTTCGGCATTTTGCTTTGTCAGAGCAGAGAGTGTATGTGTGTGTGTGTGTGTGTGTGTGTGTGCGTATATGCGTATGTGTGCATGAGTTTGTCTGCGTTTAGTTTTCTTCTTCTACATTAAAATGAATTCGCAATAAATATTGCCTATGTCAAATAAAAGGACGATGAGCCAGCCTTTTTGCTCTATCTCTCTCTAATCTCTGGGGACACTAATGTTTTACGACAATTTGTGTGCCCACCAATACAAATACAAAACTTAATGCACACATCAACGGCAAATTAGATGTACATACTCGAAGGCAAATGTACTAATAACAATCATTGAGTGTTTCTCAGCCTCTCTATTCGAGTGTGTATATGTGTGTGTGTGTGTGTGATTGTGTCATTCGTTGATTTGGCCGTTACTTCCAATACATTAAAGGAGAAGGGGCCTCTGCCCACTTAAGCATGCTTCGAATGTCTCATTTGTTTTGTTTTGTTTTGTTTCTGTTTTAGTTCTTGTCAACTGACAAATTTTTATTGTCTCTCCCACACCATTTCATTTGACGCACTAATCGCTTAGTTAAAACTACACTCAAAAGCGAACACGCCGACGATAGACGGAAACAAGTGTAAATAAACAAAACTACTTATGGTCACAAATACATATTTAATTTATGCACACATTCACACACACATACATACAGAGAACAATCTGTGTGCACTTGTTAGAGATGCGCATTAACAGTTTTTTTTTTCCTTTGGCAGAGGATAATGCACTGTAACTGTAGTGAACTCTTGCTATATTGCTTCCATAGTGAAGTAAAAATTGAAGTTTTCGCATTCACTTAAAAAATAATATATGAATATTAATAGTTTCTGCAACTAAATTATTCACAATTGTGATCTACATGATTTGAAAAAGGATTCTAATATAATTAAGTAAATTATATTTAATATTAATTAATGATATAATATTACATTTAAATCTTTAAAAATGATTGAAATCTTAGTTATTTCTAAAAAAGTTATATTCATGTGTGATGATAATTAATTGCTATTAAAAATTAAGTAATATCATATTTCATTAATATATATGGATAAATACATATATCTTCTTTTTTTTTTTTTTTTTTTTTTGACTAAATAATGGCTTTGCTTAGAGAGCAATTTACGTTATAGCACATTATCAATAAGTTTTTCAATTTGATCCGTACCGAATATCGTTTACCCTAACTGCATTTAATTGTAATATATCGCTCATCTCTAGTGCCTGCCTGAATTCTGTCGCTTGGGCGTAGCTTTGCGTTAATTTCCAACACGTTTGCCGGAAAAACCAATTTGCTGGCTCGCAACTTCGGGCAGCTACTGTCTATTCATGGTGTTTTGGGTACGTTCTTATCTATGCGTGTCCATTGAATTTATCTGGAATGTAGTGCAATCGATTGAACTGCGACGTTGTCTAATCAAAGCGAATGCAAAGAGGAAAAGCACAGCAATAAACCGATCGATTATCTGACCAGCCTTCCTCTGGGCTATAGTCCAATTCTGCTTTCCTTTCCTTTCCTCATTTCGATAGTAACTAAATAAACAATCGAAATTGCATCGCATCGCAATCGGCTCATTTGTGTTTTTCAACGCGCCTTTTAATGCCGTCGTTAATTGTGAGCGCTTCGACTTTGCTAGTAATTAGTTGTGAATTGGATTTGGATCACATAAAAGTGTTGATTATACACGCACACACAGATACACAAACACATACACTTCATGGATGGTGATGTTAATGTTAATGTTAATGCTAAGTCTCCAACTGACTGACTGCCCGGCAGGGTGTGAAGTGTTTTTCTTTTGTGGAATTAAGGTTAGCCTTCTCTATTTTTTTGTCTTTTCTCATTTGATGTAGATGTAGTTGTAGTGAAAGTCTTGGCTCTGTCTCTCAGGTGGCAAAACTTGGTCAGCAAATGAGCCCTGCGACTGACCCCATGTTGAAGAAAAGCCCCTTAAGTACTTTTCGCTCAGCAATTTTTTCTCCTATTCAATTGACAAGAAAAAATTTACAAAAAAAGTTGGCCCTGACATAGAAGCTTTGAGTAATCAAAAACTAACTAAAAAATATAATAATCTTAATTTCAGAATAAATTTCTATTGTTAAAAATCAATTTGTTACTTTAAAATAAAATTATGCAAAGCTATTAATTACAATTTGTAGTTTAAAATTATTACATGAATGTAGGATGCGATAAAAAAGAAAAACTTATAAATTAAAAATGTATTAAAATATTGTATGTGTTATATCTATCTCACGATATACATTTGTATATTCAAATAATATATACAGCGCTAAATGTTGCTTTAAAAATGTGGGGAATAAGAAATTCAATTTTGACATTTAAATTAATAATAAAATATATTTATCTTAATATTCGCTTACAATTGTTTTAAAATATTGTGTTTATCATTTTGGGTCCAACGGGCGGTACTATATCTATTTATCTATTATTGTTGAAGTATAAATGTTATGCATAGTCAGCGTTTACTGTATGCGATATTAGTGTCAAGCTTTGTCTGAAGTGATTCTCCTTTAGAGATTTCTATCTTCAAGCACTGAGTCACCTTCAGCAGATATTCTACCTGCCGTTTTCTGAAGGGTTTTAGCACAAGACTTGAAACTTCAACTTGAAAGACAATTATCAAGTTATCTACAATTCAATCATTTCCGTGTCGTCTCATTTTGTTTACCTTTTTTTGGTTAACACAATTACAAATTGCCATTTTTTCTTTCTTTGGGCTTTTGCAAGTCATGAGAGAAAAGGGGAAATGGGAATAGAGAGATAGACAGAGGCTCTCCATGAAGACCCAACGACTAACTCTAGTGCAGCAGCTAAACATCAAAGTTATTTCATGTCTTCATAAATTGTTGCGCTACTTAAACTGCGACAGCGACTTCGGCTTGGGCCTTTCTTTCTTATCCCTCACTTTTTGACTAAGTGAAATGACCTGCCATTTTGTGGAAGATAGAGAGAGAGACAGAGAGAAAGAGAGAGAAAGAGAGGGAGGAAAGCAACGAAATGCCTGAGCCGTGGGGAAGGTTAATGCCTTATCGACATGCCGCAATCTATGTATTTAATTGACTCAACTGCAATTATAGTGTACACAGCATATACATATATATACACACATAGACAATATATATGTATTTATATATATAATATTGTTGTGGCTGGCTGTGAAGTGTCTTCTTCCTTGGGCTGCAGATAAAAGTCGCGTCGTAAATACTAAAAACTCGCCTATAATGATTTCGCATAAATCGTGACTACTCGCCAAAATGAAAGGCGAGAATTTATACTAACAGCAAGTTACATTGTTGTTGTTGTTGCCGTTGCTGTTGTAGCTGTTGCTGTTGTTATTGTTATTGTTGTTGCAACGTCTCGTGGTGTCGGTGTCAGAGGCTAGTCCCGAGACTCCCGTTGAGTCCATCGCTTTGGTCAGTCTCAGCACCAGCCAAAGTTAATGCCAAAAAAAAAAAAAAAAAAAAAAGAGACGAGGAGTGGAGGGAGAGAGAGAGAGAGAGAGAGAGAGAGAGAAAGAAAGACTGAGATGAGAAGAGTAGAGTAGAGAGGAGTTGCAAACCTGTAGCCACAATTCGCCATTGCCTACTAGAGATGGACGCGTGACGCACTAAGCTGGCGAGCTGTCCGCACGAAAATCCCATTGCAAAATAATTGATATTTATGTTAACAAATTACAAACACAACAGCGTGTGCCTTAGCTAAATTGTTATTTATAACTTAGGTACATATATGTATATGTACGCAGTGGTCATCATAATGAAGAAGAGTTTAAGACTAAATATTATTTAAGATTAATATAAAATAAAGCTAAATTCTAATTAAGATTAATATAATATAAATCATGGTACATAAATAATGAAGTCCTATTATTGTTTTCTGTCTTGGTTGAAGGTTTTAAGATTATATTGGGTGCATGGAAAAAGCCCATTATTATTATTTATTTTCTAATGATTGATATTATCTTACAGCAAAGGTTTCATTTCAATTATAGCATACATAATTTGTATTCAGTCTTTATAACACGAAATATATAAAATACTTCTTTTCGGAACGAAAATAAAAGAGTTAGATCCTGTTGAATAATTGATAGATAATAACATGTTTATCTAAAATTCCTAATTAAAATCATGGCCTCTTTTTAATGCTTAAACTAAGATCAATTTGATGTACGAAATAGTTATATTATATACAGTTTCAAACCATTTCACGCTTCGATTCCTTTAGCCAAAAACTATTCACTTGAGATCACGATCTGGATCACTCGCCCATCTCCAATTAGTGCAACTGTTGCAGGCCGCAGAAATGAATACGTATGTAGAAATACATATACATATACATGTACATATATACATATGTACATATATATTTAGTGTTACTTCGACGCTTTGCTGGGCTAGGGATTTCCTTGTTGTTGTTGCTCGCATCTGACATCGTCGTGGCCATTGCCAAATCGTTAGCACTTGGCTTGGCCGCAGACTCGAGAATCGAGAATCGCGAATCGCGACTCGCGTGTCGAGACTGAGCCTCAGTGCCAGTCGTCGTTAAAGCTGCGGCTGTCGTAGTCGCATCATTCTCTTCACCGTCATCATCATTATTATTATCATCATCATCATCATTATCAACATTGGCCGTTGAAAATCTCAAGACAGTTGGCAACAATGGGCAAAGCACCCTCCGTCTCCTGCCTTCAGTGTTGGCTATGGCTCTTCAAGTGTGTAATGAAATAAAAATATGTATTTAAACTTTATTTGATTGTCGTTGATTTGGGCGATGGCAACAGCGACGACAGCGTCACGCTCTTCCGCACCCGCGCCCACTCTCCAAACATCTCTTTCTCTCCACTCTTCCACGGCTCATTATACCCTGTTGCCCATGGGTGTGGGAGAGGTTTGAAGTAAATATTTGCTATAGAAATCACAAAACCTTTATATCAATAGATATTTATTGGGCGTAGTTTTCCTTCGGTTACTTCGGTTTCTTCCCTTTGTATCGATTTTTGAGCTGGAAGTGCTATCGTTCACTATAAACTCACCAGCTAAATAAATTGTATATCGATATTTAGGTCTGTAATACTATAACCTGATCTCTTATGGCACTAAATATACAGAAACATGCAGACATTGGTTACAGGGTATCTGCCCGTACGGAAGTTTACCCTATGTGTACTCCGATTTGTTTTCTCAAGCTTTTCTAGCCTAATGAAAAAATGTAATAAACCAATTTACGTTTCGTTTTTATTCTCTTCTTCTTCTTCTCGTACATATTTATACTTCCTCCACCATTTGCATTCTTCTGCGGCTCAACCCACCCTGGCGAAGCTGCTCTATAAATTTGGTAGCTAACCAAGCATTGCAGAGCACCATTGAGGCGCTGCCCATCATTAGGCTGACAAAAAGTTCCTCAACTCATTTGTACGTTAAAATCTTCCCATAATTAACGCCGACGTTGGACGATTGGACGCTTGGACGTGTGGTAAATGCTGTGCGCCGCTGAGTGAATGTTGGATGGATCTATAGAATGTGCCGGACGGATGAATGGCTGGATGGCTGGTTAGTTGCTGACGGCGGGAGGGACTGGGGGAATACGTATATTTCTATGCCCCGCTGCACACACAAATGACACAAACTCTGACTGGCAGTTGCAGAGACGCTGCCCAGACAAAGTGTCCACCGATTGCAATTGCCTAAAGCCGAAGGCGGGCAGGGGCAGGGGTGGAGAATGAGCTGAATACCCTATTGTTATTGTTGTCATTTGTTGTGTTTGTGTGTAGGTGAATGTCCATCCGTCTGAGCTTAGGGCATTGGCGGAATTATTAAAATGTAGTCTGAGAGCCATGCCCAATTCCCAATCCTCACTCTACCGAGTCTCTGATTCAGTTTCAAGTCTCGAACTCGGACTCGAGCTCCCTGGTTTTGATATATTACAGGCATCCGGTAGACGTGATGCTGCAATAAAACGCCCGACTATTTTCTCAGCCGATATTGTTGTTGTTGCTGATGCTGTCATTGTTGTTGTTGTCACATTGTCGCCATCTGAGCTGCTCTTGTTGTTATTGCCATTGTTGTTGTTGGTGTCTCCAGCTGGCTCAGCATTGCCTACACAGAAACAGTCCAATCACAATAAAAGCAAATGATAAAATAATGCAGCTGGAATACTCTAACAGGCGCATACCTTGGGAAATTTGTGGAGGACAGATTTATTTGTTTACAGTTTAACAATAATAATTTTATTGGACTATTGGTAGGGACTTGTAATAATTTTATTTAAAGATTAATTGAATTTATGAAATATTCTTTGCGGTATATAAACTCACTTAAGAGCCCATTCAATTTAAATTTATTTATAATTTAAATCAAACCTTGTTGTGAAGTAAGAATAATTTAATAGAACAATAAGCTGTAATAAAGAATAAATGTACAAGAAAAATAAAAATAATGTAATAATTTGAATTCCGAATAATAATAGAATAATGGAACATTTGCTTAATAATTCGCCTTTGAAAAATCGTTCACTGAATTATCTATTTTTTTTAATATTTCATTTTCCAAAAAAGAGATTTAAAGTAAACAATTTGATGATGACGATGAAATTGAACTTTTTCGTGTAGAGTATCGAAAAGCTGCAGGCAGCTGAATAAATTATTCGATGAAAGAAGGGCTTTGTAGCCAAATATTTAAGCAGTAAGCTACACAACAAAAATGAAGCATAACAAAGTAGACGAAGAACAACAACAACAACAACAACAACAACAACGACGAAGGCGAATAAGATAAAAAATCGACAGCCCACGTCTTGAACTGGAGGCCCCAAATGAAAGCGTGGAAAGCGTCCAGCAAGATTTTCGAGAACTTGTGCCTAATTTTCGAATATGTCGCGGCGTTTTAATTAAATATTTTCAATTTTACGGGCTTGTTTGATTTGCATTTTAATACACTGGCCCACAAAATGTTTCTATTTATTTGTTAATGCCAGAGGAGGAGAGTGGAGAGTGGAGAGCGCAGAGATGAGGCGGATAGGGGAGAGTGGGAGCTGGACGCAGAGGAGGTGACTCGTAAGTTGCTGAAGCCAAAGCAGAGGCACCGTGAGACACTCAGCACCTGGTGGTCGATGTTGAGGCTTTGCATTTGCATTTCTATGGAAGACTTTGTATTTTGTGTCGGTTCATTAGTTAGGATTACAGCACAATTATGTCGCATTTTGGTGCCGCTAATAGTTGTTTATTTACACAATTAAAACTGAAAGCGCACATAAATTGTCAGCCAAAAGCTGCTTTCAATGCACAATCAAGAAAATATTATTCAATGGCTCACGAAGCTCTACACACACTTCCTTCAACAGTCAACAGTGAAAGTTCTTTACGCGTAACGGCGGAAAGTGGCTCAGAACTCTTTGAATGCCATCAGCCCAGATCAGAGAGCTGGATCATGTAAGCTTACGACTCCATATCTGGCATAACTGTCATGTTTTACTCTGCTCTGCTCTGCCCGTAAATATCGTAAATATTTTGTCAAATAGATTTTCATGTTTTACACTCATTCACGATGTGAAATGAGCATATTGGGTTTGTGCAATGTCCGCCTGCGTCGTCTTGCAAAGTGTTAATATTTTCCCAATACTATATTCCGTATGTCTTCAAAATGTTTTGAGGCTGGCAGCGAACAAGTAAAATGCGGTCGATAGCGCCCGACCGCTCCATTCTTATTTAATTTTATGTTGTGATGTTCTGCTTTTTATTATCTTTGATTATTTTTATTGCATTTTTCAGAAATATTATTCCTATTTTTATGCATAATTTCCACATCTGAAAAATGTTTAGCTAGATGATGTTAGGTTCACGAGTATCTCTTGTTATTTCCATGGTGTCAACTTTCTTCTTAGACATTTAACTGCTCAATTTCCCGCTTTGATTTCCTTTTAATTTTTCAATTTGTATACTCTTTGAACAATTTTAAGTTTCGTTTTTAAGCTTAAAAGTTCCATTTATTTTTAAGTGTATTTCTACAATTTAACTTTATATAATTAAATTATTCTCTGGTCAGATGAATGCATATGCTTTTGTTCCTTTTTCACATCAGCATACTCGTAAAGCCTTTTATTATCCCTTGTTCCCATCAAACTGTCGTCTCATGATCTCTCGCACATTTGGCTTTTAGCCAATTGCATTCATATCCAAATTGTAGCCACAGTTTCGTGGACATTTTCCAGAGTGCACTGTCAACTGCTTACCTACCTATAAATATATATAAATAATTACATATACATATATATATTTCTATTTGCCCTGGTTGGTAAGTCTAATCGTATCCGCGAGCTTATCAAAAAAAGAAAAATAAATGTTGTTTCCCAGGCAAATGTCGACACACTTCGAATAGTCGAAACTCGCCCAAAAATGAAAAAGAAGAAAATAAAATAAATAAATACACCGGAAATAACGTGAGCAATATTACGTTCCATGGGGTGTAATTTCTATGCACTTTATCGAAGTTTCCCGCCTGAAATCAATAATAATAATCTATGTATGTGTGCAGTGTCGGCAATGGGCTTGTGAGCGTGTGTCTGTGTGTGTCTGAGTGTCTGAGTGTAAGCGTTAGTATAACGAAGAATGAAAGCTCGCAGCTTATCTTTAACACGGTCTTTTGGGGTCTCTGATAAGGTAGAAAAAAACTATGAAAACCGCAGCGACTTGAACCAATCAACCTTAAAACAAAACTAGCATTAGTAGAAATATACAATTGATTAACTTGGAGATACCCTATGTTAAGAGGAACAGAAAGAGAAGGAATATTCTTATCGATGGAATTATAATACATATATGATATATCACAGAATTTTGAATGATTCTGAATGTGAATTTAAACAGACTAGAAAATTCGACTACCATTTATAATAGTATTATAATTTTGGTAGTATAGAAACTTACATAAAATCGTAAGAAATTATGTGGAAAATTTGTTTGATTTTGAATATTATTATACAGTTTAACATTGTTCCTGCTTTTTAGCATTTTTTTTTTTGACTGTATCATGCTCTATATTGCCTACTTAAACGTTTCCAGGGTATTACGACACTGGAGGTGCACATCAACAGTTGAAGTTAAAGGGCGCATTGCCCTCCAACACCGGATCTCAGTGTCACGCGGTGGTTGTTTATATATATTTGGGTCTAGGGTTCTATATTTCAATCCAATGCCCGCTGCCCAATGCCCGGTGCAATAAAAGCCAAAAGCAAATAGGTGGAGGCACAACCTAGATATTTACACAGACACACATATGCGTGCGAGTGAGTGTGCGTATGTGCCCTTTGGTGAATGAACGACCCTGCTGATGTTTCCGGTTCACTTTGCAATAGTTATTACAAATGTCGGATGCGCCTCGCCAAAGTATCCGTAAATGCAACGTTAAATCGTGTCTCATTAGACTTTGTCTCGACGGCGCAATTGTCACTCAATCAGAGTTGGCCTGCGTTAGGGGCGTAGGGCTGGCGAAAGTACGATCGAGGGTTCCATTTTCGTTTTCCTTTTTCGATTTCGGTTTTTTGAATTCCCAACTCAAAATTGCAAGTGAAGTGTCGTTTAAATTAAATTACAGCCGCCACGGCACGCCCATATGGATTCAGCACAATTATTGCGGCCGCACGCACTGCAGCCACTCCCTCTCTCTCCGCGCCTGGCTCCCTTCCCAGCGGCCAGCCTCCGTTCCACCACCAACCTGGACTTAAGCATACATATATGTATGAGAGCTGGATCAGATGCAACAACCCCAGACGTGTTACGGGGCAAATACAATCTGTTTGCTGCCTGTCAGAAGACAAACATTGCCAGAGGAAAGGGCACAAGGAATTTATCTGGGCAGGGGCAGAGGCAAGGGCAGGCTCTCTGGCAGGGTTTGATGAGCGGGTGAAGGTTGGACTGAGGAAACTCATAAAAATCCACAACGATTTGTTGTCGCTACGGTGTTCTCTGAGAGAGGGGGAGAACAGTTATGTGGTGGGCTAACTGGGATAGTCTTTTCAGTTTCCTTGCATACCCTAAACTTGCGATTGCGGCAAAGGGTATGCTGGATTGATGCGGGTGCTGCAAAGAATCTAAGTAAAGAAAACACAAACCAGTAACAATTTGGAAATCAAATTTGTTGGTTGGATTGATAGCTCTCTCTAATTAGAGTAAGGACTCTGTAGTAACTAAAATGAATAAGAATAATCTCCACAAATAATGTTGGTATTTTCAAATAATTTTCTAGTCAATTACATAGATAAGAAATGCATGGATCGCTCTAATGTGCAGCCAATGATATGAGCTCATTTATGGTTATTTTCGTCTAGAATTCGTTCATTTGAGCTAGTTCATTTACGCGCACTCTTCGATTGGAGCTAGATGTTGTCACTTGGTATCTTGCAGTTGATCCGCTGTAATCGCGCCACTTATATAGGTTGATTTTATCGGACAAGGTTATTGCAGCGGCAACACCTTAACGCAGCGGTTTAGCCCGTTCCTGCCACGCCCTACCGCCCCACCCGTCTCGTTGCCATCGTCCACACTTGCTCAACTTTAGCTCTTGTTCCCGTGCCTTGGGCATTTTTAATGCTTTTAATTTTTGCTGCGCTGTCGAAGCGAACATCAGCGTGGGGTTGAGCTAAGTTGCCCGTTAGGGGTTGAAATACGTGTGTGTGTGCGTCTGACTGCCTTTGTATGTGTATGTGTGTACATTTTTGACTGACTGTGAGGGTGTGCATTGAGCCTTTGAATACATCAAGGCAACCAAAAATGTGCAAAAAATGGGCGTCGCTCGGCGCGATATATCTAATGGCATTGTTTCCGAGAGTCGTTGCTGCTGCTGCTGTTTAATGCATGTTGGCAAATGTCGAAATGATGTACATGACTTGACACCCAGCCCGCGCGCATCCCCCACCCGCCTGGCTTGTGGCATATGCCAGCCCGGCCTGCTAAATATGCAGCTGTTAATGGCTCAAAATTAAAACATTAAGCACGACGCGACAGTCCCCATCAACAAGAACTTTGATTGGAAATGCGATGCGTCTATCGCTGCCCCTCCTCCGGTCCTCCGGTCCTCCGCCCCTCTGCTCTTCCCTACCCGCTTAGAAAAGAGCTGAGTAATATGTAAAGTGCTTGGGTCTCACCATGCTACCACCTTTCCACCTAGCACTTTGCTAGAAATGTTGTGTGCGCTGATTTCGGATTCGGGCGCGTCCCCAAATGCATGTATAATTACATGGTTTACCTCTTTGCGGGCTAAAAGGATTGGATCTACGTTTTCAGATATGACGCTCGTGACGCTTGGGCAATAACGACCTTAACTTCGGCTCTACAAATCACAGATATGAATGGTGACAGCCAACTCAGACAGTGCGTTAACTGCGCACTAAAGTTTAGTTTTGTCCCGGAATTTGATAAATGTAGATATATATACATATATATATATGTATTAGTAAGCACCTGCACTAATCATAGAACTGTTAATCTGTCTAAAATCGATAGTTTATTCATTTAATTATCTTTTCCATATTCTATGGTTATTCCTGAATCAACGCGCTGCCTTATTTGCTATTCATTAAAGTTACACTGCTACATTGTTAACCTTTAAAGTCTAGCTCCACCTCTGAGCTACTCGTTAAATATTCCATTCTTTAGCCTTGTAGCTTTTCACCCTTTACTGCCATCGAAAATCCTTTCAACTGTTTGCATTTCTTGCAACGTTTGCCATGTTCTTTTCACTTCAATAGCTGTGCCTAGTCAAGTTAACTCAATTCCATAATTCTTTATATTTTTTTTTTTCAATTCCCTGGGCAAACATTTTCCAAGAAACAGCAGCAGGAGCTGCAACCACACCCCACTCTCTTTTCTCTCCCGCCACCGTCATTCTCCCTCAGTGGACACAATAACAACATTAACATTAACAGTAACAACAACTAGAACAACAACAGCAACAACAACAACAAGAACAACGACATGGGACAGCACAAAGGTAAGCTACTTACAAGCCGCATGCCACCGCAGATTGGAGTCACCCAAAAGCCAAAAGCCGACGACAACAACGTTGTTGAAGAGACTGCACCGCCCCGGCCCGCCCCACGCCGCCTTTGTGGCACGTCTTATCTTATCGCGCAGGTGCATGCCGCACACTGTATCAGAAGACGGGAAAAAAGTAAAAATTAAACGTTGACAACTTGTCGGCTGAGCGAACTGAAGCGAATGAAGCCAATGAAACCGCCTCAACGACTCAAAAGTCTGCGTCTGCGCAGCGACATGTCTGGCAGGTTGATTGCGAGTCTGAGTCCCAGGAATTTATGACACTGACACATAACCTGGCCCATAACGAACCAGCTTCTTCTCTCTCTCTCTCTCTCTCTCTCTCTCTCTCTCTCTCTCTCTCTCTCTCTCTCTCTCTTTGTGTGTTTACAACACCTTGATTGCTGTTGTTGTTGATGGTGGTTGGGGGCGTATGCAAATCACTTGAATTGAAAATGAAAAGCGAGGCAAGCTCGCATAATCAATCAGCTGCCCCACAACTAACATCAAAGCGCGCCCAGTCTAATGAGCAATATGCATTTCTCCACTCTGTTGATCCCTGGGCGAGCTCTTTCACTGTTCGACTGTTTTTTAAATGAGTCCAACACATGTTGGCCCCAGCGACCCCTGTGGGAGATGGCTAGCAGCGAGCCAGAAGCAGAACATTTAAAAGTCGAATATTTATATGCATAAATATATATATATATATTTATGTATATATATATGTATGTATGTACATATGTATAAGCATTTGTATCGGCCTATTTCAACATCAGTTGAAATGTGATTTGATGGCTACGACCAGTTTCTCGTCATCCAGTCAGTCAGTCAGTCAGTCAGTCAGTGAGGCGGATGGCTAATTAAATGGCTTATAATTTCATGATTTACACTTCGATCTAAACATGCTCATAAAGAAATGGCTGCTCTTGTTAAACTCGAGCACATTGCGCATACGACGCGTGCTCCAAGCGCAACTGATGATTTTTCGGTAATTTTCTTTTTGGGCAAGTATAAATTCACAAAATTTGAAGATGAGTGCGTGATACGATTGATGATCGAAATTAGACCTCCAAATTGGGCTGCAAGTGCAAATGAAATATAGTTTCGAAATTATAGTACATTTTGTGGGGAGATGCCTTGAAACAGAATTGAGTAAAATTGAAATGAAAAGCGAATATGTAAATTGTATTTTGTTGTATTGAAACTATTGGGAATTCGAATTTTTATTTGATGTACTCCACTGTAATCGTGTTGTGTTGCTTGAGATTCTTATATAAGCCTATAAGCTTGATCTCAAGATAACACGCTGATTGAACTGGTCCTGCAAAAGATCTGTAAATTGTTTGTTTGACTTGAAGAATTGTCATAAGTGTGTGAAGAAAATGTATTCAATGATATTTAGTTTATGGCAGCTACAAAAGTTAAAGTAAACGAAATATCAGAGTAACTTTGCCAATGACTAGCTAAAAAACTATATATTCCGATTCATGTTCACGTATGTCTCCAATATCTTGTTAACATTTTAAATTTAATTTCCAAAACTAAATTTCAATACAAATTTGGTCCACGCATTTTTTAAACATTTTTTATACACATATTGTATGGTACATATTTTTTTGCTTGCGATTCTCAATTAGTTTAACGCTCAAATTGTTTTTGCCGGACTTTTTCGCGTCTCAAATAAGTCTAAAAGTCGCCTTGGTGTGGAATCTGCACAAATTTGTATAATTAAGCACAGCGCAGCACAGGCAAAAGCCAAAGGAAGTTTATTATTTAACTTTTCCTTCCTTCCTGTATTGCTGCTCTTTGTTGCAGCGCGTGCTGCAAACTTTGGTGCCGTCATCTTCGTGATTAACGTGGCATGATTAATTTGTCACGTGCTCATCGCTAAGCCCTGAGCTTCTTGATTGTGCAAAGGCACAAAATAAAGTAAAGAAGATGAAAAAAAAAACAGAACAAAAACAAAACAGCAATGGCCGAGGCAGGTGGGAGGAGAGACAGGCGTGCACATTTGATTTTTATGCTATCCTCTGCACAAAAATATAATTCAATCAACGCCAAGTGCCACGCCTTCATTGCCCAACCAAAGTTTGTAGCAAGGGAAAGGCGCATAGCACAGAATTTATTTCACTTTTTTCCTTCACTTATTTAGCTTTTTTCTCTTCTCAGTTATTTTTGACTTTGCATGCGGCACGTCAACGTTCAGCGCATCGTTGCTGAAGTGCGAGTACGAGTAGTGAGTAGTATATATCACAAATATATATACATATATATATATATATATATATCTATATCTATATATGTGAGAAATATGGCATATGAGCTGCCGGTGCTGCTGCTACCGCTGCACAGAGCCTAGCCAGATGGATGGATGGTTTTCTTCTTCGGGTCTGGCCTTTGCCATTGCCTTTGCCTTTGCATTTGCATTTGGCTTTAGCTCTGCTCTGTTCTCTGCTCTGCTGTTCTGGGCCGTGAGCTGACACGGCGCGCGCAGCAGCATAAATCAACTTATTTCATTGGAATTTATGTTTTGTTGTGGCGTCGCCCTGCGCTGACGCCACTGCCACTTGCCCCAAACATGTGCCTCGCGCCCCTGCCCCATTCGCCCCATTTGCCGCTTTTCTCTCTTCCGATGCTCCCAACCCGACACATTCACCCAGAGCAATGAAGTAGTTTTATATTCACTCTCTCGCTCTCTTCTATCACAACCTCTTCTTATTTACTTCTCTTTTATGGGGTATTATGATTCGAGTAGCCTTAAAGTAGGCTAATTAATGATATAAATATATATTTTTTATCAGGAATTGAGCTAACTGCTTTATATATTCTTGTATGCCTATTTTTGTATAGATATGTATATAGTTCAGTTGAATATTAATTAATTAATTAATATTTTATTTTTGGCTTTTCAAATAGACTCAGCTAATTTAATAACATGTTCAAGTCATTCAACATAATAGTCCACTTTATATTCATAATATACTATAATAAATCATAGGATATTCATACTATGTTCCTTACTCCTTTTTATTCTCATCCCATATTCATACTTACTGTATATGGCTTCATTCATACTTTTATACTATACACCTGTAGTCATATATAAAGAAGTATTACTATACTCAAGTTTTTGCCGTAATTGTACACATTCTGAATGTATCCATAGTATATTCTTATTTATTTGTATACTATATTTATACGAAGCTAATAATACTTATTGCTATGGTTCTCGGAGCTTAGTACAATGTGAACTTTCAAGTCATTCATTTTGCATTTCATTCAAAAATTTCTATCACTTTTTGAGGCATATGTGCTTCTAGGGTATTTTATCGTCGACTACAAAGCTTATCTTAGCATTTTTTCTTGCCTCGCATATTACTTCATTTTTATAGTTGCTGCAGCCTGGTGCTGGTGCTGTGTGCTGTGTGCTGTGCTGCAATTGCTTCATTTGTGGCAATGTCTTGGCCGTCTCGTTTGTGGGCAAGGGAGTCGGGAGTGGTTAGGAAAGAGAAAGAGAGATAGGTGGGACTGGGGATGGGGGGCTGTTTGTCATTGGCAGCCAGCCGCGTGTTAAAATGTACACTTTGCATTTAAATCATTCCGGGAAGTCGCCGCACTGCTTCGTTATATTTATCTGCTGCCATTTTACCTGCTGCTGCAGCAAAAGCCATTACCAGCACTTGCACGGCGGATAGGCGGGCGGACGTACTCTAAGCAAATTGAAAACGCTAAGCAACTACTTATTTTTTTGCATATATGAGGTGCATTACTGAAAGTGCCGCATTATGTGGCAGAAAATGAAGTGAGCGTCTTGTCTAACTGAATTTTCGGTTTCATTTTAGTTCTGTTCGTTTTTCTGGCAACTCAAAAAGAGTGAAAGACTAAAAAATTAATGCCTCCGGCTGTGGTTAGCACCGACCTGTGCCTATGACTAGACAACTTTATGACGCATGTCGAGTTTTTCAGCATCTGTTAATTTTGTTCAGCGGCAAGTGATATGCTAAAAGAATCAACGAGCAATGGAGTCTCTGTGCCAGCAATTGTTGTGCCAAACTCTAAAAGCTCAGCATGTCAAGAATTCTATTTGCAAAGCTCAAACACGCCTTTGAAGCCATTGGAAAGCTCTTTAAAGACCTAACTGGGCCGGACCATCCCAGTAGACTTTTCTTTGTATTGCTTCAGACTCTGTGCATGTTGTGAGGAGTACTTGACTGTAAGTTTAAACGTATTTTTTGCTATGTTGGAATAATGGCATTTCATTTACTGTTCATATAAACACTTCCTATACAAATTTTGGTGTGGAAAATGAGAGCTTAAAGAATTTTATCAAGAATTTATGAGTGAAGCACTTTGCAGCTCGAGCAATATCTGGCTCTGAATAGCTCGTCTGTCTTTCGAGTGATCACTGTAATGGGATTCTTGAACAGGCTATGCACAAAAAATATAATCATAAACAGGTTGTCTTATAGAAGGTATTTTTCCAAATAAATTTCACACTTTTCCTGCAGACAGCTCTGATTAATGACACCTGATATATGATAAATGAGTTGAGCTACCGAATGCAGTTATTATTGATTTCGGCCCAATGTGCTGCTGAAGAGAATTTAATGGTATCTTGGCTTCGTTTATGAAAGTAGCCCAGCTAATTGTCGAAATTAAAAGAAAGAACGTGATTTTCAAAGTAGAGAAACAGACTAATAAATTAGTTCTGCTATAGAAAATGAATTTTTAAATAGAATGAAATTGTATAGTAGATCTTTGATTTGACCTTCCTTTGCACTACATTTGAAGTTAGATGTCACTATATAAGAAATTGCTAAGCATTTCAAATTTACCATTAGCATAAACTTTTTATTTGTTTATGATTAAGCAAAACATTGCATAGTTCCGTTAACAAGAGTCGTACTAATTTGTAAATTCAGCATAAGCTGTAAAAGTAGTGTAAAACTCTATTTAGATTCCCTCGGTTTTTGGAGTTTAGTTTATGTTTCCGGGAATACTCATAAATAATTGCGGAAAGTTTTGTTGTTGTTGTTTGTGCAACACTTGGCTAAATGGATTGTTGCTCGCTCTCATAATGATGATAATTACTCTGTGTGTGTGTGTGTGTGTGTGTGTGTGTGTGAGAGTGTGAGTACGTGTGCAAGTGTGTGCGTGTGCGTGTGTCTGTAAGGTAAATGTTAATTTCTCATGGGTATTGTGGATGCCGCCCACTACTCTAACAAACTACAGTAAATTTAGTAGCATAGTTGAGTGCCTGAGTTCACAATTAGACGCCATTTCCATTAGTTTTGGCCAGTTGAGCCGCGTCGTTGCCTCTTCCACGTCTCGCACTCGCACCTGCCCACAGCTCAGACAAATATTTGTCTTGCATTTGAATAAATTGCAAAAAATCTTGTCACTTGTTGCCAATTAAGAAGCAACAGCAAAGAAAAGCAGACGGCAGCGGGTCGTGATTTGGAGATGGGCGCGTGAGTCAGGCATAAATCGTCAGGCTTGAAGCAAGACTGTACAAATGTTTCAGTTTCAGTAGTAGCTTTCAATCATAAAGCGCCCATCAATTTAATCAATTCGGAACATAAAACGCCGCAAAGCTTTATCGAAAGGTTTTATAACCATTTCCGCCACAAAGCTCCATAAAAATACAATAAAATAATTTAATTTAAGTGCTTAATTGGCTGTAAACTCGAAAAGGAGACATCATTAATTGCATCTGACGAATGTCTCGTGATATCCGCTATGAAACCTCTTAGCAAATGTCGTTTATATAATTATCCAGCTTCAAAGAATATTCCTCAAAAGCTTAAAAATTAAAGTTTGAACTTTAGGTTGGCAAGCCAACAAATAAATGTAAACTGAACAATCGATGGACTGCTAATTCATTTGTTGATTCAAATAGAAATAATACATTTTTTTTATTAAAAATCCTTAACGCTCATTATTTTGCTATGCTATGTATGAAAGACCTTATGAACCCCGTGTCACGCGCTCATCTCTTAACATATCAGGCAGCCTCCGTCAGTCACTCAGCTCGTCTGGCAGTCAGTTAGCTGCAACAACGGTCAACAGCCGCTACTCCAATTGCGGGTCTCCATCTGCAGCTGCACCGCTGTCGCAGCTGGCGTCTCTGTCAGCGTCGCTATTCCTGCAGTCGCGTCAATTAGCGCCGCGTTGCTGAAGTCTTGTTTATTTGCATGCAGCAGCAGCAGCGGCAGCAGCAGCGGCAACAGCAATTGCAAATTTTCCTTTTTATTATACACTCGCTCAAGGTCTTATGAATATTTGACTCTGTTCGTGACTCATTATATATATTCGCAAAATGTGTTAATATACTTGGTAATTTGTATACATCAGTTTTGTATATATGTTTTCCCGATAAATCCTGGAATTATTAATTATATCCCAAGGCGTAAATCTAGTATTATTTATTACTATTATTCCAGCTTAACTTAAGACTCAAATAAGGTTCTACATGTATGCTTTGAAACTGCTGCAAATGTTGTATAATTTACTGGTCTACATAAAACATGTATTTCTTTATTTATTTTTATTTTTAAATAAACTTCAAAAATATGAAAAATGATATAGAAATACATTCGTAATAACAATATATTCTATCAAACTATTTATAATGGATATTGATAGATTACTTGTCAAGTTGGCAACTTTGGCGTTAAATGAACCTCTTTGACTCGGGTGCAACCTCATGGAATGCAAGGGCATTCAATCTTCGTCATTCGGAAATTTTCACGTTTCGCTTTTGCCTTCAGCCTTCAGCCTTCAGTTTTACGCCTTTGCGCCTTTTGCTTGCGTTTGGGGCACATGTGATGTGATATAAAGCAGAGATGGATCCGTTTCGGTTAGCCAAACAAAAATCATTTTCTGAACTCTTTAATTGCGTTTGGCTACTCCGTGTTCTTGTTGCTCTTGTTATTGTTGTCGTCGATGTTGTTGGTATTGTTGTTGCTATTGCTGTTGTTGTTGACTGCTTGGCTTTTGCATTTAATTACTTTGTTTATGGCCAGTAGCAGCAGCAACAATAAAACTTCAATTTATGTGCATGCAGCCGGGCAGCACGAGCACTGAATGTTGTTAAATTCCAATGCACAAATTGACAGGCCACCCAAACGAAATGCCCTGCTCCACCCATCCTCCCGCATAGCTGCTTTTGTTATGTAAACAACGCGAAACTTTTTATTTTGTCGACGCTGCAACGCCTTCGCAGCCCCGACCATTCCGCAGAACAAAACTCGTACAATTCCAAATCCGTATGCCAAACTCTTGGGGTAGCAAAAAACTTTTCCTCACCGTCCCACTCCCACTCCCACTCCTCCTTGTCCTCTCCCCTACTTCCGACTGGCCGCCCATTGCACGCAGTCGTACAAATAACTCAACTCGCTGAATGCTTTGCAATTTCCGCTCTTCTAAATTTGTTGAAAATTTGCGAGGCAAACGCACAAAATAAAAAAATACTCCCCAAGAACTTGTCAGTCTATAACTTTCAACTTGACAATACCCTGTTCAAGATTAAACATGAAGTAGATTGCATATTAATATTAAGAATCAGCGATGAAAATGTTGTATTAATGATTTCTGTTAAATATTTAAAATTTAAATAAAATTTCGAAAAGTACAGAAAGGCTTAAACTGAAGCCCAACAGCATAAATCTGTTCTATAGATAGCTACTAATATACCCCTTTAATCAACTTTGGTACAGAGTATTAAAAAAGGAGCTGTGCTGTCGGTTTGACAAGAGAAAAGCTAAGTTTTGTTTGGCAAAAAGTTTTATGCAAACACAACACAAGTTCATCTACCTCTCTCCCTCTCCCGTCTCCCCTCTCCCGCTATCCCGCTATCCCTTCTCTGTGCGGCCCCACTTTTAGAGCGAACAAACTGACTGCCCAGCCTTGCGTAATATTTTAATAAATTTTGTCGCCAGTCTTGGTGGCCAACAATGGTTTACTGTTAGCCCTTGCCCAGGTTATGGCCAGGTTTCCTTTGGGATCCTAAAGCGCTTGCGTCGCAATTGGCAAAGTGCGTGACGAAAGCTTTTCGATCTTCATCAGGAATCGTTCGGAAGCGAGCGAATGCGCACTTTCAATGAATTGTTCTTTAGGTGGTTTCTCACTTGATGTTTGCAGCGCGACGCAATTTCCATGTCAAAGCTGATTTTCTAACTGATTTCATGTTCACACACACGCACACACACATAGAAAAACACGAAGCCATGCACAAAGAGCTAGCCAGCAAATTTCTAGTTTCAATCATGTAGTATGTCGCTTGGCTCGCTTGGCTCGTGTCCTGGTGGTGGCGCTGGCGGCGCCACTGATGTGGTAATAAACACCCCTTGTGCAGTCTAATGGACCGTAATTAACTCGTGCGCCAACTGCGGCAGCGCTGTCAACGCCAGCTGCGGCGTCGTCGTCGTCGTCGTCGTCATCGTCGCAATCGTGTGGTCGTTCCCAACAAGCGATGAATAATAATTTCACCAGGACAGCTAACCACAGCGCGCACAGTGGACAATAATGGCAGTTAAATGGCCAAAATAATTCGTTGGCCAATTCAATTTGCATATTATATCCATATAAATGAATGTACATATGTATGTATGTATTGGCATATAGAGTAACATATATGCCATATGCTGAGTGGCATGTGTTGGCTCATAATCTTGTCCAGATTGCGTCAATGTAATTGCGCCTTTTGATGTCGTCCACAGTTAACGCCACTCCATAAAATGCCAATTTATTGTTGCGTAGCAATTTATGAGAGTTTTCATGGCTTAGTTATCGATAATTAACCCACAGCAGTTGGTACATACATTACATCATAGAAATCGGCTTCATAACCTGTAACGCCCTCTGGTCTCTTCTCTCGAACCTTTTTGAGAAACCCAGCCAAAATAGATGAAAAGGGCGGCGATTCCTTGATCCTCGAAAGAAAATCTAACCGTCTTCGAATACTCCTAGAAAATTAGATTCGGGCTGACAAAAACCATTGCGAAAATTCCGAGAAAAACAATAATACAAGCATATGGCAGATATGTGGGTGTTTTTTTTTACCTTTTGTTTAAATATCCCAATTAGGCCTCAATGGCTACTTGGCTAGCTGACCATATTACCTATGGTTATGAAATAATGTTAATTTAATAATACAAAATATTAGCAATGATAATAATAATAACAAGTAAGAAAGCTCTAGTCGAGACTGCTCGACTACGAGATACCCTGAACCCTCCGAGCAACAGCCATTTCAATAATTTTTAGTGTCATTCAGCTTAAACAAACGCACACACACACGCAAACATATACATAGACACCCATAGGCACGCACGCATTAACAGGCATGGGCTGCAGTGTGGGCTTACTATGGGAACTTAATTGTTCAATAACTTTTTTTCTGGACGTACGTTCTTCATGAAACTTTCAGAATGTTGTTTTATCATTACTATGCGTATATTTGCCAAAGCTCAAGTCTCTAGTATTTGAAATACGCCTTTTACAGAGATGATGGTAAGGGGGTGGATATAGGGGTGGGGGGTGAATTATAACAAAAACCGAAATTCTATCACGTGCAGTCGAGTCTACATTTAAAATTTTGAGACTTTAGCTCAAAAGGTGTAGGAGATATAATTTTATAACTGCATTTCGATAAGGTTTTTGATCGATAAAAAAATAACGGGATGAGTTATCGATTTTTAGTGATAAACTCGATATGCGCGCGCTATATACGAGCATTTTAAAAAAAAGTTGAAGTCTCTAGCTTCTATATCTTCAGAAATCGACGCGTTCATACATACGGACAGACGGACAGACGGACAGACGGACATGGCTAAATCGATTCAGTTTGTCGCCCTGATCAAGAATATATATACTTTGTGGGGTCTGCCACGCCTCCTTCTCCCTGTTACATACTTTTAACAAAACCATTATACCCTGATTTCCCATTTTCAATGGGTTCAGGGTATAAAAAAAATAATAATAGTAATTATAATTAAAATAAAAATAATAATAATATATTCTTTTTTTTTTTTTTAGATACTTTTCAATCGAAGCAACTATCCTTGTTTTCTTTTTAGATATATCCGAGAGTAAGTTAATTTATTAATATTCAACAAAATATGAATTTAAAATAATTCTGCTTTTGGCAGATCCGTTTTCAAATAATAATAATCGATAGCTTTGTTTTCTCTGAGGCTCTTAAATGTGAGTTTTTTAATGTCTTACATTTAAATTAGGAGATTTGATCTACAGATGTCAACAGATTAACTATTAATATGTAGTTTTATTAAATATAATGTAAAGCCAAAGTGTAAGCTTACACTGCTATTCGACCACTGTGTACGTGGAATATTTAAACGTAAAAAGTTTTAAAATTAACTCTAACGAAATTGGTCATTGATTTCTTACCATTGTGCTTGACTGCTGTTGTTATCGTTGCTGCTGTTGGGTGTTGCTGCTGCTGCTGCTGTAGCTGCTGTTGCTGCTGCTGCTGTTTGCGTGACGGATATTGCCTTGTCACTTGCATGTACGAGAAATGTTAAAGCATGGAGCGGGCTGGGCTACCGACCGACTGCCGCCTGCCTCCGTTTTTTCAACTCTTTGCCGCTCAAACCGCTGTCCACTCAATGGGTAAACCGAAAGACCGAGCGAGAAGCGACCACTAACCACAGCGCGCCAATCAACGCACTAAAGTTATCCAACAAAGTCAGCTAAAGCAACAACAGGGAATCTGTTGTTATGCCGCTCGAAAGTTATGCAAAAATTTAATTAATTTTGCAATTTGCCTAGTCAAGAAACATCAGCAGCAGCAGCAGCAGCAGCAACTGCGACAACAACAGCCAGCGACACTTTTCTATCTGCTATCGAAAAATGACGATGATTACTGATTACCATTATTGCCGCTAAGCACGGGCGTAGCCAAATTAAGGCGATTTAGCTGCCGACTATTATAAATACAAATTTAATGAGCATGACATATGCAGCAGCAGCACCAACAGCAGCAGCAGCAGCAGCGACTGGTCTTTAATGCGATTATATGGCAGCGGCACATTTGTCATTTAGTAGGGGTCCATTCGACTGTGTGTGCGTGTTTGCTCGTGTGTGTGTATGTGTGCATGTGTGTGTGTTTGTGTGGCAGCTTAAACAAATCAAGTCAAATTACTGCAATGCTAAAGAAGAATCTGTAGCAGTCAGCCAACTGGCAACTGGCAACTGTCGACCGAGCGACCGAGCGACCGGGCGACCGACCGACGACCGGCGACTCTTGTACCAGTTACAATGAACGGTTGTGCGCATCCGTAAGATACATTTTGCTGCAGCCAGGCAATTGCATGGCCAGCGTGCATAACTTCAACTTTATTTGTTGCTCTGTCTCGCTCGCACAGTGTGGCATGCGGGCCACTGCAGCAGAGTAGCTGCCACAGCAGCAGCAGCAGCAGCAGCCGTTGCTCATTAAGTGCCACTCTACGACAGTTGTCGCTAATGCCGCTGGCATGCCAACCGCACCCCGGACTGTGCCGCCCCATCCCCCTGCGCCTACAGTTGGTGCCAGCGGGGTCGTCGTCACGGGCCAAGCTGGGGTTACACACAGTCAACGTAAATTTGCAAATATTTGCTGAAATCAGACGACGACAAATGCAGCAGCAGTTGCATGTGCAGCAGCCAGCAGCCAGCAGCCAGCAGCCAGCAGCCAGAGGCAGAGCAAGGATTGAGGGGTGACCAGACACTGATGAGGGGTACGCGCTGAGGGGGGTGGCGAGTCCGCATAGGCATGCCTGGAATGGTAGTTAAGTTTATGTTATTGTTGTTGTTGTAGTTTTTTGTCTCGAACCAAGCAGAGCTTTTGGCGCCCGGGTTGCAGCCAGCTAACTGCGGCTAAAACGAGTGTTAGCTGAATGTACTACAGTGAAGAGTCGAGAAGTGGCCAGTAGAGGCGGCAAGAGGATTAGGGACCAGGGGTTAAGGTTTAGTGTGTAACCCACTCTCGGAGCAACAACTACAAATAGATTTAACACTTGAGCGAGAGAGCGAAGGAAGCCTCGACAAGCCGAAGAGATTGCAAGAATGAATTTAAGTAAAGCTTTAGTCCTCCTAGCTGTTCGCTAAATGAACAAACAACAGCAGGATCAACAACTATATGTGTATGTACTTATATATATATATATACATATATATTGTATATGTGTGTACAAATGCGTTAACTCAGCTGCAAATGAGTGGAAATGTTTCGGCTCAACTGAGCATGAATATTAAAAGGGGCTACAAAACTCTGAGAGATTTTTTCGTTCACCTATTTCTTGGCAGTTGGTTAACATAAAGTTGAAGCAGTTGAGCTAAATGAAAATGAAAGGAATTTCCTTTTGCTTGGCTAAAGACTTGAGCTACGTCTCATTGTAAAATAAAATAAGACTTTTGAGTATTTCTTTGAACTTGGAATACTTACAAATTTCAAAATGTTTCATTGCATTAAAACCTGTGTAATCCCTAAATGATTTAGAAATGCGAGAATCAAATTAAATGGACAAAGAATAAAAGAGACTTTCATATATGTTTATATATTACGTCATTAATTATAATTAAACTAAGTCGTATTATACCTCATACATAATCGCTTTCAAAAATTTTCATATACATATATATAATCATATATAATCGCTTTTAATAATTTCCATGTCAAATTCGATGTTATTTATAGATTGTACATAAATAACACATAATTGTCAATTACACAGTTAAATTCGTGGAAATATTGCACACTCCTCTAATTATAATTTCAATTGTTAAAAATACTATTTTGACATTTTAATTTATTTTTGGATTTCTGTTTAAAAACGTCACATAATGAGCAAGTAGCAAAGGTATATACATATTGTAATTGTGTTTGTTCTTCCATTCAATTTGAATAAATTTCTTCAAATCGACGAAATTTGTAAGGGTTAAGATATACCCAGTAATTGAAGCAAACATTATCGGGCGTTATCTTTTCGAATAAATTGTTTAGCTTGATTGACAATCCGTTAAGTCAAATATTGATTTAAAGCCGGAAACACTTGTCAACTCCGTTAGTGTTGCATGCGAGATGATAAATAATAAATAATCTTCGGGCATTTCCTACACTGTGTAGCATTGTAACTTCGGAATCGTTTCGAAACCATAATTAACCGCCTCCGTAGACCCAACTGTAAAGTGTCTTCTGCTGAAGGTTGCGTGTGTGAACCACAGAGAGAAAGAACAAAAGAGCCAAAGAACCGAGGAAAATTCCTTTCTTTAGAAATATTTGTACAATAAGCAAATGGGAACCGTTTAATAAGCACTCATTGTGTCTTACCTGTGCTGACCCACTTGGCGCATGAGTCTGGGTGTGCGTATGAGTCAGAGTGCAAGATATGTGCGCATATAGCCAGCCATAAGTATCGTGTAATTTGTATTTTAAACGCAGCAAACCATAATTTAACATGTGAGCCCGACTCAAACTTCTGAATTCAGCGATTGGCAGGGAGCCACGTAAGGAAGCGAGGCGCTCTCCTTCCCTGTGCGTGCAGTTTATCAAAGGAGCGATGTCTGGGATCGGGGCAATGAAAATGAATTACATGACGGTATGGTAACCTGCAGAGTTCGCGGCAGTTGTTAAAAATTATTATTAAGTATTTGCTGTGGTGCGCTGTCTGAAACAAAGGCCAAGCTTTTAAATATTTAATAAGTACACAAACAGACCCCAAAGGAGAAGCCAGCTGTTGAGCGAGTAGCGGGGCGACAAGGAAGAGTAAGCCATTTATATATATATATATATATATATATATATATATATATATATATATATATATATATATATATATATAGATGATATATATATATATATATATATATATATATATATATATATATATATATATATATATATATATATTATATATATATATATGTATTGGACATGACTGTTGTTGAGTCATGTCAATTGGGCTTTGGGCTGACTGACTGACTGGGCGTCCCGCAGCGACTCGGGAAGTGGAATCAATACCCAGGCTCTGGCTCTGGCTGCCCGCCGTGTATGTACTTGTAAGGATACACATACATTGACATACTCACAGAGATACACACATACTTGTGCGCCCACTAACGGTGACAATAAATGAGTAAAAATGACTTTCAACGAAACGAAAATCGACGCCCCGGCGGACAGAAAATCTGTCATCGACACGCACTCGACTGTGGGCCCATTGTGAAAGCCATGAAATTTGATACCAATGTGCATGGAGGACCATCCAACAGCAACAACAACAACAACAACAGTAATAACAACAGCAGTACAGATACAGCAGAGACAAGTTAAAGTGCCCTAGCGAAGAGTGCTTGACTAGGAGATGCCCAGCACCTGTTTGAAGTGCCTAAAAAGTATGTCGATTTATTAAATTTAAAAGCTCTTCAAAAATGTATACCTATTTGTAGCCATTTAAAAAATATCGTTTGCCCCTGTTCATATAATGAGCATATAATAGTCTTTTAGATCTCCAGATGTCTGATGAAGTAGCTTATATTTTGATATCAGTATATACTATCCTTAATATCCCTATACGATAAACTATCGATAATTCGTAATAGACTCCTATATAACTTGACAATGTCAATTCGCTCGCTTGATATTCAGTTTAGTATGCCCTATTCACCACAATTAAATGTAAATAGGGTGTGAATACTGCGAACAGAAGACAGCAGCACTTCGACGCGACTATCGCAGCCGAAGTCATTTAAAAATTGCGATACTTTAAGCACACATCCTGAGCCCATGAATTGTGTTTTTGTGCGGTCTAAAAGTATTTGTAAAATGCTCTCAACTTTTACAATATTGTTGAAATATTAAAGTTACCCGGAGCTGTCACATCGATCGATATATAAGTTCTGCAAACGTTGCACTTGCCGCAATGGCGGTTTCATCGGTATTTATTTTTGAAGTGGGTTTCGGGGAAGTGTGGGGAGTTATGGAGGCGCCATAAAATTAATATGAGCGGGCGACATTTTTATTATTTGTTTTCGAACATAGCGAATGGGCAAATGTGTTTTATTATTAGGCCACAATGCTTAATAGCCAACATTTATTAGCCATCAAGTTGGCCAATGCAAAAACTTTGTCACTTATTAAACATGTTTTTCGCGAGGCGAAATAATAGACTAGTTGAAAAAGCATGGCAAGAGAAAGGAGGACGGCGAGTGCTTCCTTAATATAAATTGATATTGATGGGAAAATCAAAGATGGCTTTTAGTGGGACCTTTTACAGTGAATTGGCAAATTTAATAGCGCAACATTTCAAGGCTCTCAAGCTTTGTTCTATAGTCTATAAAACATAAACAAAACGAACAATAACATCCATAGAATACTCTAACAAAAGTTACAAAGTCAATAACAGTATGAAATACATACTTGACACAAAAGAATAATAAAGAATAAACTTTATTCAGAGTAAAAATAATATACGCAGAAATTGGAATGAGTTTGTGCGTGGTCTTCAGATTTATGCCACTCGACTTTATGGTAAAGCGATTATATCTGTTGCTGCTCCAAATTTACTGAATACAAAAATATTAGCATTGAAAACCTTTTTTTTTTTTTTTTTTTGAATCTTGAGTTTTATTAATAAACCGAAGCTTAAAAAAAATATTATTTTCATATTTATCCTTCCCAAATTAGTTTTAAAGTTTAATTAAATATATAAAATTATTAAATGAGAGGTCTTTAGATATATCGCAGTGCATTACACACTAGTGTCTCATGGTTTCTTATTGTAGGTATTCCCTTTTCTCTGGCTTCTTGAGATTTGTCACTCTTGAGCAAAGAAATACAATATATATAATTCTTACTATGAATTTAATCACATTTCTCATTCAGTATTTTCTAATTTCCTTCATTCTATTATTCCAATTCTCTCTTATCTCTTATCTGTGATTTTTTCTACTTCTGCCTCTAACTGCACTTTCTCAATCTCTCAACAGTTCTTCTCACATTTTCACTCTCTCTCACTCTCACTCAGTCTCTCTCTCTCTCTCTCTCTCGCTCTCTCTCTCTCTCTCTCTCTCTCTCTCTCTCTCTCTCTCTCTCTCTCTCTCTCTCTCTCTCTCTGTCCCACTCTATCACACACTCATTCTCTCTCCTTATGCTAGGGCTAACTTTGAGAATTGCGAAATGGATGGAATGGAATATTGTACACTATAGCCGCTTTCCATAAATTTATGACACCAAGTACCATTTAATGCTGGCCTCGTGTGCCTCTGACTTCTTGTACCTCTGTAGCGACTCTCGTGTTTGGAAAATTTACTACCTGCACAAGTCCTAATCCCTGTGACGCATGCAGCAGTGAGTTGCGCTGAGACGGCCTGGCTGGCGTATGTAGTTAGAATCTCAGTTGTTGCTCTCGTTGCTGTTATTGTTGTTGTCGTTCTATGTAGCTGAATTCCCTGTAGCGGGATGAAAAACAATGCTCGGGCATTCAGCCGAAACTACCTGACCCCGTAAACCCCGACGAAAACAAAGCGGCCCTCAACAGCAATGCATTTCACCTGGTGCTGCGCCACGGATGGGATTGGGACTGGGCTTGAACATGGAACGGGGCGCTGCTGTGAGGGCTAGTCCAAGTTGAATATTTTTTCTCTTCTCTGTCGGTTTTATGCATTTGTGAAATAGCACGAAACATTTTATAACCTAACATGGAAATTCGGGTTTATGTTTGGTTTATTTTTTCTGCCTCATAATAAGTCGGGGGCCCCAGCTGATGTTGGTGCTATAACCCCACATACAAAGAAACAACAAATGCGCAGCGGAGAGAGGGGGAGGAAGAAAAAAACTTAAGTAATTTTAAGCTTTTTTTGGATGAACCCACACAAATACAAATCCAAATACAAATACATAAAGAAACACAAACAAAAGATAAGCACAGCAACGGCACTTGAGGCGCCATTGTCATAATAAATCCAAATCAAGTCTAAATCAAATAGAGCAGCATAATCTGCCATAATACTCCAACGCAGCTCCCCCTATCCAGCCTCTGCCCCCGCGGCTCTGCTCCACTGTAGCGCCCAATTTTGAGGTGCGAGCGACACTTGATCGCCCATCGTCAGCGTCACTTGTGTTGATCAAGAAACGAAAACTGAATATGAAATTATAAATGAAAATGAAAATGAATGTGTGGCTGTTGGCATAAATTGAATTTGATTGTTCAAGTAGTCAGTCAACTTGTCTCGCTCACTGTCTGTAGCAGTTGCTGCTGCCGCTGCTCTATCTAATGTAAATCGGAATGAAATGCACAGTGTAACGAGTCTTATAATAAATTTATAGAGACTTTTCATATTTTCATCTTGACAACGGTATTGAGGGAAGTTAATCTTAATTTAAATTTAAAATTTGTGATTAAAGCCCTTAAAAATATTATTAATTGTTTTATTATCATTTTTTTTTATTGAATGTTAACAAATACAAATTGATAAAATACAAAGCAAATTAAGTTAACATACCGGACTGAGTACATTTTTATGATTTATTGCTAATTATAAATAGGGCCAAGTCTGCTATCTTAATCTTTGACTCTTAACTAACTTTTGTAAATTTGAATTGTAAATTGTATTCTGAAGAGCAAAGTGAATATTGTTTACCCCTTATCCCCTGAATTCCTCAAACAATTTTATACTCAACTTGCCCCACTGTGAGATGACTTGTATTCAAATTCAGTTCTCAAAAACAGCTGCTTCACTTCATTACCATAAGGTTTGCATCCGAAGGGCAGACCTTGGGTCGTATAGTATTATATCTGGCACATAAAGCACTCGTATCCTCAATTCCTATTCTCTCTCTCTTCTCTCGATCGCCCTCGCTATCGCCCCTCCAGCCCCGCATGCAATTTGATGTGTTATTATGCTTTTTGTTGCTTATCAAAATTGAAAATTCAAATTCAACTAGCGGCAGCACATTGTTTACATCGCCCCCACCTAAAGGCAGAGAGACAACACACAAACACTTGAAGAGCTGCAAAAGTGACACTTCTAAGAGATTAAAGTGACATGTAGTGTCTGGAGCTGGAGCTGGAGCTGGAGCTGGAGCTGGACCTGGGCCTGGACCTGGATTCAGCATTGCCAGAGCCGTAGAAAGTTGAGCGACATGAAATGGAATTATTTGTTGTTGCTGTTGTTGTTGTTGTTGTTGTTGTTGTTGTTGTGCAGCACCCAGTTGCCGTGCGAGCGTATGGGTGTGTGTAAGCGCGTGTGTAAGTGTGTGTATGCTATGCATAGATTAATAAATTATAAGCCTGGTTGGCTTTGTCGAGACCTTTGCGCTTGCTTTCTTTTCACCCAGCATCTCCTGGGGGACGCTCATTGCTCTCTAACGCAACTCTGACTGGCTCCGGCTGCGGCTCCGGCTCCAGCTCCAGCTCCAGCTGTATGAATGTATGAATGTGGAGCAATTAATGTACGTGTTTTGTCATTTCATGCCACGACACTGTCTAGGGATTGTACAGACATACACACATACATCTGTATATATTTATATACTTGTGTGAATGTATGTAGTATGTTATGCACATAATTAAGCCGGTGTATCCGTTAAAGTATGCGACACTTCCGGCTCTGAAGATGGGCTTACAAATAATAATAATGAAATGAAGAGAGAGAAAAACCCTGAGACTTTCAGTCTCAGTCAGTCACTTACTCATTCAGTCTCCATCTGTGGCATTGCCTTAATACAATTCATTGAGCGCTGACCACGCTTCATGCTCGTAACGTCCATATAACGCAGTACACTGAAAAGGGGTTATTTTCCCTTCCTTTCCATTCCTATTATGCAGCATCTGTAATGCTAACTGGCAATGCTCTCGCAGGAGTTGCGGGGGAGCACGCACACACAGTGTGTCACATTGTGGATGCTGATGGAAGAGGCGGCGGAAATGCCAGAGCACGAGTGAAAAAATGCAGCTGGACATTGTACGTGGTCCAGATGAATAGATATAATGTTACATGGAAAAGGAAGGCCTTTAATTAGTCCTAAGTCTTGGCATACTTGGCAGCAGTTCCAGCTGAATGGCATTGCTAGCCATCAGATCAAGCTACTCAACAGACCGTTTAGTGAACTCAATGCGAACGGAGAAATGGTTTAGACAGATATAAAAAAGAAAGTTTCTACTGCTAGCCTAGCTGAAATATAATTAATATTTAATAACTATTATATTTTCTTTTATATATATTATTATTATTTTAATTAATTTTAAAGATTAAACTGCTCATTCTCAGTTTATTGTTTCTGCTGAGATGCATTTTCAAATTGAATACCCATTAATGCAATGAATGCAATTGAGGGACATGAATGAGCTGCTGTTTTGTTTCATGATGTTAAGTGGTTTTTGCTTTTCGAGTTGAATGAGTTGAAGCTATGGCTCTCCAAATACATTTCCTTGTCTAAATACACACTGATTCAGTTTTGTGGAAACTTTCTTGTGATTTCCTGAACTTACCAATCCGTTGGCTGCTTCTGACTTTGTTTTATCTTGTTTGTCTTGTCAATATTTAAGTGAATTTTGTTGGCTTTGTTTATTATTTGTTTGAGTGCTAATAAATCTAGTTATGATTGATACTCCCTATACAAGAGAATGCAACGGACTCTTTGGCTCTTTGGGTATTTTATTTGGGCTTGCCTGTGGCCGGCGGACTACTGCTCTTCTCGTAATACTCTTGATGAAGCTACAACTCGTGCAGTTTTTCATTTTGCTGACTACAGCTTAATCCCTTTGACTGGGTGTTTATAAAATATATCAACACATTCATAAAGTTCACCCGGAGCCCCGACTCTGATGCAGCTTATCTGGACAGCTGAGCCAGACAAGCTGAGAGGCGCACAACACGAATTTGACACATGTCATAAGCAATGGTAAATACACACACACACACACACACATACATATTTATTCTCCTGGATGGAGGGGCCCAACTTGTATAAGCCACACAAAAACAAATCACTTGGGGGCAGCACACGACAAGTATAGTCCCTGCGCCTCCTGCTCCCGTAGCCCCTTGTACCCCTTGGCCCCGGCCCCGGCCCCCGCTAGATGAAGGCGTGCAACTTGGCATTATTTGAATTAAGTGCATACTTAAGCGTAATTTATTGGAAAATCCACAAGAGCCCGTGGCCCGAGGGGCAGCCATTTCGCCAAACAACAGATTGTGGGCACAACTATAGAGATGTAAAGAGCGCCAGTGGCTCCACATAAATCTATTGTTTCAAGGCAATTCCTACTTGCTGATGCTCATTAATCTAGAGGCCCAACCCGTCTCCTGGCACTCCAGCCAGGCCTCTCTCTAGCAGCACTATTTGAATAGTGCGCTTCACTGTTTGCCCAAATGTCACTCGCTTTTTCACGCGTTATCTTAATAAACCCGGACAGCCAGTGTGGGACCTGGGTGGGATTGTGGTGCTGATTGTGGTTCCCGCCTGACCGCCCGCCCGCCTGTCCGCCTGGCAGCCTGCCCCCTGCCACTGCTGTCGTCTTTTCATTAGACTTGTATACAAGTCCCCGGACAGTGGCATCTGCTTTCTGGCCTTTTGGTTCATGGTACGAGTAACGAGTTATTGGCATGCATTGAATTTTGCTGTTGAAATTTTTGTGTGTGTGCCGAAGCCAAAGAGTAGACAATCATTGGCATGTATAGAATTTCACTGATTTATGTTTCATATGAAGCTCAAGAGAGCAAAATGCTGCCTCCATGCCTACCAACCACCCACACCCTGCACACACCCCCACCCACAATCTTACCCGGCCAAAAGACTGAAACTGAATCTGAGTTTTGAGACTGAGGCCCGTCTCCGGTTGGTGACAATGCAGTGATTACATCTTTTGAACATTTTACCCCACACTTCCGTTCTCTCTCCATAATCATCATCATCAGCGTTGTCAACGTCATCATCGTTATAGGAAGAAAGGCATGCCTTTGCAGCAAAAATATTTTTGTGCTAGAGAAATGATAAATTTTTGATTAAAGGCTCTTCGAATGGATGGATGGATGGATGGATGGTGGGCGGTTGGCTGCCTGCTTGTGTTTGGCATGCCTTTGATAGGCAGTTCCATGCGAATATCCAACAACATGCTCCAGCACACAAGCAGGAGGTGCTCCTTAAGTTGTGCTCAACTCTCAGATACCCTTTGATTGAGTCGAAGCTTAGAGCTCAACTTGACGATGCAAAATCCAATTAATCTTATTCACAGTACTTTTGCTATGTACTCTATATACATATTATATTTGCATAGAATCACTGAACTATTTTGTTGATTCGCAATTTATTCGCAACGTTGATATTTAAGAGCCTGTGCAGAGATCTCAATTATTTGAATGCCTCTTAAGTCAATCAAGTCTCCCGCATATTATCGTCTGGCAGAGAGCACATAAATACTTTCCCAAGCTTGTTAAATTACATTTGCCAAGCAGTGTTCATTGAGTTTCGTTGATTGCCTGTTAAGAATATTTGACAGGTGGCTCCCCTCAGCCTCTCCATTCCTCCCATGCTCCCAGTGATTACTCGAGCTAGAGCTATGTACGTCTCGTTATCATTCATATTCTCAATCAAATTTGAAGTCAATCGCTGCTGTCAGCTATCCGAATGTTAATTTAAACAATTAATTCCAATATATGGTATCGAGCATGCACGGCTGAGAGATAGAGAGCGCGAATGAGACAGAGACAGAGAGCTAAAGAGTGGGGCAGAGTGTATATTTAACATGTCAATTTGCAAATTAAATACATAACATGACAGACAAACAGGAGACAGCGGGAAGTGTGCCACACTCGGAGGCATGTCACACAGATGGGATTGGAGCTGGAGAAGGAGAGGGAGATAGAGATGAAGGCAGATTGGCAGAGGGAGAGGGAGAGGGAGGCAAGACCACACAGTGCACAAGTGCACTAAATATAGATCTGATTTGGGCAGTGGTAGAGCGTAGAGTTTGTGACTGATTTCGAGTGGAAGAGCTCACGAACTAACAGATTGAGGGCCATTACTTAGAAGAAGACGACGACGACAAACACAATTTCTAGGCACAGATTTAATTGAGCCAAAGTGCTCACTTAAGGTCTTAAATCTAATTTTTTGTTGTACAGCCAGCTTCAAATGGGGGCAAAATAGTTCAGGTTAGTTCAAGATTGTGCGTAGGCCTTTAAGACTCCATGGAAGAATGTGAATCTAATTAACAAATGAATTACTTAAGTGAATGACTGCGGAATTGCCTAATCAGCATACATTCCAATTCTGAGTAATTTCGCTGGGGCATAGTTGGAAAGTTATCAAAACACATGTTCTCTTTTATTATGCAGACCGCCAGTTGAGTCATTAGTTGTTTTGTTTTCCTCCTCTGTGCCCTCTCCGTGGTAGCTACAGGTTCTTCGGGTATTCAGGGAAACATATGTTGCCAGTGCAAGATTCTATAATAATAGTTCTAGGACTATGGTGATTAGTCTTCTTGCTTTTGGAGCTGTCAGCTACTGCTACTGACAGGTGGTTCGATAAGAACAGAATAGAGGAAAAACTAACCCTCAACAATGGTCGGCAGACTAAAGACCAAATGGTAAATATGAAAGAGGACCTTAAAAGTCGTGGCTCATGTCTGAAATATGTAAGTTTTCAGTCGAAAGTGAAATTAAAAAGGGAAAAGCCTAAAATATAAAAGTGGAATAAAAACATATAAAAGAAATGTTTTTGAAATGCATATACTACAATTATATACATATATAGTATTTGATCATATTCATTAATAAAGAAGGTTATTTGAAGAATAACAGAATGTGGATAAATGCTAATAAATATTTGTATATAAGATTGAGAAGATCTTTATTAACGTTTATTAAATTACTACTATTTTCAAGTCTTACTCTGAATTGATTGATTTATGTTAAACCTTTGATATTAGACAAACAACTTTAAGATCTGTACTAAGTAAAAACATCAATAGTTAATACGCTATTTTGTAAACTTTATTCTTTACCGCAACAGACAAATGTTAAGAACTTTAAGTACAGCCCATCAAATAGCAACTGTCACATTAGCTTCAGTTTTATTTTATTTTTTATTTAAGTGATATAAAGTGTGGCATTCGAGGTATATGTATGTATGTGTATATTTTATACACATATACATATACATACATATGTATATAGATATATATATTTGTCTGTCTGTGTGAGTCCGTGTATTTATATCGCAGTCCGTAACAATTTCCTGACATTGCATTGACATAGACACGCTTGCCGAATTTATAGATGATTTTTCATGATTTTTCCTGACATTCAGCTCGATGTTCTCGCTCTCGCTCTCATTGTCTCTCTCTCTCTCTCTGTTTCTATTTCGTTGCAGATGCGCGCAGCAGGTCACAGCCGAACGGACCTCATGATGAAGTTGCCGACGAGGCGTCTCTGAACTGCTGACAGCCAAGTGCCAGCGCCAGTGCGTGCGTATCTCAAAGCAACCAACAACAACTCTAAGTCGCAGCGCATTTCCGGCTGGACGCACCGCACCGCGCCGCACCTACCTAACTAAGTGGACGGCTCCGGCTACCTACGCATTCGCTCGTCGCTCGTTAGTCGTCACTCGTCACTCTCGACTCGTCACTCGCCGCTGCCATTGGCATTGCTGCCATTGCCGGTGCAACTGGGCAGCTGCTATCAGTACTGCCGAAGCGCGCGGTCGCGACGGGCTGCAAAAAATCGAAATAAATAAAATAAAGTGAGCGCCGGGAGCGCGCAGTGGAACAATAACAATATCAATAATAACGAAATCGTCAAACGAATATCGAATAACGAAATGCATCAAACCAATGCTCCGTCGTGAGCAATCAAATACATACGCACACATAAATGCATATATATGTATAAATATATATAGATAAATACGTGAAAAGCAGGGAAGCACGGTAAACGGTCGCCGACAATCCTTTTGCCTTGCGCAAATATTTGTGGAAACGTGATTGCTGTTGACAAAGTGGCGTCCGCACACGCACTCGATACTTTCAATTAGGCACGTTGCTTATAAATGTGCCACAATGGCGCCGCCGTCCAGGACGACGACACCGTCAACGCTGCAACCACCGACGCGTTGTAAAGCCACAGCGAGAGCTAAGGCTCTAATCCCGCCCCTGCCCATGTCCCAGTCCCTGCCTCTGCCCCTGCCCCTGCCCCTGGCCCTTCCCCTGCTACTGCTGCTGATACTAGCTGCTGTCACGGTCCGTGCTGAGCCGTATTCGAGCGTTTTCGGCAGCTCAGCCATCGCCAGCGGCGGATTGGGCTCCGTGGGCATTCACATACCCGGCGGCGGAGTGGGCGTCATCACGGAGGCGCGCTGCCCGCGGGTGTGCTCCTGCAGCGGTTTAACCGTCGACTGTTCGCATCGTGGATTAACGCAGGTGCCGCGAAAAATATCAGCGGATGTGGAAAGACTGTGAGTATTGAAACATATATATTTTTAAATACACATACACATATACTTACAACACGTATATGGCCAATCAAAATACAATCAAATCAACAACAACAATCACAACAAAAGCAACAGGATGAAGCCTTGTGAAGCTTTAATGCTCTCACTTGATATAAAATACCTATAAATGTCGATTATATACTTACTTTGCGGATCCATAAAAATACCATTAACCGTTGCAATCAAACTATCGCCGGACTATGTAGGGGTTAACACTTGATATACATAAATGTATATCAAATGTATATACATAAATGTATATATATAAATGATATACACATATGTATATGTACTTATATCTAGCATTCATTAAATATGTGAGCAAATTTTTCAGAATTCAAGGGAATGAAAAAGTATTCTCCCAAAAAAGACCGGAATATCTTAACAAGCCTGATAAGGGTTTTCTGGCTTCAGGCTGGGAACAATGTAATCGAATGTTTGGCTTCCGAAACTTGTTTGTAAATACATATATAAATGCGAAAAAATTGTGTATAGATAATATATTTTTCATGTTGGTAAATAATGCTTGTTTACTATCATCTAACATGGTCAAAATCAATAGTCACGTCTGTCTTATCCGTCTGTCTATTTATGATATGCCTGTCAACTCAAACGTGATTCGGTCTTTATTATACTTGTTGGTCTCTACAAAAACAAAGAAACTTTAAAAAAGTTTTTATAAAATTTTGAACAAAGGCATTTAAATAAATTTATAAATTTCAAATTTTTGCTTTAACGACAAAGCCTGCGTATTTTGGAAGTCTTTAAACATGATAATAATCTATGGAGCGGAAAGCATTCCTAAATGTTGATAAAAACTAGTCAAGCTTAATTAGAAACTATTGTAACAGAGCAATTTTTTTTACTATGCGAAACTGCTCAAACTGCTTAACAAAGAATCTATTGAAGTATTTGAAAAATCATGGGAAATCAATATTTGCGTAAAAGCTCAAATATATTTTTAAGACGCAAATGTGTGGGAACTTGATAAGTATCAACTAGAGCACTCATAAAATTAGCAAATAAAACTCGTTAAGAGCTTCAGTTTGATTTTGAAGGGTGAAACAGTTAGTAAAGAAATATATAAATTTACTTTTCAGAGTTAACAGTTGGTCAAGTAAATAAACTATGTGCATATACATATATCTGGTTAGATAAATATTCTAACGGGTCGTATAAATATATTTATGTTGTTTTTTTTTTAACTATTCAGACAGATAGGAGGGAAGAAAACTGTATTTCATATTTATATAACACTGTTTTATGCGGATAGATGGGTTGGGCCAGATATGATAATGCAGCACACACAGATAGTAACTTCACACACACATATATATATACATAGATACATATATAGGTATTTGTCTCTTATCTGTGTATCTATGTGCATTGCGAACTGCATGAGCTAGTTTTAGCCTTGACAATGATCTATATGGCAGCATTCAATATGTTATATAATATATATATATATATATATACGTATATATGTATATATGTATATTTACATAACACCAGGCGAAGACAGCTGAGCAGTTCTGGTGTATGTGCGTTTAAAAATAAAAATCAGCATAGACAAGCGACAACAACGAAAGCAAATAAAGCCGTGACCATTTCGTGTCGATAAGAGCGAAGCAAATGGACAAATGGACAACTGGATGAATGAATGGTTGGAATGGTTGAAGGCAGCGGCAAATCTGTCGTCTTGTGCTGTGTCTGCGGCGTCGTACATTAAATTGCCATTAAGTTTATTAATTGTCGCCGAAGGAGGCAGCATAAGCGCATCAGGCGGCGCAGTCAGCGCAGTCATCGCAGTCAGCGCAGCAACTGGCGGCCACTTTGGCAATTGTTGCATGCAACTGGTAAAGTGGCAAATGCATTAAGCCGACGTCTGCGTACGCGGACGCCACATAAATTAACGCGCCGGCAATTAGCAAGTGTATGCAAAATACCACAGAGCAGCGCCCCAGCGCCGAGCAGTGCCGGCCCATGCCATGCCATGCCATGCCACGCCCTCTGCCGAGCCACCTCTATTGAGCCCCAGCAGACCTGTAGACTGCTGCGCAGCGACCTCAAAAGCTGCAGTTGGCGCTGCAACAATTGTTGTTGTTGTTGTTGTTGTTGTTGTTGCGTTTCTCTACATAAATTAATAACAGATATCAACGTCGAGCAACAACAACATAGCCCAGTTATAAGCAGTCAAATAGCGCTCAGGGACACATTTGTTTTATGCAAAAAGCAAAAACGACCAGAACAAAAAAAAAAACAATATGTGGAAAAAAAGAGGAAAAATGAAAAAGCAAAAACAGAAACAGAAAACATATCAACATGCACGGCATATTTGCATTTTGAAGTACCAGGCGCCTGTCCGGCACAGGGTGTTTCAAGCCACGGAAAACTTATTACGGAAAATGTTGACTGGCTGTCTTATGTTATGAAAATTGTAAATTGATAAACCACGAAAGAACTTAGGTAGATATAAACATATTTATGTTCACAGAAAAGGTACGAGATTCGTGCAGTCAGTGAGGAGAGCGTTGTGGAAATATGAGTACTACTTGGATGAAAATTAATTGAAAACTGAAACATGAGCTGCACCAATGCGAGAGGGGAGATACTTAAAAATATGATTGACAGTTTTATTTAAAATCCATGAAGTGAAAATGCTGAGAGCTCAAGCAATTTAATGAATATTTATAGCTCCGAGGAGACACAAAGATGGAGATTTTTATTGTAATGGAAGAAAATATGTTCGCATAAGCGGCTCTTACGGAATAATTAAATTTTGCTTGTTTGTTTGTGGCAAAACAATGTTGATTAATGCGCAATTATTTCTATCCACCCAAGCAGCCAAGCTCCTAAATAAATTATTCCGATTATTCAAATCATTTTTCAATTATTATTAAAAATACATCTATACATACATATATTTGTGAATATATATTTATATATATCCGCAATTGTTAGATGATTACAAGTCTATGTTAAAGAGCAGCAGAGGCTGTAACAAGTTCTCAAATCCGATAGCTATAATTTATGTTGAGCTTTGACATACTTTATTCAGGGCTTCGCACATTTCTGCATGTTAATTCATTGGTTTTAATTTAATTATGGTGGAGCTACTAAAGCCACACCGAAGTAACGGAAACACAGTAACCCTTTTACTATACACTAATGAAAGTGTAATAAAAGCTGTCGAGAGGCTTTGCCGGTCTAGGAGCTAGTCAGCTGGACTTAATTAAAGGATTCTTTGTGACATTTTAATTGATGGCACGTTAATGACTGAATACATACATAAAAATAAAAAGAACTGTTTATATTAGCTATGATAATCATCAGCAGAGTTGGGTCACCCTAATGCTAGCGTAGATTCTACATGGGGCTCCTACACACACACATATATATATAGACACTCATTGGGAGAGGCGCATGTCTCTGAGCGTGTGTGTGTGCTGTGCACATCAAATATTGAACATGCCCACAACTATTGGCAGGCAAAGCAGACTGGAATAGCAACAACAATGCCTAATGCAAAACTGGGGCTGGGGCTGGGGCTGCGGCCAGAGCAATGTGGAGTCAGACGCAGGCCAAGCCGATTCTTGCCATTTAATTACACAGCAGAGCGACAGGCATAGTTACAGCGGAAAGAGATGGAAGATGAGAGGGAGCTAGCATTAGAATGGTAACCAACGGCCTGGCTGTCTGTCAGTCAGCCTTGCAGCCAGCTAGGCAGCCAACGAAGCAGTCTGCCACCCACACGATTTCAACAATCAACACGAAAACAGTTTTGCATACAACTTTGGCCGGTAACCTCACACAACCCTGGCGAACTCAGACCCCAATTTGAGCTCGAAAGCCCTTTCACACCTCTAGTATAAATGCCAGAGAAAAAAAAAATCAAATTAAAGTAAATTCAGAAAAGGTGAGCCTAATTTATAGCTGCCAAAATCTTCAAAGACAACCAAAATGAAAAAATAAAAATAAATAAATAAAACAAGAATGAAAAAATGAAAGGAACAACTCGAGCTGAATTCTAATTGGGGCCCTAAAACCTGCAAAGCTTTTACTTGGCCAATTTGTGAATGCTCCAAAAGATTTAATGAACTTAAATGCCAAATGCTATATGCTAAGTGTTTAATTATAACACAGCGCTCCAAGGGAAAGAAAACGTTGAGCTCGCACAGAACCACGATGCCAAAGACTTGGAAACTAAAAAAAAACTTGCGATTATTATAATTATTTTTAAAAATATTTTGAAAAATGTCTAGCAATTAGAAAAGACTTAAACTTTTGTTTATTTCTTTTTTTTTTTTTTTTTTTGTATTTCCAGTTGTATTTATTTTTGTCTTTTGTTTCAACTCTCAGGCATATCTCTATAGGTCGCCGTAATCAGTTGAATCTAAGCAAGAGATGCCCACATCTTGCCAAGATATTAAGCTCATTAAAAACTCTGCTGGTGTGCGTGAGTGTGTTGTGTCGTGTGTAGTAGCTTGGACCTGGTCATAATGCTACACTGAGATTGAACTGAAGATGTTTCTGAAGGTGCAAAATGAAGTGACTATAGGTGGCACAGCTATTCTAATTAAAGTAAAGCGAAAAAGGTACAGAGTGAAACAGAGAGATAACACACTCCGTGAAGTTTGAGAGGAATTCCTCTGTACCTTTGAATATAATTATATTCATTAATATGTTATCGATAAATATCGATTGATACATAGGGAGTAGTTATTGTCGATGATATATTTATATACATATATCAATTGAAAGCAATGGAAAATGGATGGAAAGTGTTTTAGCAACATCAACTTAAATTTGTTCTCAATAAGCGACCTCGGTCCTATGTATTTCTCTCAGTGTACGCGCTCATCGACCACTTGATGCGAGTTTCATTAAGGCTTAAGCTGAAAAATATTTCTCGTTTGTAGCTATGGCTGTGGCTGTAGCTGGCTCTGGGCCCAGACTGAAGGTCTTACTACCTGTTGTGGCTCAGCTCTGGCTGCCAACCTTACTCAAAAAGCAGCTGAGCTGAACTGAGGCACCGGGCACAACGAGTGGTTGTTGTTGTTGCTGGCTGCGCATGCGCACACGGTCCGTGGCTCTTTTCAGGTATTTTGTATCTCTTAGGTTGCATTTCATTGTTATGACATCTACAGGTAACAAATTTTCTGTATCTCAGTCAGTTTGTCTGTCTGTGCCATCGTAAAACTAAAAACAAGTTTTCTTCCTGCGCATGTTAAATGATTAAATATCATATTTTTGTTATCAGACAAAAGGCTGAGTTTTCAACAGCCTAGCCACGACCCCAGCCACAGCCACAGCATCCCCCTTTCGGTGGTCCCCTTCCCTCTGTCTCTCCTTGCTCTGAGTGCATCTGCATCTTCTCCAGCTGCTTGAATTCATATCTCAGATTGCTGTTGCCTCTGTTGTTGTTGTTGCTGTTGCTGTTGTTGTTGTTGTTCATGTGCCTTGTCTTACAAGCAATTAAAAATTATTATCGGCGCGCACATGGTTCAGCATTTGTCCAGCTGATTCCGATTAGCGAGCTACTTGGATTGCAACATAATTAAAGACGAGCCCGAATCGAAAGTTAAGATCTCGTAATTGTGTTTTCTCTTTCCTTTTCTTTTTATTTTCCAGCGACTTGCAGGGCAACAACTTAACCGTGATATATGAGACGGATTTCCAGCGCTTGACCAAACTGCGAATGCTGTAAGTATAAGTATAAGTATATCGTATATCGTGTTTAAATACTTCATTTAAGAAGTTTTTAGTTTAGTGCCGAATCGCGCTATGAGATAATCGTTATTAAGTCCGATAATAGTTGGTCAAAAAATATATTTCTTAATCAGTTCCTCAATTATTTTAAGCAAGTTTTTTATATTTAGAAAATGAACAAGTTCTATTACATATCTGTTAAGCCTCTTAGAACACGTATTGAATTTTCGGTCAATGTTTTTGTTGGCAAAGTCTGTCTTAAATTGATCATTACGAAATGCAAAATGCTGCATGCAAAGTGACACCAAATGTCGTGATATCAGCTGTAAATTGAAATTGAAAGTATGCACGAAACTGGTCTCACAACATACATATGTATTTACTGTACTCTACGGTTGATGTCAAGAATTTATTTGCATTTTGCAATTGGCAAAGTGTTGGCTAGGCAAAATAAAAATTGTTTCCAATAAAAAATATACTTATAATAATTGCCAGAATCTCATTTAATATTTGATTAGCTCAGGAAACCAAAAATTCCAAGATTAAATTTAAAGTAAACAACGCCATTGACGAAGGCTCTGTAGGAAAACTTGTGATTTTAATAGTTTACTATGAATAGCTCTTTAATTTAAAGGTAGTCCATGAAGATCTGAAGCATGGTAATCTTTTAACTCGGTTTAATTTGATCTGAAGTGTTTTATAAACAGATAAAACATTATTTTGAATTGTTAATGGTTGAATGAAACGAAATTCGTTATATCTAATATGTTTAATTAATTCATTTCACAGACAACTGACGGACAATCAAATCCATACCATAGAGAAGAATGCACTGCAAGATTTGGTTTCCCTGGAGCGACTGTAAGTAGTGAACTGCATCGATGCGAAAGTTGGGATAGCAGACAGATCGAATGACTTGCCGATTCGATGCTAGTGCATGATACTCTTACGACTAATTCACTTCTTGAACTAACCAAAAATTTGCCGCTCTTTATAGACCTAGATGCACATAGCGCATAGCTATATCAAAAATTAATAAATTCATAATATTATACTTATCTCGTTCGAAATTCGATTTTTGTTGAGTTTTGAGTTTAACTTTTTGTATCTTTTTCTCGTTTCGTTTTATGCATATCTCTCTACTTTCGTTGCGTTTCGTTTTGCGTATCTAATATGCTCGTACACCAAACCAAAAAACACAAAAACCAAAAATATACCAAACACTTCACTCTATAAATCAGACGCCTAAACAACAATCGACTTAAGGCAATACCTGAAAACTTTGTGACAAGTTCAGCGAGTCTTTTGCGATTGTAAGTAATCAACGTAGATCTGTAGCAACTACATTTATATATAGCCTGCCTACATTTACTGTGTAGCAGTAGCCCCTTAGATTTCAAACATTTACTGACTTTCAAATCCTTCCTCTTCCCGCCTTGCCCGCCTGCTCACCTGACTCCTGCCTGCCTGCCTGCCGTCCTGCCTGCTAACCTCGACTCGCCTCGACAGGGACATCTCGCACAATGTCATCACAACGGTCGGCCGGAGGGTCTTTAAGGGCGCCCAGTCGCTGCGGAGCCTACAGCTAGACAACAATCAAATCACATGTATGGATGAGCATGCCTTCAAGGGATTGTTGGAGCTGGAAATTCTGTGAGTACTCTGAGCCACTGCAATTAGGGATGGGCAAACACAATGCAGCGCTCTGCTTATTTAGCTAGGTTAATCACATGGTCTAGGGTACTGACCATGTACCTCGTACTGTATTGTAGCTCGTTGGTATACAAGATTGTTAATGCAATTATAGATAAATAGTGCTGGAAAATTACGAAGGATTCGAGTAGCACAAACAATTTGAGTGTCGATAGTAGTGAAAGATAAATCAATAGGTAAATAAGAAATATATTGAGCTATCGATGCTATGCAGAGAATAGATTTGCAATCCTAAATAATAGTGCAGTATGGAGTAATGTGAATCATGATTTATGTATGATAGTGGTTAGCCAGTGCTGTAAAACGACAATCACTGAATAATGAATAAATAAATGAATTATGTGCTCTAACAGTAAAAGAAAAGCCTTAGCACACACGCGATTGTGTTGTTGCCCATCCCTAAGTGTGGCTTAGCAAAAGAGCCAACCAAAGATGCATTCACTTGATAATGCAATAATGCAACTTATTTTCCCCCAAGACCCACCTCTTAACCTAGCTCTGGCTCTCTCTCGCTTACTCTCGCTTCTGCCTTCTCTTTTGTACCCGCACAGCACACTGAATAACAATAACTTGACCGCCCTGCCGCACAATGCCTTCGGGGGATTGGGAAAATTGCGGGCGCTGCGCCTCTCGGATAACCCGTTCGCCTGCGATTGCCATTTATCCTGGCTGTCGCGCTACCTACGCAGCGCGCCGCGGCTCGCCCCCTACACGCGCTGCCAATCGCCGTCGCAACTGAAGGGCCAAAACGTGGCGGACCTGCACGATCAGGAGTTCAAATGCTCAGGTATGGACCACATGACATCGCTGCGGGGCTGAGGCCCTCCAAAAATGGACAAATGTCGTGGGGCCTCAGAGAGCGATGCCAAATTAATTAGTTTTATATGCCAGCATTGACTGGAACAAAGCATTGTAAATCATAAGCAGTCATATGGGCACGCCCCACTGTGCCGCCCACTCAAGCCAACAACAGCAGCAACAGCAGCAGCAGCAACAGCAGGAGGAAGGGGCATAACAGAAGGGACTAAAGGGGGGATGCAGCAGGGGTAGGGGTTGAGGCGAGGGTCGGCACCATCATCATCGTGTGTTTGCCAAAACGTTTAACGCCGTCATCGCTTGCTTGATTGGGATGCAGATGCTGCGGGCTACAGCAGCGTTTGGAAAGCCTCCCAATGGATCGACTTTACTCGACTCAACTCAACTCAACTCAACTCGAGTCGAGTCGAGACGACACGACGCGACGCGACTCGACTTGACTCCGAAGCAAAGTGAGCAGCTCCAAACTGTGGCGTTCAATGAAGCGGAAAATGTGCGCCAAACGATGCCATGAAACAAGTTTTTCATCCATCGTTATACTGTACTTGTTATGCTCTATGCCATAAAGAGTTACACACTTCCATCAGGCACTTGGGTACTTAAGCTAGCCAATAACGCAATGTTAAATGGGGCGTTAATTCGATTTGATTTGATTTGAGTTGAGTTGATCTTTGCTGCCTGCTTAATGGCATATTTCATTTTTGATTGAATTCAGTTTCGGGCTTGAGCTGTGATGAGCTCATAATGGATGAACATTTATTGCAATGTTTCTTGGAAGTTGTTGCAAGAGGAAAAGGATGAGATAAAAAACAGTTCATTGAAGAGCCAAGTCCTAGCAGGGAACGAGCTACCACCTGACTATTAAATTACGTTTATTCAGTTATTAATCTAACTGCAAATCGAAAGAGCATCGCACATTCGACTGCTTAGTTAGAGTTGTATTTTTTAGCGTGTGTTTGACTTTCGTTTTGTGTACAAAATGCTATGGAATTATGTGGGTAAACATTTATGACCAGCGGCAGCTGTGGCTCCAGTTGGAGCTTAAGTTGTAGCTGTGGCAGCCATCAGCTGCATCTTGGCGCGCTGCAGTAGCATTCATAATTATGTAGCTGCTGCTGTTGCGGCTGCTTCGAGGTGGCTACTGCTGGGGCTCAAATCAAAGCCGAGTGGCTGAATGAGACGCCGTAACCAGCTCAAGATGCAGCCTGCTTTACACTTGCCACACTTGCAGGTCTCACCGAGCATGCGCCAATGGAATGCGGCGTGGAGAACAGCTGCCCCCATCCGTGTCGCTGTGCCGATGGCATCGTCGATTGCCGTGAGAAGAGTCTGACGAGTGTGCCCGTTACACTGCCGGATGATACCACCGAGCTGTAAGTTTAGCCACATGGATAACAAATTTGGCCGCATTGTAACTGCTTCCCCTTTTTCGTTAACAGGCGCTTGGAGCAGAATTTCATCACCGAATTGCCAGCCAAATCTTTCTCCAGCTTCCGGCGACTGCGACGCATCGACCTGTCCAACAACAACATCTCGCGCATTGCGCACGATGCGCTAAGTGGCCTAAAGCAGCTAACCACGCTGTAAGTAGATGCACATTAGCAACAAGTAGCGCATGCATATGCCAACAAAATGTGCAGTCGCTTCGCTGATTGTGTGGAGTGTCAGTCAGTCAGTAAGTCCGTCCGTTCGTCCGTCCATCCATCCAACCAACCATTCGGCCGTCCGTCCGCCACACACTCCTCTTGACAGCCACTGGGCCTAAGGGTCTCAGCTGAGGCTTGAGGGGCTAATCGGCCTACGCTAAGCGTTGCCAACACCGCAAGGCATCAGATTACCCGTGCTTGCCACAATGTGCTGCCCCGCCCACTGCCCCCCTTTTGGCAGAGTGTGAGGTTGCTTGTGTGCCAAACCAGTTGCCGCCCGCAATGACAACAACACAAGCCCACCTCAGCAACGACATGAAGCAGCACAGGTTCTGTCTGCCACTATATACACTAATTGGGGCAGAGTATATTGATTTTGTGGCACGTTTATATTTCAAAGAGTACACATATCCCAGATCAAATGAGACTATGCTATAATATGAGAGGCATCTCTAACTTATCCAGAAACAGCAATTAGTCTTATGCAAAAGATTATCTAGAAGAGTATTCACTCATCTGCTTCTCGCATTCGTACCCATTCGTACTTGTTCAGTATTTCCATTTGTGTTTTATTCATTTGCTTTGTCTTTTTTCAACTCTGTTTTTTCTCTCTCTTTCTCTCTTTTGCTTACAGCGTGTTGTATGGCAATAAAATAAAGGATTTGCCCTCGGGCGTATTCAAAGGACTCAGCTCGCTGCAGCTGCTGCTGCTGAATGCCAACGAGATCTCCTGCATACGCAAGGATGCCTTCCGCGACCTGCATAGCCTCAGTTTGCTCTCACTTTACGACAACAACATACAGTCGCTGGCTAATGGCACATTCGACGCCATGAAGAGCATCAAAACGGTGTAAGTACCACGCCCCTTCCCCGCCCCGGCCACCGCTGCATAAGAACTTCCACGCCCCCACTGCCGCCCCTGTGCCATTGAGAGGCTGGCTTTGGCTGGGCTGGCGAGCGCATGTTGCAAGTGGGGAGGCGCCCCTTGGAGCAGGCAGCTCCTTTGGCTTTTGAATGGAGGAGCTCCCAGGCACTTGGTGTTAAACCGCTGAAGTGCATTTAGTAATTCCTTTGACTTGGCAGCAACAGCGGCTCGCGTTGACATTTGTTTAGCAGCCAAACAACATCAGCACCGCCTTTTCTATGACTCCGCACAGCCCCCAGGGTCCCATCCACAAATATCGGCTGTGAACCGTAAAGATGTTCCACGAACAAAAGACGGCGCATTTTCTATAGGCCCCCAAAGGGCGGGAGGCAGGGACGATGGAGCATCGATAAATGCGCTGAGCTTAAGTGCTGTGCGGCTCTTAAGTTGGTCTACGCCCTTCTTGAGTGGGTTAAGTATTTGCCAGGGTTGTCAGCTACAAAGCAAATAGCTGGCAAAAATGTAGCCAATAGTAGGTCGAATTGATATTTGCACAATAACAAGCTGTTCAATATATAAAATTGAGGTATATATAGATAATAATAAAGCTAGGTATATGCTAATACTAATGATATTTAGATCTGTTTTAGTCAATGCAAATGCTTTCAGCCTACTTAATACTAGTTCAAAAGATGCCTTCAAGACAGAACTCACTAAGGCTAAGTTTAACAACTGCATTTTTTTGTTCGGATAAACTTCGTATTGAAATTCTCTTCGTGAAGCGTAGTTCTTTAGTGCATTGTTCAACAAAACTTTGCAGATCTCCACGCAGCCGGCCCCTGTATTATATACAGTTGCTGGCATGTCGACCACTACGCTCTTCCAATATTGATCAATTTATTGATGTACATTGCGAACTTTAGTCTAATACTAGACATAGTATAGTACATAGTATAGTATATAGTATTATATATTTGTTATAATATGTGTTTGTTTGATCCATCGTTTAGTTGGATTTGTTGCAAATGTATCTGAGCAGCTTATGAACTTTTTAGTCGCTACTAATTTTAGCTCGCTTAGTAAAGTTTTATTCTCTAATTACAATATGATTTAAGATGACTTCAGTTGCTACATAGCTATTTTATGGCCACTCTGTCGCACGGCATCGCCAGGGCAGGCTCTTGGGCAAGGATTGCCTTTGAAAATAGTTTTCAAAACGTTGGCGACAACAGCAACAAACAACGGAAACGTTGCAACCGCAGGGCTCGTGCACTTTTAAGACGTCTCAAGCCTCCGTCCACAACAGCCAACAACAGTTTTGCCTTTCCTTACGCCATCCGCTGCTGCTCTCCCCCTGCCCATCCTCTGCCCCTTCGCGCCAGCTCCCTTCGCTCCATTCACTACAAATGCTCAATGCTACTTTCTTTCTTTCTTTCCATTTGCAACACAACGAAAAATACTTGTATATGTATACAAATAAATATATATACATATACATATATATATACGTGAATCTGTATGTGTGTGTGTGTGTGTGTATAGACATTTGGCCAAGAATCCTTTCATTTGTGACTGCAATCTGCGCTGGCTGGCCGACTATTTGCACAAAAATCCCATAGAGACAAGTGGAGCACGCTGTGAGTCACCGAAGCGGATGCATCGCCGGCGCATTGAATCTTTGCGCGAGGAGAAATTCAAATGTAAGTGCGCCCGACGGGCAAAACAAGACAAGTAAAAGAATATGTCTTAACTTTGTGTCGTACTCCCACTCACCCCCACTTACACCCACACCCACACCCACACCCTCTCCCACATCCACCCACTTGACAATTGTGCAGGTTCCTGGGATGAATTGCGAATGAAGCTATCCGGCGAGTGTCGCATGGACTCGGACTGCCCATCCATGTGCCAGTGCGAGGGCACGACGGTCGACTGTGCGGGACGTGGTCTCAAGGAAATACCACGCGACATTCCATTGCATACCACAGAGCTGTAAGTTACCAACAAGACCAAACTCCTAGAATACTTATCACAATACATTTTATATAAGTGTTATCCCTCCTTAAATGCTCGCCTCTTAAGGCAGTTCATAAATTATTCGCTAACCGCTTTTTATAGCAAAATTCTCCTTCTCCTCTTCTCTTCTACTCGAAGTTTTGTCTGATGGCTTAATGAACTGAATTGCTTAGTTGAATCTAATAGAAAATATAGATGGATAAGAATTTATAGATAGATAAAGAATTAGGCAATGCCAAAATTACAAATTTATAGTTGACTCCAGATCAGGAGTATTTGAAAAATCTAAATGAAATCACCTACTATTATTATTTATTACTATTTCTAAATATTTTCATAAACTTGTATAGCTTTCAGTAAACATTTAGTTTCTGTTGCATCCAAAGATGCACTTTAAGCTTATTTCCAATCATAAGATGAATGTAAACATATCGAATTCGTTCATTAAATATCAGTTCGCCTCGGATTTTTGTTGTTCAAATAAATTGTTTTTTATTGTAAATAAGCAGCTTACATTTAACATCAACTTTAACCTGAACATGTGTGTGTGTGTGTGTGTGTGATTTATTTGCTTCCATAGTTTACTCAACGACAACGAATTGGGACGCATTAACTCGGATGGCCTGTTTGGACGATTGCCGCATCTGGTTAAACTGGAGCTGAAGCGCAATCAGCTGACTGGCATTGAGCCGAACGCCTTTGAGGGCGCATCGCGCATTCAGGATTTGCAGTTGGGCGAGAATAAGATAAAGGAAATTTCGAATAAAATGTTCCTCGGACTGCATCAGCTGAAAACTCTGTAAGTCCACAAGGCATTCATACATATACATACATGCATACGTACATATATATGTATTTATTTATATACGAATACATCTTATAAATTTGTGACTTAATATGAAACGTCTGCATTTTTTCCTTTTTCCAATTGCAGCAATCTTTATGACAATCAAATTTCATGCGTCATGCCTGGTTCATTCGAGCATCTCAACTCGCTGACGTCTCTGTAAGTACTGACACGCCCCCGCCCCGGGCACATGGCACCGCCAGAAATCGCTGGCATTTGATGCGTCTGCTGGCTATGCATAGCTATTAAAACTGTGCCAAGTGGCCAAGCGGTGCGCTGCATGCACTTCAATAGATAAATGATTTAGCTTTGGCATTAATTGCCCCGTTCTTAGTTTACATGACCCCGCCCACGTCCCATGCACCGCCCCTCGCTCACAGGGCACAGGCACATAAAATGAGGTTAATGGTTTTGATTGTTCCCCAGTTGAACTTCATCTGATTGCCAGCATTTCACATCAAAACAGAAGCTGCTGCTGCTGCTGCTCGGTTGCTTCTGCTAATGGGGATGCTGCTGCTGCTGCTGCTGCTGCTGCCGCTTTAACAAATCAGTTTTTCTTCGTTGCATGCCAACAACTATTGTATATAATTCAATTGAACTTCAATTTATAGCAGTGCTGCCTACGATAAGAGCTACACACACACACACACACACACACACACACACACATACACACTCATACATGGTTATATCTCATATAGCTCATGGCTCGCCCGCTGTCTTCGTGTATCCCAACTACAGTGTGACTGAGTTGCTCCACATTGTTGTGCCTGTCTGCTGTAAATCAACCCTCACTACACACACGTACACGTACACGTAAACGCGCACACACGCACACACACATTTGCGGGTGTGCGCTGCCTTCGATGATTTAATTAATTAAAATTGAGTTCAATAAAGAGCGCTAAAGCACATACAGTGCAACCTCGCTGAGTTGAACAAAGAGTAACTCTGAGAGAAATCATTATTGCCTTCTCATTTAGCTCTTTCATATTTAAATTTATCAATTGAGATTTATTGCAAATGTGTTCGAGAAATCGACAGCTAATTGAAAATGAATTTACATAATTTCTGTTACACAGGCTTCATTGACTAAAATATTAAAAAACAGTTGCACAATTCATGCTGGAGGCCGTAAATCATATTAAATACTTGGAGAGAAGGCTAAAAAGTAACAATTTTATATCTATTATATGGAGATCAGTTTTGATAGTGTTATATTCCTGATTTTAAATTGAACTCAAAGAGTCCAAATATTCCCATGTCTGACATTATTGATTTTCTTCTTGGACTGCAGCTGTTGTATTGAGATTTAATAAAATTCAACACAAAATATTTTAATTAAATATTTTAGGGACTTTCCTTTGGGTAAGGTTCAACTTCATTGGGTTGCACTGTACTTTGTGTGTGTGCTGGGGCGAGGTGCTGTGGTTCTTTGGCCGCATCTAAAATTATTGTAAAATTCATTTAACTAGCTAATAAATAGCATCAATGAAAGTCATTAAGTGCTGTGCACCACACGACATCCACATGCTCCGACGTTCAGGTGGATGGGCGGAGGACCTGTAGGTGCGAGCTGAAAGTGTTAGTTAGTTGCCTGCGGCTGCTCGCCCTACACACACACACAGCCACACACACACACACTCACACACGCAGAGGCAGCTGCTAGCCAATGTTGATAGCATGACAAAGCAGCATTGCTTATTAAATTAGTCTGGACTTGGTGTAACGTTTGGAATTGCCAATGTAATTTGCGAGCCATTGTTTCGCCTGCTTTCAGCCGAGCGCATAATTAAAGGACTTACAGCACTTATGCAGCTCTATGTGCGGTCCCACTTCTATCCAAGTGAGCAGCAAGCGGAACATATGCTCCGCAAACAATTCGCATGCTAAAAGTGCAAAATTGGAGATAATTAATGCAACCTTTCAAAGCTGAGCGCAGCCCAGACTGATATTGAATATCATTGTACTCATAATACAATTGCGGCCAGTGTCAATCAGATTTGCAATTAAGTTAAGCAGAACAGCATGCCGCAAATCAAAATGATGTGAGGGATGGTAGCTCATCAAAGTAGCAAATGTTAAGTGTTAGCATACAAAGCTTAAAGCTTGCTTACACAAATGAATCCTTTTGGAGCTTGAATGTGCTTTAATGATAGTTATCCGTAAGGCTGAGCATATAAGTAAATATTTAATTAACAAGAACTACAGTCAAAGAAAGAATATATTATACAATATATTAGTACAGAAAACGATTACTATCGTATCACCAAGCCGATGGGGGTACTCTATTAGCCAGCTATTTATATTAACTATAGTAATGGCAACTGAATCAAATTTGAGTTTATTGCTTTTTATTGTAAATTTAGCAGAGACTCCACTTGCCTTAGCAGAGACGGAAAATTGTCTGTGCGCCTCAGCTATATAAATTCGGCCGTTTCCTTCTGCCATGTTTCCCATGTTTAAGTTTTAGTTAGACACGTATTTGTAACTAATTGAAATAAAACCTGTGCATTTACCCATCAATTTCGTAGGAACCTAGCATCGAATCCATTCAATTGTAATTGTCATTTGGCCTGGTTCGCCGAGTGGTTGCGTAAAAAATCGCTGAGCGGCGGTGCGGCACGTTGCGCTGCCCCAGCGAAGGTACGTGATGTGCAAATCAAGGATCTGCCGCACAACGAATTCAAATGCAGCAGCGACAACAACGAGGGCTGCCTCGGCGATGGCTATTGTCCGCCGGCCTGCACGTGCACCGGCACTGTGGTGCGCTGCTCACGCAATCAATTGAAGGAAATACCGCGCGGCATACCGCCCGAGACGTCCGAGCTGTACCTGGAGTCCAATGAGATCGAGCAGATACATTATGAGCGCATCAGGCACTTGCGTGCCCTCACTCGACTGTAAGTAACAGCTTGCCACGGCTTGCCGCAGGCTCCGACTAACCGAACACACTCAAATTGTTTCTCTCTGCTTCATTTGCAGCGATCTCAGCAACAATCAAATCACCATACTATCCAATTACACCTTCGCCAATCTAACCAAGCTATCCACGCTGTAAGTACTGGGCCCATTTCTAATGACTTTTTAATTGCCACAATGCGGCTCGTACTAGGCATTAAGGCAACACGAATCGAATCGAAACGTTTCAGCCTCAAGAGGGCTTGACACAATTTTTTCTTTGCTTTCTGCTTTTTTGCGGCAATTGCATTTTGCGGTTTGCCTTAGCTGTGGCTATGACTGTAGCCGTGGTGGTGTGGCGCGGTGGCTATGTCCGCCACCCTTGGCCTGGGCTCGTCTCGACCGGCCACGAAATTCATTCGAGACGTTAAGTCGTGACTCGTGCTTAAGCATTAGTTGTCGCCGTCCTCCACCCTGCCTCCGCGGTCCAGTCCAGTCCGTCGAACTTCTGCCGCCTGCCGCAGTCTGCCACCAAAGCTGTGGTGTTTTTATACCCTGTACGCATCACCTTTGCGATCTATTGCAACAGAAATACGATTGAATTCGACTAAAGTGAAAAGAAATCTGCATAAGAGCAGCATATGCTATCAAAGTTAGTGTCGGATCTCTCTCATCTGACCGAGCAGTTGGGTGGGTGAGGCCGATGCGCAGCGTATCTACAGGGTATCCGCGTAGTCAGGCGAATGCAGGCTTCGCATCTTGAATGCATTTCTTTTCAATTTTCTCTGGCGGGCTTAAAACGTTTCGCAATTACTTTCATTTCTTCATCATCGATGTGTGTGCCGCATGTGTCCGCAATTTGGTAAACGCTTCATTTTCCACATCTTCTGCTTTTCATTCGCTTGGACCCAATCTCATTATGTTGCTTTTCCTTCTTTGCCGTGTGCTGCAGCATCATTTCGTACAATAAGCTGCAATGCCTGCAACGCCATGCGTTGTCTGGTCTGAATAATCTGCGCGTGCTCTCTCTGCACGGCAATCGGATATCCATGCTACCGGAGGGCTCCTTCGAGGATCTCAAGTCGTTGACACACATGTGAGTAACGGTTTCTTGCCATTCTTTCCTGCTCATTGTGTTAACTTTGTTAACCTCTGTTGACCCTTCACCCACTTCTGACACTTGCAGTGCTTTGGGCAGCAATCCCCTGTACTGCGACTGCTCGCTGAAGTGGTTCTCGGACTGGATCAAGTTGGACTACGTGGAGCCGGGCATTGCCCGCTGCGCCGAGCCGGAGCACATGAAGGACAAGCTCATACTGTCCACACCCTCGTCGAATTTCGTGTGCCGTGGCAAGGTGCGCAACGAGATCCTGGCCAAGTGCAATGCCTGCTACGAGCAGCCCTGCCAGAACAAGGCTCAGTGCTTGGCCCTGCCACAGCGCGACTACCAATGCCTCTGCCAGCCGGGCTATCATGGCAAGCACTGCGAGTTCATGATCGACGCCTGCTACGGCAATCCCTGCCGCAACAATGCCACCTGCACGGTGCTGGAGGAGGGGCGCTTCAGCTGCCAGTGCGCGCCGGGCTACACAGGCGCCCGCTGCGAGACGAACATCGACGACTGCCTGGGCGAGGACATACGCTGCCAGAACAACGCCACCTGCATCGACGGCGTGCAGTCGTACCGCTGCGAGTGCCAGCCCGGGTTCAGCGGCGAGTGGTGCGACACGAAGATTCAGTTCTGCAGCCAGGAGTTCAATCCCTGCGCGAACGGGGCCAAATGCTTGGACCACTTCAGCCACTACAGCTGCGAGTGCATGGCCGGCTTCCACGGCATCAACTGCACGGACAACATCGATGACTGCCAGAATCACATGTGCCAGAATGGCGGCACCTGCATCGACGGCATCAACGACTACGTCTGCAAGTGCCCGGATGACTTCACGGGCAAATACTGTGAGGGCCACAACCTGATCTCCATGATGTATCCGCAGACGTCGCCGTGCCAGAACCACGAGTGCAAGCACGGCGTCTGCTTCCAGCCGAACGCCGCCGGCTCCGACTACCTGTGCAAGTGCCATCCGGGCTACACGGGCAAGTGGTGCGAGTACCTGACCAGCATCAGCTTCGTTCACAACAACTCGTTCGTGGAGCTGGAGCCGCTGCGCACCAGGCCCGAGGCGAATGTAACCATTGTCTTTAGCAGCGCCGAGCAGAACGGAATCCTCATGTACGACGGCCAGGATGCACACTTGGCCGTCGAGCTGTTCAATGGGCGCATACGCGTTAGCTATGATGTCGGCAACTATCCGGTGTCCACAATGTACAGCTTCGAAATGGTCGCCGATGGCAAGTACCATGCCGTCGAGCTGCTGGCCATCAAAAAGAACTTCACGCTGCGCGTGGATCGAGGCCTGGCCCGGTCCATCATCAATGAGGGCTCCAACGACTATCTGAAGCTGAGCACGCCTATGTTCCTGGGCGGTCTGCCCGTGGAGCCCGCTCAGCAGGCTTACAAGAACTGGCAGATACGCAACTTGACTAGCTTCAAGGGCTGCATGAAGGAGGTCTGGATCAATCACAAGCTCGTGGACTTTGGGAATGCGCAGCGGCAGCAGAAAATCACGCCGGGCTGTGCCCTGCTGGAGGGCGACCCCTCTGAGGGCGAGGAGGACGACGAGCAGGACTTCATGGACGAGACTCCGCACATTAAGGAGGTAAGTCTGTGCGATGGTTGCCCAAGAAACTTCAGCTAATCATCCTGTATTTCCACGCAGGAGCCCGTCGATCCCTGCTCGGAACACAAGTGCCGTCGCGGCAGTCGCTGTGTGCCCAATGCCAATTCCAAGGATGGCTATCAGTGCAAATGCAAGCACGGCCAGCGCGGACGCTACTGCGATCAAGGTGAGGGCATCACAGAGCCCCCAACAATCACGGGTACATATTGCGATCTCTCATTCTAACATACATTCGATCAGGTCAAGCGGCTTGCGTCTTACGATTCAGGAAACAATAGAGAAAATCTTTAGAGTTTGCATCATGGAAACCATTTCCATAGGAATCATTAGCATTATTTAATTCATGAACGTTGGGCGTTTTATCATTACAAATGAACTGTACTTTGTCCCTCTTCAATTCTATTATTATATATATCCCCTGAGTCCATTCGTTGTGAAATGAAAGATTGACTAATTATTTGCATTCATGCTTTTGGGTAATGGTTTAACCAAAGAAGTCTATATCTAAAGGAGTTGTATGTATTTACCCACGTAGGATTATTTATATTCGAAATATAACAGAAATATGCTTGCCTCACCCACCAGTTTAAAGCATTTGACCATTAGGAGATTGGCTTCATTAATATCCTAGTTGCTCCGATTGATTCTAAATGTCTAGGCATTAAATAAAACTAAGCTCCTGCCACTTGCCATATAGATAGGGTATAGCTACCATTACATCGAGCAAATTGAGTGTAAATATATGTATATTATAAAGTTTCCGTAAAGTTGTGCCAGCTCGTTGGCAGTTCGCTGCAGATAGGGGAGAGGGGAAATAGGAGGTGCGGCTAGAGGCAATTATAATTTACATGCCGACATTCGCACTGATGCCACGCCTTGCGCCTTCAAAGAAACCGTATTATATGGCAGCCGACCAACTTTCTGACAACTTGGACAGCCTTTCACCCAGCTGCCCCGAATCGTAACGCATCCGCTAGGCTATGCTGCATAACTTCATTTGCTTGCTCACACACAGAGACACATGCAAACCCTACATCAAACACACATCAAACATTACACGCCCATCATTTCATCTCTCATGTATCTAGACTAGTAAAAAGGGGCAGGTGTTCCAGGTGTGTATGTATGTGTGTGTGCGTGTGTGCGTAATCTCATTAGCCGGCCGACGCCGCCGTCTTCTTGTCAAAGGTGGCTCACTAATTGCATTTTCCCGTTCGGTTCCACTTTTTACTGCAGCCGCCGCGACGTGTCGCAAGGAGCAGGTGCGTGAGTATTACACGGAGAACGACTGCCGCTCCAGGCAGCCGCTGAAGTACGCCAAATGCGTCGGCGGTTGCGGCAATCAATGCTGCGCGGCCAAAATTGTGCGAAGACGCAAGGTAAGTGTCAAATATGATTCCATTAGCACTACATTTATACACCCCATACCGCCCAATTACCCAATTAGAGAACTACATTTATGTATGAAGAGGCTGTCACTTATCAATTATAGAACCCACTTCGGGCATACTTGAAAACCTTAGCCGTAGGATATGTTTTCTATCCACAATCTGGGCTTGCCTCAATTTGCCAAAATGTTCAAAGTCCATTTTGCTTCCAGTAAATGTAAATAAATATTCCAGAAATTAATCAAACATTACAATAAACTAATATAACTAATAGACAAACATTTTTGCAAGCTATTCGAATAACTATGCTGAGATATATGACATGAGCACAGAAGAGTTACTCGATAGTTAACTTGCTGATAAATTCTACTGAATTGTGCAATAATATTTGCAATCACTTGTCAAGCAGAAGGAAATACAAGAGTGAATGCAGGATATGTTCCATAGATATCTTTATGCATAAATACCATAGAGTACAGAATAGACTTAAGATATTCAAGTTCAACATAAACCTTAATTTTTCCAACATTTAGTTCTGATTAAATTCCATTCATTATTTAAATATTTTGATTTAAATATACCATAAGTAGCTGGCATAAACTATAACGGGAGCGTGACAATCAGATCTGAGCAAACTTGAAGGTCTCATTTAATTTTATTCACAGAACAATTCATATACTTTTTAATATGTATATCGCTTACCTGGTTATCTTCTCTTTTCAACAGGTGCGCATGGTATGCAGCAACAACCGCAAATATATCAAGAACTTGGATATTGTGCGCAAGTGCGGGTGCACCAAGAAATGCTACTGACTGAAAGATGCGACTACCCCATTGCTTATACGAAGCAATAGCAGCTTAGATGTTAGTTTAGGAACACAATTAAACTTAACTTATAATATGAGTAACAACAATAATAACAGTAACTATAATAATGATGATAATAGTAGTAGAAATAGTAGCAGTAGCAGTAGCAGTAGTATTAACCTTAGTCTTAAGCCGCATAGCAGTAGATTTAATGGCACGGGGCAGCAGCAGCTGGGCGTGGCTGCTGCTGACGAGAGGCAGGAGGCGGCTTCGGTTGCGACGGATGGCGAGGAGGACTATGCCATGGAGGACATTGAGGCGGACACAGAACGCATGCAAGCAGACCTCCATGGCGAGGACGTGGACGATGATGACGACGATGACGATGACGATGACGATGACGGGGTGACGAGCTTATTTGCAAGTGATGACGATGAAGATGAGGATGATGATGATGAAGTTGATGAGTATGATGAGGACGATGAGGAGCCGGAGCAGTTGCCAGATCCCAAGAGTCTTATCTCAGCAGCAGCCCAACAGCAGTCGCAGCCGGGTGACGAAGAAGAAGACATGGGCTATGACGAGGACGATGAGCGTCTGGCCTTGGAGCGACCCCGCACAACGCGCCCGCGTGCCGACGAGGAGCATTTCGTGAATGAGGAGGGCAGCGGCGCCGGCGCCGGCTACAAGTCTCGCTTCAGGCCCAACAACAGCTACAGGCAACTGCACCTGGAGAATATTCGGAAGAAGCTGCTCACGGAGAGTCAGCAGCAGGAGCCGGCTGTGGCGGTGGCCGTGCCGAGCACTGCGATTGATCTGCGCGAGAGCAGCGGCCATTTTGCTAACGATGATGAGGATGGCGAGGATAACGATGACGGTGTCGATGATGAATACCCTGACAATGGCGACAGCGCTGGCTTCTTTGGGTCGCAACGCTCGAAGAGCAACTCCGGCTCGAATCATTATTTCCGCAAGAATAGCAATGATGCGATCAAAATTATATCCACGCCCCTGGGCAAGGTGGGCATTGTGTATCAGCAGACGCCCACCGATGCCGATGGGGATCAGCAGCAGCATCAGCTGCATGCGAACAAGCAGCTGGAGCAGCAGGCGCAGCAGAAGCCAGCGACACAGTTCACAGACTTCGATGCCTTGTCACCGGATCCGGAGAGCAGTCATCGTTTTCCGTCGCCACATCCGAAAATAACGCCCGTACTAACACCCGATGGCAAGGTGGCGCTGCTTTATCGCGGTGATTCGGAGAGCTCCAAGTACGAGCCCATACGCAATCTGACGCACAAGTTCTCCAGCTCCAGCTCCAGCTCTGCTAAGTCAGCATCCGAGCAGGCCAAGCCGAACAGTGACGACTCCTCGGACGACTCCTCCGACGACTCGGTCTACACGGACAGCGAGGACGAAAGCGCAGGAGACAGACCAGTTCCGGCCTCGGGCTCAGCTGTGACGCCCAAGCCGATGCAGCCCGAGATACTGGAACCGCCGGCCCATGCGCCAAACGGTGGCAGCTTCATAATACGGCCCACGTCTGACTCACTGCTCCCCATGATCAATCGGCCCCTGTCCGAGGTGCTGGGCATCAAGAAAAATCAGTTCCAAGAGACGCGCGTGCGCGACCAACTGCCCATTCTAGGCGTCACAGAGGCGACGCCCCGCTCTCTACTTGCCCAGCCCGCACAGCAGGCCGAGCACAAGCCGAGCGGCAGCCTGCACTTCCTCACCAAGGTCAATCTGGCCGAATACCCCACATCCAAGCAGCAGTCGCCGCCCTCACTGGGCCAACTGCCCACAGGACGTGACTTTGACTTCAGTCTGGATAATACCATGCTGGACGAGAGATCGCGCGTGCGTGAGCTGGAGCGGCAGCGAGAGCGGGAGCGAGAGCACAATGAAGCCACCAGCAAAGGCGCCACCGAAGCTCACACAATTGCCAACGAACAGTTACTGTCCAAAACGGAGGTCATCAACTTGGCCATAATACCGCAATTCGATGAGGACATGGAGAGTCTGCAGCGCCTGCACGAGAGCAGCGGGCTGGGCAGCCGGCGGCACCATCGAACGCGGCATCGCCACCGGCAGACGGACGAGGAACTGTCCGGCATTCATTGCGTCATGCAGGTCATGATGGGCATTGCGGCCGTATCCACAGTCTTTGGAATGCTGGGCACCTTCTTTAAGCAGCGCATTCTCGATCAGCTGCGTCTGATGCACTGGTAGTACAACAATGGGTATTCGATCCGCTTCGAATACCTTCCCGAACCCAACCCGAATGCAAATCCTCGAGAAGCACAGGGCTCAGCAGTAAGACGAGCAGCTTCATGGTCATCATCATCATCATCATTATCAATATTATCATCATCATGTCGCTTTTGTTGTTATGATCTACTCCTCGGACCCACTCTGACTACTAACTAGCACAGGAGGCAAAGCGTTTCCCCCTTTAATACTACTACTACTGCGCTCACTCTATATGGCCTCCGCAAACATACATAGATACATATATCATATGCCATATTTATATTCATATATACACATATATACTCTATTATTAGGTAGAGCTGGAAAACTGTCGTCCGTTTTAGATAAATATTCCCCAACTTCCTTTAAACTAACTTTGAATATTGTTGACAAACTGTTAATACAATGTTAACTCATGCTGTTCATGAACAGCATTCATTCTGTTAAAGTGTCAATAACATCTGGTATGCTTTCCCTTTAACGCAAGGCTGTTAACGTCATCATTTACAGTTAAATGACTGTTACTGTTAATACCATAATGCTAACTCTATATATTAACAGCTGAGATTTCATCGAAGCCTTCTGTCGTCGTCACATTAACAATTGAACAATTGTGTTAACATTATTTATATTGTATTATCTTCAAGTTTTCCACTTCTACTCTCTATATACACACATACATATATCAAATCAATCAAATATTTATGCAAACTCTATTTTATGTCCCTAGGAGCGTCCCTGCTTTTGCATTTTCCCATACTTCTAGTATACTTCCGCTTCTTTATATATAAAATATATATACATATATATATATATATATATACAATATTTATATACTTACTAGCAAGCTACCCAGGCGATGTACATATAAAAGCACACATTAACTGAAAACTATACGACTATATGTATATGAACGCAACTGTAGCCCCTGCCAAAAATCTAAGGATATTTGAACTTTCCTCACTTTCCCCCCAACTTGTTTTCGTATTTCCAAACCTGTTTTCCCGTTTATATCTATTTCAAATGCATTCACACACACACACACACACACATGGTTGAGTGTACAAGCTTTAAGCAAGTCATTGCATGTGCCACGCCCACATCGCCAACGCACGCCCACAAATAAATGCCCCGCCCAAAAAACAAAAAATCGAAGAAAAAGAAGATGATATGTAAGAACATTCCCCCGCCTGCGTCCTGTCAAAGTGAATCGAATTGTAGCAACATTTTCCTTTTGTAGATAGAATACAGTTGTTTAAAGAATTAAAATGATAACGATAACGATAACGATAACCGATAAAACAATGAAACGATAATACGAAAACTTCAAATTCAGCTGCACACCACAATATGTAACGGTCGTTTTAAACGCGCCGTGCACTCAAAGAAACGAGTAAAAACGGTAATACTAATGATAAGCGTGCTTAACGAAATTCTGTTTAAGTTAGTAAGTTGCTCAACAACAAAAACAAAGAAACAAAAAACCAATAACAACAATAAGCAAGCAAATGAAATGAAAACTAAACCAAGAACAAAAAGCTTACGAATTTTCAACAATTGTTGCAAGTGTTTTTCTAGCATTAGTTTAAAAATAATAGAAATTTAATAATAATAAAACAGTAATAATAATAATAATAATATTTACAGTAACTAAATGTGTGCTAAACGTAACTAACAAATGAAAAGCAAACAAACTAAAAGAAAGTAAAGAAAATCCTAAACATAAATCGGATAACAAACATCTAAGCTGGGTAGTCGCATGTAAATCTCTAACAATTAACAATTACCAACCTAAGTTAGACCTAATTAAATATTATAAAGTATAAAAGCAAGAAAACAAATTACGAATTGCATTTAAAGAACCTACACCTAAATCTAAACCTATATATATATATATACAAATATATATACATAATTATTTATACTAATCTATATATATGTATGTATAACTCTATGTATGTAAAATGTTTTTGTCTATTTTTCACTATTTATACATATGCTATATACGACATATACTATTTGTAAACGTTCGCGTTCGCCTTTATTTCGTCAACGTTTTTGTTTAGTTCTGTCCTTACATGCTATATATACATATATCCATGTATGAATATGTACTACATATATATTTTTATTAATGTATAACTATGCGCACTAATTATATGCATATTATTGTATATGTGTAACCAATCGAAAATTAAATGTGTAATAGCTGTTGCTAAACGTTAACTTCAGTTCCGTTTTTATCATTATTATAAACTATAATTGTCATCAATATTGTTTTTCTGGTTTGGCCTAGAGTCCTCAAGGAAATCAATGGCTAAACCCATCTTACGAAGAAGTTCAAAAAGAGAATCTAACATTTGGACATAACAGTATAGGCATAACGAATGCTTTGATTTCCGTGTGTAATATTTATTTGATAATAAAATAATAAATATGTTCAACAAGACCGTGCAGTTTTTTCTACGCTTTTAAAGTACCTGATATGTTATACATACATACATAGATCATGTATGCTATTGGATTACTTGACGTTACGCAAATTATATTCAATTTTCCAAGTCAGCAATTCCCTTCGATCGTCGTCTCATGTGACGCATCGCGATTGTAGGTTTTCCTTGCTATTTGACAATGGTTCCCGCTAGGTGGCGCTGCTTGCTGCCACAGCTATCAGCTTTCTATCGATCTAATGAGGCAACAATGAGGCCTTCTTGCCGTGCTGCCAGTGCAGTTTTTCGGTTTCTCATCCATCTAGCAAGTCCTGAAGCCGACTAACATTGTGGGTAACAGTAACGAGTTCCTAGTCTCGCACATTTCCCTCGAAGTCGTGCCGGTCTAGTATTGTTAGTTGAAGTCAAAGCCACTCATCCCCAGGAGCAGTGGGGTTTGTCCCGAATTGCTGGACGGATGACTTCAGAACTTTGATTATTTCGTCTCTGGCGCATACGAATTTTTTGTCACTGACATTTGTTTCTATGTTAGCCTACGAACTGTTCAAACTAGGCTTTAAGGCGTAAATTTGTTTTCGAGATTATTTCAAATGTGCCAGACTATTTCTGGCTCAAAAAGTTAGTTTCAGAATGTCCAGCAGCCAAGCCAAGAAAATAATTTTGTTCCTGTTCGATTGAAATTCCGTTAAAATACCACGATGAAGTGGGTGCGTCTGCATTTAATCTGCTGGCCAACTCTGAGGACTATCGCCATTGGAAATTAAAGGGAGAGTCACTTATGCTTATAGATACATATATAATCAAAATTTATTCAATTCAATTCACACTCGAAGTCATCGTTCAAGGACAAACAATGCAAAGGCAATCAATTCATCGATAGGTCATGAAGGAAGAGCTGTGGAACAAAATAGATATGATGAGTCAAATACCCAATTCGGAAGAAGAGAGTTCACTTACCCGCCGTAGGTGGGCTTCTGGTTGTTCGGGTTGCTTGTTTGGGCCAAGTTGCCAAAGGACAGACCCGTGTCGGTGCCGCCGAGCGTCTCAAAGATATTACCCTCTGGCGGCTTAGCTGGAGCACCAAAAGCTGGAGGAGCTACGATTCCGGAGCTGGTTCCAAACGAGCCGAAACCCTTGGGACTACCGAATGTGGGCGCGCCACCAAATGTGGGACTTGCTCCAAAAGCAGGGCTGCCGCCAAACACGGGCTTGGCGCCAAAGGCAACAGTCGGCGATTGGGCTTGCTGCTGAGGTGAGCCAAACCCGGATTGGGCCACCGAGCTGCCACCGCTCTGGCCAAAGACGCCGCCTCCGCCAAAAGCTCCAGGCGTGGGTGTTGGTTGGCTGAAGCTGCCAAAGCCACCAGAGCTGCTGCCACCCCCAAAGAGGGAGCCCCCAGAGGAAACTGGCGAGGTTGTACTGGCAGCGCCACCGAAAATTGAACCGCCTCCCCCAAAGGTTGATGGCTGAGTCTGGGCAGAGCTGGCATTGCCAAAAAGATTTCCGCCACCAGAAGGAGCCGGCTGACCAAATACACTCTGCCCAAAGATGGAGCCAGAGGGCGCAGCAGCCGGAGAGCTTTGCGTACTATTGCCACCGCCACCAAAAATGGAGGATCCTCCAGCAGCACCGCCGCCAAAGAGCGAAGGACTGCCAGCACTGCTGCCACCGCCGAAAATGGAGCCGCCACTGGCAGCAGAGCCAAACCCTGACGGCTTAAGAGCCGCAGCTTGCCCAAAGATGCTGCCGCCGGAGCTGGCACCAGTGGCTGCCGGTGCGGCAGCTGAATTGCCAAACGGCAACGGGTTGCTCGTCGCTGCAGCCGCGAAAAGGCCAGTGGGTGGTGGAGCTGGGCTGGTAGCAAATACGCTCGCCTCCGGCTTGGGCACATTGCCAAAAATATTGCCCGTCGGCGGCTGGGCAACAGCAGCTGCAGCAGGTGCAGTGACTCCAAACGGGCTGCTAACCGTTGTGGCGGGGGCAAAGGCGTTCGACGCACCGAAAATTCCGCCCGGTGTACTGCTCGTCACGGATGTGGCTGGCTGTGAGCTGGTTGCTGCTACAGAGCCACCAGCTGCGCCGCTTGCCGTGCTCAGGTTGCTGAAGGAATTCGCAAATGAGAAGCTGCTGCCTGGCGCAGTGGCTGCATTCGTGCTGCTGGCTCCCATAGCTGTGGAAGCGGGCGTTGTCGTGGCAGCAGCAGTTGTTGGCGCTGCAGATGTGGCTGTCGTTGCAGCTGGTGTTCCTAATGGTGTTGGCAATGCAACTGTAGCTGTACCTGTAGCTGTAGCTGCTGTTGGTGCTGCTGATGCTGATGCTGTTCCTGTGGATGTTGCTGTTGTTGTTGTTGTTGTTGGTGGTGGTGGGGTGGCTGGAGCTGCTGGCGTTTTGCTAACTGCGCCACCAGTGCTGACTGCGCCACCAAACAAACTCTTGCTGGCATCGCTCCCGGCGGAGACAGCTGGAAAGCTGCCAGTGGCGCCTGGACGGAAGCCACTAAAGATGTTGGCCGGTGCAGTGGCTGGGATTGAAAGAACAGAAGATTAGAGCTTATAAGCGCGAGGAGTTACCAGTTACAGGTACTCACCTGCTGCGTTGTCCTTTGTCTGGGGCTTGCAAATGTTCACAGAGCCAAATAAATTGTCAATGGGCAGAGCACTGCTGGTGGCAATGGATGCAGCAGACGAAGTGGTGCTGCCCGCGCTGCTGGAACTCGCTGCATCGCTGCCTGCAGCAGGAGTAGCAACAGGAGCTGCTTCTGCCACAGTGGGCGCTGCTGTTGTAGCGGACTTGCTGCTGCTTGCGGTTGTCGTGGTTGCACCTTGAGGAGCAGCCGCTGGAGCAGTTGCTGCAGCAGCTGCAGGCGCAGAAGTTGTAGCAGCAAAGGTTGAGCCGCCGAAGCCACCAAAGCTGAAGGTCGAACTGCCGCCGCCAACAGCGCTGCCCGCATTGCTGCCAAAGCCAGCGAAGCTGAAGGGCTTAGCGGCTGGCTCAACTTTTGCTGCGCCGCTGCTTGGTGCTTGGGTCTTTGCAGGGTCTGCGACAGCAGCCGCGGGGGCTGTCAGATCCACAGGCGGTGGCATATCCTTTTTAGCCTCTGCAGGCTTCGCAGTCACCTCCTTGGGGGGTGTCGCTGATGGCTTAGGCTTGGCTGCTTCTATGCTGACACTGAGATTGCCAAAGCCCGCAAAGGGAGAGGGGGCAGCCGCAGCTGCACTTTGAGACTTGGTCGTCGCATTCTGGTCGCCAAAGGGCATCATGGGCTTCGCCCCACCAAAGCTGAATGGCGCAGCGCCACCACCAGCGCCGCCAAAGAACGATGATTTGGGCTGTGCAGCCTCGCCAGAGCTCACCGTAGTCGTGGTCCCCGTCGACGCCGTGGTTTTCACAAACGGACTGCTCTGGCTGAAACTGAACGACGACGGCGACGGCGCAGGCGCAGGTGCCACAGCAGGCACGCTCTGCGCCGGTTGCCTGGCAGCAGCGGCTGCTGGCTTGGAGGCGGAGGGTTTGGAGGCTGTGGGTTTGGCCAGCTGCGTGGGCACTGCGGCTGCTGCCTGTGTTGCCTTGTGAGCCACGGCTGGCTTGGCAGCAGTAGTGGCTGCGGCTGCGGCTGCGGCTGCTTGCGTCTCTGTCTTCTTCTTAAGCTCTGCTTTGAGCTTTGTCTCCAAAATCACTTCAGACTTGAGACCCACGCGATCCGGCCTCTGTGGACGGATGACGGTCACGGGACGCTGCTGCAGCAGCTGTCGTATGCTCTTGAGCTTCTGCTGCGAGAGCTTGGCGCGGTTTGTGTCCACCACATGGCTCAAGTTCATGGAGAGTATGGAGTCCGCCAAAGTGTCGACGCTGTCGCGAAAGCAATGGGGTAATCAAAGATATTAACATTCCATATACTGTATACACACGCTTCATTGGTACGATTGCGACTGGACTCCTGGCTGAGCATGGCGGACTGCAGCAATCCGCGCTCCTTTAGCTTCGATTTGATGTTGTTCAGCAGGATGCGCTGGTCGGAGGTCGAGTTCTGCAGGCGCGTCAAACGCTGATAGATGCCCTCCAAGCAGGGCATATTCATTTTCGACTTGGAATTGCGGCGCAGCACGTCCTGGTACTGCTCCCATTGAGCGTCAATTTGCTGCTGAGCCAGCTGCAGCTGCGCCTGGTTGGCAGCCAAGTAGCTCTGCAGTCGGGAGAGTATACGACGTCCAGCTGCGTCAAAGTTTGTGGAAGTCATCAGGCGCGTTATACTGAAACGATTTTTATATAGAATCGTAGACTGGCTGAGCTAGTAATCCCACTTACTCTGGCTTCTTGTAGACCTCCAGCTTGGCGCGACAATCGGCGGTCATGACATAGGCTTCGCTCAGAGCATGGCGCAAGCCTTGAACATCCAGCTCGAAGTCTACATCGTTGGCCTGATCGTTTAGCTCTTGCAGGTCCTCCAGTCGCTTGGCATACGACTTGATAGTGGAGGGCGACTCAATCTGTGAATGACTTTTGATTTCAGTATTGCATATGAGAGAGATCTGCAGAAGACTTACCTGAGCAAGTAGGCCTCGTGTCTGCTGCTTCTGCTGCTCGATCTGCTCACTGAACGCACTGATCTGCACGTTCATGATCTCAACGATCACGTCGTCCACGTCGCCAGCGCTAAAATCGGAGCTCTTGCTCGCCGCCGGCGGCTGCTTCGGGGCAGCAGTGGAAGCAGGCGCAGCGGAAGCGGGAGCGGGCGTGTAAGTAGGGGGAACTGTATAAAGAGGTTTGCTGCTGCTGTTGCCCTTATTGGCAACAGTCCCAGCCGATGTCATGGTTGAGAGTGGCTGCTGTGCAAGAGCAGCTGCCTTCAAGTTGCTAAAGCTCGGTGCACTGTTGCCCCCGACTGGCAGGCTAAACATAGATGTCGATGCCGGGGCTGCAGCTTTGCCAGCTCCAAAGCCGCCGAAGCTGGGCGCAGGCAACGGATTGGCTGCAGCAGCGCCGAAGTTAAGCGAGGCACTGGGAGCACTGCTAAACGTGGGCGGCATTTTATTGGCCTCGCTGGCAGCAAAGCCAGCAAACATCGACGACGGCTTGTCCTTCGTGGGAGCCGGAGTGGACGTGACTATGTTGGATGTGAAGGCAAAGGACATGTCTTGAAGGGGGGCGGGCGTAGTGGCCTCCACTGGAGCTGCAGGCGCTGCAGGTGCCGGTGCAGCTGCTGCTGGAGCAGGCGCTGAGGGCTGCTGCTCCTCGCCTAATAGAGCATCGAGTCCAACAAATTTTCCTGAAGTGTCCGCCAAGGGCGGCGGCGGAGAGCAAATGGAAACAGCTCCCTGCTGTAGATTGAGAAAGTTAAAAGTGAGCAAGGTGCCATCGGTGCCCAGGACATGGACCATGGGCATGGTGGGCAGCTGTTGCTCGTTGATGCTGAGCTGATGTGTGCTGGAGATGTCCAAGGCGAAGCCCAATGGGAATGTCTCCTCCTGCGTAGCTTCGCTCAGCGGCATCTCAATGCGCGCCTCGTCCAGCAGCGCCAGCTGCCGCCAACTGGGCGTGTCGCCCGCCTCCGAGGTGCCCAGCACTCCGACCTCCACGCCGTTTGCAGAGCTAACCAAGAGAAGATTCCACTGGGGCACATGCGTGAATTGGAACTGATGACTGCGTGGTCCATTTAGACTGTAGCAAATGTCGTAGTAGTTCGTATAGGTGGGCACGCCCGACTTGGGTGCATTGACTATGTACAAGGCGGGGTTGCAGTCCTCGCCCTGCTGCAAGAAGACTACGGCAAACTGGAACGTGGACAACCAGTGCACGGCAATCGTATCGAAGGGGCCATCGTGCACATTAGGTGGGCAAGGCAGCGTCTTGGCGGGCGTTAGATCCGGCTTGAACTGTTGCAGGCGACCACTGGGAAAGCCGAGCACCAGCTGCTTGCCCTTGGGTGACCAGCAGCCGCACTTTACCTGCTGGCTCTTGTCGAGCGAGTGCAGCTCGAAGTTGCCGCCATCCTTTAGGGCATACATTGCCAATCCTCCGTTGCTCAGAACCACGGCCAGACTGTTGGGCAGCACTGGATTCCACAGTAGCTGCAACCCGAAGACATTATCCTCGGGCGCTAATCGTATATTATACACGATTCGCACCTCAGGGCTCATAAAGGACTGCACGGCATATATTGTCAGCATGCTGGTGCCATTCGGCTGCGTATAGTTAATGGCCAGCAGGTTTCCATCGGCACTGCAGGATATGATGATGGGTCTATTAGGTAGATTGACAAGTCGCGCCAAAGGCTGCTTTCCGCTCGTCTTGGCTGCGGCTATATCCTTAACGATGATGACTATCAATCAGAGATTACTTTAGATAAGTGTGTTTTGAAAACGAACTAGGAATAGTGAAAATACCCTTTAATTCCGGTGCATTGGGATTGCCGGCAAAGAGCAGTCCACGACTGCTGGAGACTGCCAATAGATTCACGTTGCTGCGCGGATCGCCGCATTTTCGAAATGCTAAAAACTTGTCGTGCAATTTGAATTGAATTTCCTGCAAATAGAGCACTCAGCGAAATAAGCGAAAAGAAATTCTATATAGACATTCATAAGAAAGCTATCAACATGCCTGTGTGTCTTTACAGTTGGGTGCATTTTGCGCCATTTTTATGTGAGTTGTGTGGCTGCCTTTACACGTGCTTTAATAGACAATCTGCAAATATTTTACAGTAAACAGAATATTTTGTAGTCACTTGACCGATAAATATAATTATGACATTGTATCGAGCACATATAAATGTACGAATACAAAAGTACAAATAAAAACGAATCAATGAAATTTGCAAACAACGTGTTGCGGATGGTACTTTAGTAAATGTCGGCAACTAAACTATCGATAAGAAAGAACAAAATAATTTCAATATCGATAGGAAAAGAAAATGACCAATCAGCAAATTGATGCCTGTTGGCAGTGCCGTGCAACAGCTGTTGCTTAATGCATATCGAAAATCGATAGTACATAGCTGTATTTTTTGAGACATACACACATCTCCAGCTGTGTTGTTGTTTGTCTGTCTCTGTCTGCGTTTTTGTTTAACAAAAGCATTGTTCGCGCGCGCAATGCTAAAAAAAAGAACTGCATCAAATAGTCGAGACGGAAATGAGCAAAAAATGTAGTTAAAACGATTGGGCAATTTATAGAAGTGCTGCGCAACACGGTGCTACAGTGTTGTTGTTATCATTGTAATAAGCAAACACAGAATCACAGCAACCAAAAGAAAAAAGCATAAAGCATCGTAAATGTCAAAATTCTGTATGTCTTGAAACAAGTACACATTAAACCAGAAACTAGCTTTAGTAGAACGACTGCAAATTAGGCAAGATATTGTGCAAACCATCATAAACAGTAAGGTAAGCCCCAGTACCAGCCCCAGTAACAGAACGCTGCTAATTGGCGAAGAGTGCGAGTTCCTTCACATGTAATTGAATTTTCATTTGTTCTATGCGACCGCAGCGGCAAACAAACACAAGGGCAGACGCAGAAGCCGACGCAGTTCCATCGCTAGCCGAAAAAGAGCGTAACTAAGGACTCGCATAGCTCTCAATATGATCAGCAGCTTGTTTTCACGCCTGATAATGTGAGTAAGAAAGCAAAAGAGCTCGAGTTATAATGAGCGCTTTGGCAAGCCGAAGATTTAATACTCTTGCAGAAGTGTGTAACCACGTAGCTATTAGTTTAACAACAAAATAAGTACAACAGTGCTCTTCACTAAATACTTATGCATTCCGTAATGCAAAAAAGAAAAACCAGAATGTGTTGCTCATCATTAGAGTTCAGGAATTTGTAAATTTGATTCTACAATTTAGTTTAAAATGCTTTTAGATTATATAATTAAAATGAATATGAAAACATAAAAAGCATCAATATTCCTTCACTTTTATTTATATATATTTTTCTTAATACTTTTAAAGTATACATGTATATTAAATTGTATGTAAGCTAATTGTTATAGTAACTAATGTACATATTATCCCATGACTCGGTCAACATACTCCCTGCAAGAGTATATATGTAAGTATGTATGTATATATGTATGTGTGAGTGTATCTTTATGAGGCCAGCAACTACAGCAACACACACGCACGAATGCGTTGTCACTGCGGTTGTTGTTGTTGTTGTTGTTGCTGACCCCCAAAAAAGAAAAACTGGTGAGCGAGCAAAACTCTTTTCTTTTTATTGTTTTTTTTTTCAGTCGAGTTATTAGCCTTGCCTCCATAGTTCGCTTAATTTGTTTGATTCTGCTTCCTAATTGTGTGGGCGTTACGCTGTGATTTTTCGAGCGTTACCTTCTTCTCATGTATTTTATTTATTGTGGATATGGCTGTTGCTAGCGAATCCATTGTTTGTTTATTAATCAGCGCCAGAAGTTACCGTTATCCGTTGTGCAGCGTCAATGTCAATTCGAGCGGGCGCCTTATAAGGCATTCAAAACTGAGTGAGTCTGTGTGTGTGTGTGAGTGCGCGAGTGCGAGGTTGACGCACTCGTCTGCCATGCATACGTATATATAGACACCTCAATGGAGGCCAGTCTAATGTTCCACTTGCCACACAGCGCTGCCCGGTCGAAACTTTATGCAAACTCTCCATGCAAACTCTGCTGCCTTGATTCATATTTTTAGCGCCTCCAAGCGCTGATCAGCCAATAGATTCCGAATCCGACCGATTACGATTGCGATTCCCATTCCGATTCAGATTCGGACTCGAATTGCGATCAGAATCAGAAATCAGATTCACTTTTTCTCTGTTTGAATTCTTCTCGCTCACATTTTGGGGCAGCTTGTGCTGCAATAGAGCGCAGCAGCTGGCAGTTGCTGAGCTATTAATAGTCGAGTATTCTGTGTTACGGGGAGCATTAGACGCTCTCTGGCAGTCGCTGCCAGAATAGTCTTTGCGCGTCGCCTCAGCAGCTAGGACCGCGGCACTGTTTGCTCTAGCGCTGGGCAATGCGTGAGCCATGAGCCGGCCTAGCTATCTGCAGGAGCAGCTGCTCTATCAACAGCAACAGCTACGCCAGCGTCCGGCTAATATTAACCGCCTACGTCAGCAGGCGCTGCCCGTATACGGACGCAGCTACTCGCTAGAAGAGCAGCAGGCGGCTGCTCTTGGTCATTATGTGCCCGTGTACTCCAAGTTCGTCTACCCAGGCCCACAGCCAGCACAGCTGGAGTTGCAGCGTCAGCTCGGCGGCCTGCACGATTCGGTCAACTCTTTGAGCAGCGACTTCACAGACTACGACTATGAGGGGCCCTACATTGTGGAACAGCCAATGGCACCAGATGCTGCTGCGCCTGTTCCAGGCTCCAACGTGGTGCAGAACCTGAATGCCCTGGGTCGCTTCCTCGAGCTTCTACAGCGCTGGCCACTGCCGCGTCTTTCTTTCAACACGGCCTGCATTTGCTCGCTCATCATTATATTTATAGCGCCGCGCACTTGTGCCCAGAGTTTACTGTTTCCCACTTTCAGATTGTTCTTCGGCACTCTATATCCGGCCTATGCCTCCTACAAGGCGGTGCGCACAAAGAATGTTAAAGAATATGTGAGTATTACTAAATATACTAAATGTAATTAAGTTGCAAATTAAATATTTTTGATCTCTTGAAATCTAATAGAATGGCTAATAAATGTTCATTCACGATAATCGAATGATACAGATATTATTAAATATGCTTTAGATCTTGACAGATCCCAAATATGATGACACGCGTCTATTTTTCACATTTATGTATACAATATAGACACAAAACGAGTTGAATATACACATATTTACACATATACTTAAAATCTCGCTCTCTAAGAGGCAGATTCGCACATTCTCGGTTTTATATATAGTCTCACATATGTGATATGATTGTATATAGGTCAAATGGATGATGTACTGGATTGTCTTTGCATTCTTCACTTGCATCGAGACCTTCACGGACATATTCCTATCGTGGTTCCCCTTCTACTATGAGGTCAAGGTGGTGATTGTCTTGTGGCTGCTGTCGCCAGCCACAAAGGGCAGTTCCACTTTGTATCGCAAGTTCGTGCATCCCATGCTGACACGCCGTGAACAGGTGCGTTTCGTTAAATATAAACATCTCCCTCTCTCCCTTTCTCTCTCTCTTATTAATTATGCTCTCTTTGTTTTGATTTGGCACAGGAAATCGACGAGTATTTGAATCAGGCACGCGAGCGCGGCTACTCAGCGGTCCTGCAGCTGGGATCGAAGGGTGTTAACTATGCCACGAATGTCATCATGCAGACTGCCATAAAGGTAACTCGAACAAATGCAGCATCACACAAGTAATACATGCACACTCACACACACACACTCACATACACACACAAACGCACAACCAATTCATCTGGCACATTTTTCAATTGCTTCTACAACAATTTGCCACCAGCGCCGTTGCATAAAATGAAAATGAAAATGAAAATGAAATGAAATGAAACGAAATGAGCAACAGACAACAATATTCGCCTGCTCAGTCGCCTCAGTTGCCTCAGCCGCATCAGCAGCCGACCTCACCGGTTGAGAAACGCCACAATTTCTATGTAGAAAATGCTTGCGCAATGTTTTCTCAGTTTTGCTCAGCGAGCCCCTTTCGGTGCCCATCTCTCATCGTCAACAAATACAACAAAGCAACAACAAATCTTCAGCAAATATCGAGCAGCTGCCGCGTGCCAGCCTCGCGACGACATCGTCATCGTCACCATCATCATCATCATTTGTTCATTGTTTTCATTAACTTTAAATATCATTTAAACAAACAAATACTACTATGTTTGGTTGGCTCTGTGCCTCTTGTTTGCCTGTTTCGCATTAGTTTTAAGTTTTTAGTTCGACTCCATAGAAATAGGTTAGCCAGATTGAAAACCATCTAGACATAGAAATTTGAATAAAAATGCACAACATTTACATATATACACTATACATATATGTATTTATATAGTATTAGTATATATAGATTATCTAAATGTAGCACACAATTGGGTCTCAATCTCAGAGTCGAGTAAATTGTTTCCCTACGCTAATACCCAAGTATGTAAACAGCATTTCAGAATGTAATAAACTTTGTTTAGATGTTGCTTGCTGCTGGTGTTGTTGTCGTTGTCGATGTTGTTGATGTTGTTGCCTGAAGATATTTATAAAATTACAAATAACAAGTGGGTTTCGCTCTTTCTATACGCAACCTGATTCATTTCATGTGGCTTCCTCAGTACAAGGCGCATTAATCATCAGCTGGAACGTCGTGAGAGTGTCTTTGTGGGCGCACATCGTACTCTTATTGCTATAGGTACAAACATACATTTATATGTATGTATATAGGTGATCTATGTGTATATATGTATGTACCTAAGACTCAGGTTCTACGTATAACAGAAATTCGCTTTGTCGAAAGGCATTTTGCGTGTTTCATTGGGTCAAGTAGCAATGAATTTCAAGTAGCCACAACACAATATCTATATACATATATGTATATAGTTTCAGCTCTTTAATGCAACCCTATATATACTACATACATATAGAGCCTTTGTATAGCACACAATTCACATTGCTTAGTCATCTGAAGAATTGTTTTATTTTTGTACTATATTTCTTATCTTAATTAACATTCACTTCCATTTATTTTCTAACTTATATAAATCATTCCGATAATATGTAACTAATTTTGAGCAAAAGCCACCATAACCTATGTATATATAACTCAATAACTCTATTCACAATTTAGAGTATCTTGTTTTTTTTTTTATTAATACCTTTCCAATAATACAATTCCAAGAATTTAGATTAGATTAGTAGATTTCCTTTTCACAAAAGTTACTTGTTACTATTCTAGATTTAGTATGGATAGGTATAGTATGTATTGCAGTTTGCTTTCATAGTGAAAATGCATTGATTGTATGAGTATTATCAGCTTAACTTTTTTGTTCTCGCTTGGCTTGTTATGTGTTCAAACTATTTTTTCTACAAATGCAAGCGCGTTCAGTTATAACAATTAGGTATTCTATTTCAATCCATCTATATATATACATAAATATATCTATGTACATATGTAGATGCGTTTATTGCAGTGCCTCTGGGTAGGGCATATAAATAGATAGGGGATTGGCATGCGCCAAACCATTCGTGTTAGCCAGGCTAAGATGTAGTGTGCGTTTGCGTGTATGTGAGTGTGCTTGTGCGTGTATGCTGGCCTCCTTTTATTTGCATTTTGGTTTCATATACATACTTCATTTTAAACACACTTTGAGTTCGCCTTTTTTATTAACTTTAATTTTTTCCTATTTTGGGTTTCTCACTTACGTTTCTTTGCATTTGACTTACAAACAATTAAATCGAACAACACCTGCACACCCGCACACCTGCAACGCCTGCCACTACTAACAAACGCAGACCATTCAGCTGGCATCGCCTGTTGCGGCCGATGTGCACCGCCTGCAGAGCTCCCAGTCGGCCAGCGACCTGTCGCGGGATCAGGATATGCTGGACGCCAGCGAGCTGCTGCAGCGCTCCAGTTCGCTGAATGGCATTGAGAGCTATGCTGAGCAGCGCGTGCTCATCACAGAGCTGCACGAGGAGGAGCTGAGTGTCAATGAGGCGGGCGCTGCCCGCCTGCGCGATCTGCCCGTGCGCAAGACGCGCTCCACTCGCACAGTCCCGGCCAACGGCGCGGGCTCTGCGGCTCCAGCTGCGTCCAAGCGCACCACACGTGGCACGTCAAAGGCCAAGGCGACCGATGTGCCGTCGGGCGATGGGGCTGTGCGCGGACGCCGCAAGCTGCGCGATGCCACTCCTGATGTGGACGTCGAGGGAGACTAGGAGCTGCTCGCCTATTAATATACGCCAAGCAAATCGCATGATACTCAGCAAAGCGCCACAACGCAAGAGCAAAAAGCACAAAACTAAGCGAATTTTTAATTGTTTTGCACACTGTGAACCCAGCGACAATCGAGAATGTCGTCAGCCGCCGTCGCCAGTCAGCAGCGATACTTAGACCTAGTTATTATTGAAACCCAATCTATATTATGCATATTTGTAGTCGGCCTAGTTTGTAATTAATTGATCTAATTGATAAACACGCAAAATGATGCCAAGCCAAACTCTTTGCTCTCTCTCTCTCTCCCTCTTTCTCTCTCTCTCTTTCTCCCTCTGTTCCTTTATATTCCTCCGTCAAGGGCGGCGGCAATTTGGTGCAGACCATCAAGCGCAGCTACAGCCTCAGCGATCTCAGTGAACCCGATGTCCATCGGACCCAGGACGAGCTGGACGATGTCATGATGACATCGGTGTCGTCGGTGATGATGCGTCCCCAGCCGACGCGGTTCCTGCGGCAGCGCCACCAGACGCCAGTGGGCCGCTCCGCCAGCGGCACGCGCCACTCGACGGGCATGTACTTCACCGAGGTGGACGTCAGCGCCGGCTCCGCGGCGGCGGGCAAGCATGCTGGCGATTTCAAGTGAGTTTTTGAACAGCCCACGATTCTGCTCGACTGCGCCCACACTTAACACGCTTCCATGAACATCCATTCAGCTACAATATACGCAGCACGGATGACATAAGCTCGGGCTACTCCAGCGCCGAGCCGGTTAGCGCTCCACTCGGCGCCGGGCTGAGTCGCACCTCATCCATGACAAATGCTTCCAAGGCGCGTGTGAAGTCCAAGCGCAACGAGGTAAGAATTTGGTTGAATTTACTGTGTAAATAGAATTGTTCAACAATTTTATTTAAATTTGTTGTAAAAAGAAACTTCTAGGAAATTTATCGAAGGAAATACGAAATTTATCGATCGTTATTATACCCTGAACCCATTGAAAATGGGAAATCAGGGTATAATGGTTTTGTGAAAAGTATGTAACAGGCAGAAGGAATCATCGCAGACCCCATAAAGTATATATATTCTTGATCAGGACGATGAGCTGAGTCGATATAGCCCTGTCCGTCTGTCCGTCCGGCCGTCCGTCCGTATGAGTGCGTCGATCTCAGAAGTTAAAGGAGCTAGAGAGCTGAAATTTTGTATGCATACTCGTGTATACCATACGCAGTACGAGTTTATCATATTTTTTCGATAACTCATTCGATATCTTTTTTATCGAGGATAATCGATAAAATTATATTGTTTTTTCAGCCTAATTTGAACACTATTAGACCTAGAGACTTCAGATTTACTGTGTATATACATTTGATGGGCACACACATTTTGTAATTTACAGATTTTGGATACCACGCCCCCTTCGCCCAAAATTTGTAAAAAACGTATATCAAGTACTAGAGGCTTGTGCTTTGGAATGTACACACATTTACACATAATGATTACGTTCTGAAAGTTTCATTAAGATTGTACGTCTACAAATGAAATTATTCAACAAATAAATTCTCATAATATTGCCCACACTGCAGCGCAGCCCAAGCGCAGTCGCTGCTTACTGCGCAGTTAGCAGAGCGCGGGCCTATGCGTGGGGGTGGATGCATGTGTATGTATGTGTGCAGAATGATTGGAACATCAGCACGGAGGGTTCAGGGTATCTCCTAGTCGAGCAGTCTCGACTAGAGCTTTCTTACTTGTTTTTATAATGAAATGTAGTTTATATAAGATTATACAAAAATTCGTTCGATCCATGTCCAACTTGTTTAAGGATTTCATTGAGATTTGTTGTAAATAGAAAATGTTTGGCGATATATTGAATGAATCGATATTCCGATTAATGAGAATGCTTATCTTATAACACAAGAAATCATTCGATCCTTGACAATTTTAGTTTGTGGTATACCTGCTGAATTAAGAAATTAAAGTAAAATTAGATTAGATTCTAATTATAAATTAGAAGTACTTTTTGACCTAATCTATTTAATAATTATCTGTATAGTGTGTCACATCCTATGAATTTTTCGACTATAAAAACAAAGTGTTTTTTAAGCTTTTGAGCTAAAAAATAAAATATGTTTATTAAATGAATTATATACAGTCTATCCTATTGAAAAAGTAAAATGTGATATACATATGTATGTTTAGTGCAGAAAAAAGCCTTAGGATATAATATGTACATATATTCTTGAGCTCATGATAGATTGTCGATAAGATCGCTTTTGATATTTGGACGCCAGCAAGGGCCACAATTATCTGCCTTATAGAGTTTCCTAACAGTTATTATTATAATTCGATTAGCAAATTCTGGAAGAAATGCGCTCTGAGGTATATTTGGAAAATGAGCGTTACTTTGAAAAGATGAGAGCACAGCAATCCAAAGAAGTTCAGAGACAAAATCAATTAAAGATTGTGGAGAGCGAGGAAGAGAATGACAAATTCAATGAAGAGAATAAGGAAATGGAGTTGGAGAAAGAGGAGGAGGAAGAACCAGAATTTAAAGTAGATGAGGATAAGTTCTACGAGGCCATGGATGTCATGGAGAGCACAGAAACCGCTGAAGAGGAACTTCCAATAGCCACGAATAAGGATGCAGCGCATGAGGAGCAAATGGAAACGGAGCGGCTCAGTGATAATGAAGAATCCTATAAGGAAGCTCTCAATGAAGCGCCCACTGAAAAGGAAGTTAATGTGGGCAGCTATAAGAGTGAATCCGTTGAAATAGAGGACTACAAAGCACTTGTGGATCCCTTTTTATTGGTGGTCACTGAACCCAGCTTTGATGTGGCCGTGAGTGCAGGAGATTTAAGTACAGCGCATCCAGTTTCCCCGCGAGAGTTGCTAGCGACGCTGGAGGAGATCAAGCACAGTTTTCGCGCCCAGCTGGAGCCAGAGACAACGCCGCTGCGGCCCAAGGCTCAACACGCCAAGGGACGCGCACCAGCGCCGCCAGTGCCACCTTTGCCGCCTCGCAGGGACTCCCGTGCAGCGGACAGCGTGAGCCTTCACTCCACGCAGTCGCTGTCTCAACTGGAGCGCAGCAAGTCCTCAGGTATCGGCCATCTATTCAAAAGTTTCAAAGATAACGTGCTGCGCAAAGCTAATCAGCAAGCCGATGAGGAGCCCAGCGTCAGCGGCGGCTCAGCTAAAGAAACGTCCATTTGATGTAAGCCGTAGGCCTAAACACAAACCCGAACTCATCCGCTCGTCTCAGCTACCCATTACTACTCAAACTCCCCTCGCTGCGCACTGTACAGTGTCTTGTTTGTGTGTTTTGCGTTTACTAACAAAACTTTTGCATTTCAGCATGTGCTCGACTATCATCTGATAGTGCCTATATCTTATCTCATATACCCGATCTGGTCTCTTTCCAGGACAAGTCCATGTCCGCTAGCTGCACTACTTTGCCCCGTAGCAGCAGCCGCAAGGCGGATAAATCTCAGCCAACGAATGCCTCAAGCCAGGCCAAAGCGCGCAAGTCGGAGAAGTGAGGCGCGATCTACCAAACCTAAAATAAATACATATATATATATATATGAAAATATAGATATATATATACATATATGCATATAAATGTATATGTAATATCTCTCTTAATTCCTTATGGCAATGTGTTTTCAAGAAGTTGCTCGGTGCTCAAATTTAGCCAATGTGGAAGGTGGACAGCAAAGGATAAACATAATTGAAGGGAATGATACTAATGTAAACCTCATCTTTTAGTTGAAATTGTAATTGATTGACATTACTATAAAAATAATAATTATGATATGTTAATGTTACCCCCTTGGCAAGCTTACCTAGCCGATATACATGTATATTCATTTACATACATATGTGATTGTCCTACGTGTCCTACAGCCAGCTCCTATCACTAAAAATTCAAGTGAAAAATAATATGATCTATCTTTCAATAAAACTTAACTATACATACAGACATATGTAAATTAAAGAAAATCTGTTTTAATTGTGTGTTTTGTAAAACATCTTGTAGCCTTAAAATACGTTGTAGGTGTATCGAATTAAATACATATATATATAGTATTATTGTTTAGATATTAAAGTTTAGATATTAAAGCATATTATTTTCAGTTCATGAAGTATGTACATATGTATATGGAATAGAACAGACGGCAAAGTACTCTTTCGCGGATCAACATTTTCAGATTTGCAATACGCTGTTCTGCAATTATGGCTCAAAGCTGAAGAATATACATATGTACATACACCTTTCCACAAAAAATCTATTTTTCTATTATCTATTATTCCTTCGATTTTTCACTTTTTAAAGTGTACATGTTCAGCGAATATTCCAATTGCTCGCATGTGATTTAAAAAAAAAATTCATTTATGGTACATGCTAAATAAGAATATACATATGTACATATGTATGTATGTACACATGTAAAATAATATTTAATATTTATAATATTTAAATCAAATTTCAAACTAGATCATCGTTTTGATAAAGAGTATACATTGTATGTATGTATGAAATAAATAATTTTTACCGTTACAGCAAATGTTCGCCATCCGTTTAACAAATACATATTTACATACAAATGTATGTACATATGGATGAGTATACATTTGTAAATACAAAACTGTACTGTAATGTACGTATGAATACACAACTACATACAAATATTCATGTACCCATACACATAGAGTACATACATACATATGTACATATATACACATACACATCTGTATGTGTATAAAGAAATAATAATTTTATAAATGCCCAAAAGGTCGCATTGATTAATAGCCTGTTAATACTTGCATTATTAATATTGAGATAGTAAATAAAATATACCAAACTTCTGCACACCAACATTCATCAATCTGTGCATACTGCGTACATATGAATGTATGTACATAGATATGTATGCATACATTTTTGTGCACTTATTTTGATGGTTGAATTCCAGTTTCAGTCTCTTCCAATCGTGACTTCACTTCTGCAACGGCAGCATACACAGGCACACAAACACACACGAATCATGCCCAAGTGCAGTGTATATTGTATGTACATATGTATGTTATAAATCCAGTCTGCAGCTTAGAGAGCGCACATCAGCAGCTTTGTTCAATTCCACATGAAGCTCGTCGTAAGAGCTGCACATGCGCAGCAGCTGATGCGAATGCTCGCTGACCTTGACCCTCAATCAGCAGCGAGAGAGCGCAGACAAAACGGTTGAACGCGATGCGCATGCAGCCAGCCGGGTGTAACTTGTTGCCAAGTGCAGCAGCGAAAACCACGCAGTCAAGTTGAAGTTACGCCCTCTCCCCAACAGCCCTTCGCCGTAAGTACTGCCAGCTCACCGTCGCCATACATACATACATACATATGTATGTACATATGTTCATACATACATACTATATGCGAATGTGTGTGCTTGCAAGTTTTCACCATTAGCAGCGCAGTGCGACGACTGTACTTTGTTTAAAGAAGCAGCACATAAATGTATACATATACATATATGTCCATACCTATACATACATATGTATACATATACAAGTACGCAAGTATATGGTTTATGCCCACGTGTATGTGTGTGCCGATATACATACTAACATACATACATACATATGTATGTACATACTTGTAGCTCTTGGTGCATAAGGAAGCAAAGAAAGCAGCGCACCAACACACATGCGCACGCAATGAATACGGTAATACGCTAGAAACAATGGCAAAATTTTTGCTTTATGTGGCGGCACTTCCACCAAGCTGACTCAGTTACAAAGAGACTGAGAGTGAGCAAGAAAGAGAGAAAGACAAGGCGGCCGGGCCGGTCGGGCTATCAGCTGCCGTGCCATGTGTTTGCTCAAAAATCAGGGGGCAGCTGCGCTTACTTCGCTGCTGCATTTGCCGGCTTAGAGAACAAGAACTGGTATACAAACTGGTTCGCTGGGGAGACCGGGAACAGAGGAACAAGAGAACGAAAGAAACAGCGGGCGATCTGCAAAAATAAAAGAGTTTCAAGTGAAACACGCATTTGTATTGTGGGGTTATTATTATTATTTCTTTTGTCTCAAATCAGCAGCTCCAGCATTTTAATTTACAATTAAAAAACAATCACAGTGATATTTGAATTTTTATCATAATCATTATCTTCATAGTTCGTCTTGTTTTTTTTTTTGTCTTGCTCAAGTGAAAAGGTTCGTCTGTTGGCTCATCTTCCTCATCCTCGTGTAGCTTTATGCCTATTTTCTTCTTGTGTCATCTACCATCTGCCATTGTCAAATTGTTCTGTTGTTGCTGTTATTGTTCTGTTAGTGTTGCCAGCTAGTATAGCTAACCCGCTAGAGATCTTGTTTGTTGATGTGATAGGTGAAGTGCAAAAGCTCGCAAGCCGCAGCGCTGTAGGGTAACATTCGTTTCTTCTCTTTTCTCCCTTTCGCCTCTTTCTTCGCTCCTACTTTAATTTGTTGTTATTTATCTTCTGCGTGTTGGAACTCCTAATAGGATACTTTGTAGTATATATACATATGTTTATATATATTTATTTTTCGAGTTTTTTTTTTAAGGTAAATTATATATTCTTATATAGTTTTCTTTCCATTCGTTATAATTGTAATTAGTAAATTCAAACACGTTTGCAGCATAATAATAATAATATAGTTGTTTTTGTTGTTGTTGTTGGTATTATGGTAGTAGCTACTAAAATACAACGACGTCTGTTTCTTCTTCTTCATCTATTGCTGCCTTCCAGCGCCATTAGCGCCATCGTTGTCTTCTCCTCTATCATCCATCGTGCTTTCTCCTAGTTGTTGCTTGTGTATACACTGTACTGTTCTTTTACGACTGCAGGCTCAGAGCTTTGGAATTAGAGATGTGTTGCTTAGATGCCGGTTACATGTGTGTGTGTATGTGTTTGGTATGGATGTGATTCTGTGTGGGTGAGTGTATGTGTATGTGTTTGGGGTTGATTTTCTGTCTGTTGATCTTGACTCGGTTTTACTGATTGGTCGCTTCTTCTTCTGCTTTGCGTTTTGCTGTTTTGTTGTTGTTGGCTGGCAATTGATTTTTTCATTAAATATTTTTTTCTTTTCATTTTTTTTTATTTGACAAAACATTTTCGTTGATTTCTCAGAGAGCGCTCACGCCGCTCTCCTCTAGTTCCGTCCACCCTTCTCGTCGCATTCACGTCTCAGATGTCCGCTCTTGCCGCAGCCGTAGCAAGTCTTTGAAGTCTCCGGGCAGTTCTTGGAGATGTGTCCGGTGCGGTTGCACTTATAGCATGAAACGTTTGCTGGCCCGTTGCCGCGCTCATTCACAGCATCGGGGCAGTTGCGCACCCAATGTCCGGGCTTGTTGCACCTGTAGCACGTCGGATTGTCGGCTTGAGTGCACTCCTTGGAGATGTGGCCTACGCCGTTGCACCGATAGCAGCGCTCCGCCTCTTCGGGGCACGCGCGTGCAAAGTGCCCAAATTGGTTGCATTTGTAGCACTTTTCACGATTACGACGCATGCCGCCGCCACCGCCATCACGCATGCCACCGCCGCCACCGGGTCCGCCGCCTCCTGGTCCTCCGCCGAGACTGCAGTCCCGGGCAAAGTGGCCCGGCCGGTTGCACTTGTAGCACGTGGCAGACATCGACATTGTACTGTACTTGAGTTAATTAGAGAATCGGTGCAGAACTGTTTTAACCACACGTTTCGTATAGTCCGACAATCACACACGAGCTGAGCTACTGCTGCCTCCACGAGCTAAACTGATTTGCGTTAAATGCAATTAAACAAAACTACAGGATATGCGAAAATCGCTCGCCGTAGTTTTTTCGACGCCAAAAATTAAAATGGCTACCACGCAAAACTAGTACAATGGTATCGCCAGTAATTTGGGTATCGAGTATAGAAAAATGCCGCTGAGCAGTCACAGAGGTACGTGCACAAACAGGGATGCTTTGATTATACAATTGCAACACTGCAATTCCACGCGGTATACATTGGTACAAAATCGACGTAATAAGGTGCCAAATTTATATTACACACACGAGCCCACACAACTTTAATGTATTGTAGACCAAGCTAAACCGAATTAGATAGAAAATGTTACTATGGTTTTTAGATAACTTACATGAATTTAATCTGAGCGTTCAGTTTACAGGACATGGTGTCAGATACTGTGAGATTAATTATACTGCTCATTAGTCCGTACCGTTGATAACTCAGGTCGCATCTATTGAAAATCTAATCGGTAACGCTTCGGTAAGCTTTTTGTTCACTGCCGAGCTGCTTTCGGGTATTTCGTTGCTAAAAATAAATAGTCTAAAGCTCGTTCCAAATCAAGTTTATACATAAAACAAAAATGTACACGCTCGCACCACTGTTCACAGCTCAGTGTGTTGCCAGAATGTAGCCGACAGCCTTGCCACATTCACGCATGCGACAATGAGTTGGCAGCCCAAAAAATCTCAAGCAATATTTTGCAGCCGTGCAATGTATTTTTAAGTGCTTTTACCAACAATAAATTAACGTTAGTTATGTATGCAAAATGTTATTTGTTCTGGTAGCGATTGCCATTCTGAGCCAATGCACAGCCACGTCCACAATCCACATGCCCATCACCACACAGGACATAATTGCCGGTGACGTGTTCTTCGAAATCATTTCGCCGCAAAATCTTGAATACACTTACCGCCTACGGCCGGCCAAGGACTTTGGTGTCTCATTCAGTAAAAAACTGGAAGGTGTGCCTCTGGTACTGGCTGATCCGCCCGAGGCTTGTCAACCGCTTCGGAATGGGAGAGAGATGCATGGCAGCTTTGCCCTCATGGATAGGGGGCAAGTATTATTATTATCATTTATTATCAAATTGTGGAACTATTTTTAACCTATTTGCCGTTATCTGTGCGACAGCGAGTGCTCGTTCCTTACCAAAACACTGCATGCCGAGGCCGCCGGCGCTATCGGCGCCATTATCACCGAATATAATTCCAAATCGCCAGAATTCGAGCTATACATTGAGATGATACACGATAAGACCAACCGTGACACTAAGATTCCAGCTGGCTTTTTGCTGGGAAAGAACGGCATGGTCATACGCAGCACGCTGCTCCGGCTGAAGCGCCTACATGCGCTGATCAATATACCTGTCAACCTGACCTTCACCCCGCCATCCAAAATCAATCATCCGCCCTGGCTGGGCTGGTGAGTCTGAGCTGTGCGAAATGGGCGTCTACCAAAAACTACAACTGAAACTGAGACAAAAATAAAACAAAAACAAAAGCAAATCTGAAACCAAAGTGCATACTTAGTCAGTCAAGATATACATACATACATATGTATGTATATTATACGCGTAAGCTAATTCGCTGGGCTGCAAATCGATAGAATTTATTCTGAAAACAATTTCAAACTTGGCTATGGAATTTAACCACAGTATTTCAAGCATTACTGCAGAATTTTTAGTTTATTTAGTGAATGAACGAAATAAAACAATGTTTAGCTGAATTTATATGATTATAATTAAAATTTGTTTTGAAATTTTACAATATCCGGTTGTATTTTAAAATACAAATTAATTTAAAATATCAACTACAACCGATTAAAAGCGAATCGTGATTTTTGTGAAGGCTTTAAAAATAATTTCTTATATTTTGATATAATTGAATTAAAAAAAAGAGCTTTTAAAGAAATTTTATTAAGCTTTTGTTTAATATAAAGATCTTATATTCAAATTGTATTTAAAAATATATAGCTATGTATATAAATGAAAGCAATTATTTTCAAGCTTAAAATAAATTGTTATTTTTGTTTTTTTATTATTATTTTTGCTTGCTTATATATTGACCACTTCGAAAATGTTTAAACTTTCGCACAGTCACATGACAGTCTCTTGATTTTTGATTATTAATTGCTAAAATTGTAAGAACTTGTACAAAGGTTTTCTGTCAAGTTTAGAAGCACAGCCCGCAACTTTTGATAGGTCGATTGAAGATACATTAATAACTGTTTATTAATTTATTTTTTAACAACTATATACATATGTATATGTATTTGTGAAACTGGGTTTGCAGCCCAGACTAAATGAAGAAACAGAAATTGAATGAGAAATATGTAACTAAATATGAACTGAACTTAAGTAGTTAAATTTTAAGAAGAAGCAATCTCATAACTGGAGTCCTAAGAAACAAGGCGAGATGAACCCAAGCGTAATTTGTAAATAAACTAATTGACAGTTTAGGCTTAAATCAATGCCACGCGTAAATCTTGATTAAAGCTAAGTTCAATTACATATATAAAGTATATGTTATACATTCGATATTGGAAATAATATACTAAGTGTTCACTGTATCAGAATTTGCCCAAGGCGCTCAGGTTGAGGCACATGCCCAGGGTGAGCACAACGATGGTCACCACGAGTATTGCGAAGCACAGATAGTTGGACTGGATGGGCATGCGGAAGAGCTTCGCGGACATGTCCAGCGAGGAAGCGAACAACAATGTCGAGTTGAGATCCTCGGCGGAGGTATTGTGATATACAAATGGACGGACCCGTATTTGGTGTCCGTTTGCCTGGGCGTTCTGGCAGACGCGCGTCACGGAGCCGGCCACAAAGAACGGTAGCAGACCTAGGAAGAGCCACAACATGACATTCGCGATGTTCAGGAGCACAAGCTTCAGGGCACAGTAGTGGAAGTCGAAGTCCTTGAACAGGTAGACGAGCCCCGCGAAGGCGTAGGCCAGATTCATGACGATCAGGAAGCAAACGGGTATGGAGACGTGCTGGTTGACGCGCTCGAGCAGCTTGCGGAACTCCAGGATCTCGCGCATCCAGTCCAGCGAATCGATGGAGTGCATCAGCAGCTTGTGCGACAGCGTCTCCAGATGCACGCGCAGCAAATAGCATTCAATGTAGTAGCTGCTCAACACAATGATCTCCACGAGATCCTGCAGCAAGATGGTACTGAGCAGTCCGATGCGCAGCCAGAGCTCCCAGTCGCGCAACGCCTCGGCCAGCCAGGCCACCTTGATGATCTGCGCCTGCTGCATGAACACTACGCAGCAGGCGTAGCCAAAGAGCAGCAGCAGCAGAGCCAGAGCCACGCCCAAATAGAGCCAGAGCATGCGGCACAGTCGCTTGGGCTTGGCGGACAGCAGGAACACGCGCTCGATGAGATTCTGCAGTTGCTCGTGCTCGATCACCTTGCATACGAGCACCGCTGAAATGAAGCTCAGCAGGTTGAGGACACTGGGCACCACATAGCCGAAGAGCAGCTCCCCAATTGTGTTGGGCGTGCTGCTGGCGGAGGCGGAGCCGCAGACGTCGCTGCCGTTGCCGTAGCCGCCGGGTCGGATGTCCCGATAGCTGCTGAAGCCGCGATCTCCACTGCAAGGATTTTTGGATAGCATGTATTAGATATATATATCTCTCTCTCTTTCTCGAATCACTCACCGATAGCCACACAGATAGCGCAGCACGTAGCCCGCCAGGAGGACGAAGAACACCATCAGCGCCTGGACGTAGCTGCTGCAGGCGCCCACAGTGCTCATGTCCGTGGAAATGGGATTGAGGCCGACCACGGTCAGGATGGCCACATATGGGCGCAGGAACTGCAATGTTTCAATGAATTCAATTAGGTACAGTTTGCACTCGCTGTCGTAAACTTAAGAGATATGAACGTGCTTAGCTGATGAACTCTAATAGAGCATATATGTACATATATTCTGGATCAATATCAACTATATTATTTCGGGTGTCTATACCCATTTGGCTGTGAAATCTATTAGCACATTATTACAACTGAAATCCTAGGGTATACGCTCGTACATATGTATGTCAAGACTCTAGCTTCAATAGGATCAACCATACTGAGGAACAGATGGACGAACGGATAGAAAGACGGACAATGCACAAAACCAATATACTCATATCAGTTACTTATGTACATACATATATATGTATGTTGTACATTATGTAAATGTTAACAAACTTTTGTGTACACAATTCTCATTGGAGTCCAGATAAGTACATACATACATATATTCTGCATAAATGAAAATTAACTAACTAATTCGGATTTTCAAGTAAAATTTAAATAAATGTATCTGATAATAAAAAGACTTTGTTTATGCGGTTACGTATAGCGTATGTAATTGTGAATAAACACTGCGACTTTTCACTGTGTACTTTTGCAATTAAATAACATTAATGATGACACACACACATATGTATATGTATATATTATTATTTTTTATTTTTTTGTGCAATTCATTATCGCACTTGCGTTTATTATATTGAGTGCACACTGTTCATGATCATTTTAGTATATTTGTGGTCCGTACCTTGCGCTTGCAATAGTTGAGGATCGCCGATGTCGGCTCATGCTCGCCCGGCTGCTGCGTTTCATCGTGGGTGGTGCCGTTCAAGCGGTTGATGAAACAGAAAGAACTATCCGCATTATTACGATACATGACAGGCGCCGAGACAAAAGGCGTTTACACGCAACAATAACAATGACAATAATAACAATAACAATCACAGTAACAACAACAACAGCAACAACAACAACAACAACAACAATAACAACACAGGCGCGCGCACTCGCACACACACACACATAACGAACGACTGGACGTTGGCGGCTGCTGATGAGAGTGACAATGACTGGAAGTGGAGTGCTTAGAGCAACTGAAACGACGATCGCCGGCGTTGGCGGCGCAGCAACAACTGAAACGGCACGCAAACAACGGAGAGAGAGCACGAGCGAATTGGAAAAACTTACGGCGAGTTCGTGCAGCCAGGATGAGACGGCGGATGTGGCGCGGCTGCACCGTAGAGCCGATGTCGAATCACTGAGCCGACTTGTTGCTCTTTCTGTCTCTGTTTCTGCTGGTGTTGTAGTCGCTGACGTTGTCGCTGTCGCTGTAGCCGATGGCGTTGTCGTCGCCGTCGCCGTTGTCGTTGCCGTAGTCATCAATTGCTGCTATAACGGTAAATTGAATAAATTGAAACTCGAGCCGCGCGCACAGCGAGCCGAGCACGATCGACACAGAGCCGATGCCTACGTCGACGTCGAAGCTTTCCTGCTATCACGTTGAAGCTCTCTTCGAGCTTTGCTGACTACGCGCTCACCGTGCTCGCTCTCCCGAGGGCCCCTTATCAATGGAATATATCTCGGTAACAGAACGCGACGCCTGCTCTGCGCCGCTGTGCACCTGTTACAGTTTAGATAGGAATCAGCTTGTTATCGTGACCGCTATCTATCCGAGCTGAATGTGCGCATATGCAAATAAACGAATACACGTGCAACTGCACATATGCACATGTGTGTGAGTGTCAATGTGCATAGAATTGCTTTATGTATTTTATGTTTATCTTGACGAGTTCTCGCGATCCGTTTATTGTTCTTGATTCGTCGTGAATCAACACGGAATTTGTTTATGTTATCTACATATGTATGTACATACATACATATGTGTGTATAAGGCTGCTCGCCGGCGAATACTGTAATGTCACCAACAGCCTAACGGCAGTCGTGCGCTGCTGCCTCAGCTTCTGCTCACGAATGCGTGCGTCTGTGTGTGTAGCTACCCGATAACCCAGAGGATCATGTATTGTTCGGTGCGCTACGCTTAAAAGGGCCGGCATGTTGAATTGGGCTTGAATAAACAAAGAAGGAAATAAAGATAAGCTTCTTCATAATACTGGATGGTATTAATATACTAAAGTACTCAGCATATATGAAATTGGAAATAGTTATCGAGTTTGCCTTTGAATTATTTTTACAGGGGCATAGCCAGACCGTCAATAAGGGGGTGATTCTTATTGAACTTGAGTATTTAGGGCAATAGAAATGAATAATTAATATAATAAGAAAGAATAAAAATTAATAATAAATAAAAAATACTAATTAGGCATTCTCTACTTTTCCTTACAAATGATTTTTAGTTGTAACACGTTTGACTATTTATTTTTTAATGGACTTAATAATCTAGACATCAAATTATTAAAATTGATTCAAGTCCATGTGCATAGTAGAGTAATATACATATGTATATTTAGCTATAAAAAATGTTTACAAACTGAAAGCGAAACAAAAACGCAGCGGCTGGCTCAGTCGCCTTGGCCGTATCGACTCAATACCGAAACTGAGTCTTGTTATCTAAAAATAAAATGCGAATAATAATAACGGACTAGGCACAAAAAAACAAAAAAATAATAAATAAATAAACAAAAAGAAGAAGCAAAACAAAGCGACACTCAAATTTGTTTCTCTCGTTTCTCCATTTAGCTGAGATTCGTGACGAGTCGCCCTTCAGCCGATCACTAAAAGTTCTCCAACTGCTGCTGCTGCTGCTGCTGCTGCTGCTGCTGCTGCTGCTGCTGCTGTCGTCATGTGCGCTCCCTCCTTCCTGCCTTCAGTGCACTGGCCGCTGCGGTCGAGTGCGATGCTCGCACACGCAAGGCAATAAAGTATCGAAATGTACGTTGAGAAGTAATTAAATTAAATTAAAGTCAAGTCGCAAGTTGCTTGAAACTTTTTTGTTTCTGCGATGACGCCTCAACTGGAATTTGTTCCTGCTCTGCTGCTCTGCTGCTCTGCTCGAGTTCGATTTGCATGATGGGCAGCCGCAGTCGATGCCGCAGTTGACGTTGACATTTTTCGATGGCTCTGGCAATTTCCACTTTCCACCCGCAAAACCATCAGGCATTTCCACTCGCAGCAGCAGCTGCTGTGGAATGGACTCCTCCCGCTGCCAGGAGGCTGGGCAGAAGCTCTGCTGGTCGATGCTGTCACTGCCTGAACTCTGGTCACTCATGTAAATTAGCTGCGTTGTCAAATAATGCTGATTTGTTGTTGGTTCGTTGGCAGCCTAACAAAAGCAACCCATACCAATGGTCATACTTAAACACGCCCCCTTCCCCACAAGCTTGACAGACCAAAAACTGTCCACTGGCCATCGCCTGACGCATATCTCGATCCATTCCAGCCAGCCAGTTGGCAGTGTTCAACATGCAGCTTTTTGTTTAAAAATCAAATCAAATATTACGAGAAAATTTCAATGCGGTTAAATGCATAGCAAATTTTATCATCCACCCGCCATCCCCTCTATCTGTGTCTTTCTCACTCTCGCTTTCACCCTCTATTCGGTGGGGGCGGGTTGGTCGGATTGAGTTGCAGCCGCAACCGCAAAAACGCAAATGTTGTCTCGACACACGTCGGACTCGGAACATTTGGGTTGTTCTCGGTTTGACAAATTTTGAGTGAGTGTTTCATTCCAGCGTTCCACATCAAAGCATGCTCAGAGGCACACAGGGAACTTGCAAAGGGGAAACCTTTCCAGTCGCTAAGGCAATATATTTAATGTGTGTATTCGAATTTAAATTTGTTTCTTTAAATTATACCATATATATTACAAAAATTATTAAAAACTAGAATTGCAATTGGAATACGATGAAGGAAATTAGCCAACTCAATTAGAAAGTGCGAAATGTGGTTGGCCTCTTATATTGATATTGATGAAGAGGGTACAAAACTTCTGTTAGTGCTTGCTATGCACCACTTGCACTTATATTATATTATTAATAATAATATATAAATTAAATAATAAAGTGAAGAGTGTAAGCTTGCATGAGATTGTTTGTAAAAATATTCCTTCTAGAAGGGGCTTTCGGGCTGCTATAATCCCATTGAAATATGTGATAGTATGTGTATAGTGTATATTGTCGATATTCAGGTAGATTTAACACACGCTAATACCTAAGCTTCAAGCTTACTTTTCAATTAGGTTATATAGAAAATCCTCTTTAGGTTCTCTCAATTCATCTAATACATCTCTCTGTCGTGCCCTTTAAAGCATCAAACAAGTGCGTTTTCCCTTTCTCAATCGATATTGCAAATGAGAACAATTTGAACACTTGAACTCATAATAATAAATGAAAGGGTTTCTCTGTTCGTTTTAATTTGCAGCAGCGCCGTTTTGGAGGCATACCTTAAAGGTTTAAAGTGGATGCCACGCCCATCGGGCACATGGTGGGTCTGCTCGGAGCCTCGCCTCTGAAAAGATCAGATTGTGCGACGTGTCAAGTGTCCAAAATTCAATTAGACTTCATTAGCATTAGCAGCCGGTGGCATCTTGCAGTTCTTGTTGTTGCTGTTGTTGTTTTACTTGTTGTTGTTGTTGTTGTTCTGTCTGGGGCCACCTTGTGGCTGTGGCGTGCACAGATTTAACCGTTTGCAGATTAGCATAAATGAGATCATTAAAATGCGCTTACGTTTGTGTGGGCGGGTTGAGTGGTGCCCGTAGCCGACTGTGCTTAGGGTGCTGAGGCTTGGGGGGCTGGGGCGGAGAGTGGCGTAGGGGGTGAAGTTGGCTGCAAGGTGCCATTTCCTTTAGCACGTAGCAGACGCAGCCTGCAAATTGCTTGCCAGTAACTGTCGCTGCTGTCAAGGTTCGTGTCTTTGCTACTCCCCGCACACCCACACACCCAAACACACACACACACAGAATGATGTGAAATTTGCATAATTATTGTTGGCAGCTTTGGCATTAATGTTTAATATAGCAACTAGTTTAGCTTTTTTTTTTTTTTATTATCTACTATGGCTTAATTGGGCATTACATTTCATGTAACGAGTACGTAAACAAGCAACAGCTCCCACGCTCCGCCAGGCTGGCCAGGTTGGAGTAGTGGACAATTAAATAGCCGGGCGCATTGGAATTGAAAGTGAGTTTCAGTTAAGTCTGCTTTTGCCTTTGCTTTTACTTTTGGTTCAGTATTTGGATTACTTTTTAATTGAATGCGTGCAGTATAAATATTTGCTAAAGACATTTAAAATATTCTCAGACTTGATCAATTAATATACATTTCATAAATACTAAAAGCATAGTGATTCATAAGTGGAAGATTGAAGTAAATCGAGATAAAGCCAAAAACGTTTACTTCACTTGTCACTCCCATTATCATATCCAATCGGATGCTCAATCTAATTAGGTTGGATAGAAACCGCATGAGGTAAATTCGAACTACTCACGTGTAATGCAATGAATAATAATTTTATTAATAATTTTTTAGAAAACATGTTAAATGGTTATTATTATGTTAAATGGTTATTTCAGACTATAATGAGAATTCATACTCATAGAAGCTAGAGCAATTATAAATACATATATCAGATACTTATAATTATGTATATCTATTATAACAATTCAGAAAACTCTAGTCGAGCTGTTTCATCAACTATTTGCTTCTTTTCTACATACACGAGAAACAATATGCACACACACACACACACACACATGTATAAGCACGTATGGTTTATTACCTAATATGTGCCTTTTTTTGTAGATTGGCTATCTCCATAAAGCCTTTAGACCGTGATTATAACATTTAAATATGTGTACCTGCATTTCAAGTCTATCGCTCTTCCACTTTCTGAGATCGACACGTTCATACTGACAGACGGCCAGGTCTAAATCAACTTAGCTCATAATATGTATTTTTATGTGGTCTGTTACGCGTCCTTCGCCCTTGTTACATGCATTTGACAACACCTATTATAGCCTGATTTCACAAATTAAACGAGTTTGGGGTATACAAATATTTATTTATTTATTATTTAAAAAGATATTGAGAGAGTCAATTAAAACTATAATTAAATAGCCTAAATAAAAGTACAGAAAATTATTACAATAAGATCAGCAACCCGATGAGGGGATTTTATTTGGTACTTTGATACTATTGAGACTATCAAAAAAGAGTTAAAATGAAAACTTAAAATAAATATTAAAAGTGTGTAAATACAGTTAACATAATGACAATTATAATAATTATACCCTGAACCCATTGAAAATGGGAAATCAGGGTATAATGTTTTTGTTGAAATGTATGTAACAGGCAGAAGGAGGCGTGGCAGACCCCATAAAGTATATATATTCTTGATCAGGGCGACGAACTGAGTCGATCAAAAACCTTATCGAAATGCGGTTATAAAATTATATCTCCTACATCTTTAGAGCTAGAGTATCCAAATTTTGAATGTAGATTGATATGTACGTTATAGAGTTTCGATTTTTGTTCAATTTCACCCCCCACCCTTATATCCACCCCCTCACCCATAAGTTTGTTAAAGGCGTATTTCAAATACTAGAGACTTGAGCTTTGGCAATTATACGCATAGTAATGATAAAACCACAATCTGAAAGTTTCATGGAGAACGTACGTCCAGAAAAAAAGTTATTAAGCAATTAAGTTCCCATAGTAAGCCCACACTGCAGCCCATGCGTGCGCGCCTATGGGTGTCTATGTATGTGTGTTTGCGTGTGTATGTGTAAGCAGAGAGACGCTAAAAATGATTGAAATGGCTGTTGCTTGAAGGGTTCAGGGGATCTCGTAGTCGAGCACTCTCGACTAGAGTTTTCTTACTTGTTTTTAAGGTAAAAATGATTAAAGAAAAGGAAATTATTACAAATATTGCAAGAATGGTGAAATTAACAAAGATTAAGTAATAATAAAAGAAAAGAGTAAAAGAAGAGCTAAAATAGAATATAGGCAACGAAATGTATATCAGTGCTTGTGCCTGGGCCCTGCGAGTGATTTCCCTAAGCTAAGCTAATAGCAACTCCATAATAGTCGAAGCCAACTATGATTACATAGACAATGAGCTGTCGATTTATATATTATGTGGATTTGTTTCCTACGCTTCAGTTTTAGACTCAATGCCTAACTGAGTCAGTCGCTATAGCTTACGAGTCCCCCTCCAGCTATGGGCTATAGCTGTAGAGCACTGAGAGAGCTAGTACATAAAAATAATACTTCCAGTTGATTACATTTTGGGTATAAATCAAACAATCCACAACTTGCTGTAATGCCTGCTAAACAACTGACGTCTGTGCATAAACACTGAGATTTATGTACAGACATGCAACGAAATAAATATGTATATGTATATGTACATATATGTGCATATGAATATGTACGTGTATAGCTACGTGTGTATGCAAATATAGAGTCTAGTTAATTGGCCTGTCATAAACCTGTTGCTATTGCAAGTTTTTCGCTGAAGCGCAGTTGCGGTTGGATGCCAGCTTTCAATGGGGCATGCAGCAGCCCGTATACATATGTGGGCCACACACACACCACTGTGTGTGTGTTGTGTGTTGCATGCAGCTTTTGACTGTGCTGTAAAACCCTTCTTGCCCGCCAAACGAGCTAATTTTGATGATATCCACAGACAGTCGTTGAGTTTTGGTCCATTTTGACAGGGAGATGCGCTGTGGTTGTTGTTGTTGCTGCAGCTGTTGCTGTTGCTACCACTGCTGCTGCTGCTGCTGCTGTGTGGGTGAAGTTTGCACTAAAAGCCTGTCGCAGCCTGCAAATTGAATCAGCGCATATGTCTGTGTGTGTGTGTGTGAGTGTGTGTGTGTGCCCAGAGGGCGACGTGCGCGCTCTCATGAAATGTGACCGCAATTGCGGTTCGTTAGCTGCATTTCAGCTAGTCCACATGGTCCACACGGCAATGGAGCCACACACATACACACACGCACAGCTACATAAGAGAACGAGACTGAACTGAGGCCATGTTGCACGAGCAGGTGGCAAACGTGCATGGCCCGCCGAAAATAAACCCGAAATGGGCGCGCCAGGTACAATGCAAAAGCATTGTGCTTAAGTGGTCAACTGACCAAAAGCACTTTGACCATGCGGTCCTCGTGGCCGCCGCGCTCAGTTAGCTCTTTAAATTGTCGCTGCCGGTCTTTATTATTTATGACAGAATGCCCAGTATCAAAATGGCAATGGCCAAGGATTTCAATGGCACTTAGCGGCAATTAGAAGCAGATATAACTCACACAGACACACACACACACACACACGAGCGCACACACACCTGTTGTAGCAGCAATCACAGCGAGCGTGTGTGTGTGTGGTGCTCTTTGTCAGCGTCTGGGATTTGCGCGCCAGCGAGCGGCATCAAATGTGGCAGCCGAGTCAAGGTAATTACGACAAAGACGCATATCCTCCTAGGCACATCCGGCCAGGCACGCACAAAAGCACACAAAAACTTGTAGCCACCCCGCCCTCCTGCCCTCTTTGCACTGACCTGACTTTTCAACGCTGGCTAAAACGTGACAAGCATTGCGATTTAGCGGCCAGTTTAAAGGCTCGCAGGATATGTCGCCAAATATATGTATATATATACATATATGTATATGTATCTGCGATTGCGGGGCCTTAACGGCCTGACCTACTCATGAGTGCCAAATGAGTTGTTAGACCAAAACTACAGACGGCTCTCCAGAGAAGTTTGGCCCAAGGCAAGGAGTTCGCCCGCCTCATCCGCAGACTGTTGCGTGCCGCCCTTGCCTTGCGGGCTGCTAGGTGGTGTCAGGGGGTGTGAGGGGGTGCGTGGATGTACGCCTGGCTTTTGTTGGCTAACTAAATATTGTTAGGCAAAGTAAACGACTTTGTAGACATTGGCAAGCGACCGACAGGGCCCCAATCTGTGGCCAGAGGCGTAGTTGGACATGTGTTGAGCGGTTTGCTGGGTTTAGCCTCTGCTTAGTGAGATGCTTCAGGTTTTTGAAACCTATATGCTGCTGATATTGATACTGTGTATAAATTTAATTCGCATAGGAGATAGACTGCACAAGGAGTGCATATCAAAGTGACGAGTCCAAGGACACCCATTGCAATATAAAATTATATTTTAATATAAATAAACAGAGTGAAATCGACTTGAATAGAACCCTTAAAGTGGTCGAGATTATTCGAGAACAATAAATGACAGAACATTTTATATAAAACGGAGTCGTTGAGTGTTAATCCGGCCCTGAATATATTAATATTATTGTTGCTATCAACTAACATTGCATACAATTCAAATAGATAAAATAATATCTTCATTATAAGTATGCATGCTTAATTTAATATTCAATAATTAAAAATCAATTAAAGTTGAAATATATTATAGAATTTAATTAGATGTTTTTGCCAGATAATATAGTATTGATTAACACTACACTTTGTTCTCAAGCAAAAACGTATCTCAATTGATATGCCGTTTCCATTCTCCAGCCCCTCCCTCAACAAATGATTTCTATGGTACGCCCATGGCTTTCGCTGTGGCATATCCCATACAGAGCCCTATTAGCGTGCCTCAAACACAACGGCGGCTCCACTGAAGTCGTCATCCTGTCATGGGTGCAGCTGCCGCTTATTACGAGTTTCCGTTTTTACCGCTATTTCGGCTTTTCTTTTTTCTTTTCTTTTTTCGATTCACTTGAACCTAAGCACAGGATCCGATGTCTTAGACGCTCCGCTGCAGCTTGGCCACACTGCAGTTGCGGCATAGACAAACACACTTACACACACACACACACACACAGAGAGAGAGGCATATATAAAATACACAGCTGAAGGTATTTTTGGCTCATGTCCTGATATCCTGGCTTAATGCTGGCTGCCTTGACTCTCTGTTGACACAAGCTGCTCATTAATTTTTTACGCTTAATGTGTTTTTCTAATGATTTTTAAATTGCGTCTCCGATTTCAAATTTTTCGGCTTCAGCATTGTGCAATATTTGGACGCGCTTCCTCGTTTGCTATCTCCAGCGACTGGCCGAGTGGGCGCATGGGGCAATGGGCGAGTAGACCCTTACTGGAGCACCTGTCCGTAAACCGAATTTTAGCCAAGTGGATGCCAGTGCCAGTGCCAGTGCTAAAAATCGGCTCATTAGCGACGCATGTGCAGCTGTTTGTCTATCAGCCTCTGTCTGGCTCTGTCTGTCTCTCTGTCTGTGTGTGTGTGTACTTTGGGTGTTTGACTGTATCCATATTAATTTACAGTTGGGGTAACAGCAGCAAAAAGGACGAACAAAATCCAGAATGCAATAATTAAAGTCCAATAACAGCAATCTGTTGGCCAGTATTCAATTCGGCTCTGTCTTATATTTACTTCGATATACCTCCGGAATATATATCTCACTGGGGTATGTCGATTGTAGCTAAAAAACGAGTCAAATATCAAATATCGAATAAGCAATAGCTATATGTAATAAATAAATAAAAATAATTTGTAAATCTATAAAATTCATTTTAAGTGGAGTATTTAAATATACATAAATATATACCTATGTTATTTATTTTAAAGTAAAAGACATGCAATATTTTTTTTTAAATTTATAAAGCTGTGAGTCTTTAAATAATAATTATATTATTTAAAAAAATTAAAAATAATATTATATAAAAGTTATATAAATATTGTCAAATATATTATATTATATATAAATATTATATATATATAAAACAAAGTATTTTTGCAAGTGTGCGCTATATCCATGGCTCAACCTGCTTTTAACTTGCACTTATGGCTTGCTTACTTATCCGGCTCTCTTGGAGGCAGAGTGGCATTGTTTGCCGCACTCACACACACAGACAGGCACACTCGCACACGTATGCTCATGGTACTGCATGCAATCGCATCACGCATACGACGCGTTGTACACTTTGCCACTTCTTTGGGCGCTGCAGCAACGTTTTGTGTGACTGACAAATTTAATTACTGCCGGATTCATGTCTGCTGTGTGTGTGAGCCACTGAGCGTGCGTGCGTGCGTGTGTGTATATGTGTGTGTGGAAAAGTGTTGTTTGCACCGCTACTGATATGGCAACAGGGTCAGGAGCAGCAGCAGGATCAGGGCCTGTTGCCGGAGCAGACGCTGACTGTGAGCTGTGAGAGCAGCACCCCGAGCCCGAGCCCGAGCCCGAGCCCGTACCCGAGCCTGAACCCGAACCCTGAAGTCACTTCATTTGATGCGTCAATCAGCACAATCAAAAACTGCAGCCCATGAAAATCAATTAAAAAGCCGTTGACATTCCGGCCATGCCCAGACTCTGGCCAATCGGCCGCTCATTGGATTGTGTGCAGCAAAGGGCGCTGGGCACTGGGCACTGGATGTTGTCCGGGTAGATGCTGTCAACAGCGCTGAACGTTTTGCAATCGACGCTGCCTGGATTAACATTTATATTTCAGCAGGCCCGGCTCCTGTTCAGTTCCCAACCTGATTCCGCTGGTTTTTTCCGCTCTTTGTTGCCTTTGGTTTGATATTTCTCCGGGGCGTAGTAATTCATTTGAAATGCAAATTCCTTTGTAGCGGATATAACAACAACACACTTGCAAAACAAATCAAAGGCGTCATTCAGCGGCAACATGATGCGGCATTTTCGATTCCTCGGACCCGTGGATAGGGCTGTGACACAATCACAGGTGCTCGAATCGGAGCTGGAGCTGGAGCCGTACTTGGAGTTGGAGTTGCAGCTGGTGAGGTCAGCGTATTGCATAGTTAATTGCTGGACGCGCTGAGTTGACGAAATACAAATTCATACATGCATGGTGAAAGTAAAACAGAAATAAACAAGAACCGGAGGCAGCGCCACTTAATAAATGAAATGTCATTGAGGCGTGCGGCAATCAACAAAACAAAAATCCAAACGGATTTAACACCACCCGGCGCAAATGACGCATGAGTAGGCTATGAAATTGTTGATGGTGCGAAGGCAACTGTGAATCAACGCACATGCAGACTGACTGACTGACTGACTGACTGGCTGGAGAGACTCATTGCCTGACTGACCAGGCCTGGCTGGCTAACTGACAGCGTCTGAGTGAGCGCTGAGCTCGCTTTATCTGCCGTTGAGGCACCACATACACACACATACGCACACACACACGCACACCACTTGTCAGTGGCATCCGCTGCTCTGCAAAGCGCTTCAGGTCGGTTATCAACGACATTTGTTTGCTCTCAGCTTGAAGTTCTTAAAGTTCTCATTCGATACGACTTTCTTTTTCAGTGTATTTCAGATTAATTTAAATAAAATAAAATGTATTATATAATCTGAGTTTTAAGTTAAGGATTGGCTTCATCTAGTTAAACACTGTACAGAGTTACAGCTATTCGAAGACCCTGCTGGGATAGCATATTCGAATAAAAAAAGGGAGAACAACTGCAACTGCAACTGGCCCAGCATCAGCTGCTGCAGCAATAGCCACTGGGCATGGCCCGGGGGGCAGAAGTGGTAGTGGTCGTCTTGTCGGAGCGGGAGGCGGAGACGGAGGTGGATGCGGAGCGGGTATCAGTGTAGCTGCAGCTACTGCTGCTGCGTCAGCTGCAACTGATGACATTGTCAGACAGCAAGGCGCACCCCGGGCCATAAAGGGACTAACAAGCCTGACAGTCACTCAGCGTCAGTCAGGCTCCGGACTGGCTGCCCGGCCGGGGCGTTGTGCAAATTAAAAGTTTGGCCCACACTTGACACGTGCTTAGAACTTGCAGTGCCGCCCCTTTCCAACCCCTCCTCCCCCTACCAACCATCTACCCACCATCTACCCGCGCGACCGGCCGCAACGCACATTGGGGCAATGTCCAGTGGTTCTTTTTTTCAGCATGTTTGCGGCTTGTGGCAGCGTTTTGTGCTCTCTGTTGTTCAGTTTTTGCTTTTTTTTGCAGTTTTTCAGCTTTTATCTGTCGAGGCGATGGGGCGGTCGGGGGGAAGCATGACGGGCTTTGGGAGCTGCCAGATGAAATTTATGAGACCGAGCCGAAATGTCAACTTGCGTGCAGCTGCATAAACTTGTTGCATACGTGCAGGCGCCGCAGCCTGACAAAAGGTGCACCCTCTGCGGACCGAACTGAAAGCCTAAGCTGCCGGCACCACCCGCTAGATGGCGTTCTGTGAGTGACCAAATTTGAATAGACTCTACTAAGCTAAAAGAGTTTTCCGTTACTAAAACAATAAATAGCTAAAGAAAACGGTTTGGAAGGATAACACCAATTTCGTTAGAATATTTCATATTATGTAAAAAATGCATGAGTAAAATGCAATGTCGATTTGCATGATATAGGTAGATATATCAAAAACCAGACATAACATTTTCACTTTCTTCGTCATGCCATAAATCATATGCTTGTAGTTGTTGCTGTGCTTGTATTGTATTATATCTAAATATCTGTATATGCAATATATCTAAGCAGTTAAAATATGCTTAATAATCTTATAGCATCATTCGTAGTTTGTTCATCATCGTAGTTGTAGAATAATTATATTTATTTGAAGTAACACATTTCTTTGAATTGACACCTTTGGGAGGACTTTAGAAATATTTTTATTGTCAAAACTTATATTTGATTGAAATAATTATAATACATGATGATACGGAATGTTGCCATAGGAATCAAAATCTGTATGGCGCGTAGAAAATTGATGTTTATTAATCCATATCATTTATAAGTGGAGATAGAGTTGAGGTTAGTAATGATCCGTTTGAGGATTTTGGGAGCTTCTTCGATATGCGTCAAGAAGAAACAGAAACAGCATTGTTATATGAAAGCTTTGAAGTAATTTCTGGAGTATATGAGTATCAACAATTAAATCCTTAAGTTCAAGTCTAGTTAAAGGGCAGGGTAGCTTCAAACCCAGCTTACCTTCATTTCCCTTCATAAGGTAAAGAATAAAAGATCAAAAAATAATATTAAAAATAATTCTAATTAGAATAACTACTTATTTACGATTTCGTAGTGAGTCAACTAGCTGCTCATCCCCGAGTATGAAGCTCAGATACTCGTCGAAGTGATATATCAGTTTGTTCATAGACAGCCTCAGCGTCTCCGAGAGCACAATGAGGGTTTGGCATGGCTCCTGTTGCCGTCGTTCCAGCAGCTCGAGAAGATTACCGATCTGTTTTTCTAGGCCGATGAGGGCATTGAAGATCATTGCCAGATCCTGTTGCAGCGAGCCATGTTTGTCCTCCCTCAAGGAGCGTACGCATATAGAGACGAGTCCTGGAATCAGCCAGACCAAGGGCCGGCCCACGCACACCTCGCAGTCCTCCTTATCCGTCCACATGAGCTGCGTGGCATCGACAGGTAAGCAGTTGCAAAAGCATTGCACCTGCCTCGGCAGCTGGCAGTCTCGCAGCTTCAGCTGCAGCTTCTCCAATAGAGATACGTAGGGGGTCTTCTGCGGCGCTGGCCGCTGCTCCTCGCTTTCGCAACGCCGACTGCAATAGTTTGGGGCTGGTGCGGGTGGCGTAAGGAGTCGCATGCTGGGATGGCAGCGCGAGCTCCACTGCTTAGGCTTAGGCTGCGCTTCAGTCGTCAGCCTCGCTACGCATTTATTCAGCAACTGCGTGAACTGCGTAATGTTGCCCATGAGGGCATTGCGCAACGCCCTCCAGTTTGTGGGCCTTTTGCGCAAGAGGCCGCGCAGCTGGAATAGTTCACATAGCTGGTCGCCGGGCGCGGATACGATCAAGTAAAAGTCCCTGGCTGCCTGCAGCTTGAAGCCATGCAGCTGGTTATCCACTCTCAGAGCCAATGACATTGGGAGTCCTTGATCCTGCGTCTTTGGTGGCTTCAGAGGCGGCAGTCGCTGCTCCTGCTGCTTCTGAAAAGTAAGCGGCAGCTCCTCATGCATGACAGTGCTAAAGATGCATTTGATGGCATTCAGCTTGACCATGATCAGCGTGACCATGCAGCTGGAGAGGCAGAGCAGCTGGCAGCTGGCACTCTGGTCGCCGCTCATGTTGGGCCAGAAGAGGGCGGCGAAGCCGATCGTGTAGAGCAAGCACCGGGGTAGAGTGCGACCTAGGTCGAAATGATGGCAGAGCAGCAACTGCCACGTGGCACTCTCCAGTCGTATCAGGGGCAGCGGCCACACCTCTTTGCCGAAACTCAAGTGCTCAGTCAGAAAGTAGACGAGCCCACATAAGACGCCGGTCTTCCGTAGATAGTGCCCGATGAAGCTGACATCCACATCAGCGCTTAGGTCAACCATGTACTCCAGGTAGAACCAGCTGCTCCAGTAGCCCAGGCTGGTCAGAATAGCCAGCAGACAGAGCTTGATCAGCAGCTCCTCCTGCAGGCGCTGCAGCCGCCAGCTGTGGCAACTGGGCAGCTGCTCGTGCAGGCGGACCAGCAGCAGGCTATAGGCGACCACGTGGATGCCCAGCACCTGCACGCGTGTCACTGTGCGCAGGGAAAACAGAAGCTGCTCCAGCCACTCGAGCAGCCAGTTGACTGGGTTGTCGAGTTCTATTCGCTGGTAGATCACGAAAACCGTCAGCAGTTGATACTCGGTCAGGTAGCAGAGCCATATGGCGAAGAGGTAGCGATTCAGCAACAGCCTAGCCACCCTCGGATCCAGCGCATTCATCTCATACGGTAAAATATTGAGCATTCTCTGATTGAACAGCTTTTATAGCGCTTACAATTCGAAGTTGATATTTGTTGTGCCTGTTAGGAAATATTATGGAAATCATTTCGTTTGCTTCCGACATTCTTGTTAGTCTCGGCAAATACGAATAAGGAAGCCTACTGCGCCGGGTGTTGAGACTTGTACATGAGCAACCAGACATTGGATATATATTTTTAGGGCCAGCTTGCATTGAATCGGAATCGCGCATGACCGATTACCATGCGACACACAGTAGGGCCTTTGCTCATTTTGCGTATCAAAAATCACAACTACTGAACAAAGTAAGATTTTTATAAGTTGCCTATGAGTAGATTCTTGAAACTTTAGTAGTGATTTATTTATAATAATTGGCATCTCTTATAAATCAATTGACGCAAAACTTGTTGCCGACAAGCCTCGTCGATTAGATTGGGACCAAAACAACATGGGTCAGTCGAATACGGGTAACCCTGTATATAAGACAGCCGCTAAGCTGCCCACCGTCAGTGTAAAGGCGCGGGCCAATATTGTTAGAATCGCAGTTCCATTTCAATGAACGCAGTCAATGGGAAGGCAGATTAAAGAGCCTGTGTCTTTAGGTTAATTCGGTGCATGTACACTTTTCACTTAGTTAAAGAGTCTGAAGAACTTGCTTTCTTTGATACAGCTGTGGCCCAAAGCAACAATTGCAAACATTTCCCTAATCCAGAGCGAAATTATTATAATTTCTAATAAAGTGGTCTGAGCATTGCTCAACCTCTGAGAACGTCGATTTTGCGATATCCTTTGGATGTCTAGGTACTGGGCGTACGAGTGCTATATTCTCATCCGATCGCCTTGGTCGCTTTTGCTTTGGTCTCTTTGGGTTTAAAAACTGCGTCACCAGTCGAAAATACTTCGTACATAAGTAGGTGCACTTTAATGATCATTTAATTTATTATATGCACTTTGAGTTTTCACAGTTGACTTGTAAATTTCTACAAATGCGATTCATCATAAAAATCTGCGTGAGCTGAAGCTTCCAACGCGGTATATTAATAAGTGATTTGATATCTTTGTTAAAAGTCAGATAAGTCAGCCGAATATGGACAGCCCTGTATTTCCTACATATGTATAATTATGTATATATAAAAAGAGATGGGATGCAGCTCCAAATGTTGGTCATATGCGTCGTGGGGTAATAATGCTGACACGTTGCCCACAGATCCACATTCAAGTGGACAAGTGGACACCCAGATTACACATGCACTTGAAGAGGGTTTGTTGTCACACTTCTAATATATGAATATGTAGTACATGAACAATTGACTATTCAGGAAAACTTGACTGTGCTCAATCGAAAAATAGAGTATGCATTCGGCAATTTGAAAATTAGCAAACGTCATACAGAGATGAAAAGTATATGAACCGCCCTTTCAGCCACGCCTCATCGGACAATATTGTATTGAATTTTGAATACGTTCTATACTACATTTGGGCCGGCAGCGAGTAACAATGTAAGATTTGCTAGAACTGCATTAAATTTGTGTAAACTGCAACGTTTGTAATATATTTAGTTCAACTGTGGCAAACGGCCGCTGTTATTTCTTTTTAATTTTTGCAACACTCGAAACTGATTTTAATATTATTTATGGGCGTGCAGTTTTGCTAGCATTGCAAAACAAATTTTTTGTTAGCAAAGCTACACACATGGAATTGCATAATTTCGAGGTATAATATGAAAAACCAACTGGCGGCCTTTTAAGCCAACCTGCCATTTGCAGAGCGGCGAGAGACAACAAGAGAGAGGGGGAGAGGGTGGGGGCTTAGATGGGGACTTAGGCTGCCCGTTAGTGACACAGGGCGAGAGGCTCAGTGAGTGGCAAGAGGGGGAGGCAGAGGCTTGCGTTGCACTTAACCCGTTCACAAGTCACATTTGTTTTTGTTGCCTGCGCATCGGATCGCACTGCGTTGCGCTTTTTTCAGCGCATGTTGAGCGTAAATGCTTTTACCCTGTAAACTACGCAACTAGACCGAGAATATACAATTTATGTTTAGCCAGTGCTCAACTTATAGAGTACTCGAAACTATTTATAAATAACTTGATTAGTAGTGCAATTAGACAAGACGATATAAGTAAGTATATTATAATACTTTAGAAAATATTCCTCATTCTAACTGCAAATGTAAACGAAATTTTGCAACTCACTCAAATTTTATATATTTTTTCGAATCCTGGAGCCATAATGATGTAATTTTTTCTAAATTGTTAGTGGTATCTAACACATGTACTCGTTATAATCCTGAAGATAACTTTTGAAGTTTTATAAAAATTTTCAAAACTTAAAAACATTTTTCATGAAGCAATTCAAATGATATTATTGTAAAATATTATATTGGAATTCGCGAGGTAAATCTCAGGCTTTTTAGGAGAACACTTTTTAAAGGGTTATCCCTTGTTCGTCATGAGTTTCATATTTCGAGTACCTCGGCCTATTTGTTTGCTGGCTCTGTTGGGGTTTTTAGTTGTCAACAAAAATATCACTTGTTTGCATGAAAATCTCAGCCGGTGGAGGTGGGCTGGGGGAGGCGGGTTACTCTTAGCCCACTGAATTGTGAATGCTGAGTGGGGCCCATGGCGCCCACATATGTTTGGTGTCATTCACGATGTCGCAGTGGAGCGATGATAAAGGGAAACAAACCTGGCAACAAAAATAGCAAACGCGTGCGGAATTGAGCAATTTTTATGAATAGCAATAGTCACAAATGGAGTGGGCGACAAGTTAACAACCATGCCTCCCGCACACACACACACACACACTTTGATACAGACAGTTAGTGTGGCCAGGCCGTTAGTTCATCTGTCAAGCGCTGGACTGGGAGCGTGCTTGACAGTTTGACGCCCCGTAATTCATGGCAGGATGAACGCCAACTGCAAAGCCCCATTTTTTGTCACCATATTGTTGTTGTTGTTGTTATTGTTGTGCTGTTGCTGTTCTTTTGCTGACATTTTACATACGACAAGGAGGAAGGGCTACAGCATATGCTGGCATTTTAAAAGAGGTTGGAAGAGAGTTTTTCTGTGCTGCTGGAAATGAAATTAAACATATTAAAAATGTTGCTAATTTCATTTCGCTTGAACATCAAATTCAATTTTATCAAATGAGCTGCGCCTGACAAAAAAGGTTGCAACATTAAAAATACGAAAAAAATGCGAATACGGTTACAGAAATATTGGCAAAGGGTTTTCCTGCTCATAATTTATTACCTGCAGTCGGACAACTTAATTATGCGCTTAACGTAATTATACGAAGCGAAAAATCGAAGCACAAATTGCGCAAATGCCAAACGCAGTCAGAAACCCGAACAGAATTACGCATATAGCAGCCACGCTTTGGGAATACCCTTACTCGATTCTCATTTAGAAATTTTGTTTCTCATATCTAATTGGAATCGTGGAATGAAACACTTTATTATATGAACATTTGAATTTTTGTTTAAGATTTATTAATGGAATTGTATTAAATACATATATTAATAATATTAATATCAAATACAGTAGACTCTCGTTATTTCGTTATTCATGGGACTCTTAAAATATTTCGAATTATCGAATGTTTGAAATATTAAATGGTTCGAAATTTTAAGAGAAACTAAATAAAACTTCTAATTATCAAGGGTTTTTATTTAACGTAATGTACATATGCTCAAATTAATTAAGCTTTATAAAGAACTCATTCGAAGCACATTGCTTCTGCTCAGACTTTTCAATATCGGTTAGGGATCCTGAAACAGCAACATCTTCATGCACTTGAACATAGTCAGAAAAACTCACACCGCTGATGTCAACAGCTGGTATAATTGATTAGTTCGAATTACTGAGTGCATAAAAATGTATGGACTTAATTCGAAATTTAAACAGATTTTGTAGGGGACTCGTGATAACTTTGAATTAATGAGAGGTTCGAAATAACGCAGGTTTGAAATAACAAGAGTCGACTGTATATGTATTTATAATAGCTCATTATGCATAATTATATTTATGTTTAAATATAACTGTTCTATGCTTTCACGGATGCTGAAATAGTGACATAACATATACTTGATAACATTCTGTAGAGACATGTACCGAGCGATGTATGATTGGAAGTAGATATTTTTTAATGAACTATTCAATTCATTTTCAGTTACCTGACATTACTCTACCTGTTACAAGCAGGTCATTAAAATCATTATGCCGATAATACAGTAGGATAATCAAAAAGTTCCGCCAAGGCAGACGACGCGTCGCTGGCGCTTTGCAAAATTTGCTGCCCATTCATAAAAGCGATAATTGAGTCGACAGCGGCGCCGACTGCACCGCACAGCATTGACCGCAGCGCGCAATTTTTATTCAGCTGCGTAATGGCCGCGTCGACAACTGTCCCAAGTTCCCAGCACCCCCGCTCTCCACACACCTAGATCCGACCATTTCCCTTATCCGATCTGTGTGCCCCCATTGCAAGCGAAAAGCGGCTGCAGCTGCGAGTTGAACTAATTTAATTAATTGAATTCATTTGGCGACGCTGCCACTGACCAAAACTGTTTGTGTGTGAGCGAGACAGAGAGAGAGAGAGAGAGCGAGAGAGAGAGCATGTGTGTGTGTGTACAACACCAAATTAACGGTGCAATTGCCGACTACCGCTCTAACCCTACACAGTAGTTACTCCCCCATATCCAGGCGTTTGTAATGCGCGTGAAAGAACGCATTTTTGGTTTTCCGGTTTGGGTTTTGAGGTTGAGGCTGCCATTTTTATCTACCTTCAGCTGGTAATACCTGCTAATACCAGTTGCAGCAGCAGTTGACTAAAGCGCGGCTGTGTTAGCTCTATAAACAGGGCAGCATCTGTGCCATGTCCAAAACACGAGCTTCGACCACATAAAGCTGTAGCTGAAAAGGATTTATTCTACACTTCGGAAGGTAATGATACTTCATTGCGTCCAGATAGCTATATGTTGAATGTTGATTTCGATTAAGATTTTATTTATTTTGTTATTTAAAGCAACATTTATAAATATGCAATACAAATAGAAACTGCTTGATTGCATTGTATTTTGTTGTGAATGAAGCATACTGAATAATGGTGGCTTGCATGATTATGATTATGATTATTTAACAATTCACATTAAATAGGTGTAGTGAATCCTGTTGAGTTTATATTCTCTCTCTCTTTATCTCTCTCTCTTTATCATTGGTTGCTCTTCCAGCTTAATGGAACTGCCTCTGCAACCAGCATCCCAAACTGAAAATAATTGCAATCAGTAGCCAGACGACGGCAATACCTCTGTGGCTATTCCAAATTAGCGAATCGCCGTCCACCTGCAGCCCGAATTATGCGGGTCGAGGTCTCGAATTGTGCGCAACTATCAAAAGAGTTGCCCAGTTAACAGCATTTTCACTTTTAGCTGCCAGTAGAAACAGCTTTAATAGAATTTGTTTTTCTTTTGTTCGGGGCTCAAACTTCTTCATGCGTCTTCAAACAAGTTACACGCATAAGTGTTTGTGTTTATGTTATCAAAATACCCTGTACTGAGGCGTGGGAGATCATTTCGTTCTTAGTTTTCAGTATTTTCTTCAACCATCTACATGACTTTGTGTCTTCTGAAACCTAAATGTAACATTTATGATCCCAGAGGATTGAATTATGAATCTACAAAATCGCATGAATAATTACAAAATGCAATAATAATAACAATATTAAAATTTGGTTTTATTATTATTTTAGCTTGAATTATTAGGCAAATATTTGGCTATAATCGCATGAGCTGATCGGGGCAAATCGGGGCATTTTCCCTTTTTATAAATTTCAAATTTTAATTGGCTTCATTAAAATAATTTCACACGGAAGTCAAGAAAATATATTAGAAAGCAAGCTGTATACAATATTTTCATTTCGTCATTTCGGCATTTTCCAGGGTAGTCCAATTACAGCGCTGTTGTTGCTTAACGTGATTTTGTTGCATTTAGCAGCAGCTGGAGCTGTGCACGCAGTTTTAATTATCATATTCCCCTAACGTCAACTTGATTAAAATTCAATACGAAAATTGATGGCATTGTTCTAAGCATTGATGAGGCAGGCCTACGGCCTGACTGCTGGATGGATGGCTGAATGAATGGATGCGAGTATGGCTGAAATGCAGCTGTCGGCGGCAATCGGAGCACCGCGAGTCATAATGACACCCACGCGCTGTCGTGTCTACGCCCGCATCCCATTCACATCGGCAATCGCATTCGCATTCGCATTCGCATTCGCATCCGCATCCGTTTTGATTGTCAGTGCTCGTCTGTCTGCATCTGTATCGCTGGCTCTATCAATGGCACTGCAATTGGCGTTGCGACTGGCAGCCAGTGCGATTCTCAATTTCAGTTTCAGCTAAAATGATTTCAATGGCCAAGCAACAACAAAGGCAGCCGCGGAAATGTTGTCAATTATGCGTGTGCGTTTGGCGATTCTTCTCCAACTGCCGTCGCACTGCCAGACATGTGCCGGATGAGTTCGCTCATGTCGATTGACTCAGCAGACTAACAGACAGACTTCAATTGACTGCAACTGCTCTTTAGCTGCCAAAGCACACAAAGACACCAATTTCGTCCCAGTTGAGAGTTGTCAAGTGCTTTTCGATTGCAAGAGCTGCGCTTAAGATTGGATACAAGCAGTCATTGTTAAGCTGCTGAAGTCGACAATAAATTGTTAGCATCCGTTCCTTAGAACGCCATGTCATAGTTAAATAGGAAGACTTCAGCAAGTTTTCATTAGCTAAAATCGCAAACCATTTCATTTGCAAATTGTTTTTCTTTGGTGAGTATTATTAGCTTCCTTTGGCTTTTTAAATACCAGTTGGGTAATTGAAAAGGTGGCCTGATTAACAGCAGATAAGTTAAATTGGATGAATTAAACTCATGACACATTCGAGGAAGAGGAAGACCATATGAAGCAATCTCAATTATTCAAAAAAACGTGTAATTGGAGGCGCAACAAATGTGATTCCTAGACAGTTTTAGCTTAACTGGTCTGGTTGCCTTCTCTCAATATTTAAGATGAATGACGATTGTGAAGTTAAGATGAATTAGGACTCAGTTGATCGTTAGCTCCCACTAAATCTTCCTTGTCTCAGTTCTTTGTGATTTCATCGAATAGATCTTTACTAATTTTGTGCCATATGCATATGGTAAGCTGGTGTTATATTTCTTATAATTCAAATCTGTTAACTGCAGATCCGGTGGCTATCATAAGGTACGGTGAGACAGCTTGGCATTTCTCATTTCATTGCAGCCCGAAACTCTTTGTATAAGAATTTAAATGGAATGCAAATAATACGTCTATTGCGTATGAGCTTAGGCGGGTTAAGGGTTGAGTTCAAATTCATCTAAAACGCTCCCTGTCGCTTAGTTGCTTATTATCGCGTTTCATATGGTATATCCAATGAAAGTTGTACTTACAATAATTCTCTATTTATACAATTATCAATCCATGTGTAAAGTGGATCTGAAATCAATAGTCGGTCTGCGGATTAATTAAGCATGAATCAGTTAGTCTGTCTGTTAAGCAAGTGAAATCAGGTCACATCGCTTTGACAGGGCATTCCAAATCAAATGTTACAGTCTAATGAGCTTTGTGCGTTTTCGGCTCTCTGGAACATTGTGTTCTGGCATTTAGTCCTTTGACATGTGACGCGAGCTCCTTTTTTGGAAGTCAGCATTTGCATTAAGCGCGATGCCACAGTTTTTTGAAGGCAGTTGTGATTGGAGTCTGTGTGTTGGGAATGGGATTTAAATTTCAGGCTTGTAAGCAAAGTGGAATGGGGATAGAGGCTATAGATTCGGTCTCGGTCTCGGTCTCGGTATGCTTAGCCAGCTGCTTGGCATGTAAACATTGTTGCCGCTGCTTCTGCGGCTTTTGCCTGCTGCTGCTTGGCTTTGCGTCCGCAATTTATGAAGTTGGAGCCGTAATGCGCTTTTAACCTGCAGCGACCAAGAGGACGGTAGACGCGGTCGGCAGACGGTAGCTGGCAGTCCTTATTATGCCAAGCACGTGGGCCGAAACTAAACAGAGCGGCACACACACACAAATACACACCAGGGGCATAAATAGCCCGCCCAGCCCCGTCTTGGTCGACGGTTGCTTGGTGGGGGGCCCGAGAAGCATAAAATGTTACACGACCTCTCCATGTGCCGTGCGCAATAAATACGCGATGGCGCCGGTCCGGAGGGGAGCTTGCGGGAGACTGAGGGGTGCTGGCCGATGGGGGCGCAGTCAAATCGTATGGTCAAGTAGTTGGCGCTGTTTAAAATTGCGAATGCACACGCGCGCGCACACACACACACGCACACACATACACAGTCCCACATAAATAACAAACATGAGTTGGCTTGTTTTGTTTGGACTAGGAATTGGTTTTCCCCTCAAGTTCTGATCGAGTGTGTCCCAAATTCTTTTTAAGCTTTTGATCATAGAGCTTAAGAGACCTGGTGACTGTTAATATAAATCGAATAAATTTCTTTGCCTACGATGAATATTCGCTCTGACCACACAAGATCAAGAGATATGGCGAATTTTTTAAATTGTAGTATGTTGTATGTCATATAAGCATATGCTCACAGTATTGTAGTGTATACAATATATGAAGTTGACATATGCCCGAAATATAAGTAAGAGTATCATGCTCACAACATAGCAACACTTTGTTGCTTTATTTATATTATAACAGCTATACATAAGTGCCGTAATACGATCGGTCACTTATGTACAGACCAGCCTGCAGCGTGGGATCTGCAACGTAAGCATTGTTACGCTCTTGTCCACCTTCTGCATATGCATACAAACATATATACACAACATACAGCATGCTATATACTCCCATTCTGCCGCTGCTATAAGCGACAGAATTCTTGATGTAAACTTTATGTATTTCAGGCTAAGACTTTATTTGAATAAAATACGGAGAGCATTCGCTGCCCAGAACTCAAACTAAACAGTTCAAATCTTTTAATTTCAAAATGTGTTTACAAAATAACGATGAAGAAAATATACATACATATGTCAACACACCTTAGGCATGTGGCAAATCGGATCTGAATGTATAGATATATCGATTCAGATCTGTTAATAGCCTTCGTAAATAAACTACTTCCTTTGCACCCATATATCATACTTTTAAAAAATCATCAAATTTCTTTTTTATCAACGGAACGAAATGGGTGGGTCGGTAAAATACGCCTGAACCTATATTTTGGCTTTAACATTAACTGAGATAGTAGTTTATCTTTAACTTTTGATAAGGATTATCATCGATAACAAGATGACAAAAAATATTATAGTAACTAGTTTGTTATTATTATAAATTATTGTATTATATCATGAAATAACAGTTTAGAACGAGTGAATAATAAGAATTGAAAATTATTTAATGTTGATTATCTTTTTTTGAGTATATATATATTTATTTTTTTTTTCCAATCTAGCAAAATTACAACAGTACACAGATTGAAACACACACAGGACAATTTCTGTTGATATATGTACGTGCATTTATTTAGTGTGTGCTGATTTATTAGCTCCTCGATCAGTCCAGTGCTTCCGCTGGCAGATCAAGTGCTCTTTAGTTGCTGAAGCTTCTCGGTTAATTGATTTGTATCTTTTATTTTTGACTAGTCTATTCAATTGTTGTGCTATTTCGTATGTCGCTGCAATTTTCGATTGCATACTAAAAGCGTCGGGCATCCCAGACTAGAGCTACCTTAATTTTTCGCTTTTGCTAATATCCAATTTCGGAAATATGCCACATTGGTATAAACTCCTGGATAGTCATTTTTAGCACATCCGATTCCCCATGAGATAATACCAACTAGTTTTCCATCTCCAACCAACGGGCCGCCAGAATCCCCTTGACATGCGTCTTTATGATTGCCGACAGCACAGAGCATGCTGACTGTAATTTTTTTATCCTTGATCTTAGCATAACCGGATGCTCTGCAAGACTGTTGACTAATCATATTCAGATGCGCATGTTGCAAATAATCTGAGGGATGAACACTACCGTCTACCGTAGAGCCCCAACCTGAAACAGACACATGATCTCTTGTCGTTGGTGCTCTACTTGCCAGTTCAATTGAATTTGTGGTTTGATCAAATTTAAGATTCGAACTTAAATGCAAAATTGCGACGTCGTTTTCATAGGTAGTGATATTGAACATTGGATGTTTCGTAATTTTTTTTACCCGAGCGACCTGTCCACCACTGTTCCAATAACTGGATCCTGCTCGTATTTGAAAATCTTCGACACTAATCAAAATCGTGCAATGTGTTGCAGTTACAATTACAGAAGGGCTCAAAATAGAGCCGCCACAGACGTGACTCCCACGCACTTGTAATGAAACCTGCCAGGGTGCTCTTTCTATAGAAATGGCTTCTCCTCTCACAATGCGAAAATGTCGTCGATGAGAGCGGGACGCAGCCATCTCAATTGCAGTAAAGATTTGTAGGCTGATAATGAGGCCCCAGTTGACAATCATATTGAGATCAGAATTGTGGTGTGTCTTTTCGAGACACTTTTTATAGACTTCTTAGATTGGATCTTCAAAACAGTATAAACTGGGTTCAAGAATCTCTTGTTGTGGTACATTAGATATGAAACCTTACATTATAAGCATAGCCGATTAAAATTTTACAGTTTTAATTAATATTCCACACAGAATAAGCTGTACAATGCTTTGAGGGCCCGAAACTTCGCAGAATGAATATTTACCGTGCGACAGTTACGATTGATTCGCTTAGGTCAGAGTGCATTAAATTTGTGGTAAGATTAAATATGTGGGGAGACTTTGCTTTCTAATTAAAATGAAATTTCTCAAAAGTTATTCTTGCTAAAATTGACAGACAAATCTCCATAATGGTAACGAACTAAAAAACCATTAAAAATATAATGGAAATTTAACAGAAAATCATTCTGTTTTATACAAATTTGGTGAATAAAGTTGAATTTTATTTTATGAATATTCCTTAAAAAACAAAAAAAAACAAGTAAGAAAGCTCTAGTCGAGACTGCTCGACTACGAGATACCCTGAACCCTCCGAGCAACAGCCATTTCAATCATTTTTAGTGTCTTTCAGCTTATATAAACACACACACACACGCAAACACATACATAGACACCCATAGGCACGCACGCATTAACAGGCATGGATTGCAGTGTGGGCTTACTATGGGAACTAAATTGTTCAATAACTTTTTTTGTGGACGTACGTTCTTCATGAAACTTTCAGAATGTGGTTTTATCATTACTATGCGTATATTTGCCAAAGCTCAAGTCTCTAGTATTTGAAATACGCTTTTACAAACTTATGGGTAAGGGGGTGGATATAGGGGTGGGGGGTGAATTATAACAAAAATCGAAATTCTATCACGTGCAGTCGAGTCTACATTTAAAATTTGGAGACTTTAGCTCTAAAGGTGTAGGAGATATAATTTTATAACTGGTTTTCGATAAGGTTTTTGATCGATAAAAAAATAACGGGATGAGTTATCGATCTTTTGTGATAAACTCGATATGCGCGCGCTATATACGAGCATTTTAAAAAAAAGTTGAAGTCTCTAGCTTCTATATCTTCAGAAATCGACGCGTTCATACATACGGACAGACGGACAGACGGACATGGCTAAATCGATTCAGTTTGTCGCCCTGATCAAGAATATATATACTTTGTGGGGTCTGCCACGCCTCCTTCTCCCTGTTACATACTTTTAACAAAACCATTATACCCTGATTTCCCATTTTCAATGGGTTCAGGGTATAATTAGGTGTGGTGTCCGTCTAGGGTATCTCCTGTATCCCGAATGATCGATGTTTTTATACCCTGAACCCATTGAAAATGGGAAATCAGGGTATAATGGTTTTGTTAAAAGTATGTAACAGGGAGAAGGAGGCGTGGTAGACCCAACAAAGTATATATATTCTTGATAAGGGCGACGAACTGAGTCGATTTAGCCCTGTCCGTCTGTCTGTCCGTCCGTCTGCTACATGCTCCCGAAATAATAAATTTTGCGCTGGTTTCCATAGGAGAATTGTCTGAAGAAGCCGCAGAATCAAAATTTAAAGACATTAAAAAATTTAGAGAGCAACATACGAGAAAAATTTCACGTGTTTCAACCAATAGTGATTTGTTAAATAGATTATTACTTAGCTCAGACCCTTTCATTACTGATCAAAGAAAGTTACCTTGCACAAAAAAAAAAAAATTATTAGCCAGTACATTCCAATTATTATTAGATGAATAAATGTATGTAAATATAATCTTAGAACTTGATAATATTAGTTTTTAACATATAATTTCAGTTTTTTTTTACTATTTGCTTCATTTATTTTTAATAACTAATTTTGTTCTAATTTTATATTTTATTTATTTTTATACTCATTCACGAAGTGAATTATTATACTCATTCACGAGGTGAATAAGTATATTGGTTTTGTGCAATGTCCGTCTTGCTGTCCGTCCGACCGTCCGTCTGTCCGTCTGTCCGTATGAACGCAGTTCATTTCGCCGCTATTGAAGCTAGAGACTTGAAATTTGGAACACATACTCGTGTATAACTCCGATTTATAAAGTGTTAAAATTTTCCCGATCCGCCCACTAGGGGCGTGGCAAATCGGAAAAAGCATTTTCCGATATACCAGAAACCATTTTAGTTGAAGATCTAGAAAGCTGAAATTTGGTATGTAGGTCCGCGTCGACCACCCAAGTCCATCAAGCTATGGCGGATATATCTACGCCCATTGGGGGCGTGGCAAATCGGATGAAACTGTATCGCCGGAAGTCATAAAGCTAGAAAGTTGAAATTTTGCACGTGAGCTAATGTTATGATTCTATAATGACTGATGAAAAAATTGTATGTTTACGCCCACTAAGGGCGTGGCAAATCGGACCTGAAGATATAGTGATTTTTCAAATTTTGCTATATTTTAGGCACTATTGATGCTAGAGACCTGAAATTTGGTATATATACGCGGGGTGACAACCTACGTCCAACGAGCTATGATGGATATATGTCCGCCCAAAGGGGGCGTGGCAAACCGCAAAAGCTTATATCTCCTACAGTTTAAGAGCTAGATGCTTCAAATTTGAATAGTTGAGTTACGCCTCTTTGGGGGCGTGGCATATTGAAAAATACCCTGTAATTTTCACATTTTTGGAGCGTAAGCATTCAAATTTGACATGTACGTTACCGTTAGCTCGTTCTAAGAACAGGCCAAAAATAAGGCGTCTACGGCCACTAGGGGCGTGGCAATCCGCATTTGTAGTATCAAATTGCGATATTTATATGCGTGAGCCATCTATGTATGTACATGTATATACAAATAGGCTTAATAGGCACTGATAACACGGAAGTAAACATTTTTATAAAATTAAAAAAATATAAAAGAAGCTAAAATAACAAAAATTTGCAATTTACAAAAAATAGTTTCCCGCGGGATTTGAACCCGCACCCAAGCCAAATAGCATGTTTGTCAAAATAACTAAAACGAATTTAACCGGCGCCTCTGCCGACAGCGCTACCCGCACTTGTTATGAAAAGCAAGAGTAGCGGTTAAAAACTTCAAGAACAATGCAAAAACAAATCAGTCGCATTTGAGATTCTTAGAACACGCTAGAGTACGCATTTATGTGTACATAAACACACACATACATACATAAAATTGAGCGCGTTATAAGAAGGCTGGAATGCTTGATGCTATGCGTGCAGACTTATGTGTATCTGTATGTATATATGTATATACATTATATACATACATATATGCGGATATGCTATGAGGGCTATTTAAGAAGAAACAAATTTAAATTGTACGATTAAGAAAATGAAAAGTATTAAGTACCCTTTATTATAAGCTCGCACCTTCCCAATAAAATATCTTTTTATACCCTGAACCCATTGAAAATGGGAAATCAGGGTATAATGGTTTTGTTAAAAGTATGTAACAGGGAGAAGGAGGCGTGGCAGACCCCACAAAGTATATATATTCTTGATCAGGGCGACAAACTGAATCGATTTAGCCATGTCCGTCTGTCCGTCTGTCCGTCTGTCCGTCTGTCCGTATGTATGAACGCGTCGATTTCTGAAGATATAGAAGCTAGAGACTTCAACTTTTTTTTAAAATGCTCGTATATAGCGCGCGCATATCGAGTTTATCACAAAAGATCGATAACTCATCCCGTTATTTTTTTATCGATCAAAAACCTTATCGAAAACCAGTTATAAAATTATATCTCCTACACCTTTAGAGCTAAAGTCTCTAAATTTTAAATGTAGACTCCACTGCACGTGATAGAATTTCGATTTTTGTTATAATTCACCCCCCACCCCTATATCCACCCCCTTACCCTCATCTCTGTAAAAGGCGTATTTCAAATACTAGAGACTTGAGCTTTGGCAAATATACGCATAGTAATGATAAAACCACATTCTGAAAGTTGCATGAAGAACGTACGTCCACAAAAAAAGTTATTGAACAATTTAGTTCCCATAGTAAGCCCACACTGCAGCCCATGCCTGTTAATGCGTGCGTGCCTATGGGTGTCTATGTATATGTTTGCGTGTGTGTGTGTGTGTTTGTATAAGCTGAATGACACCAAAAATTATTGAAATGGCTGTTGCTCGGAGGGTTCAGGGTATCTCGTAGTCGAGCAGTCTCGACTAGAGCTTTCTTACTTGTTATACCCTGAACCCATTGAAAATGGGAAATCAGGGTATAATGGTTTTGTGAAAAGTATGTAACAGGCAGAAGGAATCATCGCAGACCCTATAAAGTATATATATTCTTGATCAGGACGATGAGCTGAGCCGATATAGCCCTGTCCGTCTGTCCGTCTGTCCGTCCGTCCGTCCGTCCGTCCGTCCGTCTGTCCGTCCGTCCGTCCGTATGAGTGCGTCGATCTCAGAAGTTAAAGGAGCTAGAGAGCTGAAATTTTGTATGCATACTCGTGTATACCATACGCAGTACGAGTTTATCATATTTTTTCGATAACTCATTCGATATCTTTTTTATCGAGGATAATCGATAAATTTATATTGTTTTTTCAGCCTAATTTGAACACTATTAGACCTAGAGACTTCAGATTTACTGTGTATATACCATTGATGGGCACACACATTTTGTAGTTTACAGATTTTGGATACCACGCCCCCTTCGCCCCAAATTTGTAAAAAACGTATATCAAGTACTAGAGACTTGTGCTTTGGAATGTACACACATTTACACATAATGATTACGTTCTGAAAGTTTCATTAAGATTGTACGTCTACAAATGAAATTATTCAACAAATAAATTCTCATAATATTGCCCAAGCTGCAGTGCAGCCCAAGCGCAGTCGCTGCTTACTGCGCAGTTAGCAGAGCGTGGGCCTATGCATGTGTATGTATGTATGTGTGCAGAATGATTGGAGCAACAGCATGGAGGGTTCAGGGTATCTCCTAGTCGAGCAGCCTCGACTAGAGTCTTCTTACTTGTTTATAATAAAAACGAAATATATATGAAAAAAAAAAAAAAACAAAACATTGAAGGGGCTTTGAACCTCCACTACTCTAACATAACTCGCGTTGCCTTTATCACCCACGCTATTGCTTTGCTTGACTATATGGTAGCTAAAATATAATAACCTAATAACAGAGCATCATCTGACAAAACTACAGTAACAGCTAGAAGATCCAGAAATCAATCGCAATTCTTAGAATATTAAAAAAGTGCACATGTATTAGAAAATCGCGCTGATCTGCTGCTAGCTTTGGAACCGTTGATTTTTTAAAAATTATAATGGGATCAACGTTTGGGCTGTGAATGAGTATTCTGCAATCGATATCGCCCGACTGCAACGTTCTTACTGGTTTTTTTTTTTTTTTTACGTTACGTATTTGGGGGTGGTGTAGGGTGCTGGTGGGCTACACGACTTGTTTAGGCATGCTATATTACTTATTATATTTTTATAGAATTTTGGAAAAAATTTCATAATTTTATCTCCACTAGAAGTATTTTTGGCTGCTCTCCCCATATAAACGCAACCACTGTGCGCTGTTTCCCAGAGGGGACATATAATTAGTTCGCTAAAAGCTCAAGTCTTTAAATTGCATATAATAAAATTTATCAATGTCTAAATGATGAGAATATGTACATATATTATAAAAAAATAATTTATAAAAAATTTAATTAAGAAAATAATGGTTTTAAGCCCATCTTTTATTTTGGCTTAATTTTTCTTGAATTTAGCTTCTTTTTTTGCCCATCTCGAAAAATTATGACAGCACAGTGGCTGTGCAAATATGTATGTATACTCTCTCGCTGTGTACTTTAGTTTCGCTCTGTAACGGCTTTTGACCCCTTTGTAGTTGTTCATGAATTCAAACCTAAGAATCGTAATAAATTGACTTCTATAATATTACAAAACAAATAAGAAGACTCTAGTCGAGACTGCTCGACTAGGAGATACCCTGAACCCTCCATGCTGATGGTCCAATCATTCTGCAGTGCTTCTAAGCACACACACATACACATGCACCCACCCGCACGCATAGGCCCGCGCTCTGCTAACTGCGCAGTAAGCAGCGACTGGGCTTGGGCTGCGCTGCAGTGTGGGCAATATTATGAGAATTTATTTGTTGAATAATTTCGTTTGTAGACGTACAATCTTAATGAAACTTTCAGAACATAGTTATAATGTATAAATGTGTGTACATTCCAAAGCACAAGTCTCTAGTACTTGATATACGTTTTTTACAAATTGTTGGCAAAGGGGGCAGGGCATGGTATCCAAAATCTGTAAATTACAAAATGTGTGTGTCCATCAAATGTATATACACAGTAAATCTGAAGTCTCTAGGCTTAATAGTGTTCAAATAAGGCGGAAAAAACAATAACAATTTATCGATTATTCTCGATAAAAACGATATCGGATGAGTTATCAAAAAAATAAGATAAACTTGTACTGCCTATGGTATACACGAGTATGCATGCCAAATTTCAGCTCTCTAGCTCTTATAACTTCTGAGATCATTTTGCTCATACGGACGGACAGACGGACAGACAGACGGACGGACGGACGGACGGACGGGGCTATATCGACTCAGCTCATCGCCCTGATCAAGAATATATATATACTTTATGGGGTCTGCGATGATTCCTTCTGCCTGTTACATACTTTTCACAAAACCATTATATCCTGATTTGCTATTTTCAATGGGTTCAGGGTATAAAAATATATCGAATGAGTTATCAAAAAATATGACAAACTCGTACTGCGTATGGTATACACGAGTGTACATGCAAAATTTCAGCTCTCTAGCTCTTACAACTTCTGATATCGATTCACTCATACGGACGGACACACGGACAGGGCTATATCGACGTAGCTCATCGCCCTGATCAAGAATATATATACTTTGTTGGGTCTACCATGCCTCCTTCTGCCTGTTACATACATTTTAACAAAACCATTATACCCTGATTGCCCATTTTCAATGGGTTCATGGTATAAAATAATAAAACAGAATGATTTTCTGTTAAATTTCCATTATATTTTTAATGGTTTTTTAGTTCGTTACCATTATGGAGATTTGTCTGTCAATTTTAGCAAGAATAACTTTTGAGAAATTTCATTTTAATTAGAAAGCAAAGTCTCCCCACATATTTAATCTTACCACATATTTAATGCACTCTGACCTAAGCGAATCAATCGTAACTGTCGCACGGTAAATATTCATTCTGCGAAGTTTCGGGCCCTCAAAGCATTGTACAGCTTATTCTGTGTGGAATATTAATTAAAACTGTAAAATTTTAATCGGCTATGCTTATAATGTAAGGTTTCATATCTAATGTACCACAACAAGAGACTCTTGAATCCAGTTTACACTGTTTTGAAGATCCAATCTAAGAAGTCTATAAAAAGTGTCTCGAAAAGACACACCACAATTCTGATCTCAATATGATTGTCAACTGGGGCCTCATTATCAGCCTACAAATCTTTACTGCAATTGAGATGGCTGCGTCCCGCTCTCATCGACGACATTTTCGCATTGTGAGAGGAGAAGCCATTTCTATAGAAAAAGCACCCTGGCAGGTTTCATTACAAGTGCGTGGGAGTCACGTCTGTGGCGGCTCTATTTTGAGCCCTTCTGTAATTGTAACTGCAACACATTGCACGATTTTGATTAGTGTCGAAGATTTTCAAATACGAGCAGGATCCAGTTATTGGAACAGTGGTGGACAGGTCGCTCGGGTAAAAAAAATTACGAAACATCCAATGTTTAATATCAACACCTATGAAAACAACGTCGCAATTTTGCATTTAAGTTCGAATCTTAAATTTGATGAAACCACACATTCAATTGAACTGGCAAGTAGAGTACCAACGACAGGAGATCGTGTGTCTGTTTCAGGTTGGCGCTCTATGGATGACACCAGTGTACATCCTTCAGATTATTTGCACCATGCGAATCTGGATATGATTAGTAAAGAATCTTGCATAGCATCCGGTTATGCTAAGAGCAAGAAAAAAATTACAATCAGCATTCTCTGTGCTGTCGGCAATCATAAAGACGTATGCCAAGGGGACTCTGGCGGCCCGTTGGTTGGAGATGGAAAACTAGTTGGTATTGTGTCATGGGGAATGGGGTGTGGTAAAAAGGACTATCCAGGAGTATATGTCAATGTAGCATACCACCGATATTGGATATTAGGAAAATTGAGAAATTAAGGTAACTCTTGTCTGGGGTGCCCGCCTGAACAGCGGCATTCGAAATCGCACAACAATTGAATAAAATGTATAAACTACATAAAATTAGTTGAAGTGTCACCAATAATTTAATTTATATGAAAGTCTCTTACAAGGAGACAATTTTAAGTCATAAATCAAGGTTTTTTTTTATAACTAGTAACAGTACTCAGCTTTTAAACTCTAGGAGATGCCGTTTTATCCGAGTTGCGAGTAGTGGGCGAATCGGAAAAATTTTAACACGTTATAAATCGAAGATAATTACGAGCAAGTGTTCCAAATGTCAAATCTCTAGATTCAATAGCGCCGAAATGAACTACGTTCATACGGACAGACGGACAGCAAGACGAACATTGTACACAACCAATATACTCATTTCACTTTCGTGAATGAGTATAACAATGAATCAACAGCAAGAAAAACAAGAACGTTGCAGTCGGGCGTTACTAACTGAAGAATACTCATTCACATCCAGTTCTTTGCGATTTGTCACGCCCCTACTCAGCGTAGACACCTCATTTTTAGCAGGTCTTAGAAGAAGTTAACGGTAACCTGATTGCAAAATTTGGATGCTTACGCTCCAAAAATGTGAAAATTACAGGTTATTTTCGATATGCCACGCCCCCAAAGAGGCGTAAAAATTATTTTTGGGGCATCGATAGAGGAGGTTACCAGTAACTTAACTATCTAAATTTGAAGCTTCTAGCTCTTATACTTTAGGAGATATAAACTTTTACAGGTTGCCACGCCCCCTTTGGGCGGAGATATATACACCATAGTTCGTTGGACTTTGGTGTTCAAGTCGCGTATATATACTAAATTTCAGGTCTCTAGCATCATAAATGCCTAAAATATAGAAAAATTTAAAAAATAACTATATCTCCAGGTCCGATTTGACACGCCCCTAGTGGGCATAGATATATATTTTTATACCCTGAACCCATTGAAAATGGGAAATTAGGGTATAATGGTTTTGTGTAACAGGCAGAAGGAATCATCGCAGACCCCATAAAGTATATATATTCTTGATCAGGGCGACGAGCTTAGTCGATATAGCCCTGTCCGTCTGTCCACCCGTCCGTACGAGTGCGTCGATCTCAGAAGTTACAAAAGCTAGAGAGCTGAATTTTTGCATGTAGACTCTTGTATACCATACGCAGTACGAGTTTATCATATAATTTCGAAAACTCATTCGATATTTTTTTATCGAAGATAATCGATAAATTGATATTATTTTTTCAATCTAATTTGAACACTATTAGACCTAGAGACTTCAGATTTACTGTGTGTATATACATTTGATGGATACACACATTTTGTAATTTAAAGATTTTGGATACCACGCCCCCTTCGCCAACAATTTGTAAAAAATGTATATCAAGTACTAGAGACTTGTGCTTTGGAATGTACACACATTTACACATTATGATTATGTTCTGAAAGTTTCATTAAGATTGTACGTCTACAAACGAAATTATTCAACAAATAAATTCTCATAATATTGCCCACACTGCAGCGCAGCCCAAGCGCAGTCGTTGCTTACTGCGCAGTTAGCAGAGCACGAGCCTATGCGTGCGGGTGGGTGCATGTGTATGTGTGTGTGCTTAGAAGCACTGCAGAATGATTGGACCATTAGCATGGAGGGTTCAGGGTATCTCCTAGTCGAGCAGTCTCGACTAGAGTCTTCTTACTTGCTTCATCAGTCTTTTTAGAATCATAACATTAGCTCACGTGAAATTTTAACGTTCTAGCTTTAAAACTCTAGGAGATACAGTTTTATCCGATTTACCACGCCCCCAATGGGCGTAGATATATCCACCATAGCTTGTTGGACTTGGGTGGGTGGTCGACAGGGATGTACATACCAAATTTCAGCTTTCTAGCTATTCAACTAACATGATTTCTGGTATATCGGAAAATGCATATTCCGATTTGCCACACCCTTTATAAATCGGAGATATACACGAGTATGTGTTCCAAATTTCAAGTCTCTAGCTTCAATAGCGCCGAAATGAGCTGCGTTCATACGGACAGACGGACGGACAGTAAAACGGACATTGCACAAAACCAATATACTAATTCACTTCGTGAATGAGTATAATAAATCACTTCGTGAATGAGTATAATTATTAAATACACAGCAAACCACGGATCAAACAATGCACAGGAATATATAGCCACTTGCAACAATCAAACGACCGCAATTGTGTGAAACTTTAATACGATTATTCTTGCTGTTGATTCGTTGTTATACTCATTAAAAAAGTGAAATGAGTATATTGGTTTTGTGCAATGTCCATTTGCTGTCCATCTGTCCGTATGAATGCCGTTTTATTGAAGCAAGAGACTTGAAATTTGGATCCTATATTCGAGTATATCTTCGATTGGTTAGATGTTAAAAATTTTCCGATCCGCCCGTTAGGGGCGTGGCAAATCGGAAAATGCCTTTTCCGATATTCCGGAAATGGGGGATATTTCTACGCCTATTGGGGGCGTACCGACTCGGAGAGTTGCTGTACTGTTACTCGTTATTGGAAAAAGGTGATTTAAAACATAAAATTGTCTTCTTGTAAGTGATTTTCATATATGTAAATTAAATTGTAGGCGACAATATAACTTAGTTTATGTAGTTTATACTCTCTTTCTCGCTTCTGTCAATATCCAATTTCGGTAGTATGCCACATCGGCATAAACTCCTGGATAGTTCTTTCTAGCACATCCGATTCCCCATGAGACAATACCAACTAGTTTTCCATTTCCAACCAACGGGCCGCCAGAATCGCCTTGACATGCGTCTTTATACTTGCCGACAGCACAGATCATGCCCCTTATTATTCTGTTCTTTTTTTTATCGTATCCCGAACGCTGGCAAGTCTGACGACTTATAATTTTCAAATTCGCATCTTGCAGAATGCCTGTAGGTTGGTTACTTTTCTCATGCGTAGCACCCCAGCCTGAAACAGATACACGATATCCTTTCCTTGGTGCTCTACGTGCCAGTTGAATTGAATTGGTGGTCAGACCGAGTTTAAGTTTCTTACTCAAATGCAAAATGGCGACGTCGTTTTGATAATTAGACGAATTGAAATTTGGATGCTGCGCAATTTTTTTCACCCGGACGACTTGTCCTCCACTGTTCCAATAATTGGATCCTGCCCGTATTTGAACATCTTCGGCACTAATGAATAGCGTGCAATGTGTTGCAGTTACAATTACAGAAGGGCTCAAAATAGAGCCGCCACAACGGTGAACCCCACTCACTTGTATTGAAACCTGCCAAGGTGCTTTCTTTATAGAAAGGACTTTCCCTCTCACAATGCGAAAATGTCGTCGATGAGAGCGGGACACAGCCATCTCAATTGAAGTAAAGAGTTGTAGGCTGATAATTAAGCCCCAGTTGACAATCATATTGAGATCAGAATTGTGGCGTGTATTTTCGAGACACTTTTTATAGACTTCTTAGATTGGATCTTCAAAACAGTGTAAACTGGATTCAAGAGTCTCTTGTTGTGGTACATTAGATATGAAACCTTACATTATAAGCATAGCCGATTAAAATTTTACAGTTCTAATCAAGATTCCACTCACATTCAGATGGAGCTGCAATACAATGTTTTGAGAGCCAGAAATTTCAGAGAAATATAATATTCACAGTGAGAGATTCTGATATGGATTTCGCTCAGGTCATAAATATGTGGTGAGCCATTTCTTCTAAATGTACTAACATTAAATGTACTAACATTGAAAATACAATAGAAATGAAATAGAAAAATCTCCATCTGAGCTTTACTGGAATTATACAACTACAGTGAACATAAGAGGCTACGAGATCCACTGGACCCTACGATGAGCTGATGCTTTAATAAGTCTCTATTATTATGAAATACGTTTTTTTTTTAAATTTATGAGTGCAGGAGATGGATCTGTGAGGAGATGGAGACTCCATCCCTGTGGCCTACAACAACTTTCAATTTTCTCTAGCTCTCTTAGCTTCTAAAATCGACCTGCTCAAGCAGCTGGACCATGAATATGTGTATAAACTTTATGGGGTCTTCAACACCTCCTTCTGTTTCTGCTATACATTCAACCCATTATACTCTGCATTCGAATTTTCAATGGGTTCAGGATATTAAATCAAAATAAAGTTAATGACACTTAAGGAAATAAATGTGAAATCGTGAGAATGTATTGTGCCAGAGACTATGTTACAATATTTTGACAAACGCAAATATTTATCAACTTGATGCTTGTTGGTGTTGGCCTTTGCATGCGATTAAGGCAGAGACACACACATACGCACACAGTCATACCTTTGGGGTGGAGGGTCGTAGAAGAGTCTAAAGTGCAGGGTGAATGCAGAGCTAGAAAGTCAAAGTCAAAGTTGTCTGTTTGCCTATTTGCAGCCGTTTTTGTTCCTCGCTCACATACAAACATGCGGGCATATTGATTTACGAAGACAGCCAAACGTTGATGTTTTCTGATTTAGAAAAGATTTTATTATTTGTTAGTTAGTTAAGTTTGTATACATAAAATTCAAAGTTCTCAATTATAGACTGTTGATAGGGTTTTATATAATAATGCAATATAATAATGATTTATGAATAATGAATAAAGAGTGTCTAATTTATATTTAATAATAAATTAAGATTTTGATATCTAATAGGATGCTCAGCCTAAAAATAAAATATGTTTAATTAGCTCTCAATAAATTTCAATTTTTTTTCGATTCAATTTATCAATTACATAGACGAAATTGACGAAATTTATTGAGAGCTAATTAAACATATTTGAAAACGTATCAAAACCGAATAGAATTCTCAACTTGTATACATCAATATTTGAATTTGCGTACAGCATTTGGAATTCCTTGTGGCCCAACTAGATTGGTATTGCTGCTGCTGCTGCTGTTGCTGTATTTCACACCGAGATCGAGTGAAGCGCAAGGCGCACGCTTGGACGAGTGTGCAAAAACTCAATAACCCAAAGCTCAAGGTGACAATGATGAAGACGACGACGAGGACGACGTTGAGGAGGTTAAGGATGAGCATGTTGTGCAAAAGGGATGCAAGGCACTGTTTGCCATTCAGTCAGTCAGTCAGTGCGTCAGAGGTAGAATGGCGTGTGTGTGTGCTTCTGGTTGTTTGTTTGCCCTTGTTGCTGTTGCCTTATTATATTTCTGAGGCATGAGTCGCATGTGGCACAAAGCGCTCTGTGGCAGCCTTTTCATTGTTAGACAATGAGACGAGTCTGGGCAACTGAAAGGTTAGGCTGGGGTGCCTTAGGATCTCCATGCGAGTCACAGCAGGCTATTCATTTTTGATATAGTTACTTGTTTGCCAAGCCCTTTGGCGGCGTGAGTGCATAAGTCCAGGTTCTTGTTGCAGCACTTTAACATCCTTTTATTTTTATTTTTATTTTCATTTTTATACGCTTGCCTATTGCAAAAGGGTTCAGTGTACAACGGCTTGTTCGAATGTACACATACAACAGGCCAAATATTCTTCATGGAGTCTAACATCCTGGCTGTCCTGTGACTGTTTGTCTGTCCTGTATGAACATGTGCAATATGCATGTTCGTTGTTTATGATAAAGTTTATACAACATAATGAAATCAATCAAATTGTTGCTAAGTTTATTTGTATTATGATTTGTTATTTTTTAATAAAATTGATTAGGTATGGGACTTGTCAATCCCCAATGCAGACGTCGGCGTGGAGGAGATAGTTGAGGTAAGTACGTTTTATTAGTTCGTAAGGACTGAATTAGAAACTCTGACGAAAGAGTTTCTTATCTAATTTATTGGTTTAATATTTCAGGAAATAAGTTTTAAACATACCTACATACATGTATATTATATATTAAGGGTATCACCAAGTCGGGCATGCCTATCAGAATTTTCTCACTTATTTTGTTTACTCTATTTTTTCTGCATTTCTCTTTTTTCCCCATGTGGAGGTCACATTGTGCTCATGTGCCCGCATGCAGTTGAATAAATTTGTACAATGTCACGGCAATTATGTAAAACAGCGCCATTAGTGCAAAGATTTTCACCTCGAGCGATTTTTCCTGTGACGAAACGGTGCGGCTGGACAGCAGCAGTCAGGACCTAAATACGGTAGCGGGGCAGTAGGTACGCTTGACTGAATGACTGACTGACTGACTGAGTGACTGAGTGACTAGCTAGCTGACATGGCTGCATTTGCTCAAATTTATGAGGCATGATGTTGCATGCAAGGACAATGCAAATGTGTGAGTACACGTGTGTGTGTGTGTGAGCGTTTGTTTGTATATGTTGATGATGTTGCCAGAGCTGTTGAAGCTGTGTTGCCGGTGAATTATTTATGCCAGGCTTGACATTTACTTAGGCAACGTTGTCGCCCGGCCATGCAACGCAATTTACTGTTGCATATTTTTCAGTGCATACTTTTGGGCGCATTTACTATTTATTAATTGCACTAGTGTCGCAAATTGTTTCGACACCACCGCTTCGCCTGACATATAGAATAGTATTCGGGCTGTATTCCAGTCAGTTAGTATCTGTATTGGATTTTCATGAGCGTTAAGAGCAGCTTTTGCGTCAGCTGCAACGCTTAAATTTCATTTTAAATATTCATAATTCAATTTTGACTCGCTTTTTCGTAGAAGTTTCGTGGCCAGTCAACGCTACCAACCTTCCTTGTTGCTGTTATTATTTCGAAGTTGTTGCAACTTGTGTTGTATTGCTCTTGGTTTACGTTATTAATGAGCACAAGTAGAAATGCATGCCTCGCAGCCAAACGGAGACGGCAACGCCAGAGAAACTGAGAAGCCGTTAAGTACTAACCGAGAGTCGGCTTAATAGATATATGTATTTAGTAAACCGCTAACTGACAACAAGATGAGCTACAGCCTTGGAATTAATAATATATTTGATTAACGATTACGCTTCAAGGCAGTTGCAAAACTTAAAGCGTCGAAATACATCAAGCATCTACGTAACTGAAGTGAAAGTTGAGTAAAACTATAGTCAATTGAAATCGAATAGTGTAAGTATAAAATTGTATAGATTCATATTGAATAATAGTTTTTCAGTTGCTAGAAACACTAAATTATTATTGTAACTAAAATTAAATAGCGGGAATGCTAAGCAATCAAAGAAGATAGCTTAAACATACATTTAGCTTTTAGAATCCAACAACTTCATTGGCGCAATGGGATTAAAAGGCCTCTGGGGATGCAGGTTGCTTGCAATTAAATTATTATTTTTAAAGTTTGACCTGACGAAGAAGAGTTTGTGTGTTTGTAGTTGTTTGTAGGTGAAGACTAGACCACAGTTAGCCTGCAGCTGCTAGGAGCTAGGGGTCGGAGTCTGGAGTCGGTTTACGGTTTACGGATAGTCCAGTCGGATAGTCTGCAGCAAGCCGCCGGCTGGTAAGCAGCAACATCATCAACAGCGGCAGAGCATTACTTGAATGCAATGAAAACAAAGCAAAGTAATAATTTCCAAAGTTCTGACGGTGCCTTCGCTATCTGCAAAACAAGCAACTTCCAGGACTCTGCTCTGCCCGCTGCTCCATTGCCAAGCAGTTGCACTTTTCCTTTGGCCAGCTGTGATGCACTTAAATATGTATACTCTGTATTTTTAATATGGCCGCGTGGCCATTACTTTGTGCTAAATAAAGAACGCAAAAATATGGCAAATTGAAAGGCCAACTGGAGCGAAAAAATTAAATAATACTTTACCCAACACCCAACAGGAAATGGAGGGGGAAAGAAACTTAAGGCGAAATGATTTTGCCGTTTGACAAAGCGAACTTTGACTCTGCTCAAAGCAACTGAATTATATGTTATGTGAGCAGAGCACAGCAGGAGCAGGAGCAGGAGCAGGAGCAGGAGCAGGAGCAGGAGGAGGAACAGGAGCTAAGCTAAGAGCAGCTGAAGCTGCGCCTTAAGCCTTTAGCTGTCAGACGGGCCAGCAAACAATAATAATAATACGAAGTGAGCATAATGCAAGGCTCAGATTCCTTTACAGTTTTTACTTGACAAAAGTCTCCTGCAAAGCCGCGCGGGTATCTAAATAAATAGCTTAGCGTTTTACATTTCTGCTCAACGGCTCAGAGAAGTTTGTCTAACTTGCTGCTAAGTAAGCAGCTGTATCTACGTATCTTCGTATCTACGTATCTGCGTATCTGTATCTAGGAGCAGGCATGCTAGTTCACTACCTGCAGCACTCTGGCTGAGTCTGCGGCTACGGCTGCTTGGGGGATTTATGTTGTGAAAAGTGAAACATAAGCACACTGGATTGCACCGACTTTGCCGAGCTAACAACAAGCGCACAAAAAGAGATGTGAACGACATTTATATACACTCGTTTCTGGCCGTAGAGGTACTCGCAGCAGCGACACGTGCCGTTTCATGAGGCAGCAGCATAAACGTTTCCCCTCTAATCCCTGCCCCCTTCCGACAGATAGCAGATAGCGGATAGCAGATAGCTGGCAAATATGTGAAGTTGAAATGAGTTCAAAAATGTTTATATCCGTTGCAATTGCCGGCAGGGAGCGCGCACGGATCATAAATCGCAAAAAATGCGCTGGCAAATATTGCGGAAAGTGCGCAAAAATAAGTAAGAAATCGACAATAAGCGCAGGAAATAAGCTGAGCACTTGCACATAAATAAAACCGTGTATACCACATATAAATACACACATACACATACGCACATGCTATATGTATATGCATATACTATATGAGTTACATACGGTTATAGTTACAGTGCGGGCTCAGCAGGCTGCTGCTTGGCAGGTGAGGCCTGCGGTTGATCCAATGCACCTGGCCACTCGTTTGATTCATCTGCTTAAACACATATCAACTAGATTTTTAATTGACTTCCAAATTAGTTTTGCTTCGCATGAAACACAAATACCGGGCAGAGCAAACAAAAAGCAGAGGGTGCTGGTAGAGCTGCTCCAACTGTTTTCGTTTGGTTAGTAACTGAGCTCTTATTGTTGTAAATTGTATTTAGTATTCAAAATTCTGAATTACGAATGTAGAGTGTCTTGGTTTAACAAATTTATAGCTGTCATATATTTAACAAAATATAGTTGGTTATTTTTATGATACTTATTATACAGTAAAATATTTGAAATTATTTTCTATAGAATATTTTATAATGCATACCATTTATATATGAGCTTGGCGAATATGGATTCCATAATTTGTGTTGACAACTAAAGTACTTATATTTACTAAATTAATAGATGGGCTTGTGTGTTTTATAGTATTTACATATACAGATTTCAAAAAATAATATTTCAATCTCATTTAGTATAATTGCGGAAATTCTGCTTTACCCGATATATCAGAAGTCCTTCGATCCACCCGTGTGCTAGGGAATCGTGCACACCTAAATGCACAACAAATGTAATAAAAATACAACTAAACACAACAGCAAATAACATTTAAAGTTTTTCTTTTGTGTGCCATGGTCAGCGGGATAGAGGGTGGGTCGGTCGGGTAGTCAAGTGGTTGGGAGGCTGAGTGGGGGCATCGTGCGGGGCAAGGTTTGTGGGCCCGCCACAAAGTCAGCGAATTGGAAAAAGTGTGTTGCCATTTGTCTGAGCCCTGCAATGCCCCACTGCTCCGCCCATTTGTTGAACATTGCGCACAGTTATGAAAGTTTCATTTGGATACTTTGTGCTAACGGCTCGCACATAATTACGAGCTGGAGGTGCCAGACGTTGTGGATCAACCCTATTGGTGTGGCTCTGCTTTGATAACTACATATTTAAACAGCAAATTTCATGTGGATCATTTTGAATGTGGCATTGTGGCTGTTGCCTCTGATCAATGTATTTTATTGTTGTTAATTAATTGCTTAAGAATTGTCATTCGTGCTCACTTCTAGTTCATATGCAATAAATAATAACAAGTAAAGCCGACTTTTAATTGGATTAATTTCAATTAATTAGCTGTCCACGCAGATATTAAAGTGGTTTTATTACAAGTGATTGCAAATCAACTTTTTCATTCATAAAGTTTCTTATTATGGTGAAATGCAAGTAGTTCAAGCTTCCATACTTAACTATGCTTTAACTTACATATAAGGATGGATTAGCTTCGGTAATCTGAGAGTTTTTCCTATTAACATGTATTCTTTATTGTTTATTATAAACTTTATGTATATTTATTTCATTGAAACGATCAAACCATCAATTCGTCAACAACTTTATCTTGAGGTCAACAACTTCATTAACTTTATTCGCATATTCTTATACATTGAAAGTCTAATGAAAGCTAAAGAGTTTCGTATTATTATGAAACATCAAAGCCTCTTCCACTTTCACCAAATGTTGATAAATCCTTACATCTACATAAATGTAGTTACATACATATATTAAGCTGTTATCAAAAATATACAAGATTGGTTATTCATTCATTTTTCTTGGTATTCAAACTATCTTTACACCGAATATTAATCGAATATACAGAAACGAAATTAGTTCTTGATAGGAAAGAAACACATACTGCGTGTGGTATACCGGAAAATATATTTAAAATGAATAGTTTCTGGTTTTTGTGACTTGCGAGTTCGCACTAATGAATTCTGATTAAGAATATGTATACTTTGTGGGGTCCGTAAACTTGAACCGTAAGACCGTAAGACTACTGATACTCCTGATTAACTTTACGAGAGAGCACAAACCTAATTAGAACCAACTTCATTTTTAAAATTTCTTTACCTCTGCATAAATGGAAAACTTCTTAGGCCCTAAATACATTGGCCTTAAAATCAATTTTCATTTATGGACGATTCCCATTGCACTGAGCTGATGATAAACTCACAGAGAACCACATATTTTTCCATGGGACAAGGCTAGAGAAAAAAGAAGAAGAAGAAAAAAGGATAGAAACGAAAACCTTTAGCTCCATTTTCGTTAATTTTTTGCTAGCACATTTTTTTAATTTTACAACATCGTAGACGGCAATGCATTTTGGCCAACCCTTTTGGCCAGTTGGCCCATTTCGGCAGCTGAGTATGTGCATTCGTGTGCGTGTGTGTGTGTGTCTGTGCATTGCAACTCTAAACAGGGCAACGGTCCAAGTGGCAAACGGTAGCTGCAGCAGCTCCAGCCGTAGCAACAGCAGCAGGAGCAGGAGCAGGGGCAGAAGCAGCGGTAGCAAGAAATGCGGTTACAGTGTCCAAAGGCCGTTCTGGAATGCCATAAATAACGTTGTCGGCAAAGCGAGTCGAAAGTCCGAGGCGGGCCGCCAGAGTTCGTTTGGGCGCTGGCTGCCACGGGATGCGGCGCATAAAATCCTCATACTGTTGCACTGACTGCTGCAATGTGCAACGGATAGCGGCACGTTGCGTTACGTTTTTGGCTCTAAATTAAATTTTTGCCAACGCCAAAGAAGCTGCAAAATTTTTGTGCTGCGCATTGCACTGATGCGGCGGAAGCGAAGAGCCATTAGCACCGGCTCCCCAGTTACAGTTTCCATGCTGCTTCCACAGCTACTGCGTCCGATCCAGCTCTCCCAGCTGCTCCCCTAACTATTTCTAGTGCTGGCTTTGCTTTGTGGCCACGGCTCATTATGGACTAGCGCTCATATGTGTGAGTGTGCGAATGAATGTGTGTGTGTGCAATTAGTAGAGCTTGTTAGTGTCCCCCACGGCTGGCAAATAGCCAAGGGCCAAGTGATATGAGCTATCATAGGACCCATTGAAATTTACTTAGTATCTATTGCCACATTGAGGCAGCTTCTTGACGTGCCACATTATTTTCGAGACAATGGCCAGTTGGACAGATAGCCAGCTTGACATGGCCATAAACTGTTGGACATGACAAGTTGGTCTGACACTTGCGACAACCTGTGGTTGCCATCGCACCAAACGCTCGTCCTTCCCAAGCTGTCGTCTCTGGCTTGTCCTTTGACAAAAAGCCGAGCGTTATCCCTGCTAAGTGCAAAAGTGGATTGCAGTCAGGCGGCAGGCTGCAGGATGCAGGCCGCACTTGCGGCGCCTGCTCTGCGCTCTGCCCTCTGGCTGACAAAAAAAAGGCAAGGAGTAGAAAATAAATAAATGCAAACCCCAGACAAGGACACTTGCAAATGAACAGCGGCGCCAGGTAGTGTTTCGCTTGCTGCCTTCTGCTCTGCACTGCTCTGTTCTGCTTCTGGTTCTGATTCTGCCTGCGGCGGCAAGGGGCAGCATATAAATGATGCTCGCGGCACCACCGTGAAGCACATAACATGGTAGCCGACATTATTAAATAGTTGAGCAGCAGCTACAAACAACTCGGGAGCTGTTGGTGGAGCTGGAGCTTAGCATAAGAACCATAAAAATGTTGAAAATACGCGTTAAGCGTGCCGCAGCCAGTGACAGAGAGACTGTTAAAAGGCAAAGGTGGGATGGGTACGGAACGAGAAAGGCAGGAGGCAGGAGGCAGGAGGCAGGCGTTAGGAGGCAGGAGGGCTCGGAACACTGGGTGATGGGTTAATGTGCATCTTGACTGAGTTATGCTCTGTCAAGCCAGTCATGATGTGGCCGCTAAGAAAGTGCCAAGTGTCACAAGTTCAGTTTAAAATATGATTGAGTTGGGCGCTTAGCCAGTTAGCATCTCAAGTCCTAAGTGAAATTGCTTTGTTGTGAAACTATGGATAATGTGCCACAAAAATGCTTTAAGCTGAAATGAGTTAATAGTTAAATAAACTGCACAAATATATAGAATATAAAGTTCAATATGTATATAATATTTAACATGTAACATTTGCAGGGATATTTGAGAACACCTGACAGCACTTACTATTCGAAAGAGTTGGCCACTCAGAGACAATCAAAGGATTTGGAGAGAGAGAGAGACGACTGTTGCTGTTGCCGAACGTTGTACCAGGGCTAGTTATGTCCTTCGCATGGGGTCGATTTCGATAAACGAGTAGAGAATAGCGAATCTGATAAAATATGTCCGAAAAGTCACCTGGCGCAAAACTGTAAGCAAGTGAATCGAGAACTAGTTGAAAATAAAACGAGGTTTAATAGTAGGCGACGATAAATATGTATATATTTGACAGAATTATAACTAAATATACTTAACATAGAATTCATCAATTTGATTTATTTTCTATTTTCAAAATGAGGCTCGGCAAACGATTCTCCAAGCATTGCTTCAAGCGTCCTAAGCCAGTTGAGTGGCAGGAGGTGGAAGAACCTGGACAGCCGAGCAAGAAATCAAGCCAAACTCATGGACCGAGTGCAATAAAACATCTGGCAGTAAAGGTAAGCAAACACCCGTATAGATTTTCCACAAATAGATTTTCCTCTAGAAGAAAAGCCCCAAGAAGTGTTGACTGTGCGCAGTGGTGAAAATCAGAAGAATGGGATTGGGGTCCGTGGCTTTAGCTCTCAAAATTGGTTTCTTCATTAATTTTCGTTTGATTGTTATTTCAATATTTTCGAATTCGTCAAGAAACGAATACTTCGACCATCATTGCAGCAAATCAGCTGTACTTACCTTAAGTAGATTACCTCACGACAATGACAATGAACCGACGGCATAGGCTAGAATGTGACTTATCAAAAGCTCGTGTAACCAGGCAACGGAACAACACACCCATATCCACACACCCACACACATACATATGTATATACATGTATTCCCTCTGCCTCTCTCACGCCATATCTAAATACAATGAAATTGAATTTAGAGTAAGGTACCAGGCACGTACTCCTAGATATGGCCGGCAAACTTTTTTTTACAAATTATTTTTGAAGAAAACTTTTGCTGCGAAACTTTACTGCATAATAAAGAAAGAACGAACGCAAAATAAAAGAGGCGAAATGCGAATAGAAATAAAAGTCAAAGCTAAGGCGCCAACCAGCACACAAAAACACAAAGGACATGCTGTCCCGGCCTCTCCGAGAGGCTGCATTCGTTTGGTTCCGAAGCATCCGAAATGCCGAGGCAAATCAAAATTCTGCGTGTGATACACGCAAGTTTGGGGCTCAGAGCTGGGGTATGGCTCTCGTCAAACTTTAAGGTACGAGGTATTGAAGCCTCCCGCACGTCTGCTAATTGGCTGCAATGAACGAAGCGAGTCCACGGTGTATGCGTAATGTATGACAAATCAAGCATACGCCACGTAAACGACTTTGCATTGCCGCTGATTTTGTTTGCTTGGATTGCTTGGATCGTCGGCTAAAGCAAACAGCTCGCTAGGCATGCGAAGCATTTCGAAAATGAAAGCTGCTCCACACACAACAGAAAGAAAGAGAAAAAAAAACATTACAAAAATAAAACCCAAATGAAACAATAGCACAACAGCGCCCCTTGAACCCACGCAACACCATAACAAAATAAAATAAAATAAAAATGAGAGAAATAAAAAAAATGTAAAAATTAAGCATAAATTTTTCACTTATTTGGACTGGCATTGAATTTTCATTTCGTTTCATAGAGTCTGCATTGTTGTTCAAATTACATACACATTTATATAAAACATGCTGCTGCTCGTATTCATCATCGTTCGCCGACCCATACATCCATGCATACATAGCTACTATGTGCAAATACACACTCAGGCACACACACACACACACATATATATATGCACATACACACACACACACATATATACACATAACAAACAGCACGCGCATGAAGCCAGCGTCTCGTATGAATTTTAACATTTTCCACACAAATGAATGAGTTTTAATTTAAGCATAATTGCTTTTTGTGGCCTTTTTTTGGCCACATTTCTCGTGAACTCGTTTACCCACCGCGCACAGTTGAAAATATATACATATAATTTATTTTAACGCCTTTTTATAAGTTACGTCATAAGTACAAGGGGTATATCATCTATTTGCGTTTTTATTTGGCAATGAATCGAGAAGATTTGTGCATTTGCATTTTTTTAACTGAATGCGGTTTCCGTTCAGCTTTGACTTTGTTTATTTTTTTTTTCGTATCAATTCGCAGTTGCCTAACTATTAATTTAACTTAGAGTAGTCTTGCAATAAGGTAGTCTTAATTAAATTACGCTGGGTATTTGATCCTGTTTTGGTTTTTATATCCTTCTAAGACTCTAAATAAAATCGAGTCGATTTCTACCTGTCCGGGTGCCAGTCCGTGTGAATGCGTCGATCCGAACTTATAATTGCCAGACACCTGCAATTTTTTGTAGGTCCCTGTATAGCAAAAGCAATCTGTTTCAAATGCTAGACAGCTTTGCCAAATACCTACATTCATTATTTCCATTCCATTGATCAGCTTTCAGAAAGATTCATGGCAACTCTTGTCTACTAATTTGTATGTAAATAACTCTATTTAAGAGATGCCCTGCAATATACTAATTTGTATTATTTTTATTAGTTTTGGTGCCATTAAATATGCCAAAGCCACGACATATTACGATGGGTGGGGTTTGCTTAGAATTATTACCATCTTGTGTTTTCTAGCTTGATCAGCTCATTGCTCCGTACTCTTAGTTGGTTGACCTGTTATGAGCACTATTCACTTTTCTGAATAAGAGTGCAATGTTTGTTTCAGAGAGCATCGGTTGCATTATAAGCTATTCTTATATTCATTCCAGTTTTTCCCATTTTCTAGTTGCTGTTGGAAGCGCAGGCGAAACGTGATTTAATTATTTGATTATAAATTCACGAGCCAGGCAGCAGAAGGCAGCGTTTCAAAGCATATTAAAAGTAATTTTCTTAATGCAAGCAAGGCATATTTCTGCGAAAATTGAACTACTTAAGGGCACAGAAATATTTTTAGATGAAATCAATTATCGAGATATTACGGAATATAAGAGCTGGAACTCATCTCAGTTAATTGAACTTGGCTATGCCAGTAATTGCGTAAATAAGTAAGCCATCTGCAGACGGAGTATCTTGTGGTCGAGCAGCTCGCAGTAGTTGCTGATTGCTGTGGATGCTGTTGTGGATAGTGGCGCATGCTTAACAGGGCTCTATGGCGATTAACTTTGACTACTGGCTTGAAAATCAATAAGCGCATAATTACAGTGGCAGCCAAAAGTATCAAGTTGTTTCTTTAAGCATGAAAACTTTATCTCATATTTTTTCCATTTTCTATTTTGGTATGCTTGTTGCCCTTTTTCCTGACGAAATGCAGCTGGTGAATTGAAATAAATCCAGCTGAAGAAGTTGTTGGCGAAGAGTTCGCTACAGACAGGACACATTTGTCTTGGCTGCTGCTGTGGCTTCTGATGCTGTCAGCGCAGGAGGACGCCGGGGACAGCACTGTGAACGCAATTCCCTGCACGCTCAGGCTAAGCGCGTCGAGAGCGTCGAAAGCGTCGAGCGCTCGCTGTGCCATAACCAAAACAATCATCATTTGGACACTTTTAATACTTTGTGTGCTCCGTCCGCACAGGCCGCTGGCTAGAGATGTGTCCATGCTGAAGCCTTTGGCCCGTCCCGGGGCAACAGCGGTAACAAGTGGCATCAACAGTGCCATCCAGCAGTCAACAGCCAACGCAAGCTGTTCTGTCAATGTGTGTGTGTATGTGCTGCTGCCTAATTTCATGCGGCATAAAGTGTCGTCGGACTCGGGCATTCAAAACTTTGCAGTTGAAGTTCGCAGCGTCTCCTCGCGGGATTGAAATTTATGCGCGGGGGGAAATTTAGAGTCACACCCACAAACACACACACACATATGCACACCCCAAACACTTCCATACCCAAACAAGCAGCAAAAAGCAATAACCGAAAAGTGCGCGTGCTGATTAGTTATGTGGCTGCTTGTTGCATGCATGGGAGTGTCAGTCTGAGGGGGCCACAGACAACATGTTGCTGGGCTTAAAGTGTACGAAGGAGTTGCGACTATGATTGATTGACAGCTCATAATCGGCTGTAATTAATGAATTTACAGTAATTTATGAAATGCAAGTGACGCATTTTTTGAGAAAGGAACATTATGAGCTGATTTGCAGATACTCTGGCAAAATACGCTTAATTAATCCACTTTATTGTATCGCTACGCGAAAACAAGTTGCTTAATTACACTTCAATTTGGCTCCCACGTGGCGTAATCAAATGCCATGAATAATGCCTTTTAAAGCGAACCAGAAACTAGACTATTTGTTAAATAGACCTTGACTGGCATTACGGTTGCACTTGAAGCTATGCGAAGCAGAGCCCCGTTGGTCGTGTGCCTTTTGGCAGTCACACATGCACATGCACATGCACACGCACTCGCATGCTGAAACAAAGCTGGCGACGGGGATCTGCTGCCGTATTTTAGACAGAATTTAGAAGCGATTGCCTCGGGCTGGGCACTCAGCACAACTATTTCTCTGGTCCGTGCGGCAACAGGAACAAAAAGTTGTTAATTTTTACGTAATGGGAAAAGTTTTTAATCTGCCGTGTTTTGTTATTTTTCCCGTTTCCTTTTTTTACACTTTTCCCACGCTACGCACACAGCCACAGAGCTCAACATGCACAGAGCAAACACAATAAAATAAGGCTTTATGGCAACTCTGGCAAAAAACCTCAAAACAGTAAACCAAATACAGTTGGCGCTGCGAAGCTGCATTCGTAACTGCAACACAATTACAGCAACAACAAAATCAAACTACAAACAGACAAAATAACCTCAGCGATTTTCAATATATTGTAGCAACAAAAAAGTCGAGCAAAGTATGTAATTGGTGAGTGCTCGACCAGGCGTTGCCCTTTCCCTTGTCCTTTCATCTAATTCAAGTGGAGACACAATCGAATGACTTCATTTAGATTCACTGGGACGTGTGGAAGTACAACGCCAGAGATTACAGCATGGATTAAATGGGCGACGACCTCTATCTGAACTTAACGTCTGCAGTCTCTCTCTTTACTTTTTTTTTTGGCCTCTTTACTATATGTGGAATATGCTCCATGACCTACTTTGCGTTTCACAGGGTATTTGGCTATAACCATAAAATGTATTGCGGTATGCGCGCTTCCTATTAACAAAACTGCCCCGAAACTAAATTAGTTGGCAACCTCATAATTAGTTATGCGTTGAAACTCGATTGGCAGCCCATAAATAGTGCAGATTACCAACTAACTGAGGTCGCGACATCGCGTCGGCAGCGTGGGGCGCGATTGTCATCAATAAGTGACAAGCTTTGGATAAATTTGTCAAAATTAGCTGACACAAGATTGAACCCTGCGGTTCCCACAATTGTTGCCGAGTGTCAAACTCCACAGCATGTTGCTTAGCTTCTGCAACATGTTGCCAAGAACATATCGAATTGTCGCTTTTTATATACCGTTTTCCATATTTCCCTGAACTTGACTTGACGTACAAAATAAGTTAAATTTATCACAAAGGAATCAATAACAATTGGCTCTATTCTATGTTGAGCTGCAATAACATGTAGGCAGAAAGGGCAGTTACCTTGGGTACCCGATTTAATGAGGAAAGAGCATTTTAAATACTCTTAAAAACATACAAATTCAGATTTAATTGTTGTTATGGTTATTAATTGATGATTTCCCACACTCTAATGACAACTCGATGATCGGTGTTATCGGTGGCTCTATCGTTACATACTAAATAAACAAAAGCAAAGCTGAAATAACATTTTCAGAAAATATAGCAAAGTAAACAAACTATATATGCTTAATCAGAGCGACGATCGGAGTCGATTACCGCCGTTCGTATTTCTTCTAGGGATTTATTCTAACGATTCATTCTAGGGATTTCCTTTATGTATTTCCTTCTAATTATTATTTTCAAACATTATTTTCTCCGAGCATTTCCTCTAAGTAAATATTTAAGTATTTATTTCAGTATTTATTTCAGTTATTATTTAAGTATTTATTTCAGTATTTATTTAAGTATTTATCTAAGTATTTTTTTTTTAAATATTTCCTCTAAGTTTTTTTCCAAGTATTTTAGAGTCTTCAATGCGTAGCTGAAAGCTCACACCCTTCACTTCACTTCACTACACTGAACGACTGACTGAAGCTTCTACTGCTGCCCTTTATAAAGGGGGACTGTCACTCAAACGAAAGTCACGCTCAAATGTTGAGCGCGGTGCCACGTAAGGATTGTTGCAGTTGAGCTTTAAGCGCCCATTCGGAGTAGTCTCAGTCGCTGTCGCTCTATTTCTCAGTCGCTTGGTCAATCAGTCCATCTGTTATTATGTTGCTCAGTTGCCCAATCGCTCAGTGGTTCCGTCATTCTATCCCTCAGTTCTGTCGTTGTCGTTCTGTTACTCTGTCGTTCTGTTGCTCTGTCGTTCTGTTGCTCTGTCGTTCCGTTGTTCTGTCGTTCTGTAACTCTGTCGTTCTGTTGCACTGTTGCTCTGTCGTTCTGTTGCACTGTTGCTCTGTCGTTCTGTTGTTCTGTTGCTCTGTCGTTCTGTCGTTCTGTTGCTCTGTTGCTCTGTCGTTCTGTCGTTCTGTTGCTCTGTTGTTCTGTCGTTCTGTTGCTCTGTCGTTCTGTTGCTCTGTCGCTCCGTCGTTCTGTTGGTCTGTCGTTCTGTTGCTCTGTCGTTCTGTTGCTCTGTTGCTCTGTCGTTCTGTTGCTCTGTCGTTCTGTTGCTCTGTCGTTCTGTTGCTCTGTCATTCTGTTGCTCAGTCACTCTGTTGCTCAGTCACTCTGTTGCTCAGTCACTCTGTTGCTCAGTCACTCTGTTGCTCAGTCACTCTGTTGCTCAGTTACTCTGTTGCTCAGTCACTCTGTTGCTCAGTCACTCTGTTGCTCAGTCACTCTGTTGCTCAGTCACTCTGTTGCTCAGTCACTCTGTTGCTCAGTCACTCTGTTGCTCAGTCACTCTGTTGCTCAGTCACTCTGTTGCTCAGTCACTCTGTTGCTCAGTCACTGTGTTGCTCAGTCACTCTGTTGCTCAGTCACTCTGTTGCTCAGTCACTCTGCTGCTCTGGTGCTCTGTCGTTCTGTTGCTCTGTCGTTCTGTTGCTCTGTCGTTCTGTTGCTCTGTCGTTCTGTTGCTCTGTTGCTCTGTTGCTCTGTCGTTCTGTTGCTCTGTCGTTCTGTTGCTCTGTCATTCTGTTGCTCTGTCATTCTGTTGCTCAGTCACTCTGTTGCTCAGTCACTCTGTTGCTCAGTCACTCTGTTGCTCAGTCACTCTGTTGCTCAGTCACTCTGTTGCTCAGTCACTCTGTTGCTCAGTCACTCTGTTGCTCAGTCACTCTGTTGCTCAGTCACTCTGTTGCTCAGTCACTCTGTTGCTCAGTCACTCTGTTGCTCAGTCACTCTGTTGCTCAGTCACTGTGTTGCTCAGTCACTGTGTTGCTCAGTCACTCTGTTGCTCAGTCACTCTGCTGCTCTGGTGCTCTGTCATTCTGTTGCTCTGTCGTTCTGTTGCTCTGTTGCTCTGTTGCTCTGTCGTTCTGTCACTCTGTTGCTCTGTCGATCTGTTGCTCTGTCGTTCTGTTGCTCTGTCGTTCTGTTGCTCTGTCGTTCCGGTGCTCTGTTGCTCTGTCGTTCTCTTGCTCTGTCGTTCTGTTGCTCTGTCGTTCTGTTCTCTGTCGTTCTGTCATTCTGTTGCTTGTCGTTCTGTTGCTCTGTCGTTCGTTTGCTCTGTCGTTATGTTGCTCTGTCGTTCTGTTGCTCTGTGGTTCTGTTGCTCTGTCGTTCGTTTGCTCTGTCGTTATGTTGCTCTGTCGTTCTGTTGCTCTGTTGCTCTGTCGTTCTGTTGCTCTGTCGTTCTGTTGCTCTGTCATTCTGTTGCTCTGTCATTCTGTTGCTCTGTCATTCTGTTGCTCAGTCACTCTGTTGCTCAGTCACTCTGTTGCTCAGTCACTCTGTTGCTCAGTCACTCTGTTCCTCAGTCACTCTGTTGCTCAGTCACTCTGTTGCTCAGTCACTCTGCTGCTCTTATGCTCTGTCGTTCTGTTGCTCTGTCGTTCTATTGATCTGTCGTTCTGTTGCTCTGTCGTACTGTTGCTCTGTCGTTCTGTTGCTCTGTCGTACTGTTGCTCTGTCGTTCTGTTGCTCTGTCCTTCTGTTGCTCTGTCGTACTGTTGCTCTGTCGTTCTGTTGCTCTGTCGTACTGTTGCTCTGTCGTACTGTTGCTCTGTCGTTCTGTTGCTCTGTCGTACTGTTGCTCTGTCGTTCTGTTGCTCTGTCCTTCTGTTGCTCTGTCCTTCTGTTGCTCTGTCGTTCTGTTGCTCTGTCATTCTGTTGCTCTGTCATTCTGTTGCTCTGTCATTCTGTTGCTCAGTCACTCTGTTGCTCAGTCACTCTGTTGCTCAGTCACTCTGTTGCTCAGTCACTCTGTTCCTCAGTCACTCTGTTGCTCAGTCACTCTGTTGCTCAGTCACTCTGCTGCTCTTATGCTCTGTCGTTCTGTTGCTCTGTCGTTCGTTTGCTCTGTCGTTATGTTGCTCTGTCGTTCTGTTGCTCTGTGGTTCTGTTGCTCTGTCGTTCGTTTGCTCTGTCGTTCTGTTGCTCTGTCGTTCTGTTGCTCTGTTGCTCTGTCGTTCTGTTGCTCTGTCGTTCTGTTGCTCTGTCATTCTGTTGCTCTGTCATTCTGTTGCTCTGTCATTCTGTTGCTCAGTCACTCTGTTGCTCAGTCACTCTGTTGCTCAGTCACTCTGTTGCTCAGTCACTCTGTTCCTCAGTCACTCTGTTGCTCAGTCACTCTGTTGCTCAGTCACTCTGCTGCTCTTATGCTCTGTCGTTCTGTTGCTCTGTCGTACTGTTGCTCTGTCGTTCTGTTGCTCTGTCGTACTGTTGCTCTGTCGTTCTGTTGCTCTGTCGTTCTGTTGCTCTGTCGTTCTGTTGCTCTGTCGTTCTGTTGCTCTGTCGTTCTGTTGCTCTGTCATTCTGTTGCTCTGTCACTCTGCTGCTCTGTTGCTCTGTCATTCTGTTGCTCTGTCGTTCTGTTGCTCTGTCGTTCTGTTGCTCTGTCGTTCTGTTGCTCTGTCGTTCTGTTGCTCTGTCGTTCTGTTGCTCTGTCGTTCGTTTGCTCTGTCGTTATGTTGCTCTGTCGTTCTGTTGCTCTGTGGTTCTGTTGCTCTGTCGTTCTGTTGCTCTGTCATTCTGTTGCTCTGTCGTTCTGTTGCTCAGTCACTCTGTTGCTCAGTCACTCTGTTGCTCAGTCACTCTATTGCTCAGTCACTCTGTTGCTCAGTCACTCTGTTGCTCAGTCACTCTGTTGCTCAGTCACTCTGTTGCTCAGTCACTCTGTTGCTCAGTCACTCTGTTGCTCAGTCACTCTGTTGCTCAGTCACTCTGCTGCTCTGATGCTCTGCTGCTCTGATGCTCTGTCGTTCTGTTGCTCTGTCATTCTGTTGCTCTGTCGTCCTGTTGCTCTGTCGTCCTGTTGCTCTGTCGTTCTGTTGATCTGTCGTTCTGTTGCTCTGTCGTACTGTTGCTCTGTCGTTCTGTTGCTCTGTCGTTCTGTTGCTCTGTCGTACTGTTGCTCTGTCGTTCTGTTGCTCTGTCATTCTGTTGCTCTGTCATTCTGTTGCTCTGTCATTCTGTTGCTCTGTCATTCTGTTGCTCTGTCATTCTGTTGCTCAGTCACTCTGTTGCTCAGTCACTCTGTTGCTCAGTCACTCTGCTGCTCTGATGCTCTGATGCTCTGATGCTCTGCTGCTCTGATGCTCTGTCGCTCTGTCATTCTGTTGCTCTGTCATTCTGTTGCTCTGTCATTCTGTTGCTCTGTCATTCTGTTGCTCTGTCGTCCTGTTGCTCTGTCGTTCTGTTGCTCTGTCGTTCTGATCACGATCACGATCACGATCACGATCACGATCACGATCACGATCACATTTCACTTCGCTTCACTTCACTTTTCTGCACTGCACGACTGACCCCTACCAGGCCTTGGCGACTGACTGAAGAAATGCTTCAGCATCTGCCCTTTATATAGGGCCACTGTCACTCAACGAAAAATTCTCACTCAAATGTTGAGCCCGACGCCTGGTAATGATTGTTGCAGTTGAGCTTTAAGTGAGCCATGGGAACATCTTCTGCTGCTGCAGGCATTAGAGATTAGTTCTTCTCTCATATAAACACGATATGATTAGTCCTGTCGACCTATAGACAACTTAAAGGATCTTCTGTAGCTCTTCTTCGTATATTACTCTTATTTGGCAGTCAAATAGAGGAATATTCGGATAGACAGATATGGATACGGATTACCTCATAACGCTGCTGAATTGGGCTAATTGTTAATAAGCTAAATATTTACATTAATATTTATAATTCCTATATGGTTTATACCGCAGTTTCTTCTGATCAATAGAATTCTCTTCGCAACCAGGACTTCTGCATGGTATGACTCAATTTCTAGATATTTCATTCTATACTCAATATTCCCTGAACCCACCGAAAATGGGCAATCAGGGTATAATGGCAAACCCCATAAATTAGAAATATTCTTGGTCTGTCCGCCTGTCCGTCCGTCAGTGTGAATGCCGAGATTTCAGAAGATATAAGAGCTATTGACTGGAAATCTTGCATGCATGCTCTTGTATACCATACGCAGTATAAGCTTATCATATATTTTTCGATAAGTCATCCGATTTATTTTATATCGAGAATAATCTATAAATTTATTGAGTTCATTTTTTTTTGCGTAATTTGACTATCATTAAACCTGGAGACTTCAGATTTACTGTGTAAATCTGTAAATTTGATGAATACGAAGTTTTTTTAACGCCTCCTTTGCCACAAATTTGTAAAAGTACTGGAGACAGGTGCTTTGAAATCTACACACATTTCAAGCCTATGATCGTGTTCTGAAAGTTTCATAAAGATGATCCTAATAGAAGAGAAATTATACAAGTAAATTCTTATAATATTGCCCACATTGCAGAGCAGCGCACGCGTTCATTCTTATATGTATGTGCATGTAGATGCATATGTATGTATGTGTGCATGAAAGAAGTGCAGAATGATTAGAGTATCAGCTTGCAGGGTTCAGTCTTGACTTGAGCACTCTTACTTGAGTAATTGTAATTGAAATTAAACGGAGTATTGCCAAAATAAACAACCTTAGAACACTGTAATTACTTGACTTCCTTTAATCACCTGTGTTTACAAGAATATCAGTATCTATCAAGGTTTTTCTCAACACTGACTTCTTCTTCTTCAAATGGTGTTACCATCCTGTTGCCATTGTATAACTTCAAAAATGCCATACCGCTAGCCTAAGCTTCTCAAGCCACTTTACATTTATTTATTTATTGTCCTTGCCCTTGCCCTTCGCTCCTACGAAGTCGTCTAGGGCGCTTAAATATAAAATGTGTAAATAAGCTGAAGGCTAGTATGTAGTATCATTAACGATAGAACACATAGACCGGACGCGCTGTGCGCTTTGCATACTTTTTTGGGGCCCCTTACTTTTAGCTTCGGGCTACGAGATGCGCTTTCCGAGATGGTCGACTTTTAAGCGAAGTCCAGCTATGATCAAATTTTTCCTTGCTTCCTCGCTCTCTCTCAATGATATCAGCTCTCTCTCAAATATGTACAATATATGTGTTCTGTGGTCAGGGGTAGTATATACCTTGTACATAATACACAAGCGGATCAGGAGAAATTGTTTCAGCTGTGCGATAAAAGTATTACTCGATACTATCGGTGGTGTCATCGATGGCTTTAAAAGCTCTCTATCCTCACTAAAAGCGTTTAGCTTACAATCTCTAGTCATAAATAATAAGGCCTAACAGCAGCAGCTCTTAGCACTGTTGTTACTCGGACTCAAGTGCAACATGGTGTGTCCACTTTCAGGTGTGTTGCAGCGCAGCTCGCTAATGGCCTTACCTGAGGCGCTTGGCACAGGTCCCATGACTTTGCTGGCCAAGTGGCCGTTGCTGCTGTGGGGGATTGTTGGACTTGACATTGTCTATCTTGATTTGCTTGGCATTGCATCTCGTAGGCATTGCTCCAAATGCCTGGCGGACTGGACTATGGAGGCCACTTCGGGTGCGAAAGAAGCTGGCAATGTGGGGCAACGGCGATGTGTCGCCAATTTGCAGCATTCGCAAGTGGGTCTGTCAAATTGTTTTTACTAGTGGCAATAAAATGGTAGACAAAGCTGCTCGCCTGACAGACGGACAGACGGCCAAACTGACAAACTGACAAACTGAGAAAGATACAAACTGGTGGACTGAAGAACACAAGGATGCCGAGTCTGACTGACTGTCAGAGTCCTTGTAGCATTGTGAAGGCTATAAATGGCTTTTGCTGCTGCTCGTGCTACACTCGTGGTTGGGGGCGTGGCAAGGGTTGGCGGGCTGCTATGGGCTGGCATGTGAGCATACGCTGACTTAAACAAATGACTTCGGGTAACGTCCTTTTGCTTGTTTATGCATAAATTCTAAATAATCCTGTGAAAAGTGAAATGCGCCAAAATGCGCTGCTTCGTGCGCTCGAATTGCGCTTTACTCTAATGTTTGGCTGCCGGATTTGAAGGCATTAGCCAAGCTCCTACCGACCCCTCCCACCCACTAGCTCCCATTAAAGTGGGCTGGACTATAGTCGTTTCAAATCTACATACATATTGTGTATATAAAACCGACTCTGCGTGTGTCGGTGTATGTGTGTATGTGTGTGTGTGTGTGGCCTGAGCATCGTATGCGTAATAATGCTGCGCTATCAATTTACATTGGGGCGGCAGCAGCAGCGACCACTGCCTTAGCCAAATTCAGTTTGCAAATTCGAATTACGTCAAAAAATATCATGTGTTCCGCAATTTCCATCTTTATTTTCCGTCTGCTGCTGTTGGATTTTGATGGCAGCTCTCGGCAAATTTGCAATCAATTGCTACTCTTCCAATTTCATGCATGAGAGCTGCTTAAAAGGTAGAATGCCAGTTGACCGGCTGCCGTAGCCGTAGCCGTTGCCATTGCTACTGTAGCTGTTGCTGTTGCTGTTGTTGCCTCATGTTGCATGCAACGCACATCTACACACTGCTGTATGTGTGTGGCTGTGTGAGTGTGAATTGAGGTACTCAAATTTTTTTGGCCGCCTTGACGCATATATACAGCATGCAGCGATTGCCGTTTGAAGTCTGGCAGGCACCGATTATTGTTTTAATTTTGCACACAGTCCAAAGCCTTGGACATTGTTTACCACTTTGGCATTTGGCTTAGGGTGCCAGCAGCAGCAGCAGCGACAACAGCAACAGCAATATAGCCAACAATAGCAATCGATGTGTGCCTTAAGTGAAATTTTAGGCTGGCGCCTGTGCATTTACCACACTCACACTAGCGCATCCACACATTGACTCACACACACGGAATTGTTTTGTATGTGTTTAACTGTATGTCGGCAGCATATTGAGAGAAGTTGGAAGTGATAAATTGGTGGCCCTTGTGCAGTAAAGACTTTTATTTGAAATAATTACATGAAAAGCAAAACGAAATGTGTGTTTGCAAAAATCAAACTGTAGTTTAATAATAGCTGTTCCTTAATAATAGGTGTCCCATTAAAATTACATTTATGTTTTCCTTTTGTTTTGTTGTAGGCGGCATAAAGAGTTTATCGATAAAATTGTTTCTTTGAATGACATGAGAGGGCTGATTTCCGATTATTTCCTGATGCATAGTTTCTAAAGGATATTTGGAAAATATCATTAATATTTGCTTAGCTTGAGCATCACTTATGTTACTTTGGCATTGAAAAATAATGATAATAGTTGGAAAATGTGAAATTCCTATAGATTGAGATAGGAACTTCCAAGAACAAATGCTGGATATGTGCTAGCTGAGTTAATCTCCAGGGATCCGATGCCATTTATATTAAATAAAATAAAATTCTGGTCTCTAGGCAAACTATAATCAATAAAATAAATACACACATGGATCTTTATATAGAATCCGGTTTAAAGAATTGTGAGGACATAGATTAGAACTAAATGTGACAGAACTGGCTACAATAACTAGGCCGATGATACTGAGGAGTAAGTAAGTATTTACAGGTATGCATATGCTCAATGGGCTCTTCGCCCAGGTCTTTAACCTCTAGCCTGACTTTGCTATAAATTATCGAAAATGCAGTTTGCATGGCTCGCTGAAGTGTTTTAGTTCAGTCTCTGCTGGATATTTGCCTCCTTGAACAAGCACACTAATTGATAGCCGAAAAGTTGTCGTTGACGTCAACGTCATCGTATGAGCGTTTGGGTTTGGCCTGGGTTAGTTGAGGGCGAGGGCAAGCATACGCTGCGTATGCGTCATATGTCGTCAATTCAATGCATGCGAGAAGTCTTTGTGTCGCGCAGCAAGCGAACTATAAGTACAATTGAAGTTCCTTGGCAGAACTCAAGATTGCGCTACTCGATGTCCTTTGCTCACTGCGTTGCTTTGCTGTGCTGTGCTATGATGTGCTGTGTGTGCTCTGCGCTTTGTGCGTCTGCTCTCTGACTACCCGTCGACTCGTCCACCCGTCGAGTAGTCGAGCCGTCGAGCAGGACTCGTTGACTGACAGAAACTTGCTGCAATTTTCAACTTGACTGCCAAGGAGTTGAACTCGCACTCTTGCCTGCACTCATCCCTGTCCTTGTCGTCGACGTCGTCGACAAGTTATTTTATTGATAAACTTTTTCGTGGAGTGGCTCGCGGGTGGCCCTCGGGTAGCAGGTGGGTGTCACCAGCCATTGGAGGGGGGCGCTTGCGGCAACGGACGACTCTTTGACGGTTGCTCTGAGCGCTGTCTTCACATTGTTTGGCTTAAATGGCATTAAATCCTTTTAATGCAGGGCGCCAGCCGAGCGGGAGGGAGGCAGACGACTTGCAGGCACTTTGGGGAAATCAATTGTGCTGATTGTCCTGCAATTGAGCTGCTTCACTTCAACTGACTCGACAGCTGCCCAAATCGGGGGAGGAAGCGAAAACGGCCTGGCTAGTTGTATCCTTTTGAGCTGCTGCTCTGACTGCTGCTTGATTTTGTCGTTAGCTGAGTATTTATTTTTGCTGCGCACTGCCACTTGGCACTCTCTTCCGAGCTTAGCCTTATCCGAGCGAGGCGAATTGAAAGATTTGCGCTGTTGTTTAAAGGGAATTCAGCAAACTGTTGCTGGCATGCCAGCACGCAGGCTGATATCAATGCGAATGCCAGTTGCTTTATTATCCTGGACAGAGGCGCAGCTCTGCTGCTGCCGGGGCAGCACTGCGCCTGCAGCTATGTGACCTCGTGCCGGCATCTCGGGCATACCTGGGCCACGTTTATTGCCACTTTCGAGTTGCATGAAATGAAACTCGCTTTTACGAGCAGCTATGCCAATGCCTGAAGACCGTGCAGCGCGTGCTGCAGCTTAAGTCTTTAAGACGCGCGCCGCCTACGAGCTGGTCTTTTAATTATGCAAATGCATTGATGGTTATTAATTGCAAGTGCAAGCGCTGCCGGCTCAAGGGCTTCAAGTTTTAAGGCGCGGTTGGGCCGCAGTCGACCATTAGGCGACCTCAGTCGCAGCATCCACAAAAGGCTGAGCAGAAATAAACGCATATATATATACAATACCGAAAAAAGAAATGAAAACGAAAAGGAAAATAACAAAAGCCAAAGTGGCCAAAGCCGACTGCCAGCAAATCTTTTAGTGCAATCTGAAAGGCAGCTCTGGCAAAGCGCGCGGTCACGTCGCCTTTTTGCAGTTGATAAGGAAAACGCTTAGAAAAGCGTGACCACAGCAGCAGCAGCAGCAGCAGCAATAGCAGCCGCAGCCGCAGCGGCAGTAGCAGCGGCAGTTGGTGCCAAAGTCAAGGCAGGAGCTGCGGCCAGGTGCAGGCTGCCACAAGATAAACTCCGCAGGTGTGTCGAGGAGGGGGAGGAAGAGGGGGCAATCGCCGCATAAGAAAACGCAACTTTAGCAAATTTTCGTTTCGTTTGTGTTGAAAAGTTTTCCTCCTCCTTTTTTGCTTGCATTTCTTTTTTGCTCCTTTTCTCTTTTTCCGCTGAATAAATCATCTTTTTGTCTGTTTGTGTGTGTGTCTGCCTGCTTTTCTATGCCTTTTGTTTTGGCTTCTTTACTCTGTGATTTTCCTAGTTGCTGCTGTTTTTCCCATTGTTTTTGCAGTCATAAAACAATTGCCGTTAAGTGTTGTTAAATGCACGTGCAGCAGGCTTCAGGCTTCAGGTCTCTGGTTGCACGTTGCAAATTGCACTCGCAACGGATTTGGGGCGGCTTTCTCTTCTCGCTCAACTAAAACTGTTGCACGCCGCCAGTCAACAGGCAGGCAACAGTTTAACTTTATAATGCTAATGTTTCTCATGCATCAGTCCGAGATGAGCTGCTTACCTCTCGAGAGCTTACGTCTGCTGCAAGCTTCTATTTGACCTCAAAATTAATCGCAATGATTTGCAAGACAATATTTGCCAGAGCAAATTTAGGTTGATAGCTCCGCAAATATAAATATGTAATTTAGGGAAGTAAAATGATTATTGTTGTTCTCTATTGTTGAGCATTCTGTACAGCTAAAAGGAAATTTATATTAACTGTATGTCATGCCAATATTATAATTTATCTAAACTATGTACATACATATGTGACTACAGCATTCAAATGATCTATTGGTATTTATGACTTAATGCGCAGAAGAAAAATTAATATCGCAGTATATAATGCAATCAACTAATCTCGCCAGGTGTTCTTCAGTCTGAGATATACATATTAGCAAAACTCTTAGTTCTCTTCTTTTGAATTCAGCGTAGAGTTGCTTCGATTTATCTTATAGATAAGATATTCTGATTATAACGACTCCGCTTATACCATCCGTACGGATATTTCGACGAAAATTCTGGTACACAGACAAACTTATGTGAGAAAACTTATAGGGTTACAGCGTCTTCCAGGTGCAATAATTAGCTACGTGTTATAAGTACTTTTGTGGCTGATTATAGGTTAAGTAGCTGCAGTGCATTAACAAATGCACTTTGTAAATAATTCACAGAAATCAATTACATATTAAACGCTCGCTCACAATTCGATTTACATTGGGGAAGTTTTACGTAAATGACTGATTGTCATTTACGCAATCTTCTTAAAGTTCAATCAAGTCGTAAATAATCTCGCTCTTCTCTCCCAGACAGACTCGAGCTATAGTGATTTAGCAGCCCACCGAGAAGGTGTTGGTCCGTGCAACACTCACACACGCACACACATCACCCCAATATGTAAGCCATGTTGAAAGCACTTTAAGCTTGTCGCTCTTTGATTTATGCCTCCCGTCGAATGTGTTGGCTGCCTTTTGGCTTGAGCTGCTGCTAATAAGCCTCAGTTTCACACACACACACACACGCACACACTTTAGCCCTTTTAATTGCCTTTAATTTTCAACAGCAGCGGCCACAGCACGTAGCCAAGTGAATATGAGTTGACTTGGCCATTGTTTTGGCGCTTAAGGTCTTTTAGCTGGCTGTCTGGGTGTCAGTCGAGTGCGCTTAAGTCAACATACGGCTGCTATATAGACATAGACACTCGCTGCCAACTTAAACAGACTCACACACGCGCGCACACACACACAGATAGATAGAGAGACTGGGAGAGAGATAGAGACAGGGAGCGAGAAGTCATTTCTAGTGTAACGCGCTCCTTGGCACTGCTCAAATATTTACATTCCATTTAGGCACCGGGTTGTCTGGGCAGGCTCATCGTCTGCTGCTGCTGATGCTGCTGTTGCGGCTTGTGCTGCTGTTGACTGAAACACTTCATCTTCATTTCACAGTTATTTTCAACTTCATTTGCGTGGTAAATAGGTGAACAAATACGCAGCCAGCCGTGCTCCGTCGCCGACTCTCGCACCATTTCCGACTTCGCCTTCAACTTTAGAGCTTGTGGATCGACTTGGCTCAAGCTGAGTCTGTGTGGGTGTCTCCCTCTCTCTCTCTCTCTCTCTCTCTCTCTCTCTTTCTCTCTTTCTCTCTGTGTAAGTTTGTAGTTGTGTCTGTGTGGGGCAGCACGCCGCCTTGGCATTAATATTTGCCCATTCCCCCATAACTGTGTCACTGTGTCGTTTAACTTATTAGCCTGGCCAGCTCTGTGGCCTATTTGCATTAGCCTTAACATTTTCGTCGCCTTTTAATACCCTACGCTCAAGGTGTACTTAATTTTGAGATATGCATAAGTTTGTTTGATAGATGCACAGACAGATTGAGAGAGAAGGAGAAGGAGAGAAAGAGAAAAATATAGATAATGAAGAGAGAGGAAGTAAGAGATAGATGGATAGAGAGAGAGAGGGAGAGAGAGAGAGAGAGAGAGAGAGAGAGAGAGAGAGAGAGAGTGTGAATGAGAGAGAAAAGAATGAGCGATAATGAAAGCCAGAGTCAGAGAGAAGATAGGGAGTTAAATAGAGAGATAGACATGAAGAGACAGAGAGATAGAGAGAGAGAGAGCGCGTTAGAGAGAGAGAGATAGAGAGCAACTCTCCTTCCAAAATAAAGAGGGTGAGAGAGTTGGAGATTGAGAAGAAATGAATAAAATGGAGAAACAATCGAAATAAAGAGATATAAGATCAGGAATTAGAGAAAGAGAAGAAAGTATTTTTAATATTCTTGTAATATTTATAACAAAATAGAAAAAACGGAAATAGAAAACATATTTTACTAATTTATAAAAGTAAAACTTTCAGAATTGTATGTCTTTATTTTTATATTTACCCTACAAAATTAATCAACAAAATCGAAACTATGAGAGATGTTATTAGAAGTGTATCCAAACGCCTTTGTTCTGATCAAACATGCAACACTTTGTCTATAGGGTTGACAAGTGGAGCGCAAAAAATGTTGGTTAGCCGCGCGAAATTCGTTTGCCGAGCGAAGATGTAGCGCAGATTAAATAATTCATTAAGAAAACTTGGCGAGTGCCTTTACAGCACACAGCGTCTCGCCTCCTGCCCCTCCCACCACTCTCGCATCCAGCCACCGCGCTGTGGCAGTCATCAACGTCAGCGCCTCCTAGATGTTTAGATAAGCTTGGGGTAATTAAGCGCTGAGTGTTGCCACTGCCATAAAATAGAGCATAACTGGGCAAAGTTTTTTGGCGCGCGCATATACGACATGAATTTAAATAGAAATTAAACTAAAATGAGTAACAACAACAGCAGCCGCAGCAGCAGCAGCAGCTCTTGCAGCAGCAACAACTGACGCTTAAATTGTGCAGCCAATTTGGGCTTTGCCATGCGGCCGGCTTATTGCAAATATTAAATACAATTTAATAGCTGCGCGAAATTGGCGCAGCTTGTAAACAAAACGCAGCCAACAACAATTAAGAGTCCAGAGGCTCATGTCTCCTTTGTGTATGTGTGTGTGCGGGTGTGCGTGTGGGTGTGGGTGTGGGGGTGGCACCACATATGCATGACAATGTCATGAAAGCTTGTAAGCAGCCACACCCCGAACAGCCGCCGCCCACTTGGCTGTGCCTGCATTCACTCCAGCCAGATTTATTGCAGGAAAAACAGCTGGCGTCTCACTCACTCTCTCTGTTCAATTTGTTTTTTTTTTTTTCTTTTTCAATATATTCGGAGATTGGCCATTGTTGGTCTTCACTCGAACGCTTTTTCTTTGTCCACGTTAAAACCACTGTGAGTAACTAAGTTGCAGTTGCAGTTGCTGCTGCAGTTGCAGTGGCTGCTGAATTTTGTTGCTGCTGTTGCTGCTGCTGTTGTCGTTGCATTGTTTGCCTTCCTTGTGGGTTGCTGGCTGCTGGTTGTCGGCCAGCTTTCAATAACAATTTACACAGCTTGTTGCATTCGCTCTTATTTTTATTTGAGCCTCCTGCGATAAAGTTGCTTATCGCATTAAATATCTGTTGAATATTCAGATTTGTCGTTTGCTACTTTGATATCCGATGCAGCATACAAATTAAATTAAAAGAGAATAATTAATAAATTGTGAAGCTGGTCTCGGACCCGGACCCAGACCCGGACTCGAATATATGCTGAGAGCTCAGTTGCTTCAATCGACATATATGTAAATGCCATGCGGTAGCGTTGAGCGAAACTTTAATAAACAACTGAATATTTTATAACAACTTATCGATTTTTTATTTATTCAACTGTTGATTTAAGTGTATCAGCAAGTAGGTCTGCCATTTTCGATCTGATGGCAAATAAACTTGATATGCGATGGAAGGCTCGAGTGAGCGAAAGAGATGGAGTACGAGAGAAAGAGTTGTACATGCTCAACTGCTCGACTGCTTATATAACTATTGTAATCATGGACAGAGAGAGCTCTTAACTCTTAGTTGAGTTAATAAGAGTATGGAAATATATTTCAGTTACATATTAAAAGTACAAAGGCACACTAAAATAATCTGTTTTAAAAAGTTCCTATGCAAATTAGAAATCAATTTCTAGTTTTATTTCAATTTAATTTTTCGGTAATTGCAGCTTAAATAAATACACCGCCAATGCGAGCATTCGTAATTATGCACATTAAATGAATCATATAATGAATCATATAATTATGTTGAAATAAGGGCATAATTGCGGCAAGAGGATGTTAATCCTTAGTTTCGGGCATTTCAAAATCAGCGCATAATGGCCATGCCTACAATGGACTATAATACCATTTAATGTAGATCCAATGTTATTGCTGTATGTTACCTCCAATGCAGAATTTTCTGTGGTTTGATTCACCGTTCACCGTGTACCGTGTACCGTGCGCTTGTCACAGTCGGCAGTCTTTTAGCATTGCAAATCGATTCACATTCAACTTGCTGTCAAAATCGAATTAAAGCAGCGCTGAGTCGTCGTACTCTCGACAAATAAGTTCATGTTTTACATACGGTTTGCATGTTTATTAAATGTAATTAATCGAGTGTCTCTTTCCACACGATCATTACAGCTCTTTCGCATGTCCAGGTGTGTTGTGTGTCGGGAGTCGACTTGAAATCAAATATTAACAAGTAAGAAGGCTCTAGTCGAGACTGCTCGACTAGGAGATACCCTGAACCCTCCAAGCTGACATTCTTATCATTCTGCACTTCTTTTATGCACACATACATACACATGCATCCACACGCACACATATGTCCGCCCTCTGCTAACTGCGCAGTAGGCAACGACTGCGTTTGGGCTGCGCTGCAGTGTGGGCAATATTATGAGAATTTATTTGTTGAATAATTTCGTTTGTAGACGTAAAATCTTAATGAAACTTTCATAACGTAATCAAAATGTGCACATCTGTGTACATTCCAAAGCACAAGTCTCTAGTACTTGATATAGGTTTTTTACGAATTGTTGGCGAAGGGGGCGTGGTATCCAAAATCAGTAAATTACAAAATGTGTGTGTCCATCAAATGTATATACACAGTAAATCTGAAGTCTCTATGTCTAAAAGTGTTCAAATTAGGCTGAAAAAACTTACTCAATTTATCGATTATTCTCGATAAAAACGATATCGGATGAGTTATCGAAAAAATAAGATAAACTTGTACTGCCTATGGTATACACGAGTATGCATGCCAAATTTCAGCTCTCTAGCTCTTATAACTTCTGAGATCCTTTTGCTCATACGGACGGACAGACGGACAGGCAGACGGACGGACGGACGGACAGACGGACAGGGCTATATCGACTCAGCTCATCGCCCTGATCAAGAATATATATACTTTCACAAAACCATTACACCCTGATTTCCCATTTTGGGTTCAGGGTATAAAAATAAAAGAATGAAATTAACAGACCCTAAGTGACACAGTAATGTAAAGTTTCATAACAGACCTCTCGGCTTATATTTATAAATGAGATATTTTCTTATCTCGGAATGCATTTAATACAATTTAAATAACAATAATAATAATATCTTAGAAGATATTTGTACACAATACAATTTAAATATATTAAAGAAATATTTCATATATATGTAAGCTCGAAAGAAAATTGGGATGGATTATTTGTTAATTATTATCTGTAAGCCCTATATCAATTGACAGAGACGGACACGTCGTACAGGCTCAAGGCGGCATTTTTAGAGATATAATATTCGATGAGTGATGCCAACAAGCTACTTGGACCAGATAATATGATTATTACCATCAAAATAAAAACAATTTTCTTTGATTAAAATAGAAAGACATTTGTTCTTCGAATGTGGACAACCTGGCTGAGGTTTGCCAGGATGATGGGTATTTAAAGGCGTAATTCTGTTATGGTCCAAATAGCAATTAAATTATAAATAATTTCTCGGGATAAAAAGGCAAGTGGCTTGAAGTTTCATAGGGTAAGACGAAGGGTATATTTGATATATTTTAATGCAACACCTTTCGACAGTGCAGCAGCTCGTAAGGGTGCTGCCCTCTTGCTTTCACTATAAGATGCTATTCACTGTCAGGTATTTAAAATAGTGCATTAGGCAGTTGAATATGACTATGTGAAATTAATGAGGAAGCGCTATATTCGCTTTACGCCTGTTTTTCATGCAGTAGATCTGAAGCTAGCAATCAGTGCAGGTAGTTAGAAAATTGTTTTATACCCATTAGACGACTGCATTAAATTGCCTGCGGCAGACTTTAAAAGGGCGCCGTCGCCAGGATATTGACTATAACTTTGCATTGATTTATTGCCGTATTGGGCACGCGTCGCCCCTCTGTCGGGGCGAGTTGTTCTTCCTCTGCTCCAGATGCTCGACGGTGCATGAATGTCACTGCTGAGCCAAGCAGACAAGACAACCTACAACGAGCACTGCGAATTGCGAACAACCAGCAGCGAGCAAACAACGCCGAACAGGCGGAGGGTGCGGGTGGCAGGGGCAAGGGCAGGGGCAGAGGCGAACGGCAACAAATAACACAAGCTACAGCAACAACAGGGAAGAGACAGAGACAGAGAAGCCCGTAAAAAGTGTAGCACAGAAATCAGCGCACGTTAGCAATTAATAATGGCCAAAAGTAGTGGGAATAAAGCAATTGGCGGCTCGCGTATGGGGACCTAAGCGAAGGAAAGCAAAAAACAAAACACAAAAAGAAATCCACAATTGTGATATGGGCACAAAAGACGGCCAAAAAGGACCGCAGCTGCAGCCTGCGCAGCAGTGGTTGGCCAAGTGTACAATGGGTGGAATTGCCAATGGGATTCGCAGATTGTTAAATCTTCAGTAAAGCCCGCTTTCAATGGGCTCGAGTCAATATAAGCAGTTGACCATGGAGTGCTTAAGAGAATTCCACCCTAATTATCAATCACATAATAAAAATCGGAAAGACACAAATGTTTGATTCGATGCAAATGGAAAAGTATAATTTGCGTCTGTTGAAAATCAAATGCTTTCGAGAAATTGGTATACACCTTCTATCAATACTACGGCATTTACAATATATATATATATAATCAGGTATATTAAATTAATGGACAATCGGTTTCTTACAGCTGTGACTCATTTTGGTATCACTTAGTTAGGTTTACAGATGAATCTTTGTTGACCTCCTCCATGGACATCTTACCTCTCAAATATATTGACAAGGCTTAAAAAACTTTAAAATATCAAATTAAATAAAAGAATGTGTATGACCCTACTACTTTTGTATGCGAAATATATATTTGTAGGCCTAAGTAGATTAGGATATTTGCAGATCGGTTTCTAATTCAACATGGATTTGCATATATATGATTGCATATGTTATGGCCAAATATTTGATTAGTCAATTATTGTATCACATATTTAGGAACTTGAATTTCCAATCGCCATTTGCTAGTCAAATTTAAAATGGCCATTAAAGCTGACGCGACTGAGCACGCAGACAGATGTATAATATAAATAAAAAATTAAATGCCACGTACGCAGTCACGCCCACACGCCTACACACACACCCATGCAGCGCTGTCACATGTAATTATTAATTTCTAAAAAGCCATTCAAAATAATATAATTTTAAAATACGCGCCAGCCGTTGACGTGCCCGTAAGCCGAACTACTTTGGGAGAATGGGGTCAATTGCTCCAGCTCTGGGCAAATGGGCAGACGGACAAACGGGGCAATGGTCAATGGTCAGCGGCTGGCGCTGCTTGGTTACAACTGTCGCTAGACGCGATGCGATGGGCATTAATTTATGTGTTGCCATACGAAATCAATATGCCCGCAGCGTAAAGATGCAAATTCGCCAACTGGCCAAAAAATAGTTGCTGCACATAAACATATTCCGTTACTTTTGGCGTTATTCCCATTTGCCGATTCGGCCATATGCGCTGAGTTAACATTTTGCATATGTTTCGATTTCAATGTGCACGCACATGCTCTCATAGTCAACTAATCCTAATTTAAATGTTTTGCTCACATTACGCACAGGCCCCGTGTCGCATGCAACAATATTTAAAATGAACCAACAATTTAATTGCTGGACTCAAATTAGCAAACATGTTCAAACAAATGTCATAATAACGGAAAAAACGTTTCACACAGCAGATATATATAAATATCCTTTCTCAATATGAAACACGTATTATACATAATTGGAAATTGGAAATTCGTTTTACACAATATCATTTTCGAAAGCACAGAAAGTATTATTTTAATCGAATACCTCTACATCTACACGGGCCTAACTCTTTAGCTTCTATCTTCTGAGATCGACGCGGTCACACATACAAACAGAAAGACGAACAAAGCTAAATCGGCTCAGCTCGTCGCCTGTCCTAGAATATATGTATATATGTATGTCGGAGATGATAGCATTATTCGAATAGAATATATTATCGAGATATCGGCTCATGCATAGAATTTGGTGATATTGATTGAGTGCGATATTAGGTAACACTACAATCGAGTGTGGTCCTGACCAGGTTGCCAATTGGTTGCGCTTGTCGAACGGCTAGTGAAAAAGCAGGCAGTTGATTTGCACGAGGAAGAAAGGCAACAGTGCAGTCAGTCAGTGCGTTGCACTCCTTAAAATGATCTTATTTGCAGAAATACCTGACATGTATATAGTTTATGGGGCTTTGCCACGCCTGCTTCTGCTGTTACATATATTTACAAAGTCATCATATGGCAGATTTCCCATTTTCGGTGGGTTCAGATTATAATCAGTGTGTAATGAAATAGCCAGAAATCCAGACATACGATGAAACAGTGCTGGTTGCGAAGATATGCCATATAAGAATTTTAAATACTAATGTACATATTTAGCTTATTAACAGTTAGCCCATATTCAGCAGCGTTATGAGGTCCCAGCAAGCATTTTTGCGTTTAACAGAGCAGAAGTTAGTCTTAAAAGACTCACGCGATGACTGATAACAGTCATATGTGCTCGCATTTTCTGATCATAAAAGATTGTTATGTCGGGAGAAAATGGTACCCTACTCGCGACTCTTCTTGATGAGTCGCTTATGACTGTTGTTTTTAATCATAAAAGAGTCTTCCACGAATCATCTTTTAATTATAAAAGAGTCTTCCACGAGTCATAATTTAATCATTTTTTGACTCATATTTGAATGAAATTTTCAATAATTTGCAATGAAAAGAATTTTTTTCTTGATTTCATATTAAATTTCATTTAATATATATATATATATATATATTAACTTAAAAAATAACAGCAAAAAAGAGTAAATATGTATATACAAAACAAAATATAGAAATTCAAAACAAAAAATAACAAAAATAGTAACAGAAATAGAAAGTATGTTTTATATTATTCTAAGCGCCTACGCTTTGCCAGCCTGTCATTGGCATGGACAAAATGCTTTTGTAGCACCGTATTTAAATCCCTATCCGTGCATTTAAATTTTTCATTAGCAATATCTAAAAGGGAAAATATTAATTAATAAAAAATATTATAAATATTTTCCAAAATAATACATACTTTTTATAAGGTTTACAGTGTAGCACCTTTCTGCTGATGGTTTAATTTTCGTCCCCTTCCAGCTGTATTCGGAAGCTACCTTGTCCGAAAAAACTTTTCTGATCGATATTATATGTTTCTAAACATATTAATTAAAAAGAATAAACAAAAATTAAAATAAAATAATATATTAATATCTGTTTCTGTAGTACTTACGAACTGCCTAAGTGTACTCTCATTTGTTTGCACTTCCTCATCAAATGCTACTACTTCACTAATAGCACTGAGAGGAAGTTTTGGAATGTCCGAGAATAAGAAATCAGCATCAAAATTGGTGTTGTTTTTCCTGTTTTCGATTTTAAGAGAGACAACCTCCTCTGTCAACTTCAACTTCAGGAAATAATAGTTTATAAGCTTCTCTTTTGGCCACTCGACGTAATTGTTTGACTGACATAATCACCTTTTTATTTATATTTGATATAATTGATATAATTTATTTGTATGCACTTTGCACTTGCACTTTCACGCTCGAATGACAAAATTTGCACATTTCGGCTTGTGCTTAAGAAAAAGTACCGTTTAACTTAGATATAAGCTTAGATAAGAATCGCTATAGCTTTCGAAAGCTACCTTGCCCGAAAAAGCTTTTCTGTTCGCAGCACTTCGCACTTGCACTTGCACTTCACTTGCACGTTCACGATTGACTGACAAAATTTGCTCATTTCGGCATGTGCTTAGATAAGAATCGCTTTTCGATCAGCCAAGCGAGCAGAATATGCTTGCATAGGAACAAAGCAAAACCAAGCAATGATCATATTTTAATCACCTGCATGCTCAATTGGCGATTGCTTTGCATTTTGTTTTTGTATTTCAAAGCAATCATACTTTGAGCATATGGAAGGGTCATTTATGAGTCTTTTTTCGATCGCCCAGGAGATTAAGTCGTTTTTTAATCGTCAAGGGGACTCAAAGAAGACTCATCAAGACGATTTCTGTTAAAACAGTCTTCCAAATGCTTGCTGGGGTCATCCGTATCCATATCTGTCTATCCGAATATTCCTCTGTCTGACTGCCAAATAAGAGTAATATACGAAGAAGAACTACACGAAGATCTTTTAAGTTGTCTATAGGACGGCAGGACTAATCATATCGTGTTTATATGAGAGAAGAACTAATCTCTAATGCTTGCAGCAGCAGAAGATGTTCCCATGGCTCACTTAAAGCTCAACTGCAACAATCCCTACCAGGCGTCGGGCTCAACATTTGAGTGAGAATTTTTCGTTGAGTGACAGTGGCCCTATATAAAGGGCAGATGCTGAAGCATTTCTTCAGTCAGTCGCCAAGGCCTGGTGACAGAGTAACAGAACGACAGAGCAACAGAACGACAGAGCAACAGAACGACAGAGCAACAGAGGAACAGATCGACTGAGCAACAGAGTGTCTGAGCAACAGAGTGACTGAGCAACAGAGCAAGAGAGCAACAGAGTGACTGAGCAACAGAGCAATATAGTGACTGAGCAACAGGGTGACTGAGCAATAGAGCAACAGAGCTACAAAGCGACAGAGCGACTAAGCAACAGAGCAAATGCGTAACAGAGTGACTGAGAAACAGATCGACAGAGCAACAGAGAAACAGAGTGACTGAGAAACAGAGTGACTGAACAACAAAGTGACTGAGCAACAGAGCGACTGAGCAACAGAGCAACTGAGCAACAGAGCAACAGAGCAACAGAGCAACAGAGCGACTGAATAACAGATCGACTGAGCAACAGATCAACTGAGCAACATATCGACTGAGCAACAGAGTGACTGAGCAACAGATTGGCTGAGCAATAGATTGACTGAGCAACAGATTGACTGAGCAACAGGGTGACTGAGCAACAGATCAACTGAGCAACAGAACGACAGAGCATCAGAGCAACTGAGTAACAGATCGACTGAGCAACAGAATGGCTGAGCAACATATCGACTGAGCAACAGAGTTACTGAGCAACATATCGACTGAGCAACAGATTGACTGAGCAATAGATTGACTGAGCAACAGGGTGACTGAGCAACAGAGTGACTGAGCAACAGAGCAACAGAGCGACTGAGCAACAGATCAACTGAGCAACAGAACGACAGAGCAACAGAGCAACAGAGCGAGTGAATAACAGATCGACTGAGCAAAAGATCAACTGAGCAACATATCGACTGAGCAACAGAGTGACTGAGCAACAGATTGGCTGAGCAATAGATTGACTTAGCAACAGAGTGACTGAGCAACAGATCAACTAAGCAACAGAGTGACTGAGCAACAGAGTGACTGAGCAACAGATCAACTGAGCAACAGAACGACAGAGCATCAGAGCAACTGAGTAACAGATCGACTGAGCAACAGAATGGCTGAGCAACATATCGACTGAGCAACAGAGTTACTGAGCAACATATCAACTGAGCAACACAGTGATTGAGTAATAGATCGACTGAGCAACAGAATGGCTGAGCAACATATCGACTAAGCAACAGAGTGACTGAGCAACAGAGTGACTGAGCAACAGATCAACTGAGCAACAGAACGACAGAGCATCAGAGCAACTGAGTAACAGATCGACTGAGCAACAGAATGGCTGAGCAACATATCGACTGAGCAACAGAGTTACTGAGCAACATATCGACTGAGCAACAGATTGACTGAGCAATAGATTGACTGAGCAACAGATCGACTGAGCAACAGAATGGCTGAGCAACATATCGACTGAGCAACAGAGTTACTGAGCAACATTTCAACTGAGCAACACAGTGATTGAGTAATAGATCGACTGAGCAACAGAATGGCTGAGCAACATATCGACTAAGCAACAGAGTTACTGAGCAACAGATTGACTGAGCAACAGATCGACTGAGCAACAGATTGACTGAGCAACAGATTGACTGAGCAACAGAGTGACTGAGCAACAGAGTGACTGAGCAACAGATCAACTGAGCAACAGAGTGATTGAGTAATAGATCGACTGAGCAACAGAATGGCTGAGCAACATATCGACTAAGCAACAGAGTTACTGAGCAACAGATTGACTGAGCAACATATCGACTGAGCAACAGAGTGACTGAGCAACAGAGTGACTGAGCAACAGAATGACTGAGCAACAGTTCAACTGAGCAACAGAGTGACTGAGCAACAGAGTGACTGAGCAACAGAGTGACTGAGCAACAGATCAACTGAGCAACACAGTGATTGAGTAATAGATCGACTGAGCAACAGAATGGCTGAGCAACATATCGACTAAGCAACAGAGTTACTGAGCAACAGATTGACTGAGCAACAGATCGACTGAGCAACAGATTGACTGAGCAACAGATTGACTGAGCAACAGAGTGACTGAGCAACAGAGTTACTGAGCAACATATCAACTGAGCAACACAGTGATTGAGTAATAGATCGACTGAGCAACAGAATGGCTGAGCAACATATCGACTAAGCAACAGAGTTACTGAGCAACAGATTGACTGAGCAACAGTTCAACTGAGCAACAGAACGACAAAACGACAGAGCGACTGAGTAACAGATCGACGGAGAAAAAAGAATGGCTGAGCAACATATCGACTGAGCAACAGAGTAACTGAGCAACAGAGTGACAGACAAGTTGAGCGATTGAGAGTGTTGGTCAACTAGAGCTCAATTGCAAGGGGCGTACCTTTTGGGTGCGACCTTGCGCTTTGAGTGACCTTCGTCGTGTATAAAAAGCATTTCTTTAGTAAGTCGCCCAGACCTAATTTGGGTCAGAGCAAGTGTGTGAAGTGTGTGACAGTTCAGCTTAGCTTTGAAGACTTAGAGGATATACTTGGGGAAATATGCTAGAAATACTTGATAGAAATAATTACAGAGAATACAGAAAATACTTACAAAATGATTTTGAATGCGGTAAAACGTAAATATAAACCTCAACATTTCAATAAATAATATAATATAATTTGAAATCAAAATGTGCATGTTTGCTACTTTTATTGGTTTGTCATATTGTGATATTCATAAAGTGTCTGCATTCCCTTCTATTATCCAAACGTCGTGCCATTTTCCGAATTGACAAGTCAAGCAAATAAAAAGTTTTTTTTTATTATTTTTATTTTGAGAATACGTTTTTATTAGTTTATGTTTCGTATATGTGTACTTAGGTACTTTAAGTACTATTATACTTTGATTTATATTTATTTTTATTTATTTTTTAAATTTCTGGGAAAGAAAAAAGAAAGCAAGGGATATCATGTTATTGCAACTATGCTATAAATCGAACTTTATTGTGTATATGTGTGGGGGGCGGGTGTTTGTGGGTGTGTGCGTGCTTTGGTACGTGCAGTTGTATGGCTGCAACAATGTGCACCACAAATCTCTAAATTCCCACAATAGTTTTTAAAGGGAGAAACAAATTTATTTGCGCGCTGCAACAAAATATTGTGCAAACTTTTAGCGCCAACAAGTTAAATCAAATATATGGCACACACGCTTCTCTCTTGTTGTTGTTGTTGTTGTGTTTGTTGCAATTGCATTTGTTGTAATTGGTGTCATTAATGTTGCAGTTGTAGCCAACACCAAGTTCAACAGCAATTAAAATTGCCAAAAGAAAACGAATGTGAATGGCCAGCAGCAGCAGCAGCAGCAACAACTACAACAACAGCTTATCTTAAGTTGCGATTGTTAACAACAATCAACAACAAAAAGAACAACAACAACATCAAGAGCAGCAACAACAAGAACAACAACAAATTGGCCAGTGGTCACAGCCAGGACAACAAGCCGTGAAACTTAGCTAACATTTTGGCTGGCCGTCCGTAATCTGTTCGAGGCAATAAAAATGTTGCAACTCGCGAAATGCGCAGAGTGAGGAATTGAGCTGGGAGGCAGAGGGGCGTGGCATAGCTGAAAGCATGACGACAACCCACACACAGAACCTCACACATACGAACAGAGGCCGTGTTTCTCTCTCTCTCTCTCTCTCTCTCTTTCTCTCTCTGTGTGTGTTGAACGTAAATCGTTGTAATAGAAACATTGCATTTTATTGCATTTGTTCTCGATGCTGGCCTTTTGCCTTGGCTTTGCTCTGGTTTTCACTCATTTGGAATACTCTTTTAGAGGGCATTCGATTTTTTGCAATGCATTGTAACGCATATTAATGGCTTGAATGTTTCTTTATAATAAGAAGACAAAGCACAATGTCAACAGATTGTAGCTTGTTATGTAATAGTTAAATTTATTTTATTGTCAATTCAAAAGCGTTTTCAGTACTCTATTTATCAACAAAATTCGAACTCTATTTTGTTTAAAAATCACTCAAAACAATTTAAAAAGGGTTTTCTGTCTCAAATTGCCATTCAGAAGTTTTTTAATATATATTTTCATCAGAGAGTGATTTATCAATGTGCCGCTGGAGCAACTAAAACATAATTACTTTATCTAATAAATAGATATTAATTAAACCGCCCAGTTTTTAGTATTTTCTCATATCAAATTGAACTCCAATACTAAAATTTGAAGAATCTCTCTGTATTGTAAGGGTGTTTAGTATTTGGGTTGCCTTCGACAGCCCTTTTATATTGTGCTTTATTTTGTTGTATTGGACCAATAACATAGAACTGATAAATGGTCGAAAACGGCTTTGTGCCGATGTCTCTGTGCCAGCTGCGTCAGAAGCTCAGTGGCCATATTTGTCTTTGGCCTGGGCACTGGCAAGTTGTCTGCTCGTTGGCCTGGCCAATGGAAACTTAACAAAAACTTTTCAATTTGGGCTAAAAGCTAAGCAAAATCCGTGTAGCCATTGCCAGTTGCCAGTTGCCAGTTGGCAGTTGGCAGCTTCTGGTGAGCGTTAACGGATTCATATGTGGCAAGCTGTCGTGTTGCTGCAACTTCATTACCTGCCGCGTGGTAGCCCGCAAATGAGTACTGCTCAGGGCTTATAAATGACTGCGAACAACCGCGCCATATATCAGGGCGCCAACGATTTGTCTTTGGCTTTTAGCTGACGTTTTCGTGTACTCTTCGTATAAGAAAAATACAGCTTAATTAACTTGAGTACATGGACCAGAGGCGTTAGTGCAATCGAAGCAACTGCCAAAGTGCGAACTGTTTTTTCTTCCACTCGCAAGATGAATAATGCAAGAGACACATAAACTGTCCCAATTTGCATAGGACTCCATTTGCTCATGGTTATCGGCGGGTTCGATTACAGCCCAGCTGAGTGCTTAGCCTGAGGGTAAGGGAAAGGGGTATGGGGTAAGCCACAGGAGCAATGGCAAGCATATTTTTGGTCCATCTCAGAATGATATGTGCAGGAGGTTGGCATGTCAAGATGGGGAGAAAGGGGTAAGCCAAATGCATGTTGAATGTAACATATTATTGATTGTGCTTAAGATGAATTCAATAGAGAAGAAATCAATTCTGAAACTATTCATATGCCATGATGTATGTGGTGCTTTTGGTATTTCTCTTAGTCGGAGATAGGCTGCAAGATACTTTAATATACGTATAACTGTATTTGAAACAATTGTAATGCCAACTCATTTTTTTTTTTTATAACCTGAACTCATTGAAAATGGGAAATCAGGGTTTAATGGTTTTGTGAAAACAATGTAACAGGCAGAAGGAATCATCGCAGATCCCATAAAGTATATATATTCTTGATCAGAACGATGAGCTGAGTCGATATAGCCCTGTCTCTCTGTCCGTATGAGTGCGTCGATATCAGAAGTTACAAAAGCTAGAGAGTTGAAATTTTGCATGTAGACTCGTGTATACCATACGCAGTACGAGTTTATCATATTTTTTCGATAACTCATTCGATATGTATGTATGTATGCAGAATGATTGGAACATCAGCATGGAGGGTTCAGGGTATCTCCTAGTCGAGCAGTCTCGACTAGAGTCTTCTTACTTGTTAATATTAAGTTTATTCAGGCATGAGCATATCAATCTAGATAGAAATAGATAAAGACCACAATATCAATAGTCTGATGAACGATTAAGCCTCAGCGATGAGAATACGAACTCAGCGATAGATATACTAGATCAGTTTATACATGCGCCTGGGTATACAAAATTACGCTCAGAAGATGATCAATACTAAAATGATCACATCACTGTCAAGTGTATTCATTTACCCAGCATTCATTAACATACTACCGATACTTATCGATCATGAACACATGCAGTAGTCGCTCCTTTGAAGTTAATTTTGCATGCGACACTTGGATTATTCTGTTAATACTGATGATATTAGTCTAATAAACGCGTAAAGCCAAGTAAGCATATGTATTTAATTAAATTCTCGCATTTGCAAGCTTTTGCTTGCGTTATAGGTTTTTTATTGACGTGGTTAGCAGTAGATTTAACTTGATTACGTATTTACATATAATCGGTGCGCATGTTTAATTCATGTCGGAATTATACTTTATAATTTATGTCGCCGCACACAGACATTTTTTTTCTCTTTTTTTTGTCGCTTAGTTTGTCCATTACACTAAGCCGCTTTGACTGCATTTAATCAGACGCATACTTCGGTCCCTGCGATGGATTCGCACGCAAAAAATACGCGCGTAAAGCAAATATTTTTTGACAACTCTATCAAATGCAACTGTACGACTGCGTGTGTGCCTGTGTGTTTGTGTGTATGTTTAATAGTAGGAGGAAGGTGTGTGTTTGCATCTGATGTCACGGATTTAATACTGCATGGTGTTTAGTAAAATGCACTGGGTAATACGAGTAGTCAACCTGTGGCAACAATTTCCCGATGAGTTTCCACGAAAATTCACAAAAACACACACACACACACATTCAGAGATTAAAACAGATTACATCTGAATTATTTGATAATGCCCATGGACCTGTACAGAAATAGAAAAATAAAACGCGTTTAGTTATATATCACGGAAAATGTGTTGAATGGCATTTATCAGTGCTACAAAGGGTTCCGAAATCCCCCTTTTTGCATTTGGCAAGTCATTTGATTTTTATGGCAGGTGCCCTGTGTATGAAGAGCTCTATGAAAAATGAATTCTGCACAGCCAAACAAAATTCCATAGAAAATAGAAACACTCCTAATTGCTGAAATTTAGAAGATCCGCAATGCGTAGATTATTCTTTATAAGATACTTTTGGACATTATCTTCATTAGACATTATCGTCCTTTAATATAACCTCAAATTTTTGAGGATATATAAACAAAGAAACCTACATTACTTATTATAATAAATATCTCCAATAATGTCTTGAACGCGTTTCAGGGCTGGATTTTTATTCTCCCTAAAAGGCTCTTAGTTGAAAGCAGAGCTTCAAAATTGAAATATATATTCATTTATGAATCTTATTTATTTTTATTCCCTGAACCCATTGAAAATGGGAATTCAGGGTATAGTGGTATTGTGCAAAGTATATAACAGGCAGAAGGAGGCGTGGCAGACCCCACAAAGTATATATATTCTTGATCAGGAAGACGAGCTGAGTCGAAATAGCCCTGTTTTTTCGATAACTCATTGCCGGACTGTGTTAGAGAGTTGCCCACAATTGAGGAAAATGTGACAATCAAAGCAAAAACTGGAAAAAAGCTTCATAAATCATACCTAAGAAAAAAAAAAAAAACAAGTAAGAAAGCTCTAGTCGAGACTGCTCGACTACGAGATACCCTGAACCCTCCGAGCAACAGCCAACAGAGTCATTCAGCTTAAACAAACACACACACACACGCAAACATATACATAGACACCCATAGGCACGCACGCATTAACAGGCATGGGCTGCAGTGTGGGCTTACTATGGGAACTTAATTGTTTAATAACTTTTTTTGTGGATGTACGTTCTTCGTGAAACTTTTAGATTGTGTTTATATCATTAATATGCGGAGCTTCAGGACGGGTATCATTGTATTGTTGTATCATTGACCTGAGGATTGATCTGCGGGACGCAGATATTTAGAAAGGGAGGAGTTAAGACTATCGACAATCTAAGGAGGCTGGAGAGTCGAGTCAGACATTCCAGGAGAGAACCTGATTAGTAGACCTGATTTGGCTCAGTTTATATTCGGACTAGAGACAGTTTAGACCTATTGTTCCAAATTATATAAAATATATAGAGCCGAAGGCCATAGTAGCCAGTGCTGTTAAAATTAAGTTAGATCTCAATTTTTAATTATATCTAACTTTATAAAATAAATAAATAAATATAAAATATATTATTTCATTGAACACCAAGTTGTTATATATTCACAAAAACCCAACACAGCGTCCCCAATCACTAGTACTCTAGTGTGGGAGCGCTTAACAGTATAAATCGATATTGTTTTTTCAGCCTAATTTGACCACTATTAATCCTGGAGACTTCAGATTTACTGTGCATATACATTTGATAGATACACACATTTTGTAATTTACAGATTTTGGATACAACCCTCAATTTGTAAAGAACGTATGTATTTCAAGTACTAAGCCTTGTGCTTTGGAATGTGCACACATTTAACATTATAATTACGTTCTGAAAGTTTCATTAAGATTTTATGTCTACAAACGAAATTATTCAACATATAAATTCTCATAATGTTGCCCACAATGCGGCGGCAGTTAGCAGAGCGCGGGCTTATGCGTGCATGTGGATGCATATGTATGTATGTGTGCATAAAAGAAGTGCAGAGTGATTAGAATATCAGGTTGGAGGGTTCAGGGTATCTCCTAGTCGAGTAGTCTCGACTAAAGCTTTCTTACTTGTTATTATACCCTGAACCCATTGAAAATGGGAAATCAGGGTATAATGGTTTTGTGAAAAGTATGTAACAGGCAGAAGGAATCATCGCAGACCCCATAAAGTATATATATTCTTGATCAGGACGATGAGCTGAGTCGATATAGCCCTGTCCGTCTGTCCGTCCGTCCGTCCGTCCGTCCGTCCGTCCGTCCGTCCGTCTGTCCGTCCGTATGAGTGCGTCGATCTCAGAAGTTAAAGGAGCTAGAGAGCTGAAATTTTGTATGCATACTCGTGTATACCATACGCAGTACGAGTTTATCATATTTTTTAGATAACTCATTCGATATCTTTTTTATTGAGGATAATCGATAAATTTATATTGTTTTTTCAGCCTAATTTGAGCACTATTAGACCTAGAGACTTCAGATTTACTGTGTATACACATTTTGTAATTTACAGATTTTGGATACCACGCCCCCTTCGCCCCCAATTCGCAAAAAACGTATATCAAGTACTAGAGACTTGTGCTTTAGAATATACACACATTTATACATTATGAATACGTTCTGAAAGTTTCATTAAGATTGTACGTCTACAAACTAAATTATTCAACAAATAAATTCTCATAATATTGCCCATACCGCAGCGCAGCCCAGGGCAGTCGCTGCTGCGCAGTTAGCAGAGCACGGGCCTATGCGTGCGGGTGGGTGCATGTGTATGTGTGTGCTTAGAAGAACTGCAGAATGATCGGACCATCAGCATGGAGGGTCAGGGTATCTCCTAGTCGAGCAGTCTCGAGTCTTCTTACTTTTCCATTGAACTTGAAATAATTTTCCTAGGCCCACGTGTTTGTTTCCGAAAATTGAGAACTACTCCTTTATCTTTAGAGTTAGTTCCTGGAAGCGAGAATATAATGATTCAAAAACCTTCAAATCACTTCGATTACTTCAACATCATTTAGTTACATCTTTATTCTATCAATATATATATATATATATATATATATATATATATATATATATATATATAATATATATATATATATATATATATATAAAATATATATATATATAAAATATATATAAATATATATATATATATATATATATTTTTTTTTTTTTTTTTCCACACTATATTCTTCTTGCACTGGAGTTGGCATCCTGCTGAGATTGTATACCAGGGGGACACAACACTCGACAAAGCTTGTCATGTAATTCATGTACATATATCATGTGTAGAGTTATTTAGTGTCTCTCTTTATTTTGGAACAGATCGAAATTGGAAAATTAGAAATTATTCACTCTGAAATCAAAGCCTATAAAATATAAAAGATTTGTACACTACTTACATATATGTCCGTTGTGGATTTGTGTAATAAATACAGCTAAGTAGTTCTAAAAGTAAAATGAAATTGAATTAATCTAAAAGTAAAAAAATATTATATTATTGAAGCCATTAAAATAAGCAATATTCCGTATCCCAAACTCTGTATTTTCTCATTCCTTTCAAACCATCTGTTGTTGTAAATGTTCCTAATTTGCTCTACAACAATTACTCAACAGAAACATTTTTGACAAGGACGACTCTAGACGCTGTTTACAGTTGCGAGCAGCTGCTGGCAATGGGTCAGGACAATCGTTGACTAAAATATTTGCATGCACTTTGGGGTGCACTTGCCAGTGTCAGCAGTGGCAACAGCACCAGCAGAGGCATCAATGTCATTTAATATGCAACACCTATGACAGGCGCACGCTTGACATTTGCTATTGTGGCCTCCAGCGACACGTCTGAGGCAAGTGTTGCATAAAACAGGGCGCAGCTGCCGACCCTGACCAGGACCTGCACTGCAAAACTTTTCACCCCCGCACACCACACACCTTGGTGGCTCAATTTGCAGCTTGAATTTGTCAAACAAAAGTCGAAAAATTAGAAAAAATTATGACTGCCGGAATTGCCGGCGAACAGAGGATACGGCTAAGGAACTAATATTTGGCAACGCAGCTAAAGTTCAAAGCCAAGCAACTGTTGCTTTTGGCCACAGCTAAGCACACACAACCCCCCACATTAATGCACACACCCACACAAACACACACACACGCATTTACACGTTGCAAACTTTTCAAATAGAAAATGTTTAATTTCCCCAAAGACAACGTCGATGCGGCTGCCAAAACGCAGCGTTTGCCAGCAAGGCTAAGAAAACTTTCTTTATATTTTACAATGTGTGAGTGTCTGTGCTTGTTTGTATGTGTGTGTGTGTGTGTAGGACTATCCCAGTCCACGGGTGCTGCAACAGTGCAGCCAAAAAGTTGTTCGGGCTTGGGCGAAACTTGAGCGCGTCTCAGCGTCAAAGTCGAACTTGTTCGTTTGCCATTGCGTTGAAAATTATATTATTTTCGAACTTTTCAAATGTCGCCAGAGAGTCCCACATTCCGCTCAACACCAGTGACAAATTGTTACTCTGTATATATGTATATATGTATATATGTATATGTGTGTGCTGTTTAATTATACGCATACAACTAATGAACCATCTTATAATTACTTCATAAATATTTAAATATTTGCATCATATAGCACAGTTATAATCCAGTTAGCTGTCGAGTTGGTTCAAACAAACAATATTTTGTGCTATTCAAGTGCTTACAAACTGATGATATAATAGTCCCAAAGTAAGTTTCACAACTTTCAGTTGTCTGAGATTTTCGACTGGCCGCAAAATGTGGCATAATTTCAACAGTTTCAGGCAAGTGAATTTATTGCCGTTGTGTTTGTAGTTCATGAAGGGCCACACTTAATTAAATCCACAAAATCAATGGAACTGGTAACAGTGAGAAGGCTCTTATGGACAGTATTTACCGCGAAAATCCGTACTATTGGCGCTAATTACCTCAATTACCCCCATTTCCTTTAATAGCTTGAGGCCAACAGAGAATTTATGGCTTTTGTTTTAATCATATTAAAAACATGTTTCGAGGTCATTCAAACTGGAAAGTTTACAATCATTTAGCAAAGAAAAAATGAATATTATATTAAATATATTTTATTTAATTTTTTTTTTTAAATTGAAATTTTTACGTAACGTCAATTTAAAGAATTTGATTAATATTCAAAATTTAAAAATGATGCATCTAAATATGGATATAGACAGACAAGACCAAATCGATAAAGTCGTCGTATTATATATGTATGTGTATGTCGTATCAGTTCCATATTACGCTGTTGTTGAAGTTGCAATTTGAATTCTTCATGCAGTAGTGTTGAGAAAGACTGACAATTCGTATTAATCGATTGATTTAGTATTTTAATGACAATTAAATGATGTATCTTCACTAGGAAAGAGACAACTGTAGCTGTTGCTGAACGTGGTCCCGAGTGTCGCTGGGTTTCGAGTCATTCGCACAGGGTCGCTATGCTTTCGATGAACAAGAATATGCGACCAGAATAAGTTTGGACAGACGGACTTGGTCAAGTCAAAGACAATCGAGCAAGAAGGAGCTTATAAAAAGAGAATTAAGCGACACCGGGAACTCATTATTAGGCGCAGTTGTAATGGAAGGGAAGAACGAGAAACGGAACGCCACGACATATATATACAAGTTAAGGAATTACAACGTCGTCTTCATGACTGACGGTTGTATTCCAAAGTTCAGTTGTCCTGGTCATAGTCGCTTTGCGACGATGGCGACCAAGTTGTTTGTTATACTTACCATGAGCTGCGGGGGAAGGACATAGTTTCGCCAAATAAAAAGTCAACTGATTAATTCGTTATAAAGTTTATTTGAGGAATTGTTAGTAAGTGTTCCGAGTAAGTTCGTGGTTTGTCTAAGACTGAAGTTTCAGCTCGCTGGTCGTCGACTCGCCAGCTCCTCATCCAGGCCTGGCGAGCTCCAGCCCGTGGCAGAACAGCAGCAGCGGAACAGCGGCGTCTGCAACGTCAGCGCATTATTTCGGCTGCCGTCGCATCAGCGGTTCCCGGCGTCGTTGAACCCATGGCGGCAGCGCGCCGGCGTAAGTGGGTTATACTAGCCGCTGCTGAAACTGCGCATTGGTTTCTGGTGACAGCGTCAGCGTAAATGCAACTGTGTTGCAATAGCTGGGTCGAAATGTTGTCAAGTGGTCGAAGCGTTGTCAAGTGGTCAGATATTCTAGACGTTGAGGCAGGGGCAGGGGAAGAGAGGCAGTGCTGCGCACTGGCTGGTGTTAACTTACATATGTTATGTATAGGAAGGAATTAGTGAATGATTCAGTTTGCGTGAGATATTCGTGTGATATATGGCTAGTGATATTAAGGAATATGAAAATCAAGAGTGGGTAAAAGCACCCTTGAGTAGTTAAATAAGAAGAAGAACGGAAACTAGTACAGGGACATGTTGTATTCGAATCAGAATTATTTTACTTTAAATAAATCTCAATATATTACTTATATATGCTCCATACAGTTTAACAAAATCACGTTCTTACTGCGATCAACATTGTTGAATTTACTCGGCTATTGCTCCAGCTGAAGAATATATATTTATATATATATATATATATATATTTAGCAATTTGCGGTGAAATTACCGCTTTGATGGACAATTTCGGAAATCTGAGACCTGTAGTCTAACCTGAAATGATTAATTATTATTTATTAGTTACGGATGAGGTACATGTAATACGATAAACACAGAAACTGCAAATAGGTTACCAGTGTTTCACTTTTCATGGGATTATATGGAGGTGGCTTTGTAGGCATTTGAGTGCGAGTCGTTTGCTGTGCTCCCAAGTAGTTCATTGACTACTTGGGATATTAGGCAACCAATAAGTGCGCACAGCAGCTAAAGGATCTGGGCTAGCCTTGAAGCCGCAAATATGATTGCTTTGTATCTGGCTGGTGGCAGTGAGACCCCTTTTCGGCTATAAGCTCTTGACGGTATACAACTCTGATACATATGTTTAGGGGCACTTCGTCCTGTCCTGCTGTCATCATATTCACTTTGATATTTTCCTTTCAATTTCAAGTCACTTGGCCAGATTAAATGGCCAACCTGATGCCTACGCTGCCTCAATTTATGCAGCTGCTTCTGCTCCTGCTCCTGCCGCTGCTGCAGCAGCAGCTTGTGGTTGCGTGGGCGTAGGCGTGGCGTGAGCGTTGCCCAGAATGAGGGCGGGCAGGGGCTGATGCGTTTGCCTTTGCGGCATTTAGATGGATAGAAGGCATCGAAACTGCCAACTCAAAGTGGCAAGCGGCTACGTCAGCTGTTGACCATATGCATTGCGTACATGATAATCACGTTTGGATATGCGCCTGTTTCTTGCCGTTGCTGTTGTTGCTATTGTTGTTGTTGTTGCCGTTGCTGCTGTTGCTTTTGTTGCATGCGTTGCATGCGTTGCATTTGCATTTGCATTTGGGCCTGCTAAGGCATGTCGTGGTGTGGTTTATTGCAACATCTTGTCCAATTTATTACCACTTTCATTTGGTAGCATAATAGGCAATGTCCACACACACTCGCAAACACACATACACAAGCGCACACACACACACGTTTGGACATCTAACACACTTGCGGTAAATGTGCATATCTATAACACGTTGCACTCAAAAATACAAAATCTATCCCAGACTTTCAATGTGGGGCCTCGTCGAGTCTCGTCTGCTGCATTTCTGCTTCATCAGTTACATGCTTTGAATAATTGAAGCGTATTTAGGCCCCCTGTACAGGTCTGTCAAAGGATAAATAAATAAATGCATATATATCTAAATATACATACATATATAAATTCATATATATATACGTACATATATACCTGTATTAAGTGATTTTTTATATGCTCTGCACACAGCTATTGAATTATTTAGCCATACTTAAGCATGCCAAGGCATTTCTCTGCCTGCCAAATTGCAATTTTAAAGTTTATCTGCTGCTCCTCGAGCTCACATTTTGCTGATTGTTGCAAAAAGTGCAATTATTGCATATTGAGCGTGTTGCATTAGCATATGCCACTGACTGACTGACAGACAGACCGACTCCGCAAAGAGCCTACCAGACTCACTGACGCATTCGCCGACTGTCTGCCGAGTACGGCTGTGCTTGAAATGCCATTTTTACTGCATATCCCCAGGCGCACTGTGAACATCTCGTCGCCGCCTTTTGATTTAGCTCCATGTTGAAAATGTCATATTCGCAACTAAAAAACTAGTCCGGCTGAGACTTTCCGGGTGCAAACTGAGCGAAAGATACCCGGCTAAATGTGAAGAGCTCTCTTTTTCTATATGAAGACTTTAGCATGAAGTACATTTATTTGACTAATCCTAAGTCAATTAGGAACAGCATGGGCTTAGTTTAGTTAATATTAATGTATTACTGTAAGGCATATCCAGCATGTAAACTTGAAAATAGAACTAATAATCAATATCAATTGTTATTTATAAATTGCAATTTCTTAATTCCGAATTAACTATTTAGTTCGTCTTCCGATGCCAGCTATAAATATATCTTCAATTTTCATCCAAGTTTCAGCTGTTAATATACCCACTCTGCAGCTCTGTTCGCGAGGGTAGCTCAGAGCACGACTGTTGAAGGCAGCTCTTTTGAGGGGCTCGTTCGTTGTTGTTGCCTTTGTGTGTGTCTTTTGTGGCTGTTCGTTGTTTGTTTGCCCGTTTGTTTGACGGCGGCGACAACAACAACAACAAAGACCGTACTCGAGCGCTGCCAACTGAGCTGAGCGTTTTAATTGCACTGAAAACAAAATGCTAAACACTTGTTGGCTGCCTCGCGAGTCCCGCACCTCCCGCGACTCCCGCGGGCTACTTGCGGAGTCACCCAACTAGGTGTCAAGTAGCGACGCCTCCTCCTGGCGCGGCTGCTGTCTCTCCTAGTTGCTCCCAGCTGCTGTTTCAACTGTCGCTTTGTGCCATAACTGAAGGCAGTTTCGACTTCGGCACTGCACTCACTGCTGCAACAGATTTCAAGTGTCCGTCTTTCGCTTTGATCGCTCGCAACATTTTGCGACACTTTGTTTGCGCGTGGCAGACAGACAGCGAAGGCACGGCAGGGCAGGCAAAGATCCATTTCAATGGACGAATACACAAGAATCAGTCGACGGAACAGATTTTACTAAAATCGTGCTGCAAATTGAATGGATACCATTTTGTTCAATTGAAGTCAAACCTCCTAGATATATTGTGTAACCGAAAATATGTGTGTTACTATGACTACAAAAATGTTAGTTGAGGCCCCTAACCTAAGGATTTTCTACTCCTCCAAATAGTTATTCCCAATTAATTGAAAGTTAAGCAAATATTGACCTAGCGTTAATCAAATAAATTTTACTTTTATTTTTACTGAATAAGCAGCTACTGATCTTATTAGCTATCTAAATTGTTGACCTCTCGCATTGAGAACAAAACCTAAGTAAATCCGATTCCGGATCTTATTACTTCCAATGTTTTACAAAGAATAACAAGAATGATTTAGGTGGCATCTTCAATTTTTTTTTAATAATGGTTCCACTGGCGCTCTATCAGATAGGGAGTATTGTTGCCTTAAGGATACGGCTGGGAACAGCTACTAATAACTGAGCTATTTTAGTTATGAATACTACTCGCCAGCAGGAACTAGTACGAGTATTTGGTAGGAGTCTTTTATTTACAATTTATCGATTATTTGGGACAAACTTGATCCCTGAGCTCCATGAAAGCACTAATGAATTGCGCAATTTCGTCAATTGTATTATAAAATAAAAAAATAAAATATTTCGAGAGACTGTTAAAAGGCATGTTAAAAGCTACAACAGGATTACATATTTGGATTTTCATATAAAAGTTGCATTGCCTCAAATTTGTTGGCTGCTGCAACTTAAGGGAATGTGTTAGTTTTAATTGCTGTTGCATGAAAAACAATGACATCAATAACTAATAGTTATGTGTTTAGTTAAACGAGAGTTTAAGCAATTCTCAAAGCTCAGCAATTGTCCAAAAAACAATGTGAATTCGTACACAACTTTTGTTGTGTGACAAAAGTTGCTGTTGCTGATGTTGTTGCTGCTGTTGTTGCTGGTGCTGCTAACGGCAATAGTTTGTAATCGTGCGCCGTTCTCTAATTAACTTTGATTTGTGCACAATGCTAAAGCAACAACTGCAACAATTGCAACAGTAACCACAATAGAAACAGTTCCGCTTACTAAAAAGCACACATACGCTCTGTTGGCCAACTGTTCAACTGACAGTTGATGCTGTTGCTGTTGCAGCTGGCGTTGCCGGTTTTATTCGTTTTCGTTTTACGCTTTTTCATGACTATCACAACAAGCAAACAATCAAGTAGCTAGTCGAGAGTCCAACAGTCTAACAAACTCGACGAAACTTTACCCAAAAACTTTTGTTGTTCTTGTTGTTGCTTTTGTCTGTTTGGCGGCATGAGACACGTTTCTGTTTCCTTTTTTTTTATTTATTTATTTTTTTTTATGTAAAACATAATTGCAGATTAGTCGCAGTGGAAATATGCAAAAACAACAACAATTGTAATCGCTCTGTTGCCGCTTAAGAGGAATTAAAAAAGCATGGCTTAAGCCACCAGACGGTGAAAGAGTATCGAGAATAGACAGCCAAACAGAGCCACAGGGAAGCTGGCAATAATATCCCACACATTCCTTCTCCCTCTCCCACCCTAGCTACTTACCTCCCTCTCTTCCATCGTCCCTCTCACTCCCACTGTTAAGTATTTGGGCAGTCACTTGCCGTTTGCCACAAAGATATTTCAATCAATTAAAACGCACCACAAAAAACGATAAAAAAAAAAAAACGTTTGAGAAAAAAGACAACTCGAAATTGTTTGCTGTGGCAGCAGCAAGAAGAAGGGGAACGAGTGGCTTAGTTGCTTTGCCTCAAGCACGCTGCAATGCCCGGAAAATAGCTTTGGGCAACCAATTGCACAACATTATGAGCATTGGCATAGCTCAACCAGTCCAAAATATGACTTTAAATTAAAACACAAACACACACTCACTCACAGATATGAGAGAACAGTCAGAAATGCGTTTCACCTATTTGCACAACAAACGAGGTTGAGAATGGCTTTGCTCTAGGTAGTACAACTATATAGGTGTCTGTATGCGTGTGTGTGTGTGTGTGTGTGTGTGTGTGTGTGCACCTATAGGTCATGCAGTGGCAGATACTTGTACTTGTGTTGTTGTTGTCGTTTTTATCTCAGGCACTTTAAATGGAACGTAAATATTTGAGCTGCATTGGCCGGCCGTTGGAGGACAGTTGCTGCCACTCTCTCACCTGAATGCAGGTAATAGTCACTGCTTCGCAGCTCACCTCATATTGATTTGCACAATTTCGGCAGTCGAAGTAGCAAAACGGCTTCAACTTCATAGATACTTAAATTGAAATGCACCCCCCCCCCTTTGCCCCGCTGCTCCAAGTGCCAATGAGGCACTGCACAAATTCTCCCTCAATACGATTTCGTTTGCTCAATCATTTGAATGATGCTCAGTTTGGCGTGCCCCTGCAAACGAATGCGGCAATTAATCAACGTGTGCTTTGCAGGATACTCAACCAAAAATACCTTTCGTATTAATAAACAATCGACATTCTGTTGCGGATTGCCATCCGATTGATCATACGTTCATTATACATTTTTCTTTCACTTCGATTCACTGAATTTTAGCATTTTAGCTTTCGTAATGCCAGCCTCGTACATTCTGTTCTCTTTAATCGATTTTTTTAAATTACTAATTCCAATTAATTCGCCATCTATTGCCCCAAAAACTACATTTTATTTTACCGCGTGATATATGTCTATGCATTAATATCTATGTAGAAAAGGCTTAGTAATTGCCGTAAGCTATAATTCAAATTCTATTTTAAATTCTATTTCTATTTTATTTTATAATACCCTGAACCCATTGGAAATGGGACTTGTACTGACCTTAACCCTAGTCATCTCAGCTCAGTTAGTTGTCTGAATGCCTTGCTTAACACACTCAACTTGCTCAGCTTTGTGCAAATTAATTAACTTCTGTTATCGATCAGGCGGAGGGGTGTAAGAGTTTCGTTCCGTGTTTCGCTAACCTTTGACAATTATGAGTCGCGATTGCATTCGTGTCCTTGGGCTACATATATACCCTATAAATTTGTTATTCGTCGCCTGGGGCTCTAAATGCATAAGCATAATTTATGGGCGTGGCAGGCGTCCATGGATGCGGCTGCTCACTCAGCTCATGCTCACATATTTGCGCGGCATACTTTTGGGCGCCAGACGCGAATAGCTGTGCGGCAAAAGCGTTTCGCGCTCTTCCCTTGCACACAGCTATCCCAGCATCCCCTTGTTCCCCTTAACACCTCCCCCTTGGCCGGGCGCGGCCCCTTGACTGCACTTTTTTGCGGTGTTTGCTGCAGTAAAAGCATTTTGGCACGGCTTTTGTGCTTTCTATTTTTTTGCATCTTTGTTAATTTATTTTCATTTTATTGTTTTTGCTTTTTATGTGAGTGTTTGTTGGTAATTTTTTGTGAGTATGTGTGAGTGTGAGTGTTTGTGTATAGTTTTTACTTAAAATATATGTGTTGCTCTTTAATCATAATATATTCACAGTTTTTAATTTAAACTAATGCCTTTTGTGTCGTACTTTAATGCTTGAAATATATGTATTTATATATTTTTAATTGATTTTCCATTTTATTTTGTTTATAAATTTTATATTTAATACAGTTTTTAAGTATATATATTTACATTTTGGACTTTCTCTAAATAAGTGCTCAACTTTTTTGTATAGTTTTGAATAAATATTAAATTGCTAAATTAAAAATTTTCTTTTTTTTAGAAATCATTATTAAATTCATTTAGAAATGCACCTTAATTCATATGCCGATATGTGTGTGTGTGTGTGTTAATTATTTTATATTTTTTCTTTTGTTGCATTTTCTTAACCGTGGATTATTGCTTTTGTTTTGTGCGCGTTTATATTGTGTTTGCTTACGGATAATCCAGCCGTGGTTAAATAAATTGCATAAGAATCAAAACTCGCAGCGGATGCGAAAACAAATTGCAACTATATGGGCATTTATTTCTATATAATATTCTTATGTGAACGATTCGCCTTGCAAGAGGCAACTCAACTAACATATTATTGCACTCAATGTTTCAGCTGTTTCAATGTGCCAATCGCCAACTGTCAACAACATTTCGCTCTAGAAGTAACATTCAACATACTCGTAGACACTAACCTAAACCTATGAAGACTTTCAACTTACTTAACCTGCTGCAACTGTACAGTTACACATATGTATATATGTATATGCATATTCATATTTATATATATCTGGTTAGTATGTATACACACTGACTATACGCTTACTTTTACATGTACTTTAGTACTTTTTAAGTATGTTTGCTCTCATCTCATCTGCCTCAGCGTCCTATCGATCACCCCCGGGCAACCCTGGCCTGGCAACTCTGACCCAGCCCGCGAACGTCTGCAACAAATAACATGCTTACAGAATTGCCAATAAGAGGTTCTTCTCCTTCTTCTCCTTCTTCTTCTCTTGCTGCACCTCTGTGTTCTAGAAACCTTAACTATTGTATAACTTGAATTATGTGTGGCTGTGCATGTGTGTGTGTGTGTTTAGAAAGGAAACTTAATTGTCCTGTGGGACTGCAAGGATCTCCATCTATCTGACCAGCTGTAACAAAAACAGGCATACGACTAGCCCCAAGCTATTGCGCCCCAAAGCGCTGGCCCCATCTCCATCGCCATCTCGACATAATTGCGGATGTCGAGTGAAGTCCTCGCAGTAGATCTGCAATTGAGAGATCAAAAAGAGAATATTTTGGCTCAGCTCTCATCTGTTGAGACTTCTTAATGTCTAAATGAAATTCGTAATTGGGATGAATGCTATCAAAACCTCACCTTTGTTAAGCTGTTGGCGTATTTATCCACCAGTTCGCGTGTAAACTTGGCCGCTTCATTGCCACAAATTTTACGTGCCGCATTCTCAGAGCAATCTCCTAACTCATTAATAGAGCTGTAGATGAGATAAACAATATTTATGCTTACGATTATAAATTGTAGGCTATTATATATTTTATTTTGAATGAGTATTTTGAGTGAATTGGTATTATTAAAATTTGTTTGAGTTTGAGTTGATAAAGTAAATCATAATTTGAATTCATTATAAATAGAACAAATCTTGTTAAATAGTTACTTTTTAGTGAATGCATATTTCGAATGAAATCTAGGTCCCTTATTAGTAGAGTGCATATACTTCTAAAAAAAAAATTATAATAATAAATAACTGCAAGAATTGACCTGCCGATTCAAGGCGAACTAGTTTCGCTGTCTTTTTTCGTTTTCTTTTTTTTTCTTGTTGGCTTTTAGACTCAATCAAAATGATAACGATTATCGAGTTGCTGCAAACAAGTATGACGAAACAAACATTTTATTTTGACACTTTTGGAATTGAGCTGAATTGGCTACTGAGCTGCTGTCAAACGGGTTTTATTTACTTTTAAAGCGTACGATTACAATTTGTATTTTGTTTTTGAGCTGGGGGACTATCAGCTAGTAGATCATGTAAAGCTGATTCAGCGAAATGTGAATGCCAAGTGATTAAACATGAAAGATTATGGGAACATCACGTGTTGCACTCACCAGCAAATCGTTTTGATGTTCTCGTTCAGCGTGCCGTTCTCCGAGTTCTCCTGGTTCTTGTTGGGCTTGAGGAACACCATGGTCTCCTTGTAGCGATTGGCGCACATCTCTAAGTCCTTCTTGGCCATTTCCGAGCAGGGCGCGTGCTTCAGATACTCTGCCAAGAGAAACACATGGGCAACAGCTGTTTGAGCCGCACGACGTGAATAAGGTGAGCACTTACCCTCCTGGAACTCGCCTTTGTTGCAGAGATCTCGTATGAACTGATTGGTGCCATGGTACAGCTTGTTAAACTGGTTCCGCTGCTGCAGATCCATGCAGCGACGCGTGTAGCTCTGGATGCAGCGCACGCCCTTGCGCAGCTCACTGAAAAGCAGCAGCAGGTGCAGAGACATTAGACATAAGACATTGGGTAACAAACATGATGGCGTTAATGCTATTGTTTCAATTCTGGCAACGGCAACTGCGACTGCAACTGCAGCTGCAACAATATCAACAACAACAATTACAATGGGAACAACTTACTGACAAAGTTTATCCAATTCCTCCTTCTTGGCAGCGCCAATCGAAAATTCCGACGTTAAATGCAGCATTTCAAGTGGTTCGGCGCACTTGGTGAACTCCTCGTGGCCGCATTCCTCTGACCTTACGACCGCCATCAGCAACGCTGTTTGGCACAATGCACATTTCAGTTCCAGCGAAATTCGAGTACAAAAATGTAACGAACGGGGTGTGTGGGGGACGGAACAGAAGAAGAAGACAAATAAACAAACTGGCAAACAAACAGTGGATAGTGCTCAAGTTGAAAGCTAAAAGGCAATCTGAGACTTGGTGCCGCTAAGTCTCTCACACTTCTGGTCCACTCTACCGCTCGCTCGCACTCTTTTTCACTCACTCTCTGCCCCTCTCCCTCTCCTTCTATCTCTCTCGTTCTGCTGCTGCAGCACAAAGTTGCAAATGTGCGTCAGGGGTAATAAAGTTGGGCATAAGTGAAATTGGCATTTCATAAATTTAAACTTTTCGGGTTTTGGTACACTTCTTCTCATTCTCTTCCTCCCGCTGTTCATCCCGCGTTCTGTTGTCTTCCGCCCCCTCTCCTGCACTGCGCATCTATCGAAGTCACGCAACTGCCAATTAAACCGACTGACAGTGCTCGCCTGATCACTGCGATAACTGAGTGACAGCTCCCAGACGCAAACCCCTCGACACGGACTCGGACTTGGATTCGAACTCGGACGCAGACGCAGATGCAGCCTCAGACTGGGATGCAGAATCAGATTTCAAATGAAATGAATGAGGCCTCAAACTTAGAATCGAACTTGTTTGCGCACTCAAACTCTGATATTTGCACATCTTGACCTCTGTCAGGCCATAAATATTTCACACTTACCCGCCAGCAGCAGCGACGTCAGCGCTCTCCAACTGCAGCAGCATCGATGCATTTTGCTGTTTGCGTTTGAATTCCGACTTGCTCTGCTTGCTCTCTGCTCTGTGTTGTTGCAGTTCACGCTTTGCACTCTTTCTCTTTTTGTCTATTGCCGTTTCACCTTGTAATTGCTCTCGTCATTTGCTTCAAGCTCGCTCGCGCATTCGCTCAGCGTCACAGGTCTGCCATGCAAACGAAAGACGAGCACAAAATAAAATATTTACATGCTGGTAAATTAAAGCAAATAAGTAGAAGGCTCTAATCGAGACTGCTCGACTAGGAGATACCCTAAGCCTTTCAAGCTGATATTCTAATCATTCTGCACTTCTTCTATGCACACATACATACACATGCATCCACACGCACGCATAAGCCCGCGCTCTGCTAACTGTGCAGTAAGCAGCGACTGCAGTGTGGGGAATATTATGAGAATTTACTTGTTGAATAATTTCTTTTGTGAACATACAATCTTAATAAAAGTACAAGTCTTTAGGAGCTGAAATACGTCTTTTCGAAATTGGCGTCGAAAGGGGCACGGTATCCTAAAAAATGTAACGATCATTCGTGATAAATAAAGATATCGGGTGAGTTATTGAAAAAATATGACATTATAAATACTGCGTATGATATATACAAGTATGCATGCAAATTTCCAGTCAATAGCTCTTGTATCTTATATCTTCTGAGATCTCGTCATTCACACTGACAGACGAACAGGACTATATCGACTCAGCTCATCGCCCTGATCAGGAATATATATACTTTATGGAGTCTGCGATGATTCCTTCTGCCTGTTATATACTTTTCACAAAACCAATATACCCTGATTTCCCATTTTCAATGGGTTCAGGGTATAAATAGAACATAACCAATAGCTAGCTAATTGATATGCCTCAAATCACAAAAACAAAAACTGCAGAGTGCTGCGAACCGATTTCAGAGTTTCCTAAAAGCAATTACCTATTTTCATTACTTTGAAGATTTTTCTACTTATGTATATTTGTATATTCGAATCTAATAAAATGAAGTCTGAAACGTTTTATAATCATTGCTAATCAGACAATAAACATCATTAGTTTTCAGGCTAAATCCGTTCTTATCAAATAAATATTAAAATTTATATAAATATTGTCAAAATATTATGTTGTATTAAGACTCTGCTTCTCGTTAAATTATTTTGTACAAGTTTAGACAGTTAAATTATCATTTGTTCAAACACATTTTGAAACAGGCTAGAGCCTAGGGTATTTGCTTGATTCATTCGTTTATTTCGCATTTCATTATAATTTAATGAGATATATCAACAATAATTTTGCATAAATTTTGTTATTTGCCAAATTATATTAATTATTTTGCTGGCAATTCAAAAAATTTAGCGCAATTTTAATATTGTTCTTGGTTAAAAGTCTTAAATGAGTACCGAATCGCATTCTAAAAATAAGTAAAATATATATATGTATTTTCGTTGTATATTTATATTATTATTGTGAATGAGTGAGAGCTTAAAAATAAACAGATTTAGTCTTGTCTGGAGAGTGGCAAATGGGTGCAAAGTACAATGCTCATGAAATATATTTAATGCATATATGTAGAAATTATTTACTAGCTCCCCGAATATACAATATTTATTAGATAGTCAAAAGTTGAGCAATAAGGCTCAAGTTTAAACTGTGATAATTGAAAAGTGAAAATTCTTCAAATAAACACTATTAATTTTTCTAATTACAGTTTAAATGTTGGTAAAACATCATTTATAGCTTAGCTATATAGGTAATTAGCTTAGCTTGTATAGGTAATTATAGATTGAAGTTTATCGTTCGTATATTTTGTTAATAGTTAATATAATGTTAATTATATGCTCTATGCAATAGCAATTTGCATTATCAATTCAATTATATTTTATATTAAGATCTGATCTGTCCATATAAGGGAAATATGCAAATTTCCTTCTGATAGATTGCCAATTAAAATATCACGTAAATAAACTCAGACTTGATTAAAGATCATTGAAACAATTGCAATGAATTAATTAAATTCCCTAAGTGTATTTTGATTATGCAAATTGCATGTTATAGTTGATATACCCCACTTAACGGTGCTCCACGCTCTTGGCGTGAGAGCATACAACAGAAACGTAGAAAACATTAAAACAAAAGACGAAAATTATTTTTATTATTATTATTATTATTATGTTTTGCAGTAGGCTTCTGTGCCAAATTATTCAATTTTTTTTTAGATTTCTTTTAATATTTACTGATGCATACAGATGTGTATATGTGAGTGCATGTGTCACATATTTATTTATATATTTAAGAACGTTAGTGCATTCAAACATAAACAAATGAATGCCCCCATCTCTTAATATCTGTGTTTACCTTCAATTAACAGTAAACAAATGGCAAACAGCACAAAACATATACACGCACACATATGTAGGTGTGTGTATGCGTGTAAATTGGGGAAGGAAGGTCAGTTATTAGTTTACGCGCCTCTATATGTTTTTGCTTTTCAATAGACTTTCGATATTTAAGGAGAATCGATCGTAATTGACATTGAGTGTAGGAAATGATCAAAAGTGCTAATGGAAAAAATGCAATCGCATGCAAATCGAAATGCACGCGTCGAATCAACTTTCGAGCTCTCCAATTAATTTCTCATTGATCAGCTGTGTTTCAATTGGCAGGCACAAGGAAAACAAAACACTTAAAACATAATCGAAACGAATGGGAAGAAGCGAGAAACAAAAATCGAATGACCGCACTTCTTGTTGCTCAACTAAAATGTAAATGAAAATGAAATTGCAATTGAGCGAGCTTTATTTTTAAGAAAGATCGCAATTTGCGGTTGCCTTGAAAGTGGGCGGCATGGCAACGGGGCGGAAGGGTGCAGCACGTGATGCAAAGAGTGCAAAGATACTGAAAGAATGCAGTCGGACGAGCCTCTCGCCCGCCGCTGCGATGCAGAGCGGTGTGAGGCGATCTGCGTGCAGCCGGCATATCATAGAAATCAGGTTTTCTTTAGACATTTTATGTACATTTTATTGTTTGGCAACGTAGTCGAAGTAAAGTTGCTACCGTTGCTTTTATGATTGCTTTTCATTTATTACTTTTATGGCTAGATAGTGTTCACACCTGCGCGACGATCGGCCACGAAATTTGAAAAACACTTTCCCCAAGTTCGAGAGCTGCTGTCCAGACGCAAGCGCGGCGCGTTGTTCGCCGTCCGAGTAACAAAAACGTACTGAAGAAGCGGCCATCGCATCAGCAGCAGCAGCAACAGCACAAGCAGCAGCAGCCGCAGCGGGCGTCATCCGACCCACAACTCAGGCAGCTTCGTGAATGCACGATTGGCTTGCTCTTTACACTCGGCATGCATGTTGCTGGCAACATTTAAGATTGTTGCCAACCGGAGCTGGCAACAGGTTTCTGCATGTTGCTAAGCACTTGTGTTGTTTTTGTGTTGACAGCTGCAGTTGATAATAAGCCAATCGACGCAGCTGATGCGACAGCTGCCTAAACTTATATTGTTTTTTTTTTTTGTTTTTAGTTTTTTTTTCCGTCAGTGTGCACTTGATTTATAATAAGGAGTTGATAATATTGTATTTAATTAATTGAATAAGCCAAAGCCAATTGAATTTCCCGTCAAAGCGATAAGATTTAGTTGCCAGCTATCTCCCAAGCTGATGGCCCCGTCAATAATAAGCCAATAAGCCATAGACAATTGTCGCCAATAATAATTTAATTTTGCTCTGTAAAATATTTATTGTTGATGTTTGCGTAACACAAACACCACCGAAAGCAACAGCAACAGCAACAGCAACAGCAACAGCAACAACAACAACAGCAACAGCAATAAGAACAGCAACAATAACAGGAACAGCAGACATCAACGTCACTTAGCTTCAAGTGTCGAAATTTACACGTGTGTCCTTTTGTTTTCCTTGTCACGCTCATGTGTTGCCGTCTCACTCACACGCCTGCGCCTGTCAAGTGCCATGAGAAGTGGCCGCAGGTTTTTGCTTTTGTAATACCAGTACCCGCATTCAATAGGGTGTTGTATGAGTAACTAAATACAGTAAAACATTTATGTGTTGTTAAAAAGATGATATTATAAATTTAAGAAAAAAATTAATATAGATGTAAAATATTCTTAAATCTAAATTTAGTATATTAGAGCAACATGGGTATTTCTTAGTCGAGCAATAATTCATTATTTGCTTTTACTGTTGTTTGCATTCACTTAATATGCACCATTCTGTCGAGTTGAGCTTTGTTTGTTGTGTGCCAATTTGTCGCACTGTTTATTTGTATTTGTTGTAAATATTAACTAAATTAGGCAGCGATTTCATTTGCGTTTTTTATGGCAGAGATATTTGTAAAGGTTCAGGGCCTGCCCCTGAATGTCAAGGCGTGCCAAAATGTCGGCTACAACATAAATATAGATCATACAAATAATCGAATCGATAGGCCTGTTTTGTTGACCAACAGGACCTCAAACACGGACGGACGGAGTGACTTGCATTTGTCCTTTGATCGATTGTTCAAGTATTTATTTACATTTAATGCTTGATGAGCATTTCATAAATTGATTTGAAATAATATTTATATAGTCATTTGAATTATTTGAATTATTTACTAAGAATTTTCCAGGTAAATACTTGAAAAAATACACAATTCGCGTAATCACATTTTAGCAAAATTTTCTATCCATCTTATCTCGATTAAACTTCCGACTGAAATGCATCCACGCAATATATTTGGAATAGACGTCGAATTTAGAACATCAAATGTTCAATTTCTATGAACATTGCCTAAAAAGAAGGAGGTAGTGTGGCAGACCTCGTAAATTGTATATATTCTGGATAAGGTCAAGGACCTGAGTCTATCGAGCCATCCATCCTTTAAATTTGTAATTAACATTCTTATATAACCTGTGCAGGTAAGACGATAGTTTACTATCATCATGATCACATCATTTTTTATAGGCATATATGGACGGACATACGCATATGGCTGTATCGATTAAACTCTTCCTCCTGATGAAGATTACATTCACTTAGTAACATTTTCATGAAGTTAGTGTTAAAAAGAACAAAATTCTGAGAAATAATGAAAGTACGCACACATATTTTCAATAATAAATTGTCATTAAATAACTGTAAAAATCGCACTTAACCTGTTAGGCAACCGGAAATTACTCATCTAAGCAACTTCAATTTAGATTAGATTGCTTTGTTTAATAGAGCTCAACTACGTTAAAACCCGATGATAATTATAATTTATTTCAGTATATTTCAAGTGTTCGTTGTCTCGATTATATTTTCTAATGACCGATATTAGACGATTCTTCGATCTGATTATAAGATACTGTAATCATCAGAGCTCATTAGTGGTTAATGTAGACACACTAATAAGCCTTGAAATTGGAATGTTTTGATGCAATTAAAATCATACTTAGGTTTAGATACAAATTAACAATTCTTCTCTTTGCAAAAAAAAAAAACAAAAAAAAAATATTTTTTGCATATGTTCATATTATTTAAACTTATTTACTTTAGCTATATTTATATTTAAAATCTTTAATTCTTCAAAACTATTGAAGAATACTCTTAAAAAACACTTCATCCATTTATTTATAATTGATGAAGTAAAAAAAATAAACTAAATTTAATAAGAATATTCAAATATTCGGTTTTTGTGTGTTTACCTAATGTCAATCGCAGCGAAAGGTGAACTCAGTCCTTCTAAGCTATTTAGAAACTAAACTATGTATTACTTATTCAAAAGGATCCGATTTCACTTTATTATAGTCCATTTGATGCCTATAAACATCCATTTTAAAGTTTAACTAAATTGAAATGTATTTTAAGAACATATTATGAATGCAAACGTTAAACAGTTGCAAACATAATATGGATGCTTGCGTGCTTGTTCATATCTCGTGCTCCACTTTGGCACTTTTATCACCTGGCAGGAAACTTAGCCCCACGCTCTCTAAAGCCAGGGCTAAAACTGGTGCAGCAAGCGTGCTTTTCTTTTTCTTTTTCTTTCTCTTTTTTTTTTTTTTTTGCGCCAGTGCATTTTTCTTGGCCCGAAGGTCAGGCCATGCGTATGTGTGCAAAAGTTTGTTTGGTTGGGTTGGGGTCATTACCACTGAACACATGCGTAAGGGTGGCTTCGGCATAATAGGTTGGGGGCAACCATTGAAAACAAAATGAAGTTTATTTTATTTGCGTTTGCTGCCAAACAGTAAGATAGCACCCACACACACACACACAGAGAGAAAGAGAAAGAGAGAGAGAGAGAGAGAGAGAGAGAGAGCGCATCGAGTCTCGCATTAAGCGGACCAAAAGCACCAACAATGGAGAACTGCATATAACGAAAACAACAAAAGATTCAGCATAACGGTGAAAGTGGCTAGCATGTTGAGCGCCACGCCGGTCTGTGCGTGTGCGACATTAGGAGAGCGGGACTATACGCGTGCGAGCAGCATGACCGCACTCTTTTGCTCCCTTTTGCGCTAGTGTTGCTGCCGTTGCATTCGTTTGCGTTTGAACTTTGCAAGTTTCGCTTGCTCTGTTGTTGCTGTTGTTGTTGCTGCTGCCTGGCTCACTGGCCGGCGAGTCACAAGTTCTCCCAACTGTTGATGTTTACAGTTAGCGCTTGGATTTATAAACTCCGCATGCGAAGCACGTAACATTGGACAATTTAAAGTTTAGCACACACTCATACACCCACAGCAACACACAATCAGAAGGCGCGCGGCTAAAAGGCTAAGCCAAGCTGTAAAGAACAACAAGGACCCTTGCCCCATCGATGACAATAAGAAATTCGGCGTTTTCTTCCAAGTATTTACGCTTAGTTTAGTTTTATTAGTTAAACAACAATGCGAAAGAAAAAAGTTTAAAAATTAATGACGGCTCCAACTTTAGTGTGTGTCGTCGTTGAAATGTGTGTGTGTCTGTGTTTGTGTGTGCATCTGCGTGGGATGGCGAGCGAACTCAGAGCACGCCCCAAAGGCTACTATGCAACTGGCCAAATATCAACAGCACTTAACCTGATAAAGCTTTTTTATGGCAGCGGCTCGATAGGTTGTAGTCTATGCTAAACTTTTATGGCGTTTTTCGGGCGCATGTCTCGGAAATTAATCAGCGGTCTACTATAAAGAAGAAAAAAAAAAACAAAAACAACAAATAATTGAATTTACTTTCTTTAATGATAGTATTAATAAATCAGAAAATTTAAAAATAATTGACCTTGAATTATAAGTAGTCATATCAAGAAATCTGCTTAATCACTGAGAAGGGTTTTCTTCAAATTAACAGCTGTTGTTTGAATATTCTTCAGTTTTCTGTAAATGTACATATAAATTAAAAAAAAAAAATAATTTTTTTTAAAGGAAACTATTTTTTACAATTTTAAATTAAGAGTACACGAGCATAGTCCTCTTCTACTTAAACATAATTATATACCCAGTGAAATTGATTTGTAAGAAAAGTAACTTAAATAAGTAAGAAAGCTCTAGTCGGCAGTACTCGACTACGAGATTCCCTGAACCCTTCGAGGAACTGATATCTCAGTGACACACATGCAAACACAGTTTTAATCGATGTTACACTAGATTTTTAATCGATAACAAAATAACTGTTATTAATTTTTGGAAATAAGCTTAATTGCGAGTGACAAACACGAACATCAATAAAAAATTGGAAATCTTTAGCTCTTGTATATTCTGAGATCGACGAGTTCATGCATACGGACAAACGGACAGCCAGACCGACAGACGAACAAGGCTAAATTGTCTGGTTAAGGGTAATGATATTTGACGGAATATAAATAAATGTTCTTTGTCTTGTAAAATGATTGCTGGAGTTTGCTCTACATATACATATGTATGAACTCGAGATCTCTCGAGATAGGTGTGGCATAATATATATAATAAATGCATATACACTAGTATCACTTAAAGGGAATAATGCTAATACAATATATTGAGATATTATCGAAGCCCTCTATTTAAGAAAGTTTATCTATAGGACTTTTCTTAACATGAGGATAGACTGCCTGATGAGTCTACTTATGTGGCACTTGTTTCTCAAGCAAGCTCTAACTGATTCGCAACTGCAATCAGTGAGATATAAATGGTTTTTATACGAATTATTAAAGTGAATTCGTGACAAATTGCTTGTATATATCTAAACATTTAGCTGGGCAAAGCGAGCAATCGATTATAGCAAAAGAAACACTGATAGTTGATTCATTGAGCCCAAAGAGTTTCTGCATTTGCACTGGAATTGACTTGTTGGTTGATTATCGGCCGTGTGTCTTACAAATTGCGATGATTAGAACGTTAATTATGGCACGTAAATCTAACAAATAGACGCTGCTCCACATCACGAAACAAAAATCGCGGCAGAGACAGAGCGAGAGAGTGACAGCGACAGAGTGAGAAAGAGACACACGCACAGAGAGTGAGAGAGAGAGCGAAACACGATGCTCCTCTAGCTTTTGCGGGCCAGTCGGACTGCTGGCCAGGATTTACGAGCAGCATTAGCAGTAACGGCAGCTGCAGCAGCAACTGTTGCAGCACCAGCAGCAACGCTTTTCGCGCTGCTCATAAGCAAATTTTGATGCGGCAAGTAGCTGGCGACTGTTTGGGGCAACTGCCTCAGCCATAGATAGCTGCAGTTCCGGTTTTGGCTCGGACTCCGACTCGCTGGGAATGTTTACGGCCGCGTTGACAGTTTAAATCGCCGCGCGTTCGTATATTTTGACGTTTTACCGTCTTTGCCAAAGTTTACGAATGTGAGTGTGAGCGTATGTGTGCGTGTGTGTGTGTTTGGCACTTGTTGCCTAGACGCAGGCGCAACTGTGAGAAAGTGCCCCGCTGTTGCGATTTCTTAGGTTCATTATGCGAGCGACCCGTCTATGGGCTAACAATCACTTGAAGCACACAAAACATTGAAACGGCGGCTGCTGCCTACACAGCCACAAATCGGGCCAACAGCTGCTGCCGCGAATGCTGCTCCTCTGTTTTTTGGCCTTGTTTGGGCCGGGTCGGGCCGTGATTTAATCGCCACTGCCCAAAAGTAAAAAAAAAAGAAAAAATACTTATTATGAGCACTCGTAAATTTCTGCGTTCGATTCGTGCGCTCCAGAGTAGCGTGGAATATGTAGCAGGTCATTGTTGTTGTTGTTGTTGTTGCTGTTGTTGTTGTTGTTGTTGCTGCTGCTGCTGTTGTTGCTGAAGTGCGTGGAGTGCGTAGCAAGCACTCGATCAACAAAAGGCATCACTTGGATGTCGCCTCGAGTGGATATGCGGCGCAAAGTGTTGAAATAAACTACAACAGCAACAACAATAACAATGCTAGCTAAGAGTGCGTCTCGCTCGCACTCACATGCTATTGACAGCTCGCTCACACAGCAACAATCATATCTAAAGGCTGTCAGATTAAAGAGCATCAGCTGATTCAGCCCTCAGTTTGAGAATAAAGCTCCAAGATCTCGGAACTTCGCTCGACTAATATGCGTAACGTCTTACGAACACTTAAGCATCTTTGCCATGCCTCGTTACTAGTACGAAAGAGTCCAATTATTTTGATTTAATGCATGGGCAGAGATCGCGATTCGTTTATGTAGCATAAAAGAGTCAGTTAAATAAGCGAGCTCACAGTTATATGAAATACAAATTCAGATCATTCGATCTGTCTTTGATATATTGAGGAAGTGCCAAAGTCTGCACCACGAATTGTTGATGTTAATAAAATCGGTTTACGTGAAGAATTTGGCAATACAAATATGAAGAAGTTTCTTTGCCAACAACTTTTGATTTTTAGCTCTGATTTCTGACGCTTCGGTAAATTAAAATGCATTTTTATACCCTGAACCCATTGCAAATGGAAAATCAGGGTATAATGGTCTTGTGAAAAGTATGTAACAGGCAGAAGGAAGCATCGAAGACCCTTTTAAATATATACATATATCCCTGTCCGTCTGGCCGTATAAATGCCGATATCTCAGAAGTTGTAAGAGCTAGACAGCTGAAATTTTACATGTAGACTCCTGAATACCACACGCAGTATAATTTTATCATATTTTTTCGACAACTCATCCAATATCGTTTTTATCGAGAATAGTCGATAAATGTAATTCATTTGTCTGCCTATTTTGAATAATATAAGACCTGAAGAATTCAGGATTACTTTTGATGAATACGAAGATTTTGTAACGTCCCCTACTCCACAAATTTGTATAAGTACTAGAGACAGGTGCTTTGTACACATATTTTAACCTTATGATCATGTTCTGAGAGTTACAAAAAGATGATCCTAATACAAGAGATATTATACAACAAGTAAATTCTTATAATATATCCCATACCGCTGCGCAGCCCAAGCGCAGTCGCTGCTTACTGCGCAGTTAGCAGAGCGCGGGCTTATGCGTGCGTGTGGATGCATATATATGTATGTATGTGCAGAATGAATATCAGCTCTTATATTGTTATTATTATTTATTGAATTTATTTATTTCTTTTTTTTTTTTGTAATCACATTAAATTTTAATGCAGATTTATCCGTCTTGAGTTCCGACCCTCCGTCCGTCTGTTCGTCTATTGAAACTATTTAAAAGCCTTCGTAGGTAGAGAAATATGGAATAACTAATCATTGGAGTTTTCTCGGTTGCCAGAGCCAATTGGGACATATTGTATCTAACATATTATTATTTAATATTCTAGAGACACACAAAAAAACACACACAAATATATAACTACGCCCACCAAGTCTTCTAGAAATCAGATCTGACTATATAGTGTCCTGTACAAATTGGTATATCTTGAAAACTCTTGAAAACCATGAAATTTTGAATTAGCTCCATAAAAATATATGTATTCGCAGTCAGTAGTAGCTACTATTAGTATCAGTATTGTAGCTACTGAAGTAATTCAGTTAATACTTGCACTAAATAATGCACTCGCAAATATTTTCCTGGATTGTCAATAAATATATTGCGTATATCTAACAAGATGCTGTTCGTGAAGCTTTTAGTTTTTCATTTCTTTTTTTAGTTTTTCATTTCGATGTCGAATTGCTGGAATTCCTTGGGTCTAATAAGTATTATCACGGTCTTTAGTCGGGTGAATGTGCCCGGTTTGAAGCTGACTCGCCACCAGATCATTTCTTCGTTCTTGACATTGAAGTAACCGCCATTGAGATTGCTGCAGGAATATTGGAGAGGGAATACACAGTCCCCAACTAATGTAAAGGGAAGTGCTACTTACCTCCAGGAGCAGCTTTTGTACCACCAAGCACCGTGTGCGAACTGGGCGCAGTTTCTGTCCAGTTTCCTGTCGTTGTCTCGATCGTAGGTGGTGAATCTCATGCCCTCGTCGATGCGCATCGCATCGCCCGCATTGCCCGTATAGTCGCCAAGTGAGAGTAGCTTATAGTCGGTGCTTGCGTTGCCGATGCGGAAGTTGTCGTAGCGTGCAAATTTGGTCACATTATTAACATCCTGCAGGTGGATGAGCAGTTCGTGTGGCTGATACTGCGTCAGTCGGTGCAGTTTCTGCAGTCCAATGAAGAACTCTCTCTGTAGGTCCCCAAAGCCCATGCGATACTCCTTCCAGTTGCGGTAGAAGTCCACGGCTCCACTCAGACGACGCTGGATCACCATCCAGCCGGGCCCAGCCAAGCGACTGTCGCAGGCCGCCTGAAAGGCTCCCGAATGGGGAAGGTCGACCATGTGGAGGCGTGAATCATCAAAGGGCATACAGCTAGTCGCAGTTACTCTCCTATTATTCGCACCTGCCTTACATTTGCGCAGCTCATCTGTCAAATTCTGGATTTGGCTCTCTAGCTCGCTTAACAGCTGCGCCTGCTGCCTGATTGCTGTCGTCCTTGACTGTATATTGACTTGGCATTCATTTAGTTGCTCTTGAAACAGTCCTCTTCCCGCGGATTGGGTTCTTGATTGCCTTAGCTTGAGATTTCCCTCTGATTCCTGGTAGAAACTAGACAGGATTACCACCAGCATTGCTAATATGATCGAATAATTTGCCATTGTTCGTTATGTTCGAGTGATTCGATTTAGGTTCTAAGTCGGACTGCACTTAGCTCTCGTGAAACTGCCCTATAAATGCCATCAAATCCGATTGCTTGCCAGGGAAACCGCAGCTCAGTAGTTTTACCAGAGCACATCATGAAAATTTCCCATTAATACTTTGTGCTCATTACATGAATTTTAATTTGTAGTCAATAATATTCTGCATATGTCATAGCTAATCGTTATGAATCATATGGCACAATATATAAGCGTTAATCATACAATATATGTATTCTGCTTATCGATATTAATAATAATATTAAAATGCACTATATGTATCATAAGAATTAACTATATATATTATATAGTACTTACATACTTACAAACTCATGAATATGGTTTTTATACTCATTCACGAAAGTGAATTGAGTGTATTGGTTTTGTGCACGTCCGCCTGTTCGTATGAGCGCAATTTTTACAGCGCTATTCAAGCTAAAGACTTGAAATTTGGAACACATACTCTTGTATATCTCATTCTAAGAACTGGCCAAAAATTATGTGTCTATGCGTGGTCAATCGGGAAAAATTGCATTTTCTACAGTATTAGAGCTAGTAACTCAAAACTTATCTACTAAATTGCTGATAGGATCCGCTATTAATTTGCACGAAAAGAGCATATATATACAAATATACCAATTGAGAGTGAGGCAAATCAGAAAATGGGATGTGAATGAGTATTCTACAGTTGGTAGCGACCGACTGAAACGTTCTTACTTATTATACTCTGAGTCAGTTGAGAATGGGAAGTCAAGGTATAAAGGATGTTGTTAAATGTTTGCAACACGCAGAAGGGGTAGAAGGAGGAGTATATATATTCTGGATCAGGGCGACGGGTTGCATTGATATGGAGATGTTCGTCGGTCCATTAGAGTGGCTAACCATGTAAACCAAGAAAGTGAGACTTGAAATTATAAATGTATAATCGTGTATACCATAGCAGTACGAGTTTATGTTTTTCGATAATTAGATTTAGTTTGTCAAGTGTGGTTTTTATATAGTAAGATATAGAGCATCCAAGCACACCACGTAGATCCGTGTAATGTATACAGACATTATTAAGAAATATTGTGGATCGATTGTGAGTTAGGATTTGCAAACTAGATTATAATTTGATTGCCTTTTGACTGTTGTCACGGGAAAAGGGGTGATCGGTAATCCTCTGTGCGTTTTATTTGATTCCCAGATGTAGTCGCTGGGCAACGATAATAATAACAATAACAACAATAATAATAATAACAATAATAAAAAAAAAACAACAATTACACTGACAAGCAGCTGACAGCCGCTGTTAACCCTAAACGCCCAAATGGTCATTGATACGACCAGGCAGCCCATAAATGTTGGCTTTGCTTTGCTTTGGCCTGGCCCATTAATGAGTTGTTATTGTTGTTGTTGTCGTTGCTGCTGCTGCTGCTCCAGGTTCTTGGGAAAAGTTCAAGCCATGGGCAGCGACAACAACAAGTTCATTATTGCCAACTCATCACGTGGCCGAAGCCGAAGACCAACAAGCTGAAGCGTGTTGTTGTTGCTGTTCTTACTGCTGTTGCTGCTGCTGCTGTTGTTGTTTTCGTTGTCGTTCCTGCTGTTGCTGCTGTTCTTACTGCCTTCGACGGCGTCGGCGGCGTTTAACTGACAAGAAGCCGGATTATTAATCGACGTTTAATTAATTTATAACCAATTAAGCAGCAACATAATGCGGCTAGCTTAACAAAATATATATCCATATATCTACACATACACATGTGAATATACCAATCTATATATGTATGTATATAAAAAGCTCAGCTACCGTTGACTGTTGGCTCTTTGCTGGTGCAGCAACAGCAGCAGCAGCAGCAGCAGAACCCGCACAGTGAGTGAGTCGTAAATGCCAAAACTCGTTCTAAGTTTTTTCTGCTCTTATATATTTTTTGCTGCTGCTGCACTACAAGAAAGAAGAAAAAAAAGCGTTAGCCAAGCCAGCAGTGGTTGCAAAAAGGGGGAAGAGAGCAAATATAAAATAAAAAAAGGCAGCCAATGTCACAATTTATGGCATTGTTGCGGCAACATGCACCTGCAACAATGAAGCCGCCGCCACCGCTGTAGCAGCAACTGCAGCGGCAGCAGCAGCAACAGCCCAGTGCTGCAACCTCTGGCGGCATGTTTCCACTGATCAGCTTGTGATTTCTTTTTGCTCTGCAGCGGGAAATCCTTATAAGCAAAATATGTTAACGAACCATGAAAAGCAAAAATTAAATTAACAACAACAACAACAGCAACAGCAACAAGGCAACATAAAAAAATTAGCCTATGCGCAGCCTTTCTAAAAAGCCATCGAGCATCAGCTGCTGGTCAAATAGCTGGCCAATAGGCTGGCCTATTAACACATTCAGCATGTGGCACTGCAGGAGCTTGAAGCTGCACCACTAGACACCACCAGACTGCCACCACCACGCACCACGCACCACCACACAAAACCATCATTCCCATCAAGGTTTTGCAGCTGTCAGCCGGAGCAACTCCCGCCGTTTGATCAAGTGTGCCCCAGAGTTGCCAACAGAACCAAATGCCGAATTATTGTGGCACATTGGAAGCGGCAAGCAACTGGCAACGGCAACTGGCAACGGCGACTGGCAACAGCAACGTCAACGGCAACGGCAACGGCAACAGCGACGCCGACTGCGCAGTTAGCGTCAAGATTTATGTGATCCTTAAGATTTATTGGTTTACGGCATTGTTGTTGCAATAAAAAACAACAACATTCATAAATTATCATTAAACGTTTAAATGTGACGCCGCTGCTGCGCCCCCAGAGCGGCAGCAACTGTTGCTGTTGCTGCTGCTGCTGCTGCTGCTGCCGCTGCTGCAATCTTGCTGTTCTGGTCAGCGCTCTATGCTATCTTTATAATGAGCGAAATGACATTTATATATACGCGTATGTATAGGGTAGCTAAGATTGTTGTTGTTGTTGTTGTTGTTGTTGTTGTTGCTGCAGTCAGCTATCGCTTGCATGCAATTTCTTTCGAGCTGCAACTGCAACATTTGCTGCTGTTGTCCGCGTCTAGACATGGCGCACCAGAGGTGACATTTGATTGTCATTGTTGGCATATTAAAACAGGCTCAGCCGTCTGCACGCGCCGCCAGCGACGCGGACGAGCCCAAAGACCAAAGCCAAAAGCCAGAAGCCCAAAGCCCAAAGAACTCAGCTAGCTCCATTGGACTCGACTCCACTTGCCACAAGCATTGGCGACTCTAAGTGCAGTCCACACACGCAGTGACATTGTCAGGTAATGAACAATTAATAAAGGGGGCGCCTTCTGAACACTCGAGCTGAGCCTCAGCGTATTCCCAACTACTCTCACCTCGTACCAATCGCAGTTGATCAGAATGTTACCTTACAATAATAGCAATAACGCAATATATATACTAGTATATGATATTATACACATACATATGTCTATGTATAACAATAGTATGCATTAGTTAATAAAATCTGCTATCTCGCTGTTGCTACATATTATTGCTCATTAACGGAACCACACTCATTACTTAAACTCATACCCATGCATCGGTGATTCAAGACTATATTATTTTTAAAAACATATACATACATTCATACATATGTATTTGGTATGACACTATGAATGAATTGAATATTGTGAGAATTTATTTGTTGAATAATATCGTTTGTAGACGTACAATGTTAATCAAACTTTCCGTATGGAATCATAAAGTGTAAATGTATGTATATTCCAAAGCACAAGTCTCTAGTACTTGATATACGTTTTTTACAAATAGTGGGCGAAGGGGGCGTGGTATCCGAAATCTGCAGGCTGGCTGTAAAAAAAAAAAATGTGTGTATTCACCAAATGTATGTATATACACAGTGAATCTGAAGTCTCTATGTTTAATATTGTTCAAATTATGCTGAAAAAAACAATATCAATTTATCGATTATCCTCGATAAAAAAGATATCCAATGAGTTATCGAAAAAATATGATAAACTCGTACTGCGTATGGTATACACGAGTATGCATACAAAATATCTCTCTAGCTCTTATAACTTCTGAGATCGACACACTCATACGGACGGACGAACAGACGGACAGGGCTATATCGAATCAGCTCATCGTCCTGATCAAGAATATATATACTTTATGGGGTCTACCACGCCTCCTTCTGCCTGTTACATACATTTTAACAAAAGCCATTTTCAATGGGTTCAGGGTATAAAAATTAGGCTTCTAGCTTTATTTTTAGATTTCATGCTGCCAAAATCGACAAATTGCCCATAGTGCAATGTTTATTCTGATACCCTGAACCCATTGAAAATGGGGAATGAGGGTATAACGTTTATGTGTGTGTAACGTTTATGCCGCAGACAGAAAGAAGCGTGGAACACCTCATATGTACATATGTATGTATACATATATTCTTGAATCTATATAACCATGTCCGTTTGTCCGTCTGTCCAACTCTCTAGCTCTTAGACTAACAATTTTAGTCTTATCCTCGTCTTTAGCATACGCAGTACAAGTTTTTCATATATATTCGATAACTCATCCCATTTCTTTTTATCCAGAATAATCGATAAATTGATTTCGTTGATTTGAATACTTTTAGACCTAGAGACTTCAGAATACAAAAATTCAAAGATTTTGTAATCTACAGATATTGGATACCTCTTTGCCCCTAACTTTTGCTCACACACCTTATTATCACGTTATTTAAGATTAATGAAGATAGTCCCACTACAAGAGAAATTATTCAACAAATATCCCATAATATAGCCCATATTGCAGCCCTAGCGCTGAATGATTGGAATACGATTGGAATATCTATAATAATAACCAAAATTGTATTTATTTTTATTTTTAAGTTTTTCTTCATCTCGCTATATAGAAATATATTCATTTCATTTACAGAATCAGCAAATTAATTTATGATTCTTATTATCATCATTACTAGTACACATAAACATACTAAAATGTATCAACTATAATATAATATTTTATAGACGTTACAAAAAGAAATGATGAAAAATCTTACAGATAATGCTTTAGGCTGGGCCTACAGATCTGTAGCTGTAGTCCGCCCTTGACTCTATGAACGAATCCTTTGGCTGCCGTCAGTGGCGCACCAAATAGGAGACCTGGTCAAGCAGTCCATGACCCAAGCCGACGTCTGGCTACAGCCCGAAACACGAGTGCGTTAATAGCCAACCACAAGACACACACACACGCATACACACACACAGACATGCAGACGCAGCTGAAGACTTATTAGAGTGTTGGCCACATCTTTCTATATAGGCGTCTCCAGTGCGGAGGCCATTGAAAGAGCCCCAGCCTCAACAGGCGAACGCGCCTTTTACAAATTTTTATTGAAAAATATTAAATTCTCATTAAGGCAACGAAGCAGGTTCAGTTTGCAGTTCCCAAAGCCGAGTCTGGCCATGCAGACAGCATCATTTTCCACACACACATACAGTGAGAGAGAGAGTGAGGCTGGGAGGAGAGTTTTCCTGCTGCTGGCTCGCTCCAAGTTGAATGTTGGCGCGCGCGCGCATGCGCCGATAGACTCGCTCAGATAAAAGATGATTTATGGGTTTTATGGTGTGATGGGAATTTTAATTTAAGCATTTTAGCCAAACAAAATTAAAAGAAACGCCAGCCTGCAGCCAGCATCAGCATCAGCAACAGCAGCATCAGCAGAGCATTGACCATTTGCCTCTATTAGGCAATTGCCAATTGTCAAATGAGGCAGCTAACGTGGCCCAGACCATTTTTAATTGAGCCAATGCGCACAGCATGCTGCAGAGGCCCACATTTCCGCATAGACGGACATAGGCCGCCTGTCCATTATACTCACTCACCTGTAAAATAAATGGCAAAACTGCCAACACTTTGGCAACGCGCTGACAACTCCGAGGCACATGCGGCGACACAAAGCTTCAGGGGCCTGCCGGGGAGGGGTGAGGCGCCATAGGGGCAGAGGCTGTTCCAATTTAATGCAGAAGCTAGAAGGCAAACTGCGACGGGGGCGAATGCGCCTGCGACTGCGGCTGCGATTGTGATTGTGATTGTGACTTTGATTGTGATTGTGATTGTGACTGTGATTGTGAGACTGCGATCTGGCTGGCAGTTACCGTTAGGTGTCAAAGATTTCATGCCCCATGTCGCAAAGTAACGACACACAATCGATCACAAATCAAACGAAGAGAGCGCAAGAGCAGCGGATAGAGAGATAACGAGAGGGAGGTAGGGAGAGGTGACTGGCGTTGCGACAGTCGTCCAAATGTGTCTCAAAAATCAGGCCGCTAAAGCTGCACCGTTTCATAAATTGCAGGTGACCTGCCGACCAGCAGCAGCAGCAAAAGCAGCAGCAGCAGCAAAAGCAGCAGCAGCAGCAGCAGCAGCAGCAGCAGCAGCAGCAGCAGCAGCCAAAAGCCAGCATAGAGGCATAACAATAAATTAAAAATGGCCAACTGAGTTTGGCTTAGGTATCTGCACACACACACACGTTCACACACACACACTTCTGCTGCTCTCCTCCTGCCTCACCTCCGGCTGCCCTCGAGCTCTGCGTCGCTCCGCCAGCCCACCTGCCGTGCGATTTGGTTATTGGAGCGTTGTTGTCTATTTTTTTTCCTCTCGGTTTTTCTTTTATTTTTGTTGCTGATGGACAGCATCGATCCCGAATCCGCATTCAATAGCTGATCGAATGCAGCTCCAAGTGGCAGGCCACGTTTGATGGACACGTTTGCTGATGCATAGCTGCAACTTTATTGGCTTTTAATGAGCTGTTCGAGCGTGTATGTGTGTGTGCATGTGTCCATGTGCGTCCATGTGTGTGTGCGGATGCATGTCAAGGCTGCATGCCTGTGCTTGGCACAAGCTCTTAAGCATTTAGTGCATAGCACTCCAAATTTAAAAATACTTTTTTATTTATTTTTATTTATTTTATTTCATAGCTCATTTTGCTTAATTGATGCATGAACATTTTTATATATACTAAGCAGAGCCTGAGGGCCTTAAAGTCGGTTTCAGACACTTTCAGTTTGAGGCTACACCAAGTAAAGCAATATTGAAATTAAATCCAAGATCAAATTTTGTCTTTTAAAATTCAACGAAAAGTTTTATTATAAATCAAAAGAACAACATTTCCATTAAAATTGACAGTTACAGTTTGAAATCAGTTTGAAATTCAAACTTTGAATACATACCTACCTCTATGAGAAATGGCTTGCTAATATCAAATCAGAGCAACGCGCCAATTAAATACGAAAAGTTCCCTGGAAACTATTTTGCAATTACCTTCCATTCAGATCTAAACGTTTTCAATCAAAGTTTTTTAGAGTTTGCATAAATGATTTGATGATTCATCAAGACATTTTATTGTCGTTTGTCATGCAGATAAAGTACCTGGCAAAGCAATACAATATATTGATATTCTCCTATTTGCATTTGATTTAAAATTAATCCGAATATCTTTCCAACTGTTGCAGAAATGCGGTGAGGGAGTCAAGAGAAGTATTGCAGCTAGAGTCGATTGCTGGCTTTGTTGGATTGTTGGCTTCGTGGGTTTATTTACTTTTACTCATTTGCATGTGCTGCGGGTCATTAAACCTGGCGTCAGCCTCGCCAAGATGACCTGACCAAAAGGCATATTCGTTAGACATACAATCAGACGCATGGGAGTAGTATATTAATTAACCCGAAAAAACCGGAATGGTATATATGTTTAACCTTTATGCTAAACGCGGCCCCATCGAGCGAGTCCGATGCCGCTGCTGACGTCGACGCCGGCAGCAGCAGAGGTAGCTACTGTCTGTCGGCTGGGTTGATTATTAATTTACCAATAAATTGCCGCGGCGTATACGTAATATTTCACAATTTTAGCTTAATGATCGAAACGTTATTCATGCACTGATTTCCGCTGCAGGTGTCATCGTCGGCGCGCGGAAAAGAGATAGTCGCAGCACTCTAACCAGTTGCGCGTATTAGCAAAAAGTGAAAAAAATAAAAATAAATAAAAAGCTAAAAGCTAAAGAAAGAAAATGAAAAAAGAAGGCAATCCAAGGCCCGCATTGAAATTACAAATGACGAGAAATTTGTCATCTTTATTATTGCAAACAACGCGCGCGCGCAGCCGTCGACAAACGACGACAATGCTCCCCTGGACAATTGGCGGGTGCGTGCTGCTGGACCCCAATCCATGGGGCCAAGCTAGGCCGTCTGTCGAATGGAGTCGAATGGAGTCGAGTGGAGTCGAGGCGAGGCCAGAGGAGCACACATAGGCCGCAGCTCGAACTGCCGCCGTTTGCCGCTGTTGACAACTTGCCACACATCTTTTGGCTAAGCTCTGGACTGCGCACAGTGGTTAGTGGCTAGTGGAGTGGACAGGGACAGCCACTTGGTAGCCATTGTGCGCTCAATTGATTTTTCATTTAAATAAAAATCCACAGCGGATTTGGACCCGGGCCTGTTGTGTGGCTTAATGAGCTGACCGTTTCTTGTTATTGTTCAGCTTCTGCTTCAGCTTCAGCTCCAGCCACGAGCAAATATGTTTGTTAGCTCCTGTCTGTATGTGTGTGTGTGTCTGTGTCTGTTTGTTTATGGTACACAAAGTTTTTATTTTTATTTTTATTTTTATTTCAGCAAAAAAATATGTATTGTAGGTATGTATAAGGTATTGGTGTACAAAAATAATACACTTTGATCTTATTTCTTTCGTTTGTTTTTGTCTTGAATGGTTTCAGTTGGCTTTTTGCTTTTGTTTTTGCTTTTTCTGTGTGGCTTGTTTAAATCTATGTAGCAGTTGCAGCTCTTCTGTTGCGCCGCTCGTTGCACGAGTCTGGCAAATTTATCGACTCGATCTCAGTTTATTGGCTTCAAAGTCCACAGCAAGTGTAATTAAGAGCTAACAAGAAAGAACTTCATTTCGGGGCTCTCGCAGAAATCATTTTCAAGTAATAAAAATTTACAAATAAATACAAATTTAACTAACGAAAACAACATAGCAGAAGTATCAGTTCTGAATTCCGCGAAATAAACGGTTTATTTTGCGGTATTTGCTTCCTTGAGAGGCGAATAGAAAGGCGTGTAATAATTACGATATATCATAGCATAAAATGCTATGTAAATATTTTACGGAATGCTCTGAGTTACGTCGATCGACTGCGCTGCAACTGCCGCTTCGTATGGTACAAATGTATAAATGTATGCATATAAGTAAGAGTAACTATATCGGAGTTGATTAAATCGTACGATTGTCATTTATAAATATTGCTGCCTCTTGTGTCTGTCTGTGGTCTCTTTTGATTTCTCGTCTTCTTCCAGCTTCGGCTATTCTGATTTCGTATAAAATTTTCTACTTAACATCCAATGCATAAATTTGCGCTAAAATTAGTTAAACCTTCTTACTGGCTAATGTATTGTGGATATGTAAAACGTATCGCGTTTAGTAAATGTATGTACACACCAGTTGCTAGCACCAATACAAATGTCTAAATATCAAATATCAAATATCAAATATATCAAATTCTTTAGGTAGTGTAGTAGTAAACTGTCTTTATACTCGTAGTACCGCTTGTTAACTTGGCTTCTTGAAGGCAACGTCTGCTTAGAGGCTATACAAAATTTTACAAATTCTCTTTTGATTGAATTACTTACTGGCTAATTCCTTACAGCTCGACTGGGCTTTGAGCCCGCTTACGGATCTAAATTGAGCTACTTAAGCGATAAGACATACGAACTGAACGAACGAAGTGATGCATGAAACAGTGTTTTATAAATAATAAGGAGAAAACGTCAAAGCAAAACGGCCTCATCGTGGGCATTTTCCTATGTACGATGTCGAAGTGGGCATGGGCATGTGAGTGGGCGTGGTTGGGGCGTAGTCGGGGCTATTTTTGAGTATTCCCATATGGCCTGCGGCTCAGTGACGTCGCATGTGCAGCGACAGGTGATCGGAGCGACTGAAGCTGCGGGTGCAGAGCTGACAGCGAAATGGCTTGACGCCCGTGTGCTTCCTGTAGTGGCGGGTCAGCTCGTCGGAGCGGGCGAAGCGCCAGATGCAGCCCTCCCAGGTGCACACGTACGGCTTCTCACCTGCGAAATAAAAAGAGCCAAAGTGAAGACACGACCTTGTGATAGCATCATTTCCTTAGACTAGACCCCATTAGGGGCAACTCACCTGTGTGCGTGCGCTTATGCGCCTTGAGATGCGAGCTCTTGGTGTAGACCTTGTCGCAGCCCTCCGTGTCGCACTTGTGTACCTTTCGGTTCTTGTAGAGATCATTGAAGCCGCTGCCATTGGAGGCGGCGTCGCGACTGAAGGAGGCGCCGCTGCCTCCGAAATTGATGCCACTGAAGCTGCTGCTGCTGCTGCTGTCCTTGCGCGCCCCGGCCCCCAGTGCCAGGCCGCCAAAGGCGGGGTTCAGTGCCGCATGCGGCGACCCACCCGAGCCGGTGTAGCTCTTCCAGCTGGGCGGCGAGCAGATGCCGCCAGCAGTTGCTCCCGTGCTTGCGGACTTGCTGCTGCTGAGGCTGCTGCCGCCGCCACTTGTCGAGGAGCACTTGCGGGACGCTTGGGCATCGGTGATTTTGTAGGGACTCTTGAAGAGGCTCAGCAAGCTGAACTTGCGATCATAGTCCTGCATGAGGGCGCTGCTGCTGTTGCTGTTGTTGTTGCTGTTGCTGGCGCTGCTGCTGCTGCCGTTGTTGTAGCTGCAGCTGTTGTTGTTGTCCTCCTGCTTACTGATGCGTCGATACGTGAAGAAGAATGGCGATGCTGCAAAGAATGGCGAGAATGGCAACTTGGAGACGCCGGAAGAATACATCTGTTGCTGCTGCTGCTGCTGCTGCTGCTGTCGCCCGAAGGCGCCCAACGTAGAACCAGCAGCACTTGCATAGCCGCTAACGGAGGATGAGCACGATGAGGCCTGCTTGCCATTGCTGTAGCTGCCGTTGCTGTAGTTACTGCTGGAGCTGCTGTAGGCCTTGCTGCTGGGAGCTGCTTTGGTGGCGGATTTGCTGCTGTTTCTAGTGGTGCTGCCGCTGCTGCTGGGGCTGGTGGCGTGCGAGGTGCTCGCTGGAATTGTAAAGGCAATTGAACGTCAGTTAAACAAAATGGCCAACTGTTGAGTTTTTATGGTCGCAAAAGCTTAATGAGACTCGTTAAATGTGCCCGGGTATTGGCATAAAATCAGCTAGGCTTTAGCCAAGACAGTCGCAACGAGACGAGGCAGACGCAGAGGCATAGGTTGAGGCTTAGGCTGAGGCAGGGGAGGGGGCGAAGGCAGTCGCCATCAAGTCAACTGCCTCAACTGTCTGGAACACTTTGCCTTGTCAGTTAACAGTTGTACACAATTTCCTAATTTTGCTTGGCCCGGCCGGGCTGGAACCAGGCGGATCGAGTCATTGCATCAAAAACGTTTGCATGTCGCGTACTTTATGGGCCCCAGACAAGCGGACAGACAGCGGCGACAGACGGACATCAAATCCGTGCAGTCGTGATCCATTTAACCTGTGCTTGAGCGCCGCCGATTTCCAGTCGGAGCCGGAGCAACTCGGCCCGACTGCGAGCGACTGCGAGCACACGGCCCCAGCTACAGGGACAAGTGTGTCGATTTTGGCGCCCGCGACATCAATTGCCAACAGCAGCCGCAGCAGCAGCAGCAGCAGCAGCAACAACAGCTGCCACAACTACTGGCTGCAAACGCTTGCCACGATGTCTGCCTGACGGCTGCCAGTTTTCTCAGCTAACTGTCTAGCCTCTCTATCTCTCTCTTTCTCTAGTTCTCTAAATCTCTTATCCCCCCTTTTTACTCTCTTGGAGCCACCTCTTGAGAAGGGCTTCCATATGAAAGTCTCCACTCTGCGCTACGAGCCACTTGACTTGACTTGACTTGTTATCTCGAGTTGGAATTGTGCGATTGTGCTCTGCACAGTTCCGATTGAATAATGAATATTTATCAGGTGGCTCGGGTTGAATCATTGATTATATTAGTTATTCTTTATGTTATTAGTAGAAAAATAAATAAAAACTATGTATTCTAGAAAAACAAGAATAATAATAAAAATCTTATACATCTTAATAACCATAAGGCGATTTCTTAAATTATAGTTTTCATTTAATGTAGATAGTAATAATAATATGTATTGATAGCATCCAAATTAAACTTTTAATTCAATAAATCAATTTCAAAACTATTAGTAAGATTTAAAAAAATCTAAATTGCTACTGCAAGCATAACTAGGGTTTATAATATTAATAATATTGATTTATAATATAAATAAATAATTGGTAATATTAATTATATTAATATGAACAATATTAATAAAATATAATATTAATAAATAATAATATTTAAAAAAGAACAAAAATAATATTTTATGTTCGATGGAAATAATCGATGATAATAATCGAAAATCATCCAACCACATATCATTCCAAACTTATCTCCCACCGTAGTATACTTGCTCGAAGACTCAATTTGTATCGCAATATTGAAATGTTCCTCTCCTCGGACTGGGAGTCGGAATATATTTCCCTGACTCTTTGTTTTGTAGTTAGCCTGGAATGGGAAGCTTTGTTTTCGATAGATTCTAATAGGAGTTTTTGGCTCTGTTCTCTTTAAGCATAGTAGTCCATTAATTAATTGCTTCATAGTAACAAACTATTAATAATATATTTTTTCTACCTTCCATTTGTCTGTCACCTTCTGTTGTTAATTTGTCTTCTCGCATTTCTTCCTCATTTCAATAAATGACGAATATTCCATTTTTAGCCTTGGCAAGTTCGTATTAATGAATGCACTACGAGCTGAATATTACAAATTAAAGCAAAATATGTTAAAGCTTTATAGTCAACCTAACGCAAGTATGTGCATATTTACGACCCATTTACATTGTTATATCTCTATGTTCCGTCGCCTCGAATTTGAATATGGTTTGTATTTAAATACATAAATTTGCCTAATTGTTAAATCTGTTTTCGGCTTCTTCTTTAGGTGTTTGATTCGTTTTTCAAATTCATTGCATGAGCCTAATTTGACGACTGTTCTATTTACGCTCATTCATATGCAAATGCAATAGTATTCGTAATGAACTAAATAAATTCTAATAATGATCAAAATCCAATGGGAAGTATCCTACTACATTTCGCCCTCTGCTCAGTATTTATATTATATCCGTATAAAATAGAATCGGAATCGGAATCGCAATCTCTCTCTCTATCTCTCTTCTCTTAAATTTTTGTTAAGATCTTGAAAAATATCCATAGATATTTTAAGAATGTGAAACAAGAGATAGATGAGATTCATAAATATTGAAAATGATAAGGTTGATCAGGGTTCTTTTAATGTGAATATTTATGTACATATTTAATGTAATATATTTATCACAAATTTCAAGCGCAAACTATTTGCGAGATTAGTTTACATAGATAGAGAGAAGAAATGAATCATCTACTTGGTTAATAATATACTATATATACGAAGAGATATAAAATTTGAAAAACCATTAAAACTAGTTAGATCTTTTTTTTGTATACATGCAAATGTAACATATGTGATCTATTTTGTAACCAAGTCAATTTTTAGTTTTGTATAATTTTTTTTTTTTTTTTTAGATTTTGCTCCCTTCTCTGCGGCTACCGCTTTCAATTTTCACTTGTTAAAGCTCCTCTCGTTTTGGCTGGCTGTCGCCGTCGGTGCTATTGTGGTTGTTGTTGTTGTTGCTGGCAAACTGTAAGAGTGACCCATGCTTAAGTGCTTTGTCTGGGGCCCCCTGCCACAGCATGACCGAGGGACACAGAGACTCAGCCGCTGCGACTGACCGTCAACGCGGGTCTGTTGGCCAGGTTGGCCGGGTTGGCCGGCCGCTTGTTTTAGCCCGAAGTGCTTCAAGTGCGTTAGCGTTAGAGCTTCGGCCTGTCTACACATGCGCACACGGACCGGGAACTCGAGCCGACTGTTGCTGTGGCTGTTGCTGATGCATTTGTAATTTCCATGCCAGCATTTGGCTGCACAGCGCCCAAGGTAGCGCACTGAGTTTACGTGTGTGTGCGTGTGTGTGTGTGTCCATGAGATAGAGAGAGAGACTGCCTCGTGTTATTAAAATTGATGGCATTTAATTGAACTGGCCATCAACGTCAGCCCACAGTGCCGTTTTTTCCCCATTTAGCCATTTTGCGGTGTGTTGCCCCATTTGCAATTGCGACGCTTAGAAGGGACCATTCATTTGGATCTCGGCTCTCTCGATGCGAATGCGAATGTGAATACGAATACGAATACGAATACGAATGCATATGCTAATGCGCATTATGTGGCCAACAGCAGCAGCAGCAGCAGGCGACTGACTGTCATATATTTTGTGTCCAAATAAATATACATATACATATGTGTGTATCTATTTATATACACACATACATACATATGGACAGATGTCCATTTTCCCGTTGCGCACATAATCACCGCTTTTACCGAAATGCACACGCTGACTTCATATTTCTGCCAATTTAGTGGCGGTGCGCGTTTAGGCGACCCAGAGATTTGAAATCACACTTGTGCCTATTGCCAAAGTGGTGCAATAAAAAAAGTGAATGTTGCCCCGAGTGGCACACACATACACACACACACACGCAGCTGAAGAGTCGTATTAGCAGCCGCATGGCAGCTCCTTTGGCGCGTCTTCAAAATGGTCGTCTTGGCCATAAACTGCTCATTTGACTTTGGCTGGGAGCTGCTGAGCTCTGCGCTCTGCGCTCTGCGCGCTGCGAGCTGTGCGATTGCGTTGAACGTGCCGCCCGAGCAGCCAGCGATAATTATGATGAGACTGACGACCAAAAGCCGCAGACTGCAACCGGGTTGCTAGCGCCCAGTGCTGTGTGAGTGTGTGTGGTGTGTGTGTGTGTGTGTGTGCTGCTGTGCAGTGCGCGCTGCCTGCAATGCGGATCTTGCACCAAATGCGACTTGTTGGCAAAACCAAACAATAAATTACAAAAACAGTTGATAGGGTTTAATGTGCACTTGGTGTGCGATTGGTTATAATTGACAGTTCGCTTGGCTGGCTGGCTGGCTGGCTGTCTGTCTGTCTGTCTGTCTGGCTGGCTGGCTGTCTGTCCGAGTCTCTGTCTAGCGACGTGCTTCGCTGCACCACCGCCGCAGCACCACACTAGCACAGCAGCAACCAGCACCAACTGACTCGTCGTTATGTCTGTTACGTTTCTTGGCAGTTAATTGCCAGGCGCGCGCACATTGATTTACTAGTGGATTTTTATATAAAACTGTCGTATTTAAGTTATAATTATGAAACAACATGGCGTATGAGCAATGCCCAACACACACACACATGGACAACACTTTCGATGTTAGCACATCAGAATTTATGGCATTGCGCATTCACCGTGGGGGCAAGCCAAAACCTCAGTCAGGCCGCCAGGCTTTCAATTCACACTCACACACACACAGACACACACACACACACAGAGAGAGAGACACATATGTTTTTATTTTTTCTCCAACTATTTTTCACACTCTGCGGGCGTCTTTTGAACCTTGAAATAAAAGTTTCCCACACTGGCGATAGAGCTGGGCAAATGTTTCGATTTTCCTTTTGGCATTGCTATCTATCTTGGCCAAGCTGAAAGCTTAAAACTGAAAACTGAATGCCGCCAAGCGCTGCGATACTCGGCCTAAGCTCTTAACTCTTAACTCCTAACTCCAAGCGCTAGCGCTGACTGGCTCGGCGCTGGCTAATCCAGCGGCTGATTCCCAGCCAGCCCAAAATGGTAACAGACGTAGACTTTGTGGCAGCAAAAAACTAATGAGCAACAACGACAACAACAACACTAACAGCGGCAAACACTAGCGAATGCAAACTGCACCTGCCAAACGGCCAAGCAAACAGCAACAACAACAACAACACTAACAAGAGTCATTTGAAAAGTAATTTCTTAGCTGAATACAACGACTTTATTGATACTCTGTCTATTTATGGTTGGCCAAATATGAGTGATTTGAATTACAATTTCCCAGCAGATTCCCAAAAATTCTATAAGCAAAGAATGTAGTTAAATTAATTTAAGAATATTCTAATACTAACTATAAAAAAATTATAAAAATATTTATGAATCCCTTAATTAAAATAAAAAACTCTTGAGCTGTGAATTACTTCTATATATATATATATATATATATATATTCAGAATGATCAATTAGCTCAACATCCTTCCTGATTGGCGGAGCGTTACAAGCTGTGTGTTTAGTCGAGCGTAGCCTGCTGCTGGTACCCTTCGACCGGCTCTGCCCACATCGCCACATCGCCACATCGCCAAATCGTCGTCATCCTCCTCGGCAGCGACTTGGACTTCTACGTTGTTGGCGCTTCGTTAGCGGCTGCCGTTTTATTTCTGTTTGTATTTCAATTTGTATGTGGCCTTTTTTCATTTTCCCTCTCTTTCGCTCAGGTTTTTCTTTTCTCAGCTGCTGCCCATTGCTCGATTTGTTTTTATGAGCAAATTGTGCAAATATCTTAGAGCTGAGCAGAACTGACAACTAGATAAATTTAAATGAATTTCTGCGCTCATAAGCTGACAGCAAAATGGGCTGGCAGCTCAGTTAGCCACGTTAGTTAACTGCCCGCCGGCTGGCTGGCCCAGGCGCATTCCCAGCAGAAAGATGGCAGAACAAAAAACGAGAAACATTTAATTGTTTGCTACCAATTATGTATTTGTCAAGTTAATTGGTATGTCAACGCAACTTGTTTTTAGTTAGCCTCGATGTGCGCTGGCTCCTCGGTGCACCACCGCGGTGGTGGCATCAAAGCAGCAAAGCGACCACCGCCAAAGCCGCAGTTAAAGCCAAGCCAAGCTGAGCCAAGCCGAAGCTAGCAAAACGCCAGACGCATTGTCAATAAGGAGCAGCAGCAGCAACAACAGCAACAGCAACAGCTGCTGCTGCCAAGATGAGATACCAAACGCAATGTCAATCATGCAGCCATTTTACACCACGTCTAGGCCTGGCCAAAAAAAAAAAAAAAAAGTAGATGCCACAAACGGCAGCCGCGAAGGTGTGAAAAGCAATGCGAGGCAGGCGAAGACTGCAGCCGCCTGCAACAGCAACAGCAGCAGCAGCAGCAGCAGCAACAACAAATGGACCCGTTTTTCGTCGGCCTGTCGCACATTGATTGTCAGCGCGTGTTGGCCACCGATTGATGCACTTGGCAGCGACGGCAGCGCTGATGAATGTGCCGCTGGCCAGTTGCCGGCAGCACAGCCTAGGCTATGGGTATGGGAATGGGAATGGGAATGGGCAGACACCTTGTGGCTTATCGGGCGATCTAGTGCGGTTAACAAATGCTTTACGCTAATGACAATTTTGTTATACATTTTATGCATGCGCTCCATCGCAAACGGCAGCCGCGTACATGGCGTATGCGCAATGCCGATTGACGATTGAAGCGATAAGGCGACGGCCAGCCGTCGATGGACAAGTCGATAAATAAATTTATGCACAGCCAAAGAGACGTAAAATGCGCTATTTGATTTAATGCGCAAGTGTGTGTGAGTGTATGTGTGTGTGTGTGTGTCTGCCTGTGCGTGTATTTTCGCAATGATAATCGATTTATGGTGTGTGAAGTTTGTTTCTGTTGCTTTTCGTTTTGTATGAGCTGCTCGTTGTTTTTTCCTCTTTTTTTTTTACTTTTATTTTTTGTGTCATTGCTAATTGTGTACAAATATGGACAAAAGCGTGGACACGAAGCAGAAGGCTTTCCAAATGGTCAGCACTCGTAAGTAGGCAGCGTCCAGCTCTGGACTCGCAGTCGCAGAGCAGTTAGTCAGCAGCAGCAGCAGCAGCAGCAGCAGCAGCAGCATCAGCATTGGCATCAGCATCCGCTTTAGCATCAGCCACAGCTCCAGCTACAGCTACAGCTAGAGCTAGAGCCTGAGCAGCGGAAAGTTGCCCAACAGGCGTTTTAAAATGCCTCTGAGAAATAATTTATGCATTTCTTTGTCTGCAACAGATAAACGATGCGACGGTCACTTAAAGTGGTTTCTACATGCGTGTCCACTGCTGTGTGTCTGTGTGTGTGTGTGTGTGTGTGTGTGTGTGTGTGTGTGTAGAATACACGTTTGTTCGCCTTTTTAGCCTGTGAGGCGTTTAGTGCTTAGTGCAATGATTAATTGATCGTATTTATTATTGATTAGATGTTAGAGAACTTGCTGTATCGCCGATTGGGACACGAGTTTTGCTAAGCAGCTAAGCGATAGATAAATTGTCCATACCACTTAATCGGCTGCATGAGCTTAATTTAGATTAAGTGCTATCTTGGAGAGAACTGTATTTATTGTTGACTAACGCCCAATATAAGTGAATCCATTCAGAGGCCCGAGCTGACTTTACCTTGAAAGCTATCAAAAAGTTGCTAATTTGATTAAAGCTGTATTCAAAGATAGGTCATATATAATATTGATATTCATATATATTGATACATATATCTTTTCTTTTTTTTCAAGATGCTTATAAACTAAGCAAACCGATAATATCTGACCTGATGCAATTTCAAATTCGCTTCTTTATGGTCCACATACATATAATTAATTCTTACATCGTACTCAGTTTTAAGAAATGAAATAGGTAAAGTTTTTATTAACGAAAAATAGCTTTAATGTGCTATAGCTTTAATTGTGTTATATATTTTCGAAATGAATTTTCCCTTTTGTTTTTTCATACTTTATTTACAAAGAGAGATTGTTAAATCAATCGAAGAAATTATCGAGTGGAGCCACTATCGAGGCAGCTCTACTTGAGATATTTCATTCAGATAACTTCATTGAACAATGGAGTATGGGTTTGATCGATAACTTGTTACTATCGATAACTAAAGTTGTTTGAAGAGAATAAATGCACCTTTGATTGCTATGAACTCACTTGGTTTTCGATACTGATCTATGCAAAAGTAGATACAAATATTGACAATCATCTATAACATCTATAATGCTATAATCAACTTATGAGTTTTGCTCTATCACGCCAAATGAATAGTATTGTATGATTGCTTAACTCTCGATCGCTTTTCGAAGTCAAATAACTTTCCTATATTCCCTTTGGCGCACTACTTTGCCTGGCATATCGACACATCCTCTTACCAGAAAATGCAGTCTAAAACGAAACGTGCGTCTCTAATTCGCGATAATATCCATGAATTAAAGAGTCTGGAGCTGGTGAGCGGTAATTGCTGCGTGTTAATTCAAACAAATGTCGGGAATTGCGCATTTAATGTGAAAATGAAGAAACATTGCGCACAGTATGGACGCTGCCTGGGATTTCTGTGGCTGGAGTGGGCATACATATGCGAACGTATGAGCCAGGTGCCAGACCGGCCCGGGCCGTGCCGTGAGGTGCCGTGCCGTGCCGTGCCGGGTCGGGCCCAAACGAGCTAGCGAGTTAGGTGGAGCGAGTGAAATAAATGATCCCAGCTTCATGTTTAATTTATTTGAAAGTTAACACACATATAACAACTGCAACAACTGCAACAACAGCGAGTCGCGACGCGCCGCCGGTGACTGTAAAACAGTAAAAACAAAATACAACGAAAAGATGCAACATGCAGCAGGCAGAGCTGCAGCTCGAGTGCGAGAAGGGTGCAAAGGGGGAAGGGGCGACACCAGAGAGGGAGGGAGGGAGGCAGAGAGTTACGCCGCCTGGCGAACGGGCATTAATGCGTCGTAATCACACTAAGCAGACATTAAATGCGTTTTCGCTGTTTGAGCACCAGCCCGAAGTCGGGACAGCGCCATAGAAAAAAGCCAGGCCAAGAGACAGGCAGCCAGGCGAGGAGGCTCACCAAGCAACAAGCAACAAGCAACAAACAACAAGCGACCAGCAACAACAACAGCGCCTAAATGATTGATAAAATAATTGCTTGCACGTGATGCGCACTTAGCAAATGAACAAAAGAGCAAACTGAGCAGAAGAGGCAAAAGCAGGGGCACAAAAAGAGAAAGGCTGCGGCCTCACGCAATGCCCGCACAAGTCCAAGTGTCAACAACAGCAGCCAGCTAGGCCCCCGCCCTGCCCCAAGCCCAGCCCAGCCTAACAAGTGGCCCAATGAAATGCGCTTAGCTTCAAAACAAAAAACTCAACAGTCTATGTAGAAAATGAATCAGAGTTAGGGCAGCTCTCGTACAAGTCTTATATTAACATTTAAGACCTTTGTTTGATAATTGAATACAATCCTCATTCTCACAATCCTCATTCAAAATCGAAAATCAGTTTGTTTTGGTAGGTTGGGAAAGAGAACTGCCTCGATATATTATTTGAATTGTTATAATAATGGATATGTTCACTAAATACTTTAAATCTTGATACTTGATAATATTTCAATTGCTTTATATATATTTCAATTTTCACTTTACTAGACTCAATAGTTCTTTTTAGTATCTCAATGCCTTTCCAATTCTTCTTGTTAGTCTTGCGGATGCCTTTTAGAATTCTCCGTTCTTAAAAGGCAGCTCCATGTGTTATTTGTTGACTCGAGCGTTGACAAATTTCCTGGTGGCAGCAATGCTACGGTTGCCCTGCTCCAAATTCTTCTAGCCTTGTGCTGCCAAATGCCTGACTACTATTTTAAGCGAGTGTCATTAGGTGTAAGCAGCCCAAGCTATAAAAGAAAAAACTGTATCAAGTCGAGAAAAGGCCCAAAAACTGAAGCGAGGGCATTGAAAATCTAACGAATTATAACGTGGGAAACTAACTGAGAAACGTTGGCAGCACAAATTGCCGCAGTTAACGGTTCCTGTTTCGTCGCAAATTTGGCTAAGCAAAAACTAAAAAATAAGAGAGAGAGAGAGAGAGACAAAAATACAGAAACAGAAACCGAAAGACAAGCTGAATGAAGCATCCAAGCCCGATACGAACTAAACCAGGCAGCCAGGCAGCCAGGCAGTCGGGCAGTCAGCTTGGCAACGATTGCCACGACAAGTGGCCCCCCGCACGGCTCTAGCTGGAGCTCCAGCATTTGCCCGCCCACTCGTGCGCCACATTATTTCATGCAAAATCATGCCATGGGAACCACGACGTCGCTTCTCCCAAATACAGCAGTCTAGAACTATTAACGGACTAGCCCTCCATGCCGCTCTGGCCATGGCCGAACCGGAGTCTCCTCCTGCTGACTGCAACTAATGCACAATCATCGCAGATTATTTCATTTAATGTCAATACAAAAACAGCAAGCGAGCCGTGGCTAGAGCAACATCTTTGCTGCTGCTGCTGCTGCTGCTGCTCACTGTAGATGTGAATGTGGCTGGAGCTGTAGCTGTGGCTGTGGCAACATCGTCCACATCGGCATCGGCATCGACATCGACATCGCCATCGACTGGGGCTGCGGCATCCTGGCGTGCATTGAAAGCTGAAAGTTTGACACTCCAATTCTCAATGCCGCAGGGCAAACAAATTGAGTGGAAGCGAGTGCAGCAGAGGGGCAGACAGGGGCGGAGCAGCACGAGGGGGGCAGCCCGTTAGTGTTTTGCAAACGAGTTTAAGCTGCTGTTGACTTTTGAAAAGTCTAAGGGCCCAGTCAGGAGACTCTGAGACCAGACCAACTCAGCCCAGTCAGCCCAGTCAGCGAAGGCAGCCAAGTCAGCTCGAGCGCTGGGCCACATTGCTCATACGCTCCGTTTGACCTTGCAAAATCCACGTTTGTTTCTTGTTTTCCCAATAAACTTTTGTTGTTGTTGTTGTTGTTTTCGTAGTTTATATTTTATTTATGGCTGGGCATTGTGATATTTATTTGGGGCCGTCTTGATGGTCGCTGCGATCGCATCAGTCATGCGCCTGCCCCACTGAAGTGTGCAATCAATTTGAAAGCAGCCAAGATTTGCATAAGCCACAAGCAAAAAGCAGTAAAAGAAAACTCTGACAGAAAATCGCGGTCAGACAGCTATAAATGAAGTAATCAACTGAAACGAACACTGACAGAGTGAAATGCATACAATTCGACAAGGATGGAGGATTGGGGCGCATTGGGGCGGCAGCCACAGCAGCAGAGCCATAAAACCGACTCTCCAAGACGGTAGCTCAGGCTCACATAGATTCAATCATTTCCCGTTTAATTTGACGTAAACTGCCTTTCTACCTTCACTGCAGGCATTCGTCTTCTTCTTCAACACATCAACAGCTATTCAGCATCAATATTTGCTTTTGATAAAACTTTTAATGTAAAAATTCAATTCTTATTTATGCAAATTATTCTGGCTCAATTAAATATCTCCACATAAAACTTGTGAGATGCTTTAGTCCAGTCAATGAAGCAACTAAGAAATTTAAGATCCAAGTTCTACGGCTATGAAGCTAAAATAATCGATAGCACCTTCGATAGTACAATCGATAGCACTGTTGATCGTATGCTTGGTAAATAATATTTATTTACTAGATATAAAATTCTACAAATTTACATATTAATAAAGAAATTGTCTCCATTATCACGGCAATTCATCTTAAAAATTAATTCAAGGCTGTCTTAATTAATATTTTGTATTCAAATATAGTCTTAACGCAATATATTTTGAAAATAAATTTTCTGTTTTGTTTTATGCCGTTAATAAAAGCTTGTCAATTAAATAATAATAAAGTTAGCCTATAATCAGCAAAAATGTTAAAAGGATTGGTGGAGCTACTGACAGTATCGAGGGGAGGATCCAACGGGTACCAATAAATGAGTTTTAAACGTCTATATAGTATGCACTACATAATATATTTTTGAGTGAACAATAATTCCATAAATTCGTTTGCAACTAATGTTGTTCTCTGATATCTGAGTGAGCAGAGCTCGTGTTGGTTATTGGAATGTATATTTAAACAGTGATTCAAGCAGTTAACAATTGGCATTTCCAAGTCCTTAGTCATGAACATCTTCCATTTGCTCCAGTGCAAACGACAAACAACAAACAACAAACAACAAACTTAGCTTATCGACTCGCTGGCTTAAACGACACTTAAACCAATGTTGCGCTGTCCGGCTGGACACAGCCAATCTGTGATATATGTTCAACACGATATGCCACAGGAACAAGTGACTTCGATAAGTCACAAGCAGTTGCCACACACACACACACACACACACACACACACACAGAGAGATCTCTTTAGACGTAAGTTGTTTCTTCTCTTTTTGTTGCAACTTGTTGCTGTGGCAGGCCAACAATACAAGTTCAAAATAGACGCGAGTCCTACCTAGTCAGATATCGGGCAATCGCTTAAATTAATTTGTTGTCACCAGTTTGTTCAAATAATCTATGCAGGCTGTGGGGCACGAGCAAATGTGTGCGCCACAAAGCTGTCCAGGTGGGTGGTGGCAACAACAACAACAACAGCAGCAACAACAACAACGGCAGCAACTGTTGTTGCTGCTGGTTGGCTGGCGGCTGGCCGTCGTCTGGTCGTCTGGCTGTCTGGCAAGTTGGAGCACTCGGACTGCGGCCCAACCCAAAATTGTTCACCTGTCAAATCAGCGCGCTGCGATCTTTTATTGGCCACAGACAGCGGCAAAGCGGCCAAGCGCCAATTGTTGCTGGCCGCAACAACAACAACAACAACCAGATTTATTTATTTAAGCGGCCGAGCTGTGCACCCATTTGAAATTGTTGCCGCTGCCTCGTAAAGACTTAATTAGGCCCCAATCTCAAGCGTGGAGAGTCCGAGCCCCGGGTCCGGGACTGTGTCTTGGAGTCCGCTTCGAGTCAACGTCGGTCCATTCGTTGGTTCAGAGCGATAAATTTATGCCGCTAATTTGGCAGCGTTAACTCAATTTGTGACCACAAAATGCACAATTTGTCGCGGCTTTTGATTGCCCCGGCACAGCCACTCGGATTGGCTGCAGTCTCTCGCGCAGTTAGTGGCAACGCCCCAATAAGCTGCGCTTTGCAGCTTTGTTTTGCGGCTTTGCTTTGTTTACTGTCTAATTATAGGCATGCCAACTGCAACTGCAACTGCTGCAGCATTAACTAGCTCCAACAACCGACTGCTGCAGTTGGACAGAGATCTGCTGGCAGCATCTGCTGGCCGGAGCACCCATGCTGCGAGCGTTTGCCCCACGCTCCCAAGTGCATCCGCATGGCCCCAACTGCTGCCGCCTTATCGCAGGCCGCGAATCTTTGCCACACAATTGACTGCAGCTCCGTGGAGAGAGACGAGGCTAAAGAGATTTTCCCATAGTTTGCCGCTTCATATTTTAAACTGATAAAAGCGTGAAGTGACTGAAATGTGGTTCAGCTTATGCATAAAGCCGCCATATATGGCCAGCCCCGACTAACGGTCGGAGCACGCACTCTTTGGCTCTCAGGCACCAACTAACTGGGCTCATAAATCTCGGCAATTAATTTTTAAAGTGTTGTCGTCGTTCGGCCAGCACTGCACCACAGCACCACCACTGCACCACCTCAGCACCACCTCGAATGCCATGTGACAACTGTCAGCAACTACTTGATACAAACTGCAAACATTCGAGCTACTCGCGAGTGAATAAAATGTTGCTAACATTTGTTTAGACTCTTTGCGTAATAATTAACGGCTCTGCGGGCTTTAATTAAATTGCGACTGCGAGCCGTAAAACGTAAAGTGATGCTGCATCCAGCACTAATTGACCAACTGACATACAGATACCCTATAGATGCTCTTTCCAATCAAAATGATTAACAACAAAGTTGCCCCTTATGGAAATGGAATACGTATTTGATACTCCAACTGAATCTCATAAATCGCATAAACTAATTCCATTTCCTTTCGTTTGTTCGCAATGAAACATGATAGAGGCTTCTTTGATTTGCAGACTCTGTGAGCTTTATATAACGATAAATGTAAATAAGTTCTAGTTAATTATGCTTATGCTAATGAACCAACTTAAGAGCGAAATTATGATGTTTTAGTGAAAAGTAAAAAGAAATTGACTATTTGTATACCCATTGAATATGGGAAATGAGGGTATAATGGTTTAGTCACTGTGTATGTAATAGGCAGAAGTATGCATGGCAGACCCCTTAAAGTAATCGCCTGTCTGTCCGTCCGTATGAACGCCGAGATCTCAGAAGATATAAGAGACTTGATTTAAGATGTTAACTGGTGTATTACTAGCACATTACTAGAATACACTAGTGCATTCACTACGCAGTTTAAGTTTAGCATTTTTTTTTTTCGATAAGTCATCCAATTTATTTTTTGATCGACAATAATCGATTTCGTTTTTAGTACTAATTTAAATACTATTAGATCCAGAGGCAACCACCAATACAAAGATTATGAAGCTTACAGATTTTCGATACCACGTTCCTTCGACATAAATTTGAAAAACCCGTTATTCAAGTAGTAGAGACATGTGTTTTAGAATGATTGGAGTATCAGGTGTTAAGGGTAAATTCGTATTTGAATATCAGAATTAAAAACCCCAATAGTAGTTCATCATAAAAGGACAAAATAAAGGCAGTAGAACAATGACTCCACAGATAAAAAAATTCTTAGGATTTTAAAAGATTTTCTCATAACTCATTCGTATGCTCAATTAAGAGACTCTAAAAATGAACAATTTTAACTTTTCGAGAATTTAATCCACAAGTAAACATAGATTCGAAACAGTCGAGCGATGACTACCGTAGCTAATACACACGCTTACATGCTCCCAACTATTTCCAATGTATCCCAAATACCAGCTGACTCAATATGGGCTTGGACAATTGGATTGCATTGATCGAGTCGCTGCAAAAACTTCCTGCGAATACTTTACGAGTACATCACATTCAAATCGTTAGCTAAAATGCGCTCAATTTTCGGTTGTTTTTCTACTGTTGCTGCTGTTGTTGTTGTTGTTGTTGTTGGTGTTGTATTTTATTTTTCAATAATTTGCGCAGAAATATTTTTCACGAACGTGGGAAAAGCTCAGCTGTCTGCGCTCGCAGTTGTCCATGTTGTAATGCTCGCAGTTGCAGTTGTAGTTGACGTCTGCGTCGCTGTTGCTGTCGCTGCCTCTGTCGGCGTCGACGTTGCTACGTGGCTTGTCTCGTCCCCTTGGCAAGCAGATCAGCTGCAATTCATGTCAAGCTGCAAATTCAACAGAATTCGAGCGCCGTTGTCGTCGCCGTGTTGCAGTTCCAGACGCAGTCAACCAATTATTTTTATCGATTTCGGCTTCCACTCAGCCAGCCAAGACGCAGGCGGCTGCTCATAATCAAATGTTGCTGCGTCGCTTCGCGTCGGTGATGCCACAGCCGACATGTGGCAGGCGCAAATGTGCGACTTGTTGCAAGTCGAAGTCGCTGTCGCTGCCTCAGTCGCTGGCTCAGTCGCTGGCTTAGTCGCTGGCGCTGTGGCAGTCGTAGACGCATTCGTTTTCAAATGATTGAATGCATGAATGACTGCTGACTGAGCGAGTGTGTGAGTGTTGAAAATCCTTTCAATAAATAGCCAAAGACAAGTAGCCGTTAAAACGCATTCAGCCTGAGCAGTTAACCTGGCCAACAGACCAACTGTCTGTCTGTCTGTCTCCCCGTCTCCTCGTCTGTCTGTCTGTCTGTCTATCTGTTGCTCTGACTGTAGTTGTTGTTAGCTGTTGGCTTGTTGATTCATGATGCTGCTGGTTGGCAACTGCGTCCCCCGACTTGGCACCGTGTGGCATGTTTCGTTTGTTGCGTTTTTGATCGCAATTTGACAATGCGAACAACAACAACAGCCAAATAGACAGCCACACAGACACACGGACTGATGGACAGACGGATAGACGTACATGCGCCCGCTTGTCATTTAACATTTTTTTTATGATTTTCAACATGCAAACTGGCCAAAAGACAGTCTTCAGTCCACACTCCATCGCGTCTCGGCTCTGGGCAATTCTTCAGTGAGCTGAAAATTGGTTTTGTTTGGCTTTTATGGCTTAATTGAAATTACCAACTAATGCATCGATCGAATTGGCAGCGGCAGGAAGTATTTAATTGTAAATGGAAATGCAAATGCAAATGGTTTGAGTGCTTCTGACTACATGCATTATCGCAATGTTGCATGCCGCGCGGCGTTGCAATTTCAATTGCCTTTAATCATAGCTCTTAGCTTTGCTTACAATTTGCACTAAATTTTCATGAGCTTGTCCCATGCGATCATATCAAAGGTGTTAACACTATATATCATTTGGACGTCTATTGCATTTAAATGATATTACTCTTAGTGGCTTTTATTTAACCCCCTTTTAAATTAAATCTTTTATATTATATTATATTATAATATATTATATTGCATATTTTATTATATATTATTATTTTTATTATTATTATTATTATTATTATTATTATTATTATTATTATTATTATTATATAGCATAGTTGCAAAGAATAATTCTATAAATGAAAATTGTATAGAAGATGAAATTTGAATAGAAGATGGATGAATTCGTCACTTCGCTTTAAATTCCTGATACTCTATATGCCTTTCACACCGGAATATATCAATTTAGATTATATATTAGATTAAATTATATTCAGAATATTTAATGGAAGCTCAAAAAAAACAATATTAGCTTTATCAATCAATTAAAAATAAATAAATTGTGAATTGTGTTCCTCTATATTTTTTAAAACACAATAAAATAAATTATTTTGACAATATAATTTAACTTTATCCCCACATTTGTCAAAATAAATAATAATAAAAAAAAAAAGAAAAAAAGAGTTCGTCGTTCTTCGTTATGAATGTAAATTTAAAACTTAAACGTAAAAAGTAATTAATAAAGTATTTAAATAAAATTATGTAAGCCACTGTGCAAAAAGTGTTTCATTCCGCATATTCCACTATATACTTAGGTCACATTGTTTTACTCTAAATCTATATACGGATATAAGTTGATTTTCGCACCCACTAACTACCGAGTAGAATAAAACTCAAAAGAAAAGAAGAAGAAGAAAATTCATGATAAAAAACTGCTCCAGTAAAAATAGCATAATAACTAAAGCAATGAGAACTGCCTGCTGCGGATGATGCTGCATTTGACTCAATCTGAGTCAGTTCCGATGATAAACAAAAGCAACAAGAAAACGAATCACCCATAACAACGACGACAACAACAACTGCAACAACAACAACAACAACGGGCACGGCGACAGCAGCAACAAAAAAATAGAACGTGAGAAATAATATTCGATGAAGCGCCAAAGTAAACGCTTCAAATGTTTTTTGTTTTGTTTGGTTTTTTTTTTTTTTTTGTTTGCTGCTTCTTCTTGATTATCAGTTGTTGTTGTTGTTGTTATTGTTTGCAGCCCATTTTGCGCCTGGTACACGCTACTCGTTTGTGGCATCGAAAAACCTTTTGAAGGTTGATTGTGAAAGTCACGATTAACGGAGGAGTCGCCAACGAAATCGGAGGAGGCGTCGCTTTTAGTTTTATTTCCCGCTGCTTGATTTCTGTAGTACTGCTCATACCCTTGCCGTGGGCATTATAGATGTGTCACGAAATCTGTAACGCATAGTGGGAGGAGCCACTGATTAGTATCAGCCAGATACAGCGCTGTGCGTCCCTCTACCTTTGTCTGGCAATGCAGAGTAGCTGGGAATAAAGTAGAGCTGGGAGCAGTGAAAAACCTATCTATCTGTGCTATAATATGCTCTATAGCAGAGATAATTCCCAGATAATTCACAATGCTACATTCAGAGAAAAACAATCTAAGCAGAATTCGAACTATTCGACTTTTTCACAATTTTCATAATTGATTTCATTCATAGATTAGCCTGCGGCAACTCACAAACAAATATTCTTTATGGGCCAGCCACAACTTCTTTTCATTCATCGAAATAGATTCAGAATCATTATGATTGATTCGAGTTTGCGATATTCAGATTTGGCGGCTCAGCTCAAAAGGTGACAAAAACAGGCGAGAGACAAATGATCTCGTGTGATTTCGCGCATTGCTGCAGCTTGAGCCGCCTTGCAACATGCGTATCATTAGAGCGTCGACGCGTTTGAAATGCACCGACTGCAGTCGACTGCATTCAGGTGTAGCTGGCGGGCAGAACACACCTTTCCGCCGCAACATTTGCCATCATTTGGCAGCGTTGCGAAATTGTCGCCAGCTTTTCGACACACCCGACAGAGTTTGGGTATTTGTTTTTTTCTGGGTTGGAAGTGGCAGAGCTTTAGCACTTTTATTATTATTTCTTTTAAATCGGCTGCGAGGCAGCTTCTGGCTGGGCGAGCAGCAGACAATCCGGCAATCACACTTACTGACTGCCAGTCTGTCTGCCCATCCGTCTGTCTGTCTATCTGTCTGTCTGTTTGGCTTGCCACATTCTACGCCCACATATTGCTTCGCCCACACACACGCAAACATGTTCGAGACGTTCTTGCAGCATATATCGCTTACTGAAACGCATATCCACACCCAAAAAGAAGAAACCGAAAATAAAAATAAAAATAACAAAAAACACACAAACTTCCGTAACCAGTCGACAGTTTAATGACTTTGATGACGCAGCGTGTGCTTTCAATTTACGATCAGCAGGCAACAGAACTGCGCAACTGCAACTGCAACTGCAACTGCAACAGCCACAGCCACAGAAACTGCAATTGCAACAAATGCCGTTTAGTTTTTGGGCTTGGGTGTTGCCCCGTGGTGGGCGTTGCTCAGCAACCTGAAGTTTCCTATTTTATTCGTATGCCCAAGTGCCTCATCAGTGGCTGGGAGACCATCAATAGGCCTGTTGGGCTTCGGCTGTAACAAAGCGTCTTAAAGCTGATGGAAAACGACGTTCGAGCTGCTTTCAACGCAACCATTAAATTGTCAGCAGTTTTCTAACTGTGTTTCTTCTAATTTTAACGAACTATTGAAAACTTCATTTGTCCCTCTGAGACCGCGTCTTTAATTAATATCAAATGCCCAAAGTCTAACAAGCGAGAGTGCTCTACTCAAAATCGATCGAGTAGGAGAGCTCTTAAAGTATGTAATGGGCTGATATTCTTTTAGACAAAAAAAAAAAAAACAAAAAACAAAAAAAAAAAAAAAAAACATACATACATACGCATGCACACACATCAACAGCAACTTGGGCAATTTTAGCTATGAGAGCTTATTTGTTGAATACATCCCATGTCTATAAATTTTTTTTGTGTTTTATTTAATTTGTGTCTTTGTCCAAGCTTTGTGTTATCGAAATGGTAATGGATCTACACAGTAAATCAGTAAATCTCTAGCTCTAACAATATTCAAACTGCGCTCAAAAAGCGAGTTCAAGCTATCAATTAATATCGATACATGGTCAAGGATATGGCTAGATCAGCTCGTCATGCTGGCCTCTGCCGCGCTTACTTCTGTCTGTGTCAATCATTTTCACAAAAACAACATACCCTGATTTCGTACTTATATAAAAAATATAAAATAAAAAAAAAATATTTTTTTTAATCTATATTTATTATGCACAGATATCAAATATATGCTTAAAGTAAAACCAAAATTAAAAAAAAAAATTGGAATATATTCAGTGCATTCTTCGAAAGTGTTTACTACTAACAAGATCAGGATAAAGCGAGCAAAGAAAGCTGAAAATCGCATCATCAAAAGTTCGAAAAATTATAAAATAGTTAAGAAGAAATTGAAAGATTCCACTAGTTGATATTCGAAGTTTATCTCGGACTGAGACTGCTAGGCTCAATCTAAAACTCCAAATAAGTGCGAATTCATTTGGATGGAAAATATATTACACTTGGCTTGCTTATAAATATTTTCGTGTCAACAAATTCATAAGTCAATCTATATTTATACTAATTAAATATAAATTTATGTGAGCTGCCTCACGGTATTGGGCGCAGAGCCACGCCGTAGCTCGGTTCGGTTCGAGCTGTCACAACGTCCACAGAGTTCTTTTCGTTTGACAACTGCCAATGGTGGAGGAAATCAACATTACTCATACGCCATGTATGCGCTGCAATTGATTTACATGTTTTATTGATGGCTTCGATGCGATAGTCGTGTATTTCATTTTATGCAGCAATAAATATTTGGCTACCTTTTTCATTTGCTTTTCGTGCTTTTTGCGCTTTTTGTGCTTTTTTGGCCAACATGTGCCGTGAAAATGAGCCAATTAAAGAAATGCAAACAGCAACAAGAACCATAACAGCCTTGCGACCAATTCAGCGAGGCTACCAACAAAAAATTGGCACACGGTGTTTGTTGTTGTTTTTGTTATTGTTGTTGTTGTTGTTGCTGCTGCAGAGCTGGTCAGAAGTAAAACCAATCAAGTGGCGCACAGTGTCACTATTACCACCTGACATTTACACAAATCTTGCTTTATGCCCCAACGAAATGAAACAACAACAACAACAACAGCAACACAAGACAAACAAACAAACGGCCAAGCGACGACTTCCTAACAACGCAGCTCAGCCGCCTATCGCCTGGCTGTGATCAAAATGCTTTGACTTGGACTTGGACCCAGAGTCAGGCTAGCACAGAGGCTTCGAGCTGGCCAGGCAGAGCAGCAGCCACTTGGATTATCTTAAGAGCCGACCAACAGCAACAGCGACAGCGACAGCAGCAGCAACAACAACAACAACAACAACTCTTTTGTATGCGCGGCACATGGTGGCTGCTGCACCACCGCGGCACCACTTACCACAGCCAGCCAGCCTTAAACTGATCGCTAACAATCAATTTATTGATTGAGGTCTCAGGTGTAATCGATAAGAATGTTTTTCAGCTTTGCTTTTGACTTACTGCTCCAGTTTGTGGCTTTTTTTCTTTACTCTTATATTGTATATCTATTCTTTTTTGCAGCACTGCTGCTGCTGCTGCTGCTGCTGCTGCTGCTGCTAACATATGACATGGCAACATGACATTATCCGATTCACATTTGCTTATCTAGCCGGCATCGGGCCCAGCTCTAAGTAGCCGCACTACTATCGGCCAAGTCAGAGATGGACATGTGCAGTGCACAGAGCACTCGTAAGTTCCATTAGTTCAATTAATATAGACATAAATCTAGCTCGAGCGTAGCTAAAAGTAATTGCTTGAATTAAAATGATACCTAGTAAATAGAATAGATCTAAAACAGAAACTGAAAAAACATTTGAAGATAAGGAAATTTAACTAATAAAGACATAAAACAATATAGGGAAGCCCATATTTCTTCAAATTCCATAAAGAAAACTCTACTAGTTAAAAATACAAACATATTGTAGCCTTTAAATATACCTAGAAATAAAAGTAAATAAATTTATGTAAATTACCATTAATATATTTTCTTTTATTGCTATCAAAAATATGGGAGAATTGAATGCGCTAACTTGAAAATATTTATATTATTTAAATGACTTTAAAAAGTTGATTTTTTTTTTGAAAATATATTTACAAAAAAATTAATTTTCGCAAGAAAGTAGCAGAATCTTTGATATGATATGATAGATCAAATTATGTGATATTTATTTTAAATCGCAACTAAATTAAATTATTTAGATATGCACACTCATATACATATATGCACACTCTGTATGTATGTATGTTCCTTATGGCTCAGTCTGTAACTCTGTATTATGTGCGAAATTCTGTCAGATTTTCAGACTCCCTATCGAGTTCAAGCTGTCATCTCTAAGGCCGTGCGAATGTTAATTAGGCAGTGGCTGGCTCATTGATTAGCTGGCGAATAAGAAGCATAATAAAAGTGCACCATGCGGCTCGCTGCTCAAATGTGGCGAACGTGGGCGTGCACACAGAGCCAGAGTGATTTTGGCTGCTTTTTTGGCCATTTTTCGGTGGCCTGCTACAGATTTGGTTAACAGTTAACAAGCTTATCGCGCTCTATACGGCAAACAAAGGTGACGCGACTGCAGCTGTTTTTGCTTTTCTTAGACCTAATCGAAACTACAAAAAAAAAAAAAAAAAAAAAACAAAACAATTTGGTATAGTTTATTTTTGTTTCTGCTGCTGCTGCGGCTGCTGTTTTCTTTTTGGCCATGCAGATAATTAAGGCAAGACGTTGCTGGCCAGCTGTGGCTGCCAATTGCGGACCCGCAAGGAATCACAGGGGTTCACCCACTAGCCAGGCACCAGGCAGGCAGGCAGCAGCAGCAGCAGCAACCACCAGGCAGGCAGCATCCACTGTCCGTAGCTGTGGCTTTTGTTGTTGTCTTGTTAGCCGCCAGATAATGATCAGAGCGTGGAGCGGGCAATTTAATGGTAACTATTAATAACGTGATACGAAATTGGCGTTAATTTGTAGAAACACAGCCGCAAAAATCCCGCTGACTAATTTGAGCAAAACTAAAAGTGTAGCACTGTGTTGCATGCCCCCGCCAAAAAAGGATGTGAATGTGTGGTGCTGCTGCTCTTGTTGCTCTTGTTGTTGCTCTTGTTGCTGTTGTTGTTGTTGAGGCTGCTGCACAACAAAGTCATGAGTCAAATTTTTCTGTTTACACGAAGGCTCCATTTAGGAGCATGTGCGCGGGTGCACGAATTGGAGGCGGATGCAGCTTGTTGCAGCAGCAGCAGCAGCAGCAACAGCAGCGGCAGCAGTGGCAGCAGCGGCAGCAACATTTGGCCCAAGAATTCTTTCACAGCTACGTACGTACAAGCCTGGCTGGCTGGATGGCTGGCTGCCAGAGGCTATTGTTGGCTGTTTTTTATATAAGGCTTGCAGCAGTTGGAAAGGCCTCGAAACCAGTGCAGACACCAGCCAGTCCCTCCGTGTGTTCGTCTGTCTGTCTGTCTGTACGTCTGTCGCTCTGTCCGTCTGCTGCACACATATTGCGGCCCAAACAATGCAAATTGCTAATATGCAAGCATTTTGGCTTTTTGCGGCGCTTTTTGGCCTTTTTTTATTTTTTAGTTGGAGACAAATTTCCGAACAATTTTGTTGTTGCTTGCTCGCTTTTTGTCGGCGCACTTATGACCAATAAATATGCAGCACAGTTTCTGTGCCGCATGCCGCATGCCGCATGCCGCTCGGCTCTGTGGCATTGTGTGGCAGCGCTTGCGAAATTAGCTGCCAGCTAATGAGCTACACGGGCAGCGAAAGCTCGCGATGCAGATGCGATCGATATATATCAGCATCGATAACTCAACTGAGCCAACAAAAATTGAAGAAATATATTTATTTGCTTTTGCTTTTGCTTTTGCTTTTGGCTTGAGGAGCAGTTCGCGTCGTGGCTTATGACTCGACGTCGTGTGGGCTGTGACTACAAACCTCCCCCACGCTCTGCCGCCCTCGTCGACTCGCACTCGCATCGATAGGCAGCTGAGATCGTCGTTAACATGTTATTGCACAGCACTTTTGTCAGCTTTCGAATTGTTTGCTCACGAAAGCGTGGATCTACTTACAGCTGCTACATGCCCAGGCCCAGGCCCAGGCCGAATCTAAAGCTGAAGCTGAAGCTGAAGCCCAGGCCCTGGGACCGGGGGATCTGCAGATCTCAGCAGCGTCTGGCTCTTGCTTTTCTTTATTTTTATTATTTTTGTTTCGTCTTTTATTTATTTTATATTAGCTCTGCTTTTGTTGTTGTTGTCGTTGCTGTTGTAGCATTTGTTCGCATGCTCCTGGGAAGATGCGCACACATTCAGAGAGAAGTGCACTGTGCAGCAGGTTTTTTGGTGCCCAGTTGCCCAGTTGCTCAGTTGCTCAGTTGGCACATGGGCGTTGATTTATGGCCAACAAACTGCCGCTGCGGCCCGAGGCTGGCTGTCGAGCGCATTGAGGCACTTGTTAGGCGTTAACTGACGCCAAGAGCTACGCATGTCTGTGATCAGTCTCAGGTTACTGAATAAATTTAACCTGAGCAGCGAGTCCGCCTGCAAAGCCACCATGTAAACCATGGCCGCGGCCAGTGTACTTGTACTGCATATTATTTATGCATTATAAATTATCCTGCGTGGCCTACGAGGATCTTAATTGACTGCGAAATACGCGAGATGGTGAAAGTGTGGCCAAATTAGAATAGCATACGAGAGGATGTTGCCTCCTTAATTGTAGCTGGACTTGATATTTTATCATCGTATTGTTATCGAACTGTAGAATCATTATTTTGTATACTATCAGTGTTCAATAAGATGTCATAAAGAGATCAAAATTTTATAAAATACACATGGATCTGCATTTACAATCTAGGGACCCTGGTTCAAAAGCTCTTGATTTTGTTATAACTGGTTTTCGATAACGTTGTTATCGATAACAAACAATCCTGAAAGGGTTTTTCCTCTAAAAATATTTTAGCAAAAATAATTATTACTGATTTATTACTTCATAGCTTTGATAAATTTTGCTGTGATTGTCTTTTGGATCTGGGGGAATTTCAAATCAAATTGAAAATCATCCTCATCCTCGATACATTTTACAATTTACAATAAAATATTAAAAGCAATTTTCCGGCACAGTAGATTTTAGCCATCCTATATATACATCTATATCTACAGTTATATATTAATTACTTAATTTATCTAAACAACAAGCAATACTAAAATGGCAAAATAAACATCAAACTGAGCTGGAGGGAGCTCTGATATTTTAATGAAATTTTTGTGTCCCCGCAAATGATTTTCCATGTAGGCAGCTAATCCGCAAAGTAATCAAAGTGCCTGAGAAATCACATGAACAGCGGCGCGACAGCGGCAGCGGCAGAGGCAACAGTCGACATTCAAATCATCCTCGAAGCAATGCAGAAGAGCAGAAGAGCCAACTGATTCCCCACCCAAAATAAAGGAAAGAGAAAAACACAAACTAAAGATTGCCGCACACTCCCCGCCCTGCGCATACCTTAGCCGCACCCTGTGTTGTCCAGTGTAATTTTTGGTTCGTGTGGCATATGCTGCTATAACATTTCGTTGTTGTTGTTGTTGCTGTTGCAGATGCTGTTGCTGTTGCTGTTGCTGGTGTGTCAGCTGCACGATTGCCAGAGAGACAACGTGTCTCCAGTGTCATCAGCATCTCCATTTTTTGTCTGTTTTCTGTGTCTTTTTTTTTTTTTTGGGTGACTGCTGCCACCGGAGCTAGGAGCTGGGAGCTGGGAGCAGTTGCAGGCGACGCTGCCCGTTGTTATAGTGCAGAAAAATTACTATGACAACGCTGGAAACAAGTAAACCACAGTTTACATTCACTCAATTTGGTGCGACAAGGCAGGCAGCGGTGCAGCGGCGCAGCGGGTGGGGGACTGGGTGGGGCAGAAGGGGGCAGGCAGTGTGGCAATGGCAGAATCGTGGCGTGGTGGTGGCACGCTCATCTTCAATTTTTCTACGACGTCGTCGTCGTCGTCGTCTTTTGGCTTTGGGTCGGGCTCACACTCGCATCCCGGCCTTACCCCTCGCTGCATCCACGACTAGGCTGGGTTCACTTGGGCCCGGGTTGAGTTGGAGCTGGAGTTGGAGGCGTTTGGTGGGCAGGCAGGCAGGCAGGCAGTCGGTACGCCGATCTGCGCAGCAAGATGAGTGGTTGGCAAAAATGTTTGAATGCGATCACGAACTTGACCTTTCACATAACCTCAAAAAGGCAGTCACTCAGTCAACTGGAGTCCAAGTCAACGCGAACGAGTCGAGCGACAAGCGCGTTACATACGCGCCATGTTAAACAGACAGAACTTGGACCTGTGCCCAGTCGCCAGTCCCCAATCCCCAATCCCCAGTGCCTCCGACTGGGTGTCAGCCGACAGCCAACAGCTCAGCTCAGCACAGCTCAGCTCGGGCATAATTAAAAAACAATCGCATTGTGCGGGCCAGGCAAATGAATTCTCTGCGAGCTGCATTCAGAGTCAAGGAGCGGCCGCTGCCTGCAGTTATGAAAGATTTGCCATCTCTTAAAGAGAGACACACACAGAGAGAGAGAGAGAGAGAGAGAGAGAGGGAGAGAGAGACTGGAGTCTATCGCTCGAGATGCCAAAATCAGCAGCAGTCGCATCGATGAAGTGCAGCAACGGTAACATAGCAAAACTTGCATATCATTCAATGCTCTGCTGCTCGCTAGAGTGCTGCCCCATGTTGCAAGTTGCCCGCTGCCTGTTGCCCGCTGCCCGTTGCCCATTGCCACGTCTTTAAGGTCCTTTGCTTTGGCAACGACCCGCGTGTCGCCGCATCTACTTAACCTGAAAGCCTATGCCCCCAAGTGGCGAGCCAGCCGCGCAGAGGAGCAGTCTCAGGCTGGGAGACTTGGGGTAAGGCACCAACCAACGCCTGCACCAGCTTCTGCCCCTCATCCAGCCCCAACTCTGCCTCGCTGTGCTCTGCGCTCTGTGCTCTGTGCTCTGTGCTCTGTGCGGCTAGTTCAACAGCTTTATTTATGGGCTGTTTGAGTAGCTTAAATAAATCAAGTTGTAGTTGTTTCGCTTTAGCTGCAACGCTTCCCAGCCTGCAATTAGACTTGGTGGGAATTCGCACTCGACTGTCGGGGATTCGGCAGACAGCCTTTTTCTATTTGGCAGTTTTTTGGCTTAGTTTGGCTATACCCTGGCAAGTTTGCCCGGCAAGGCTGTCCTCTCTCACCTCTTCTAGACAAGATGATGAACGGATATTTAAATATCATTTAATTCCCATCTTTAATCTACAATGGCCAGAACATTTAATATTTAAATAATAGTCGAAAGATATTACTTTTCTTAAGGGAAAATATCTATGTTAATATTATTATCATTATTCTTGGTTACTCATAAATATGCTGACAATACATATTTCAAGACCTTTGCTCAATAGAGGGTATATTGTGGGTCCCACTTCTTTTGCTAGGCATTTTCCAGCCTGTTGTCTTTTCTCCGCTTTTTCGGTTCATTCGCAGTTCGGGGCTATCGGCTATCGGCTATCGGCTATCAGCTTTCGTGGCCGCTGCCTAATTGCATAATTATTTAAAAGCCATAATTTATGTGGCCAAATAGTCAAGTGTATTCACATATTCACATATGTATGCATACGAACGAGTATATACAAACATACATATATACAGCGTAAGGCAATGCTGAATGACCGTTAAACTTGAAAATTAAGACGGGGTCTCCCATTATGTGCCGTTTGTTTTACAAATTTTAACGCTATTTAACACATTTGCCACAGATCCGCAGACAACTCGCGCGCTGTGGTAGCACGCCATAAAGCCGAAGAGGAAAAACCATTAAGAGCGAGCGACTGAATGGGCCTCTCTCTGCGCTTCTCGATAGCCCGAGCGCATTGACAAAATTAATGATGCCCTCACTAATATCATGCCTAATTGATTAATATGCGCAACTGCCGACTGGCACTCAGTCTTTATATATTGTTATTTTGTATTTTGAATCATATATATACATATGTACAAATACATATACATACATATATATTTCTTGGATTTTTCTCTTTTAGTCGATGTCGAATGAACGCAACGCGTTTCGGCTCTTAGCTGTTAATCTTACTGTATAGCCATTTAAGCCATCCCGAGCTCTGCTTCTTAATTAAATTATGTGTACCGCTGGGGCACCCTACGGCCAGAGGCTTAGCAGCGGCAGCAGAGGCAGCAGAGGCAGCTACAGCAGCAGAGACAGCCACAGCTACAGCAACCATATAACTATCTATCTGGCCGAGGCAAACATCCATCTTATAAGATAGTCACTGATGATGTCGCTGCTGATGAGTCGAGACCCGGAACGGGTAAGTACCACGCAGTGGGCAACAGTTTTGGGGCGTTGCTGTTAACTTCACACACACACACACGTTTACCACATTATGCGCCTAGTCAAAGAGAAAGGCTGCCAAAAAGGTCAAATGGTCAACAGCTGGTGGTCGGTCAAGTGGTAAAACCAACAAGAACCAAACAGCAACAACAGCAACAACAACAACAACAACAACAACAGCGACACACGCTCTCTATGGGCTTGTTAGTTGCGCTAGATTGTATACCCCTATCCAAACGAATGCCCCTACCACTTCCCCTTTCCCTTCCCCTTCCCCATACCCATCTACTGCCGCCGCCTCTATTTAACTGCCTTCGACTGGAGCTCGGGTTCTGGCTCAGTGGGCAGCCAACAGCTGTGGCCCATTGTCGTTGCGTTAGAAATGGAGCCACGCTCGGAGGGAATCGACGTGGATCCGTTTTATGGGCCCACAAGTGATTTTCATGTTGATTACGAGCGAGCGCTACGCATGCAACAGGTTGCATGACGCCCGGGGCACTCGCATTAAATGGAAATCAAAATGGAAATAGAAACAATTAAGCGCGTCTATTTCATTAGCTAAACGAGCTGCATGTAAAGCCTGCGCATTAACTACTGTTAGCGAATGCTTTCACTTTCGCAATAAAGAATATACATATGATATGATGATATATATATGTATATACATATACGTATACGTATATAAATAAATCTCTGCTTATACATGCGCTCTTATATATGATATGTAGAAATATTTAAATATAGATGAGATAAGCCCACAAGCATTTGGCAAAAGCCAAAGACCCTAATAGCTTTTTGTTTCCAAAGTTTAGCATTCACATTCGCCTCCATTGAATATATTTGCACCACAGACGAATGAACTTTGACACTAAAGCCTAAAACCCGGAACACATGCCCCACACATAATTCGCATGCATAAAAGTGAAACCGGAACTTTGGCTACTGGATAAGATTGTTGATTTCAAATGCAATAAATCTGATTTCAAACGATAAAACATTTTTGTTTGCGATTCATTTAAATAAGCATTTGCATAATTTGATAAAGTCCGCTAATTAAAAGATTGTTTTACCCAAGCGGATTCATGATTATCCGTCAAGCGCAACTCCACAAATATCAAAGACATTCTGTCGAAGAAAAGCTTCTCAATGGTTCTCTATCTAGTCTATCTTTTCTTTCAGTCTCATCTATATATCTACATGCATCTATATCAAATGAGAGTAGATTAACCAATTTTCACTATTTATAGGTAAACTTAGTTGTTCATGGTAACTGACTTAGCCGGAGAATAGAATCACATTGTGACTATATTTAATTGAAATTGAAAATTAATCATATTAATCAAGATAAAAGCAAGATAATATATTTAGTCTAAAATTCAGTAGCTGTACGATGCAGCAATTTAGACAAAACTTCATAGCTAACCTAACAATACGCCGTGCACGGTCAAAGCTCAACCAATCAACTTGAATCAAATAATTAGTATCGTCAATATGACAATAATTGTGTTTTTCTTGTAGGGTTGCCAGATGAGTCCAGGGAATATGGACAGCCCAGTCTAGTGATATATCTGACCTAAACAATTTCACATAAATAGAATATTTATATGTAGATATAAAAGCAAAATCGCGTATATAATTGGGGTATCTATTATAGATGTAAATAGCGAGTTATTAAAAGATTGATTAAATTTTCAGCTGCCATTTCTCCAGTTGAGCAAATGGCTTGAACATAATTTTCAATGATTAAAAAGCGACTAAGCGGTAAATGTTTTAATCTTAAGTATTTTCAGCGACTATCTAGAAACCAATTTGTTTTTTTTTTTTTGTTTTGTGAAACGTAAACACTTAAGAGCCAACACAAATTATTCGAAAGCTTTCAACTTTCATTGAAGTGCCTTGAGTCTGTGGCAAATCGCTTAGGGTTAGCCATAAAATTGGTTCTGCTTATCAATTACAGATTTTTTACCTGCCACCCACTAGGAAAGTGGGACTTACTTAAGCTGCCAACTGTTATAATTAAAAAGCCCGCCTCCGACCGCTTTTCACTCGAGATGCAAATTGGTTTCTCCTCGAAATGCTCACTTGACCCGTTTAGAAAAACCAACCTTACGCAGATGACGGCTAGTCCATTGATTAATTACTCGGAACCATATTTATCGAGCGTTGGCAAAGAACGGCAGCAACAACAGCCCCATGGATAAAAGTAGCTGCAGATGGAGCTCTAAGATGGGAATGTGTATAATTAGCAACTTACCGCGCGGCGAACGTAGACTCAAATCAACTGGTTCAACTTGAACCGGAGGGCCCTCTGCCTGCAAAAGAAGAGCACAGAGGGAGAGAGATAGAGATGGATTGAGCGTAACAGATCGAGCGAGAAAGAGAAAAAGAGTGATAGAGAGAGAGAGAGATAGAGACGGAGACAGAGGTGGAAAGAGTGAGAGAGTTTGAGATCATTATCAAGAACAACATCATTATGATTAAGAATGTGGCTTATTAGATATGCAAGTAAACAATAAGGCTATAAGCTACGGCTACGGCTAATCAAGTTTGACAAAATGCTCAAGAAGAGAGAGAGAGAGACAGAGAGAGTTTGTGTGAGTATGTGTGTGTGTGTGTGTATCTCTATCTGTGCGTGTTTGGTAGCTGTTTGGCTTATTGAATTCAACTGCGTGGAACCGCAAACGACTTCCGTCGGGACGAACGCTTCTGCATCTGCTTCTTCTTCTTCTTGGTGCCCCATATGCGAAACCGCAATTGTTGCGCATTAAGCGCTTACGAAATTTTTGACCAATAAACTAGCGGCAATAAAACCGAGCCGACAAACAAATATTAAAAAAAAAGAAAAGATATTTATTTGTATATGTATAATGAAACTACAAAAAGAGCTGGCTTAAAACAGTTATTGGCTGCCCGCAGCGCCATAAAACGGATAAATTTTAATTTAGCATTGCATATGCATCAGAGTGAGGAAGCAGGCAGAGTGGGAGTGCGGAGTGGGAAGCGGGAACGGGTGAACGGGTGAACGGGTGGAACGGGGGAGGGCAAACGAGGTTTAGCTTGGAGCTCTGAAGCTGTGAACTCGAGGTGCGAAAGCGCCAACACTTCGCGTTTCGCGCCAATCGAAGAGCTTTTGGCCAAACGGATGCAGCGCACTGCTGTTGCATACAAGCTGCCAACAGAAGAACAACAACAGCGCGAACGACAACAACAACAACAACAATAAAAACATTGCCCAGTGGGCAACAAACGACAATTGTCAAGCTTGTAGCGCAAATTATGAAAAAATGTCAGCGTCGAGTGGGCGATTTACAAGCTGGCCAACTTCTAGATGCTGAGATTTTTACACTTGGCCAGCCACGCGATGCTGCCTACCCTGTAGATGCAGATTTGCTAATGGGGTATGATTGATCTTCAGCTAGCCTAAGTATGGGAGCGCTCTCAGCTCCGTAGCCTAAGACCTGAATTTGAGCCCTTTTATAATATGATTCAATACAGCTCAGTAAATAGTTAATATATAATATTTAAAATCTAAGCTTCTTCTAAGTTTTTATATATTCAAAGAAATCCATCTGAGCCTCAGCAAATGGAAGAGAGTTCACGTTTGCGTACATTTTTCAACAGAGCAAAAAGAGGAATCGCATGTTTCAGTATAGTACATATACTATAGAAAACCCTCAGCTTTACTACTACTAGATTTTTACCACTTGTTATTATTGTATATTACTACTACTGCTACTATTCATACTATATTTAAGCTCAGCATTTGCTACTGCAACTATTCATATAAAGTTTTTTGTATTCCCCTACTTTTGCAGTCATAATACCAACATAATATATTAATAGTTATAAAAAAAACATTTTTTTCCCCTTACGATAAGCCCTTTACGTTTCTAATTCAATTTCAATGAAATACAGCTCTGAAAATTTTATGATTTTCCTATAATAAAATCAATACATGCACTCAGAATCATTTGTATATTCCAACTAAAACTATATTAATGAAGGAAACTCTTAGCTCCGACGTTTTGCAGCTTGTAATTTTCGCAATAATATTGTTTTGTCTTTGTTAGTTAATTAAAAAAGATAATTAAAAGTCGCTCACTTTCAACATGGCTAAGGCTAATTACAAGGTATTACCTAAGTCGAGCTACCCCTGGGGCGATGTTTGGTGCAGTTGTTGTTGTTGTTATTGGTCTGTTGCGGCTGCTGCATTTATTTATTCAAACAAATGCTCATTGCCTTTGAAAACAACATTAGATTAGATAGTTTGTCTTCGATTGTGTCCGGCGGAGCAGTCGTCGGAACCGTCGGAGCCGCTGGGGCCATTGGGGCCGTTGAGGCCAATGCACATGCAATCGCTGACTTTTGGGCTATTTTATCTTATGGATTGCATTGACAACAACTTCATCGGACACATCGAGAGCCGAGAGCCGAGAGCTGAGAGCCGAGAGTCGATGCGAATCGAGATGCATTGCGATTGATATGCGGGCCCAGCAACCGTTCAGCCATTTTATCTAATTGCCTCGCTTAACTGTGCTGATTTATTGCCCGAGATCGCGATCTGGCCTAGCCCGGTCCCCCACTCCAACAGACCGCCCGCCCTTCTTTACGATATTGTTATTGGCGTTGCAATCGCTGCGCTAATTTGTGTGAGACGTGCTGAAATGTCTCATAGGCGCCGAGCCCGAGCCGAGAGGAGTTGACCATTAGCTGCGCCTGGCCAGCATCGCCGCGTCGCCGCATCGTCAGCACCGTCTCCGGCCCGCCTCTACTACCCGCCCCACTTGATGGCCAGTTTTATGGATTGTTTTCCGATTGGTATGCGAGCTGGCAAATAATATTTGCCGACAGGAATTTTTCGGGCAAAAAATCAATTGCTGTGCGGCTTTGCTTTGAGCCTCGCGCAATCTGCTGCAATTGATGAGCCTCATAAGTTGACCAGTTGCAGAACTGGGAATTGTCTGGCCGATATCATTATCTACTGCTACCACACGCCGAACTATATCGTCTACTGCGAAGTCTCTATGAGTGAAGGCAAATCACCTTAATTGATTGTGATTCGAATTGACTGGATGGGCAATGATATCTGACGAGGAAGTGATCTATGGTGGTATATGACATCCGATGCATACAGAGTCTTTTATCGAGAGTTTGTTTTTCATTAGTCTGATAATTTCAGCTCAGCTTCAGTTTTGAGATCTTTTTCTCTTAGTATTCTCTTCAGGCTATATATTTTTTGTTTGCTTAAATCTAAAATCTAATAATTCTAATATATATGACGATGGTCGATTTTCTATATGCAAATTGTATTTTATTTTTGTAACTATTATTCGTTTTGGTTCTCAAACAAATTGATGGAAATACAAAGTAGTTAATTGACCAAGCAATTATAGTTTATCAATTGTATATTAGATATCAAATTAGGAATAACAAGAACTCAACACCTAAAGGCAACAAAAATAAATGCATATCATTCAATTGTGATGGAAGCTTCATTATGTTTAAATGTGAAGAGGAATCGGAGCGGGATCCTTCAGACTCGTTTTGATAGCCATCTTAGCCTATGCATTGACTTGTTGGAAAAAAGGTATTTACCGAAATATCTCAGCTATACTTTTACTACTCTTTATCGATTCTATCATATTCAATTGTTATCTATTCCGAATGAAGATTGATGAGGACAAAAGAGGCATGAAAGTTAGTGCTATAAATCTATGAAAGCTCGGAGTAGTTAAAGCTTCTATATAATACCGAAACTCACCTCCTTTGCTGACAGAGGGTCGGATCCCAGTCCATTCTGGAAGCAAAGAGGAAGAAGCGAAAATAAAACAGGGTATATAATAAGGTGAGAAACAGTCTGTGTAAGTGTGTGAGTCTGGGTGTGTGTGTGTGTGCCACGATTATTGCTATGAAGGTGTCAGCCTGGCCTCCGTGTGTCTCCGGATGCACTCAGGGGCGTCTGCAGTCCAAAAAGGGCAGAGCAAACATGTTCGTGGATGGTGAAGGAGAGAGGGGACAAAAAGGCAAAGAAAACTTGACTCTCATTGGGACAGGGACAGGGAAAAGGAAGGTGCGAGAAGGCAGGAGTCGGGAGGGAGGTGAGTGTAAGAGTGTGGGAAGGTACCGAGCTGAGCTGAGCTGAGCAAGAACGGGGGCACATGGCATATGGCATTGGCGTTTTGGTGCTCTGGCTTAGTGAGTCGAGTGGTGCTTACCATGAAAACCATTAAATTGTAAAACGTCTTACAAAATAATAATTGCCCGGCAACGTTCTAGCCACGTTACGGAACTACGACTGCAACTGCAACTGCAACTGCAACTGCAACGCTGACGACGACGACGGCGACGACGGTGCTTGAAATAATCGCTGCAACTATTGTAGTTAGTCTCTATTGTCGCAGCAGCTGTTACCGTTTGCCACTGCTGCATGCTACCCGCCAAATCAATGACAACAAACACAACAACAACAACAACAATAATAATAACGGCGGAGACGACGACAGAAGGCACAGGCAGAGTGCAACGCACCAAGCGGGCGGTAGTTGCAATTACTATTTGAAATTTGGAAAATTTGTTGTTCTTCTCTCTGCTTTGGGTTTAGCGACGGCGACGCAGCAAACGCGGCGGCAGCGACGTTGGCCGCCGCATTGTGCAAAAACAACTTGCAGACGAAGCGAAAAGCTTTGCAGTGCGTGACGCGTGCGATCGAGGGGGTTGCTGCTATGCGAGTGAGCGAGAAAGCGACTGTGCGAGTGCGCGAGTTGCTTAGCTGGCCATAGGCAAATATTTATTGAGGCGGCAGCGCATGACCGTATCGAGAGTGTGTGCGTGTGTTTGTGTTCCGCAATTATTCCGCTGTTCCACTGTCCGCGCTTATTGTGCGAGCCGACGCTTGGGCGTCAAACGCACAAAATTCATAAATACATCCGGTCCGCTTCACTTATTAGCACTTATTGCAGCCGGCTGGCTTCCTGGGCGGGGGTGTTACACATTTTCCTGCATGTCCGTTAAATTGCCGGACACGCAGCCGCGGGCGCAACAAACAGCAATCAGCACAGCAAACGCACACACACACACGATGCACACTTAATTCGATCAACGGTTGCTGCTGCTGCTGCTGCTGCTGATGCTGGGGCGTTGCAATCACGCGCTGTGTAGTTGTAATCAAAAGGCTAGGCACATGCTACGCCCCACGGGCTGCCGCGTGTTTAAAATTTATTGACACTCGGCTACGTACGTACATATGTATTTCTAGGTAGGTGTGTGTTTGTTGTGTGTGTGTGTGTGCAAATTACAGCACATCCGTCATTTTAATTTCACTTAAAACGCCATTTAAATCAAACGCACGCACGCACGCACGCACGCGCAGCAAATGCAAAAAAACGAGAGCAAAGCGATAACAGCAACTGCATTAAATGCCGGCAGCCCAAAGAATACAAACGGAAAACGGCAAACGGCAAACGAAACGAAGAAACGGCTTGAAACTGAAACACAGGCGAGGCGCACGCTTATAACGGTCGACGGGCAGCCAAAAGGAGTTCGTATTGCACCGTTTAACTTGACGCGAAGCTTGGGACGACGATGAACGGAGCGCGACACACGACCGACTAGCGCCACGTTCGCTGCTGGAATGAAACTAGCCGCAGCCAACATGTTGCGTTGGAGCAGCTAAGCATACCTGTATGCTGTTGTCTGTATTCGTGAATATGTGTAGTTGTATATATATGTGTGTGTGTGTGTGTGTGTGTGTGCCAGTTTGTTTGTTTTGTTAAGGTGGAGCTAGGCTAAATGACAAGTTGGCGCGCATATTATTGGGTGGCCAACTGTTTACATTGCCTCACACGTGTGTATGTGTGTGTGAGCAGTGGCAGTGTGCGTGTGTGTCTGTATGTCTGTATGTGCGGCTGCTTGTGTATTGTTAATTAACATGCATAGCCGCATACAGACGCGCGACAAGTTTGGCGTAGGTGTTGGCGCCAGCGTTTCTCATTGGCTGTCGGCGTTTGCCCAAAAGCAATTAATATAACAGCACATAAAGCTCCGCTGAATCTGTGTGTGACAGCTTTTCAGATGCTTGCACGTCCATCAGCCTTGTTACGCTTTGTTTTCGCTTAGTTTTCTTTTTCGCTGCTTAATCTTGCGCTGCATCTGCGCCACGCAAAGAGCAAACCGCAAAGCGCAAGACGCAAACGAGGCGAATTGGCGAATTGGCGAGCGGGGCGAACAGGCGCACAGTCTACAGCGCATACGACGTAACGCGAAGCGACGACAAAAGACATTTCGGCAACCCGCGACGTAGCTGTGGGAGTTTTTTTCTTTTACCCCCCGGTTGCGCTCGCCTCTCGCAGCGCTTTGCACCGTTAGACGCGGCTGATCCACTTTTCCACGCGCTTTGACAACCATTTTTGGTAACAATAAATCGTGATACATCATCAAAAGTCAATTCAAATATGTAGACAACATTGTTTTTGTTGTTTTTATTGTTGCTGCTACCGATGCTGTTGCTCTTGTTGTTGCTGCCGCTGCCGCTGCTGTTGTTGTTATTGTTTTTCCTTTTCGCCTGACATGCCGCAATGCGAGACACAAAAAAATATTTTAATTTTAATTGATTGTCGAGCGAGATTTACGTGCACCAAAAGTTGCTTCTCACGCTCACACACACTCACACACACATGCACCTAGATGACAGGATTAGGATTGGAATTGTCAAAATGGAAAGCGGCTGCTTCTCTTTTTGCACGCAAAACAGAGCTCAACTCAGCTCAGCTTAGAGCGCGCATTTCGTATAGGAAAAACATCCAGACTTTACGTTTTTTCTCTTGCATGTGCTTTTTTCTTCTGCTCATCGAAATCAACATAAACACAACTGAAATCAATATACTACGTGACTTAAGCGTGGCCAATGCGTAAAAAACAGCAAATCACTTCAAACAAAAAGTAAATCAAAAAATTAAATCAAAAGCAAACGCGACAAAAACAGCAAAAACAAAGCAAATGATGTGCTATAAATGAGATGCACAACAAAGTTTCTGCATACTTTCAGGCGCCGCCATAAACTCGTGATTTGTATTATGGTCAAGTGGTGCGCTCTCTTTCGCGCAGTTGCGATCGTAGCAGAGACAACAACCAAGCGCAAGCTCCTATGGCTTTTTAGAGGCATAATCGCAGTCAATAGCAATGCTGAGTAAACTAATGTAAGATTAATTTACAATTAATTGAATTATTGTGAATACAAAATACTTGATCAAAATGCATGATTTATTGGTCCCACTCACCAAACAGGTAAAGATTGCCCGTGAGCGAGCATAAAGTGAAGACAAAAAAACCCTTATCGTGGTTTTTCTCTGCCTCGTCCGTGGGTTAGGTAAGTCCTTAAAGGACGCGAGTCCGGCGTACCTTTACTCTCGTATTTTCCAGCGGAAGTTCGCTCGTCGCATTAATCGGGTATTTTCGTCGTGCAGGCAGGCGGATAATTATATCCGGAAATTTGACTTTCGCTCGTATTTTAGGTTTTTTCTGTTTTTCTAGATGTGATCCTATATAGACGTACCTATATAAATATATGCAAGCGTGTGTGTGTGGGAATTTACTAATTACGCATAATGAAAACTTTCTATGGAGTTTCCTATTTTGGATGTTTAATGTAGGGCCGAAGACTTAGATTCTAATGCTATGATTTTGAATACAAAAGAAATGATAATACATGACTTCGTAATGATTAAAATAATTCGTATATGTGATGTTAAATATATAAAATAATAAGGTATCTGAATATATTTTAAAAATGTAACTATCAACAGATATAAAAGAGTTTAAGTTCTGGTTTATTGCTAGATAGTTAATATAAAAGATATGTAGATTTTAATATACGTTGTACAAATTTTCTAAATACTTTTAAATTTTTATGTATTTTCGCTTTTTGCCAATTGTTTATAAATAATTTTGTACATAATCATATATAATAATGATTTATGTTATAAATAGAAACTTTTAATATAATTATAAATACATTATTTTATATATATGGCATCCTTCTGTAAGAAACAAATAATAATATAATAAGTAATTAATAATTTATTTAAATATAATATTACTTCTTTTCTCATTTACTGCATACGAGGAATTCGCAAAACAATAAACCCAAGTCCTCAAAAATCCAATGTGTTCTCCATCACTCCTACTCCGTCTCTCTCCCTTACTCTCTCCCTACTCTCACTCTCTCTCTCTCTCTATCTGTCTGTCTGTCTATATATCGGTCGCTTGCTCTCTCCAGCCAGTTGACAAAACCCAAAGAACGAATTTGCAGCCGCCGCATTTGAGAAAATCCAAGAGCGAAATGCAGACGGAGGCGAATTGAGCTGACGTCATACCTGCGAAGCGGCCGCCATAGGCTCGAGCTCACGTCAAGCGGCCGTTGCATGTGCTAGAGCGAGACAACTAGTGTGCCGCGCAGCGAGAAGAGCGAGCAGCGAATGGCGAATAGCGAACGAGCAAAGCGCAAAACATCGATCTGAGCAATGGCCGGCAGGATCGTGCGTCAGTTGCGTTTCGTCTTTGCCGCTGCGAGCACACACAAGCTAAGTAAACGGATCGCGGGGCGTGAGTCGTACAACCTCTAGAAGACAGACAAATAGTGCAAAAGATATATTCAGTATATATAAATATATATTTCGATATTTATACAAATATTGTCGAGTGCAAAGGGCAAGTCAATCAGTCTCAAAATTGCCAATCAAACAATGAGCGCACGCTCGGTGTCGCCAAAGGTGCTGCTGGACATTAGCTACAAGCCAACGCTGCCCAACATCATGGAGCTGCAGCACAATGTCATCAAGCTCATCCAGGTGGAGCAGCACGCCTACATGCAGCTAATGGACCAGCCCACCGCCCACTACATGCAACACCAGAACCAACACCAACACCAACAGCACCAGCAGCAACAGCAACAGCAACAGCCACAGCAGCAGCAGCAACAATATGCGCCGTTGCCTTCGCTGGCGCCCAACGCTGCGGACTATGCGGCGTATGGCATAACAGAGCTCGAGGATACGGACTATAATATTCCAAGCAACGAGGTGCTCAGTACCAGCAGCAATCAGAGCGCTCAAAGCAGCCTGGAGCTGAACAACAACCAAAACAGCTTTGACCAGCAGCAACAGGCGTCAGCCACAGCCGCAGCAGCAGCAGCAGGAGTCGTGGCAGCTGCATCTCCTCATGGCTACATGCTCAACGAGCACGGCAAGCGGTCGCGCAGCAGCAGCGACTACGACTGCCAAACGGATGCCCTGTCCATGCAGCCCGAGCACAAGAAACTGTTGCAGCAGCAGCAGCAGCAACAGCAGCAACATCAACAACAGCAACAACAATTATATGTGGACTATTTGCCCACCACTGTAGACGAGGTGGCCGCAGCTCAGACGCAGGCGCAGGCGCCCAGCCAACAAACCTCCTGCGTCTCGCCCCATTCTCATTCGCACTCGCATTTCGACTTCGCCGCCGAGGAGGAGCTGCAAGATCAAAAGGGGCACATGTTCAAATATGGCGGATATCCCCAAACAATCAATCAGCAGCAACAACAACAACAACAACAGCAGCAACAACAACATCAACACCCACAACAACAACAACAACAACAACTTCACTTTCAGAGCAACTATAGAGCAGGGTAAGTAAATCCTTTAAAACTAAATAGAGGAGCATCTCTGTTTATGCCCATTCGTTCCACCAATTTTTGGTAGACATACCGTTAACTGTGATACGAACAACAGTAAATGAATAGTAAAACCTTTTGTTTTTTTTTTTTTTAAATTTATTTCATTTGAGAGACATTATAATAATATAATAATCAACGAGATTAGCTCGAATATGAGAGAGTAGAATAAATACAAACACTTCTCGAATCACAAATGAAAATTGAAAATGAATATATTTACATACACTCTACACGAGCTACGAGATATGTACTATAAAAGATATACAAGTATATCACGTATATATTTCTATATTTCTAATATTTCTAATACTCCTGCTCTTGAAACATTTTGACTGATACAACATTTACAGTCATTTACATTTAAATATGTCTCTGCGGTAAGAGACAAACTTCTTGAGTTTTCAAATACATAAACAACTTGGAGAATCCTAATGAAATCAAATTATCTAAATATATGCAAGATTTGCTTCTTTAAAAATAATAATAAAATAAATACAGCGTATAAAAATCTAAAAGGGATAAAAACACATTTCAAAAGAAAACCAACGAAAGATTGAAAATGAAATTTCGTCAGTTTAGGTGAGCTCACAGCAGCCGGAAAGATTTTTAAGAATTCCAACCAAACAATTTTATGAGAAACAAAAGTTTAAAGACTTCAATTTCTATAGATGAAAATAATGAATATTTTATTTATAATGTATTCTTTATTGCTTTACTTTATGTGCTCCCCCTCTAGTCCGAATTACGACGCCTATGAGCCGGCCAACAGTCTGAATGGCAGCGCCTACTCGAGCTCCGATCGCGACGATATGGAATATGCCCGCCAGACAGCGCTCAGCTCAGTGGGCGGCTATGCCAAGGAGGATGAGCTCGAGGACATGTCGCCCACCTGCCTGGGGGACGAGGGCAGCCTGCTGGATGCCGGCGACGTGACCGGCAAGGCGTTTCGCAAGCCCCGCCGCCGGCTCAAGCGCAAGCCCAGTAAGTCGGAGGAGACGGACGAGTTCAGCAACCAGCGGGTCATGGCCAACGTCCGGGAGCGCCAGCGCACCCAGAGCCTCAACGACGCCTTCAAGGCGCTGCAGCAGATCATACCCACTCTGCCGAGCGACAAGCTGAGCAAAATACAGACGCTCAAGCTGGCCACAAGGTAAGTCCGTAATCGTTTTCCCCGGGCATTTCCGGCCTGGGCTTAACCCAGTTCTTGAGAGCTATGCGGCTCATACCTGTGTTGGAAACTTTACGCAATCCCGAAATTTCCAATGCAGCAAAGACTATTTCGAATAGGAGCGAAACCCAAACAGATAATTGAAATATCCCCAGCTCAAGGGAAAACTCCAAATATCAAGAACGATTTAATCATTTATAAAAAACGAAAACTTTAATTAATTTATATTGAAATATTTTATGACTCTCTAAAAATAAATGTAAATAGTTTTGCGAGTTTCAATGAAATTTAAAGCTTTCCTACTTAAATTTCCCCTATTTTATTATAAATAATCGATATTATAATCTATTAATATTCACTTACTAAGTTCAAATTGCGCTATTTTCAATGCGCTATAAACATTCCCAAACATGCGAAAAATTGCAAAAATCTTTGCTTTTTTTTTCAATTATTCCATTTTGTTATTTCGTTGATTTTGAAAGCTGTATCAGAGTCTCTACAGGATTTTCCATTGCTTATCGACATTTTCGCACCTCTTATCCTTGCAGGTATATCGACTTCCTCTGCCGCATGCTCAGCTCGAGCGACATCTCGCTGCTGAAGGCGCTGGAGGCGCAGTCGTCGCCGGTGTCGCCTGGCTATGGGAACGCCAGCACCCTGCTTAGTGCCGCCAATGGGGCCGAGGCTGATCTCAAGTGCCTGCGCAAGGCGAACGGAGCGCCGATTATTCCGCCCGAGAAACTGAGCTACCTCTTTGGGGTCTGGCGCATGGAGGGCGACGCGCAGCACCAGAAGGTCTAGGCGCAGGAGTGGGCGCAGGAGAGGGCGCAGGAGAAGTAGTGCCGATCGCCATTGGGGCTTCCAGTTACTGAACAATAATGCACACAGCGTGAATAATTCCAATGCGAGTGCCAGCGAGCACTTGCAGCTCTTTCCATATCTTATAGATGACTAAGCTAAACACTATTTAAATAATGAATAATTATAAATGGGAACATGAGAGGAAGAGAAACCTTCAAGTATGTAAGCCAACTATTGCTTAGGTTTAATTGTATGTCTAGCGCTAACTAATTTAAAATGTATAAATTTAAACAAAATATAATTCAAGCAAACAAAACACATGAAATCACCATCGTCGCCATTTTGTTTACTTCTTGCGGTTGTTTTTTCCTCCTCGTTGTTGTTTCTCTTCATATTGTCGTTGTTGCTGTTGTTGTTGTTGTTGTTGAATATTTTCCCCCCATTAAATTAGGCGCGAAAATGTCGCCGTTCGGGGGGTCCGAGTATATAGTGCAATATCTGAACATAAGTTCACATACATCCACACATACATACATGTATATATATGTATATATGTATATATGCAATCGACAACTGCGACGACGACATACTTAGAGCGTAACGTCATACCACGGACGATTCAGAGGCAGCCACATTTATGTATCTCAAAGATACAGAGCCGAAGATCTGTTCCACTCTTTCTCGCTCTCTCTCTCTCTCTCTCTTTCCCTCTCTCGCGCGCGCTCGCTATAGCTGTCGCTTGCTCATGGGAAAGAAGCGTTTAAAGCGAAATTCTGTTGAGAAAGAAAATGGCAACCGGAGACGACGTCAGCCGAGGGCTTGGCAATGGGAACACCATCCACATCCGGTGATTTATGTTCATTTGTTTAATACTCATTTTTATTTTTCGTTTTTCGTTTTTCGTTTTCATTTGGTTGTTGTATTTTATTTTGCTTGGAGTTTCCTCGGGCTGCGCATAAAACTGTTTACAATGTGTACACAAAAGTATTTATGTCGCCAAAAATGGCTATTTAAAATTCACATAATTAGCTCAGTCAGTTGATTTAGTCTGCGTGGAGCGCTTCAAAGGCGAACCAAATATCATTTTTAGTTGCTACGCTTAATTGCTTTTTAAATGACAGCCTGGCATGGATGTTTCGAATTATATACAAACTACTGTGCGCTCCGCTATTCCTATTCCTTTGCCCATATATAGAGAGATAAATATCAAGTCAACCACGTTGACAGGTTGTTGTAGACACACACACACACACACACCCAGTCGTTCCGTAAGTGGGGTAGATCTTTGAATACATATAGAGATACTTGCGACTCTTTTTATAAGTGATGCTGAATGCCAAGTGAGTGGTGGAGAGAGAGAGAGAGACAGTGAAGGAGAGAAAGAGATACATATATTGACTAGACGATCTGACCAAGGAGAACTCCTTCTGCTCAAGTGCTGAGGCTCACAGGCTCCTGTTATATGAATTATTAAGGATCTACAAATGGGTTGCATTTGCAGGAATTACCTATATATGCAATGAACTACTTTTGGCCCATTATGAAGTCGGTCTTCTAAATGTACAATTAATCAAATGCCGTTAGTGAATTGACAAGTAGGTGAGGAATTTGTAGCGAGAGGATTAGGGTGCGCTGCTATTCTGTCAGTCTGTCCACGTATCTTAACTGAAACTGAGTCTCTTAATCAGCTCTGCAATTGTTGATCCCTATGGAGGACTGTGTTTCTCACGTACCAACTAGCTCCAGTCCATTTTCGTTGCTCTTTATTTTGCAGAATTGGGATTTCATTGCTTGCCGTCCTTGCAGTCCCATAAAGACATTTCATATAGGACTGCTGGCTGTATTATAGCCTTATAGATGATGTCCTTGCTTCAATGAGACAAAATGCTGGAAGCTATGTACAGGTAAATGTATATACATATTAAATTTTAGATATCATTTTATGTTTTATTTTGCCAAAGACAAATTTCTTAAATACGTAAATAGAAAAATTTTAAGACTTGAAAGAAGATATTTCATATATATTTTACATTTCTCTTGCTTTTATCCATTATTCAAGGAACAATTCTTAAATATCAAACGCTGAATCATTGACATTTGTCATATCATCTAATTGCATATTGAAAGTGAATTGAATACATAAGAAATACAAATCTTGATAATTATGTATGTTGTAAATGCATAGAGTGAAACTACAAACTTCAAAGTATTGATAATGATAACAAATGAATTATCAACGAAGGATAATTAAATAATTATTCATATTAGAAGAAAGAAGAAGAGCACGGTACGTCCACAAAATTTTAAATTTGAATATTAATTTATACATGTTATTATTATTTATGTAAAAAATTGAATAGCCAATAGAGAAAATATAATTTATACAGGCGAATATCAAATCATCAGAAAGTAATGAAACATAAAAGAAATGATAAATATAAAAAAATTTTAAATTTTTTGATAATGCTTTTTGGTAAAATACTTACATACATCAAACTAACTTAATAATATATAATATTAATTTAAAATTTAATTTATATTAAACAAGTAAGAAAGCTCTAGTCGAGACTGCACGACTACGAGATCCGCTGAACCCTTCTAGCAACAGTCATTTCAATAATTTTTAGGGTTTTCTGCTTATACAAACACACACATACACACATACATACATAGACACACATAGGCGCGCACGCATAAACACGAATGTGATGCAGTGTGGGCTTACTATGGGAACTTAATTGCTTAATAATTTTTTGTGTAGACGTACGTTCCTTATGAAATTGTGTTTATATCATTAATATGCGTGTATGTGCCGAAGCTCAAGTCTCTAGTATTTGAAATACGCCTTTTACAAACTTATGGGTGAGGGGGTGGATTTAGTGGTGGGGGGTAAAATTTAACAAAAATCGAAATTCTATAACGTACATTTGAGTCTACATTACAAATTTGGAGACTCTAGCTCTAAAGATGTGGGAGATATAATCTAATAACTGTCTTTCGATAAGGTTTTTTTATCGATAAAAAAATAACGGGATGAGTTATCGATTTTTGGTGATAAGCTCGATATCCGCGCTGTATATACGGTCATTTAAAAAAAAGTTCAAGTCTCTAGCTTCTATATCTTCTGAAATCGACGCGTTTATACATACGGACAGACGGACGGACGGACAGACAGACAGACGGACAGGGCTAAATCAACTCAGCTCGTCGCCCTGATCAAGAATATATATACTTTATGGGGTCTGCCACGCCTCCTTCTGCCTGTTACACACATTTCAAGAAAACCATTATACCCTGATTTCCCATTTTCAATGGGTTCAGGGTATAAAAATAATAATTTTAAAATATATCGAGAGAGCCTAAATAAATTTATAATAATAATAATATGAAATCGTCAAACTTAGGATATTAAGAGTACGTTTATAGAGAGTCATTCGATCTTTGTATGCGGTATAAGGAAATTCAAATTTTCCTTGACATTGGAAACCGAAAACCCTTTTTCTCGAGCATAAGCAAACATTTTTAGTTCCACTCAATGCAATTGAGAGCTAGAGTTTCCCTGAAACGGAGCAATATTTTCAGATACATATATATATTTATATACACTACTTCAAGGAGCGAACGAAACCACCTTTATGTGGGAATGCCAAGTTCCCCAACTCCGAACTGTCAACGCCCCCAACAGCAATGTCTGTCGATGTTTGGGCTGCTAAAAACCATTTGAGAATCATCTCAAATAACTCGCGCATAAATTGTGTAACTAAATTTAGAAATGAGTGGCTCTCGCACACTACCGCACAGACCGATGCATGTCCTTGCGCCGCCATTTTCAAATTGATTTCGGTCCATTGTAGTTTTCCTATTGTTTTTTGCATGCCGAAAATTCACATGGCTGTTAAGGACGATCGCTGTGGCACATGGCAGTCAATGGCATGTGCTATGCGCTGCGAATCGCAGCAAGGCTCTGGCCAAAGGACCTCATGTTGCTTGCCAAACACCGTTTTTTCCTAACATATGTGACAGCAGCTCGACTCGACTCGACTCGACTCGCAAATGAAATGAAAACAACGCGCGTGGGAGTAGGCGCTGAATGCGTGTTGTGCTTGTGTCCTTTTTACCTATTGCCTGAGTTGAAGTAGGCGCCGCCTAACGGTTCCTCGACTCTCAGCCATGGCCCACGTATGTGTCGAAAATTCCTCCTTTGCTCATTTCGATTCATTCAGGCAGCCCACCAGCACCGACAAAAGGGCGTTCCGCTGAACAACAGACATATAAATTATAATTGTTTTTCTTATCCTATTTCCCTCTGTTGCCTGTCAAACTCCAGATTTAATTAGCTGTACTTTGCCTATAACTTTAGTTTTCAAATAATAATACTGGATATGAATATCTAACTGCATTGAAATCAGCTTCAGTTTGCTGAATTATACTCTCGATCCTTTCTTATAATCAGAAGACTCTTCAAATCTCTTAAATTGCAGCTAATTTTTGGACTACAATCTGGAAGCTATGTAATATCAGATAATCAAATGACTTATTGTTTTTACATATGAATGAATTTATATTATTTATACATCTCTTATATATTACTCGAATTCAAGCTGATCGCGTTCGATTTGAATTTTGATTTCACATATTATGTTCCCAGCACAATATTATAATTTGTCTATGATATGGTTTCCGAAATTTGTTATATGCACTGATATTTACTTAGCATAAATTGTATTACACACTTTTATTGAGCTATGCCGAGCTCCATATACCTTTGAAGAGGAACGATGCTCGAGTCGAATAAAGATTTTACAATTATATTTTTATTGAGTTGCGGCCATGTAAAATATTAATGGCAGTTTCTATGAATGATTTTAATTATTGGCAAAACCATTAAAACAATATCTAAAACAATTGCCGAGTGCTGCGGGCCGCCAGACAGTTGCCCCCATGTTCTGAGCAACACGGTGTGTCCAAAAAGTATACGAGGCGTTTCGGATTTCGAAATGCGAGCAGCAGCAGCTACTCGAAGAACGGAAGCTAGCGATGGAGGCGGGCGAGGGGAAGGGGGAGGGGGCGGAGGAGCAAGGGCTGGAGCAGTAGGAGACTGCGTTGTGTGTGACCCAGAAGGCGAACGCATTCATTTGTGGCCTGTTGATTGATTTTTAGTAGGAAGCCTCTCTCCTTCTGTCTCTCTTTCTCTCTCTCTCTCTCTCGCACTAGAAAACCTTCGCCAAGCAGAACATCTGCTTCACGCAACGTTGAATGCGACAAAATATGCACAGACTGAGTAATTAAAATCAATACTCTCGTCTCGAGGTGTTCAGGCATTTGTCGAACTGGACCAGCATCAATTCAACAGCAAATGCAATTTGCCTTCAGTTTGCTATTGTTGTTGTTGTTGCTGTTGTTAATGTTGTTATGATCGTGTTCGCTGCCGCTGACTGCAGCTCGAGTGCATGCGGCGATCAATCAACGATCAAAGTTCATCAAGCTGACCCAGCTGACTAATGGCAAATGCCCGAGTTGGCATCGCACGTCAGCAACAGCAACAGCAGCAGCAGTAGCAGCAGCAAGTTGCGCTAATGTACCAGACAAACTAATGTATACACACACACACTTGCACACACACACACATACACATACACTGACAGAAGTACGCTTACATAAAAATATATCTTGAATTCGTATAGGCATAAAAGTACATACTATAAAATAAAAAAGGCATGTATGTTGGAATGTTCGTTGCAGTTGATCGACTACTAATTACTCTCTAACTTCCCTAATGCATCGCTAAAAATTATGTTGATTAGATTTATCGAATTACTTTTCAGTTCTTTATAATTTCAAATAAATATCAATTAATTAAGCTAAAGAATATAAAATATGAGTTCATTTCAATGTTTTAATAATAGGCTACGAAAATAGAGGAAAATGGATTTGATAAGTTTCTTTCCAACATTTTTATTTAATGCTTGTGTATTTTGCAGATTATTGAACAGTTTCAAAAATAAATTATAAACAAAAATTATTATAATATTCTATTTTCTATCTTTTTATGATACATTTCTAAAACTATTGTATTATAATCGTATATTTAATTATAGCTGCAAATCTTTTGATTCTGTTCAATCTTTTACAGTTTTTTGTAAACTCAACTTCAGCATCTTAAATCTAGACTTTTGCATTACCTATTTTATTCTTTAATTTGTTTTCCCTCTGCGAATTTGTAGCTGTGTTCCCCAATAAGTTCTCTGAGTGAGGGAATCATAGCGTATCGCTGAGTCACGTTTAGTCCCTCTTCATAGCTCCATTTGAATGTTGATTGTATGCCCACGCCATAGAGTCGCATAGAAGTATTTTAATATAAATATTGAAAATATAATAAAGTAATCTTCTTTAAGTTTATTCGAGTTTATTTCATTTGTTAATAATAATTTGCAAACTTGCAAATGCAACTGCCAATCTTGATATCTGTCAATTCTTTTTCCTCATCTCCCAAAAGTATGCAAGTACAATTATATTCATCGAAATAAATAATTAAATATATGTATAAGAATAAGTGAAAGCATCCGCATGCAATATAAAATAAAAAAAATAAAAATGTAAACATAACTAAATTATTTATTAATTAAAGAATTCTGCTATAGATAGACTGACTCTGCATACTCCCTCTAGCGATGTAAATACCCCTTTTAGATATCAATCATTTGACGGCCTGCTACGCATATAATGTGTATAAAAATCTAGCAATCTCATCAAGAGAGAGAGAGAGAGAGACAGAGAGATAGACGAAAGGCGGGTGCTGAACTGAAAAGGAACCGCCTGTCTGTCCGTCCGTCAATTTGTCTGTCCGTTTGGGTAGCTGGTTGCTGGTAGTTGATGGCGGGTCTCGCGTCGGGCGCATAAATATTTTGCTTTTATATTTTTTCAGCCGAAGAAGCGCAGCACATAAACCCCTACGTAGTCGCTGTCTATAAACAAAAAAGCGTCCATAAAAAAGCACAGGCCGAAGGCAGCGACGCTAGCAGCGACGTCGCGTCAGCGTTGGCGGTCGCCAATGAAAAAACAACACCAACTACAACAACAACAACAACGACGACCAATCGACGCACTTTTTGTTTATTTACACAAAAAGATTTTAGTGACTCGAACAGGGGTAGTCAGGAAGTAACTAAGTAAAATGCCTGTTTGAACTCTACCCAAAAAAAGAAGAAGAAGAGGAAGAAGAAAAAAATGAAAATATAAAAGAAAAAGATCGTTTACTGAGCTACCAAAATGGTGGCTGCGCGCCTTCATCTTCTTCTTTTTCTTCTTCTTCATCTCCGTGTTCATTATGTTCTCCTTCGCTTTGTGTTCGGGGGGTTCTGGGAACAGTGTCCGCTGCATCATTTGATGTAAACGCTTGACACTTTGCGCCGGCGAGGCAAACCGCAAGCAGCCACCATCTGGCGGCTGCCCAAAAAGATTAATTTCTGACAGCGCGGGAGCATCCCCAAAGGCCAATCATACACACACACGCACACACGCACACATACGTGCATACTCATACTCATACAAGCATGTATGTATGCTGATGTATAGCTTCAGCTGTAGCTGCTGATGGACACTGATGCGCGTTTTCCACGCCACGCTTTTTCACGGTCGCATCTATCAATTCGTGCTGCCGGCTGTCGTAATACAAGACTTTCAAATACAATTGAATTCGTATTACAGATATGTATGTGTGTATAATATAAATGTACATACATATATGTGTTTCTTTTTGGCACTGGCCTGGAACCGAGCTCTTCGGCGTCAATGGGTCTCTAAAACTAATCATGTGCCAAGCGCGGAGACATAAAACATCACCCAACGGCCACTTGACAACATTCAGTTTGGCTCTTCACAGCCGTCTAGAGAGGGTATTCCAACTTAGTCACAAAGTGCGAGCGGCAATGATCAAACTCATTCATTGATCACATATATATTACCAACCATATATTAAATCATCTACTCTCAATCGTGTATAAAGATACACGATCAAAAGTGATCGTACTAGGGATAGGTCTGCTATTCGGGTTCCTTGCCTCGTAACTCGAAATCCATAAATGATGTTCTTCTGTATCCTCACACGAAGAGTATACAAATGTCTTCCATGCTTGCAGCTTGGGCTCGTTTGGGATTTGCTGTTTAGTACTTCATTATAAGCGCACTAACGATGTTATGTTAATGATCTCAGACCCAGAATCCACTTGACAAAATGCAGCAGCAACAAAAACAACAACAGAAAAGATATTTCACTGCAGTCGGGCAAGGGGGGGGCAAGACCAAGGGTGCAGCTCGAATCTGAAGGGTACATATATACATATATATATATATATATATATATATATATATATATACATTTATATATTTGTATTGTACACCCTATACATACATACATAGAGCCCTATATTAAGTTATGTGCATATCTATATATACATACATGCATATAGGCGACTGCATTTATTTTTTGCACGGACGGACACTTTTATGTCCCGGCAATGTGTGAAAAAGCCCGTTGAATGTCGGGCATTTCTTTGCTGGCTTGTTATATTTGTTGTATACGAGCTCATGTATCTATATGGCGTTATAGCATCTGCATGGTCGGGGTACTGTTGATTGGCATAGCTATAAAAATTCTTAGTGCCCATGCATGAGTTGCTATTGAAAGTTGTTGTTGACAGATGCTGAAGCAGGTATATACATATATGAATGTACGAAGGGATGCGATTGAGAGGCGCGGAAAACCTCTCCAAATTCAAGTATATTCTTAAAAGCCAATGATAAATCTGAATAGCTTAGATTTACGCAACTCTTCATGCTTGTTAGCATAGAAAGCAATAAAATCATTTTTGAATTTCGTGAATTACATAAAATACACAAAAATCCTTAAATTTTCTTATGGTTATATATTAATTAATTGTTACTCTCTCTCTCTCTCTCTCTCTCTCTCTCTCTCTCTCTCTCTCTCTCTCTCTCTCTCTCTCTCTCTCTCTCTCTCTCTCTCTCTCTCTCTCTCTCTCTCTCAATTATCGCAAATGGAGATATTTACATTCATAAACCTTATATACATATATACAAACTGTAACGTAGATCAATTTTATTTAAAAGAACCTATAATTAGTCCCATAAGTACTTATCGAAATTCTGTTATATCGAAATACAGAACTAAAATCTTTAAATTGTGTATATGGTCTTATATACACATATATATTTGAATAGAACTGCTTGATAGGATCATCATTGAAGAGTATTATTCAGATGTATACTAACTAATCTATAATTATTTGTCGATCTTTCCTACAAAGAGCATTTCGAATTCGTTGTCAGTAAGATATGCATTTTAGTTTTTCAGTTTAGATGAGTTGACATATGTCTCCATTAGGCTTCCACAATTTCCTTTAAATCCCCCATTCAGAATAGGAAGAAAGTGCCAGCAATTGTGAAAATGAAAGACAAATAATTTTAGCTACTTGTTTATTTTCCAAGCACACATACTCACACGGGGTGACTGTTGTTTCAATTGATTGATTGTATCCCTACACCCAACTCGTTTGCCAAAATGCTTTAGCGCTCTCAAACGAGCTAATCGATTCGTAAGTGACTTCACAACACTGTTGAAATAACACTGGACAGAAGTCTGTTTTTAATGAATTATCAAATGATCCACCCAATCGCCAAGTAAATAAATAAATGTGAATTTCTCGGCAAATAAAAATCAGATATGCCTCTATGTCTGTGTTACTATCGCTAACTACAAATACCTCTCACCCGAAAACTCCAAATAGTTTCGCAATGTCAATTAACCCCGTTCCGAGGCTCCCAGAAGTGCTTGCCGTTCGTTTGAGCTCTGCTCTTGAGACAATTTAGCCAAGTCATGTTAATCTGTAATCTGCATATATGTACATACTTACATATATATAAATCTGTCATATATATGTATTCATAATCTCGTGTGTATTCAAATTCCAAGCTTTACTGAACGCGGTTGCACTTGTTTGCACGCATGACCAGAGGAGGAGAGGGCTCGACTACCTCCCCTCTCATTCTCTCTCTTTACGACTACGAGCCGACGCATATATAAGATATGTATATACATATATATGATAAAGAGTGCCGAGCAAAACACGTGTTTCGAATTAAATGCAATTGTCTTGCACTGCCCCGCCCTCGCTCCAGCCTTTGCATGTTGCGTGCAGAATTTCTAATAGCAGTTTCTTAGGCTCGCGTCTCTCGCTCCCTCTCTTTCTCTCTGTTTCTCTTTCTCAGTTTTTTTATGGCGACATTGTCGATGGCCTTTTACGCCCCCTGTTGAAATGTTAACGGCAATCGGTCTGCGAGAGACCAAGATATAAGAGACCGGCCTGTTAGAATGCTAAAACTGGTCAATGCTCGATCCTGAGATACTCTGGTAATCATTCTAGCTAATTTCCAAATGGGATTAATAATGAATATTGGCAGTAAGTATGAAAATACGATTAAGACTTAAATATCCACTTGAGTAAGCAGCAAATTACGTTTAAATTCCAAGGGTTCCTTTAATGTGCTTCAACTAAAAGAACACGAGCATTGGACCCACAAAGGAGAAAATATATTTCTTATCGGTATAAGAAAACCTATTTATTTTATTTATAAGAAAAATTATGAATGTTTAAAAAAGTATTACAATTTCTCTTAATAAAATAACTAAAAAGTGGAAATCAAGATTTATTTCACAAAACTAAATTCAAGAATGGTTCAAAAACTTCTAGAAATATTATGAAATATTATTAAGCAAAGCTACTGTCAAATAAATTTAATACTTTTTTTTTGATGTATTCAACTAAAAAGCCGCGACATACCAAACTATATCGTTGATATACCCAACGGTATACAGGGTATATTTGCATCTAGCAATTTGCACGTGCGTGCAACCAAATAAAAATATGCACGCAAGGAGCAAAAACTTCAATCAAAGGCAGCAATCAAATTGTATCTGCGATACTTGTAGCAGAGCAAGCGCTCAGTCACCCATACACTACCACACACACAAACACACACACACACACTGAAAGCTGCAGGTGCAGCTGCGCTGCGAGCTTGTATTGCTTTAACCTGAAGCCAACTTTGACGTCGCGACGTCGACGCAGACGCCGACTGCTGCCAGTTGGAGCCATAAGCTTGAGCTTGGGCAACGACTCGGCTTGGGCGCAGTTGACGTGCTGAGCTGTTGGCCTAAAGACGCGACCGGCACAACGAGCAAACGAAACAATGAAACAGTAAACATTTGGCGGCAAATCAACTGGAACCTCACGGAAATCGCATATGCAACCAGAGTGAACAAGTGCGTGCCACAAAGCTTTGCCTCAAGATCGTATTCAAGTTGAGCGTCGCGACGTCGCGTCGCGTCGATAGGTTTGTTTTTCGAGCCCTCACTTAGAGTGGGCAAAGGTTGCTTAGATGTGCCTCAGATGGAGTGCGAGAAAGAACTGACAACAAAGAGTGAAGAGTTAAGAGTGAAAATGAATAAGAAAGAAATTGAAGCACATAGTGAAAGTGAAGATGCTGCGTCATCCAGCTGCCTTGTGCAGACGTGACTGCTGGCCGGGACTTTGGCCTCATTGCAACTGCGACAGGGAAACAACAATAACATTAACAACGGCAACAAGAAAGCTGAATGTGCGAAATAAGCCGCAGTTGCAATATCTTAACTAGTTTCTGTTGTTGTTCGACTTTGATTTAATTAACTGAATCAAATAGCAAAAGCCACACAAAGAAAATAATTGCGCTTGAAAGTCTGTGTTCTATCGATTACCCGTAAATGATATATACCTGTTTTATATATCATTTGTACGGATAACGACCCAATCACAATGAATGATAAGTACAATAAATGAGTGCCTCATAGATGTCTCTCTATATTAAATAGTATAGTAATTACACTAAACTATTTCATATATGTAGAGAGACTATTAATTCTCTCTGTACTAAAGAGACTCACAGAATGTTAAATGTAAATAACGAAAACATAAAATGTTTACAATTGTTTCAAAACAGATTTTCATTTGTGCAAAAATTGCGAGTAGAATATAAATGTTTAATTATATTTTCTGAAGTTGTATTTTCTTATTTATTATCAGGAAATTAAGCAGACCATTTTTTGTGTACTTTTATTTATGGAGTTCAGAATTGTTCGTCTTTTCGACTAAGACATGTGTAATTTGTATGATTTATTCAAGAGTTTAATGCAAAAAAAAGCTCTTAATGAATACTCTACTATACTTGAGAATGAATAGAGTGAGTTTTATTAGTCATGTGCGAACGTGTTCAAAATATACGTCTGCTGCTGAATTCCCTTTCAACTAAATAAATAAATAATACTAAATACTAAAGAACAAATTTTGCCACATCGAGTTTTTTGCGGGCACGTGTCAAAAATTGTGGAAAGGGCTTCAAGTTGAAGGAAACGTGAGCTGGACTTCTGGCCTTTGTTTCAAATTACGTGGCCATAGTTATAGCTCAAGTGCGTCTTCCTCTTCTTTAATCAAGAGGTCTTTCCTAGTCGAGAGCCATAAAAAGTACTTGAAAATACATTTCAAAGTGGAAGCTCGCATATGAGTTGAGTTACGCTTTGGCTTAGCCATTAATGGGGCGTCGAAATTGCATCCGCTTATGCAAAAAAATATAAACAAAAATAAATCATTTTCAACAATTACGGCCACGCATAAGCCTCGCAGCCGAAGCCCCTGACAATAGCCAAGCCCAAAGCCGTAAATAAGCCTCACCTTGAGCCACACTCAAACAGAAAAGGCCCCAATTGCAGCCTCCAGTTTCAGGTAACGCCGCGAACCGCAACTGACGAAAAAGGCAATTTTTCATTGTGTCGGCTCGGCTACAATTGCACTTCACATCTCACTCACGTCTAATTACCCGCAATTTCATTTTGAAAGTAACAAATAAACCGAAGAGAGAAGACAGAAGAGAGGCAAACAAACCAACAAAAACAGAAAGAAAAGAAAAGCTTAACACTTACAATAGCAAACGTACAGTAACAAACCCAGGCTTAATTACCCGCAGACTGCAGACGTTAATCAACACTGCCATCGACGCCGCTGCGCGACTCTTATCGGCATCATCTGCCTCACATCGGAGTACAAAATGAGCGATGCTGTTGCCCCTGGCCAAGGTCCGACGGCCTTGAACTCCACGCAGGTAAGCTATAGTTGATTTATTAATAACATTTTTTGGTGCTTTTGTGCCCGATCTGAGGCAACGCTGTATAAATAATATGTGATAAAACGCACGAAACCTGTTTTTCTCCGATGCCTCTTTTCACGCGACAGAGAAGTGGGCAAATGAGTTTGATCAAATAGCCGGAGCGTATGCAGCAGACTTGCTGGACACAAGTCCCAATTAAATATCTACATATATAGTTATGTAAGCAGTTGGACTATTTCTGACTAGAATATTTATAGCTATGGCGCGAGTATAACCACCCAAATGAGAAATTGATTTGAATTGTTGCTCTATATCTTCCTAAACTGAGAAACGAGGTCTAATCGATTTCGTCATGTCAAATAAAAACTTTTCCTGGCGCATCAGTCTGATGGATTTACCACTTACAGGGTATCTCAAATTGTAACCCAAGCAAATGTCAGACTTGTTAATTGTTTTGATTTCTGGGTTTTTGGCGCTGCCTTTTATGTTACATAGTTTTTTAGTCGGTCGCCGCATATATTTTGGATATACATCGATCGTAGTGCCCGCTCTTAGCTTTGGAAACAAGTTTCTCGTAGTTCGCTTTGCCATTCAGTCGCATCTCAAAATTAAATGCTCGACTGGACTCGCAAGTCAAGTCCAGTACTAAACTGGTCGACAGAAAACAGTCTCATCCCTCTTTGTTTAGCAACTGCTCAGTTGGCAGTTGCCCATTAACCATTCTCTGATATATGTATGTATAAAAAAAAAGAATATTACCATGGCAGTCGCTAAGCATACCATCTATAAGGAAGTAATTGCTTTGCGCTTAGGGAATTCCGAAATATAAGATGAGCTCATGGAAAGTAAACAATTAGCACTCAAGACTTCAGATCTTATTAATGTTTCTTCCTGCATGGGTTTGGATTACTTAATATTGACTGAATACTAATGAACCCATTCAGTAAGGTGAATTAATAATTAGAGTAGTCCAGAGAATAAAAGATAAGACTATTTGTTATACGATATGCAGCGAAGATGAAGATGTTCTCATGTTCTCTGAAGATGTACATTTCTCAAATCTCAATATCTCCATTGGCTTAGAACTAAACATCAAGAATTATGAACATTAGAATATATATTCAAGGAAAATAAAGCTCAGTAAAATAAATAAAAATAACATCAGATATTTAAACATAAAAACATAGATTCAAAAGCCAAACATAACTAGAGAGTTTGATAGAGTCGATGAGTTATACAAATATTTAAGGAAAATGATGAAAAGCACTGAGAATGTGCGCCTAGCCGAGGAAGGGGAACTCCCGCCCGTTGCCGTGAAACTCAATATCTGGCACAAGGTAAAGCTGAGTAGCCAAACAACTGTTATTCACTGACGGAACTGCTCCCAAATTCAGATACTTTTCTACTTCGTGGGTCTCACTGCGGCCTTGACCATTTGCCTGTTGATTCGCTTATCCAATAAGCTGGCAGCAGATGCCCAGAGAAAGGCGATGATGCACTTCAAAGAGATCTCGAACCGCATCGGCCACCGCTTCGACAATTAGCGCCGATCAGACACCCAATTAAAAACAAAAATTTCTATTTGCTAAAACTAACAATTTGCGCAAATTAAGCGCCAACTACTTGAGATAAAACGAAGCGAACAAGTGATCCGTGTGCGAACTAAACTGCTGAGTCGTGGACTGCCACGGAGCTAACCACGAAGTAATGAAATCACTATTCAAGAAAACTTTGCATAAATCAAGATAATCAACTGTTGAGTACTCTTCTAATAAAACGTTCGTATTGAAGAGAATATTATACGAGTAGTAAGTTGGGCATAGCGAATGTTTTTGCGGCGAAAATCCTACAGAATGCTGGACTTATTTCGAATATAAAATATATATTTTAAACGGTCCAACATATCTCATATGTGATGAGAATACCAAAGAGAGCTAAGCTAAAGATTCAAAATTTGAAGATATCTTGTCTTCCCTTTTCAATAATCAACTTTTGTCTTACCTTAAGTTGAGCAATACTACGACAAAAAACACGGCTTACAAAATCGCGAGCTCAATCGGGTGAATATGAAAGCTTGTCGCTCTTGACCTTACGCGACTTCAAGGGCGCAGACTTTAATGGGATCAGGCGTCTGGTTTTATTTATGGGAAATGTACGTCAGCCTTTAATTATCCTATGCAAAAGTAGTCTAAAATGTTTGGAGTCGGGTTTCACAAAATCGATATACAGAGTCGACAAAAAGTTTGATTTCATATACATATGTATATTTAAATATACCTATAATAAAGTAAGTACAAGACATTTTAAATCGAACACTATGGATAGAACTCTGTTGTATATTGAAAAACAATTAGATTTAAATATCTACATTAACACTGTACATATTTAGCATAAATAATTATACTTGCAGTAAATAACCTTTTAGCGGTAGATAGCTGATTTACATAAAATAACGCTATAGCTTAGATCAGCTTATATAGAACCTGAAAGTCGTATAGTATGTGCATGTTAGTAACTAGTTCTCGCCATTAATCGATACAATTATTCAGTTTTCAAAACATTTAAGAGCATTACGATTTAGTATACTCGGCAATACACTACATACTGTATATTTCTAGCGAAACTCTCAATAGCGACAGTAGCATCGGGAGAGATCGACTAGGAGTTACCCTGAAGTCAGCGTAGTACTGCAAATGTTGCAGTATGATCTCCAGTAGGGGATGTACATATGTATGTAATACATACATATGTATGTATATATACATATGTATGTAATACATACATATGTATGTATATATACATATGTATGTAATACATACATATGTATGTATATATACATATGTATGTAATACATACATATGTATGTATACATACATATATCGAAAAGCTTTGCTCTCCTTGCACTTGGCTTAAATAGTAAATGCGATTATCACGAGTCTGCGCAGCTTCCACATTGGCTGCGACTAAATGGCCAGCTGGAGAGAAACTTTCTCACCTTCGAGCTATTGATATTCATTTCAGACAGCACCTAAGGAAGTGCAGATCAGCATGGGCCAGGACAAAGCCAATGCCAGGGAGAAGAGCAACTGCCGCAGCTGGCTTCTGCTGGTTCTCTTGGTGCCAGTCGTAGCCGCGATTGTCGCTGTGGTCTGGTATTACGAGGGAACCTGGTACGGATTGGCCGCCCTCTATCTGGGCTTGATGGTGCTGCTGCTAGTGAAGCCTGGCTGGCGCTGGTTTTACATAGCGGCGGTTACTGGGCAACGCGATACGATGTGAGATCAACTGGATTCACTTCCATTCCATTCCGATCTCTAAAATGTTTCTTTGCAGCGCGCTGATTGCGTACATACGCGTCTTGCTCTTTATCAAGCGGCTGGAGAGGAAGAACCTCAACGTGGGCGACGTCTTCGAGGCGACTGTGGCTAGGCAGCCGGACAAGCTGGCCATCGTCAGCGAGTCGCAGAAGTGGACGTTCCGGCAGCTGAACGAACATGCGAACCGCGTCGCCAATGTGTTCCACAGTCACGGCTATAAGAAGGGCGACGTAGTCGGCCTGCTGCTGGAGAATCGCGCCGAGTTCGTGGCCACCTGGCTGGGGCTGTCCAAGATTGGCGTTATCACGCCCCTGATCAATACGAACCTGCGTGGCGCCTCGCTGCAGCACAGCATTAAGGTGGGCAACTGCACGGCGCTTATCTACGGCGTGAGCTACCGGTCGGCGGTCATGGATATTGCCAAGGATCTGCCCGCTCATGTGGCGCTCTATCAATTCAACGACGAGCCAGCTGCAGCTGAGCCCACGGAAGGTCTAGCCCAGGGCTTGGCGCAGCAGCTGAACGCCCTGCTGCAGTCGGCGCCCAACGGCAACGTCGCCGCCGGGGCCAGTCGGGCCGATCACCAGGATAAGCTGGTATACATCTACACATCGGGCACGACCGGACTGCCCAAGGCGGCCGTCATTACGCACTCGCGGTAAGTTCGAGTCCAGGAGACTCTGGAGGACAGATGATGTATGTAGCTTTAATACGCTGTGGCCACAGCTATTTCTTCATAGCCGCTGGGATTCACTACACCTTGGGCTTCCGGGACAACGATGTGTTCTACACCCCACTGCCGCTTTACCACACGGCTGGCGGCATTATGACCATGGGCCAAGCATTGCTCTTCGGGTCCACCGTGGTCATACGCAAGAAATTCAGCGCCTCGGGATACTTTGCCGACTGCGCCCGCTTCAACTGCACGGTAAGCAAGGAGGCCTGCCGCGATCTTGACAAGTTCTCATCTCAGGCATCCTTCCAGGTTGGCCAGTACATTGGCGAGATGGCGCGTTACGTGTTAGCTACGCCGAATGCGCCACACGATCGGCAGCACCATGTGCGCATGGTCTTTGGCAACGGGCTGCGCCCGCAGATCTGGACGCAGTTCGTCGAGCGATTCAACATAGCCAAAGTGGGCGAGTTCTACGGCGCCACCGAGGGCAATGCAAACATCATAAATAACGACAACACTGTGGGCGCCATTGGCTTCGTTTCCCGCATACTGCCGCAGGTCTACCCCATTTCCATAATCCGCGCCGACCTCCACACCGGCGAGCCCATACGCAACGAGAAGGGTCTCTGTGAGCTGTGTGCGCCGCATGAGCCGGGCGTGTTCATAGGCAAAATCGTTAAGGGCAATCCCTCCCGCGAGTTCCTGGGATATGTGGACACCAAGGCCTCCTCCAAGAAGGTCGTCTACGACGTATTCAGCAAAGGCGACAAGGCATTCATATCGGGCGATCTGCTGGTGGCCGATGACTACGGTTATCTGTACTTCAAGGATCGCACGGGCGACACGTTCCGCTGGAAGGGCGAGAACGTCTCCACCAGCGAAGTGGAGGCAGTGCTCAGCAACCTGGTCAACTACAGGGACACCATTGTCTACGGAGTGTTCATACCCCAGACAGAGGGACGCGCCGGCATGGCCGCCATCTATGATCCCACCCGGGAGGTGGATGTGTCCAAGCTGGGCACGGCGCTGTCGAGTGCTGTGCCCAGTTATGCCCGTCCGCAATTCTTGCGCTTCTTGCGACGCATCGATCTAACAGGAACATTTAAGCTGCGCAAGGTGGAGCTGCAGCAGCAGGGCTACAATCCAGCCACGATCGAGGACGAGCTCTTCTACTATTCCCAAGACGATGGCTGCTATGTGCCATTGACGCAGTCCATCTACGATCAAATACAACGTGCCGAGCTGCGCTTCTAAGCCATTTAAGCCATCAGCAGCATTAAATCTTAGCTTTAAGTATCATATAAGACAAACAAGAGAGAAAGAGTATCCTTGAAGTGCTGCAGGTTGCCTGCCCTTGCAGATGTATTGAGTCTTTGCTTTATGAACTTGGTCATATCTCAGACGGACCTAATTCAGATGTATTTTGAGTAAGGCACTTGAATTAGAAATCTAGAAATTTGAATTAGAAAATACATATGTACATGTACTTAACGGATACTACATCTGCAATGGTACAGGTTGTTACCTGCCACGTGACAAAGGTAGTTTCTCATTTCCGAAACTAATTTTAGATAAGCTCTGTATTAGTAAATAGATCGTGTATTGTGCTAGCGTATTAAATAAAAGTCTTACAGGCGAACAGTGGAACAATATCTAAGGTTGAATACTTGTGGGAGAGAGTTGAGCACTTTAGTCCTTGGGAGCCACATCCTTTGTGAGCTCGGCAAGTTTCTGCTGCTCCATACGCTGCTCGACCTGGTCGAGGCGTTCGCTCATCGCATCCAACGAGGTGAGTAGGCCCGCTTGTATTTCACCGTAACGCTTCATGGCCAGTATAAGGCTCTCCTCAATTAGTTCGCTTTGCTGTGCATATTCGTCGTTATTTTCCGTGATCTGCTTGAGCTTGTCAAGACACTCGCTGGGTATGCTCCGAAAATATTCGGCACCGAGCGCCGGCTCCAGCTGTTTGATTCGTGCTAGCTGCTCGCTTTGGGCATATAGCTCAGGTGCAACGGCATTTATGTAGACTTCTTTGGCGCGCACCTGCTGCTGCTCCTCTAAGTAGTTGGGATCCAAATATTTCTCCAATTCCGCTGCACGTCCCACGCACTGCTGCACCTGGGTTCGTCCCGTTGTGGCTTCGCTCACCAAGGCGTTGGCAGAACAAAGAGTGTCCACGATGTTGGCAGTCTTCGTTGTGTTTCCATCGACGTCACCAATCTGTGCTTCGGGCAAAGTACCAAGCACACGGTTCAATGCATCTATTCTTTTCTCCAAAATGTCTAGGGCTTCCATTCTAATAGGCAAATTTCTTAAAGAAAGCGGAATGATGTCAGTGCAATTAGCAAAACAAAAACACACAAAAATACCAAAAAACGCGTTGCACTTTCATGGTAATATTTTACAGCACTAAACAGTTTAATAGCAATACCGATATTTTGTATCGATAAATGTGTTTATACATACATATATTATTGCCGCCTATTTGCTTTTATTAATATTACAAAAACTTATTTGCACGCAGTGATAAATCACATTTATTTCTTTATCTTTGTTTTCCTTCATACGATATTTTTGTATCATTGGTAACTGGTGTATTTCCAAATATTAAATATCGTAATAATTTGGCGTTTATCGGAGTTTATTTAAATATTTTGTTATTTACAGTAAGATTCATAGCTTAAAATTCTCTAGCGATAAACGCTCCGCATCCTTGTTTATCTGCACCACGCTATCTTCAGAAATGATGCGAACCACATCTGCATCCAAGTCGTCACCCGGGCTATCGTCCAGCACACACAAAAGTCCATCATTATCAATGTAGGGAAAAAAGAATTCTGGCTTATCCCATTTCGAGCGATCGCCGATGCCACAGTGCGACTCGTTAGCCATGTGCTCAGCCAAGAGCTCAAACTCATCAAATTGCAAATCACAGCAAACACAACGCAACAGGCAGAGCTGCCGCCGCACATAGTTCACAACTTTGATTTTTTGATAGAAGTTTAACGAGCTAGTGACGGCCTCAAAGTCCAGGAGGTGTGCCTCGATCATGTGCTGCTTCAGAACCCCAAACTGACTCTCCTGGTGGGCACAGTACAGACACTTGATGACATGAGGCTCGCCATCAGCTGCCCAGTCAGACCAATCTGAGTCGCAATCTGCATCCGAGTCCTGGCGCGCAAAATGCTTGTCAAAGTCCACGCTGGCATTGTCTTCAGATGCGCCAGACTTGCGCGCCTGTCGCTGCTGCTTGCGCAGCCCAGGCCTTGAAGTCGAGCGATTGTAGTTGATCAGAAAGAATTTGTCGTATTCACGCCGATTGGGATTTATGCGCTTATGGCCCTTCTTGCGCATATGCTCCTTCAGCGTGGGCCTATCCTGGGGACAACCGAAGCTTTAGGTAGAGCAATGAGTACTATAATGATGCAAAGCCTACCTTGAATATCTTTTCGCAGTACAGACACAACAGTTTGTTCAGGTTGTCCTCCAGTTGGTCGAGCAACTCGTCCACATAGACCAAGTTCTCTGGCTTGCCCACAAGCAGAAAGTGCTTGTCGAACAGATGTTCCAAGTATTCAGCGCGCAATCCTTTAATGACAGTACGGCAGAAAAGGCATTCTTTGCTAAAGCTACGATCCGTTAGCTCGAACTGATGTTGCTCTAGTGCAGCAGTTAGCCGTTGGTCCTGCAACCGCTTGCGCAGCTCAAAGTCCTGCGGCAGAATATCACAGAGCAGATAATATTTCTCGTTCTTTGAGTAGCTTCCATCTGGCAACTGATCCAGAAACATTGTTGTGCAGTACTGTTCGAACTCATGTGCTAGATGATATTAGGATTGATTAGATTGACACTTATTACTTAGATTTCGAATAAATTTACTTTGAAACTCCTTCTGCCAGTACTGAAGATAGTCCTCGAGGAGCGCTATGTCTTCCACATCTGCTATGACCAGGCGATGCTCGAGGTACAGGTGTGCCAAGCAATCGTCTTTGTCACCAGGGAATATAAACACCTTGTCACATTTTAAGCACTTAATGGCTGTGTTCTTTGTGGCTTTTAGTTGAGAATATTCTTTAACTAATGTGCCAACAATTCCGCTCCCTTCGACCTGCTCCATTTGTTATCCAAAACAAAGCTAGAGATGTATAAATATTAATCGAAAACAAGTTGCAAATTCGATAGTAACTATCGATATAATTATTTCTGATTCTGGTTAATTCCAGTATGCTCATAGCGAATATTCGATGTGCGACTCTCTGGTTCGTGCTTCACTATATATGTAGATGATAGTTGTGTGGTTAGTGGTTGTGCTAGTCGAAAAACAAACTGAAGGCGGGCAAATTAAACTCAAAACCTATGCGCCAAAATACCAGAAGTAATTTTATTGTAAAACAGAATATAAATGATTTATATTTTTACATTGGCATTAATACTGGCAATATGTATAATCAATACGCTCATTGTTGTTTCATTTAATGAATAGTTAATTTTTCTTAATAATTTTTTATTACAACACCAGATCTGTCATATATCGATAGTCTATCGAAAAAAATAACGAATAATAATCGGAACTAGTAAGATACTAAACTACTCAACTCAATCAACACGTGCATTCCTCGGCCATTTTCCTTAACCTGCCGCCACGTGCGGACGTATTCTGCCATTGCGCGTATTGTATCAGAAGTAAAATTAATTAAAATGACTGACGTTGGTAAGAGATCATAAATAAAAAACAACAAATAAAGTGCTCCAATATAAAAGTGCTATTACATTGCAGATTCTCGCAAAAAAAAGAAGAAAATCAAGGAAGAGCCTCTCGATGGCGAAGACATTGGCACTCTGCAGAAGCAGAACCAATTTCAAATAAAACCATCGTCAAAAATAGCCGAACTTGACACTTCCCAATGGCCTTTACTGCTCAAAAACTTTGATAAGTTGAACATACGCTCGAATCACTATACTCCGCTAGCACATGGTTCTTCACCGCTCAATCGTGATATAAAAGAGTACATAAAAACCGGCTTCATCAATCTTGATAAGCCCTCAAATCCCAGCTCGCACGAGGTGGTCGCATGGATTAAAAAAATATTGAAAGTGGAGAAAACCGGGCACTCTGGTACATTGGATCCGAAGGTTACAGGTAAGTCGAATCGCGCCGACTAAAATTGTGACAATGTTTGCTATTCGATATTTCGCTCATATCTAACGCGCGATACTTTTTCAATCCAACCTAAAAATCGTTACTGACGCACGTGCCTACGCACAATTTCTAACACAGGCTGCTTGATTGTCTGCATTGACCGCGCCACACGTCTTGTCAAGTCACAACAAAGTGCCGGCAAAGAGTATGTGGCTATTTTTAAACTTCACGGTCCCGTTGAGTCGGTGGCCAAAGTACGTCAGGGCTTGGAGAAATTGCGTGGTGCGCTTTTCCAGCGCCCGCCCCTCATTTCTGCTGTGAAGCGTCAACTACGTGTGCGCACCGTCTACGACAGCAAGTTGCTGGACTACGACGAATCACGTAATATGGGTAAGTCAACACAATACACCATTGTTTACTCTCCAGATGCAGCCAGTGCGTCACTGTCTGGCTCAAGACAGAGGCGTACAGTGCAAAAAAAAAATGCATTGGAAACAGCATAATTACAGTATTTGCTCTAGCGAATGCACAGTCATATTGTAACATAGTCTTGTTTTTGTCTTGATACTTACGTGCTTAGGTGTTTTTTGGGTTAGCTGCGAAGCCGGTTCCTACATACGTACCATGTGCGTCCATCTGGGCCTAGTTCTTGGCGTAGGTGGTCAGATGCTGGAGCTGCGTCGTGTTCGCTCCGGTATACAGTCCGAGAGAGATGGCATGGTCACCATGCATGACGTACTCGATGCCATGTGGCTGTACGAGAATCACAAGGACGAGTCCATGCTACGTCGCGTGATCAAGCCTTTGGAGGGCCTGCTAATTAATCACAAACGCATCATTATGAAGGACAGTTCGGTATGTTGCACTGTGTTATAAAATTTGTGAAGCCCCCATTATACCATACCCCATGATATTAAGCCGGCAGTCGTTCGTATTATAACCAGCGGCGACTGTGACTATGACTGGGAACAGTAATGCCGCTGATGTGTGTATGTTGGTGTGGCGCCCCCTGTGCGTATCTGACAAAGTTATTTTCAGACGACAAATCTTATTCTTATAAAAGCTCACAGATATCTGGTTCATAGATAATGACTATTCATTTTCTTCAGGTCAATGCCGTTTGCTATGGTGCCAAAATTATGTTGCCTGGCGTGCTACGCTATGAGGATGGCATTGAAATAGAACAGGAGATCGTCATCTGCACCACAAAGGGCGAGGCGATTTGCCTGGCCATTGCAATGATGACCACAGCAACTATGTCCTCATGCGATCATGGGGTCGTTGCAAAGATCAAGCGTGTGATTATGGAGCGTGACACATATCCGCGTAAGTGGGGACTGGGACCTAAGGCTTCGGCTAAGAAGGCGCTCATTGCCGCTGGCAAACTGGATAAGTTTGGCAGGCCCAATGAGAACACACCAAAAGAATGGCTGACAGGCTTTGTGGACTACAATGCCAAAAAGCCAGCCGCAGCTGTCGCCCCGCAAGCTACAACGCCCTCAAACGGCTCTAATCAGATCAGCAAGGTTTGCAGAAATACATGAATTATATGAATTGCATTTGAATCAAAAAAACTATTTCTGTATGCAGCGCAAACACAGCACATCCAGTGCAGAGGAAGCGGTAGTTGACGCCCCGCCCGCCACTACAGAAAAGAAGAAGAAGAAAAAGAAACATAAGGGAGAAGAGGAGGCGCCGGCTGCCGAAGAGTCCACTGCTGAAGTACCTGTTGAGAAGGAGAAAAAGAAAAAGAAGAAGAAGGATAAGGATAGAGACAGAGAAGAAGATCAGGAATAGGATAAAAAAATTTCTATTAAACTTAGGCATTAGGCATTAATCCTCCACAATTTCGAGAGCATTTTCATAGCTGTTAAGGTGACAGTTTTAGACGGCCTCTTGCTCATGTGAGCTGTACAAATGCAAATTTTCAATGCATTTATAAGTGACATTCGCAATGCAATAAATTGTATTTTATTGTAAATCTCTATGGATATTTAATTTTATTCTGTTAACTTTTTAGATTTTAATTAGCGAGTGCATTAGCTATAAACTTAAAAGGTGAGTTTTAATTATAATTGCACATTTGTAATATTCATTCTTCAAATGTTTTGTTGTCATCTGATGAGTTTTAAACTTTCGCCCCTATCTGAAAACTAAGAGAAACTTCCCATGTTGAATGCGTGATTGGTCTTACTGAAATGAAACTAACAAAATCTTAAAATTTTGAAATTATATATGTGCCTAACGAGTATTTTTTATATATTGCAGAGTATTCTTTGGGAGTATTCTTCAAGAGATTCATTACATTCATAAGGTAAGAAATTTGTCAATAGAATATAAAATAATTCTTATCTTTAATCTGCATGATGAGCTTCAAGCTTTCGCCCCTATCTGAAAATTAAGAGAAACTTCCCATGTTGAATGCGTGATTGGTCTTACTGAAACGCACATTTTAAAGCAATAAATTTTAATTGTGAACTCAATTTTAATCAAAACTGCTCTTCGTTTTATAGATGATCTATACGACTGTTGTACATACACAAAATGGTTGGAGACGTACCTTATTAAAGGTTAGTATCCATCAGAGTTAGCATAATTTAAGTCTATTCTTTCTTTGATGAGCTTCAAGCTTTCGCCCCTATCTGAAAACTAAGAGAAACTTCCCATGTTGAATGCGTGATTGGTCTTACTGAAATTAAACTAAACTGAAAAAAATTGAAATTAAAATATGTGTGTGCTTAACGAGCCTTTTATTATATTTTGCAGTTATATCTTGGAAAGTCTTTTTCGGAGAATCAATTATATAAGGTAAGCAATTATTATAAATGAAAACATTTAATAAAATTAGCTTCGATTTCTACATGATGAGCTTCAAGCTTTCGCCCCTATCTGAAAATTAAGAGAAACTTCCCATGTTGAATGCGTGATTGGTCTTACTGAAATTAAACTAAACTGAAAAAAATTGAAATTAAAATATGTGTGTGCTTAACGAGCCTTTTATTATATTTTGCAGTTATATCTTGGAAAGTCTATTTCGGAGAATCAATTATATAAGGTAAGCAATTATTATAAATGAAAACATTTAATAAAATTAGCTTCGATTTCTACATGATGAGCTTCAAGCTTTCGCCCCTATCTGAAAATTAAGAGAAACTTCCAATGTTGAATGCGTGATTGGTCTTACTGAAACGCGCATTTTAAAGCAATAAATTTTAATTTTGAGCCGAATTTTAATCAAAACTCTCTTCGTTTTACAGATTAACTACGGCTGTTGTACATACCCAAAATGATTGGAGACGTATTTTAATTGTTTATTAAAGGTTAGTATTAATTGAAGTTAGCATAATTTAAGTCTATTCTCTGTTTGATGAGCTTTAAGCTTTCGCCCCTATCTGAAAATAAAGAGAAACTTCCAATGTTGAATGCGTGATTGGTCTTACTGAAAATCATTTTGAACCTACTATATGTATTAAAACCCATTTATAAAATTGAGCTAATAAATTGCGAATTTACATTGCAGGCTTACTATGGATGTAATCTTCGAAACGCTTCGATTTTTGAAGGTAAGACTCTTTAGTATTTAAAGTAGCATAGAGTTTGTTCTTATACTGATGACAAAGGAAATCTGAATGTGTTATGATTCACAAATACCGCAACAACCCAATCCTCAAAAATAGGTCCTACTGAACTAAAACTCTAATTAGGTGTATAAAAAATGTATTGCCATAAATTTACTATTTTATATTTGCTTTAATTTTCAGAGTTTTTATGGATCCCTCGCATTTACGGTTATTTCAAGGTGGGTCTATTTGGAATAATGACTTCATAAAGCATAAACCTTAAAAATGATGAAAAAGGAAATCTGAACTTGTGATATGATTCACAAATACCGCAACAACCCAATCCTCAAAAATAGGTCCTACTGAACTGTATTTCCAAAAATATGATTTTGATTTATTTAAATCAACACACTTCGAATTAACTGTTTAATTTGCTCTGTTCATTTACAGGTACAGTATGGTTCTATCATTCCGTGACGCTTTCTGCTCCTTCATTTTCTTGTATATGTATTAAAATTCCTCAAATAAAAGTAAACATTACAATTATAAATAAAGTCGATTAGTGGCGCACATATGAGCGATTACGCCTAACCTAAAACATTTAAATTAAACGGAATTTGCAGGGTTGCCAGCCGTCGCCTGTTAAACGATAATGTTTCGAGGCTTGCTGACGTGGCAGCACCTTGGGCAAGTTCGTTGTGACTCTCGTTGGGTAGTTTGGTATAATTATGTAAGTGTGCTCTAAACATGTGGTTTATCCTCAGGTGTTAGAATCAATTGGAATGGCACAGGAGGAATTCAGGAATTCAATTATCGCTGATTTATTAAATAGAAGCATTTAGAATCAAAATCAGTAATCAGCATTGGGGCTCATAACAGCTTTTTCCGCTAATTTCTGCAGCTTTGAATATCACTTGGCTTTAAGTTTATGGCGCTCAGCAACCCTGTGTTTCATTCCACGTTGCTGCCTGTTTTACTCTGTTATCGGTCTCCATATTGAAATTCATCATGCAGTCGTCGATATATGTACGTGAATTGTGTATGTATACATATATGTATTAGTTCGTATGTGGTGCGCTTTTAAGTACGTCAGCATCGAGAGACGCAAGTAATTGCGCGTTTAGGTAAAAAAGTTAAGATAGCGGAATCCCCCTATTGAATTTGGACCAAAGGAAGTATAGTAGTGCACAGGTTTGTGCAGGTGAGTGTCTTAATTTCTATTTCGATATCAGATTTAGTTGGCAGGACACTTTCGGCTAGTCGAAATTGTTCTCTTGGAACTTTTACCGTGCATTTGTGTGGGTGACGGAGAGTTATCGGCGCTTTAAATTCTTATGCATGCGATCGGCAAAACCGTATGCGTGTGTTTGTACGGCGGCGACGCCATCTTGGATTTTGTTTTGAGGTTATCGATTTATTTAATACGCATTACGAACTCTCCAGTTTTCTGTTCGCAAACTAGTCATTCTTGTGTCCTTTAAGTAATATAATAATTATAATCGAATTGAAAATGTCACATAATTTAATTAACAGGGAACATTTAAAGTTATAAATTCTATTACAAATTAGAAAAGATCGCAATTTTTAACCTTAGTCTACTGTGTACAGTTAATAAATTAATGGCGACTCTGAAACTAATTCGTTAAGTAATAATTTGTAAGGTAACAATAATAATAATTAATATCTATAATAATAATTAATATCCTAAATTTGACGTCTCTTGTTTAGCTTTTCCCTTTGACCAAAATAAAACGGTTATCGGCGACCACGTGCGCACGCACACATCTTTACATACATTGCAGAAATACACTTACGATATGTACATACGTACATACATGCATACATACATAGGTACATACGCATGTGTATGACATAAGAATACTACTGTTGTGCCATTCCATTGCATTTCGTAGGAACGCCTGAAAACGGGTCCACACACTGACACTGGCCTACGCTCACACAGGCACACTTACTCATACACATACACACAAGCCAGTCGTCGCAGGGCCCGTGCAGAGGCAGAGATGTTTGTGATCGTAAAATTTATACACGCGTTCTTCTTGAATTGAAAGAAAAGTTTAAGTAATTATAAATGTCATTTCATTGTGCACATGCGTAATGTCAATGGAAATTTGCGTATGTTGGCATTAGTTGATACTCGGAATTAGTGCAACCGCAAAGTGAAAAAATGTTGTAGCTGCCTCAGCCTCTGCTGTTGCTTTGTTGATTTGTGGGTGTGTGTGTGTGTTTGTGCGAGCGGAATCTGTTGTGTGCGAGGCTTAGTCAAAGGCGTTCGGATAACTAGACCAATATTGCTGGGACCATTCTGTGCGGCATTTGCCGTTTGATTTTTGTGTCTTAAATAAGGTGTGTATTCCCTTTTGTGAATGTGCAAGTGACATGTTGACATGCCATACATTTTAGGGAAGCTCGATAACTGGACATCAATGCTGGTCAAGTGATAAAAGTTGCAATAATTTCTATTTTGATGTCTGGGCATGTAAAATTAAATGAAATGAATGATATTACTGTGGCGTATAGCTGATGACTGATTTTAATTACATTTTTTGTGCGTCAGGTGATTCTCTTGTGTATCTGTAAGCGCACCAGTGCTGCCTCATTCGATTACAAAAAAAGTGCTGCCCAGTTTTTAATGTAAGTGCCGTCGCGTCGTCTGGCTTTCAGAAATATAAACGCCGATATATCTTGACAAACAGCTGCCACATTTTATACAGTTGTTGAAATTAATTTCTGATTTGTTTGGGATTATTATTATTAATTAGAAGTTTGTACGTAGCCCCCAGTAGAGCCTTTATCAATAACAATTTATCGAATGTATTACGTTTTTGTATTGTAACAGGCGCGACGATAGTAAAAACTTTATTTTTAGGAAAATATTTCGAATAAACGAAAGTTTATAATTCTTTATTTCGTTTTAGGATGATACTGGAACTGCCGCGTATTGTCCTCAAAGGCAAGGATTTGAGAAAATTTCTCTATCTGAAACGCAAATATCCAGTTTCGCAGGAGTTTCTACACAGCAACTGGGCCAATGCAAAGCGATTCATTATCTATGCTCTAAATCCGCACTGCGTGCTACGCACTTACGCATGGCGTAAGCCCAACAACAGGGTCCTGATCATTCGCCGTGCCCGTCTGCTTCTTTTCGACCCGCGACTGAAGCGCATGATCAAACGACGTAAAACTAATTTCAAGCAATGGTCGTCGAGCATGGTACGATATTACAAGAAAATGGGGCATGTGAAGGAGTACGAGGAGACGGAGTTGTATGGTGAGGAGCTGTCCAAGCAGATGAAGCAGCAATTGGAGCTACTGAAGAGCGGCAAACGCGGTCTATCACTGATCGAAGATGCGAATAAAAACGTTGAGCTCCGCCAAGAGCAGCCAGAGGAGAATATACAGGAAGACGTAGATGAAGAGAAGACGGAGGCGACTCAGCAGACAGAAGAGGAGAAGCTGGAAGAGCAAAACATAGAAGATGAGCCGGCAAAATTATTAGCAATAATCGAAGGAACATTAAAAACAGATGAAAAATCTAAAGAAAGGCCAGTCCGCCGACCTACTGCTGAAAAGGAGTTGCTGGAGCCAGCCGCTGTGTCGCCCATGAACAAAGCCGACAAGCAGCCTGAACCTTCGACGGAAAAGGCGGCGGACAGCAAATTTTTGGACATGCTAATGAATAAAGTGCGTGTCAAGACATTTGCCAAAGAGCTGAACTTCTCCAGCGCCGATAATGAGTTGCACGGTACAGCCGATAAACCCGCCGCTGAGGGAGCAGCCGACTTTAGCTTTAACGACGAAGCGAGCGAAGACTTGGTCGAATTCGATGACAGCGCCCATCAACCGGGCATGCTGCTTACGCCTCTGGTGCCGCAAAGCTGCAAAACAGTCGATGGCAACGGGGCCTTCGTCAGCGATGCGCTGGAAGCGTATATGAAGAAGAATAACCTGCGCGATACTCGCTCAGCAGATCGTGAGCTGCTCGAGCCCATGTACCAGGATGGACGTGTCACGGCGCACAGTGTGCCGCCGCATATGGACATGCCGGCGGTGCCGGACAGCTTACAGAAGCTGCGCACTGTTGCCGAACGCCGGCACTATCTGCAGCGCTCCAAGAACCAAAAAATGGCCATCATCAACAACGAGGCGAACATCTACCGCGAGCTGCAGCGCAAGCAGCGCCAGCGAAAGGTGAAAATCGCCGCCATGCAGCAGCTGCAGTCGCACATCAGCCAAATGCCGTTCACCCGGCAGGGCTGGCAGGCGGCCAGCTACGTGTCCACGGAGACGGACAAGTATTACTACCAGGTCATACGCATCGATGGCGAGATGGTGCGTCTGCCCGGCAGCCAGGGAAATAACGCACATCGCGAAAAGCAGCCGCACCGCAACGCACTCACTGCGAAGGAGTTGGCCACGCTGCAGTGTAGCAGCCGGTGCGTGGACGCGGCTCTGCGCAATGAGCTGAAAGTGGTCCCCTCGCGCCAGTCCCAGCTGAAAGGCAAACTGCAGAAGCTCAATCAGTATCCATTACCCGCCGTATTCAGGCCCTGCCCGCTCTCACAGAAACCATATCAGAAGCCGCTAGACGACGACACGGCCGCCCTCTTGTTAGCCGGCGGGAGCATGGCGGTGGTCAGCATGCCCACCGTGCAGCTGGACGTGAAACCGCAGCTGGGTCGGCCACTGAACGAGATAGCCAAACGGTATTTGCAGTACATTCTGCCGCACCATGACATCACGCGCGAGTGGGCCGAGTTCAGCGTGTCCACACTGCAGGAATCGCCCAACAGCATGCGAGAGGCGGAGGCCCAGGCCGCCGTCCAGTCCACAAACGTCGGCAGGCGCAAGAGCTTCACATTTGTGATACCCTATATGAACGATCGCAATCACATTCTGGTGCGCCGCGTTGTCGATCGCTCCGAGAAGCTGGACGAGAGCTTTAGTGCTTCGCAGCCGCCGGAGAGGCTGCGCGACTTAGAGTTTCGGAAGCTGCTGCCCGAAAATGCAGATGCCATTGCATTGGACTGTGCAGACATGATCAATGATATGATCAACACCGTAGCCATCAGCTGCAGCGAGAACTCGTTCATCAGCGTTGATCCCGATGCGGCACGTGGCGCCCCTGTGGATATAAGCCCCATTAAGGAGGAGTCTACAGTTGCGGGCAATTCGGATGCGGCTGAAGGCGACGCCCAGACCAAGACTGGGCTTAAATCCACCCAAGCCACCAGCAGCAAGCCACGGCCCAACAAACAGCAGCGCTTAGCCAAGGAACTGCGCCGTCTCAACGCCACCATAATCGATGCGGCCGCCATTGCCAAGGATGGTAAGTCCATGCTCTGAACTCTCGCTAACATTGCAGATCTACATATGTATGTATGTACATACATATATCAAGATTTAACACAAACTTTTGATATGCGATACTTCTTCATTCTACTTAATATAATTCGCAGATTTTATATATGTATATAAATATTCTGCCAGCCTCTCACTGCGGGAAATAGATATTTTTAATCAGCAATTGGTTGATGAATGATTAATATTTGAATAGTTTCAAATGTCGAATTTCCGATCTCGTTGCGTAGTATCGATAACCAAGATGGCCTTATCGATATTGCTGCAAGGCACAATTTCGTGTTCCTCAAGTAACACACAACATGCATACATACATATGTACATACGTGCACACATACATGCATACATACATCTATGACAAACAATCAACAGTCAGTGATTAGAGAATTTCAATTTGAGTTCGAGAACGAATATATTATAATACGACAATCCGTCCTGCTCATTAAAGTAAATATTCATTAACTTCAACCACTGACCAAAGTAGCCAGTGCTTTAACATCAACTAAAATCGTTTGACTTTATCGATAACAGTAAGCTGGTGTTATCGCTATTACGAGGAATAGTGCCGTTAAAATGAAATTGATTTGAATACATTTAATGGAACTTCCCTCTCTGTAGCAAATAAACCGTGCAGCAAGGATCACTGTCAACTGGGCTGTGTCTGCGAGAGCGTGGGTGGAGAGCTGGCCCCTCGGGAGCATTGTGGGCGTGCGGACTGCGTGTTGCAGTGCAGCTGCACGGGCGCGGAGCTAACGCGCATTATGCGCGTGGAGACTGACGTGAGTATCAGAAGTATTTAGATATCTGCGTGTTGTGCTTAACTGTCTCCCATCTGCAGGGGCGCGGTCTTTCGAACGAGGACGCTTTCAACTTGCGTCGCAAGGCAACGGCACGTCTGGCCAAAATGGAGAAGGACTTCACTTCGACGCTGGTCCTGACCGACAACGAGACGCTGCTCATCAACGAGACGCAGTGTGACAAGAAGCGTCGCTGCACTAAGGCGCCCAAGCGTTACGAGGACTTCGACGACTCCATTGAGGATGATGAGGAGCCACTGCGTCCCAGCAAGTTTGCAAAGCGCGATATTAATCTGAAACGCACGCGCGGCAGCACCGAGAGCGTTCCCATGACGCTTAGTGAGCCGTGCTCAATCAAGGACACGGACTTTAACCAGCTGAAGCATTGTCAGGTTGCGCTGCGCCGCCTGCCCGATGTCGCCAACTTGGCTACCTTCTGCATGACCCATCAGCTGTACAAATGTTTCTGCGGGGGACTAGCGGTCGAAGGCAAGCCGGTTGTAATAGAAAAGGAGAAAGACGACCTGCCCATACCTCACTATGTTCCCGAACTGGCGACCCGCGCACACTACAGCTTCGAACGACCGCCGGATGAGTCAGACAAAAAGCGGAAGAAAGAGAAGGCTAAGCCACAGCCACAGAAGCTGCCACCACTAGTACTGAAGTTGCCACAGTCGCACAAGCAGACGTCGCCGGTACTAAAGCAGCCACAGCAGCAGCATCCCTTGCCACAGAAGCAGCAGCAACAGCCACAGCCACAGAAGCAACAGCAACAGCAGCAGCATCAGTCACAGAAGCAGAAACATCAGCAGCCAGGGTCACAGAAACTGCAACAAGAGCAGAAACAGCCGATGCCACAGAAGCAGCAGCAGGCGCCATCACCCAAACAAGCATCGTCGCCAAAGCAACAGCCAGCAGCAAAGCAAATAACGCCACAGAAGCAACTGAGCAAGGACGGGTGTAACATTAGGGTGCAGCCAGTTAAGCTTCTGCCCAAGCCGGCGCCTGTTTTGAAAGCGGAAGTGCCACCTGTGCCAGCGGTGGTAGTGGTGCCGCAACGTCCCGCCGAGCTTGATATAATCTTCAGCTACTATCGCTCGCGGCCCAATTTGTGTCGCCGTGTGGTGTCCGTGCCCAGGAATTGCTATTTGCGTTTGAACAGACGTCGTGCGGATCGCATTCGAGTGGAGGCAACGCGAGCTGAGAACCCGAAAACCCAGGCGCTCCTCGATAAGCATGTGGCCAGCGCTGTTAACTACTATCGCTCCGAGCTTGAGCAACAGCGCCGCTTGGCGAAGTCGGCGCAGACTGCAGCGCAGACTGCAGCGCTAACAATAATCGAGGTCGCCGATGATTCGGATGAGAGTGAAGCGGAGTCTATGGCAAGCAAACGCAGCGCCAAGGAGGAAGTGAACGTGGAAGAACCGGCTGTCAAGCGAAGGAAGCTGCAAGCAGAAGAAGCAGAGCCAGCAGAGCAAACAGCCAAGAAGACAGAGCCGCAGGAACCACAGCCCGCGCTCAAGCTGGATATTCAAATGCCCAAGATATCTGCTTGCTATTCGCTGAATGCGAACGCCCTAGATGTTGCCGTGGGCAGCCATGAGCCGCCCATAGCTATGGAAATCATTGAAGACAGTCCGAGTGTGGACTCCGTTTCCTTCCGTGCTTCTTACAACGAAGTCATCAAGAAGATGAACACCCATGTGAGCAAGAAAATGCAGGACATCGATCTGGCGCTACAGCGCGAGAGCAAAATAATCCCAGCTCCGAACGATGAGATATTGTGCATCATCAAGTGGGCCAACTTCCTGGCCGCCTTCCAGTCCAAATATGTGTTCATCTGGGATGTGCAAATGAAGAACCACAGCTTCCTGGCGGCTACGATAACGAACATGATGCCAGCCATCTGTGGCGCCATTGCCGTGGTCAACACGCACTTCGCACCCGACCGCAACAGCTTGCCCCTGATGGCGCGCATGCTGCTCGAGGGCAAGCAAAACGAGAACACGAGTCGCCTGGCTGTGGTGATGCAGGGCAGGCAGCAGTACTGGCTGGTCAAGGGCTTCCTGCGCTACATGGAGGGCAACGCGTGCACCAAGCCAACGCCGCAGACACATCCCGTACTGACAAAGAAGATAAATGTCCTCTGCACTCTGATGGTGAAGCAACGCATTAGGGAGCAGCAACGTCATCAGCGGCCAGCCGCGACTGCTCCGCTGGTTAGCACTAAGGCAGCACCACTTGCAGCATCCAGCTCCAAGTCTGTACCTGCAGCTCCAGCTCCTGCCCCGCCTCCAGTTGCACCTGCACAGAGCGCGCCAGCTGCTGCTCCTTCCACATCCCGCTCATTAATAGGTTCATCTGCAGTTGCCGTAGCTCCGACTCCCGTCGCCTCATCCACAACGCAGGGCAAGGCATCTGGCGACGGTAAGGAACCGTCGGTCATTTGCAGCAACATCGAGTTCCGCAAGGTCACGCAAGCGGATATTCCAGACCTGCAGATTCCGGAGCCACACAAGCACGATCACCGCTGGCTAGTGCTTAATTTGTATGATGACTTCTCGCATATCTTTGTGCCGGCCTTCAAGGACATGATCTCATTGGATCGCATACACAATGTGGCCCGCGTCGCCCATGACACCAATAAGATGGTGAAGCTGCAGTTCTTCCAGGACGCCCCCTATGATGCCTTCGTAACGCCGTCCTCGAAGCGGGTCATCTACTTTGGACCGCTGCCCCTGGACACGCCGCCTCCTGTGCTGGTGCTGCTGCAAAGTGTGGATGGCAAGATGATGCTGCGCGAGGTCTACCAGCGGAATCACAACATTCCGGTGCAGCGTGAAAAGCGTACCATGGCCTTCTGGCTGCTCCAGATCAAGGGCCACGTGCACTTCAATATTGATTCGACAGCAGGGGCGGAGTCGACGGCAGCGTTGAACACGTCGGAGCAGGCAGCTGTAGGAGCACAGGCAGCAGACACTGATGAGGATGATGATTGTGTTATCGTCATCAACGACGATGACGAAGATAAAGCAGTGGACAAGGCGGCGCAGCTGAAGCAGCACACCAAACAAGAGGCGCCCGCAGCCGCGCCGCGCATCAACTTTACCATTCAGGCGTTGCCCCACGGCGGCGTTGGCCTCGGCGTCGGAGGCAACGGCAGTGGCAGCAGCCTGCACATAACAACAGCTGTTCCGCAAACAGGGACCATGGTCAAGGAGATCAATAGCAATCTTCTAACCGGCGCCTTTATGCCCTTCATTTCGAACGTGCCCGCTGTATGCGGCACAGCGCCAGTCACACAATTCTTAACACCACAGGTGCAGCTCACCCAGACGAAGGCGCCATCGCAACCAGCCGTGGTCAGTAGCGAGCTTAATGCACAGCCGCCGCCATCCAAAATAAGTCGCATCTCAGTGCAGCGGTATGCACCGACGGCGACAGCCAGTGGAGCAGCTGCGGGCAAGGATCCGATGGCACCCAAGGTCAACAACTCGCTGCAGCAGCTGCTGAGCACCAACATCAATGGCAACATTAAAATGGGCCATTCCACAGTCGGGCCAACAGTCACCAAGATGAGGACCAAGGATAGCGCCGCTCCACGGCCTGGCGCCGAGCCCATCAAGATTGGTGCCAAGCGCAAAATCCAAGAACTGCCAGCGGGTGCGGCAGCTTCCTCTGGGATGCCCAAGCAGACATATGCCAGCGGCAGTTTGCCGCAACGTCAGATGCGTGCTCCTCCACCGAAGTTGGCGGGCAAGGCAGCTCAGTCCACAGGGCTGAAGACTTTGGCACCTAAGCCGCCCAGCGCCGTGGAGCCCCAGAAGCACTTGCTGAATGCTAAGGAGAAGAATGGATTTCTGGTGGCCAAGAACTTGCCCTGTTTCAAAGCCAAGCTAGTGGACAGCAAGCTCATGGTCAAGCTGCCAGATGAGACCCTCTACTCGTTCAAAACCGGCCACGCCGCCAGCGACTATCTCAACCGGTAAGTATATCTATGCAAGAGCACTTATCGACGATTGTAGCTAATATTTGGATTCATCCATCCTTCAATTGCAGATATCTGTCCCGTGAATTGAGCCTGAAGGGCTCTTTGCCAGGCGATTGGAAGTTTTTGCCATTTGAAAATAAAAGTCCAAATCAAAAAGATCTACTCGCATCCCCCATTGTCATCGAAGATTGAGCAGATGGAAAGGAAACTTAGTTTCTATAAAATAAAAACAAAATGTGAAAAAAGTATTGAAGAAAAATACCCGCGCAGCAGCTAAAATAGAAATAACTCATATTTAATGAATAGATTATTAAGTTGTTAATTTATCCTTAATTCTGAATTGAAGGAAACATACATATGTATTTTTTATTTAGTTATCATACATAAAAAACCATCGAGCGAGAGAGAAGGAGAGAGATAGCACAAAAATAAATAAATTATGAAACCTCATGCCCACTGTTGCGTTTTACTCGGACCCACACGTTTTGTTCCAGTTCCATTTCGTTCTGGCAGGCACAGCTGTTCACGGCGTTGTGTTTGTGTTGTGCGATTGATAGCCTGCCTTGTGGGTGCGCAGTCAGCGAATGCAAATCGAAAAGTAAATACGCGTATGCTTGTGCGGCATTTAGTGTCAGCAAATATATAAGTGCAAAATCAAAAAAGCTTCCCCGAAAGCCTGATAAACCGTCAAGAACCAAAGAAATACAAATTCGCAACAACTACGAATCAAGGCCAGCTAAGAATGCGCGAATCTCTTTGCATACGTACATATATACATACATACATACATACATACATACATACATACGTGAGATAGTGATGAACTGTTGAGTAGTTCCATGCTAATAAATAATTATTGGATGTATTTCTTCTTGCTAATTACATATATTTGCATTCGGTGAATGATGTTTCATAAAAGCATATTAGTGAAGTACTCAGGCGACATTGTTAAACACAAATTAGTTTCGACTGTTTAAATGCCTAGGGATTTTGAGAACAAATTATCAAATGTAATTAAGAATTAAGTTTGCTCAGTCTGTTGCCTCGTTTATAACAGAGCTAGTTGAAAAATCGTAACTTCAATTCAATCAAATAACATCGTATTTGTCGATATTGTGTTTTGGACTGAGGACACATACATAGTCGCTCACCTCTAAGTACAAACTCACACACATGCACCCTTGTAAATGCACATCTGAATGTACATACATATGTATGTAGGTATATACGTACATATGTATGAGAACACCAGTAAACAATGTTCTCCGACACACGCGAACTTTTGCCAACGATAGCACATCGAGTAATACCATTCTTATATTTTATTTTCAGTCATTGAGCGTTATTCGGGCCTAGCACACGTCGAGCAAGCCGGAAGAAAAAATAAATAATGGGTGTCACAGAATCGAACGAACCGCAGGAAGATCGTGTGGGCTATGTGCGCATTCAGGACATTCCACAGCTGAATCAGGAGCATTGTAGAATGCGCGATCCACAGCGCGTGGAGCGGATTATCAACGAGTTTGTCTGCGGGGGACCGGAACGAATGCAGATAGTATCCGACTTTGATTACACGATCACGAAGCAGCGCACGGATGATGGCGTTGCTGTGCCCTCGAGCTTTGGCATCTTCAACTCGTGCAAGTCCCTGCCGGATAACTTCAAAGAGGAGATAGACAAGCTCTTTCACAAGTACCATCCCATCGAGATCGATCCGCATATGCCGATACCCGACAAGGTGCAGTACATGATCGAGTGGTGGACGCAATCGGGCAAACTGGCCAGTGGCTTCGCATTCGATCTGAGCGAATTGGATCAAATGACCGGCCAATTTAGACATGCGCTACGTGACGGAACGCATGAACTCTTTCAAACACTGCAGCGTCTGCAAATTCCGGTTCTCGTCTTTTCCGCCGGCCTGGGCAACTCGGTGGTGTCGCTGATGCAGCAGGCTAACATCATGCAGCCGAATGTGAAGGTCGTTTCGAACTTTTTGCGCTTTCGGGACGGCCTGCTGGACGGCTTTCAGGAGCCGATGATTCACATTTTCAACAAGAACGAAACTGTGCTCGAGGGCGGTGAATATTACGAGCTGGTTCATACGCGTGACCATATCATTGTCATGGGCGATTCCCTGGGGGACGCAGACATGGCGGCCGGCGTGCCAGCGTCCTCGCACATTTTAAGAATTGGCTTCCTCTTCCACCACGTGGAGGCCAACATGGAGAAGTACATGAATGCCTTCGACATTGTGCTCGTCGATGATCAAACCATGAGTGTGCCTCAAGCTCTGCTCGCACTCATCGATAACCGTCATCAAATGCGTCACCCACACGGAAGCAATGGCACAGCTCCTTTACAGGCTCTGAATGCAGCACTTTGAAATGGATATTATATTCGATTGCTTTCCTATGGGTAATTTGTATTTGACGGTTATTAATAAGAATACAGAAACAGAAGCTACTAATTAGACATTTTAGGCTTAAAAGCTCCCTCACCGATTCGTCCAAAACATTTGTAATACGTATGCAAAAATAAAATTGATATTTTATTAGCAGTTTCTGAGAATTGGGTAATTGTTGTTCATATGTACAGTGGCTCACAGCTTATTTCGTGCAGCGGTATAGTACAATTTTAAACCCGTATTCCCGCTAAACCAGTAAAGATATCCAAAAAATTTAAATGGGGTCTTATTTATCAGTCATTCATTATGTATTAACGCACTTCATTATTTTTCTTTGCTAACAAATAACCTTTAAAACCAAAGAAAACTAAAATAACTGGCTATTTCCATGTCACAGCTTATTTCGTGCACTTCACTTTCAATGAGTTTATTGCCCAAAAATTCTTAAATTAGTATTTGCTTTGTACTCATTTTTATTTAATCACTTCTTTTAAGCGTGATTCCATCGAGTTTAACAATTTTCGGGTGACTTTGCTGGAGGTTTTTAGCCATTCCTCCAATAGGGCCGTTTTGAAGTCATTTTTACTGGATATTGACCTATTCCGAATGGCCACGCCCATTTTTGCCCACAAATTTTCTATAACGTTCAGGTATGACCACTGGGCTAGTGGATTGATCACATTTGGACCGTTCCAGATCAACCAGGACTGGACAATACCCGGTTTATGTTTTTGGTCATAAGCCTGATGATTTCGGGATCGGGTCTAGAACCCAGATTTTCGGTATTTTGGAGCAAATTCTGCTTTAAAAAGGATATGTACATATTTCTATTCATATTACCATCATTGAAAATTATGTTTCCAGCTCCCGAAGTCACCATGCAGGCCCGACCATGACTCTGCCACCGCCACGTCGCGCACTTGGTTTTAGGTGCTGATCTTGGAGCTCGGTATTTGGTGATCGCCAAACATATTGCATCCAAACCGACGAAAATATATGCGAATGAGTCGAAATTTAATATATTTGCGTCAGATTGGATGCAATATGATTGCCGCTAAGCAAATACCGAGCTCCAAGATCAGCACCTAAAACCAACTATGAGCTATGGCAGTGGCTGTTGCATGGTTGGGCCTGCAAGTCGGGTTCGGGAGTTGGAAACATAGTTTTCAATGATGGTAATATGAATAAGAATATGTACATATCCTTTTTAAAGCAGAATTAGCTCCAAAATACCGAAAGTCTGGGTCTAGAAGGGCGATCCCAATTTCATCAGGCTAATGACCAAAAACATAAACCGGGTATTGTCCAGTCCTGGTTGATCTGGAACGGTCCAAATGTGATCAATCCACTAGCCCAGTGGTCATACCTGAACGTTATAGAAAATTTGTGGGCAAAAATGGGCGTGGCCATTCGGAATAGGTCAATATCCAGTAAAAATGACTTCAAAACGGCCCTATTGGAGGAATGGCTAAAAACCTCCAGCAAAGTCACCCGAAAATTGTTAAACTCGATGGAATCACGCTTAAAAGAAGTGATTAAATAAAAATGAGTACAAAGCAAATACTAATTTAAGAATTTTTGGGCAATAAACTCATTGAAAGTGAAGTGCACGAAATAAGCTGTGACATGGAAATAGCCAGTTATTTTAGTTTTCTTTGGTTTTAAAGGTTATTTGTTAGCAAAGAAAAATAATGAAGTGCGTTAATACATAATGAATGACTGATAAATAAGACCCCATTTAAATTTTTTGGATATCTTTACTGGTTTAGCGGGAATACGGGTTTAAAATTGTACTATACCGCTGCACGAAATAAGCTGTGAGCCACTGTATGTACATGTGTTAATATACAAATAGACGTCATTTTTATTTAAAGCTCATTCCAAATATAAGGCTCTCTAAAATTCAGTTAAGTCTTTGTAACATATTTTTTGAGGCGTACATATGTAAATATGATTGGCGGATTTATGGGGCATAAATCGTACACTTGATTTTTTTTATTTAAGCTAAATTTAGCGTGTTACTTAAAAAGTAATTTTACATAAATTGTACTTGAGTAGACATGGAAATAAATACCAGACTATTTCGATTCGCATTCTCCGCTGTTTATATTAATTCTGGAGTCCGGTGAGTGTATACAGTGGTCGCTATGCAAGGAAAAATTAATTTGATATACATATGTACATATATATTTATTTTCCTGGTTGACGCGAATTTCCGATGTTTTTATCAGTTGCAACTTCCCAGCTGTTATATTTACGTTTCGTCAGCTGATCTTTGGTTACGGCAGCTACTCAAATACATGCATACATACATACATACATATATCATATTTATTTATTCGGACATAAAATAAATAAAAGACGGAGGGAAAATAAAAATAAACTATGGAATGTGACGCTTATTTAGCAAAATATTTGTATATATATTACATATACACATATATATTCTTTTTTTTCGCCACATGTTCATTATTTTGATAATGGAACATAAGTATTTCGGAAGATAAAAGCTGACGACAAAAATATATAAACAAATTTAATTTTTTGTAAACGGTATTTTATATTAAATTACACGTTTTCTTTTAAATTTGTACGTTATTTAAATAAATGTGCTGAATGAACAACTAAATATAAAGGTTGCTTGATATTTCATTCATAACACTAGTATAAAAAAGAAACAAAAATAGAATAAACATTTTAAACGAGTATTAGTTACATGAAATTCAGAGGAATTTTTCTAACGTTCGCAATGATATTGAACTGTTCCATCGATGGTTAATAACACTGTAAAGTCGCATAGTGCTGGACAGCGACGAACAGCTGGCAATTTTTGTCATTAATTAGCGCTTTTGCGCATCACAGAAAAAATATACAAATCATTCGTTTTAGCAAGTTTTTTTTACGCATCCAGAAAATTTAACGTAGTCAAGTGAAAAGTGTGTTTTGAGTTGGAGTTGAATCAGCGGAGAATCGTGGCATCGCCGCTGTCTGTTGCATTTTGGTATTTTTAGTAGTGCAAAGACGTCTGCCAATCAAGAAACAAAATTATGTGCTGAGTGGGGGAGTGCGATTGATCAGCTGGGAGAAAATTAAGCAGCAGCAGCAGCAGCAGCAGCAACAAAAACAACATTCGCAGTAGAGCAATTGCAGTGTCATGTTTGGGTTCGACGGCGAGTATCGGCGCCGACCAGTGCAAAGTCTTGGCGGCGCCTCGCAGACCTGTGACCGAGACACGGCGATACGGAAGGCAGCGCTCGAGCGACAGAAGCGCAATGAGCTGCGACAGAAGACCCATGGTGCAGTCGTTCTGCAGTCGTATGCACGCTCATTCATCCATCGCCAGCGACGCAAGCGAGCCGAACGTGAGGCGTTTGATGCGTATTTTCAGGCGCATCGGGATCGCCTTATGGAGGATGTGAGCCTCTGCTTCCTGTTACGTCGTCTAAATTTTTTCTACAGCAATCGCGTGGCCAAGGACAGCGACAGACTGGTGAGCCCCTTTCGGCGAACGGATATATCAATACTCATTTGATTGCCTTTTCAGATTGAAGTTTGTCAGCAGATTTTGCGAAATCCCACACGTCTGCTCCAGCATTCAGCGCACGATTCCGTTTGGCTGCTGCGGGTGTGCAAGGTCTTGGACGCGTGCCTGGTGCAGTTGGCGCTTCCGCATAAGGCGCAGGCTATTCCGCTACGCATGCTGGAGACCTTCACTACGGTGGCAACCGTGGAGCGCTATGTGGAGGATGAAACGGTGCTGTACAAGTATATGGAGTGTGTCTTTGGCTTCCTTATCAAACGCAACTATTTCGTGCGTTTGCGCCAGCTGCTAGATGACAAATGCCCGCCGCTGGACGGCGAGACACTGCACGCTCCCACTCCGTTTGTTGATGCGCTGATGCAGCTGATGCTGCGGCCCTTGAGCGTGGCACTGCGTCAGCCCTGCAGCGAGTTGTCGCAGCTCTTTTGCCGCAAGTTCATTTCCGATATTTTAGCCACTCCGCACACAGAGCCAGTGCGCAACTTCGTGTTGCCCTGCCTGGCGGAGAGCGAAAACTTTCCTTATGCGCTGCTCATGCACACGCTGCATGCATTACTGGATCTAAGCGAGGCGGCGTCTGTTGCTGAAGCCACGACGATGGCGACGACAGCCACAACCACAACCACAGCCACATATAATGTTAGTCCTAATAACGTGTTTTATGGAGCTATGCATGGAGAACCGAAGTCATCAAAGTCCCAGACAAACGATGCGCTGTTCAGCTCGTATTTGCTTAACTCGCTCTTGGTGCTGGATCGCAGCCACCTAGGTGTGTACCGAAATATTCGCTCATGGAAATATATTTAACGTGTTGACTACTCTGCAGGCACATTAGAACAGAGCAACCTACTAATTGTCTATGTGCGTGTCATTGCTCAAATGATGCCCAACATATTGCAGCTGCCCAAATCTACGCTGCGCACGCATGCGACGCCACATCGGCACACAGACTCCGACGATGAAGATGAGTCGGATGAGTCTGACGAGGAGGACGAGGGACAGCCCTCGACTCGCACGCTCGACTACGACATGGAGCAGTCCTGCCGCACGTCAGCTGAGCTGAGCAGCAAAGAGCGGAACAGCCTGTTAGAATCGATAGCCATATTAAACGAAACCCAGCGAGTGGACTTCATTGTGCAGCAAATTGAGCCGCACATTGAGCAAAGCCAGGTTATTTATGCGCTATGCGAGATCTGTCACAATCTGATGATTTACAACAAGCATGCAGTCTATGAATACAGGTAAACTTCATCGTGGCGCAGGCTCTGTTATGTTTAGCTCTGATTTGATTTTACAGATTGCTCTACACTTTGGCTTTCACGCCAAAATTCATACGTGCTGTTTGGTTTAAGCTGGCCGCCGAGTCAACTCAGCTCGGATTTTCATCCCCGCTTTCACTTATATCCAAGGGTGTTGTTCGTAAGTGGAGACGACAAAATGTCAGCGAAACTACTTAAAATGTGTATCTAATCGAATTACTTTTGCAGCCAAACAGCAGGGCGTAGACCGTACTATACCTCTGTTAGCCACTTTCTGCATGCTCTTTGGACGCCTGTTGCCCACGCTGCACGATGTGGAATTCGTCGAAAAGAAGTTTTTGGAAGCAGCGCCTCTGCATCATGCGAGACTTATGCCCTTCTCCATTGCGGAGATAGTGCAAATGTCGAAGACGCTTAAGGACATTAGTCTGGGCCTGGTGGAGCTCGCCTTTCGCAGTGTGCTGGGCCACACAGACGCCGATGGCAAGACGCTGCGTCATCAAAAGCAGATTTGGGCCAATTTATTGAATGTCGTGGTATTTGTGCTCAATCAAATACACTCGCGCGATCTGCGGCTTGGGTTTTGCCCGGATGGGCATTGGACTGTTTCTCGGCTGGATTTGCCACTGGACAGGCCAACGGATCTGCCCCTGACACACAGCAGCCGCATGCGTGGTATACGCCCATTTCAACCTATACGCGACTTCACGCGTGAGGACTTTGAGAACGGGCCGCCCATGTCGACCAAGCAAAAACGCTCCATTACCATATTGCGCGAAATACCCTTCGTCGTGCCTTTCAGTAAGCGCGTGAGCATACTGCAGGGTCTTGTTGCCGCTAACAAGATGCGTGTGCAGGGCCATCTGCAGGCTTTTCTGCAAGGCCCCTCTATTATGGTAACTGTGCGTCGTACGCATTTGTATGAAGATGCCTACGACAAACTGCGGCCAGAGAATGGTATGAAGCTTTAATACTGTTTACCACTCCGTCTACTAAGCGGACTTGTCTCTTTCAGAACCGGACTTGCGCTTGAAGTTTCGCATACAGTTCGTTTCGCAGCTGGGATTGGATGAGGCGGGCATTGATGGCGGTGGTGTGTTTCGAGAATTTCTATCGGAGCTCATAAAAACTTCATTTGATCCTAATCGGGGATTCTTTATGTAAGATGATAACAGTTCAACAACTATTTGATTTCATTGTAATGTATATTCCCTTCTTAGGGTAACGACGGATAACAAACTGTATCCTAATCCGAATGTCGCGGATTTGTTTAGTGACTTTGAAAAGCATTATTATTTTATCGGTCGTATTTTGGGTAAAGCAATCTATGAGAATTTATTGGTGGAGCTGCCGCTGGCCGAATTTTTCCTAACCAAACTAGCTGGCAAATATTCAGACGTGGACATACATCAGTTGGCCTCGTTAGACCCAGAACTCTACAGGAATCTACTTTACCTCAAGGACTACCCGGGTGATGTTAGTGAACTGAATCTAGATTTTACAGTCGCCAGCAGCTCGCTGGGGCAGACGCAGGTGGTGGAGCTAAAACCTCAGGGTCAGAGCACGCCGGTGACCAACTCAAATCGGATCGAGTACCTGCAGTTAATAGCTAACTATAAACTCAATGTGCAAATCAAGCGACACTGCAAAGCCTTCCGCAAGGGGCTGTCCAATGTCTTGCCCATCGAGTGGCTTTACATGTTCAGCAACAAAGAGCTGCAAATACTCATATCGGGCGCCGAAATACCTATCGATCTAGAGGACTTGAAAAAACACTGCAAATATGGTGGGGAATACTCACCAGAGCATCCGTCAATTGTCGCGTTCTGGGAGGCTTTGGAGGGCTTTGACGATTTGCAGCGACGGCAGCTGCTGAAGTTCGTCACCAGCTGCTCACGACCCCCATTGCTGGGCTTTAAGGTGAGCTACATACGAAGCAAGGCGATTAATATTATCATAATTGATTATTGATGTTTTTTCTTAGGACTTGGATCCACCGTTCTTTATACAGAACGCTGGGGATATGGAGCGTTTGCCCACAGCCAGCACCTGCACGAACCTCCTGAAGCTACCGCCCTTTAAGACCGCTGAACAGATGCGCGAAAAACTAATCTATGCCATACAGTCCGGTGTGGGCTTCGAACTTAGTTAAGGTGTGCATTGATATCTGCCTCATCAATTACCCACACATATCGAATGCAACAAGCCCACACCAGGAACAACAGGACTCCCATCCAGCTATAGAACCGATGGCTGGACAAGCAAACTATTCCAGTTTATTTACCTATGTAATTTTTGAAAAGCCGTAATAATTTGTGTAATGTAAAGTATGAAGCTTATGAGGTCTGTTTTCCAAGTTTTCGTTTTAGTTGATTTGTGTTTTTTATTTCGTAGGACACAATATAAATGTAAAAAAAAAACGAATAAAGAATTTGTTTTGGAATCGTTTTATCGTCTAAAGCTCGGGCCTAAAAGCAACATGCTTAAATTCTCGACTCGTCTCACTCGACCGACCAGGCTCAATTCAAGTGGCTGGATATGTCTGTGGGAGGCGCATAGGCCGCAGTTTCCGTTCCATTGTGGCGGAAAGCAAACGGAAGTGCACGCAGATGCACACGAGGCCTGCAGCAACCCGAGTAATCTGGGGTGCAGCTCCCGCCCTCATTCTTGGTTCAATTTAGCAGCGCTCTATTGTTAATATCAAAATACTTGTCTTGCGTTTATAAATAAATCAAAGAAAAGAAACTCGATTCTGCACTTGTTCGAACAATCAAGCAATTGAATTCAAGTTATTACTATGCCCATTGAAAATGCGAAATCCTCCATACAGTAAATATGTATATACATATATAAGTATATTCGTGATCAGGGCGAAGAGCTGAATTCATTTAACACTGACCGTCCGTCCATATGTATGTATGTATGTAGGTAGATTTGTATGTGTGTATATGCTATACATATTTACATACATATAATACAATATACATATGTATGTTTCGATTTTGATCACATTTTGGATATCGACTGCGAACTTGACCAAACTCCCCTTTGAAGGTCAGTTGCAAGTATAGCTGGTTGTGAATGAGTTGTTACTTTTGATAAAATGTCAATTACTCAATGGAATATGCAAATCATATGCTGACATTTTCATTATGTAATATGTAGCTTAAGATCTATTAAACAAAACAAAACAAGTAAGAAAGCTATAGCCGAGACTGCTCGACTAGGAAATCCCCTGAACCCTTCGAAGAACTTACATATACAGAAGAATCCGGTTATAGCGACACTCAAGGGACCGTCGATTTTACGTCGCTATACCCGGAGGACGCCTTAACCAGAATAACCACAAAATATATTTGTTATACCCTGAACCCATTGAAACTGGGAAATCAGGGTATAATGGTTTTGTGAAAAGTATGTAACAGGCAGAAGGAATCATCGCAGACCCCATAAAGTATATATATTCTTGATCAGGACGATGAGCTGAGTCGATATAGCCCTGTCCGTCTGTCCGTCCGTCCGTCCGTCTGTCCGTCCGTCCGTCCGTCTGTCCGTCCGTCTGTCCGTCCGTCCGTCCGTCTGTCCGTCCGTCTGTCCGTCCGTCCGTCCGTCCATCCGTTTGTCCGTCTGTCCGTATGTTTGAACGCGTCGATTTCAGAAGATATAAAAGCTAGGGCTTAAATTTTTTTAAATGACCGTAAATACAGCGCGCATATCGAGTTTAACACTAAAAATCGATAACTCATCTCGTTATTTTTTTATCGATAAAAAACCTTATCGAAATGCAGTTATAAAATTATATCCCCTACGGCTTTAGAGCTAGAGTCTCCAAATTTTAAATGTAGATTCATAAGTACGTTATAGAATTTCGATTTTTGTTTAATTTCACCCCCCACCCCTATATCCACCCCCTCACCCATAAGTTTGTAAAAGGCGTATTTCAAATGCTAGAGACTTGAGCTTCGGTACATACACGCATATTAATGATATAAATACAATCTAAAAGTTTCATTAAGAACGTACTTCCACAAAAGTTATTATTATTATTAAAGTTATTAAACAATTAAGTTCCCATAGTAAGCCCACACTGCAGCCCATGCGTGTTATTGCGTGCGCGCCTATGTGTGTCTATGTATGTGTGTTTGCGTGTGTATGTGTGTGATTGTATAAGCAGAAAGACGCTTAAAATTATACAAATGGCTTTTGCTCGAAGGGTTCAGGGGATCTCGTAGTCGAGCAGTCTCGACTAGAGCTTTCTTACTTGTTCTACACTGAACCCATTGAAAATGGGAAATCAGGGTATAATGGTTTTGTGAAAAGTATGTAACAGGCAGAAGGAGGCGTGGCAGACCCAACAAAGTATATATATTCTTGATCAGGGCGACGAGCTGAGTCGATATAGCCCTGTCCGTCTGTCCGTTCGTCTGTATGAACGCCTAGTTCTCAGAAGTTATAAGAGCTAGAGAGCTGAAATTTTGCATGTAGTATACCATACGCAGTACAAGTTTATCATATTTTTTCGATAACTCATTCGATATCGGGGATAATCTATAAATTAATATTGTTTTTTCCGCCTTATTTGAACACTATTAAACCTGGAGACTTCAGATTTACTATATATATATTTGATGGATACGCACATTTTGTAATTTACAGATTTTGGATACCACGCCCCCTAAGCCCACAATTTGTAAAAAAACTTATATTAAGTACTAGAGACTTCTGCTTTGGAATGTACACACATTTACACATTATGATTACGTTCTGAAAGTTTCATTAAGATTGTACGTCTACAAACGATATTATTCAACAAATAAATTCTCATAATATTGCCCACACTGCAGCGCAGCCCAAGCGCAGTCGCTGCTTACTGCGCAGTTAGCAGAGCGCGGGCCTATGCGTGCGGGTGGATGCATGTGTATGTGTGTGCGTAAAAGAACTGCAGAATGATTGGACCATCAGCATGGAGGGTTCAGGGTATCTCCTAGTCGAGCACCCTCGACTAGTGTCTTCTTACTTGTTACAGGAGAGATAGCATCAAATGCTGACGACACCGCAGTAATTGCTGCGAGCAGCAAGCTAATTGTTGCATTCAATCTGATTCAAGCAGAACTCATCTCTAATTGAAGCTTGGCTTAATAAGTCCAGAAAGGTATTGAGCGCTTAAGGGTCTGTGCTAGTGACATTCGCTCTCGGCCCATTCCAGTCAGTGAGCGAAGCGGTACAACACCTAGGAATGCATTTGGATTTGGATTTGGATTTGGTTTGGAGGCATCATATAAATGCAAAAAAAAAAAAAAATAAATAAAATAAAAAAACAAGTAAGAAAGCTCTAGTCGAGACTGCTTGACTACGAGATCCCCTGAACCCTTCAAGCAACAGCCATTTCAATAATTTTTAGCGTCTCTCTGCTTACACAAACACACACATACACACGCAAACACACATACATAGACACACACAGGCGCGCACGCATGGGCTGCAGTGTGGGCTTCATTGTTTAATAACTTTTTTTCTGGACGTACGTTCTTCATGAAACTTTTAGATTATATTTATATCATTAATATGCGTGTATGTACCAAAGCTCAAGTCTCTAGTATTTGAAATACGCCTTTTACAAACTTCTGAGTGAGGGGGTGGATATAGAGGTGGGGGGTGAAATTGAATAAAAATCAAAATTCTATAACGTACATACCAATCGACATTTAAAATTTGGATACTCTAGCTCTAAAGATGTAGGAGATATAATTTTATAACTGCATTTCGATAATGTTTTTGATCGATAAAAAAATAATGGGACGAGTTATCGATTTTTGATAATAAACTCGATATGCGCGCTGTATATACGGTCATTTAAAAAAAAAGTTGAAGTCTCTAGCTCTTATATCTTCTGAAATCGACGCGTTCATACATACGGACGGACGGGCGGACGGACGGACGGACGGACGGACGGACGGACGGACGGACGGACGGACGGACGGACAGACAGACGGACAGGGCTAAATCGACTCAGTTCGTCGCCCTGATCAAGAATATATATACTTTATGGGGTCTGCCACGCCTCCTTCTCCCTGTTACATACTTTTAACAAAACCATTATACCCTGATTTCCCATTTTCAATGGGTTCAGGGTATAAAAAATGGAACTCAAAACCAAGACCAAGAAAATGTACTGGCTATTCGGACCGAGCAAAGCCTTGAGAATAAAATACGGCTATATAATTGCATACATTGCAGCTTTGGAAAACAGCCAGCAAATCCAATATTAAAATACTTCAGCTAGTTTAAAGCCTTTGAAACCAAAAGAGGGGCTTCTTAGTACATGACAAAGTTTGACATCTGTAAAGATCTCAAAGTTCTTCTTTTCAAAGAGGATATACAAGACAGCGCTACATGTCCACTGTAGTGCTCTAATTTTAGGACTCTCCGATAATACAAATAACAACCAACGGTGCCTAAAAAGATTTCACGTTTCGGATTTGCTAAGAATAGATTTCGTTATCAATATGTAAATATTTGGATTAAGCTCATTGGAGTTAACTATTTAGTATACGACGGATTGCAAATGAAAATGATACAAAGAAAATGTGTGACATACCAATATTATTCAGGCTGGCTCAGCTGCCAAGCAAATGTTACTGATTACAGTATAGTCTGTCAAGTTTTTATCTGACACCAAATAAAATATCAATTACATTTTCATTTATGAAACTTTAAAAACTCGGCCACAGCCTCAATCCTTTTCAGATTAGTACAATCCGATTTGATCTCTATTTAGCGAATGTTCAAAGCAATAACCAAAGCAAATAAGAAAGTCTTACCTCGTTGGTCCACATATGCTCTCGACTCTGCTTATTAATTGGCTCACTGGCACACAATATTCTTCCCTCTGTTTAGTGGCAGTCACGTCGCTCGAAAATTAAAACTTCCATCAGAGGCTTGGCCTCTTCACTTTGTCGCATCTTGACTCGACACTCGATAATAATTCACCGCGGAGAACTGCCACTGCTCGCTAGATAACTCTTGCTCGGCCGACAATCTGGAGCCAAGTCCCTAATCTGAGCTCTGAGTTGTTCTGTCAAACTTCTTCTTTCGCTTGGTTATCGAAATCATTGCAACCCTATATTCTCCCACTTAGTGACAACACATCCTTTAATCGTCACTCAGATGCTAGCGCACTATCACAGCGATACGGCGATACGATATGCACATACATACATATATATTTATTTATAACAAGTAAGAAAGCTCTAGTCGAGACTGCTCGACTAGGAAATACCCTAAACCATTCGGAGAACTGATATTTCAATAATTCTTCTGGTTTTTCTGCTTACAAAAGAAGCACACACACACACATGCATAGACAAACATAGGCACGCACGCAGTGTGGGCTTACCATGGGAACTTTATTGCTTACTAACTTTTTTGTGGATGTACATTCTTCATGAAAATTTCAGATTTTGGTTATATCATTACTATTCGTGTATGTGCCGAAGCTCAAGTCTCTAGTATTTGAAATGCGCCTTTTACAAACTAATGGGTATAGGGGTGGGGGGTGAAATTTAACAAAAATCGAAATTCTATAACGTATACATGAATCTACATTTAAAATTTGGAGACTCTAGCTCTAAGGATGTAGGAGATATAATTTTATAACTGACTTTCGATAAGGTTTTTTATCGATAAAAAATAACGAGATGAGTTATCGATTTTTGGTGATAAACTCTATATCCCCGCTGTATATACGGTCATAAAAAAGAAGTTCAAGTCTCTAGCTCTTATATCTTCTGAAATCGACGCGTTCAAACATACGGACAGACGGACGGACGGACGGACAGACAGACGGACAGGGCTAAATCGACTCAGCTCGTCGCCCTGATCAAGAATATATATACTTTATTTATATAAAAAGGAAAGACCTACGACATGACATAAGTAGATACAGTAGATTCCGGTTATAAGGACGCTCAAGGAACCGCCGTTATACACGGAAGACACTATAACCATATAGCCATTTACTCATAAAAGTTTGTCAAGGGACCCGAATTTTCGTCGCTATAACCGTACAGACGCTATAAGTTATAACCAGATTCTTCTGTTATAATTTTTTGTTATAATTTCTTCATTGTAGTAACTAAATATTGAAAAGTCGGACTCTCGCATGGTACGTTCGTATAATCGTGCAGGAAATCAATGTGATTATAGCGTCGTATCTGGCGTAGCCTTATTGGCATCTTACGCAACCCGTGCACCCAGTGCTGCATGTCTCGGCGACTGGACGACGCATATTCGTTGCCATGGAAGAGAATTAGATTGAAGCTCACATTTTCCAGCAGACACATGCATCCGTGACTTTGCCACAGTGTCGCAATTCAAGCCGCAGTAAGCGATAGTCCAGCGAGGCGGAGTGGAGGATTCCCCATAAAGCCGCAGCACTAGCAGCTGGAGCTTTCTCTTACCGCTGCTGATGAGCTGGCGCCAGCGCAGCAGCTGACCACGTGAGATGCCCGCCGGAGTCATACCTGGAATTCGTTCCAAAATGCTCTGCAAAATGCAAAATTTTCAATTGAGGCTCGTAAGCCAAAAGTCAAGCGTTGAAATTTACGATCTTCCCTGCTGTCACCCGACTGTGAAGTGTTTGCTTGGTCTTGTTCATGTGTGTTTGTGTTTATGTGTGTGTGGGTCGACTTGTGTTTTCGTGTTAATGTGCGGGTGTCGGTAGGTAAGCGTGTTCAAGCTGCTATTTCCGTTCCATTGTGACACAAAGCACACGGAAGTGCATGTAGCGACACACACAGACACACATGTACACAGGCACACACACGCGTGAATGTGTTCGAGCGCAAAGGAGTGGGGGTCCTGCTGTTGACCAGATTCTTTATTATTCTATACTTTGTATTGTTTTAGAAGTTTTGATGCCTTTAGATGGTTTAAGTTGTTCCCATAAAAATAGAACGATTCTTGACAACTTATATTGATTGGTTATATAAAAAGGGGTTTTCAAATTTATTTAGAGTTATAATTGGCGAGTTTTCAAGATAATTAAACACAAAACACAACAAATCGTAGAATTTTCTAGAGAAATGCCCATGATCGAATCAGCTCGGTTGCCTATCAACTTTATTCTGCCACTCCTTCTTCTGGGCACAATGATCTCGTAGACTACAAGAGCTACGAAGGGTTAAGATGTATTTCTTAGATGTTGCATAGCAAGTCCCTACGTTTTTTTTTCGTAGTAGACCTATTATTGTACATAACTAGTATTACCATACAAACTAGTATTGCCATATCACGCTCTGAAAGTATTCTTAGTTATTCAATTAAATATCGAGAAGAAGAGTTATGAAACACTCATACTGGTGCAAAGTAAGCAGAACGCGTGCGTATGCGTTATATGCGATATGGATTTGTGAATAAATGACGAACAGACTGACTGGAATATCAGCTTTTCGCAGGGTTTGGGGTAGTAGGGTCTGCCAAGTAGGGCACCCCGAATCCATATACCTTATTTGTTTTCTTGTATGTTGCAGTTTTGGCTTTCCTTTTTCGCTTTTCGATTTGCTTTCGATTTTTTGTTTATATAAATTTGTTGACAGTTGCTCTGTCAGTGCATGTCTCACGTCCTGCGGCGACACATTTTGTTTTGTTTTGATGCTTATTTGATTTTCCGGCTGCCCGCTGCATTTTTCTTGTTGCTGGGCTGCGTCTTCCTTTCATGTTCGGGCTGCTTTTCAATTGCTGCCACTTGCACGCGCCCCGCTGCAACTTGTGGCAAATAGTTTTGTGTTTCCTCGCACAGCCGGCAGCTTGTTTGTGTTACCAGAGAGTTCTTCACTATTTGGCTCTCATTTTTTGTGTTTTCTGGTTTGTTTTTCTTTCAGTATTGTTATTGTTGTTGTTGTTGCTGTTGCTGTTGTTGTTGCATCGAATCATGCTTCTCGCACTTGCACTGCAGTTGCAAAGTGTGTTGAACTTTATGTGGCGCGAAGGGGCGATGAGCGGGCACTCAGCTAAATATGCACAAATATTTATTTGCGCGGGCAGCGAGCAGCGAGCAGCGAGCAGAGAGTGTAGGCAGCAAGCCAGGGGGAGGGGGCATGTATGTGTGCAAAGTGGACTGGAGGGGCTCACGGGGGCAGCTAGCTGTGCATATTGTGGGCCATGTTTGGCAGTTGTCACAGCAAATCCGACCGCCACCCCCACCCCCGACCTGGCCGGAGGGGAACTCACCGCCTTGCGCTATTTGCTTAGCAATTTTGTTGCCGTCTGAGACTCAGCTTGAGCTCGTCTACTATTTGCCTGTTTGTTTGTTGACTTCTTTTTCATGACGACTTACAGAGATACAGCACGCGGTTGCACTTATTTGTTGGTTTGACTTAAAGTTCGATGTGAGAGAGTTTTTTTTCCTTTCTGTGATAATTCTTTCAGTCATTCGAAATAATTTAATTAAAAAGTGTTTTTATATTGAACAACATAATTAGATGAAAATCAAATGGTTAAGTAAATTGGTATACATAAAAAATAACTATCATAGAAATGTAATTAACTTAACTAGATTTCGGGTAAAGTTGAAACCAAAATATATATTTTTAGCTGAAATTTGTTGATAAAATGCATAAATGAATTGTTGTTTATCGCGCGGTAAAGGTAAATAAATCTGAGTAGCGGATATTTTACAAAATTGCAAAGTAATTTATTTAACTCAGCTGCCTCTATTGCATATGGTTGAGTTTTCCCAAGGTGCTATCGAAACCGCTTGAAGTGTACGCAAAAGTTTAAGCTGCACTACCAAAGAGATTCCGAAACTATCTATTGCCTGTCAAACTTTTACACCTTTTGGAAGCAACTGTAGAAACTACACCCACTGCCCCACACACACAGCAATCTACCTCGATGTGTTTCCCAGAGCCAATTGCTAGTGCCCTTAGCCTAATAACTAACCAAGCACTTGGCCCGCTCAGCCTCCACTGCGTGGCACGGCTTAGCCTTTTGAGCACGCGCCCCAAACGAAGCACAGATAAGCCATAAAGTTTTGGCAAAAATAACACGGGCGCGATTTATTTGCCATATTTCATGGCGAACCAAAATTTAAATGCGAAAACAAAAAGTGTTTAAGGCAACGTGGCGCACACGTAACGTGTGTTGTATATATCGTTACCCGTGGAGGAGAGCACGGCCAGTCCAGCCATTGAAGCCCCAGCAGCTGCCTGGCCACGATCCCGACGGCTGGCAAAAGTTTAGCGCACCGTTTGGGGCGCATTACGGAAAAAATGCAGAGCTCTGTGAAAGGAAACCAATGAACGAATATCTAATACCCTCACAGAGCTAGCGACGCGAATTCAATTCTATGTGGCCAAATAAACTATTACGAGACTACATTTTAATTTATATCCATCTTTATAGATATACTATATAGACATCATAATAATATCTGGGTAAATAAACAAATTATATCCATATTTTTGTATGTATTCAAAATATTATTTTAATGTATTGTGACAAATTTTGTTTTTGACAAAGATATCAAGATATCATCCTAGCTTTATTTGTGGTTTATTTAGCTAGTTAAGATTTGATTAGAAATTCAGTAGGAACTCATTATCATATTTCACTTACATAAATTAATCATGAAAAAGGGAATTGTTTATCTGCCATGGAAAGCATTAAGAAATGCGAGCACGTGAGATAGAGTGAGAGAGAGGTAAAGAGAGAGCACAGTGCTCAGTTTACCAGATTTTAGTTTTAGTTTAGCCTGCGCTGTTACATTGGTTAAGACAAATAGCAACTGTGAACACAGCTCAGATGCTGATTGAGTTCTCTGTCGCTCTGGATGCCTGACAAAGTCGATCAGCTCTTGGCGACGAGTGTAAGAATAAACGTGCCACAGTAGTTGGCCCAACTGGCAGGAAGCTGGGCAGGCAGCTCGTTTACACATTTAAATTCAAATAACTTTTATTACCAAAACTAAAGCCGGCTCTTGGCTGAGTGTGTGTGCGCGGGTGTGCGTTCGTTCGCTTTCGCTATATCCATGTGTGTGTGTGTGTGTGCACACTCCTGAGTGCAATAAAAACTTTTGCATACAACAAAACTTTGGGGCCGCTTTGTTGGCTAAATTATGGCTGCATATATAATCGTACTCACACGATCCAGCGGATGCTCGCCGAAGCCCACGTAGCGCGGTGTGCAAGAGCAGCTGGCAGCGACTCGAGTGGCCCAGCAGATGGAGCAGTCGCTGTAACAACGGCAGCAAGAGCAACACGCACACGAGCAGAGCATTGGCCACGCACAACATGTGGTATGCGCAACATTAAGTATACGCACCGTGACGCCACTCGGTCGCTGACCAGCAGGCGTAACGGCAGACTCGTGCTGCACTACGCAATTCGCAATCGGCGACGCAAATCGTGTATTATAATCAGGCCGCACTCTGGAGCAATCGCTGGCGAGCCGTTGCGCGCTGGACATGCTCCAACGTCGGGGGAAATTGTAGACGATCCGCGGTCTGAATGTCGCCTAGCTCGAATGCGCTATGATGTGGGATTGGGCTGTGCGGCATTGGAGAAAATGCATGTTCAGCTAATACCCACCCGCATTTGGCACTCCCCCGTAGTCAGATAGAGCTTGGAAACAAGGAAAGAGACAAAGAGATGGAGTTTATCATATATGAGGTATACGAGTGAAGAGCGCGGTTCAACAATATATAAAATGAGCAATGAGCAATGAAAGAGTCGCATTTGAGTGTTATCAATTCACTAGAAATTTTCAACTTTTAATATTACTTATAACAAATGATCGATAGCTATCGATCGATAATAAGGAAATGGGATAAACTGTAAAAAAAGTGATCTGCTCGTACCGGGCGTAATATACATTTGCAATCTATTGAGCAAACAAATTAAAATATTTGAGAGGATCGGCCATATCTTTCGTCTGATCTACACTTATTGGATTGGAGGTTCAAATGTCGCGCATATTTTCCGAAAAAGTAAATCAATCATGTTCATGGAGTCTTTTAGAAAAATCTTATATTCAAATGAACGCGACTAGGAGATACCCTGAACCCTCTAAGCTGATATTCTATTCATTCTGCACTTCTTTTATGCACACATACATACATATGCATCCACACGCACGCAATTGCCTGCGCTCTGCTAATTGCGCAGCAAGAAGCGACTGCGCTTGGGCTGCGCTGCAGTGTGCAAATTTATTTGTTAAATAATTTCTTTTGTAGACGTACTATCTTGATGATACTTTCAGAATATAATCATAATGTATAAATGTGTGTACATTCCAATGCACAAGTCTCTAATAATTGAAATACGGTTTTTACAAATTGTGGGCGGGAGCGTGGTATCCAAAATCTATAAATTACAAAATTTGTATATTCACCAAATGTATATACAGTAAATCGGAAGTCTCCACGTCTAATAGTATTCAAATTAGGCCGAAAAAACAGTATAAATCTATCGATTATTCTCGATAAAAACGATATCGGATGAGTTATCGAAAAAATATGATAAAATTTCAGCTCTCTAGCTCTTATAGCTTCTGAGATCCTTTTGCTCATACGGACGGACGGACAGACGGACAGGGTTATATCGACTCAGCTCATCGTCCTGATCAAGAATATATATACTTTGTGGGGTCTGCGATGATTCCTTCTGCCTGTTACATACCATTAAACCATTATACCCTGATTTCCCATTTACAATGGGCTCAGGGTATAAAGACAAACGAAAATATGTATATCTCAGAGTTCAATTTTGAATGCGAATGAATCTTTTGTAAATGTGTCAAAAATTGATTAATCTATTCATTTATTTACTTTTATGAGTGAAAAAAGGTAAGTCGGACCAGTAGAGTGTTTTGAAGTAGTAGTTTATATACGTGCGAATATGCATACAAATTTGAGCTTGAAACAGATTTGATATAAGTATGAAGTGAAATAGAATGTTTCAACAATAAAAAGTTGGCACTTGAATCAAAATTATTTTAGCAGGATTCGAATTTTACTTTTAATAACTAAATAAAGAGACTAAATAAAAATTACCCAACTTCTTACCATTGTCAATCGTTTTAATCCGCTGAGAGTGACAAATCCAATAACTATGTATAGTAAAAGTTGGCAATTTAAAAACAGTTTAATCGCGATTGCGATTTATTGGTGCTGATTGCAACGTGGTTTTATCAATAAGCTAACCACATTTATTTATTATTTTTAATAATAATAGTAATAATAATAAATAATAAAACTAAATTGAATTGGAGAAATATAACTAACAACAAAATTAATTAATTAAAATTAAATGTGCAATAAGTGAAGATTCTATAATTTATTCACGATCCTAGATAATTTTCAATCAGAAGTAATACGGTCTTAAATAAACATTACTTTGGGAAATACTGAAAGCATATTCAAATGGATCTTTTTGAGCTGTTGCTTAACATTAATGTCTATCTACATCGGGCGACTGTATACAATATATGCTCGAGACAGTCTCTCGAGTCTTTGCTATCTACATCTAAGAGACACGCATTGGTACTTAAAGGTTTTTATCGAAATGATGGTGACTGGCGTCATGATATGTATCATATGTATCAAGCGCTGTTGACGTGCTAATTGCCAGCCAAATAACTCGCCGCTGATGACGCGGCCTTGTCGCCCTAATTGGCAATATTAATTTACTGCACAGTTTTGTGGTTTGAGCTGAAGCGAACTCAAGCCTCAGCCGCCTGCCTGACTAGCTTTATATACATACATGTACACATATATTATACCAATTTTAGTGTGAATGTGAATGTGAATGCACATGCTTAACGGCCTATGTGATTTACAATTTGAATTGCGTCTACGTGTCGAAAATGCAATCGTGCTAATTAAAATGACCGCGATAGGGCGTGAAATTATTACATAGAGCCGATGTGACGTCAAGCGGGTGTTCCTGGCAGCGCGCAGAGCAGAGCAGTGCGATTCGAGGGTCCGGAGGGCGAATCGAGTCGCGGAGAGGCCTGGTAGTGCGGTTAGCCAACAGGCTATAGCTCGAGCCGTAATAGAGCTCAAATAGTGACGTCATCAATAAGTGGAGGATGTTCATAGCTTGAAGCTCCATCGAGTTGGGCAAATAATTTGTCGATGGGACTAATGGGATTCGTAGCAGAGTTGCTTTAGTTTTCGGTTGCTGTAGGTCAAGTGATATTTCAATTGAGGATCGCCTTATAATCATTGTTACATTGAGGTCGCTCTATTAACACTATTTGCATGCTTGTCAATTAGTACTATCTATGAGTACTATCTGTTTTTACATTTATTTACGTACATGTATTTATAGAGTCTGAAAGAACTTTTACTAGAAACTGCATCAACTCAGCAGTGAGTGACAGTGGAATAGCAGCTCCTCTCAGGGCTCAGGGTATCTCCTAGTCGAGCAGTGCATCCTTAAACAATTTTACTTGTATATTGAGTAATTATTCATTTAATGACTCTTTAAAGTTCCTACGCAAGCTATAAGTTTAGTTAATCGAATTGAAATTGAGTGAAAATTAACATATTTAAGAGATTTTGATGATTAAAACAGGTATCAAACATCGATTTTGTATTTGAACCCTGTTGAATTACAAATATATTATATACCTATAAATAACATGAGAAAATTATGTGGTGGTTGCTTAGTAAATAGTTTTTTGTTCTTCTCTGTTAAGCAGGGGAATTTTAATAACAGCTCAGTGATTTGTAAGGAATCCACATTAATTACACTCATATTCACTGGGCCTAGCTTATAGCTAATTGTTCGCAATCATTATTATCGTGATCTTTATTGTGCTTATCTATTTACATAGATTACCTAGCACTCCGTCCGTTTGCGTGTGGCCATTCATTTATGCAGCCCGTACACACCGTACGACTTAATTAAAAACGTAGAGCTCATTAAATTGAATGCAATTTCTCAAGCAAAATGCCAGACAACGAACGCACCTGCCCCCCACACCCAGCCACTGGCACAGACATGCTCGACAGGATGATGCACTCGCTGGGGCAAGGGCTGGCGGAGGGGCAGGGGCTGCGTTGATGACGACGTTGATGATGACATTATCTCATGCTCATTGAACGCAAATGTGGCGTTTTGTCGCACACCATAAAGGAGTGGGGAGGGGAGACATCAAAAACAAAGAGCACCAGAAATAGGGAATGGGAAGAAGCGAAGAGAACGAAACCGATTTTCCTTGAAGACACTTTTTGGCCAGATATGCATTTTCCTCAGCTGCCCCTGGCACAGGCTTCTCGGTTTTGCTCTGGCAAAAATACTTCTGTAATATGACAACTATAAAACTGTATCACTATGACAATCGGTAGGTGTGTACCTGGATGTATCTACATATGTGTTTAAGCATACCTGAATGAGGGAATATATATACATATTTTAAAATATAAAATTCATGTTTATTATTCGTTGTTCATGTCAGCTAAAAATTCGATAAACCCATGTCAATGCACCTGCGTGTTTTTTGTATACCCTGAACCCATTGAAAATGGGAAATTATACCCCGATTTCCTGTTTTTGCTGAAATGTATGTAACAGGCAGAAGGAGGCGTGGCAGACTCCTTAAAGTATATATATTCTTGATCAGGGCGACGAGCTGGGTCGACTTATCCCTGTCCGTCTGTCTGTCCGTATGTATGTACGCGTCGATTTCAGAAGATATAAGAGCTAGAGACTTGAACTTTTTTTAAAATGACCGTATATATTAGTGTAGATATATGTATACTGATATGTATATATATGTGCCTATAATTTACTTAGTATGTGCATTCGTTTACGTATGGGTAAACTTACCCATCATTGCCATATAAAGATCAGATCTTTATTGACATTGCAACAAATATTGAAAGAACCAGCTATGCAGAAAGTGTCTCTGTGAGCAGAGGCAAGTGTAGACTTACTGAATTGCATTACATGTGTAAGGCCCATCTCTATTATTATTCGTCTCTTCAATAAATTGCATTTTATATTCGTATGACCACTCAAATGATATTAATATCCTAAGTCAATTTATTTAAAGTGTACTTCCGCCACAAGCGGGTGACCAGGTGAAGTTCGCCAGGCGGGAGTCCTCTCTATTACCTCTAAATACCTTATTTAGTGTCGTGAAATCTGAATTGTGGAGTGATTTTAGTTCCATCCCGATGACATAATTTAGCCACGCCGGATGTTTGCGGCGGGGAAGTTTCTAATTTAATATTCTTTTGTTAACGAATTAAGTCGGCGCGCTTCGGGCGCATTTAAATTGACTTTAATCGGGAGGGGGAGACCTAACGCCTTGACCATTAGTCGCTCCCCCAACACCCTATCCGCCCCAGTCGCTCTCTTTAGCCTGGGAAGCGTTTACGCCAAGTACTTAACAACTTTAATGAGCGGCGGGCAAAAACTGCCCAGCGCCCAAAGTAGCCAACGCGCACTTACTACTAATGGCTGTCATTATCCTTTATCCTTTGGCTGTCGCTACAACTGTCAGTCTCTCCCGCACTCGCTCTCTCTCTCTCTCTCTCTCTCGCTCTAGCTGGCCAGCTGTTTATCTGGCCTTTTGTTGGCACGCACATTTATTAGGCAAACCAGAACAGGGAAACCAAGTTGGCATAAAAAACTGCCTTAAATATAGAGTAAGAGAGAGAGAGAGAAAGCAAGAGAGAGAGAGAGAAAGCAAGAGAGAGAGAGAGAGATAGCGAGAGTGAGAACAAAAAATTAAGTTAACTCAATTTAAAAAGTTTTCGTTGTTTTTTCGGTTTTGTTTTTTGCTTTATTGTCTGTTTTGTTGTTTGACAAAAAATAAGAATAAAGCGAATTAAGCCCGGCAAGGAAAACTTTAAGTAGCTTTTGTGTCGGAGAAAGTATTAAAATCGTTTCTCAAATGGAACTGAATGAGACAAAGTGCCTGCCCAACCAACCTATCCGCCCGTTCGTCCGCCCACGCTGCAGCCGTTGCGTGCACAAAAGTAAGTGGCCAAAGGATTCCATGCGTCAAGTGTCCTTGAGTCATATTTACTTAACTTTGGCTCAAGGGCTTGCCATCCTATCCATGCCCAGTACTCTTCCCCTGCCTCAGCGAGGCTGACTCAGACTCAGACTAAGGGTCGGGTCGAGTCGAGTTTTTTGTGTGCTCGGAATTTACGCAAGATTTTCTGATTTCCAGCTGGAAAAATGAATTTTCACTAGTCTTAACATAAAAGCATGCAAAACCCTCGAGTCGAGCTAACCAATTTTTGTAGCACATCTTATATTACAAAATTTTTTGGTCTGCCCAAGTGGCTGCTATTGAGCTAAGAGCCTAGAGCAGTGGTTAACTTTTTAAATTAAATTGAATAAATGTAAATGTATTTCAACACTGCACGATTGTCTATGGCTTAGAATACAACGGAATGGAATCAAATCTGAGTGCAGCTTCAACCGACTGATGGACAAAAACCATACTCCTGGTGCAGATCCATGGGGATGTGTTCACGAAAGGTAAAACAAAGTGTAAAATGTCTGGGATTACGTTATCAATATGATTTGATTGGTAACTGATTTCCGTATATGAAATGATAAAATGCAAGACATCGTACAAAAGAAATTTTAAATAAATTTAAGAAATATATTTTGATGTTGCGAGATTGCATTTTTGCATATGTTGATTGAGATAATCCAAGATTCATTTAACTTACAGGTATATTGTTACCTTGCAATCTTCAATTTTGAGCTTCAGTGATTGCTCTTAATATCTTCAGGTAGGACGGCGTGCGTGCACAGCGGCTAAGTGCGCTGCCAGGTGCTTATGCAATTTGCCACAAAATCAGAGTGAGATCTAACCTCTGAAGTGGGGCAGCCATTAGGTTTTATCTGGGTGCGAGATTCGGGCTGCACCTGCATTCGTTTGCACAGCAGCACAGCAAGGACTCGCAGCCGGGTGACTGCGCTGACAGCTCAAGGATTGGCAAACTGGCTGCACCCGCAGCTTCCTCTGGCAAAGCCCAGCCAGAGCCAAAGTCAGGGTAACAGCAGCAACAATTGCAGCAGCTACAGAGCAGCAGCAGCAAGAACAGCACCGGCGGCATAAATCGCGCCATGAGTTTCAACTTTCAACAAAGATGTAAGCCAAGTTAATTGCTTTTTGTTGCCGTGCTACCTTCCTTATATATATATATATATATATATATATTTTTTTTTTTTTTGTTTTGCTGCAATGTCAACAATGAAACTAAGTTGTTGTTGCTGCTGGTGCAGAGCGCGTTGCTGCTATTTGAGCAGCTCTTCACAAAGAACAACTTGGAAGAACGGCAGCAGCAACGGTAACTTGCCCCGTTTAGCCGTTTGTGGGTGTGCGCAGCCATTTTGTTGCCAGCGCGCTTGAAAGGCACTCGAAAAGTCGTTGTCTAACCTTAGGCGCAGTCCAAGTGCTCAGTCAGCGTTTGCCATGGTCTCTCTCCGTCTTCGACACTGGCTCCGGCTCCGGCTGTGTCATTCTGCAGTGTCTCAGTGTTTTGTGTCTGGCCTTGGCTAAAGTCCAATACAGTCAGTACTCCTCCGGCCCCCGCCCAAGCCCACTCCCCCATTATTAATGATTAAAATCGGCAACTGGCAACGGACAACGACTTTGGCTACAATCAATTTACAATTCATGGCGCCCGGACGGCGACGGGCAAAAAGTCGCTAGAAATCAGTCAACTGTGAATATTGCAAAATGAGCTTCCGCCTTCGCATACACTTCCGGCAGCAATTTCCGTTTCCTCATTACCTTTCGATACCCTGCGTCCAAGTGTTGACAAGCAGTTCCTATCAGCGAGATTCATCTTAGTCATGGCTCAATGCGTCTTCGCCTGAGAAAATCGACAAGCTCTGAAATCGATCAGCTAATCGATAAGTTAACTCATTGTTTACAACCATGAATTCGAATTCCTAACATTCATATCCTTTTGCCTTTTGAATATGTGCAGGTGTAGTAAGGAATATACTTATTAATATATTATTTATATATCTAATTATATTGATATTTAGTGGAATATTTTATTAGAGAGTGGATAAAAGTTAGGAAAACTGATTCAAAATGAAATTGTGTAAACTTACAAAGTAAATATAAATATATAATACATTTAATAAATCATATTCCTCTATACTACATACATATGTATATATACATATACATAATAGATCCTATTTAAGATCAAGAACTGAAGCATGCCATTAAATATTAGCTCGAATACAGGGTATTAACCAGTCAAGCAGATCTCAGCGCCTCGCTGCCATGTGCTCCTTTGAGTCATATTCAGGACTGTCCTTTAGGCATGACAGTACAGGGCAGGGCAGGGAATGGAAGGGCAGGCGCAGGAGAGGAGGCGTGTGCAGTGAGCGCGCCTTCATATGACAATTTATTATGCGCCCAGCTTCGATTTAAATTGCTTGACAATTATTACACAATGACGGGGACTACATCGCGACGTCATCATCATCGTCGTCGTCATTGTTGGTGTTGGTATAGGAGCTAGGGCCCCGTGCTGGGGGTTTAGGGCTTGGGGTTTGGAGCTCGAATGCGATTTCGACAATTTATATGTGCTTTGTGACAGGGACTAGTGAGCGGCCAGCCCTACACAGAATTAATGATGGCAAATTTGCAAAGTTCACAAATTTCTTATTAGTTGTCCGAAATGAGACGGCTGCTCCTGCTATTCCTGCTCCTGCTCCTGCTCCTGCTGCTACTCCTATGCCGCTGCTGTTGCTGTTGCTGTTGCCGTGCTACCGGGCCTCATATTTCATTCCGGGAGTTTAGTTTGGGGAGCTGCCGTTGCGCCGGCTCTGCGGTTTTAAGTTTTCGCACTTTGGCCGCCAGCGTCGGGTGCAAATTTCCGAAGCGCTCTAATTTGAATTTTAATTGAGGTCTCTTTGTGGTTTTTAATGGCTTCTCATTTTTTCTTTCGTTTTAGGTTTTTTTTTTTTTTTTAATATATTTGTGGGCTGTCGCTGTTGCTCGGCTGCTCTGAAAATGAACAATAATTATAAATAATTATTATTGTGTACCGGTTCAGGCTACGTGACGTTGCAGGCTGTGAAATGGGGAAACGGGGCTTATTTTTCTCATTTCATGAGAAATCGGTAAAGGTTAGGCGAAGCAAAGCTGCTTAGTTATCAGGCCGTAGAATCAGTCCGGAGTAGAAACTCAAAAATAATGTGTATTGCAATACTATTAGTTATATTATAATGCAATTCATTGCTGCTTGGTGCACAATCGAATCTTGATTAGTATAGAATGCATTATTTTATAGGAGGCTTGGTTTAATTTGCAAAGCCTACACGTTAAGGTACTCTAAGGTAGTTAGAGATATGTGCAAAATAAACAAGACAAAGCTCATAAAAAAAACGACAGAATGCGACTTTGTACTACTAACTTCAGATTTATTTATTCAATGTAGTCCCTTCAGGCCTCGATGTTTCCGATCATTGGCCGGAATATCCTTCAGGATGTCGGTAGAAATCTTTTGGATGCATGCATATAAACAAAAGGGTTTTTAATATGTCTCCAATTGAGTTCTTAGTGCTTAGCCATATCACGAGAGACTCGATTCTCACACAAACACCATTGCTAAGGGTAAGTTGATTAAAAGAGAATTACACGCTTTTAATCTTGGGATTAAATAAATTCTGTTCAGAATAAGTTGACAAGAACATAGCAACACTAATCGCAAAATGATTTATAGCTAAAATTTCGTTTCACTTAGCTTAAATTCAGTCAAGGTATGTCGCAAATGATGAATCTGATGATCTAATATTTCAATAAAGATACCTTACATTAGTTAATTTTGGTACTACAATTCATTGTGACAACTGTAAATGAGCTATACATAAATTCATTATAATTAGTGTAATTCTTTTTACTTACAAGTTCAGTTTCTATTGGCAATTTATATTTACTTCATCACCGACCTCTGCTCTCTCAAATATCAGCAGCGCCTATGTGGGCCTCTCTAACTTTCTGAGATAATACTATTGCAAAATCATATTTAAATCATCCAAAATTATAGAACAGAATTTAAAGCTACCAACCAAACATTTCCAAGCCAATACGAAATCGAGTTGAACTTGAAGCACAAATTTGATGTTTTGAAAATGTTTATTCTAGCTGTCGCACCTATGTGTTGCATCATTAGTAATAGAGACAGAGACAGATCAAGTCAACGGACAATATGTTCCGGTTTATGATGCGTTTTGCATGTGGCATACAAAACTGACGAGCGAATCATGTGCACAGCTTATCACATGCACAAATCAAGAGGAAATACAAATTGAATCAAAAATAGTTTTTCAAATGAAACGAATATAAATTGAAATGCGTTGTCCCCAGGCAGGCCCCTTTAATTTGCAGCATGTCGCTGTGAAAGACAAACAGTTTCAGCACAAAAAGCAAGCAAAATAAAATAATATAGAGTAGATTTGATAAAAAACGGGGCAATTCAAACTGCGCCACATATCTAGTCGGACACATCGAGCACATACATCGCATGTAAATATAAATTTAATTGCGCAAAAAACTGAAACAAATAAATCAAACAAAAACGCGCATTTCCACACTGCTCCCAAGCAAACAAAGCGAGGCTCCACAAGCGGCAGCGGCAATGAAAACTGCAATTGCGAGTTTCCCGATTGGAGATATAATTATGAAAAGCGCTGCTGCCATAGAAATTGTAATTGAAATGCGAATTCGGTTTGCTTTCCTCTTTGGTTGCGTATTCTGCTTGAAAGCAGAGAAGTCAGAGAGGGGAGCAGAGGGAGAGAGAGAGAGAGAAGCGAACTAAAAAACGTGTGCACACATATAAAATAAACTTAATTAATATACATATCGAAATCAGAAACAGCTGAAACGTCGGCACTAAAAGCGAGCAAAAGAACGAAAGCTGAATAGTTTCACGAAGTTACAGCTCAGGAAAATTGAAAAATGTTAACCACAATTTAAAGTTAGGCTCAAAAAAGTTAAAGATTTCCATAAATGAATGGAAAACTCACATTGACTGAACAATTGAATTGATTTTTTGACGAACCGATCTGATGACATGAAAATGGCATTAGAAACATGGTACAAGCTGGAAGAGAAATATCCTTTCTGTTACAAGCATTATGGGCTTGGCAAACTGTGTGTCGGATTGCCAAGTGAAAACAGTGGATCAAATCGGTTATTGGTGCATACTAACTCAAAATCGAAACGCCGTGAAAAGAAGGTCATGCACGTCTATTTACTTTTCATATGCTTTGATTTATCTGCATTTCTTTGTAGAGTTAAAAAAGATTGCGTCTAAAATAAGTCTATTGAATAATATAAAAACCAAAAAATCTCTTATAACAACAACATATGTATATATGTATAGCATATATAAATATTGGTAATTGATTTCTTTATAAGAGCTATTGATATAAAATAAAATACATTATACTCACATTTCAAAAAATGTTTTCCGAAAGATCCATAAAAAAACTCAGTGAACATAGAGTAAAACATAAATTATCTTAGTTTTTTCGTTTGCTTTATTTTCTATGTTTTTAGATTTCTTTCGTTTGTTATAATACATTCCTCGAATTTTCTACTTTTGCACCGGGCCACAGCTACTTCATCTGCTTTTTCGCACACAACATTTTATTAGAAAATAATTATATTTATTTATTATTACCAAGTGATACCCTGTACCCTGTCCCAGAAAGGGGCATATGTTGATGTCGACAAATAATTAAAAAAAAAAAAAAAGTTCGGTTATTTTCTTTTAGCTAAATTTTGAGTATTGGGCTCATGCTTAGAATGTTTCCAGAATATCTAGAATTTTTGATTATTCACAACATGTCTTCAAGAGTATTATGTATGTATGTTAACTAAGTGACATAGGGTTGGAGTGAACGGAAGTTAAGGTCAGAAACCGAAAGACTTACTCAATAATAAGCATCATAGGCCGGGTACAGGGTATTACCTAGTTGTGTACTTCATTTGAGAGTACGTTTGATTATGCTTTTTAAAATGCTAGTTATTGAATTTGATTTCTGGTTTCAGTTTAGCGATCGAGTTTTAATTCGTATTTGCAGTAATTTTCGATTGGCGCCAAATGCTTCTTAGTTGTACAAACATTTTCATTTCCATTTCCATTTACGTAATTAATTTAATACAAGCTTAATTTAATGAATTAATTGTAATTTGAAGCCCCTCTGCCCAGCTCACATGCTTGACTTGTTTTGGCTGCTTTTCAAAATGATTCTAGTTGGTAATTATTTATATTTACTCTTTACCGTTCGCTAGAAAGAAGCTCAGTGCGTGTCCGCCACGAATGAATTTCTATTTTTTGTATTTTTTTCTTTAAGTTTGCTTTTATGTTTTTCTCGTTTGAGTTGCTTATTTAAGTTTGAAGTACGGCCCTAAGCAAAGCGCTGACAATTATGCTACACACCAAGACGCATTCACCTAGATATAGAAAACAACAACAACATCGATATGCACGCGTGTGCCTGTGTGTGTGTGTGTGTGTGTGTGTACCATGGGATTTGCATACATAGAAATCATTTGGATTGTTTATATTTAGAAAAATAATAATTAGTTGTTTAGGTGTTGCGTGGTTAAATTTTTTGACGTTGGGACTATTCAAATATTTGCTTTCTATTTTCCGTTTTTGGCAATTTGTTTCACATTTATTAATATAATTCATTTGTTTTTCTTTGCAGGTACCTGATACTTGAATATCAATTACGGGGACAGGCTGTGGGTAAGAGCAAATTAGAGAGCATTTATTATAGGCCTTGTATAATAATATATGTATAAATAAGTTTATTTATTATTATTCTCTTTTGTTTTTTTCGTTTGATTCGGATTTGTTTTCCTCTTTGGTTTCGCTTGCGTGTAAAAGCGCCTAAAAGCGATCTATGCACTACAGCAAAAAATGTTAGTGATTGAGTTCTTAGCATATATACATATATATATATAGTATATATATATCTAAACACACTGATACAATATGGCAAAAACTTTGAGTTCACTTCAAGCCTACACACACATAAATAGTTTATCATATTAATAGCTTATATATGTATGTATATATCATATATATATAAACTTCTTGTAAATATTTTTGTTATTTTTGTTTTTTTTTTTTCAAATTTTGTATTCGCTTTGATTTTGTGTTTATTAATGTCTAGCACTTAGCCTAGCTGTAGTTTTAGTTTTGTCTTAAGTAGCTTTGGTTTACGTTTTTCTTTTACCATTTGTTTTTAACACTTAGGGTTTTGGTAATTGGAGCTTCGGCCTTGTTTGGCGTGAGCGCCATTTGTTGCGCCGAAAGACTCCAATTATTGGACGAATTGTTGATATACGTTGCGGTTTATGCTCAAAAAGTGAGAGAGATAGATAGAAATAGAGTATGTGAGATTGTGTATGTGTGAAAGTATTGACAGACTTGACTTGAGTAGAGTGTAGAGTGTAGAGTGTAGAGTGTAGAGTGTAGAGTGTAGAGTGTAGAGTGTAGAGTGTAGAGTGTAGAGTGTAGAGTGTAGAGTGTAGAGTGTAGAGTGTAGAGTGTATAGTGTAGAGTGTAGAGTGTAGAGTGTAGAGTGTAGAGTGTAGCGTGGAGTAGAGAGCTAGAGAGCTGTAGCCTAGAAATTTTTCGTTGAATCAGAAATATTTCAAAGATAAAACCATAATCTGTATGCTAGGCAATCTAAAAGTAAATATAAATTTCCTATTAAATAAAAAAGTTTCAATCAACTAATGAACTTAAAAAAAGCTTTCAAAATAGATCTAAAATGGCTACAATGAAATTTCGCATTTCAAATAAAGTGTGAACAGAAAAACTGTGTTGGCCTTAATGCCATGTGATGCCGGTATTAATTGATGATGATGAGCATTGATGCCCGATGATGTTACTGAAAACAACAGCAAAATTTGTTTGTTAAGCTGCGCATATTTTAAGCTTAAAGGCAATACGCTTGAACATGGTCGTTTACGTAGTTAAGAGAAACATGCACATACAAGCACAAATACTTGCACAGAAAAGCTCATGCACACACACACACACTCATACACTCTACTTGGCACACAATCATATGCTTCGACAAGCACAAGTTTCAATTTGTTGCACTTTTTAAGCATTAAGTAGCTGCCCTGACTTTAATGGAATGTTTGTGTGTGTAAGAGTGTGCGTGTATGTGTGTTTGTGTAATGCAATGTGTGTGTATTTGCGCGTGTGCGTTGGCCGGCAAAGCGGTTTAGTTGCATTTTAGCTTTTAAAAGCATCTAGTATTTGTATTTTGCAGTTATTTGTTTTCGGCTTTGGTTCTACCCTTGCATTGATCCTTTCGACTTGACCAAGAATCGCGATATATGTAATAAAAATGAAGCGACTTGAATGATGGTCAAATTATAACTGTATTTTGTCCGATAATAAATTAAAATATAAATGCCGTTAATATCTTTTTTCTGTCAAATTGCTCTCTTTATAGTCTGCAGCTTGATTTCTCAATTCCTGCAAGGGTATTTCATCTTCGGTAGACCGGAGCGCCCTGTTCTCGAATATTTTGATTTTATGTTACACTGCTTAATGTTTTAAAGAGTTTTGGTTTTATGTTTTGTTCGGTTTCGTTGTTTGCACAACATCGAAAGCACACGAATTAAGCACGTTTAGAGCATTTAGTTAAAATTACAAATTACGCACTAGTACACACATAGAAATTGTTATAGCAAAAATAAAAAATGTGGCGACAAAGTGCCCAGCGCTTGCAGTTTCTACAGTTTCAATATTTTTCAGTGGCGCTGAAAAGTATGCTGCACTTTTGTATTGCATTTTTGCTGCTATCACGTTGGCCACTGCATTGCGAAATTTCACTACTTAATGGCTAGGTTAGAGAATAGAGAGCATACACAGTGAGTATACTCAGCTGACAATGTTGATACGTACTAAGTGGGCGTGGCTAGAGGGATCACAGGGGGCCTGGATGCCTGGATGCCTATGAGTTGGTGAGCTTGGACGGCGGTGGCGGCCATTGCCGCTTGATAACAGCAAAGTGCGTCATTTGAAAGGTGTTTGTCAGCTGGCAGCGACGCTCGACGAATCCAGTTAGACAGTAGCCCATGTTGTAGTCCTCCATCGATATGTTCGATGTCAGATACAGCTTGAACTCATCATTGCACGCCAGCTGTGACTTCGACTTTGACTGCGAGCTGCTATTCGGGCCAGCAGTAGCAGCGGCTCCTCCTCCTCCTCCTCCTCTTCGAGATAGGGCTCCTGCTGCTGCTCCGCTTGCTGCCGCTGCTGCTATTGTCCCTCCAGCCGTTGTTGGTGGCGTTGCTGTTGTTGTCATTGTTGCGACTGTTGCAGCACCGCCTGTCGCTGTTATTGACGGCCTGCGAAAGTGTCCGGCAATCAGCAGAGAGCCCTGCTGGTCCATGGGCAGCATCCTGGCCTTGGTTGCCTGCCGCTGCGTGCCAGCGCACTCGACAATGCGACAACGGTTCGGCTGCCACCAGCAGGGCGTGATGGTCCAGTAGCTGGATGAGGCGGTGCGCGCCCAGCCCTCCTCCGGATACAGCAATATCTGTGTGCGAATGCAAGCAAAGAGAAATCGAGTGAGATTTTAGCCAGCGCCGATTGCAAATTGGTTTTGTGTATCGCTGCTGTCGCTGCACTAATTGAAAATCGTAATTAAAAAGCGCAAACTGCCCCACATTTGCATCCGCAGCGACTACAGCCGCCGTTGGGTCATTGTTTAACTCCCAACTAAACGAAATTTATATGTGCCACTAAGTGCCAGCCATTAGTTGCATGGACATTTTCATGGGGAGTTCTTAAGGCTCTACTCGAAGGATTGCTTAAAAAATGTGTTGTGAAAGTAATAAAATGTGATTCAGCATTAGTTAATATTCGATTAGAGAGCATGGCTCTATGGCCTAGTATCGATAGTCCTATAGCTACGTATCGATTGTAATTCTAGTGAGATCGACAAATAAACGATAATGATGTTAGCAGAAGAGGAAGAGAAGCGATTTGTATGTAAGTGTATAGCTTAGCAGTGTGAACTTTAAGAGCGAATCATACTTGACAAACTGGTTTGACTTTAAGCTTTCATTTGATGATTGCGCTACGGATCTAGAGATTATCTCCAAGTATGCATAAGGAATCTTTTAGTCTCATAAAAGTCCCATAAAGACATGCAAGCTCTGTGTTGTTCAATTTAATATTTTCTTTTTTTTTGTCGAGTGTATCTATTGCTGAGTTGGTAAGGGTCAGCATTGGTCTATTATCTATTCCCAATCTGTCGATGAGGTTGCATGGGTCAGAGTTCCTCTGCCTATTTAAAGTCTACATTTTTACAACTAAAAGTAGAAGGCATATTATCTATATTTCTATGTAAATGCCTGGACAGTACTGCCTAGGTCTTGGATTGTTTATGCTTGTCTTTCAAATATATAAAATACATTTCAATTACAGCCTCAAGCGCTTCTTAACTATGGATTCATAAATATTAAATAAAAAGATTTGCAATAAGAATATTATTATTATTACTTATATGATACTAGTTGTTGAAAAATTTCAAATTCCTTGTCCGCATTTGCATGTCATAGCAAAAATGTGACTGTTGTGGAAAAGCTAACCGATGCTAATTTAAATGCAATTTAATCGATTTGTTCAATTTGTTGCAGTCGCTGTGCATTTTATTTTTAATTTTGTTTTAACACTGGATCGACCGCAAATGTTCTTGATATTGTTGCTGTGGTTGGCTGTGGTACGTGGCACATGGTGCATGGTGCATGGCACATGTCATACGCCACATGCCACATGCCACATGCCGCACATGGTGGCTTTATCTCAATGCCAGCTCATAAATAAAATGTGTTAGTTAGTTTATCATCAACTGGCAGCGATTTTGCATCGCGGCTACTGCGGCCGCAGCAACAATTTTATTATTAATGTGAAAAGGCGGGTTTTTCTCTGTTTAACTTGGCGCACGACTGGGCGTATGCTTAATAAGCCAATGCAGCTGCCTAGACGGCGCTAATCAAATACGGAATTAACCGCACAATGGAGCGACAGTCAGCATCACTACAGTGAACAGGGTCGGGGAAGGGGGAGAGCAGAGATAAAGAATCTCTGGAATTCAAAAGAATGTTTTAATTTTTTATACTTTCCTTTTGATAGGAATTGAAATAAAGCAGCAAAGCGTAAAAGAGAAATGAAAACTTGAGCTGCAGACGACTGCCCTTTGGCCCCAAAGCCCCAGACCCCACAGCCAACGACCAATGGTGAGCTGGCATTGGCCACCAGCAATGACTATAGCAGCGGCTGCAGTAGCCGCAGGAGCAGCAGAAGAAGGAGCAGCTGCTTTTGAAATTGAAGTGGCTGCAGCTGCAGGCAGGCGGTTGGCCTCTAGGAACTGCGATGCGTTAAGTTCCTGACTTTCAAATAATATGCTTATGTGGTTTTTTTGTGTATGCTTTATTTTGTGTGCGTGGCAGGTAAATTGTTTAAAATTAATGCGGTGCAGACAACGGTTAAAAATGCATGCATAATTTCCACTTTATTTTTTTTATTTTAACTTAATTTTTTATGCTCTTAACGCATTTAACTAGCAGACGGCGCACGAAGCACAATGCGAATTCTGTTGCCATGTCCATGGCACATTAATCCCGAATGAAAACCCACTTTACTATTAATGAAAATTAAACGATTTTCGAGTGGCCGCAGTTAAGAGAATAATATGGAAAATAAAATCGCAGGCGCATGCAAATGAGACGGCAGCAAATACTCATTAATACGTAATCAGCATTGTAAAGAATTGAGAGGGTTGTTCGACTCAACATGCCATAAAATATTATATTGTATAAATAAATGTACATATATATAAACAACTAAGAAAGTCTCTAGTATTTGCGATACGCCTTTTACAAAGGTGAGGGTGAGGGGGTGGATATAAAAGTGGGGGTAAATTATAACAAAAATAAAAATTCTATAAAATGCATATGAGTCGACATTTAAAATTTGAAGACTTTACCTTTAAAGATATAGGAGATATAATTTTATAACTGACTTTCGATAAGGTTTTTTATCGATAAAAAAATAACGAGGTGAGTTATCGATTTTTGGTGATAAACTCGGTACCGCGTGCTATATACGAACATTTTAAAAACAATTTGAAGTCTCTAGCTTCTTTATCTTCTGAAATCGACAGACGGACAGGGCTAAATCGACTCAGCTCGTCGCCCTGATCAAGAATATATATACTTTGTGGGGTCTGCCACACCTCCTTCTGCCTGTTACATACATTTCAACAAAACCATTACACCCGGATTTCTCTTTTTCTTTGGGTTCAGGGTATAAATATAAGGTCATATTATGGACGGATGTTCTGAAAATAATATGAAAATTTGGAAATTCGTATAGGGTCACTATAAAAACACGAGCTTAGAATATCTACCAAAATATAGTACATGAATGAGAGTTTGCTTCTACAAATAAATATTCCCAAACAATATATATTAAATTAAGAGCATTATCGAAAATCAGAGTTTCTGATTTATAAATTTGGATTTCATTCCTGTGTTTCCGTTGATTCTTCTCAGAATTACTTATTATTATTATCTTATATCCTTCTATATGTCTTGATTGCAAACTACGCAGATGATACTTCAGTTTTGACCAGAAGTCCCATCGTAAATATAGCTACGGGATCCTTGCAGTTTTGAAGAATGGGCCAGAAAATGAAACATAGGCATAAGTGCGTAAGTAGCTCATTAGCTCCGTTGCTCAGTTGCTCAGTTACTCTATCCCTTGCTCAGTCATTGTGTTTCTCAGTCGTTCTGTTTCTCAGTAATTCTGTTGCTCAGTCGTTCTGTTGGTCTGTTGCTCAGTCGCTTTGTCATTCTGTTGCTCAGTCGTTCTGTTGCTCAGTCATTCTGTTGCTCAGTCGTTCTGTTGCTCAGTCATTCTGTTGCTCAGTCTATCAGTCGATCTGTCGCTCTGTTTCTCAGTCGTTCTGTTGCTCAGTCATTCTGTTGCTCAGTCATTCTGTTGCTCAGTCATTCTGTTGCTCAGTCGTTCTGTTGCTCAGTCATTCTGTTGCTCAGTCTATCAGTCGATCTGTCGCTCTGCTTCTCAGTCGTTCTGTTGCTCAGTCATTCTGTTGCTCAGTCGCTCTGTTTCTCAGTCGTTCTGTTGCTCAGTCATTCTGTTGCTCAGTCATTCTGTTGCTCAGTCATTCTGTTGCTCAGTCGTTCTGTTGCTCAGTCATTCTGTTGCTCAGTCTATCAGTCGATCTGTCGCTCTGCTTCTCAGTCGTTCTGTTGCTCAGTCATTCTGTTGCTCAGTCGTTCTGTTGCTCAGTCATTCTGTTGCTCAGTCTATCAGTCGATCTGTCGCTCTGTTTCTCAGTCGTTCTGTTGCTCAGTCATTCTGTTGCTCAGTCGTTCTGTTGCTCAGTCATTCTGTTGCTCAGTCATTCTGTTGCTCAGTCATTCTGTTGCTCAGTCATTCTGTTGCTCAGTCATTCTGTTGCTCAGTCATTCTGTTGCTCAGTCGATCAGTCGATCTGTCGCTCAGTAGCTCATTAGCTCAGTTGCTCAGTTACTCTATCCCTTGCTCAGTCATTCTGTTTCTCAGTCATTCTGTTGCTCTGTTGCTCAGTCGGTCAGTCATTCTTTTGCTCAGTCATTCTGTTTCTCAGTCGTTCTGTTTCTCAGTAGTTCTGTTGCTCAGTCGTTCTGTTGCTCAGTCATTCTGTTGCTCAGTCATTCTGTTGCTCAGTCGATCAGTCGATCTGTCGCTCAGTAGCTCATTAGCTCAGTTGCTCAGTTACTCTATCCCTTGCTCAGTCATTCTGTTTCTCAGTCATTCTGTTGCTCTGTTGCTCAGTCGGTCAGTCATTCTTTTGCTCAGTCATTCTGTTGCTCAGTCGCTCTGTTGCTCAGTCATTCTGATGCTCTGTTGCTCAGCCGCTCAGTAATGCTGTTGCTCAGTCATTCTGTTGCTCAGTCATTCTGTTGCTCAGTCGTTCTGTTGCTCAGTCGTTCTGTTGCTCAGTCATTCTGTTGCTCAGTCATTCTGTTGCTCAGTCGATCAGTCGATCTGTCGCTCAGTAGCTCATTAGCTCAGTTGCTCAGTTACTCTATCCCTTGCTCAGTCATTCTGTTTCTCAGTCATTCTGTTGCTCTGTTGCTCAGTCGGTCAGTCATTCTTTTGCTCAGTCATTCTGTTGCTCAGTCGCTCTGTTGCTCAGTCATTCTGATGCTCTGTTGCTCAGCCGCTCAGTAATGCTGTTGCTCAGTCATTCTGTTGCTCAGTCATTCTGTTGCTCAGTCGTTCTGTTGCTCAGTCATTCTGTTGCTCAGTCGTTCTGTTGCTCAGTCATTCTGTTGCTCAGTCATTCTGTTGCTCAGTCATTCTGTTGCTCAGTCATTCTGTTGCTCAGTCATTCTGTTGCTCAGTCATTCTGTTGCTCAGTCGATCAGTCGATCTGTCGCTCAGTAGCTCATTAGCTCAGTTGCTCAGTTACTCTATCCCTTGCTCAGTCATTCTGTTTCTCAGTCATTCTGTTGCTCTGTTGCTCAGTCGGTCAGTCATTCTTTTGCTCAGTCATTCTGTTTCTCAGTCGTTCTGTTTCTCAGTAGTTCTGTTGCTCAGTCGTTCTGTTGCTCAGTCATTCTGTTGCTCAGTCATTCTGTTGCTCAGTCGATCAGTCGATCTGTCGCTCAGTAGCTCATTAGCTCAGTTGCTCAGTTACTCTATCCCTTGCTCAGTCATTCTGTTTCTCAGTCATTCTGTTGCTCTGTTGCTCAGTCGGTCAGTCATTCTTTTGCTCAGTCATTCTGTTGCTCAGTCGCTCTGTTGCTCAGTCATTCTGATGCTCTGTTGCTCAGCCGCTCAGTAATGCTGTTGCTCAGTCATTCTGTTGCTCAGTCATTCTGTTGCTCAGTCGTTCTGTTGCTCAGTCATTCTGTTGCTCAGTCATTCTGTTGCTCAGTCATTCTGTTGCTCAGTCATTCTGTTGCTCAGTCGATCAGTCGATCTGTCGCTCAGTAGCTCATTAGCTCAGTTGCTCAGTTACTCTATCCCTTGCTCAGTCATTCTGTTTCTCAGTCATTCTGTTGCTCTGTTGCTCAGTCGGTCAGTCATTCTTTTGCTCAGTCATTCTGTTTCTCAGTCATTCTGTTGCTCAGTCGCTCTGTTGCTCAGTCATTCTGATGCTCTGTTGCTCAGCCGCTCAGTAATGCTGTTGCTCAGTCATTCTGTTGCTCAGTCATTCTGTTGCTCAGTCGTTCTGTTGCTCAGTCATTCTGTTGCTCAGTCATTCTGTTGCTCAGTCATTCTGTTGCTCAGTCATTCTGTTGCTCAGTCATTCTGTTGCTCAGTCGATCAGTCGATCTGTCGCTCAGTAGCTCATTAGCTCAGTTGCTCAGTTACTCTATCCCTTGCTCAGTCATTCTGTTTCTCAGTCATTCTGTTGCTCTGTTGCTCAGTCGGTCAGTCATTCTTTTGCTCAGTCATTCTGTTGCTCAGTCGTTCTGTTGCTCAGTCGTTCTGTTTCTCAGTAGTTCTGTTGCTCAGTCGTTCTGTTGGTCTGTTGCTCAGTCGCTTTGTCATTCTGTTGCTCAGTCGTTCTGTTGCTCAGTCATTCTGTTGCTCAGTCGTTCTGTTGCTCAGTCATTCTGTTGCTCAGTCTATCAGTCGATCTGTCGCTCTGTTTCTCAGTCGTTCTGTTGCTCAGTCATTCTGTTGCTCAGTCATTCTGTTGCTCAGTCATTCTGTTGCTCAGTCGTTCTGTTGCTCAGTCTATCAGTCGATCTGTCGCTCTGCTTCTCAGTCGTTCTGTTGCTCAGTCATTCTGTTGCTCAGTCGCTCTGTTGCTCAGTCATTCTGATGCTCTGTTGCTCAGCCGCTCAGTAATGCTGTTGCTCAGTCATTCTGTTGCTCAGTCATTCTGTTGCTCAGTCGTTCTGTTGCTCAGTCATTCTGTTGCTCAGTCATTCTGTTGCTCAGTCATTCTGTTGCTCAGTCATTCTGTTGCTCAGTCATTCTGTTGCTCAGTCGATCAGTCGATCTGTCGCTCAGTAGCTCATTAGCTCAGTTGCTCAGTTACTCTATCCCTTGCTCAGTCATTCTGTTTCTCAGTCATTCTGCTGCTCAGTCATTCTGTTGCTCAGTCATTCTGTTGTTCAGTCATTCTGTTGCTCAGTCATTCTGTTGCTCAGTCGTTCTGTTTCTCAGTCATTCTGTTGCTCAGTCGTTCTGTTTCTCAGTCGTTCTGTTGCTCAGTCGTTCTGTTGCTCAGTCATTCTGTTGTTCAGTCATTCTGTTGTTCAGTCATTCTGTTGCTCAGTCATTCTGTTGCTCAGTCGTTCTGTTTCTCAGTCATTCTGTTGCTCAGTCGTTCTGTTGCTCAGTCGTTCTGTTTCTCAGTCATTCTGCTGCTCAGTCATTCTGTTTCTCAGTCGTTCTGTTTCTCAGTCATTCTGTTGCTCAGTCGTTCTGTTGCTCAGTCGTTCTGTTTCTCAGTAGTTCTGTTGCTCAGTCGTTCTGTTGGTCTGTTGCTCAGTCGCTTTGTCATTCTGTTGCTCAGTCGTTCTGTTGCTCAGTCATTCTGCTGCTCAGTCATTCTGTTTCTCAGTCGTTCTGTTTCTCAGTCATTCTGCTGCTCAGTCATTCTGTTGCTCAGTCATTCTGTTGTTCAGTCATTCTGTTGCTCAGTCATTCTGTTGCTCAGTCGTTCTGTTTCTCAGTCATTCTGTTGCTCAGTCGTTCTGTTGCTCAGTCGTTCTGTTTCTCAGTCATTCTGCTGCTCAGTCATTCTGTTTCTCAGTCGTTCTGTTTCTCAGTCATTCTGCTGCTCAGTCATTCTGTTGCTCAGTCATTCTGTTGCTCAGTCGTTCTGTTTCTCAGTCATTCTGTTGCTCAGTCGTTCTGTTGCTCAGTCGTTCTGTTGCTCAGTCATTCTGTTGCTCAGTCGCTCAGTCGTTCTGTTTCTCAGTCGTTCTGTTTCTCAGTCATTCTGTTGCTCAGTCGATCTGTTGCTCAGTCATTCTGTTGTTCAGTCGTTCTGTTGCTCAGTCATTCTGTTGGTCAGTCGTTCTGTTTCTCAGTCGTTCTGTTTCTCAGTCATTCTGTTGCTCAGTCATTCTGTTGCTCAGTCGTTCTGTTGCTCAGTCGTTCTGTTTCTCAGTCATTCTGTTGCTCAGTCGTTCTGTTGCTCAGTCGTTCTGTTGCTCAATCGCTCAGTCGCTCAGTTACTCTATCCTTTGCTCAGTCATTCTGTCGCTCAGTCGCTCAGTCATTCTGTCACTCAGTCGTTCTGTTGCTCAGTCGTTCTGTTGCTCAGTCATTCTGATGCTCTGTTGCTCAGCCGCTCAGTAATTCTGTTTCTCAGTCATTCTGTTGCTCAGTCATTCTGTCACTCAGTCGTTCTGTTGCTCAGTCATTCTGTTGCTCAGTCGTTCTGTTGCTCAGTCGTTCTGTTTCTCAGTCATTCTGTTGCTCAGTCGTTCTGTTGCTCAGTCATTCTGATGCTCTGTTGCTCAGCCGCTCAGTAATTCTGTTTCTCAGTCATTCTGCTGCTCAGTCATTCTGTTGCTCAGTCATTCTGTTGTTCAGTCATTCAGTTGCTCAGTCATTCTGTTGCTCAGTCGTTCTGTTTCTCAGTCATTCTGTTGCTCAGTCGTTCTGTTGCTCAGTCGTTCTGTTTCTCAGTCATTCTGTCGCTCAGTCGTTCTGTTGCTCAGTCGTTCTGTTGCTCAATCGCTCAGTCGCTCAGTTACTCTATCCTTTGCTCAGTCATTCTGTCGCTCAGTCGCTCAGTCATTCTGTCACTCAGTCGTTCTGTTGCTCAGTCGTTCTGTTGCTCAGTCGTTCTGTTGCTCAGTCGTTTTGTTGCTCAGTCATTCTGTTGCTCAGTCATTCTGTTGCTCAATCGCTCAGTCGCTCAGTTACTCTATCCTTTGCTCAGTCATTCTGTCGCTCAGTCGCTCAGTCATTCTGTCACTCAGTCGTTCTGTTGCTCAGTCGTTCTGCTGCTCAGTCATTCTGTTTCTCAGTCGTTCTGTTTCTCAGTCATTCTGCTGCTCAGTCATTCTGTTGCTCAGTCGTTCTGTTGCTCAGTCGTTCTGTTGCTCAGTCATTCTGTTGTTTAGTCGCTCAGTCATACTGTTGCTCAGTCATTCTGTTGCTCAGTCGTTCTGTTGCTCAGTCATTCTGTTGCTCAGTCATTCTGTTGCTCAGTCATTCTGTTGCTCAGTCATTCTGTTGCTCAGTCATTCTGTTGCTCAGTCGATCAGTCGATCTGTCGCTCAGTAGCTCATTAGCTCAGTTGCTCAGTTACTCTATCCCTTGCTCAGTCATTCTGTTTCTCAGTCATTCTGTTGCTCTGTTGCTCAGTCGGTCAGTCATTCTTTTGCTCAGTCATTCTGTTTCTCAGTCATTCTGTTGCTCAGTCGCTCTGTTGCTCAGTCATTCTGATGCTCTGTTGCTCAGCCGCTCAGTAATGCTGTTGCTCAGTCATTCTGTTGCTCAGTCATTCTGTTGCTCAGTCGTTCTGTTGCTCAGTCATTCTGTTGCTCAGTCATTCTGTTGCTCAGTCATTCTGTTGCTCAGTCATTCTGTTGCTCAGTCATTCTGTTGCTCAGTCGATCAGTCGATCTGTCGCTCAGTAGCTCATTAGCTCAGTTGCTCAGTTACTCTATCCCTTGCTCAGTCATTCTGTTTCTCAGTCATTCTGTTGCTCTGTTGCTCAGTCGGTCAGTCATTCTTTTGCTCAGTCATTCTGTTGCTCAGTCGTTCTGTTGCTCAGTCGTTCTGTTTCTCAGTAGTTCTGTTGCTCAGTCGTTCTGTTGGTCTGTTGCTCAGTCGCTTTGTCATTCTGTTGCTCAGTCGTTCTGTTGCTCAGTCATTCTGTTGCTCAGTCGTTCTGTTGCTCAGTCATTCTGTTGCTCAGTCTATCAGTCGATCTGTCGCTCTGTTTCTCAGTCGTTCTGTAGCTCAGTCATTCTGTTGCTCAGTCATTCTGTTGCTCAGTCATTCTGTTGCTCAGTCGTTCTGTTGCTCAGTCTATCAGTCGATCTGTCGCTCTGCTTCTCAGTCGTTCTGTTGCTCAGTCATTCTGTTGCTCAGTCGCTCTGTTGCTCAGTCATTCTGATGCTCTGTTGCTCAGCCGCTCAGTAATGCTGTTGCTCAGTCATTCTGTTGCTCAGTCATTCTGTTGCTCAGTCGTTCTGTTGCTCAGTCATTCTGTTGCTCAGTCATTCTGTTGCTCAGTCATTCTGTTGCTCAGTCATTCTGTTGCTCAGTCATTCTGTTGCTCAGTCGATCAGTCGATCTGTCGCTCAGTAGCTCATTAGCTCAGTTGCTCAGTTACTCTATCCCTTGCTCAGTCATTCTGTTTCTCAGTCATTCTGCTGCTCAGTCATTCTGTTGCTCAGTCATTCTGTTGTTCAGTCATTCTGTTGCTCAGTCATTCTGTTGCTCAGTCGTTCTGTTTCTCAGTAATTCTGTTGCTCAGTCGTTCTGTTTCTCAGTCGTTCTGTTGCTCAGTCGTTCTGTTGCTCAGTCATTCTGTTGCTCAGTCGCTCAGTCGTTCTGTTTCTCAGTCGTTCTGTTTCTCAGTCATTCTGCTGCTCAGTCATTCTGTTTCTCAGTCGTTCTGTTTCTCAGTCATTCTGCTGCTCAGTCATTCTGTTGCTCAGTCATTCTGTTGTTCAGTCATTCTGTTGCTCAGTCGTTCTGTTGCTCAATCGCTCAGTCGCTCAGTTACTCTATCCTTTGCTCAGTCATTCTGTCGCTCAGTCGCTCAGTCATTCTGTCACTCAGTCGTTCTGTTGCTCAGTCGTTCTGTTGCTCAGTCGTTCTGTTGCTCAGTCGTTTTGTTGCTCAGTCATTCTGTTGCTCAGTCATTCTGTTGCTCAATCGCTCAGTCGCTCAGTTACTCTATCCTTTGCTCAGTCATTCTGTCGCTCAGTCGCTCAGTCATTCTGTCACTCAGTCGTTCTGTTGCTCAGTCGTTCTGCTGCTCAGTCATTCTGTTTCTCAGTCGTTCTGTTTCTCAGTCATTCTGCTGCTCAGTCATTCTGTTGCTCAGTCGTTCTGTTGCTCAGTCGTTCTGTTGCTCAGTCATTCTGTTGTTTAGTCGCTCAGTCATACTGTTGCTCAGTCATTCTGTTGCTCAGTCGTTCTGTTGCTCAGTCATTCTGTTGCTCAGTCATTCTGTTGCTCAGTCATTCTGTTGCTCAGTCATTCTGTTGCTCAGTCATTCTGTTGCTCAGTCGATCAGTCGATCTGTCGCTCAGTAGCTCATTAGCTCAGTTGCTCAGTTACTCTATCCCTTGCTCAGTCATTCTGTTTCTCAGTCATTCTGTTGCTCTGTTGCTCAGTCGGTCAGTCATTCTTTTGCTCAGTCATTCTGTTTCTCAGTCATTCTGTTGCTCAGTCGCTCTGTTGCTCAGTCATTCTGATGCTCTGTTGCTCAGCCGCTCAGTAATGCTGTTGCTCAGTCATTCTGTTGCTCAGTCATTCTGTTGCTCAGTCGTTCTGTTGCTCAGTCATTCTGTTGCTCAGTCATTCTGTTGCTCAGTCATTCTGTTGCTCAGTCATTCTGTTGCTCAGTCATTCTGTTGCTCAGTCGATCAGTCGATCTGTCGCTCAGTAGCTCATTAGCTCAGTTGCTCAGTTACTCTATCCCTTGCTCAGTCATTCTGTTTCTCAGTCATTCTGTTGCTCTGTTGCTCAGTCGGTCAGTCATTCTTTTGCTCAGTCATTCTGTTGCTCAGTCGTTCTGTTGCTCAGTCGTTCTGTTTCTCAGTAGTTCTGTTGCTCAGTCGTTCTGTTGGTCTGTTGCTCAGTCGCTTTGTCATTCTGTTGCTCAGTCGTTCTGTTGCTCAGTCATTCTGTTGCTCAGTCGTTCTGTTGCTCAGTCATTCTGTTGCTCAGTCTATCAGTCGATCTGTCGCTCTGTTTCTCAGTCGTTCTGTAGCTCAGTCATTCTGTTGCTCAGTCATTCTGTTGCTCAGTCATTCTGTTGCTCAGTCGTTCTGTTGCTCAGTCTATCAGTCGATCTGTCGCTCTGCTTCTCAGTCGTTCTGTTGCTCAGTCATTCTGTTGCTCAGTCGCTCTGTTGCTCAGTCATTCTGATGCTCTGTTGCTCAGCCGCTCAGTAATGCTGTTGCTCAGTCATTCTGTTGCTCAGTCATTCTGTTGCTCAGTCGTTCTGTTGCTCAGTCATTCTGTTGCTCAGTCATTCTGTTGCTCAGTCATTCTGTTGCTCAGTCATTCTGTTGCTCAGTCATTCTGTTGCTCAGTCGATCAGTCGATCTGTCGCTCAGTAGCTCATTAGCTCAGTTGCTCAGTTACTCTATCCCTTGCTCAGTCATTCTGTTTCTCAGTCATTCTGCTGCTCAGTCATTCTGTTGCTCAGTCATTCTGTTGTTCAGTCATTCTGTTGCTCAGTCATTCTGTTGCTCAGTCGTTCTGTTTCTCAGTAATTCTGTTGCTCAGTCGTTCTGTTTCTCAGTCGTTCTGTTGCTCAGTCGTTCTGTTGCTCAGTCGTTCTGTTTCTCAGTCGTTCTGTTTCTCAGTCATTCTGCTGCTCAGTCATTCTGTTTCTCAGTCGTTCTGTTTCTCAGTCATTCTGCTGCTCAGTCATTCTGTTGCTCAGTCATTCTGTTGTTCAGTCATTCTGTTGCTCAGTCATTCTGTTGCTCAGTCGTTCTGTTTCTCAGTCATTCTGTTGCTCAGTCGTTCTGTTGCTCAGTCGTTCTGTTTCTCAGTCATTCTGCTGCTCAGTCATTCTGTTTCTCAGTCGTTCTGTTTCTCAGTCATTCTGCTGCTCAGTCATTCTGTTGCTCAGTCATTCTGTTGCTCAGTCGTTCTGTTTCTCAGTCATTCTGTTGCTCAGTCGTTCTGTTGCTCAGTCGTTCTGTTGCTCAGTCATTCTGTTGCTCAGTCGCTCAGTCGTTCTGTTTCTCAGTCGTTCTGTTTCTCAGTCATTCTGTTGCTCAGTCGATCTGTTGCTCAGTCATTCTGTTGTTCAGTCGTTCTGTTGCTCAGTCATTCTGTTGGTCAGTCGTTCTGTTTCTCAGTCGTTCTGTTTCTCAGTCATTCTGTTGCTCAGTCATTCTGTCACTCAGTCGTTCTGTTGCTCAGTCATTCTGTTGCTCAGTCGTTCTGTTGCTCAGTCGTTCTGTTTCTCAGTCATTCTGTTGCTCAGTCGTTCTGTTGCTCAGTCATTCTGATGCTCTGTTGCTCAGCCGCTCAGTAATTCTGTTGCTCAGTAATTCTGTTGCTCAGTCATTCTGTTTCTCAGTCGTTCTGTTGCTCAGTCATTCTGATGCTCAGTCGTTCTGTTTCTCAGTCATTCTGTTGCTCAGTCGTTCTGTTGCTCAGTCGTTCTGTTTCTCAGTCATTCTGTTGCTCAGTCGTTCTGTTGCTCAGTCGTTCTGTTGCTCAATCGCTCAGTCGCTCAGTTACTCTATCCTTTGCTCAGTCATTCTGTCGCTCAGTCGCTCAGTCATTCTGTCACTCAGTCGTTCTGTTGCTCAGTCGTTCTGTTGCTCAGTCATTCTGATGCTCTGTTGCTCAGCCGCTCAGTAATTCTGTTTCTCAGTCATTCTGTTGCTCAGTCATTCTGTCACTCAGTCGTTCTGTTGCTCAGTCATTCTGTTGCTCAGTCGTTCTGTTGCTCAGTCGTTCTGTTTCTCAGTCATTCTGTTGCTCAGTCGTTCTGTTGCTCAGTCATTCTGATGCTCTGTTGCTCAGCCGCTCAGTAATTCTGTTTCTCAGTCATTCTGCTGCTCAGTCATTCTGTTGCTCAGTCATTCTGTTGTTCAGTCATTCTGTTGCTCAGTCATTCTGTTGCTCAGTCGTTCTGTTTCTCAGTCATTCTGTTGCTCAGTCGTTCTGTTGCTCAGTCGTTCTGTTTCTCAGTCATTCTGTCGCTCAGTCGTTCTGTTGCTCAGTCGTTCTGTTGCTCAATCGCTCAGTCGCTCAGTTACTCTATCCTTTGCTCAGTCATTCTGTCGCTCAGTCGCTCAGTCATTCTGTCACTCAGTCGTTCTGTTGCTCAGTCGTTCTGTTGCTCAGTCGTTCTGTTGCTCAGTCGTTTTGTTGCTCAGTCATTCTGTTGCTCAGTCATTCTGTTGCTCAATCGCTCAGTCGCTCAGTTACTCTATCCTTTGCTCAGTCATTCTGTCGCTCAGTCGCTCAGTCATTCTGTCACTCAGTCGTTCTGTTGCTCAGTCGTTCTGCTGCTCAGTCATTCTGTTTCTCAGTCGTTCTGTTTCTCAGTCATTCTGCTGCTCAGTCATTCTGTTGCTCAGTCGTTCTGTTGCTCAGTCGTTCTGTTGCTCAGTCATTCTGTTGTTTAGTCGCTCAGTCATTCTGTCACTCAGTCGTTCTGTTGCTCAGTCGTTCTGATTCTCAGTCGTTCTGTTGCTCAGTCGTTCTGTTTCTCAGTCATTCTTTTGCTCAGTCGTTCTGTTGCTCAGTCGTTCTGTTGCTCAGTCGTTCTGTTGCTCAGTCATTCTGTTGTTCAGTCATTCTGTTGCTCAGTCATTCTGTTGCTCAGTCATTCTGTTGCTCAGTCATTCTGTTGCTCAGTCGTTCTGTTGCTCAGTCGTTTTGTTGCTCAGTCATTCTGTTTCTCAGTCATTCTGTTGCTCAGTCGTTCTGTTGCTCAGTCGTTCTGTTGCTCAGTCGTTCTGTTGCTCAGTCATTCTGTTGCTCAGTCATTCTGATGCTCTGTTGCTCAGCCGCTCAGTAATGCTGTTGCTCAGTCATTCTGTTGCTCAGTCATTCTGTTTCTCAGTCGTTCTGTTTCTCAGTCATTCTGTTGCTCAGTCGTTCTGTTGCTCAGTCGTTCTGTTGCTCAGTCGTTCTGTTGCTCAGTCATTCTGTTGCTCAGTCGTTCTGTTGCTCAGTCGTTTTGTTGCTCAGTCATTCTGTTTCTCAGTCATTCTGTTGCTCAGTCGTTCTGTTGCTCAGTCGTTCTGTTGCTCAGTCGTTCTGTTGCTCAGTCATTCTGTTGCTCAGTCATTCTGATGCTCTGTTGCTCAGCCGCTCAGTAATGCTGTTGCTCAGTCGTTTTGTTGCTCAGTCATTCTGTTGCTCAGTCATTCTGTTGTTTAGTCGCTCAGTCATTCTGTCACTCAGTCGTTCTGTTGCTCAGTCGTTCTGATTCTCAGTCGTTCTGTTGCTCAGTCGTTCTGTTTCTCAGTCATTCTTTTGCTCAGTCGTTCTGTTGCTCAGTCGTTCTGTTGCTCAGTCGTTCTGTTGCTCAGTCGTTCTGTTGCTCAGTCATTCTGTTGCTCAGTCGTTCTGTTGCTCAGTCGTTCTGTTGCTCAGTCGTTCTGTTGCTCAGTCATTCTGTTGCTCAGTCGTTTTGTTGCTCAGTCATTCTGTTGCTCAGTCATTCTGTTGCTCAGTCATTCTGTTGCTCAGTCATTCTGTTGTTTAGTCGCTCAGTCATTCTGTCACTCAGTCGTTCTGTTGCTCAGTCGTTCTGATTCTCAGTCGTTCTGTTGCTCAGTCGTTCTGTTTCTCAGTCATTCTTTTGCTCAGTCGTTCTGTTGCTCAGTCGCTCTGTTGCTCAGTCGTTCTGTTGCTCAGTCATTCTGTTGCTCAGTCATTCTGTTGTTCAGTCGTTCTGTTGCTCAGTCGTTTTGTTGTTCAGTCATTCTGTTGCTCAGTCATTCTGTTGCTCAGTCGTTTTGTTGCTCAGTCATTCTGTTGTTCAGTCATTCTGTTGCTCAGTCATTCTGTTGCTCAGTCGTTTTGTTGCTCAGTCATTCTGTTTCTCAGTCATTCTGTTGCTCAGTCATTCTGTTGCTCAGTCGTTCTGTTTCTCAGTCATTCTTTTGCTCAGTCGTTTTGTTGCTCAGTCATTCTGTTGCTCAGTCGTTCTGTTTCTCAGTCATTCTTTTGCTCAGTCGTTCTGTTGCTCAGTCGCTCTGTTGCTCAGTCGTTCTGTTGCTCAGTCATTCTGTTGCTCAGTCATTCTGTTGTTCAGTCGTTCTGTTGCTCAGTCGTTTTGTTGTTCAGTCATTCTGTTGCTCAGTCATTCTGTTGCTCAGTCGTTTTGTTGCTCAGTCATTCTGTTGTTCAGTCATTCTGTTGCTCAGTCGTTCTGTTGCTCAGTCGTTCTGATTCTCAGTCGTTCTGTTGCTCAGTCGTTCTGTTTCTCAGTCGTTCTGTTGCTCAGTCGTTCTGTTGCTCAGTCATTCTGTTGTTCAGTCATTCTGTTGCTCAGTCATTCTGTTGCTCAGTCGTTTTGTTGCTCAGTCATTCTGTTGCTCAGTCATTCTGTTGCTCAGTCATTCTGTTGCTTAGTCGCTCAGTCATTCTGTCACTCAGTCGTTCTGTTGCTCAGTCGTTCTGATTCTCAGTCATTCTGTTGCTCAGTCGATCTGTTGCTCAGTCGATCTGTTGCTCAGTCATTCTGTTGTTCAGTCGATCAGTCGCTCAGTTACTCTATCCCTTGCTCAGTCATTCTGTCGCTCAGTCATTCTGTCACTCAGTCGTTCTGTTGCTCAGTCATTCTGATGCTCTGTTGCTCAGCCGCTCAGTAATTCTGTTGCTCAGTAATTCTGTTGCTCAGTCATTCTGTTTCTCAGTCGTTCTGTTGCTCAGTCATTCTGATGCTCTGTTGCTCAGTCGTTCTGTTGCTCAGTCATTCTAATGCTCTGTTGCTCAGTCGTTCTGTTGCTCAGTCATTCTGATGCTCTGTTGCTCAATCGCTCAGTCGCTCAGTTACTCTATCCCTTGCTCAGTCATTCTGTCGCTCAGTCGCTCAGTCGCTCAGTCATTCTGTCACTCAGTCGTTCTGTTGCTCAGTCGTTCTGTTGCTCAGTCGTTCTGTTTCTCAGTCATTCTGTCGCTCAGTCGCTCAGTCATTCTGTCACTCAGTCGTTCTGTTGCTCAGTCGTTCTGTTGTTCAGTCGTTCTGTTGTTCAGTCGTTCTGTTGTTCAGTCGTTCTGTTGCTCAGTCGTTCTGTTGCTCAGTCGTTCTGTTGCTCAGTCGTTCTGTTGCTCAGCCGCTCAGTCATTCTGTCACTCAGTCGTTCTGTTGCTCAGTCGTTCTGTTGCTCAGTCGTTCTGTTGCTCAGTCGTTCTGTTGCTCAGTCATTCTGTTGCTCAGTCGTTCTGTTGCTCAATTGCTCAGTTGCTCAGTCGCTCAGTCGCTCAGTCGCTCAGTTACTCTATCCCTTGCTCAGTCATTCTGTCACTCAGTCGTTCTGTTGCTCAGTCATTCTGCTGCTCAGTCGTTCTGTTGCTCAGTCATTCTGTTGCTCAGTCATTCTGTTGCTCAGTCATTCTGTTGCTCAGTCATTCTGTTGCTCAGTCATTCTGTTGCTCAGTTGCTAAGTTGCTCAGTTGCTAAGTTGCTCAGTCGCTCAGTCGCTCAGTCGCTCAGTCGCTCAGTCGCTCAGTCGCTCAGTCGCTCAGTCGCTCAGTTACTCTATCCCTTGCTCAGTCATTCTGTCACTCAGTCGTTCTGTTGCTCAGTCATTCTGTTGCTTAGTCGCTCAGTCACTTAGTGGTTCTGTTGCTCAGTCATTCTGTTGCTCAGTCATTCTGTTGCTCAGTCGCTCAGTCGCTCAGTCGCTCAGTCGCTCAGTCGCTCAGTCGCTCAGTTGCTCAGTCGTTCTGTTTCTCAGTCGTTCTGTTGCTCAGTCGTTCTGTTGCTCAGTCGTTTTGTTGCTCAGTTACTCTATCCCTTGCTCAGTCAGTCTGCCACTCAGTCGTTCTGTCACTTAGTCGTTCTGTTACTCAGTCGTTCTGTTACTCAGTCGTTCTGTCACTGAGTCGATACGCTACACTATACTTCACTTCACTTCACTTCACTTCGGCTCACTTACTGCACTGCACGACTGACCCCCACCAGGCCTGGCGACTGACTGAAGAAATGCTGCAGGTGATGCCCTTTATATAGGCCGACTTTCACTCAAAGCCAAACTCGCACTCAAATTTTTAGCTCGGCGCCAGGTAGGGCTCGTTGCAGTTGAGCTTTAAGTGACCAATGGGACCATTCTCTGCTTGTTTAAGCAGTCTAGCGTCGTGTTACTCTTATTTAAATACCAACTGAATGCTGCTGCATATATATAGACTTAAATGATCTTCTGTGGCTCTTCTTCGTCCCTTACTTGTATTAGGCAGACAGACAGAGACAAAATAAGAGACAGATATACATACTAAGAAATAGACTGGGAGACAGGCTGAGAGATTGATATACATACATACAGGCAGGTAAATAAACACACATTGTTAAATCGGATTACCGCATTGACGGACACAGAGTATTTTGTAAACTTCTAAAACAAGTTGAATACACTAATACCAATGCACTATGAGTGAAAAACCCTACATCAAGCTCAACATTTCGCCAACGATTAATAAGATTTGGCATTAAAAGATACAAAAAATTAAGTCTCTAGCTCTTATACCTTCTAAGTTTTCAGAGTTCTTACGGACTGACGGACGACTTAACTCCTCGCCCTGATATATATATATATATATTTATTTATTTATTTATTTATTTATTTCTTAAAGCTATTGACAAAAACGAGAGTCAATTTTAATTTAAAAAAGCCTATACAAAGTACAGGATATGATTTCAATAGTAACACAAACCCGATGGGGGTATTTTATTTGCCAGTCCGGCCAGCTATATATATATATATATATATATATATATATATATATATATATATATATATATATATATATATATATATTATATATATTCCATATTGGGTCTGATATTCTATTTTCAATGGGTTCAGGCTATAATAAATCTGGTATTGAATAGCCAGAAATTGAGGCAGACTTGGCAGAAGTCTTAGTCCATAAAATAACTTAAAGTTCCGTCTGGGTCTCTGTCTCTGTCTCTGTCCAAGGAACAGAGAAGAGCTTCAGAAGTGTTCTCTATGTATGCTGCTATTTCTTTTTTTGTTTGTTTTTTTTTTTTTATAGATTTGATATAAAGTAAAAACAGTTCTATCAGTTCGTTTTGGTTGCTTTAAGTTAAAGTTGTTTCGGATCGTAAGTCGTGAAATTACTCTGTATTTGTGCTCAAGTGCTATTCCAAGCCTCTATTAGTTAATTTGAAGTTCAAATTAATTAGTTCGGTATTTTTTATTATTGCAGTTTCTCCCCTTGTTTTCGGTATGTTTGATCCCTATGATCGCTGCCAACCACAGTCGCATGCCAATAACGAACTGCTAGTGATTGAAGTCGTATATATATATATATGTGTATGTGTGGCGCATCAATCGTCAGCCACAGATTGGGCACTCACTAGCACACACACGTGCACACACATACACAGTGGGTCACATATAGCAGCGCACGTGCCACATATATGTCAAGCTGCCCCACATGGCAATGCTGCTGCACTTGAATTGCGCGCTCGTGTTTGAAAATTATCAAAAAAAAAAAAAAAAAAAAAACAAGTAAGAAAGTTCTAGTCGAGACTGCTCGACTACGAGATCCCCTGAACGCTTCGAGCAACAGATATTTCAATCATTTGCGCGCACGCATAAACATAAGCATAAGTGTGCGCTTACTGCAGTGTGGGCTTACTATGGAAACTTAATTGTTTAATAACTTTTTTTGTGGAAGTACGTTCGTTGAAATACGCCTTTTACAAATATAATGGGGAGGGGGTGGACATAGAGGTGAGGAGTGAAATTTAACAAAAACCGAAATTCTATAACGTACATATGAATCTACATTTAATGACGGAGCTCTAAAGATGTAGGAGATATAATTTTATAGCTGCATTTCGATAAGGTTTATATCGATAAAAAAAGAACGGGATGAATTATCGACATTAAAAAAAGTCAAGTCTTTAGGTCTTATATCTTCTGAAATCGACGCGTTAAAGCATACGGACAGACAGACGGACAGACGGACAGGGCTAAATCGACTCAGCTTTTCACCCTGATCAAGAATATATACTTTATGGGGTCAGCCACGCCTCCTTCTGCCTGTTACATACATTTCAACAAATCCATTATACCCTGATTTTCCATTTTCAATGAGTTCAGGGTATAAAAAAAAATCAAGAAGGAAAATAAAAAAAATAAGACTTGCAGGCTACGCGCAGCAGCCGAAGCAGCAGCAGAAGAGCGGCGCCTTAATAAGCTGCCAAAATGCGCAGTCAAAGCCGGTTAAATTTGGGGTTGGAGTTCGGTCTCGGTTCATGTGAGCGCTGCAGTTGGGGCCCGTGCTGCCATTGCATTATTCAAAGTTGCGAAAGTGCATGCTGCGAAATTGAAAATGCAACGCAACAAATCGCTAGCGACTATCAAGGGTCATAAAATCCCTACACCAACACACACACATCGACAGCACTCGCACAGATACGTGGAAATCACTTCCGCTTTGGTTTGCCAACTGCAGCGTTGGCAATTTCAGCGCCGGGGCATCAGGTGGCCAAGACCATCGGCAATGGCAAACTCGAAAACGTGGCTCGTGGTTGTGACTGTGATGGTGATTGTGTTTGTGTTTGTGACTGGGGCGTTCTTTGAGGGGGCAGCGCACTAAAGTAGCTGCTGCCTTGAGGCGTCCATAATCGATTTCTGCGTGGCGCGCAATTGTTTGTTGACTTTGGTTTTTATTGCGTTGCCATTTTATTGCCACACAGCGTAGAGTAAATAAATTTTCGCACCCATCCACCCACTGATAATAGCAACAGCGGCAAGGGCAACGGTAACGGCAACAGAATCATCGAACCGCATTGCACTGTCAGTGCTCAGCTGGCAACTTTGTCTATTAATTTGCTTAATGAGTTCATTGACAAATATCGCACGCCTCGCTCTGACTTGACAAATGTTTAAGGAACTTCCAAGTTTTCGAGGCAGCGGAAAACTTTTCTCATTTCGTTCGATGGCCGCTGACATTAATTAATTAACTGCTGCCGCAGACACTTCAACACTTTAACAGTCACTCAGTCTGTCAGTTTGATTATTACATAGTCAAAATTTCTCGCTCTAGTCGTGTATATGTACATGTCTGTGCCTGTGTGTGTGTTTCGGGCACTCGAAGGTAATTAGCAGCCCTCATAAGTATGCTACAGTGCACAGCCAAATGCGGCGTAAGCCCGGAAATCAAGGCTTTAACACGATTGTCTAAGCACTCGAGGCTCAGGCTGTCGCATACGAAAACAGTTGCTAGCAGACATCCTGTTTTCGCTATTCCATTAACCCACCCATCGCTCCGCTCCAACAGCGAATCATTACAGCGCGTATATACCATATTATCAAATAACTAAGCTATAACAACTCTAGTTTGCTAATTGATTCTGATAAGATCAATATGTAATTTCGTCTTTTATACCCCTATCCCATTAAAAATGGGAAATCAGGTTGTGTGAAAAGTATGTAACAGGCAGAAGGGCGTCGATTTTGCCTGTCGGTCTGTTATGCTTTTATCGGTCTGTTATTCTTATCATCACATCACAGCTCTTAGATTAGCTTAGATTTGCTAGATGGCGCTGCAGCAGTGAATGTATTTCAGTTTTGCGATTGAATCTTTAAAGAGCGAGATGGCGCTGTAACTAGCATCGTGACGCTTGATCGAGGAGTTTCAGGCTCGAGCAGAGCGCGGAATTCTCTAATTGTTTCAAAATATTTAATTTTCCCGATTGCAACGAGTAAAGTGCGTCATGTTGATAAATTTTGCAAAGACATATGTCGATAAATATAAACATATTACAATGTGTTTTTTAATTTCATTTATATTCTTAGATTAATTGATATAGAAATTTTGAACCGTACCGAATGCGCCTTTTTCTTAATTTGGTTCATGTTAGTATCTAGTACGAGCTCTCTCGACTAGAGTTTTCTCACTTGTTTCATATTCTTATCGGTTGAATATCATGTTTGCTTTTAGCTTGTGTTAAATCAAACCAATTCGATTTCTGAATCGATTTAATACATTTTTGAAATGATACTCTGCCGTAATTCAAATATGTAATTGCTCTAGTTGAATCTCAACCAAATCTAAGATAAAGGCAACTTAGGGTCCAGGATTTGCCGTCTTCTCATTTCATTGACTTTGATTTTTTGCCCTTTCTTGCGCCTTTCTTGAGTGCTTTTACGGAAGTGCGGCAGAAATTGAAGTTTTCTTCATTGCTTCCTCTTATGTTCCGTTTGTTGTTGTTGTTCTTGGAGCTCGCTCGCCAACTGTAAATGAGTTTTTGGCTTTCTTTTCAATTGGCATAGCTATTCGAATTTATTTATGCGCCTCACGCGCTGCACCACGCCCTGAAAGCGAGTGCCAAGTCAAGTCAGGCGGAGTCGAGCCACGGGTCCGGCATTCAAATTGGCCTGCAGCTGGCAGGGCGAAAAGTTTTAATAAGTTGCTCATTAGCAGACAAAATGAGGCAGCCGAAACAAAATAATTTACACGCCCAACATCCGTTGCAATTAAACTTGACGCAACTTAAATTTCATGTCTTGGAGAGTGCCCCGAGCCGAAGCGCTCTGGCTGAACGTATCCATCCTTTCAGGCCCGGCCCAGCTGGAGCCGCATTCCGGCCAAGTTTACGGCGTACTGTAAATGTAGATGTCAGCGGATGTTAGGCAAACGCCCGGCATAAGATGCCACGGCCTCAAAGTTTGTCGCGAGTATTTTCTAAATTTAATGAGTTGTATTACGGCCAAACTTGAAGCGGCACGGCGTAACTATTTCCTTGCAGCAACCGCTTTACAACCACCGCCCTAACCAGACTGCTGCCTCCACGCTCAACTCCGGGCGTGTTGTTAAGCGTAAGTTTATATGGCAAACTTTTCATGTGTCTCGGATGCACTCGCTCCTCCCAAGCGCAAGTCCCATTCTCGCTGTGGCGACGCTGGTAATGCAGAAATTAAAGTTCTTTGCCAAAGTACAAGCGCCGCCAAAAGTTTTCACACAGCTCGCAGTTGACAAGCTGAGGCGCCGGATATGCATCGCTACAAATTTGATATGTTAGACAAGTGATGTGGCGAATACCCAGCGACAGTGGGCCACGTGAAGACAATGTGGAACACACTTGATCTATCTAGCCAATTATCGATGATTCAACTAGTCAACTCTATTTATTTATTTTTAGTCCCTCTTAAATAAATGTATAAACAAGGTATAAAAATATATAAATCAAATAAATGCACTTTTAAGGATTAAATAACATACGAAGTACAAGCTCATTATATTTTATCCATAAAATATCCCATTCATTTTGTATTGATAATAATCGATAATTTTAATTAATATTTTAGTCGTACTTTAAATACAGTTAGAGCTGGATATTTCAAATACACGCTTTTGAATGTTATCATCATGTTCTGAAAGATTGATGTAGATAGTCCATCTACAATTATCAGATGCCATAATATAGCCCATTATCCTGCTCAAGCACTGTCGCTTAATAGAGCTCGTGCTTACGCGTACGGGATGCATTCGTATGTGTGTGTGTGTAGGAGTAGCATGGCTTTAATATCAACTTGTTAGAAGGTTGAATTGATCCTATTATCATTCTTAGTTACATTTCAGATTTTTATTATTACTTATTTAAAGATAACTTTATTTAGATACACTTAAAAAAATCACTTGTTCAAAGAGTTAAGTTGTAGAGCTTTACGTTATTGTATATTGTATCTCTTTTGTCGTGAATATCTATGTTTTGCTGTTGAAATATTTTGAGGCCACTTCATATACATTTTTTCTTATACTGAATACATGCAAGATGCTAAAATTGAGGTAAGTCTATAACAGATATTTTCAAATAACATTGATAGCTCCATTTCCTCAGCTCCTAACAATTGAGGGCTGACACGACTCAACACTTATGCTGGATAATCGCATATCACAATGTTGTCTCATATTCTATGCCAAACAATGCTTTTCCACAGTGCTGCACATATACAAAGGAACACACACACACACACACACATACTAACGAGTATGTTCCTCAGCGGGTTGCCGTGTAAAAGATTAAGCACATTTATGTGACGGAGCTGAAGTCGCGAGCGTAGACGATGTGCCTCGCATGTGCCGCAATTTTAAAGTAGCGCTAATGAAATTTGAGCTGCAGGCAACACAGACGCACACATATGCAATATATTCATATACAGATATATGTGTATATGTATATGGGGGATTGAAGTAGTCGAAAGTTACGCGGAGGAGTATGAGAATGAACAGCGTCTAAGGAGCAAGAAGCAGGAGTAAGGGGAACGCTGCTCGCTGTTGGCATTAAAGGGGCACTAAATCGGCTGACAGGATAAGCCAAGAGCAACTAAACTTTATAGAGCAGATCCCTGGCTCAGCAGATAGCTGTTTAGATAAGCTGAGAGTTATAGTTTTTGTTGGCAACACTCGTTCAAATCGTAAGCAGTCAGAGTTAAGCAGTGCAAACTTTGCTGTAAAGTCAACATTTTGTACGATTCTTGAATTAAAACGTAAGTGAGATTAGTAAGCTAATCACAGTAAAAGTTTCAGTGAGACGGAACCAACCAAAGTGAGGCTGGGCTGAATGAATGGGCCTTAAGCAGAGACTAATGCGATGCTTAAGGCTGGCTGACTATCGGAAGGCAGAACTAAAATATTATAATATATTTCAATATTTGAATTTTATGAAATTAGGGGACAGTCATAGAGCTGAAGGAGTTTCGGATTGATGTTTATTTTTTGACTATAGCAAGCAATATTCTTCTTAAATAATTATAATAGAATACTATATACATTATATATTTACTTTTGGGCAGTTGCCTTTTAAGCAAGAGGATATTGTATGTTTCCAGTTGAATAAACACAAACACAAAGCTCTCTAACTCACGCTGGGTCTGAAATGACTCTTTTCATTTACTATTTCCTTGTCGCTAGCTTAAGGCTCGAAATATGCTTCCTGAATAGCAAGCGTAAGGTTAGTTCCGAAGCAGTTGAGCTTAGGGCTTTGTGCGATTCAAAGTTAAAATCCTCATTAGACAGCCACAAGTTGTTGCTGTGTTTTGTATTCCCAGTTAAATCCCAGTCACGCTTCCATTCACACATTCAGCCTGCTCTCTCTCGGTCTCCTGCTCCTGCTTCCTCTGTCAGCTGTCTCTGTCAGCTGCCCCGAGCCGTAGCAGCTTGAAAATTGGCGCGCTTTGTAACTTATGCGAACTGAATGGCAAGCTCCCCAGCGTATTGCAGAATAGCTCATCAATAACCCATTTGCCGATACGCTAGGCTGCTGAAAAGGCTGAGCACAGGTCACAGTCGGGTAGTGTGGAGCAGGGCAGGGCACGGCGGGGCCTGACCTCCGCTGGGAGCACCGGATGGCGATGTGCAGCTTAGGAGACGTGCTGCGCGCATTTTCGCCGTTTGCGAATGCGAATGAGGATGCCAGCAAAGAGGCCACCTCCGTTTTACATTTATTCAAAGTGTATTCATACTTTGATAGCGCAGGGAGTTCGATCGGCTCACATGAATCACCCGCGGAAATGAAACACCATAGCGTCTGAGTCGAAGTTTTTTGGCAGCAAATCAATGAATCAGTGGAAAATGTTTCCACTGCTTGTTCTTTCAATTACTGTTAATGACAGGCGGCCTCGACCGCCACGCCCCGCTCTCCGTTTAAAGGAGGCGAATGTGGATGCTTGGAGCAGCATGCAACATGTTAAGCTGCCCAAATGAAATGAAAATTTAATAAAATAAAAATATACGACTGCTTACGCGCCAGCAAACCAAGCGCGAAGACCTCCGAAGAGCGCACTGAGCGAAACGGAGCCGGGGCCGGAGCCGACTCGAAGACGTTTGCTTAAATGAAGATGTATGCCAGCCGGGCGTATGAGTAATATGCGCAAATATGCGCATAAAATAAAGCAACTTGTAGCAATTTCCCTCCAGCCAGCTGCCTGCTCACTTCCGCCCCACACACACACACACACACACACACACACACACACACACACAGAACAGACTGCCTTGCCACTTTAGCGGCGCTGCCTTCTTGTGTTTAATTTAGCCAGCCATAAACGTAATGCGGCGCCTGAAGTATGGGCTCCCCGAATTTATGTGGCGCCATATAAAAGCCCCTCAACTGAGCCCCGCCCTCACGACGCACGTCCCTCGCTCTCGCATTTCATTGCCAACAGTGCCTAACATAAAATGATTTTATTTGAGGCGACTTTAAAGGCGGCAGCACCAGCAGATTGCTTAACCCATTGTACTGTGGGAAGTCGGCAAGATGGGCAAAGTCTGATGACTGGAATAAACAATTTAATTAGGCCTTCAACTATTGCCAATTTATGTTGAACTTGAGTCTATTTTTTTTAGTGAAATAGTGACTACAATGAAAGAAAGAGGTGCAAATGAACAATAAAGTGGATATACAATACTTTGAAAAAAAAAAAAACAAAATTTCCAACTTCTTCTATTTTCATTTCCACTCTTTTTATTCTCACTCCTTAAGTAATATTTTAATTGATTTTGTAATCATTTTTGAGATATTGATTTTCAACTTTTAATTAACACTTTCTGTCTTTTACAGTTACGGACCCGACCGTTCTCGGGCCGGCGATACTTTTGTAAAAATATTCTGTCCTTTTTTAAGCTATACAATTAAATTTTGAATTTACCTAAGTTTACTATAGGTTTCGCCAACATATCTATAAATAAAATAAAAATAAATTCAACTGATTCGAAAATTAATTTTTAAGTGATATATTTTAGCTATTTGTATTGTTTAATATTGCAATATTCTTTACTTATTTAATTTCTTTGTGTTTTATTAATACGCAATACAGCCCATATAGCTTTTAGACAGCGGATTCATAATAATTTAATTTGTTAAATGCACAATAAACTTTTTACTGCAGGTGTTTAACTTAAGCGTTTCACTTTAGATTTGTTTGTATACCTTTGTCAGTATACATTATACATTACATTTTACTCGATGTGCGTATATAATTTATAGAAATAAAATATCAAATACATAAAGGCAATCGAGTTTATGTTTGATCTAAATAGGCTTAAGCTTGTATCAGGCTTCATTTAATCAGACTTTTTTATGGTCTCTCGCTTTTTACTTTGTTGAAGCGCTCCCCCCAGAGCGTATTGTCCCAGACTGATTTTCAATTCTGTTCAGGCCCATTGTGCCTCGTATATCAAAGGCATGCTGCCAAGTCGCTGAATACGTCGCCATTCCGCGAATCCGTTGCCTGCCAGCACGTTAACATATCTGCGATACCATCCATCAAATATCACGAGTTGCTGGCATGTCTATATGCATGTGTGTGTGTGTTTGCGTATTTGTGTGTGGGTGTGTGGGTGTGTGTGTGGGTATGTGTGTATGTGTGTATGTGTGTATGCGGGTCGACTAACTTCAACTGCCTCCCGTCAAGTCGTCAAATTTGCAAGAGCCGCCCATACCCGTTCGCCAACATGCCCTGGCGGGAGCTCTGCTGCGGCGTATCAAGAAATTTTAAAGGCAGGCGGTTTTGTGATACCCGAGCAGATACGCAGGGCTTTATCTGCTACATAAAATTTAAGATATTTTGTTGTCTAGTTCATTGAATTAGCTCGGCATACTCACACACCCACACACACACACACACACACGAGGCACATACACAGACATGAGCACAAAATAAATTGAATTAAACTGGCGCTAGGAAATTGAGCTGCTTTTTTGGTTTTTCGACTGGCAAGGAAATTGCTTTTAATTTTGGCACAAATCTCTTTTTAATTTTTGTTCTTTTTCCTTATTTTGATTTTGTTATTTTTTATTTTAGTTTTTTGGCAAGACAAAATGAGAGCACTGAGCACAGCTGGTTGGGTCCAGGCAGACAAATCTTGTTTGCCATCAAAATCGGGTGGCAGGCTAAAATCTCAGCAAGAGCCAAAAATGTTGTTGACAGCACATGTGCCATCGAAATTGCACCCACACACAGCGCACACACACGCACACATAGAGGCACACACGCATACGCACACACATAGCCAAAGCTAATCAAGCGGCAGCTGTGTGCCGCATCAAATTGTTGTCTATGCCACAACTGGGCTGAAATAAAGAGCGCAGGATACTGTGCAGCGTCTGTCAGTTATAATTTTGGCAAGCATTCTGGCCAAATGCTTAATAGATGCTGCAATAATTAACTGCATTAAGCCAGCAGTAGGACAGCCGGTTGCAGGCAGCTGAGTCCTTGTGAACGTCCTTTTGCCTGCAGCTTAACGTGGCCTTAACGCAATTTGTCACGCCAACCGAGCGTAAGGCGGCAGGCGGCTGGCGAGTGGCAGGAGGCAGGAGGCAGGCGGCTGGAAGCCGGAGCCCGGAGGCACCGCCTCATCCACCAACAAGCTACACAGCTTAGCCAAAAACGAAAAAACGGAACAAAAAAGGAGCATGCTTTATTTATGTATTTCCTTCGTACATTGTCTAAAAGCAACAGCAACAATGGCACACTGAGCCGACAGGTAAAATGAAACTGTGTGTGTGTATACCCACACACACACACATACAGACATATACATATATCCTAATACACACCATACTCAAGCGCAACATTCATTTGAAATGCAAACGGCATGAGAATGAAAAAATTTCGGAGAATTGACAGCTACAAATTTTAGTTTTACCTGCTAACTAAAAGTTCTCGCTCAAAATACTACACTGCTCTCTTCAAAAAGGCGCAGCACACCAGAATGGGCGTGGCCGGGAGGCGACAGGCGATATGCGACCGGCGAGTAGGCGCTGGCTTAACAGCGCCTGCACTTTGCTCTCAACTCAACCCAAAGTGAGTTCTTTTTTGGCCTAGTCGGTTGCCGCTGCATTTTGTCCTTTTAGCTGTAAGTGCAGGTGTTAGAGCTGTTTTATATTTGGGTGGCCAGCGGGCCACTCCTTGGTAATCCCTTTGGGCGCAGAGCATCACGAGCGCTGATGGAAAAGTAAAAGCAGTAAGCAGTAAGCTGGTCGGAGACCATCTGTATCCCCCACTTCCCCACTCGCACCGACTTCATAAACAGAGCTTTATCAATGATGATCAACACTATGCGGATGGTTGACTCATTCAGAGCCGCTATGCATGAATTGTGGCTGAATTGGCTTTAATAAATGCCAATTTCTTAATCTCTTATCTATTTATGATTTGGATTACTCTTAATTTAAATATAGCTGCTCTTATTGTACAATAAATGAAGGAAACTAGGTACTGATTATCTATAGATGCATTACTATTCATGGAAAAAATGCTACACATATAAAATAAATTATACTGAATGTGCGTAGTCTTACATCAAATTAAAGTTAAATATATCATTCATTAAATGCACACTTATGTAAGCCAGTGCTGAAAGTAGTTGCTTCTTATATAGGACTCATATATGACTTTTAAGGAAATGAAGGAGCTCAGGTCTTGAACGCGGCTAATGTATAGGTTTTTCATCACTCTCTTACATAACTGTAAACTCTCCTTAAAGGTTGTCAATCATTTTTATGCTGAAATTCAGATAGAGCACTTTACGAAGCTTCAAAGTCAAGTTAGTTAAAAGAGCGAAGCTTTTCTTTCCAATCCGTTTACTGGATAACTTTCAACTGCTTATGAGTGTAATGCAGTCAGCTAATGCCAGTAAATAAATCGTCACAAACATCAGACAATCTCCTCATTTTTTAAATGTTAATGAATCGAATGATAAACTGTACTGTAAAATCGACAATTTTTATTGAACTCTTTCTGTGAATTGCGAGAATTAGTGTGGAACTAAAGTCTTTATTTTACTTCGACAGATCGGATTTGGATGCACAAATAAGAAGAGAGGAACATTCGTGGAAGTATCTTAAGGAATATTTCAAGCTCCAAGGGTTGATTGTATGATTTGGCGCATGCAATTCGGGTTTTTCGAGGCTTTTGCATATTTTCTTTTGAATTATTCAGTTGCCAGCTCACAGTCTGATGATGGGCTGCGCCGCGACTCCATAATGCCACCATAAAAGTTCCCACTCAGCAGTTCAGTAATCGCTATCTATTTAAGATTTTGCCAACGCCGCAACTAAAATTACGCATACGCCGCGTGGCCCGCCGTAAATCGCCTTAGCTGCTGTTGATGCTGATGCTGCTGCTGCTGCTGCTGGTGCTGTTGGTGAGTTTTAAGCCCTAATAAACTAGCTGAATTGCATAGTTAAGCCTTTTTGGCTACAGCCAGTGCTGTAGGCGTGATTTAAACTTCGTCTGGCATTTAAATCAGTGCCGTGCTGCATAAATCTAAGACTGCGGCTACTTATCGGCGTCTTCTGGCTTTCTGGCCTTCTGGCCTGCTGGCCTGCTGGGCTGCACTGGAGGAAGCCAATGAGCCAGTCTTGGTAAACGGGCCAAGAGCCACAGTTGGGGCGAGGTTGGCGTTTTGACTGCTTCTATCTCTTTTATCTGCTGTCGCTGCCTCGGTTGCTGACGCTGCCACTGCTGGCAGTGCTGCTTCTTCTTCTTGCTACAAATCATGATAATAAATTCCAATTTTATTTAGTCAGTGAGGCGGCAAAGCACCCTTGTCATCGTCAACATTTGGCAGCAGCGGCCCAGAGTGCGGGGCCAGCTCCAAAAAAGGCGAGCGAACGCTTCATCTGGTTCGGCTGAAGGGCTTGGAGTCCATTGCCTCAACTACTTGGATTAACGGTTCGTTTTTATGACTTTTTTTTTTTTTTTTTGTATTCGTTTTGCTCAATTTTTTGTGTATGATGCTTTTGTTGGGCCATACGACGGCATTGGAATAAATTCACTCTTGAATTGAGTTTTAGTCGCTGGCGCCTGTTTAACTTCGGCCCTACTTAATCAGGCCTGATTGTAATGAATGCGAGCAGTCGGGCTCGACGATGTCAGCTAGCTCCCCCGATCGAATGCCGAGGCTCATCAGGCCGCCATTTGTGGCTGTCTGAGCTCTGAGCCAAAGCACATTAGCCGAGAGCTCTAAATGTTGCACAGCTCACGCAACGCGCTTTGTTGTTAAAGCACACTAACACACATGCATTGCGACTGGGCTGAGGGACTTAACCGAGCTGCAGGACATGTAGCAGCAGCCAACTGTTTGCAACTTTAGCTCCCCGTTCACAGAGTTCTCTTGCTTCTCATTGCCCGTTGGCAATTACAACGTTGCAATGTTGATGCGATATTTTGTACGTTTTTTATATACGATTTTGCGACAGAAACAAACAGTTCGCTAGGGTAGTCGACCGAGAGAGACTTGCACTTGGCTTGAAATTTCATTTGTGAAAGCCCTGCCTATAATCGAGCTTTAGCTAATATCCTGATCAAGTCACATTGATTTAGTAAGCAAACCCTTGATATAGCCAAGTCAAGCCGGCTGACAAAATATATCTTGCTAACTACAGTGTTTAAATATTTAGAGTAATAAACTCGAGTCTAGAACCCCAATTCGAAACGAATAGCTCCCTTGAAGAGCCCATATATGACTCTCATATGAAATAGTGAGTTATATGTATATTCAAGTATCTGCAGTATCAGTAAACCCACAGCTGGAACGCGTGTAACAATGCTCGCATACAGCACGATGAGCTCAAAGCCACACACTCACTCACACACACACACACACACACACACACTCACATACAGAGACAGTCAGCTACTGCAGTTGACAGAGGCGACAGTTTTAAAGAGAGAGGAAAGAGAATGCGAGGCAGAGAAAGAGAGAGAGGGGGAATGAACAGGAAGACAGACAGATGGGCCAGTCACTTCCGCTTGCAGGCGAGGGCTGTCCATTTTATAATACCCTTTTTTGTTTGAGCTCTTTCGGCTTTTGTTGCCGGGGCAGTTGCTTGATTTGCATTTGCATTTGAGCCTTGTGCCCCGCCCCTGGCCACTGGCCCCTGCCTACTGGCCACTGGCAACCAGCAGCTGAGCTGCTGGCTACAGCATAATTATGGACGTTGAAAGGACGAAGGACTCGGGCCAACTAGTCTGTTATGCATGCGCCGGGTCACTAATGTTGGCACATGATGATTTCTTTCGAGCGCAAACTTGGCCAAGACTGCTCAGCAATCAGTGAGTGGAGCAAGTTCCTCCCACACTCTGATAAACTCTGAAAAGAAGTGAAGCCTTTAAGCCGCTTACCACAAACTTTTGGATAGTTTTGGCTTGTTTACTTCGTAATAGGCACTTTTGTGCACAAAGTGCCAACAATTAAGCGCAAATGCTTTATACGGGGTAAATACTGCAGTTCACTCAGTGCTGCTGGGTCGGGCGATAGACCGAAATATTTCATTTCATTTGAGTATTTGCAATTGAGGAGCAGCAGCTCCCCCTACTTGCTGCGAAGTTTTCCAAGCATCGTTCAGCACATATGTGCATGCAATCCAATCAATTTTCTTCAAGTATGTCCTCAAAATTAAACTTTCAACTGACAGAAAATTGAACTGCTGGCATTTCTAGAGAAGATTGAATGCTCGTGAAATTAAAGTTCAATAAAGCACTATATACATATACAATATGCATATATAGAATGAATTTGATAAGCAATGCATAAAGCATGAAATGATTTTACAAATAATTGATACAGGAATAGAAATACCTAAGTTAAAAGATTTAATGCTTTATTTATATGTAGCACTAATGTGATAGAGGAATAGAAATATTTATTTATATATATAGCTCTAATAGTTATAAAATATATGTAGGGTTTGCATTTGATTCTTTTTTTAATAAGCTAAATATATATTTTAGAGTAAACAAGTATGTAAACTCTAGTTGAGAGTTCTCGACTACGAGATCCCCACACAGACAAACACACGCATGCACACAGACGGACAGACAGACAGATGGACAGGGCTAAATCAACACATATATGTGCTCTTTGGTGTCTGCCACGCCTTCATCTGCCTGTTACATACATTAAAAAAAAAAAAAAAAACATTATACCCTGATTTCCCATTTTCAATGGGTTCAGGGTATAAAAATCAGTTGCTGAATGAGTGAAATTAAACAAAATATCTTAAATATATAATAATTACATGCTTTCTAAGACCATATATAATTTATTTATTTATTGTCACTCTTCCCTATTAGTAGGGGAAGGACATTGTTGCCTGCTTCGAATGTCATTTATATAAAATATGCTGATCCTTGCTTTAAATAGAAATCTTTATTTTTGTTGTTCTAATCGAATTATTTTTACTGTAAATATATCTTCAAATGCAATAAAGAGAAGATGAAAAAATCGAATTTCCCCCGAATCGGCTCAATCTGCATAAGCATATTTGAAGCTGATTAGCATAAGACGGTTTCTTCTGTCTGATTTTCGGGTCTTTGTGTTTGCTAATAAATTGAATTTGTTTTGCAATCAAGCTCGTGCAGGCACACTTCGGTCCACTCTCGAGCTCGCTCGAGCTGTCTGTCCTCCGCCTGGCCTTGGCATCTTGGGAAGCGAATGCATTTCAAGGCTGCCACGGAGCCCGCGGAGCTCCGGTGATGACATAAAAGTAATGACATTAGGGCGCTTTTGAAGGTAACACAAGCGAGGCGTCGCCCCCAAATTTTCGTAATGCAATATAATCCTAATATTCGTCGGGGTAGGTTTTTTCGGTGGTTGCAAACAGTGGCTCGTGCTCCACCCACCCCCTGCAGCCCGTTGTGGTAAAACAAACATTTTGCTTCAATCTGCTATAGAGCTTCATTATAAAATCGATGAGAGAGTGAGTGGGCTGAGGTGACCTAGGGGTTAAGTCACAGAAATACGCGTCCACTGAGACTCCGGCACTTGCTAAAAACTAGGAACATTTGCGAGACTGCCAGGGTTCGATGGCCTTAAAATTTAATTAGGCACAAACAAAACTTTAGCTCGTGATAGAACTTAATGGAAGTTTGCTTGGCTCGGAGCTACATTCATGCTATATGTAAATCATTAGGGTTCAAGTCTGTGTCCCTTAAGCAACATGGAAAATTTAATGTAGCTTTAATTACAAGAAGTGAATTAAATTTGTTCACAGCTGAAAACCTGGTTCAAGTCATAATTAAAACTGCAAAAGTCAGCAGCGAGATGCGCCAAAGTTTTCAAATAAAGTTACTAAGCTTGGCAAGGCAATTATATTCAACTGGGGCCCAATGTCTATAGTTGGCTAAAGATATTTCATAGTATTTATATCTGCACAGTCTGCTTGTCCGTCTTTCTGTCTGTCTCATATATACTATAATCAGTTTCAGTCAGAGTTTCAAGTCAAAGTCTTAGCTCTTTTCATTTTCAATCTCGATCATTTATTTCTCACCTCTCTTCAGCTTTCAACAAACCTCAGCCTAAAGATTTATCTGCTCTGACTCAAAACCAGAAGCAACAGCTTGGCTTGAAATAAGGCGAGCGAGGAGTTTTTGAATTTCTTCTTTTTATTTTGGGTATATTGGCTTCGCTTAGGTGTATGTCGAAGTCGATTCTACTGTATATACGATATAAGTATATATCCTAGATAGCAGCCGAATCTTGCGTATATATTTTCCTGCAGAGATATAACGAGCTATGAGCTTTATACAAAAACGATCAATTATTATTTCCTTATGGGAGAAGAAGACGTCAATCGATAGGCAAAATTTCATGCACTCAAACGAAATATTTGTGTTTGAATTTAATTACAAGAAGTTAAATTTGTATGATCACATTACAACAAACATTTTATACAGCAATATTATATATTCGGGGCTATAAAGGGCCATAGTCGAGGACAAGGACATACGTCTGTGCAGCTGTCGAAGGGTATCTTTGGCTCAGCCATCGAAACTGAGCCTTTCTATGGCAGATTCCAGTTTTGCTGCTAGGCCACAAAGACCCGATAGCCCTGCAGCCGCCCCAAGCCCGAGCAGCACATGCAAAGTGCGATTCCGTCTGGTGCAATAGCTAATGTTCTCTGTCGCTCGGCTTCCTCCCCCAACTCCAGTTTTCCCTGTTCTCTGTGGCAGCTGCATTCGCTTGGTCAGTGCAAAATAGACTGAAATTGATGATGTCACTTGATAGGGAAAATGAGTTTTTCATTTTTCACTTTTCACATTGCAGCCAGTCGTGTTTGAAGCCCCAGCCAGGGCTGGCGAGCCCAGACCAGGCCAGCCGAGCGCTTGGCCAGTGCGAACAGCTCCTCCAGCTTCACGTTCATGTTGTTTAACAAATTCATCCTCTTGCTTGCGCTTCAGTGCGTGCCTAGTGCTGGGTTGGACAGCCATCACATGGCATTGTATCCTGCAGCGCACATGCACACATGCACAGGCACTCGATTACACACACACATGCATTTATATATGCCCATGTGCGATTTTGGGTAGGCCATTGTTGTGCATCGACCTGTTTGATTGGCTGGCTTTTTGCACGTTTTTAATTAGTGCAGGGGAGCATAGAAAAAGTAGTTCAGTGTGGCGTGTTGCATGTGGCAACAGTGCTTTAAGTTGCTGGCGCATTAAACAACATGAAATATTTCATAAGCGCATTGCGACCCAGCCACAATGCCAAATGATTTATGCAAAGTGCTCAGACTGTGGGCATGAGCTGGAATATGGGTATTACTATGAGTATACTATTCTCTCTTTGTGAGTGTGTGTGTGTGCCACATGGGGTGAGTGTGACTGTGAGTGTGTGCACCTTTACAGGCGCCACAAACAAAAGACCAGCAATCGACTCCATACGATTCCATACGACTCGTTATAGCTACAAATTTTCCAAATTTTGTAACAATAGCGCGCTCACAGCCAAGCCGTGACATGAATACGTGTGTGAAGTCCGTGAAGTGAAATCACTAGTGTATTGGTCTGACTTTTCCCTCTGCCAGGCTGCATTAGATCGGGCTTTGAACTCGTTGCTAGCAGTCGACTGAATGGCTAAGACTCTACCTTTTCGCCCTACATTGCTAAATAATCGCAGAATATTTTTTATTCTATTGTGTGAGAGGTGAGCTTACACTCAATCCTATGCCTTGTTGCTCCTTGACTTACCTCAGAAGACATTATGTTTTCGATAAGCTTTTTCCTGATAAGTAGCAAAAGTCGCACTATATTGTATGACCCGTTACTCTAAATGAATTTTGAATCCTTCTCCCTTGTAAAGAAAATTCGATCTGCGGAATCTTTGAGGTCATCCTTAGCCTCATGCAAATAGGTTACTTAAGGTTAAGTTATTTGACGTCTATCTCTTGGCTTGTCATATCGTCTACACACACGCACACACACATACATCGATAGATACACACTCGTTCAGCTATTCAGCTGCAGCTGCTTTTTGTGGCACTTACCTTATTGGAATGGCCATTGAATTTCAATAGCTTCTTGCAGGACTTGCCGCGACTCTCGAAATAGATTTCCTGCGGAGTCCGTCGACGTCGCTGCGCTGCCGGCTGCGCTGTCAGCGTCTTGCGTTGCACGAACAGCGGCTCGCCTTGGCTGCACTCGGTGCCTGCCACAGACTGTGTCGCCTTGTGGCGGCTCACGCAGAACAAACGACTTAAGATGCCACAGCAGCCGCTCGCTGCTGGCGTTTCACTCTCTGCTGCTGTCATTGTTGCTGTTGTTGCTGTTGTTGTCTCTGTTGTTGCATTGTTGTTGGCACAACAGCGGGCGGATATGGTCATTAGGTTGGCATTGTGGCGTGTCTGGCGATTGACGTCCATTTCCATGGTGCGCAACAAAAAACTGTTGCCTACTTTCCTGCGCGCTGTGTTGATTTGCGAAATGTTTTTGCTTGTTTACCGTTACTGTCGCTGTTGTCGTTGTTGCTGCTGCTGCTGTTTCTTTGCTGCTATTTAAACAGAGTTTACGACAATTTCGTTCGTTTTTTTATATGCAAATCGCCAGGCGGAAGTTTCAGATTCTTTTATTTTGTGTGTATTTATTTCTGCTTTTTTTTAGCTGTCACTGAAAATAGCAGCGCGCTGTGGCAGGTGGTTCAATGATGCTCTTGTTGTTGGTTGTTAAGCACACAACAACTTGGCGCCCGCACGCACAAATTCACACTCACACGCACACACACACCCCCAACACATTCGCTTACGCTTACGCTCAAGTCGCTCTCTCACACACAGACAGCCGCACAGTTCAGGTGAGAGATAAGAGCAGCCGCGATGCTTACGAGCCGAGGGCAGCCAGCCAACTGATAGCATGGCGCCGTGCTTGTGCTTGGGCTGCCGAGGCGGTGCAGCGTTGCCAGACCGTTAAGAGAGCAGCTGACGCCGGGCAGTGCGCATGTCAGGCGCACAGTGACTGCTAAAAAGCATGCCACCTGCCGGGCGCCCTTGGCAGCTGCTTGTGAATGAACCAAAGATGTTTGCCTGTTTACGTTGGCTGGTGCTGCATCGACTGCTGAGGCTGCGGCTGCGGCTGCTGTTGTCATTTCTGTAGCGGGGCGTGGCAAGGGGAGTGTTACGTCGTTACGTTGAGCGGGTAGTAGTTCAAAGTTGTAGCGTGTTTTGCTTTATGTGTGTAATTGTTTGGCGGCAGTCGAGCGGCGCCTCATGCTATGCACCACTTTTTATAAATACCCTGTAATAATGAAGAAGCCGAGACGGGCTGGAATCGATTGCAGTAATATTCAAGATAGTCCATAACATTTTATTTTTATTTGAATGCACCTAATTTAGTTGGATAAATTTCGAATATTAATTATTTCCTAATAATTAAAGAATTATATATAAATTTCCAGTAGTTCCTTTTTTATATGGTACGGTACGGGGTACAACAAAAAGGCAACGCTTCTTGATATTGCTCACCTGAGACTTCCAGAAGAGATCTACTAGAGCGAAAGATAGATATTACGAAATGCCTTAAGAAGCAGAAGCCTTACAAATTCTGACGTACGATGATGGTGTCCATCTGAAAAGCACTGGGAAAGTCCGATTCAGAGCAGTGCTTGTAGAACTCAATTAGAATAATTTCAGCAGATTAAATGAAACTCAAGGAAATGATAGCACCAAATTCATACCAATTTTAATAGAGGAGATAAAGCGGAAGATGATGGTATAGTGCAAAAAACAGCAGCCTTGAAAGCGACTATTTCTAAAATAGATTTGGAGCTGAAATTAAATAATTAGATGAAACTAAATAATGATGCAGACTCATTACAAAAAAAAAAAAAAACAAAAAAACAAAAAAACAAAATTTTGATTTTTATTTATTTATTTATTTTTTTTTGTTAGTTTGTAATTTATTTTTCTTTGATTTAAGTTAAATTTCAATTCAAATTAAGTTCAGTTTAACCCTGAACCCATTGAAAATGGGAAATCAGTGTATAATGGTTTTGTGAAAAGTATGTAGCAGGCAGAAGGAATCATCGCAGATCCCATTAAGTACATATTCCTGGTCAGGACGACGAGCTGAGTCGATATAGCCCTGTCTGTCCGCCCGTCTGTCCATATAAGCAAGCTGATCTCAGAAGTTATAAGAGCTAGAGGGCTGAAATTTTGCATGCATGTACCATACGCAGTACAAGATTATCATGTTTTTCCGATAACTCATCCGATTTCTGTTTTGCCGAGAATAATCGATAAATTGAGATCGATTTGTCAGCCTAATTTGAATATTATTAAACCTGGAGACTTCAGATTTACTGTGTATTCATCACAAATTTTGTAATTCGTAAAAAACGTATTTCAAGTACTAGAGACTTGTGATTTAAAATATTTGAACATTATGATAACATTCTAAAAGTTTCATAAAGATAGTCCTACTACATAAGAGATTATTCAACAAGTAAATTCTCATAATATTGCGCCCACTGGAGCGCAGCCCAAGCGCAGTTCCTGTTTTATAAATTTCAAACATTTTTCTACATTCTACTACAGGGTATTTGTTAGTCTTGCAGTTAGTTCGCAGCTTAAATTAAAACTTCTGCTTCTTTGCAGTGCCCTGGTGGCAGGTTACTGACTAAACTGATGAGAGGGCACACATCTCATCAGTTGAGTGTAGATATCTATGAGTGTGTGTGTGTGCAGTTGTAATTGTGTGTTTTGCGTTAGTTTGCGTGTGTGTATGTGTTTGTGTGTGTGAGTGCTGTATGTCGGCTCTGTACGTAATTTCAATGTTTCAACATAATCTTTGATTTGATTATGTTGTTGAGCTGGCTCCAATGTGTGCACAAAACGTGCTGAGATGTCCTTTTCTTGTTCCCTGGTGTGTGAGTGTGTGTGTGTGTGTGTGACTGTGTGTGGGTATGTGACTGTGTGTGACTGTGTGTGGGTGATTGTCTCGGCCACTTCCGGCTGGAGCTATAAACGGATTATAAAGTAATTTAATGCTTTTTGTTGTCTGCACGATAAGATAGTCGCCACGGGTGCGAGGGCATGCCCATTATGTGAGAGAGAGGGAGATGGCAAGCGAGAGGCGAGCGAGAGGGAGTGCGCGAAAAAAGTGGGAGCTTGGGCAATAAAAACTTTTAATGTTTGTTTGCTGGAATATCTCTGAGCATTAGATCGCATCACGCATACGCAGTGCTCTGCCGCCAAATTTGTTGGCCAGACCCATTTAATGAGTTTGAGCTTGGACTGTTGCTGTTGTTGTTCTAGTGTTTGCTGCCCACTAATATTTCTGTGCGTAATTAATGTCCAACAGTTTGGCAGCTGTTTGTCCTGCTGCTGCCGCTAGTTCCCCCCTCCTTCTCGTTTCGTTAGGTTCGTTTGGTCATTTTGGCAACATGTTTATCTGCCTCAATGCGCAAATACATATGTATGCTATATATTCGCATATTTATGTCCGACCCACACACACGCATTTAGCTAGATTGTCACATTAATTTTGTACGTTAAGCTGTCAACGTGGCCAATATTTTTGTATGTTATTTGTGAGCTCGGCAGCTTGGCAGTTGGCCTGTCCGATAGCCCAGCAGCCCGACAATCCAACAGTCCAACAGTCCAACAGTCCAACAGTCCTTTATGTATTTTTTTTTTTCTCTTTTCATGCACGTTTTTGCTTGCCTGTCGATTGCTTGGTTCCAGATATATTTGAGGCCATTCCTCCTGCTTTCAGCACGATAGCCCCAGCAAAGCCAGAGATAAGTTCGTCGTAGTTTATCTTTATACCTAGGCTTTGACTTAGTTGTGCATTTCTGTTCATCTGCCTCTTGTAGCTGTTTGCCAAATAAATACCTTTCAAAATGTGGCAAGCCATTATGTTGATAGTCTCGACCTCTGGCCTTCAACCCAGCCCATGGGCGCTAACTTAAGTGAAGTGCAGGACATTTCACATTCAGATAATGGTGCTCGAGGTCCTGGGCAGGGAAGCAGAGGAATGCACTCTCAAATGAACACCTAAGCACTTCTTCTTCCAGAAATTAGTTGAAGTGAATTTTCTGCTACTCAGCAGCATTTGCGGGGTTAGAATGAAGATTTATTTCCAAATCGCAATATTAATACAAATGTGGTTAAAATATTAATGGGAAACATTGATAATAATTTGAGGTAGATATTATTGAGGTCGATATTCTTGGGCTGTTCATTGTAGAAACTAATTTCGAACAACTAACCAAAAACTAACCTAAATAGAATTGAAGTTAAATTTCTGAGCTTTGAATGCAGAAATTATTTATTTAAGTTTGAATTCAAACCTGTAATTGTCTCTGGCTGGTCTCTGGCTGCGAATGCTGGCCATTGAAGATCCAAGAAGGACATCAACCAATAAACCTGCTGGAATTCGTAAATGAGTATGCAATGGTTAACCATTCAATTCTTTCTTCTATTGCTCAGAATTTTCAATCTGCTGAATCTGAGACAGGATATGAAGTCATGTAGGATGTCTCGTACAGTTGCAAGTGCATCTTCGACAATAAAATCACGATAGCTATTTATTCCCAGTTCGAGAGGTGAAACCGTAATTTATTACTTATGTCGTAACATTAATTGATTACGCTCGACGACGAGAGACTTAGAGTTCTAATGAGCGTCGCAATCTGGTGAATCTCATGACTTGGAAGTTTATAACACATAGCTAAGATATATTTATTTTTTGGTAAGTCATCCTATTTCCCCTCTATTGATATTAATCAACTTGACTAGTTCACTTTTGCCATTGGCAAGAAGAAGCTAAAGAGAATGATTGCGAACTTACTTCGTGCTAGTAAACTTAGAAATGATTTAGAATGAATTTGCCAATCATTTCTGTCACTAATATTGGTTCATGCTCTCAGCTCGGTGTGGTACATAACTTTTTTATACGATACTTTTAACTCTTTCATCGCACATAGTCTCATAGCCGAACACACTTGAGATAGATGTGTTTGTGTGTGAGTGTGGGTGTCTGAGTGTGGAGATGGAAGCCAAATTCGCTTCAAATGCCGTACAGGACTCAACTTTTTCATAAAGCAGCTGCAAGCGGCCCTCCACGCCCCGGTTCCCACACTGCCTAGCTCTACCCCCAGCTCCCCACTTTCCACAAACTCTCTTGCACCCCCTCATTCACAATCAGTCTCAATTACGCAGCATTTTTGTATGTGTCGAACGCTGCTAGCAATGAAAACTCTGCAACTGTAGCCGAAACTGAAAAGTTCCATTGCATTTACCAGCACAAAAAAAAAAGCCGAAACTGTTGCCTAATTGCAAAAATGCTGCCGGGCAAACATACGAACAATCGCACACACACACACACACACACACACACACACACATACACACACATACGGGGACAGCCCAACTTTGCACTGGGAAAAGAAAAGTACGCTAAAAGCTTAAACAAAACCTCAATAAAGCCGTTGGCCATTGCCAGAACGGATGGCAATGGAGGGGGGGAGGTGGGAGGTGGGAGGTGGCTAGTAGTAGGCGAGGTTGGAGGTCGTTACAAACTATTGAGGCGGCAAATGGCAAACGGAAAAGTTTGCGGCGCATGCGCAGCTCCCTGCGCAGATTGCCAGCAGCTAAGGGAGCGACAACAACAACAGCAACAACAACAACAACGGGAGCAATAACGTCATGTAAATGACGCTTTTACGTTGCAGTCACGCGCTGTCATCTCCAGTATGTATGTTAGTCTCTTTTTTGTTTCTTTGCAAAAACTCTTGGTTTTTGTTTTATATGCAATGAAATTTTATGATTACTGCCGAAACAGACAAAAAATTTGCCCACAAAAGTTTTTTGCCAACCACGGCTCATGCACTTGGCCAAATGTCGCGCTTTGATGCCTTCGTTACTGTTGCTGTTGTTGCTACAGTTGCTGTTGCTGCTGCTGCTGCTGCAATTGTTGCTGTTGTGGCAGCTGCAGCAGTTGCTGCTGATGCTGTCAGCTGTGTCGCGTCCTGACAGGATCAGCATGGCGTGACACTAGCTCTGACGACATCACATGAAATTTATGCAAATGCACGGAATTTGTATGAAAATTGTTTTATTTCAAGCAACACGCACAGCACTCGCCCAGTCACTCACACTTAATGCTCGCGCGTGTCATTGTCTTGTGCTTAAGAAAAAATTACTCATACCACGCGTTGGCCTCTGTTGGCTCTGCTGCCTGTGCTGTCTCTGCTGTGTCTCGGTTAGTGTTTTATGCAAATTCGCTTCTTTGCGCAACAATGTTATTAAAAAATGATAACAAGACAGTGCCCCCAACATAACAACAACAACAATAACAACAACAACAACAGGACAACGACAACTGCCAGTTAGATGACTACGGCTACGTCTGCGGCTGCGGCCATGGCTGTCCCCATGTCAAGTTTTTAGTTCGCTGCTCCCATTGTGGGGGTTTCTGTTGTATTTTGCATGCGTTACTAGGAAAACAACTATGAAATTATGCAGTGAAATATGTTGCTACCGAGCACAATAAAGAAAAGAGGAAATGGGAATAGGAATAGAAATAGAAATAGAATAGATAGGGAAAAACAAAATATGTATTAGATATGTGTGCTATGCCGAAGCCGTTATGCCCTTCCGCTCAAGCACTTATACTCTACTAACTAGCTGATTTGCAGTTATAGTGGTATGTTAGGATAATGAACTTAGCAAAAATAACTAAACATATAGATATACATATATAATGACTACCAATCAATTCGTAGTACAGTAGAATCCGGCTATGAGGACTTTGCCTCTAGCGTCCGTACTTATATGGGTAAACTTATATGGTTATACCGGTTTCCAGGGGTAACGACCATTGCCAATTGAGCGTCGTTATAACCGGATTCTACTATTTGTCTTCTTAGCTCGTAGTCATCTGCACGTTTGTATGTGCCGCATGAACTAAAAGCAATTCAACTTTGAAATAAATGCTCATATAGTCAGCTCATAAAATATATAAATTAAGTTCGACTTGATGTAGATAGATTGACTAATCAAAATTTGTATGAAATAATTGGACAATTGGATAAGCATCTTCCACAAATAAGTTGCTCTAATCCCCTCCATAGATTAATTGTAATTAGAGAAATATGACTTCTAGTTGGGATGGTTATGCTTGACTAACACAAATTGCAATATACTGCAGTCCCTCATTTGTATTTTCTAAAATACAATAAGATATCACAGAATAGTACACAATTTTACTTTTCAAGTCGAATTGTTGTTTAAGCTAACGTAGGAGCTCTAATTGAGCATTGAATACGTTTTTAAGCATGAGTCCAGTGTATATTCCTTCCTCATGCATATATAAAAGAACCCGAAATATGTCTGTCTGTGTAAGCGTGTGTGTCCGTGTGTGTGTGTGTGTGTGTGTGTGTGTGTATAAATATAAACTGACAGTTGTCGTACAAGAAAATATGACAGATGGAAAGGCGGCGATGTCAACGATGGCGACGGCAATGCCAACATGTTGCAAGGCACAGCGGCAACAGCAGCAACAACAACAACAACAGCAACAGGAGCCACAGGACGACGCCAACAATAACCACAGCAACAATGGTAAATGCAGTTGATAGTTGAATTGGGACCCCAGTTGAGGCGAGTCATGCTAGAAATGTAAATAGCATGTCAAGATTTCAAGCTGCAAGCGTTAGCTGTGTTTCGAATGTCAAATGGGAAACAGTGAAGAATGCTTTGCGAGGAGCGCGCGGAGTGCGAGGAGACTCTTACCGAAGGTACTTCTCCGGCGTCGAGTTGATTTCTCCCCTTGATTGAAGAATATCTAACGAAAATTTAAAAAATAATAATAATTTTTCATTTAGATATTGAGCAACATATAATAAGATGCAAATATGCCGACAGTTTAAATACTTATCAAAATGTGCTTGAGCCCTTTGACTCGGCATCTTTTTGATCTTCTAATCTAGCATTTGATGACATTTATTTTAATCAGCTCTGTTGTACACTTGTTAAAAAGCTAAAGATTGGAAAACACAAGTGAATCAGTCGAGCAGGAATTTGCTCTCTTTCTCGCTTGCCTTCACCCTCGCTCGATCATATTGGGCAGGGTCCAGAAATATTCGCATTATCCGGAAATAACTGTACACATATATTTATTTTTTTTTCTCATGAACATTCATATATGTCGGTATATGTATGTATGTGTGAAATAACATAAGAAACACGCATCAATTAATCTAAATTATTAGAGAGGTACTTTTCGCTGGCGCCGTGCCAGCTATTTAAAAACTATTCCCACATGAATTAGCGCTGAGTGTTCATTGTTTATAGCAGATATAGAGTGTACTAGGTAAACCAGATCAGCCACGAAACGTGCGCCCCAGTAATTGCACACATTATTGCCTGTCTGCGGCATGTGACACTAAATGTGCCGCAACTAGTTGTTTATTTCGGGTTTGATCTTAAAATATTTATTTATCTATATCTATTTATTTATAATTCACGCGCAATTGCCAGCGCGCACGTACAGTTGACACTAAATTTGACTAACAAATTGCGTATTAGACATGAATTGGATATCTGGTCTTTTATTTTGGGAATATGCCTAATCGTATACTAAGCTACTAAGTTATTCTTCAGCGAATGAACAAATCGCTGTGCTAATAATAAATACTCCAGATATATCAATTAACCAATGTTTTCACTTATGAATTTAAAATGTTATGATCAGCAATGATTTCAGTATAGATCAAAGCTCATCTTTATGTTCCCAACTGTAACAACGGCGAAAGATCAAAAATTCATCTCGATAATCGTAGTAAATTATTGACTCTTGACAGATGGATCAGGAGACATATATTAACGGGAAAAGAAATGTATATTGTGTGTACAAAATCATTTATTTTGTAGTAGCAATTGAATCCAGAAATTAGATTGGCCCAAAAAGAGAACTCTTAAGAAATATATGAAACCTAACTTATAGTCAACATATTTATGCATTTATATAAATACTCTATAGAAATACATAATGTATACCTAAGCTAGTTTGAACGTTGACTGATTTTTTTTATCTATTTCCTGTGACGAGTCCAATCTTTGCATTGCCGCAACGATTTGATTGTTGACATTGCAGTTGATGTGGTTGCTGTCGCTGTTTATGAATGCTTTTGGTTTTTATACCCTGCACCCATTGAAAATGGGAAATTAGGGTATAATGGTTTTGTTGAAATGTATGTAACAGGCAGAAGGACGGGCGACGAGCTGAGTCGATTTAGCCCTGTCCGTCCGTCTGTCCGTATGCTTGAACGCGTCGATCTCAGAATATGTATGAGAAATGTTTTGCTTATATAAAGCGCGAATATCGACTTTAACTCCAAAAGCCGATAACTTATCCCGTTATTTTGTTATCGACAAAAAACTACATCGAAAATCATTTATAGAATTATATCTCCTACATCTCTAGAGCTAGAGTCGCCAAATTCGAAATATTAATTTCTATGTATTTTTATTATAATACACCCCCACCCCCATTTCCACCCCCTCATCACTAATACTTGTAAAAGGTGTATTTCAAATACTAGACACCGTGCTCTCTGTATTTTCATTTGATCAAATAGCATTTGCTTGATTATTTTCAATAAAGTTAAATTCACATTCACGCACACACACTAGCACACATGGATTTGAAGTGCAAGTTTATTGTTATTGTGCGCTATGTTGGCTGTAATTTTATGGCTTAACCCAAATCCAATTAAGTAACAAGCGTAAGCCACTTGGCAAGCGACATCGACGACACATTGGCTCGTTTAACCCATTAAATGTCTGACACAGACACATAGACACACGCACACATAGACACACGCACACATAGACACATTGACATGGCAAAGCCCAAAGCTGATAATTTCAATCAATTTTAAGCCACAGTCACAGAGAACTATTTTGCAGTTGGCCGCCTTTTGGGCAACTGCAATTTGGGCCACTGATTCGAGTGGCTGCTGCATTGCTGCAAAGCCATTGACAATTGCCCTGACGACTCGTTGTCCTGTCGGGGGCTTCAACACTGTTCGACTATGTAATTTGACTTGTTTGCCGGGCAGCAGCAGCAGCAGCAGTAGCAGTTGCTGTTGTTGTTGCTCCTGTTGTTGCTGCTGTTGTTGCTGTTGCTGTTGCTCCTATTGTTGCTGTTGTTGTTGCTGTAGTCGTGCTGACTTCTAATCAAAACTAACCCAACTCAAAAGGGTCAACCAATTAGCCGGGACTCATGTGATAAACAGTTAGTCCAGCAATCAAGAAGAATGAAATGAAAATTGTTAGTGAATGATTTTATAGTTATACCCTAAGGGGCTGCCTCACTGGCTATATCGACTTTAAGGTTTAATTTATTTTCCTAAATATTTCAGTACCTGAAAGAGAAAGTGAATGAGCAAAAGTAAATGAGTTCCTGTTGAAGGATACTAGGCACTAGGCCTTGTTCATGGGTAGGCACTATACATAGATAGGTATCGTCGTATATGTGGCCTATTTCTATCTCTTCTGCGCCCTTTGACAAGTTGAAGATCGAAATCTTTCTCCGTCATTTGCTATGTAACAAGGGACACCTGTTATTGTTGTAAGCATTTATATTATTTATTGATTTGAACCAAAAGTATACTATCAATTGTAAAGCGCTGGCCACATGTTTTTAGGCATCGCATGTTCAATAATATATAAATGCTCATTTGCAGGGTAACATCCAGTCAAGTGCTTGCGTCCTCTGTCATCTTCTTCCTCCCTTCGGCTGCTGCTGCTGCTGCTTTGGGTTTGTTTATGCGGCGGACCTCCAACGTTTTCGCTTTCGATCGTGCCTCGAGCAAGAGCTGAGAATCAAAACTGGGATCTCTAACCATCTCAATCTCCGTCTCGTTCTCGTTCTCGTTTCTCATATACCGGAACCTGGACACTGGGTGTTCGCGTCTGGTTGTGATCTGTGTGTGCGTGTCTCGGGCAATTCTTGGTTGCTTTGTTTTGATTCCGAAGTTTTTGGGTTTTTGTGCCTGGCCAAGGCGCTCGCTTAATAACGTTATTTTCTGGTCATTGTACTTTTAATGGGCTGCGTAGCAGGCCAAGCAAATCAAACGCTGCCGTCCCCAATGTTGTTGCTGCTGCGGCTGCTGCTGCTGCTGTTGGCGTTGACTATTGCCATTCGGCATTGGTTTTTGTTTTGGCAACGGCATCGATCATCATCATTACCACAATCATCATCTGCTTCATCATCATCAACATCATCAGCAGAAGCAGCAGCAGCGGCAACATCATCATGACATACTCATGATCGCTATCCCTTGTTAGTTGGTGATGCTGCTGTTGTGTTGCGTGGCAGCAACAACTTATTGAAAACACACATAAAGTTGTGCAACAACAACAAGAACAACAACCTGATGAGGAGCAGGATGATGATGTTGCCGCCAATGACGATGTTGTTGATGATGATGATAATGGTGATGATGATGGAATATGTAGGCTCTTATAAACTTGAGCTTCTGGGTGGCGACGCGTAACAGCTCACAACTCACACGCACACACGCACACACACGCGCACACAGGCAGAGAATACAGACATTCACCTATACAGATACAAAAGCTCTTTCATCGCATGACAAGCCGAAACGTTTAAAAAAAAAAAGAAACGCAGCAAACAAGCGGTTGTGGCGGTGGCGGCGTCAACAGCAACAAAAGCGAATTGCCAAAAAATAAATACAGCTAAAATTGTTGTTGGCCTGTTGTTTCTATATATATATTATAAATATATATATATATATAGAGACATTTTAATGTACATACAGATATTCGTAATTTTTATTTATGAATGTAACTTTAAGGCAAAAACTAAAGTTATAATATAGTTAAGCACAAACAATACAATCAATACATTTTGTTTTTCATTTCAACTCAAGCAGAATGTGTTCAAAAGAGTGCAATGAAAGAGAGTTTTCTGTGTTTTCTTTCAGCTACAAAAAGAGAAAACAAGTAAGAAGACTCTAGTCGAGAGTGCTCGACTAGGAGATACCCTGAACCCTCCATGCTGATGTTCCAATCATTCTGCACACATACATACACATGCATCCACCCGCATGCAAAGGCCCGCGCTCTGCTAACTGCGCAGCAAGCAGCGACTGCGCTTGGGCTGCGCTGCAGCGTGGGCAATATTATGAGAATTTATTTGTTGAATAATTCCGTTTGTAGACGTACAATCTTAATGAAACTTTCAGAACGTAATCATAATGTGTAAATGTGTGTACATTCCAAAGCACAAGTTGCTAGTACTTGATATACGTTTTTTACAAATTGTGGGCGAAGGGGGTGTGGTATCCAAAATCTGTAAATTACAAAATGTGTGTATCCATCAAATGTATATACACAGTAAATCTGAAGTCTCTAGGTCTAATAGTGTTCGAATAAGGCTGAAAAAACAATATCAATTTATCGATTATCCTCGATAAAAAAGATATCGAATGAGTTATCGAAAAAATATGATAAACTCGTACTGCGTATGGTATTTCAGCTCTCTAGCTCTTATAACTTCTGAGATCGACGCACTCATACGGACGGACGGATGGACGGACAGGGCTATATCGACTCAGCTCATCGCCCTGATCAAGAATATATATACTTTATGGGGTCTGCGATGATTCCTTCTGCCTGTTACAAACTTTTCACAAAACCATTATACCCTGATTTCCCATTTTCAATGGGTTCAGGGTATAAAAATATATATATACTTTTAATATTTTGATTGTTTAAAAACCTATGAATTGATATAATTATTAAAATTTTTTATATAAAAATAAATAATAAAAGTGAAGTTAACTTTTTGACACTTTAATTACTCTTCCATTGCTAATAATAATTAATCAATTTATACATATATATTTATTTGTCTTCAAATAAGATATCTTAATAAGATATATTTTTGTAAATGCTTGAAATGGGATATCCTAATATATAATAAGCTATTGTGTAGTCAAGTCTGTAGCACCGAATTCAATTGCTTACATAACATCATTCAAAAGAAATTTTATACATAATACAAATGTGGTCTCTATTTTTTATATTCAATATATTAATAAGAGTTGTTCTCTTCAAACCGTATTGAATTGCCGAAAGTGAAATGAAATTTGGATGCCTTGTTTATTTTATTACATCATATCATATCATCATCGTCATACGTATTACTTAAAATGATCTACAATGAATGTAAAAAGGACCATGAGTTTAACACTTAAGGCAAAAATAACTAGGTAACGATTGTTCAGATAATGCTAAAATGATGTATGTATTCCAATTGTTATTTCCAATTTTAATTTCAAAGCAATCTAAGAAAACAGCAACGTTTTTGAAAAGGGAAAGGCAACCAATTGGAGTTGATTAAAATACTTTGCATGCTCTGGCTATGCTGGCTCTAATGCATAGTTATATCAATATATGTATACATAGAATTATATATATAAGCATTCAATTAGGACTGCTCGTGTGATTGTACTTTCGCTACTGTTTCTGTAGCAAATGCTCATTAGCACAAGTATCCTTATCCAATATCCGTTCTGTCCTTACATCCATTCAGAATACAAGCTGCCCTTGTCTGTGCTGCCTACCCCCTACCTCCAGCCCTTGCACTTCTTCTGCGTCTTCGCCTTCATCTTCTTCTTCTGCTTCCTGATTCCTGCCTAATGCAAGTTTCTTGTTGCGCAGAGCGCATACAATTTTCCGCTGCAATTTCCAGCGGAATGAATCGCTTTCCCAATGCCAATAATCCGCAGCGACAGTTGGCAAAAATGCAATTAAAAAATTTTCACTTTGTCGACATTGTATTCCCCTTGTATATATATACATATATATAAATGTGTGTGTGCGCGTGCTCTTTCGATTTGCTTGGCATAAGTTTGACAGCAGCTGAGCCCTGCTCACTGTCCCCACTCGCTTCAGTTTAAAAACATTCTTTCATTTAATAAAATGCGTGCCAAGTTGACAATTTCTCTCCCTTCCTTCTATTTGCGTCCTCTCAACGTGCGAAGGCCCAAGGATAAAGTCGCTTAGAAGGACGAGGCTAAAGATTTCCGCCCCACATCGACATTGCTCATTGCTCGTGCCACGCCCAGCTGTCAGTTAGTCAGGCGGACGGGGGCAGTCGGGTGGTAGGCCGCAGCAGTGGTCTCTAGGCCCGTCCCGTGGCCAGGTGTTGCAGGCCAGCCTTGGCGTGTGTGCAACACTTTCTTGAGAGGCCCTGGGGCGCTCTTTCGGCCAAGAAGGTGTTGTAATGCGCTAAAGACTCCCCTGCCCCCGCCGCGCCCAGGGGTTGGGTCTATGCCTAGTGCACTCGCATGATGATGAATGATGGATTTGCATCGCTCAATGGATGCGTGTAAACAAATAATCTAGGCACGCCTGCCAGCTGGGAATGTGGACATGGCAACTGGAAGCTGGAAAGAACCGAGCTGAGAGCTGGTAGCTGAAAGATGGGAGCTGGAGTCTCGGAGCTAGGTCCAGGGCTCAGTTCAAACGAAGCAACCGAAAACATGTGAGACACTGGACCACACACACTCACCGAGAGGTAGAAACCAAACAAGTACGAGTGCCTTAGGTAATATTGATCGACTTGAAGATACCCTTGAATGCATATAGTTAATGAGTCCACCAATATCGACTATGTATATATGCATGTATATTTCACTAAATAAGAATAATATATTGTATCTAGCTTATATACACAACTTAATCGTGCTATGCAATTGTACAATTGAATTATTGGCCTAGCTTGAGGAATTCTGTTTTATTCTAAGCTCTAAGTTTTAAGCTCTTATTTACTTTTACGTTAGCTGGACCTTGCCTTACAGGGTATGAGGAGAGGAGGGCATACCCAATTCAAAATCGAAAAGTATAAAAACTCGGCCAGGCTGTATTGATTATTGTGATCTGCCGTGTGCTTCGGCTCTGTGGGTAATTATGCAGGCAAGCTGAGGAGGCAGCTAGAGCGAAAAAGAGAGGGCGAGAGCGAGCAAGTGAGGGAGAGAGAGCAGCGCATAGGGGGGCGAGGCTGTCATTTATTTTAAACGATTCTTTTACACATGTCGGAGGCTGTCGCCGCTGCAGCCAGCAGTCAACAGTCAGCAGTCTTTGCTCCCGCTGCTACTCCTCCTGCTGCTGCCTCTGCCTCCCGCTCTGCTGCAGTCATTGACGTTGGCATGCCAATCATTTCGCGTTGATGAAGTGCGAGTGTGACGCAAAAATGTTGTACCAATAACTTGGATGCGACCAAAAAGTGGAGCGGCAGTCGTTGGAGTAGTAGCAGCAAAGCAATCCGGAGCAGCAGAAGGAGTTCGAGCAGCAGCGCAATAGAGGAGCTTGACGAGAATGAAATTGGAGTTGAAATAGTGTTCAGCAGGAGGTGTAACAGGATTCATTCCACTTCTGTTTGAGATGTATAATATCTAGTTATATAAGAGGAGGCGAGAAGAAAGAAAATGGTATCTAAATAGAAACTGAGAGCTTAGAGGCCGAAGCGGATGATCGAGCTGTTCCAGGAGGAACCAATCGAAGATCAACGGATACGAATCGAGACTTACAATGGAAGCTTATGTAATTCACTCCGATTATAAAATAAAGAGGAGCTTTACAATGAATAATGGAAAATGGGGCTCACTATCGGATATCCGAGAGTTAGGCTCTGTTATGTTAGGCTCAATTCCGAGACATCGGAAAAGTGGAAACTGATCTAGGAGATAAATCGTGTATCAGGAAGTATCTAGGCATTTTCCCATATTATTCGATTTTCCCATATGTTATATATCACTTTGAAGCAATGATCACTCACTCATTCAGTATCAGTCAATGTTCCCATCCCGCAGAACATAAAAGACACACACACACTCACACACACGCATATACACTCAAATACTCATTCTGTCAGTCACTCATTCCAGCTTTTTGTCAATAATTAAATTGTTGAAAAATGCAACGCAATGCCGCTTGGGCCACCACCAGCGCCAGAGCCAGAGCCAGAGTCGGGGCTGAAACGCCGAGCAGCGCCTTGCATTATGCATGAGTCTGGCTTGGCTTGGTGGGGCTCTCCTTGTTGCCTGGCTGGGGCTGGTCGGAACGGGGACCTAGTTGGGATCTGTCTGCTTTCTGCGTGGCCCTTGAGTTATGCGCTTTAGGGGCGCCTCCAAGGTTGAGCCCTTCCCCTCTGCCTCCTGCGCCCTGCCTAACTTGGCCCTGTGCTGCGCTGCTGGCGGCGTTGGCCACGCTGTTGGCCCATTTCGTGTCTGGCTGGCTATGCCGCTGATTAAGTCACTTACATTTTTCACTGCTTTTCTAACTAATTTGGCTGTTAATTTGCAGCTACGAGCTGCAGCCAGGCCCCAAAAAAGTTCATTTCCTGCTCGCCGCAGCGCATACGCAACAGCTTTTTGGCGTTGTCAGAATTCCGGGAACACCCCACCGATACAACAGGCAAAAACAAATTGCACAGCCAGCTTGGCTACTTGGCCACTTGGCCACTCAGACGGACGGACAGGCCAGACAGGCAGACTGAGAGACAGAGACAAACCGACAGACTGAGCGTATTGATTCTAAGTCAACGTCAGCATTCTTTGAGCACTGTATGGAAATAATACTGAATGCATAACGTAACGAAATATGCTATTACATGAGTAACGCAACAAATCCACGAACTGAGAAAATCCGCAATAGACACTGTAGTACTTAAATACTCTAACTACATAAGTGAATATCTGACATAGAATGAGGTGATAGAACTCTAATTCAAATAAAGATACAGTACAATTCTTAAATTAGTACGATTATTAAATATTACGTAATGCAAATTATGTACTTTTTCGATTCGAAATATCATACAATATATTAGTATTATTTTATAAATTATTAATTAATAAGGTTGTTATGCGGCCAATAAGATTATTATAATTATTTTTCTAGTTCTTCCAGGTAAGATACAGTGAATATAAAGTCTTTATGATTACAAGTAGAATATATTTATTTGTATATATGTATGCAATTTGAAAGCAATTCTAACAACAAAGTTTGATATGATATTTATTCATATGTATGTATGTATCTACATACGTGTATATAAGAGCTCGAACTGAATGAAATGGTCATATTGTAATTCTCCCCAATGTTTATATATATAAGAAAACAGAAAAAGTAAATAAAAAACAAACCAGCAAAGAACAGAGTGGTATAAAAACACATGTACCTAAATCGTAGCCATCAGCAAAATTCACGACTCGAGAGCCGTGTGTGAATTTCACAATGTTTTGGTTTTTGAGTTGGGTAATGGAGGGTAAAGAGGCGGCGAGTGGGGAGTGGGAAGTGGGGAGTGGAGAGTGGATAGAGGGAATGACTGAAAGAGGCTGAAAGCGAAACTGAGACATGGACACGATCTGCAAGTGCATTGAAATCGAGAGTCCAGAGGCCGTGTCTAGCAGCAGGCGTGGACAAGGCAGCGGCTGAGCGCCTGCAGTTGGTGGCTGAGCCAGCGACTGAGTCAATTGTTTGTCTTCCGTGTTTTTTCTTGGCACCACTCGGATTACATTTGACTCAGAGCTGAAGCTGTTGCGGCTGAGTGGCGCTCGGTTTTTGTTTTTGTTTTTGTTTGATTTTTATTTTTCTTATTTTTATTTTGCGTTTGATCGAAAGTCACGTGCCATGCATAAAACAAACGCATTTTATGTTTCGCTTGTTGTTGTTGCTGCTCTCAATGAAAATAAAATTCAAAAATCGAAAACGTAGGCGCGACAAAAACAAAAGCAAAGGAAACAGGAAAAAAAAACCAACACAGGCAGAGCAGCATAAAGGAAGGATTGTGAGGCGCAGGAAGGGCGCAGGCGAGAGGGCAAGGCATGAGTCGAAGTTGGCAGCCTCATCAATGGGGCAGCCCCCGAAGCAGGCACATTAATTAAGGCAAAGAGAAAAAAAAAACAGAAAAACAAAAACAGAAAACCAAAAACAAAAAACATAAGAAGCTATATATAAACAGACAAGCACACAAATACATGCAGAGGCAGCTTGCATGCATGTGTGCGCCTGCTTGAAGCGCAGCTGGCCACTTCGGTTAATGTCTTCGTGCGATTGGGGCGGCATCTTCGGCAATGCTGCCCGCAGTCGCAGCGAGCGCTGCCGCTGTTGGCGGCGCAGCTGGCGTCAGATGCGCTCGGATTTTCGTTTGCTTTGCGCACGACTCTCATTTTGAGTTTGCTCGTCGAGGCAGACGGAAGCATCAGCTTCAGCTTCCGAAGTACGCGCGTGCCTGAGCTTTCTAGTGCGTGTATGTGTGTCCCAGTGTGTCCTTGCGTGTGTGTGTAGCAAAAGCAGAGGCAAAGCTTTGCCATACCGTGTGCAAATACAAACACCGCTAGCTAACGGGACAAACAAAACAAGGTGCGAGTCAAACGATGCGCGCTCGAAAAATTGCCAACACCAAACTGTAGCAAAGTGAGTGATTCTGTTTGTGGCTGTGTACGTGCATGTGTGTGTATGTATATGTGTGTGCGCGTGTGCGCTATGCGTGTGTGCTCCCGTGTTGATGGGAGGCATGTGTCGTTAATTGCTCAGCACGGCAACAACAGGTGGCAACCCCTGCTTGGGCAGCCCCAGCCCCCTTTCGATAACGGTGCTCGCTTGCTGCGCCACCACGCGAATTCGCAGAACTTTAATTGCCCCTGAAGCTGAAAGAAGAAGATGTTGCGTAGGGGGCGTGCGGCCCGCAATTAGCAAATCTAACAGTTCCAGGAATCGATTCAGTGCAGCCAAAAAATTAATTGGCTGCCCCCTCCGATCAACGAAAAGCAGGGAGAAAGCCAAACACTTGAAAAGCTGCCGCGTTGCGCTGCCAAAAATGATTCCCTCTTTTTTTTTTTTTTTGCAGTTATTCCAGTCAGTTAAAGAAGTTGTCACAGGCAGAGGCAATGGCAAAGGCAGTGGCAGCAGCGACGTGTGTCAAAGGTTTGACAGGCCTTAATTGTAGCAAGAAGAAGAAGAAGAAGGGGCAGCAGGCAGCAGCAGTAGCGAGAGGGGGAGTTGGCATTGGGTTTGGCAAGCTGTGCTGATGGGGGTCGCAAAGATGTCGAAGTGACCAAGCAGAAGAGTTAAAGCAGCCGGATAAAAAACAAAAACAATTGCTTTGCTTTGGGGGATAAGCAAAGTCAAAGGGAATGATTTATAGCATAAATGGAGCTCATTCGGGTTAGGCTTTGAATTTAGCAACAGCTTAAAAGCTAGATAGATAGGTTAATCTGATAGATGAGGGATAGCAAATGTACCCCATAGAGAGATCCATGGAACCTCAACTTTTATATAATAGTCCTTAATTTGAGCTCGACTTCCGAATTTCTATACTAAGAGGATAGTACATATTAATGCTTTACGAATAAAAAATAGCTCTCTCACGGTGAAAGTTTTAAAACTCAATTTAAGATACTAACAAACATACAGACTTATAATCTAATCAGGAATCCAGCTTTTGACAACAGATTTTAAATACACAAAAAATGTGGTCATTTTTATCTCAGGACTTCATATTCAGGGAGAGCTTTTGGGTAATAGAATAATTTCTATTTTCGTTTGGTTTTTGATTATTTCTTGTCAAATTTTTCTATATATCCACATATTTTAAGATTCAACCATTTTACGGTAAATAGTGCTAGATTCGGTGTTTCATAAATAAATAAAAAATAAGGCAGGTAAATTATTTTGACTCAATAAAGTTGGGCTCTGCTGGAATATGAGCAAAAGTAAATAGAAAAGGATATTATTAAAATGTGATGAAATGTTAAATGTAAAAAATTTCGCAATGAAAGTAGATAATGTAGAATGTATTAAAAGTCAAACTAAATTTCACAATTGAATTTGTTGTTTCTAAATGTTTTTATGGACCTAGTTTTCTCTCGAGGAATTACATACCCATGCAGAAAGAGTCACGCACACACACACAGCAACTGAAACTGAAACCGAATCTCAACTGAAAGCCGAACTGAAACTAACAAGTAAATTTCTTAACTAATTCAATTTAGGGTAATTGCGAACCGTTAACGGGCCATAAAACTTAAGAGCCAAATTATCAAGTAACAGAAGCGAGAGAACGTAAAGCATGCGACGGCAGCCGGGACCTGTGCTTGGGGAAGTGCTGGCGCTGGTGCTGCTGCTCCTGCAGGACTTCGTGCAGCTGAGTGCTGAGATTGCGCATACGCCGCTGGCCAGCAATCGCATCAGCCAGCATTCGTACGTCCCGCCGCCGTCCAGCTGCCCCCAGCGCCTGGCCTACGACAAGATGCTGGGCAGCATCGATGACGTCGAGGATCTCTATGTGGACGTGCCCATACACATTGCACTCGAGCAGCGCCAGAAGAAGCGGTAAGTCCCCCCAGCCGGGACTCCTATGTCCCATGTCCCATGTATGCCCGCAATCTGAGCCATGCGCCTAAGTGCGCTGGCGACGCCGCCTGTCACACAAATCAAATTATGTCCAAACAATAACGAAATGCGCCAGCCAGAGGACGAACAGGACACGTCCCGCCAGCCCCCTGTCTCTTGGGGAGCTCCCGGGGAGCGGGGTGTGTGCGAATTTAGCGAAAGAAAAATATAGAAACCAACAAAAATAATTTATAACCACGACGTGTGGCTGGCCAAACAAAAACCAGCGCCAGATTTTTACAGTTGCCATAAATATGGCCAATGTGTGTGTGTGCCATATGTGTGTGTGTGTGAGTGTGCTGCCTTTTCTTCTACTTATGCTTCTTTGTCCAAGTAGTATGGTTGTTTGTATTTGTGCTTCTTCTAGGCCCACAGCTGCGGCCGCGTTGCACGTGGCGTATGAGCAACTTGTTCATGCTTTTTGTTATTTGGCTGGTTTTTTATATGCGGAGCACATAGAAACGCGTATTCAGGGTATGCTGAGTTTGTTGGGCTGCACGTAACAAATAACTCTGATTAATAGCGGATATCGATGCACAAAGTTCATTTTCAATATATTGAAAATTTCAAAGAATTCCATATCGGTTATCCAATATAAGATATGCATTAAGTAACGTAGAGAGTATTGGTAAATACATAAATTCCCTTTAGGTTGGCAGCTGATCTGAGTCTAGCTCTGAGTCGGAGTTGCCTCTTCATGAAGAGATATTGAAGACATGTCAAATTTACTTCAAATAGAAGCGAGTTTTGTACCTATTTGATTGTAGAAAAGAGAATTTAGGTCGCATATTTTATTGGTTCAGTGTATATTCACATATTATATAATATATATGTAGTTTAGCACATCTATTGGTATGGATTCAAGCTATATATCAAGTTTTATATAAACGCGGCTAGATCGGCGTCCACAGTATCTCCTAGTAGGGTCCTCCCCACTGGCGAACTGGTTCGTATTTTGCACTCGTTTGCGCCTGGGCCTGGGTCAAGAAAAGCTGTCACGTTTTCGCTTAGCACGCGCTTGGCAGGCATTTTGTCTTCTCGACTCACATACCCTTATTTGTCGTTGGGCAAATTAAAATAGTCAGGCAGTTTATAAGTAATACATATGGAAATATAATACATATAAGGATTATGAAATTGCTATATGTACATACGAATTAATGAAATCTAAAAAAGTAAGGAAACTTTATTCGCGATGTCTGACTAGGAGATTCCCTGAACCCAGAATGATCTGGAAGTTTAAATATTCGCATTTAATTTATATCTTAATTAAATGTTATTTGAGCTCGCCTCCCACCTTCCCAAAAATGAAATCGACGCATTTGGAACACGTAACTTCGATGGCGAAGTAATAAGATGAAAATGCAAAACTACTTAAATGATATGGATCCAAAGGACTCGTTTCGATTATTCTGTATTGTAAAATTTGCCAGATGGGCTCTAAATTTGGAAATTCGATCAAATGTCTCTAGCTCTAAAGATGTAGGAGATATAATTTGATGATTGACTTTTGATAAAAGTCTAAGCTTACAGCGGTATATGTCTTTGATTGATTGGAGCCTTAAGTAAGTCTCTAGCATTAAGCTCTTGCGCATTCACTCAGCTTATCGCCGTGGTCAAGAATATACAGATATACTTTATATATGCCAGTCGTCCTTGCGTGCATTGTAATAAAATTATCAAACAATGAGTTACAATTTCAATGGGCGGAGTATTCAAAGGGTAATTCTCAAATTTCTGTTAGACTCAAACGAAAAATCATTTTAGTTTCATTTAGTTCCGAGTATATATAAATAAATATTCTTGATATTTATACATGCAATTTATTGCTTGTATTTTCAATGTTTATTAAATTGTTTCTATTTTGTTTGATATGATAGTGTACAGAAACTACAATCGTTATTTTTTATTGGCTTACTTTTATCTGCTTGGCCTAGAGTATACGAAATTCGATACAGAAATTAAATTTGCCTGTCTAATTTCTTGAAATATTTTTGGCTTTTATTTCGTTTAAGAACGTGCAAATTCGTTGCTTTTGGTATACTCATTCTTGAACTGAAAGAGTATATTAGCTTTGCGCTTCTCCCATCTTACTGTCCGTTCGTCGACTCGTAGACACTTGAATTTGAACGAATACACTCGTTAATTCAATCCCCTTCACAAGGATATGCCATACATATGAGAGACCATAAATTGAAGAGTTCCATTAGTCTAGACTCCATCTAAATATAAGCCAATCCTCAAATGAGTTCAACTATTGACGGAAAGGATCGCATTAGGGTCGTCAGGAAGTATCCTACTCCAAATAGATCAGTTCAGTTACTACCGAGTCCCTCATGGTTTTGATGCTGACTGATTTGAGTATGTATTGGACAGTCGGTGACTCTCGAGCGCAGCAGTCTTACTGCATGTTATATTTGTTGAAATTGTGCTTGGTTGTTCCCGGTTGCCTGTTGCCTGTGTGAGCCGTGTTCGAATAACTCTGATCACTGCTGGCATAGAATGTCAAGCATTCAAATTAATGTGAGCGCTCGCTGCTCTATGTGAGATTGTTCCGTTGGTTTTATTGTCGTGCGACAAGCTCCCACAGTTCCAAGAGCCGCTAGAGCCCCAGGAGCTGCGAGTGCTCCGATTGCGGCCAGCAACGGCTGCAGCTCGCTGGATCCAGTGTCGCTTCTCGTGTTTCTCTCGATGCTCGCGGAGCGTGTGAAAAGGAGCGAAATGTGTGCTACAAATTTATGGCGCGTGCAGTCATTAAGTGTTTGGCGAGAATTGAGTGATCTCTCTCTCTCTCTCTCTCACACACAATCTGGGGGAGGACTGGAGCAGGAGGGGGAGCTAAACGCGAGCTAGTTGCCAATTCCTGCGCAGGCGCAATCAAGACGCAACTGCAGTTGCTTCTTAATATTGCACTGTACAAACAAATCATAAATATTAATTTAACGACTTAATTCGATACACACACACATACAAATATATGTATAATATATATATAAATATATATGGATATGTATGTAGCATATGAGTGAGCAACTCAAACTGGGAACTGGGAACTGGGAACTGGGAACGGGAACGGGAACTGGGACTGGGCCACGCGGTTGCGGACCATTGACCACCTGTAGCACATACGCACAGTTCGCCAGTGGCCCGAAAATCAAAACAAACTGCAAAACAACAATGTGTTGTAGCTGTTGCTGTTGCTATTGTTGTTGTTGTTGTTCTTGTTGTTGGTGCATTTTTATGTGCGCCGCAGGCTCAAGCTGTAAACAACTTTTATGGCAAAAGCTTCCATCCTATGCGCTGCTTTGTAGCGTGAAACTATTTATTTGTAAGCATATCAAAGAAGAAACAATAAAATAGCAACAACAACAGCAACATCAGCAGCAGCAGCAGCCGCAGTCGCAGCATCAGCAACAGCCACAAAAAATTGTTTTGATCATAAAAACGCGCTGCATAATTTTAGCCAGCAAACTGCGCACTGCGCAGACCTTCATTTGACGACTTTTTCGCCTTGCCTCAAATAAACTTATAGTTTCGTATTTTTAGCCCAAGACTTGTCGCAAATGTGTGCGTAGTTGCAGCAGCTACTGCAACTGCAACAGCAATGGCATCAGCATCAGCATCCCCAACTGCATCTGCATCTGCATCTGCGTCACAGACAGACAGTTGGGCGTCGCGGCCTGGCGAGACAGACGTAGTTAGTCGCTTAGTCAGCCCATCAGACGCTGCTCGAAACGCCATAGTTCAATAGTCTAAAATTTCACCAAAAACCAAATGAACACACATACACATGCATACACACATACGCAGCCACTAAGTGCGCGCTGTGCCCATTCTGTGAGTGTTCTGTGAGTAATCAAGTAAATGTGAATGTGAACACAAATACGAATGCGAATACTAATACGAATACGAATACGAATACGAATACGAATACTAATACGAATGCGAATGCGAATGTGAATGTTATTTCAGAGTTCGGACAATGCGCATCGCTTGAATCATTCACACGCAGCACAAGTCGCGGCAAATTCTAAGAATATTTTCATTAAATTTCGTAAATCGTAAATCTGGTAGTTTAATAATTTTATTTTGCACATCCTAAATTAGAAATACCTTTGATCTATATATAACGGAAATAAATATTAAACTTATTGAATGGAAATCTGAATCAGCAATTGTCGTTGATTGGCCCCAATTACGGTGGAACCCAAAGTAAATCCTGATCAAATTTGGCTGTTGATTTCAACTGAACTGACCTCTTGGCTGCTCTCAAAAAGGTTCCTGAAATGAACTCTTCAAGTATGGATCTTACTGAAGATATTTATTTATATGATGAAATATGATATGTACTCAATACTGACAAGTTGAAGCTTGTTTCGTGTTACCTTTGTATCAATTAACTATAGAGCCGCCAGAGAAAGACACAATATGGAAAAAATATAAATTTCGAATGATTTAACATTAAATTCTAAGCTGAGTTGCTGTTGATGTTCTCTTTTCATTCTTTTATCTTGCATTCAATTTATTTTATTTTATTTTACTTTTATTTGTATTTGTATTTGTATTTTTATTTATTGTCGCTCTATCGCTAATCTGTACGCATTGGATATAAAAATCGTGAAGTGGTAAAGTTGTAAGCGCAAAGTTTTGCCTTTAGCAGCAGTATTTTGCAAACTTTATTTCGGTAGTTAGCTCGGACTGGGCCAGGAGTGGGTAAATATGCTACTTATAACAATATTATCAGCGACAGTCGAGCGCGCGGTTTATTTGCTCTGGCAGATTCATTCATTCAGAGCTGATTGTCAATTTGTGCAGAGAGGGAGCAGGGTGCAGGTTGCAGGGAGCAGGAAGCGGGAAGCGGGAAGCGGGAAGCGGGAGCCAGACCAAAAACCGAAGACCGAAGACCGGAGACCAACAGACCAACTGACTGCCTGCCTGACTGTCTCCTTGTTTTTCATGCCGTCGCTTTTGATAGTTGCAAAAATAGAATTTTGTCGCTGAATTTAAGTATTTCGCGTGAAAACTACAACTACCAGACGCGACCAGACCAGACAAGGAAGCCAACAACAACTGCGCCACAAAGAAGACAACGACGACCCCAAGAGCCACAGCCACATTGACGAAGTCGTCGCCGTCGTTGTCGTCGTCGTTGCTGATGCTGCCGCTAAGTTCCTTCAATTGCAAATTGCAAATTTATGTGAATTGAGTCAATTTTTATGGCTCAGCTAGTTGGCTTGTTTTGTCTGCCGGGGCGGCTCCCAGCTTACAGGACTTTGCGGCGCTTAACGGGCGTGAAGCGCACCACCGGAGCCACCGCCCGGTGCAGCTGCTGCCGCTCCCTGCGCCACTTGCTGCGTCGCCTGGTGCGTCGCTGTCGACGCCTGTGGCTCCTGTAGCCGCATAGCAGCTCGCCGAGAAAGGTCAACACGGCGCTGCACATGCCCACGATCAGGATGCCGAAGGGACCCTTCAGGTGCTCCGTGGTGAGGACGATGACGGTGGCTGCAAAGTCCGGGCGCATCTTGGAGATGCGGTTCAGATAGGTGTTGTTGTAGCGGAAGTCCGAGTCGATCTTTTGAATGATGCCCACGTCACGCATGTAGCGAATGATCATGTTCATCTCGTAGAGGAAGGGGAAGCCAGCCTTCATGATCAGCTGCATGGGGCTGACGAAGACGTTCTGAGGAAAGGCGTAAACGTCGTCCGCATACAGGTTCTGCATGATGTACATGCGGCTGCTCAGAATGCAGCGCTGGCCCTGCTGCACAAACTGCAGGTTCTGGGTGCGCGGCCTGAACTCGGGCGAGGAGTTGTACGCCCTGAATATCCACAGGTCGTCCGCGTTCTCGAACCAGTCGCGGCTCTCCTCCTCGCCGCCAAAGGGTACGCCGGCAGCCACCAGCTCCCGCAGCGTGTCCATCTGGTGCAGGTGGCCCGGATCCTGGAACGTGGATATCATCTTCGAGGTGTATATGGCCACCACATTCACTCCGTAGAGCGTCAGCATCACGAAGAACACGCGCGTCGCCTCGCACACGGGTCGCTCCTGCACTGCTATGCATATGGACACCGCCAAGGCATTGAGGCCCGTCAGGCTGAGCGGCTGGAAGTACTGCGGCTCTGGCAGGAGGCACACCAGTGCGTACCAGCAGAGCCAGCTCAGCAGCAGAACCAGCAGGAAGCAGATCCAGGTGTACGGCCTGAAGATGCCGACCATGGCCTGCCAGGCGGGCCGACGGTCCGCCAGCTTGGTGAACCAGGTGTGCGCGTCCTGCAGGTAGCAGTCACTGCCCCAGAAGATGCCCACCACCTCGTTGTCCGGGTAGAACCCGCCCATGATAAAGTCGCACTCGCCGTCCTCCAATTTGCCCAGCAGCCCATTCCACTTGCCGGCCTCATCCACCTCGCCTCGCGTGTCTCGGGTGCACGTTTGATTCACCTACAACGGAACGCGCGACTCTCAATACACATTCAGAAAATCGAAGAGAGTATATTGGTTTTGTGCAATGTCCGCCATGCTAGTTGTGAATATGAATGAATGAACCGGCAATCCGGGATAATATGAAGTGCATATAGTCAAGAGAATTAAGCATTTGTCCGTTAAAGAATTCACTACTCAATCCTATATTAAAGATAAGCCAAGGAATTCTTAAAGATCAAAGCACATTTGAAAAACCTACCTAATATGAATGGAAGGGGTTTCGTCTTCATCGTAACTTTACACGTTTTGGAAACTCTTATTCAAAAATATTAGTTTACTTTCAATTTGCTGCCATTTTCTCTAAGCAAGTCTCTATATCATATGTGAATAATCTGGTTTGTAAGAGGAAATAGCATAAATAAGTGTTTATGGTAAAGTCGTACATTTTTTGGCTTGAGTATATATTGAATGTATAAATTGTCCATCCTTATATAGATATTTTTGAACATATCCAAATAGAATGCTTTCATATGAAGGAGACTGCTAATTATTGAATCTTAATGTTGGTGTTGGCAGAGTATCAGAGTATCTCTCCATTGGTGGTGATTACTTAGAGCGTATCGAGCGACCAGGTGAATGGCAATAGTTGAACTCCAAGGTGAACTGATCGCCGATCGAGGACGACGTCTTTCATTAAAAAAAAATATTCGGTTACTTAATATATCTTTTCCTGGTTAGAATACAACAAATTCCTCGAATTGTTTTCTTGACAGATCTTAAATTGTTTTCAAATAGATGAAACTTACTGTGAAGTATACTATGCCTTTAGATTGTTTTCCCCATGTAAATTAACAATAGCAGTAATACCCTCAGTGCATGTAAAGTTTGGAGGAGTGTGAGTAGAGAGCATAGGAATTGATTACCGAGAACTGCAAGCGGTTGCGCATAAAGCCCAGGATTCGCATCTCGATGCCCAAGATGCAGTCCTCCTCGACGAAGGGCGCCGCGATGGCGGCGCACACGTAGAAGGTGCAGTTCCGCGGGCTGAAGCCACTGATGTAGTCCGACATGGCGACGTGGACAGCATGGGCCGAAGGGAACAGTTGGCCGTCCTTGCACTGGCCCACGCTCTGGACGCTCAGCACGCGGCAATCGACGTTGCTGTAGTAGTCGTTCACCAGGAGGTTGTAGCTCGAGGGGGAGTCGGAGAAGATGAGCGCCACGCGGTGCACGTAGAAGTTGCTCATCAGATCGTTGAAGATCTGCGAGGCGACTGTCCAGGGCCTCTCCCACATCTGGGCATTGTTGAAGAGCACCAGGAAGCGGGCACCAGGGTTCCACGAACGACTCCTGCTGACGTGGTGGCTCATCAGCCTGTGCAGCCGCTTCACGCTGTCCACGACAATCACGTAGTTGTCCGCCAGCAGAAGCTCTCCGAAGAACTTCGTGGTGTTGAAGTGATCGGAGATGACGCGCAGCTGGAAAAGCTGCCTCCCGGGCTCCGGCACCGGGTCGCTGATGGCCTCGTTGATGCGCTGGCTGAAGCCCTGCTGTATGAGATCTGCGGGATTGGACATGTTGAACACATTCGTGAGCATCAGATTGTAGGAGCGCGTGAAGCGCTCCAGCGGGTTCCGGTAAAAGAAGATTTGCGAGAAACTGTCCAGGCAGTCGACGCCCACCTGCCAGGTGCTCGGGCCCACCTCCTTCGCGGGCAGCATGTAGACCACCATATTGGCTGACTCATTCGACGGATTCACTATGCCCCGACCACCAATTGGCAGCTGCAGCAACCACATCAGCCACATCAGCAACTGCAGTCGCCATTGCGCCACTTTCGGAAAACTTGGCCGCATTCTGTGTTCGTCTACCTGAACGATGGACAGCGAACTGAACCAAGCCAGCTCTTCGCGTGGTGGTTTGTTTGCTGTGGGCTGACCAGCTGCAGCCATATCGACATTCATGTGCCCTGCAATGATACGCAGTGATACGTTTATATTTGCTTACTTGTGCACGAAGTGTAGGAGTGTTTAAAGTTATAGAACTAGAAACCTTTAACCGATATGCCAGAATATCGAAAATACCCTATATATTCCACAGTCTCAGTCTCGATAAGCTACAGTACACCAACATTGTAGACTCCTGCTAAGCATGGGGTAACAGTTATACATATATTCATCAGTCGTGGATGCATAACACAGATCAGGCAAAGGCTTTCCTTTTCCCTTTCATTTATACTTATCTCCTCTGTTGATTTGCTAAAATATTTATTAAATATAAAGTTATCTATATATTTTAACTATTACTATTACTTTTCATCTGGAAGACTCCTGACTGCTTTGCCAGCAATGATTCAATCGTGAATGAGTATAACGCAGTCAGTAGCGCCTTAACTCTTACCTGCTACAATTGTAGTACCTTTCCGCTCTCTGTTGTAATAAACATTTCTAATTCTCTAATATATATTAAGCATTAATTAATATATTAAAATGGCATATTATTCTCGTATTTTGATTTTATAGTGTAATTTCATACTCCATAATCGGTTAGAGCATTCTGAATCCGACCAGAGCTCAAAAGGATTTAACTTTCACAGCGTGATGTTTGCGTTATATAATTGACTGCTGTCATCGGCAGGCAGCAGCAATAACAACAGCAGTAATTGCAATAACAACAACACGAAAGGCCTGCGATTGCCTCTGCTTCTGCCACTGGCACTGCAACTGCCACACCAAGTGCAACTGCAACTGCAACTGCAGCTGAAACATGCAAGGCGTAAATTAAAGCAAATATTTGTGCAGTCGCCGCGGCGCCAGCCGAAAATGGCCGCCAACAATGGAGTGCATTAAAGCACTCCATCAACTGGCTGGCCATGTGGCAGCCTGTCGGTGGGCGAGCGGGGGCGTGGCTCTATTGGCAAATGGCGTTAGCCGGAAGTGGCTGCTCATAAAACTTGAGATGGCCGGCCATAAGCCAAGTCAATGAGTCACTTGGCTACAATAGAGCTTCCTCTCATCGATTTCAGTGTATGTGTGTGTGAGTGTGTGTGTGGGAGTCCTTTAACTGTGTGGCACATTTGTCTTGGTCTGTTGTCATTAGAAGTATTGCTCATAAATTTCGCATTTAATTACAAAGCAAGGCTTTTGGCACATCGACTGACCAGGCTGCCAGCAGCTTGACTGGATTAAGTATAGACATACATATTTACGTAATATATGTATGTATGTTGGATCTGCAGCGGGTTGCATGCCGCGACGGCAACTTTGTTGCAGCGCCGGCTGCCAAAGGCGCTGACTCACTCGCTCGGACAGAGGCGAGACAAATTGCGTGCGATAATTTAGTGTCATGATTTTTGACAAAGGGCGTCAACAGCTCACTTACTCCGCCCCACTCCGCCCCACTCGGCCCCACTCCGGCCCAGTTGGCACCACTTCACCCGCTCGTTTTGTCTCTTGTTTTACAGATTTGTGCTGCAGCTGAACAACTCGACGCCGCTGACGATTCTCTTCTCAATGCCCGTGGCACGTCAGCTCTTCTACAATCAGACAGGTAAGCTTGCATCTTCCCAAGCCTCCAGCCTCTGCCATCTGCCTCAATCTCGCATTTGCATTCGCAGCGAACCTGCTGCGCCTCGCCGCGCCCGCCAAGGGCCCCCCCATGGGCCGGCTGGTCCTGCCCTGCGCCCTGCGCGGCCAATACGATCTCTTCGTGCAGGCACGCCAGGCCGGCGCCCTCAAGCTGGAGGCCCAGGCCAAACATCCTCACCAGTCGTGGCCCCTGCTCAATCACACACATCGCATCGCCATCCGCACCCAGAACCGAGTGCGCAAGCGTCAGCTGATCGTCAAATGGGAGCGCAGGTGGGTCAAACGCAGCGTGTAGATAAGGCACGGATTTATCCGCACACATTGCAGAGTAGATAATTCAGATGAGCTCCTCCATTGATTTCTTACTCTGATTTGCATATTCAGTAACAAACTGAAATGGCATGCACAGGGGCGTAGGGACGGGGGGTGAATGTGGGATAGAACAACAACAAATTATCAGAGTCGCCCATCTGTCTAAAATGCAACGAATGATCAAGAGCTTTTTCTTTATTTATTTCTTTTAAATTTATAGTATTTTTATGTATTTGCCCCCTTTATAAACAACTTCCCACGATATTAAAGATAGATACTTGAAATTTTGAATATTTATTCGTCCAATTGAATTTCTTCTGTGTAAATTCTGTTTTGCTGTAAGCACAATTAGTGATTAGAGAGACTTTAAATTTGGAATCAATCTATAACCGATCTACACCTAGATGGTGCATGGCACATCACAAAATACCCTATAATATCCACGCTTTTAAAGCGCGAATCAGCCAAGGGGTATCTTCAATTTGGGTCAGACGATGTAGCCATTGGACCTTTAGAACCGAGTGAAGGTGCTAAATTTTCTTATGTAGATTACTATGAGTGCTGCTACAATATAATGTTTTATATTAATCATCATAGCAGACTATGATGATATTCTAACAGAACTGTATTTTAATGTGCAAATGTGCTATTATAATATTTTAAAATATTGCACTGCAGCACATTATAGCTCGTAGTCTCTTTGGAATTGCAAGTTCTGAACCAGTTTTTCTTTCAATCTCCACAGCAAATTTGATTACCATGCCATGCACTACTGCCTGGTGGTTCAGCGTGTCGACAGCGCCGGTAACTCCGAGCGGGACTTCGACAGCTTCTGCGAAGCAGTCTACGCCTACACGCGGCAGCAGCAGGCGCACTCGCGCGGCTCTGCCGGGGTGTGCCCGGGCGCCGGTAGCAGCTGGGACCTGGTGTGGTCAAGGGCGCCGAAGCGAGCGCGTCACCTGAATCCGCAGCACCGGCTGCACATTGTCTGCACCGGCGCCCGGACGCAGCAGCAGCTACGCGGGCTGCAGCCGAACAGCAGCTACAGACTGCAGCTCTTCGGCGTGCACCAGCGCTTGCAGAACCTGACGCTGGTTCTGGCTAGCGTCAGGGTGCACTTCAACCGCACCCATCCAACGGAGCTGCGGCAGCACGCGCTGGCGCTGCTCAAGATCGGCGGGCTGCATGGCGTCCAGGTGTACAGCTATAAGGTGCCCGCGACCACGCCCCCGCCCAGCTTCATGCGCTACCTGCTGCTGCCGTGCGCCGGCAGCGAGATCCGAGTGAAGCTGCTGCGCCAGCACCGACAGGTGGCCAACGTGGGCAACATCTACTCGCCCACCTACATCAAGCTGGAGGGCGTGCAGCCCGGCGAGCGCTATTTGATGCGCTTCCAGCCCAGCAACGAGGACGAGGCGCTGCGAGCCCAGAAAGTGCGCGTAAGTCGACAGCATCCGACGCTCGAAAGTGCCCGGAGTACTCAATATGTTCTCTTCTACATCTACCCCTTGCAGCTGGCTATCAGCACGGAACGCCTCTTCCGCGACCTGCCGGAGCTGCCAGATAACATAACGGTATTTAATGTCCGAACCCGCTGCACCAGCGCAACCATTGCGTGGCACGGATCGCCAGACGAGCGCGCCCTGAGGTAGGTCCAACTGATTAGAAATAAGACTACAAATATTGTAGGCTTCAAGTAGAGTCGTTGGCATTTAAATTGTACTCAAAAGAATGGGCCTATATTGGAGTATTGTTCCTGAATAGGTTCTCCAATGGGATCTTATATAAGATCTCTTATTTTTTCATTCTTTCACTCAATCTCAATAGATTTAATTGTCCACTTTTCTCAGCTCCCTCTCTTCTCTAAAAAAATTTTTAATTTTAGGTCTGTATTTTTGCGTTTATATTACATTCGTGATATATCTTTTAATAGTCATTCCATTTGTACGATAACTCAACAGCTTAAAAAAGGGCATTGCGGATGGCCCAAAACACTGCGAGTATACTTGCAACTCCGTGCGTCTAAGCCGCAGTCTCTAGACATTATTATTTATTTATTTTCTTATAATAGTTGGGAAAAATAAATGAAGACTAACTATAACTAATGTTAAATGAGTCCGGGCTTATATGAAGCCTTTATGTTATAGTTGGCCATGATTTGGGGCAAGTCCGATCATAATCATTATCAAAATCCTTGCTTTGCTCTTCCCTTTTGCCAATTTCTAACACTTCCTAGCCCAGCAGAACTGAACTTTATTTATCAAAGATAGGTGACGAAAAGCATTTAAGCGAAGCGTAACAATAGAGGCGGACTACGCCGTAGGAATACAGTGCTATGGTCTTATTATCATTGTATGATTTCTTGTTATTTATTAATTCATGTACCATCACTATCTGTATGATCGTGCGATAGCTACTGCGTGATTGTGTTTAGTCTGCCGCAGCGAAGCGTGGCGGACTTCACTAACTATTGCATGGACTTTGGAGCGGTGCGGGTAACGCAGCACAAGAGCTTCAAGTACATTCGCTGCCGTGAGAAGCTACCGAGGTAAGCAGTCGAATGGAGATTTGAATGGCACTTAAATGGCCTAACTTGTATTCTTATCTCAATCACAGCAATGTGGACAAGCTGGAGACGGAGACGATACTCAGCCTGACGCCCGGGGACAGCTACTTGATCTATGTCACCGCCAACCTGAGCATGGGCAAGCCGCTGCCGTATCAGACGCTGACCGTGCACATGGGCAGCCAGTGCCTGGAGCTCGACTCGCAGGAGCAGTCGGAGTACGAGTAACGCCGCACGTGCTTGACTATGGGCTAACTGTGCGTATGCGCAATGCGCGATATATATGAAGAAACAAATTTGAAAAACTATCCGTCGTTGTAAAGCTACCTAATTCACTAAACTAAACAAAACTAAACTAAACTAAATGAAATTATGCAATACCATACTATACTATAACTATGCGGGTTTTTGCGATAAGCTTAAAAGACTATAAGTTAGGCAAACAAAGCTAAGAGTGAATGTGAGTAGGCGTGGCCGTGGATGTGTTTGTGCCAACGAATTCCAAGCAATTAGACTATCATTTCTATCATTTTTTCCTAATCGAACTTTAATTATTTTTTATTATTATTATTATTATTATTATTATTATTATTATTACTTTAATTTTTATTTTATTTTTTTGTGTAATTACGATTTTGTACGGTGTTCATTGTTTAAAATTCTTGCAATAATTCTTTAATTTAGCTTAAATTTATGCTAAGCTCTTGCTGTTAAGTTAAGTTTACCATTATATACTTTTAATGTACACTAATTATAATTTAGGTAAGCGTAAATATACGAAGAATCTCTATATATACAAATAATAGCCATAAATGTACGCTATGTATTTTTTGAAGCGACTTCAGCGAATCACGAACTAATGATAACAAAAATATATAACATTTATAAAGCAACCTATATACTAATGTGGACAATAAAGCGTGCTATGTAGTTATACAATTCGCCAATGCATATTCGAATATTCGCCGAATCACTTTGTATGAATAAATAAATCACTGAATATAAAACTTAAAGCAAATAATTTATATATTTAGATTGAGCTACAAACGTAAGTAATTCTAATATATAGTATGCGCACCCTCGCTACTGTAATTGCGATTAACGGTAGCTGAGTGATAGTCTCGCGAATATACAGATAGATAACTGAATATGAGCCGAATATGAGCTGAAGCATATGGACGCGAGTGGTTGTCTTCTCATGGCGAGTGTTTGACTGGAGAATGTGGAGACTATAGGAAAGGATAGCTCAGAGCTGTATGTGTATACAGCTGTGCCTATAATATATAATATAAAATTGTATAGAGTAGTCGCTTACTTATGTCTGCAATCACAAAGAAAACTCAACAGCCAATAAATGTCAATTATACACAATATCCTGTAGGTCTAGATATACGCATGTGTTAATACATACATACGTATTAATAATCATCATTAATTTTTTTTCTCATTAGACACACTTCTCACTTTCGAACTTGTCATCGAAAAGAATTTTTTAAAACAAATTTCCTTCAGCGCCCAGTCCATTGGGTGTAATCCGTGTGGTAAGCCTGAGGGCAAAGTCTCAGCTGATAATTTCAACGAAATTGTGATTCCATGCATCTAATTGGAAAGGGAGTAGAGAAAATGTATAACCTCAAATCTCAGCACTTGAATGAGCTTTTGGCAGCCTTTTTACAAATCCATTAAACTCTCAGCTAGGGTCTAGTGAGACCTTAATGTTACTGTTAAATTTAGTGGGGCTATAAATGGGAATCGACTGTTTTGTGTGAGCTCTTAATATTTGATATTCATTATCAAGGCTGCAATCAAATGATATCTTTCTAGAAAGAATGCTCTACCCTCTCAAACTGCTAACAGCAGGCATTCCAATTATTATATTTATCTTTTTTTTCGTCTTCAAGACAGAATATACATTAATCTAAAAGAAAATTGGTATACAGCGGGCCCTACTGACTACAGAATACTCATTCACAAACCAAACGCTGTCAGCACCATTTGTGGGAGCATCAGGGAAATCAAAGATCTACACGGGTATTTGCTTTAAATTTGAAATCTGCGTTTGTGTTCAACCATACACATGGACAGCAAAGCGGACATTGAATCAAGCCAATATACCCAATTTATGGGTCTGTGATGATGTGAAGAAAAAGAGCTCGCTTTTATTTTAGCAGTGGTTGACCATTGCAATGTGATTTGCGATGGTATCAGTTTGATTGCCCAATTATTTACAATGTGAACAAAGCGATTGAGCCACAGGCTATTATATTTGTTTATATACGTATACGTATTTATGTAAAGATATGCGTTATTATGCACATAAATTAATTTGACATCTGGCGCAATATCAGTCGTAGTCGTGGTCAGTCGCTAGCGTGTGGGTTCCGGCGATGCGAGCCTTTGCGACAGCCGATGGCAATCAACTGCGCTGCTAAGCGAATGATAACGGCCGACGATAGCTGGCGATAATCATTAGCTAAGCGCGCAACACACACTAGTAGCAGGTGGCAGGTGGCAGGTGGCAGGGGCCAGCAGCCGGATTGCTGTCAGATATTTCAGTTGGCAGTCTCTGAGCAATCGCCCTGATTGACGCACGGGCAGCTGAACATTTTGTGTTGCATACTTTCGGGCGGGGCTTAAATGGCATCGCGAATGCTAATCATCGACACGTCGGACGAGTTGCATCCGCTGCTGAATGCCAACGACCTGTGCCAAATACACAGCACTCCGCGCTACATCTTCCTCTTCTTGGTCTCGGTGCTCTTTGTGTGCACCTTGGTGGGCAACCTAAGTGCGCTCTATGTAAATTCGAGCAGGAAGCTGAGACCCTTCTTCCGCGCCTGCCTCATTTCTCTGGCCTGCAGCGACCTCATCTACTGCATCAACTTCACCACCTCCAACATGGCGCTATTCAGGGCGGACTACCTCGAGTACTGGGTGCGATCCTTAGCTCCCATTGAAACCTCTCCGAAATTCGACTGACCTCTGTGTTTCAGATCCTTGGCCCGTTCATGTGCTACCTTGTGCCGTTTGTCAATACTACCACAGTACTGTGCAGCAGCTTTATGCTGGTGGCCATTGCACTGGATCGCTATATGTCTATAAGGCGCGCGGCTGTTGGCAGCTGGAATCCCCACTGGCTGCTCTGCGCGCTCTGCATCGGTGGCATTTGGCTAGCCTGCATGGGCGTGGCAGTCCCTCTCTTCTTCATCTACAAGCCGATCCGCGTCTACATACAGACCACGGACGAGCTCATAGTGAGCGAAATACAGCAGGTGTCGATGTGCGTGGGCAGAAGGGTGAGTGAGCGTTACCTCGATAATCGAAAATGTGGGCTAGTATGCAAGGCGCGAGAATAATTCCTAATAAGACTACGAGACTACGAGATCCCCTGAGCTCCTCTGCGAACTGATATTCCAATAGGGTTTCAGTTCTTTTATGCATTCACAAGTATCCAGACATGCTCTCACACTTACACACATACATATATAGTCGCACACACAAGCACGAGCTCTGCTTACTCAGCTTAATCTACAGTGTTTACTACATTATGAGAATGTATTTGTTTAATAAGCCCTCTTGAGTATAGAGTATACATAGTGAACCTATATGAATATTGATGCATATGCAAATTTTAATCTTAACATTCAAATAGTAAAGAAGAAGCGAAGACTAAATCGACTCATTTCGACGCAAATATCAAGAATATATAGACTTAATGGGATCTGTGGCCTCTTCCGCCTGTTACATACATTTAACAAAGCCATTATACCCTGATTTTCCATTTTCAATAGGTTCTGGGAATAAAAGCAGACACGATGTAAACAACTGAAGTAAACACATAAATATACATATGTGTATGTATATAGTATTTATATATAATCTCTCAAGAGGTTCAACGAACATGGCAAAAAAATATTACATACAAAATGAATGACATACATTACATTATTGCTATTCGATTATTGCAACTAAAAGTGTACCCTCTTGCTATGAGGTGCGGCTCTATAATAATTTGTATGTATGTACATATATATATATATATATTAAACACATTAGGACTCAACAGACATTCAACAGTTGCTAAAATTAAGCAATTAAAATTCAGGCAGTCCGTGAATTATTCAGCAGAGGAAGCCAGTACCAAATAGATGGATGGGATTATAGGGAAATAATTGTAGGTGTAGCAGCGACGTGAACCCATTGGCGTGCTTTTGTTATCTGATCTGCGTACTAGCCTTACATGCTGTTGACATGAGTTTCCTATCTAATCGGCCAATCTATTGATTCACTTTCATTAATTTTCGTTGCACGTGCCCCCAGACTCAGGTCGGCGTCTACAACGGAGTATCGCTCAGCCTCGTCTTTGTGCCCTGCATTGTGGCATTCATCTTTCTTCACGTGACGATTGCGCAGCAGCTGTGGCAGCGCCGCCATCAGCTGCGTAGCTTGAAAAGGCAGCAGAAGCAGCAGCAGCAGCCGCAACCGATGTGGCTCGACTATCCACTGGGCAACCGGGAGACCGCCTACGCCGTAATGAGCGCCTTCAGCGTGGCAGCCTGCTTTCACACGAGCGCCGCACAGATGACGCAGCAGCCGCAGCAGGAGAGAAAGATGACTCCTGCGGCTGTGGCACGTGTGGCGCGACATCGTCGCATGGTGAAGGTCGTGCTGCTAATGATGGGCGCCTTCATCTGCCTGCGCCTGCCCGCCTGGATCTTCCTGATGATGCGCGTGTACGGGTCGTTCTCCTCGCCCGTATCGTGGATGTTCTACTTCAGCTTCGGGCTGCTCAATCTGACCAGCTGCGCCCTGAACCCGCTCTTTTACACCTTCCTGCCCCAGACGCTTCGAGTGCTGTCGCAGCTCAAGCTCATGCTCTGCTGGCTACTCTGCTGCGGACGTGCCTCAAACTTGGAGTCGGATGCTCCCATGCCCAGCGAGGCGCCAGAGCAGGCAGCTCGTGGTCTTTGCTGTGGCCTCCACGTCACCTGGCGCTGTCAACTGAAGTTGAAGGCGCAGCAGGCGGTGCCCGCAGCCAAAGAGCCTGTCTCTGTCATGGAGCTGCCTTCCATTGCCAGCAGCAGCCTCTCTAAGGACGTCTTTAAAGACTTCAGCATCTCCCATGGGCGCTCGCTGCATTCGCCAGTGTCCATAAAATCTCTCGGCTGAGGCGTCATCAATCAAATGTGGCCTGATGGTAATTGTGTATTGATTAATTTACATACCTATATGAGGCCAGGCAATGAACTGTAGTAGACTGCTCGCAGAGTGCCAGAGATCATTCATTCTGCTGATATGCCTCAACGCAAGCTCGTACTTTGAGAACTGTAATAAATTTTAAATAATGCTACCGATTAGGCCCTTTACGAATCGCATGAATTTTCAATTTGAGGGGAATTGGGCAATAATAGACTCTTAAATCCCCTTTGGGACATATATACAAATACTTTTAGTGTTTGGAAAATGTATGAATTCGAATTCAAATAATATAACTATTTATTTGCTGAGAAAGCGAAAAATTCAAAACTATTTTAGCTGAAGCGAGAAATTACATTTATATTGATATTTCACAAAATGGATAAAAATCTGTTTAATTTTCGAATGAGTATATGTTAATTTAACTTTCCAGAAACAAATTTAGTTCAGTTTGAGTGTGACTCTTCATTTTGACTCAGCCAAATTATATTCCCAATATAACTGATTAATTAATATAATTGTACGTGCATACAAATCTCCATTAAATACAATTTCCGTCTAACAACAATAGGGCTCTGGATTTGTTTCTAGATAACATCACTCTAATTAATGTCAAAAGTTGCTGAAACGAACAGAAGCTGAAAAACGATTTATCACGCTCATATTGTGAATTCAATGCAATGAGCATAACGAAAGCTCGCGCTCTCTCTCTCTCTCTCACTTGGTCGATGTGAACAGCTGCTTGCGGTGCTCGCAAGCTCGACTCAAAAGCTGCATCAGCTCTCTAGCTCAGTTGTTGATGGCGTCTCGGGCTGAGCAGTTGGCACGAATCTTAGGCTGTTGCAGACATCGCGCGCTTTGACCGTTAACAGATAAAAGGCAGCCAATCGGGTGAAATCAACGACAACGACAACAACAATAACAACAACGGTGAACTTGCCGTGTCTTCTTTAATCGGTGTTCGTCGTTCGCTATTTTAACGCATGCTAAACGTGTACGAAAATTAGTGAGAAAAAATAGTATAATATATGATACAAATAAAACAAAGCGAAATGTAAATGTAAATAAATGAGGCCAGACGACAAAAGAGATTCGCGAATTATGGCACACACCATTTTATAAATACCCAAGCGGGGCTAACCAAGGAAACAAAAGAAGAAAAACAAAGCCTGAGAAACGAGAACGAAAAGCAACGAAAGCTCACGGCATTCAATTATCAAATTGAATTCAATTCAATTTGTGTCAGGTAAAATACCCAATTTAAGTAAGCCACTCTTGTAAGCGTGAGCCCAATCAAAGCGCAAACCAGTTGGGTTTGATACACATTTTGTTTTGTCAGTGCTGGAAAAGATGAAACAAAATAAACATGATCCGAATAAGTAAGAAAAATAAAAAATAAGTAAAATCCAAAACACGTTCCCGCGTTTCACTTGGCCAATGCCTGCCGTAGCAGCCGCACGCATGCGCAACTGTCGTGCCGAAACTTTTCAGCGCTGGCGACGCCTTGCAAAATCTGAATTACGGTATGCCGACGTCGACGACGACGGCGACGCTAGCAACGGCAGAGGCGCCGGCGTAGCTATCGTAGCGCTACTGCAGCTGTTTCACTTTTCTTCTTTGGCTGTCAAACAACCGTATTGTTTGGCTTGACATTCTAAAGCTTCCTCGCGCCCTCTCGCTCGCACTCGCACTGTACTCTGGCAGCCAAGTGCCGTTTGTCATGCAGCGTACAAAGCATACGCAAGACGTCTTCGGGCCTGGTTACGCAGCGCTTTCATTTGTTTTAGCCGCCTTTGGCATTTCGGTCAGTTGCTGTCTGTCTCTCGATTTATTTTCTGTTTTCATTTTTCCGTTTCTGTTTCTCTTTCTATATCAGTCGTGCGTTGCTTCTCGTTCAGTGGCCGCCTGCATAATTAGCTAATGTTAACTGAAATCAAGTATATGAGCAACGATCAAGAGTATTGCAGTCGGCAGCTACTGACTGCATAATACGCCTTCACGATCCGTTTGTAAATAGGTCGAGAAGGAGCTTGCTCTCACTCAACTATCAGTTCTTTTAGAGAATGATGAAGGGGTTGAGGATCTAGTACAGAGTATTCTCAAGCTAACGACTAGCATGGATACATGATCTACATATTTGTGGTCGTTCTCAAAATTTTAAGCAATTAGCACTTTATTTGAGGTTACCCTGGATTATGTATGTATTCCATATACATACATAGCTTCAAATATAGATTAGCACAAAACCCATATATATATATTTATTGTAAATTATGGGAATTACATATGAATGAATAACACTGATTTATTTTTATTGAGTGTTCACTGTAAATTGCAGAGTGTAGGCTATAGAGTGTTGAGTATAAACTCTGTAATACGTGAGTCAAATATCAAGCATACAAAGAATGTTTGAGTGATAGGGGGACTAATGTGATTCAGTCTGTGTACTCTTAAATAGAAACTTTATCTTAATCGCCTAACCTCATTATGCGAGTCATATGCAAGTTTTTATGTATTACTGACACGTTAGATTGTTGGAGTCTTACATCTTAAAAAGGCTTCCTATATTCAAAGGTGAGAATTTAAATTAAATATTATAAATGCTAGATAAAATAATATATTCTTTATATGGAGAATACATATTGACGTACATTTGTATTTTTATACAACTTGCCTGACTTGTGAGTTTCAATTGTCAATTGCAATAATTTTAGTGCAGATTCTCTAGTGCGACTCCGCAGACTTATAGACAACGATATATAAGTATATAAACAATAATATAATAATTATTAGTATTATTAATATTAGTTTTCTTTTGTTCGAATCTAGGGAACACTCTTTTTGGTTTAGTAATAACATTTTACCATTTTACCTGTTAGGGACTATATGCTTTCTTTAGAATTGTTAATGTATAGCAATAACCTTTATGGGGTATGTTGTTGATCTGAATACGATCTGAATACGATTTCATAATACGGGAAAATTAACTTAATGTGAGAGAATGCATTTCTAGTTGAGGAAAGGCTCATTATGTTAAGCATTCCCACACCACGGAAATCACTTTCCTTTTCGCTGGCTCTTCAAAATTATAAAACAAGAAAATGCATAGACAGGCAGCGTGACGACTGCACCGTTATTTAATAGCAACAAATAAAAAAAACACACACACACAAAAAAAAACAATAACAATAATAATAATGATGAAAATAAGACGGCATAATCGAGAGACTGGAACTGGGTTGTATCGGTATTTAGCACATTTCTCCAAAACATATTTTGGAGGAAAAAAATGTATTTATATATGTGTATATAATTTCTAAAGAAAGTGAAAGTTTTTGGTGTTGGATATTTTTTATGAGGCGCGCGAGTTATTTGATTGCGTTGCGGCCTTTTAGAGGGTCTTCGTGGGCTCAATGGGATTTTTGTGAGTAATTGCCTGAGCTTCAAAGTCGAGTGCTTCGAATTAATAATGAAAATATGAAGGCAAAGAGGAGAATGAAAACGGTTTGGAGTTGGAGAGTAATGGAACCAACCTTAATACATATATGTCAAATGTTTACCCTGCTAAAGAAACGCTTTGAACTGGATGCCATAACCTTACTCAAGATATATGTATATATTTCAAAGTTCAAACTGGTTTTAGACATGTATGTATATATTGATGCTTTTGTTTGTGGAAATTTTACGTTTGTGCTTAGCGTTGTTTCGCCGTAGACACTTTCGATTTTCGCATAAATCGAAATCACAACATGAGCAGCAAAAACACAGTTTACAATTCGCAACAATAAGAGATACGGTTCATTTTCTTTTCAGCTCGCTGCTGTTGTTCATCTAGTGATTTTCCTCTTTTTCTCTGCTGGCAAACCCTACTTACTTATTCATTTCTCAATACACGCCATCTCGTTGACGATTTCACTGCGAGTCTGCGTGCCTTAGAGTCTACGGGTCTTCGTCTGTGAAGGGGCCAATGTACTGGCGCATCTCTTTCACCTCTTTAACACGCCTCCCTTCAGCCTCCCCTCTCTCTGTGTGTGTGTGTGTGTGTGTGTGTGTGTGTGTTTGTGTCCAGTCCGTTAGGCATAACGCAACTGCGATGAGCCACCAATTAGCAATTACCATGCGAGCTGCGCAAATGCTGTGCGGCATTGAGCAGCGCGCCAACCATTGACACCCGCTGCTGACCCCCTCGGCCCCACCTCATCGGTGACTACATTGAATTTATGCATAATGGACACACACAAATGGTTTTAAGGTTAACCACCAGATGCCACAACAAACGAATCCCATATTTCATATATATGTACATAAACTATATACAATAGTATATACAGTATATATACAGTTTTTTAGTATATACTTTATTTATACATCATATTTGAAGTCATGTGCTCTGCACTCGAGACATAATACAAAGCAACAGGTTTTGGGTTTATGCAAACCGATTCGGTAGTATCTTACTAAATGAAATGAAGTGAACGTGTTTTAAATGAAATGAAGTAAATGTATTTTTTCGCTGGTTAAACTTAATTCTGATTTAACTTAAATAATTAAATCAAGACTAAATATTCTTTAGTCTTTTTTTTTAATATTGTTTAATACTCGTTCACAAAGTCAAAAAATGATTTCGATTAGGCACGTGTATAGTCCACAGATTTGTATCCTTAGCTTGAATTTAACTAATAAGTATTGTATGGCTCCTTTTAAGAATCAGAAAAATTTAGATATTTTGCACCATCAATGCATCATCAAATGACAAAATAAATTATTCCGGGCAGCTCTGGAGATTTCTCACTTTACGGTACAAGATCTTAGCATCTAATCCAATGATTCTGTATCATAATTTACAAATCCTCCATATAGGGCTATAAGCTGACACAGAATGAGTAAAATGAATCAATAATACATCACACAGACAATATTACGTGATCTTTTCAGTATTTGCATTCAACGTAAACATGGCACCTGTTGTCACACATTGTAGCTCCTAGTCACCTAGTACCCCAATGTGCTTTTGTTTATCGAGCTGAGAGCTGTAAACAGACCCTCAGCTTACATTTTCTCACAATTAATGCTGTATACAACGCTGGCTTTGATTTGCATTAGCCACAGTACCATCCAAATTCGAGCAAATGTAAATCATCATCATAAATATACATTTACATATAGAATATATCTATATATATACGAGAATCTGACTAGTCTGTCGTGCTGTTATTTCTAGTGGGACTTACACGCAAAATCAATTTGTCAATTTTTGGACTCTGCGCGTGTATCCAAAGTTTGACGGCACTTAAAAAGTCGTTAACTGTAAAATGTCAACCATGTTTAAGCACCCACAATGCAGTAGTTATCATTGTGTCTCTCTGTGTATGTGTGAGTGTGAGTGTGTGGATGCTGTCAACTGTTAATGGCCATTAGAGACAACAGCAACTGCAACAGCAACTGCAACTGCTGCACTTTTGTGTGTAACTAACGTGATTTATCTCCGACTCTTGTTTATTGGTATACCCTGAACCTATCGAAAATGGGGAAGCGGGGTATAATAGCTTTGTGAAAAGGCAGCAGGAAGCGTGGGATAGCCCACATATCATATGTATTATATTGCTGATCACGGCAACGAGTTGAGTCCGTCCGCCTGTCTGTCCGTATACATGAATGCATGGATCCCAGACCCTATAAGAGAAAGATAGATACCTGAAATTTCTGTAGGTTCATATATTTACATATAAAATATCCTGTTTGAATGCAATCTTTTAACTAAGGTAAATACAGTTACGAAATTTAGCTATAAAATTATAAATTTGTTTTTCGTTTAAGAATTTTATTTGCTGATATTTTGTTAAAATCCGTTCCGCACATTTTCTATACACATTCATTAAAATTCTTACATTCAGATAATCGCAGCTTCAATTGAATCGACTTTGAATGGTCTGTTGCTCCTTTGCTTTGGATTATCAACTTAAGGATTGAGCCGTGTTCCTTCGACTTTTAATTCTTTTAACAAGTGTCTAGGGTGTTTCCTCGTCGATCAGCCTTGATGATTGCTGTCTTACTGGTTACTTATTTATATTTGTTAAACTCTACATTGTTTTGGGTATTTTCGGTGTCTATTTAATGTCAACATTTATCGCACTGCAGCGCTGACTTGTCCCTCACAATAAGCAGAAAAACATGTTTGTTTTTCAAATCTATTCCATTTGATTTGAAATATTTTTACAAATTGTTCAGTTTGACATTTCTGCTCTACATACGAAATGCTTTAAGCCTTATCAGTCAGCTGTTATCAGCAATATTGTGTGATTAAAATGCGCATTTGAATTCGAAATCTGCTCTGTACGTACACTTGATAAGCCAAGATGAGGACTACAACACTATAGTGGCCTAAATATTGAGTTGAGATCTTAATTGTCATCTTTAATCCCAGCTTCAATCCCGTCTTGAATAGTGAAATCCATTAGATTTACACTGGCTTAGTCATAAACTCTTTAGATTCGGAGCTCTGAAGATTTATAGATGAAGTAACAAATTTTATACATCTTATTATTTATATACATTTTATTAATGTGTTAATTTAAAATTTTATTTTTTTTTTCTTTTTTTTTTTATACCCTGAACCCATTGAAAATGGGAAATCAGGGTATAATGGTTTTGTGAAAAGTATGTAACAGGCAGAAGGAATCATCGCAGACCCCATAAAGTATATATATTCTTAATCAGGACGATGAGCTGTGTCGATATAGCCCTGTCCGTGTGTCCGTCCGTCCGTCCGTCCGTCCGCCCGTCCGTATGAGTGCGTCGATCTCAGAAGTTATAAGAGCTAGAGAGCTGAAATTTTGTATGCATACTCGTGTATACCATACGCAGTACGAGTTTATCATATTTTTCGATAACTCATTTTATCGAGGATAATCGATAAATTGATATTGTATTTCAGCCTTATTTGAACACTTTAGACCTAGGGACTTCAGATTTACTGTGTATATACATTTGATGGATACACACATTTTGTAGTTTACAGATTTTTGATACTACGCCCCCAATTTGTAAAAAACGTATATCAAGTACTAGAGTACTGTGCTTTGGAATGTACACACATATATACATTATGATTACGTTCTGAAAGTTTCATTAAGATTGTACGTCTACAAATTCAACAAATAAATTCTCATAATATTGCCCACACTGCAGCGCAGCCCAAGCGCAGTCGCTGCTTACTGCGCAGTTAGCAGAGCGCGGGCCTTTGCGTGCGGGTGGATGCATGTATATGTATGTGTGCAGAATGATTGGAACATCAGCATGGAGGGTTCAGGGTATCTCCTAGTCGACAAGTCTCGACTAGAGTCTCCTTACTTGTTTTAATTTGTCATGTTCCTGGAGGAAAGCTGATATCATGATGATATCATGAAAATGTTTAAATATATAATTTTTTTTTTAGACTTTTACTAAAATGAATTGTATTTCATTTCATCAAAAAACTCTAAAGGCTGCTATGCGAATCATTATGAAAACCTGACATAAGCAATTGATTCATCTACTCTTTTATATATATATGTATATATTTTGCAATCCCGTCAAGCCTCTGATGCCCCTCGCTCCGTTGAGCAGGGCATCCGAAAACTCGTTTTAAATCAAGAAGTGAGTGGACTTCTTGAGTACTTTCAATACAAACGAATACGTTTTGTTTTTCTTCTTTACAATACTGAAAGTTATATAAAATTCGATAATATGCTGGAAATAAACAACGAAAATTCGTGTAATTTATGCTGTGCCCTAAATTTGTCCCAAATGATGTCTCAGAATCCGTGAAACGCAAGTCCAATGACTGAGCAATAAGAAGAGGAGCACGCACCCATACCTTGCGCATATGTAAAGACCTCTTGTATATGTATATGTATTTGCACTTGAAGCAAGTTGAACATAATAATGACTGTTCATATTTCCCTTTGATTAGACTGTTGTAGGTCAAGTGGACAGGCGGCGACCCGGTGGTGGTGCTAGCGGAGGCTGAGCCACAGTTATGACACAGACAATGTCACAGCAGACGTGGCCCAGGCCGAGCCGGCACATTTGCTGGCTCATGGCGGCGCTGGCCGTGGCCGGGCTGGCGGCGAGCGATGGTAAGTGGAGCAAGTGCACCCGAAAGCTGAACCCGTTTGACTTTTATACGCCCTTGGGGCAGCTCTGCCTTTTCTTTACACGAATGCGCGGGCGCCCATCAACTGGACGCAGCCGCAGCTGGACGACTGGAAGGTGGAGGTGCAGCCGCGAAGCGTGGTGCCGCACCTTGAGCTCAAGTCCCACGCGAATCGCACCAGCACCGAGACCGCCGACAGCGATGAGGAGTTTCTGGAGCGCTTGCGTGCTCTGCGCCAGAACCGCAGCTCGGCGCGAATGCTGTGGTACGACGCGGCAGCTGGCGATGGACTCACGTATCCCCCATTCGTGGACAAGGCGCTGAAGCTGTTTAACCTGAAGCAGGTGGCCTTCGAGATCGAGAACAGCGTCCTGTCCAAGGTCTCCTGCACCGCGTGCAAGGCGGGAGCCGGTCTGCTCCAGCACTACATCAAGAGCGGCAAGACTGATGCGGAGCTCATGAAGATGATTGCGCAATACTGCACGAACCTGGGCATCCAGAGCCCGCGCGTCTGCGAGGGGGTGGCCCAGCTCTTCGGCAGCGAGGTCATCTACGTGCTGCAGCGCGTCAACCTCGGCCCCGACGAGCTGTGCAGCTTCATCATAGGCGACGGCTGCGGCGATGTCTATAACCCGTACCACGAGTGGGAGGTAATTTTCCCTCCGGTGCCCAAGCCCCCGCGTCTCGCTGAGCTGCCCGTGCCGCTGGAGGCGGCGCCGTTCTTCAAGGTGCTTCACATCTCCGACACCCACTACGATCCGCACTACGTCGAGGGCGCCAACGCGGACTGCAACGAGCCGCTGTGCTGCCGGCTGAGCAGCGGACGGCCTGCCAGCCCCAACGCCGCGGCCGGAAAGTGGGGGGACTACCGCAAGTGCGACACGCCGAAGCGGACGGTGGACAACATGCTCGCCCACATTGCAGACACCCACAAGGACATTGACTACATCCTCTGGACGGGCGACCTGCCGCCGCACGATGTGTGGAACCAGACGAAGCAGGAGAACCTCGAGATCATCAAGGAGACGGTCAAGCAGATGACCGAGAAATTCCCCGGAGTGCCGATCTTTCCGGCCTTGGGCAACCACGAGAGCGCGCCCGTTAACAGCTTCCCGCCCCCGTATGTCAACCAGGTCGATATCTCCATCAACTGGCTCTACGACGAGCTCGACGTTCAGTGGCGTCGATGGCTGCCGCAGAGCGTCTCGCACACGGTCCGGCGCGGCGCCTTCTACTCGGTCCTAGTGCGCCCCGGCTTCCGCATCATTTCGCTCAACATGAACTACTGCAACAACAAGAACTGGTGGCTGCTCCTCAACTCCACAGATCCTGCGACGGAGCTGCAATGGTAAGATCGAGACGGAGACTTTAGTTGGAAATACATTTTCGACTCAACTCGATTTAACTAATCGAAACTTTCATCCTATTTAGGTTCATCTATGAGCTGCAGAGCGCCGAGTTTTCCAATGAGAAGGTTCATGTAATTGGACACATTCCGCCGGGTCATTCGGACTGCCTCAAGGTCTGGTCGCGCAATTTCTACAAGATCATTTCGCGCTATGAGAGTACCATTACCGCCCAGTTCTATGGCCACACCCACTTTGACGAGTTCGAAATGTTCTACGATCCCCATGATTTGAGTATGTTTATGGAGTTCTTTTTCATCAATATTTTCTGTCCGACCTAAAGGAATATATGTTACATGTCTTGGACGATGTTAACCAATATTAATATTGTATATCATTTGTCAAAAAAATATAGTCCAACATTGATCTCTCCCTGCATTTAACTCTATCAAAATATTCATAAATGAAACTGAATTTTAAATATGACATTGTTTTCTGTCTTCCCTCAGCGCATTCCAATAGCATTGCATATATTGGTCCCTCCGTGTCGCCCTACTATGATCTAAATCCGGGATATCGCATTTACTATGTAAGTAATTTATGTGGGACTATCAAATGGGATAGATAGGATCCACATATGTACATCTGCCTATTCAAATCTTGTTGAGGTTTTATGTAATATGTACTTGTTCTTTTGACAGACTTATAGCTAGATCTATAAAATACTGTGGGAGTCTTTGGAGTAACATAAGTTAGTGAATGTATTAATGATTCGTCGTTCAATCTAATCCCTAGGTGGATGGTGATCATGATACAACGACTCGTCTCGTCATCGACCATGAGTCGTGGATAATGAACTTGAAGGAGGCAAACCTCTACGGCTATCCGATTTGGTATAAGCTATATACAGCCAGGGCTGCGTACAATATGAAGGCGCTGCGACCGAGCGACTGGGACAAGCTGCTCAACGAGCTGACGGACAACCAGGAGCTATTCGAGCTGTACTATAAGTGAGTATAGATGTAATATATCACAGTACGCCTTATATAATATATACATATATATATATTTATTTATTTTCATTCAGGAACTACTGGAAGAACTCTCCGGCGCGACCCACGTGCGATGCGGAGTGCAAGAAGCGGATGCTGTGCGACTGCAAAAGTGGACGCTCTCACGATCGCCGACACTTCTGTGCAGACGTCGAGTCAAAAATCGATGAGGGGTCCTCCAAGTCGTGGAAGTCGTGGTTCTATCGGGGACTCACCAACTCGTATGTATCGCTAATGTAGTTTGCTAACTGTTTGTTCTGCTTGGTGTTGGTTCGATGCTCATGCGATGATTCATTGTCTGGCATTTGGTGTTCATTGTTGTTGTATAGTTGTTGTAATTGTAACATACACAATACCCAATATAACTGTACATACACTCTCATTCTCTCTGCTTTGGAATATTTCAATGGCAGCGCTGGGGAGCAACACACCGAGGAGAAGGAAGGCATAGAGTCAAATGACTTGGGTTTCACTGATGTGGTTTATGGTGTATTCGGTTGAGGTCAAGCAAACACATCGAACTCTGTAAATATCTAACAACACATAACTATAGATTATATTTAAACAGACTAAACTGGTTACTGGTGAAAATACTGTATAATCAGCTTTGAAAATAAATGTTGGTAATATTTGAAGACTACGCAAACTTCGGGTTTGTGGCTTTACTTCTTTTTCCACAGCTACAGCCTGATTACGTCCATCACCTACCTGCCCAAGTACCTGCTGGGCTATGGCTGACCTACCCCCTCTAGGCCAGGTCAAGCTCGAGTCAAGTGCAAAGTCAAAGCGCAAATCAGTGCAAATTTCAACGCCTTCACAATAAGCTTACTATGTGATAATTAGTACTTAAACTAAGTTAGCAACATATTCTACGTGTCCCTGCCGTAAACATACACCCACACACACACACTAACATATATAAATATATAAGCAGCACCACCCACAGCCCCACCTCAGCCCTTTCTTTCGTATCTGAACTGAGTCAATGAACAATAGTCATTAAATTAGTCGCATCATCGTCGCCGCCATCCTTAATAGTGGGTGTGGCAGTTCTGAAAGTGAACCGTCTAATTGAGTTGGTTGCATCTTTCGCCTGTTGAGTGGGATAAATTATCAGCCGTTATACAAATTACTGAATAGTGTCTTAGATATAGAAAATATTTTTCACTAGTTCAAAATAAGTAAATAAAGTGCAATTATTTGAATGAGATCTATACATTTCTTGTTTTATTGCCTTAAAATATTGTACACAAAATTAATATGTTATAAGAATAAACATTGATATTAAATAAAAGCCAAAGGTACGTACTGGCTTTAAATTCTAACAAATATGTATTTTGAATGAAATCAGTGTTGCAAAAGACAGTCATAGTGCTTTACAGAAACATTTGAGTAACATAACAGCACTGCTTTAACAGCGGCGGTTGCTTTTAATTAACATCTCTCTGTTAAGGCCAATGTGATTGCTTATAATTCCGTTAGACAAGAAAGTTCCAGTGAATCTAAATTCCAAGTAAATTAATGTATATTTAGATGAAAACTTGACGTTTCTGTTGTCGGAAACAATTTTGATTGCTTATATATTCAAATATTAAGCATATAAGAGATTTTTACTTACAGTACCAAAATGAGTAAAACATTGAAGCCAATCAGCTGAGTATCAAAAGTCGATAAATTTATTGATGGACCGCCAAGAAATATCGAATTCAAATGAATGCAACTGAAGCATAAGCGCCAATTTTTTACTTATATTATGCGCTGCGTCAAACATTTCGGTTTGAAAATTGAATAGTCTCTACCCGCGTTTTATTATATTATAATATAAATTTAATTGGACAGATAAATCCACAATAATCGCATATACATCTGAATGAAGCAATATTTTAAATTTACATGTGCTTAGACTTACATAACATAGAAATATACAAATATGTACATACATATATACATTTGTATATGCATACATACATATCAATATATTCACATATGTGCTCTATTTTATTAGAATTAAGTCAAAAATAATTTAGAGTTTATAGATTTATTATTATTTATTTATTTATATTATATATATTTCTAAGTTTTACATATTCTCATTCATGATACGAAAGCGTATACAATGCCCCCTTGCTGTCTCCCGATAAATAACCAATAACCATTTCGCCACCATTGAAGATGGAATTTAAAGAGGAATATATGGATGGAATGGAATTTAAAAATAATAATATAAATACACAGCTCTCTGTGTGCTCTTGACATCGCTTAAATACAATTACATAAAGTCGTAGCCGCCCCTTCATTATATATACCTCGGTCCTAGAGGTAGTATCTAAGTCAGTGATCCACCAGATCACCTCTTTATTATAAGAAAATTAGAGTGAATGAAGAATAAGAGATGATATTCTTTGAGCTTAAAGTTTTAGTACTGTTAAACTAGTTTAAGTAGTTATATCATCTTATATCATATATGATGGCCACTCGGAACAGCTTTTGTTGGAGCTAATGAATGTTCAGCACCCTTAAGTCATCCACTCGCATCCATTTGTATTTATAATTCCAAAAGACATGTGTTTAATCCTTGAATTGTACAGATTATTCCCACTGATTGCTGCTAACCCGAATGCCCACTTAGCTGTTCATTCACCCATTCAGTCCAAGAAAAAGACTGAGCCCCAAGACACGGCAGACAGAGGGGGATAATTTCATGTGTGTTTGTGTGTGTGCGCGTGCGTGTGTGTTTGTTTTTGCGTAGATGGGTATGGAGTCATGCATTATCTGTCTTATTAGGCACATTTACAATGCACACTTTCGGCATTCAGTTAATTTGCGATGGCAAACACCAAGGCGGTAAGGACAATGCCAATGGCACAACACTTTGCGACCACAATGCAAATCCTTTGTGATTGCTTCAGCTAAACAGTCGCCCACACTCGCATTCTGCTCTGAGAGCAAAAGGACCGTCAGGAATCAGCTATCCGTTCGTTATTGCTGTTGTTGTTGTTGCTACTGCTGCTGTTGTTGTCAACCCGCCTGCTTCGGTTCCGTGCGTGTTTTCCCGCATTGTAGATAAGACAGCGTCGACGTCATCACCTTGCGTCTGCCAATGCAATGTGTGTGTGTGTGTGGGCATGTGTGTGGGAGAGTGTGTATGTTTCCCCTCTAGCTTGTCATTATCCCTTTGCCACATACACACACACACACACGCTGAGCAAGCAAAACAATTCCGTTTACATTTCCCACATTTCTCACACTCCAGCTCACTCATACAATTTCGCATAAGTATATGTGTGCGTGTGTGTGTGTGTGTGTGTTTGTGGCGTCCGCCGCTTTTTTGCTTTGCATACTTTTTGGGGCGCTGCTGCTGGGAACCGCACACATGTGCGACAAACAAACAAACAAACAACAACAACAATGAAATGCGTGCAAATTTTTAGAAAAATATACAAGCACACATCAGCTCAGAGCTGGGTATTATCTCATGCAGCAGGCAGCAGGCATCAGGACGATGCCGCTTAAATGGCGCTTAACATATTTGGTTTCTCTCATCTTTTTTCAGTCTTTCATCTATTATGTTTTGCTGTTGTTGTCCACATTGTTTGCGCTGTTTGCTCGACTGCTGTTGTTGCTGAAAAATAGATTTGCGAATCGGCAGAGCGACACTCGTTCGCAGATTAACCCTTTGGCAACATTAGTTTTCGATGTGAAACTTAGATCTCAGATGTACCATATATGCATGTAGATCTCATATGGATGTCATAACTGCAATAGATCAAAGTTTCCAGAAGCTTTTACTCTGACTAGTAAGTTGCCAGTAGGCAATCAGCATAGCCCATTCGTACTGGGGTACAGGGTATACACGCTTATCACACATTTGTATTCATATAAATACATACTTGATATATAAGCATCCTGTTCCTGCTTAGACAGCTAGGCAACTTGGACATGCGAAAGGGAAAAGAGAAAACAGACAGACGATCAAACAGATAACAGATAACAGATAACAGACAAACAAACCAGACAGCAATATTGAAAATAGCAAAGGACCAGCTTTAGTCAAACGGAACTTCAATACAAAAATGATTTTATATACATATTTCGAATGGCTTGAGCATAATATGTTCGTAGTTCCCTTTCCCCGTTTTTACTTGCCTTTAATCGACTTTTTTTTTGGAAAGTGTACTAGCAGCGAGAAATTACCTTCCTTTCTCCTAATAGAGTTCTAAAAAACATTTGTATTTAATATTTAATCATTTCATATATATATATATATATATATATATATATATATATATATATATATATATATATATATATATATTTTTTTTTTTTTTTTTTTTTTTTATAAGGCATTACCAATTTTGGCTTTCATTTCAGAAGAGAAACTTTAAAACCTTGTTAAGGGAGATGTGAGTGTAGACTGGTGTGAGTTAGATGAAAGAATGGAACTATGAACTATACATTATAGCATATTAAATAGAACTTCCAGTTTCAAATTGATATATCTTTTATCATTGATTGCAATTATTATAAATATTGAATGAAAAGTTATGATAATAAAATGTTAAATGGAGATGAAAAGATAAGTGCATTTCAAAGATAAAAACATTTCTCGTTTCGTTCTATTCGATTGCACCGCTTTTTGTCCCAGTCCTTAATGGGTTAATCCACATGAGGCGACGAATTTCGTGAATTCATTTGAATGCCAAAACACGTTTTGAAATAATTGAATGCATTAATTATTTTAACATTCATAAATCGCTAAGCTGTCGATGTCGATTTGAATGTTTTCTGCTCATGCTCATGCCCACACACACACACACACACACACTCATACAACGATGGCTGAGTTCCACAGAAGCGAATGAATGGCTTCTCTTGGCAAATCTGCTTATAGTTGTGTAAAAGCAAATGAATAAAAAACACAAAAACACACACATTTTTATTAGGTACGCATAATTGCTGCAGCAATAAAGTTGTTGTTGCTCTTGCTGATGCTGTTGCTGTTCCCCTCTCGGACATGGAACATGGCGCCGCGCGTGACCCGACAACATAACGACATTTAAGTGGCCACCGCAGCTGCGGGGAGTGGGCGTCGTGGCCGTAGCTTTAGCCATGTTTTGCAACATGTTACAAAAAATTGATGCGAGTGCTGCTGATGTTGCTGTCAGTGTTGCTGCAGCTGCCCGCACACACACATACACACACACACACATACTATTTATGGCTTGTAAAAAACATTGTCAAATATTTGCTAAAATTTATCGACGGCTCGTTGTACTCGGCGTATGCGCAATGCCTTAAAGGCTCGCTTACGCATAGATCCCTTTGCTGTCAAAGTTGCTGCCAGCCACAGCCGCAGCAGCAGCAGCAGCAGCAGCAGCAGGAACAGCAGCAACCCGCTGTCTGACATCAGGCGCTGCATTTGATAGCTGACTGAGCAGCAGCAACTGTCATTGTTGTTGACCGTGTAAAATGCAAAAGAAAATTATATTTAATTACTCAAGCAAGAGCATGACAACTGCAAATGTCGACAGTCAGCAGAGCACGGGGTGGAGTGGGGCAGGCCAGCGCCTGGGGCAAGGACTGTCAGCTTGTCAGCAGCAGGCGCCAATGCCGAGCGGCTGGTCAGTATTTTTTGTGAAATTTATATTTAAAATGTGCGAAATAAATGTGCTTAAAAGTGAAAAGCGAGCCGAAAGCCGCCTTCAGCCGGATTCGGTACTCCGGATTCCGGCCGCATTGCAAACAGTCTTCTGCAGTTGGCAGCAGCTAAACAAAAGCCACACCAAAGCACAACAACAACATGTCTGTGTATGTATGTGTGTGTGCATATATATTCTGGGTATGGCCTTAAAAGTCTTTAATTGCGTTTGCTCGAGTTATGTCAGCTAGCTGAGATTTCGGCACGAGCGAAGCGCCTGAGTCTTATCTGAAACATAAAAACAATAGTCAACGCAAGCCCGATGAGTAAACATATTGGAGAATATATTTTGGCTAGATATTGATTTAGTATCTTATCTTGGGTTTCTCCTAGGCTCGGCTGTCGTATACAAATAAGAGTGGAGCTGAGACTGGTGTGAAGATTGGTTTTTTTAATTGGCGAATAATTTACCTAAGGTGAGAGAAGGTTGAAATACGTACATATATCAAATTATATTACTTTGACTGAATTCATATATGATTTTATGAATGAGTCTATTGATAAGGGTTTTTTTATACACACTAAATAGTATTTTGCAGTACCAGCTCCAGAGATCTGCAAAAATGACTGCCATTAAAAAGTCCCAAATATATATATGTAGGTATTGCCTTATATAATGTCTGTTGGCAGATGAAAGAATGCCCAGGTAGATCTCATGATTGTAGACTATGTGTATGTATATATGTATATCTGTACACCCGCATACACTCGCACATTATCAGAAATTCAATTCATCAATGGAAGCAGCCCCAGAGTACAATGCTCTTCTGAGGCGCTGACTTAATGCTCGTGTCCCTGTCCAGTTACACAGATCCATTCGACGTGCTTCAATTGTGCCCCGCCCCTACCCTCCCCTCCCCTCGCCTACTGGGCCGCCTGTTGGCTGCCAATTGAGTGTCACCTTCGGAGAAGGCTCCAGGAGAGAAACTGGAGCAGCGAGAGGTGGGTGCCAGAGGAGGAGCAAGCGAGTCCAAGCATATGTAAAGCAGAAAAAACTCTGCTGCAAATGACTTGTATGCCATTGAGATAAACCCAAATTTATTTATTTTTGCCATAAACTCGCAAAAGGACTTTTGGCTTGCCATTGTCGGGTAGTCGCATGTGTGTGTCTGTGTGTAGGTGTGAGTGACTGTGTGTATAGCTCGTGCTCGTGTGTGGTGTGTGTGTGTGTGTTGCTGGCATTTGTATTCGTATTTGTATTTGAGCTTTCAACACCAACAACAATGGTCGCTGGCAACTAACTACGATTCCGTAGGCAATTAATTTAGTTGAAAAAGCCAAAAATACAAAACACATGCACACATACACACACATACACACAAACATTTACACAGACGCACACACATACATGGCAAAAATGTGAAATGGCGCAAGAGAAGCGCTGTGGCTGCCTTCGTCGTCAGTCAGTGGCAAAAGGAAAAAGCAGCAGCAGAGGCGGAAAATAAAAGAAAAACTTGAATGGAAATTCAATTGAGTGACATGAAAATGAAATTTTTCATATTTTGCTGGTACTGCTGCTGCTGCTGCACAGCAACAACTGCTGCTGCTGCTGCTGCTGATGCAGAAGCAAAGAGAACTGAAACGTTTTGGCTGCCAGGCACATCACAAACACAATTTGCTGTTGTTGTTGTTGGTGTTGCTGTTGCTGCTGTTAGCCGCAATAATAGTTAAAACAACAACAATACGCAAGCAGCAGCAGCCGACGACCCATAGCAACTCATTCTCTCTCTCTCACTCTCTCACCCTCTCCTGCCTTTCGTTCACTCTACTCATGCTTTGCTTATGTGCTTTTCCCCCCAAAAAACATTTGCGTCTGACATTTTCATAATTAGGTATTCAAAATCTTTAATAACGGTTACTCTTGCTGTTGCTGCCAGTTGCCATTGCTGCTGTCGCTGCTGCTGTTGCTGCTGTTGTTGTACCTCAAGCTGTTGCTCAGCCCACGCACACACATTCTCTCCCTCACACACGCTCGCATCCTTCTTAAACGTTTTTTGTTGTCCTTGCATTTTAGTTTTGGCTTTTTGTTGTTGTTAATGCTGCCACAAGTTTTTGTTTCTATGCGGCTCAACTCGCCGCACCGTAACAGCCACAACAACAACAATAACAACAACAAGAGCAACGACACCAACAGCAACGAGAAGAACACTTGCTGCCTGTATGCTCTTTGGCCAACTCGCTTTGGCCGCTGTCTGTGGGTGAACCCAAAGGTCTGTCTATCGCAACTGGCAGTTGATTTCGCCCGCCACAGCGAGCCGATTGTGAATATCCTTTGTAGATTGCAGAGCACGTGACAGCTTCGACATTGCAGCTGAGCAGGTGGACTATACAAAGTTTTCTAAAATTGACATCCACTTAAACAATCCACTCAAATCTCCTATTCTCTTCTAATGTCTATATTATATAATATAATAGCGAGCTTAAAGAACAAAACAAAGCTATTCAAGCTGTCAATACACTGCGATTCAATGTGCCAATCTATCAATATAGTTCAGAATATATAAATATACAAATCTTCATAAAGTAGGGTAGCCTCGACTATTAGAAATTGATGTTCTCCGGATATTTCATCATCCTAAAGACACCGAGATATCGCAGAAAGAAACCACAAGCCAGAGAGCAGTGGACCATCGACTAGTATGATTAACTGGTAAATTAGTCTTTGACTATTTCGTTAAGTCGTTCACTATCGGGGCTTTTACTGTTCTTTCCGTTTTTATACCCTGAACCCATTGAAAATGGGAAATCAGGGTATAATGGTTTTGTGAAAGTATGTAACAGGCAGAAGGAATCATCGCAGACCCCATAAAGTATATATATTCTTGATCAGGGCGATGAGCTGAGTAGATATAGTCCTGTCCGTCTGTCCGTCCGTATGAACAAAAGGATCTCAGACGTTATAAGAGCTAGAGATCTGAAATTTGGCATGCATACTCGTGTATACCATAGGCAGTACAAGTTTATCTTATTTTTTCGATAACTCATCCGATATCGTTTTTATCGAGAATAATCGATAAATTGCTATTGTTTTCCGCCTTATTTGAAGACTATTAAGCCTAGAGACTTCAGATTTACTGTATATACACATTTGATAAATACACACATTTTGTAATTTAAAGATTTTGGATACCATGCCCCCTTCGCCCTCAATTCGTAAAAAACGTATATTAAGTACTAGAGACTTGTGCTTTGGAATGTACACACATTTATACATTATGATTACGTTCTGAAAGTTTCATTAAGATTGTATTTCTACAAACGAAATTATTCAACAAATAATTCTCATAATATTGCCGCAGTTAGCAGAGCACGGGCCTATGCGTGCCGGTGAGTGCATGTGTATGTGTGTGTGCTTAGAAGAACTGCAGATTGATTGGACCATCAGCATGGAGGGTTCAGGGTATCTCCTAGTCGAGCAGTCTCGACTAGAGTCTTCTTAATTGTTAATATAATCATCGAACCCTGCGTATTTTGTGCTCCGTATGCAGCTGATTGAAGCAGAACAACATGAAATGTATCTGACGGCTCTCATTAAGTGGGGAAATATGAATACTGTCCGCTTTGAAGCGAATCCCGTGAAGTGCTGAGGAAATGCGCCCGGTCTTGGCCACGTCAAAGACTCTGCTTTGTCCGCACTTCAGTTTCCGTCAGTGGCAGCAACGAACGCGGTTGGGGCCTTCAATGGCTGCCCCGCCCACAGCTCCCTCGTGACTTAAAGGAGCACAACGAGCAGCGTGTCCAATTCTGGCCGTCTGCTGCTGGAAGGATGCGACAACTTCAGCCGCTTTCTCTGACGGTGACAATTTTTGCGCGTCTTCTCGGACAGGCCCACCGCTGAGTCCTGCAACGAGGAATCATTGTACCTTGGCCACTTGTTACGCTGAGTTGAGTCCTGTCACTGCAATGCTAATCGGCAGTAGTTTTCTCTGGCCTTAACTTTATTCTTTAGTTAAATCCAAATCAAAATAATGCGTTGCTTCACTTCAAATGTAATAGGAAATTGTTTTTTTTTTTTTTTTTTTTTTTTTTTTTTTTAAGATGTGTAGCATATATATTTATTTATTGAAAGAGGTTTTGTTTGTCCTTCGATCTCTCTCTCCCTGTACGTTTGTCCGTCTGTAAATCACAAAAACTTAAGTTTATTAACCTACAAATATTTGGTCAAAAGATGCTCACGCTTCAGAGTGACTAATTCAAATAACGCAAACCCAATAAACTTACTTTTGTTATGTTACTAAAATGTTATGAGCCGAGCAAGTATCAGTTATAATGATAAAGGTCATACATATTCATTTATTATCGTTTCCCATGAAATAAGATAATTACTATTTATACAGACAGATGTCATATTAATAATCAATTCTATGTCTGTCCATATGAGTCACCTTTGTAAAAGGTATATTTCAAATACTAGAGACTTGAGCTTCGGCATATACACGCATAGTAATGTTATAATCACAATCTAAAAATTTCATGAAGAACGTACCGCCACAAAAAAAGTTATTAAACAATTAGGTTCCCATGGGAAGCCCACACTGTAGCCCATGCGTTTTATTGCGTGCGCGCCTATGTGTGTCTATGTATGTGTGTTTGCGTGTGTATGTGTGTGTTTGTATAAGCAGAAAGACGCTTAAAATTATACAAATGGCTTTTGCTCGAAGGGCTCAGGGGATCTCGTAGTCGAGCAGTCTCGACTAGAGCTTTCTTACTTGTTGCCATGTGTGAAATGACTATACAAACCCAAATAAATGCTTATCAGTTAACCGATTACAAAGTAAATATGTTTCGTATTTATTCCGATTTTGTTACCAGCATGGGCCAGTTGCCAAACGAACTTGGAATTGAGTAGTGCTCGTCTCAGTTGAAATGAAAAGGAATATTTGTATAGTACTCATCCTGCTAGGTTGTGCGCTGACTTTTGCTCGGGCGCAAACAGAAACCACAGAGAATACGGTAACCACGGATGTCCCAGAGAGTACTACATTTAAGTACCCATATTATTACTGCCATAAGTATGAGGGCACTGAAGTAGATCTGAAAGCCGTAAGTTAAAGCACCGTATTCGCAGGAGTGTCCATTTAATACTCTATCCCTTGCTCAGCTGTCCGGCCTGTGGTTTGAGACGGCACGCGGCTTTAACCGGGATAGGATAGAGTGCCTGAACTACACAGTGGCCGACAGCCCCAACGACAAGAACATGGTCGAGCTGCAGCTCGAGTATGTGAATGCCACCAATGGCAAATGGGATAGCGTCAAGGAATCCAAGTCGTTGCTTTGGGATGATAATGCCAAGAACGGCATCTTCACATGGAACATCGATGAGTCTAGCAACAAGACCGCCACCTATAAGTTGCTTGAAACGGACCTTACTTCCTACGCCTTGTTCTGCGGCAACTCATACGGCACATACAAGGTGTGGACACGCAACCGACACCTGACCGACGAGCAGGAGATCTTCATCCACAACAAGTTCAATGAAATGCTAAGTCTCCAGTACCTGAAGTATGTGGAGCAATCAGAGGAAAAGTGCAACAACTCCGCCATGAGAGCAGCCGGAGGAGCTCTTCTAGCACTGGTACTTGCACTCATCGCAAGTGCTAGAAATATTTAAGGTGTGAATAACCTACTGAAGCAGCTTCTTATGGAGAAATTACGGAAATTAGCCTAATAATATAATATAAGCAAGTAAGAAGACTCTAGTCGAGGCTGCTCGACTAGGAGATACCTTGAACCCACCCGCACGCGTAGGCCCATGCTCTGCTAACTGCGCAGTAAGCAGCGACTGCGCTTAGGCTGCGCTGCAGTGTGGGCAATATTATGAGAATTTATTTGTTGAATAATTTCGTTTGTAGAAGTACAATCTTAATGAAACTTTCAGAACGTAATCATAATGTATAAATGTGTGTACATTCCAAAGCAAAGTCTCTAGTACTTGATATAAGTTTTTTACAAATTTGGTGGCGAAGGGGGTGTGGTATCTAAAATCTGTAAATTACAAAATGTGTGTATCCATCAAATGTATATACACAGTAAATCTGAAGTCTCTAGGTCTAATAGTGTTCAAATAGGGCTGAAAAAACAATATCAATTTATCGATTATCCTCGATAAAGAAGATATCAAATGAGTAATCGAAAAAATATGATAAACTCGTACTGCGTATGGTATGCACGAGTATGCATACAAAATTTCAGCTCTCTAGCTCTTATAGCTTCTGAGATCGACGCACTCATACGGACGGACGGACGGACGTACGGACGGACGGACGTACGGACGGACGGACGTACGGACGGACAGACGGACACGGCTATATCGACTCAGCTCATCGTATTGATCAAGAATATATATACTTTCTGGGGTCTGCGATGATTCCTTCTGCCTGTTACATACTTTTCACAAAACCATTATACCCTGATTTCCCATTTTCAATGGGTTCAGGGTATAACAAGTAAGAAAACTCTAGTCGAGAGTGCTCGACTACGAGATCCCCTGAACCCTTCAAGCAACAGCCATTTCAATCATTTTTAGCGTCTCCCTGCTTACACAAACACACACATACACACGCAAACACACATACATAGACACCCATAGGCGCGCACGCATGGGCTGCAGTGTGGGCTTACTATGGGAACTTAATTGTTTAATAACTTTTTTTCTGGACGTACGTTCTCAATAAAACTTTCAGATTGTGGTTTTATCATTACTATGTGTATAATTGCCAAAGCTCAAGTCTCTAGTATTTGAAATACGCCTTTTACAGAGATGAGGGTAAGGGGGTGGATATAAGGGTGGGGGGTGAATTATAACAAAAATCGAAATTCTATAAAGTACATATGAGTTTCCATTTAAAATTTGAAGACTCTAGCTCTAAAGATGTGGGAGATATAATTTTATAACTGTCTTTCGATAAGCCTTTTTATCGATAAAAAAATAACGGGATGAGTTATCGATCTTTTGTGATAAACTTGATATGCGCGCTGTATATACGGTCATTTTAAAAAAAGTTCAAGTCTCTAGCTCGTATATCTTCGGAAATCGACGCGTTCATACATACGGACGGACGGACGGACGGACGGACAGACAGACGGACAGGGCTAAATCAACTTCTCTCGTCGCCCTGATCAAGAATATATATACTTTGTGGGGTCTGCCACGCCTCCTTCTCCCTGTTACATACTTTTAACAAAACCATTATACCCTGATTTCCCATTTTCAATGGGTTCAGGGTATAAAAAGGGACTTTCAACTCCTTCTACCAACATTAAATAAAACCAAGAGCATCTTGAGGTTCGTTTATAATACATATTAAAGATATCAAGATTCAAACAAAAAATAGAACCCAGATCAATGACAGTAAATAAAATTGTGTAATTAAAAAAAACAATATCATACACTTTGCTTGATGTGCTGCTAGAAATCTAAATATATAATTGATTTTTCTCGTTCCCTGATCCTGTCGCCTTAGCTTTGTAATTTCATACGCTATTATTAGCCTTTTAGTTAAAGTCTTATTAGGCTTTTAGTTAGCCTCTAATTGAATGCGTAGCCATTCCCCTCTATCCTCTATCGATGAATTTTTGTAAGAATATTCTCCGAATCCATTTTGATTGTATCCCATCTACACCTCTTTTTTTGGCCAGTTCTTAGAGGACGTCACCAGTAACTCAACTATCCAAATTTGAAGCTTCTAGGCCTTATACTTTAGGAGATATCGTTTTTCGGTTTGCCACGCCCTTTTTGAGAGAGAGATATATCCACCATAGCTCGTTCGACTTGGGTGGTCAACCCGCGTATATATGCCAAATTTCCAGTTTCTAGCATCAGTAATGCCTGAAATATAGCAAAAGTTGAAAAATCACTATATCTTCAGGTCCGATTTGCCGCGCCCCTAGTTGGCGTAGATATATATTTTTATACCCTGAACCCATTGAAAATGGGAAATCAGGGTATAATGGTTTTGTTAAAAGTATGTAACAGGGAGAAGGAGGCGTGGCAGACCCCACAAAGTATATATATTCTTGATCAGGGCGACAAACTGAATCGATTTAGCCATGTCCGTCTGTCCGTCTGTCCGTCTGTCCGTCTGTCCGTCTGTCCGTATGTATGAACGCGTCGATTTCTGAAGATATAGAAGCTAGAGACTTCAACTTTTTTTTAAAATGCTCGTATATAGCGCGCGCATATCGAGTTTATCACTAAAAATCGATAACTCATCCCGTTATTTTTTTATCGATCAAAAACCTTATCGAAAACCAGTTATAAAATTATATCTCCTACACCTTTAGAGCTAAAGTCTCCAAATTTTAAATGTAGACTCGACTGCACGTGATAGAATTTCGGTTTTTGTTATAATTCACCCCCCACCCCTATATCCACCCCCTTACCCTCATCTCTGTAAAAGGCGTATTTCAAATACTAGAGACTTGAGCTTTGGCAAATATACGCATAGTAATGATAAAACAACATTCTGAAAGTTTCATGAAGAACGTACGTCCAGAAAAAAAGTTATTGAACAATTAAGTTCCCATAGTAAGCCCACACTGCAGCCCATGCCTGTTAATGCGTGCGTGCCTATGGGTGTCTATGTATATGTTTGCGTGTGTGTGTGTGTTTGTTTAAGCTGAATGACACTAAAAATTATTGAAATGGCTGTTGCTCGGAGGGTTCAGGGTATCTCGTAGTCGAGCAGTCTCGACTAGAGCTTTCTTACTTGTTTTCAACAGACTTTATAGAATCATAACATTACCTCACGTGCAAAATTTCAACGTTCTAGCTTTAAAACTCTAGGAGATACAGTTTTATCTGATTTGTCACGCCCCCAATGGGCGTAGATATATCCGTCATAGCTTGTTGGACTTGGGTGGTCGACGCGGATCTACATACCAAATTTCAGCTTCTCTCTCTCTTCAACTAACATGATTTCTGGTATATCGGAAAATGCATTTTCCGATTTGCCACGCCCCTGTAGGGCGGATTGGGAATATGTGTTCCAAATTTCAAGTCTCTAGCTTCAATAGCGCCGAAATGAACTGCGTTCATACGGACAGACGGACAGACGGCAAGACGGACATTGCACAAAACCAATATACTAATTTGTTTTCGTGAATGAGTATAATAATTCACTTTCGTGAATGAGTATAAAAATCATTATGATAATTACAGTGAGAGAATTGTGAATTTTTGGAATACAAACATAAACAGTCTGATAAAAATGATTTTAAATGAATGCAATATCTGAATATAATTATATATGTATATTCTATACGACTTTTACCTAATAAATTACGAATAGTGCTATGAGTCAGTGGAATAGGTCTTATCGAAGACTTGACCACGGCCACTTGAGCTCCTAGTTATAAGGCCAAGCAAAGCTCTGAAGAATTATCGGACAGATACGAACTGGGAAATACATAGTAAAATAAAAAATAATAATCATGAAGCTTTGCCCTTTTTTTAAGAATAACTACAGCCACACAATTGCACAAATAAAACAAGTAAGAAAGCTCTAGTCGAGACTGCTCGACTACGAGATCCCCTGTAAAATTAAACAAAAATCGAAATTCCATAACGTACTTATGAATCTACATTTAAAATTTGGAGACTCTAGCTCTAAAGATGTAGGGGATATAATTGTATAGCTGCATTTCGATAAGATTTTTTATCGATAAAAAATAACGAGATGAGTTATCGATTTTTGGTGATAAACTCGATATGCGTGATGTATTTACGGTCATTTAAAAAAAATTTGAAGTCTCTAGCTCTTATATCTTCTGAAATCGACGCGTTCAAACATACGGACGGACGGACGGACGGACGGACGGACAGACAGACGGACAGGGCTAAATCGACTCAGCTCGTCGTCCTGATCAAGAATATATATACTTTGTGGGGTGTGCCACGCCTCCTTCTGCCTGTTACATACATTTTAACAAAACCATTATACCCTGATTTCCCATTTTTAATGGGTTCAGGATGTAAAAACAATAATGCATTTGATAAGAAATGTTGATTAACAACGGCTATCACTATCTGGCAAAATGTCATAGTTAAGTAACATTATCTTTATGACATATATAATATACTGTGAAAACAAGTAAAAAGACTCTAGTCGAGACTGCTCGACTAGGAGATACCCTGAACCCTCCATGCTGATGGTCCAATCATTCTGCAGTTCGTTTAAGCACACACATACACCTGCATTCACCCGCACGCATAGGCCCGTGCTCTGCTAACTGCGCAGTAAGCAGCGACTGCGCTTGGGCTGCCCAGCGGTATGGGCAATATTATGTGAATTTATTTGTTGAATAATTTCGTTTGTAGACGTACAATCTTAATGAAACTTGTAAATTACAAAATGTGTGTATCCATCAAATGTATATACACAGTAAATCTGAAGTTTCCAGGTTTAATAGTGTTCAAATAAGGCGAGAAAAGCAATATCAAATTTGAGCTCTCTAGCTGTTATAACTTCTGAGAACTAGGCGTTCATACGGACGGACGGACGGACAGACAGACGGACAGGGCCAAATCGACTCAGCACGTCACCCTGATCAAGAATATATATACTTTGTGGGGTCTACCACGCCTCCCTCTGCCTGTTACATACATTTCAACAAATCCATTATACCCTGATTTCCCATTTTCAATGGGTTGATTTCCCATTTTCAATGGGTTCAGGGTATAATTATTATAAATAATGACCGTGGACCGATATACGGTCCACGAAGTCAGTTATCGATTTTCATCGACCGTAAAAGAATGGGATGCGTTATGCGAGTATACAGTTATACATATACATATGTATTTGTAAGTCTTATTTGGTTGTTTGATGAAAATCTTATCCACCCGGCGGGCGCTCGAACGCCTAATTTTATTGTTTGGTTTGAGCAATCGGAACTGACGCAATAAGACAATGCCGAGTACGATGACGCGGATCAACTATTTTGGGATGCCACAGGTGGTGGCCCCCAACACAACGGCGCAGTTTGTCTGCCTGTGTGTCTATGTGTGCGTGCGCTAGTGAGTGTGAGACTTGTGGCCATAAACAAATTGACGCCCGAGCTCTGGGCCGCTCGTCATCCTTAGCGACCTTAGCGTCGTATAGAGTGGGAGTGCCGACGATGTGTTATCTGCTCGCACTCAGTTGCCAGTTGGCAGTTGGCAGTTGACTGTTGGCTGTTCCCCACTCCGCCAGCTTATTATCAAAAGGCAGTCAATACCGCGTCGCAGACACCCACACATAGAGAGTCAGGGCAAACAGCTTCATTTTGACCTGCTGCCCTAATGGAGGTCGCGCACACGCGTGGGCTGAGCTTAAGGGGTGGCTTTCGGGCGGGCTGGGTTTGCTGTGTTGCTGTGTTGCTGTGTTGCTGCTGCTGAATTGGCGCTGAGTAAACAACTTCTTTATCGCCACGATACACGCCACAGTCAGATAAATGCGCCCATCCAGAGGTCGCTCATACATAGGAGGAGGAGGAGGAGGAGAATGAGGTGGAAAAGGTGATGGGAGAGGGGCGGCAGCAATTGCTGAGTGTCTGTCATACATTGTTATTTAAAATAAAAATTAATAATTCAATTATGCATCAACATTTGCGGCACTGACCATACGAACTATCCCTCTCGCTCTCTCTCTCTCTCTCTCTCTCTCTCTCTCTCTCTCTCTCTCTCTGTCTCTCTTGCCCTCCCTCCCTCTTCTCCTCTTTAGAGAATGCTCGGTCTGGTCACAGCTGTAGGTTTGTTGTTTGTGTGCCAACCAAATTGCCGTGATTTCATTCAATTTGTCGCAGCAGCGCCAACAGTAGCAGCAGCAGCACCGGAGCAGCGGATCAGCGGCAGCAACAAATGTTGCCACTTGCTGCCCAAATTGTTTTCGTTTGGGTGAGACGCGGCCCAACCCCCTCGCAGCTTGTGCAAAATGCGCAAATAAAAGAAAGAGAGCAGAAACAAAAACAAACAAGTAAGAAAGCTCTAGTCGAGACTGCTCGACTACGAGATCCCCTGAACCCTTCAAGCAACAGCCATTTCAATCATTTTTAGCGTCTCTCTGCTTACACAAACACACACATACACACGCAAACACACATACATAGACACCCATAGGCGCGCACGCATGGGCTGCAGTGTGGGCTTACTATGGGAACTTAATTGTTTAATAACTTTTTTTCTGGACGTACGTTCTCCATGAAACTTTCAGATTGTGGTTTTATCATTACTATGCGTATAATTGCCAAATCTCAAGTCTCTAGTATTTGAAATACGCCTTTTAAAAACTTATGGGTGAGGGGGTGGATATAAGGGTGGGGGGTGAAATTGAGCAAAAATCGAAATTCTATAACGTACATATCAATCTACATTTAAAATTTGGATACTCTAGCTCTAAAGATGTAGGAGATATAATTTTATAACTGCATTTCGATAAGGTTTTTGATCGATAAAAAAATAACGGGATGAGTTATCGATTTTTAGTGATAAACTTGATATGCGCGCTGTATATACGGTCATTTTAAAAAAAGTTCAAGTCTCTAGCTCGTATATCTTCGGAAATCGACGCGTTCAAACATACGGACAGACGGACGGACGGACGGACGGACGGACGGACGGACGGACGGACGGACGGACGGACGGACAGACAGACGGACAGGGCTAAATCAACTTCTCTCGTCGCCCTGATCAAGAATATATATACTTTGTGGGGTCTGCCACGCCTCCTTCTCCCTGTTACATACTTTTAACAAAACCATTATACCCTGATTTCCCATTTTCAATGGGTTCAGGGTATAAAAACAGCAGAAGCAGAAAAGTATTCTGTCCAACACCCACTGTGCCCCATCCCCTGCCCAGCCCACACGCCCAGCCCAACCCAGCCACATCGGCAGCGTCAGCTGGCGCACTGTGTGCCAATGCCCAATTGTTGTTTGTGTGAGAAAATCTCGCCTAATGGCGTTTTACATTATTTGCCGCCTGATGCCGACGCCGACGCCGACGACGACGTCGACTACGCTGCCACGGCCAACTGCTGCCAAGTGGCAATGCTGGAGCTGTAGATGTATTTAGAGACAGACGTAGACGGAGACGGGGCTGGGAATGGGGATGGGGATGGAGACGGACACGTAGTCGATGTAGACGCAGACGGAAACCCAGAGCCTTATAGCCACTGCCAGCTGTAGCAGCTGTAGCAGCTGCAGCAGCCGTTGGCAGTTACGTACTACGTAGATTTGTGCCTTGTGCCAAGCCTTGTGGTTGGGGCTCTTCGGGTTCCACTTGTGGCAAGTTCTGTGCAACTGGACGGGCCCGTGCTAGCTCCGGGGGTGGGCAGCCGTAAGATGAATGGCCACTTATTGCATTGGCTGGTTCTGCACAAGCTCTGATGGTCAACTTTGATAGCCATTGTTGTGGTATTGAAATGTAACGGCAAATGAAGGCAAATTTAGATTGATCGATGGATAACTAGATGGTTTAAAGTTGGGATGAATCCGTGTGGGGTTGCGCAGCACAGTTGGACAATTTGGATGTTAATTCCTCTATTTACAATTCAAGAATTTTGTATTTATTGTATTGTTAAGTGATCTCTGAAACAAACTAATGAATTAATTTACGAAATAATATAGCTATAGAAATACTAAATAGGGTACAATAAATCTAATTAATATCGTAATTATATTATATTTATATGTTACAATTACTTATATCTAAGGACTTAAAAATAGTTAAGCAAACAATTTTGTTTTGGATTATTGGCTGAAAGTTGTCCTAAGGGAATTGAAGCATACGCACCAGGCTGGCCATGCACATACATATACAGCCCAATGCGCAACGCCCAATGCTCGCACCCTCCTCTGGCTGGTCTATTCCTGATTGTAAGCGCATTCCCATGTCGCACATAATCCAACGCAGCTGTGAAAGAAGACGAACCCAAATCCCCTATACCAAGGCGAAATCGCCTTTAATTTGCTCGCTCATTTCGAGGCTCAGTTGTGCGCTGCGCTGCGGGCTTACCACAAACGGGGAGATGGCGTACACAGTGGGTGTGGTGGGGGTGGTTGGGCTCTATAGTTTATGTTCTATGTGTGTGTGCGTGTGTGTGGATCTGAGCATTTGACATGGTGTGAACACGCACACAAGGGGCCATTTCAATGCTTTCAAATGCACAACAACTGGCGTGGGGTTAGCGGATTGTTTCATCTGATTCTCGTGTGAAGATATGTGTGTGTGGTTGTGGGTGTGTGTGCACAATTGGTTGGCAATTTATTTAAATATCGGCACGCAGTTGGAAACGCAATGCCAACTGGAATTTCATGGCAAGTGAAACACATTTCAGCGAAAATAAAACGAAACAACAGCACCACCAGTAGAAGAAAAAGAAGCAGCAGCAACAACAACAACAACAAGAAATGAGAAATTTGGGATGACTAGCAAGCTGCCGAAAAGGAATTTTTCAGCTGCCGCTGATAGAGGCAGCACGACAACGCGGCGAAGAAGGGAGGCTGCGACTGCGGCAGCGACAGCGACAGCAGCTGATGTTAATAGCCCAGCGGGGCCAAATGCCGGCTGCTGCCAGGCGAAGCGAAGCAGAAGAAGAAGTGCAGACTGCGACGATGTCTGGGCAGGCAGTTGCTGCTGCTGTTGTTGTTGCTGTTGCTGTTGCTGTTGTTCCCGCGCATGGCCCTGTGATAAGCCAAACGGCATAAGGTTGGGGTTGATGTGAGCAGCTGAACAGCTGTTTCTGACGCGACCAGCAACTGCGCCGGCGCCTTGCAAACTGCAGGCGAACGACGAGCCGACGAGCAGCCGAGCAAGCGAGCCGAGCCAGCGTCACGAAAATAGAAACGAACGACGAAACCGAAACATGTGCTGGACTACCTGAGCAAGTTGGGACTGAAACGGCGCTCACTAACCAATTCAACTTTCAACTGAGTGGACGTCACGCAGTAGAAGCAACAGAAACAGCAACAGCAGCAGTCGCAGCACAGCACAGCAGAATCGCGTAGCAGCGTTTCTCTCAGTTTTCGGGACTCGGCATTCCATAGCCGCCATTCCCAGTTTCAGTCGTTTGGCAGTGGCCCGACATGCCGGTACAAGAGTCGCATCTACGTTTTCGCTCTCGCCAAAAATTGTTGTTGCTCGCGCCGCGTCGTCAACAGCAGCAGCAACAGCACCAATAACAACAATACGAAAATGGAAAATAAATAAATAATAGAAATATGTGCAATTGAATTTATTGAAGCGGCACACTATTTGTTTCACATTGGTTGATAGTCAATTACGCCCCGTCACAGGCAAGGCGCGCGCGATTTTTAGTGGGTGTCAACGGCGAAAGTATCTCAAAGATACGTAAACAATGCAACAAAACGCCTGAGTGCAGTCAGAAGTGAGCATAATAAACCAAAGCATCAAAACATTCACTTTGCCAATTCACAAGAACGGAAAACAACAATAACAACACCAGGCAGCCAAAATGGTAAGTCAATGAGCCACATGTAAAGTATCTGAAAGATGCGCATCTGTTTTGTGTGTGCTTGTCCCCCTCTACCTACTCGAGCGCAACACATGTTGATTGTCCATGCCGCGATAGGGCCAGCTGTCCCTGGCAGTACTCCCTCGATATGCTTATACTTATGTATAAATATATGTACATATGTACGTGTATATGTATTCTGGAATCTGGGCAGCTGTGCGATTCGCTCTTTAAAAGTATCTCAAATGCGACGCATCTGTTTTTTATTTGCGCAATTGTTTGGCCCAAAGACAAAGCTACAAAGTTGGCAGTACAAATTTGCCAGCGTCTATCTATCTGTTTGTCTATATCTGTGTGTGTGTGAGTGCGCCACATTTTTGCATTGCCCCAAGAAGAGAAATGCTCAGCAGCGAATTGGTTTGTCAGTTTCACGTGCGAAATTATAAATTACGAGTATTTCCCAAATGTTTTTTCTTCTTCTTTTGCCACTTTTCACGTGGTGTGCGTGGGCATGTGCGTGTGTGTGTATGCGTGTGTGCGAGGGCATAGTGGCATAGGCGAATTATGCGAATATATCTGCCACTGACTGAAGTCGCCGTCTGTTTCTGATAGCCATGGACTGGGCATTGGGGAATCTTAGCTGCAAGTAATTGCAGCTTCCATTCCAATGTCTACATATCAATGCGAGCACTAAGGAACTATTCCGAAACCAAAAATTTCGAAATGAGACATGATAGCACTAGCGAAATATATAATCATATGATATACATATAAATAAAGATATATTGTATAATAATATATCTATCAAATCCTGTGCATCAGCATGAAAACCTTAATATATTTTAGCTAAATTATACAACCTAAATCAGAGTTCAATTAAATTGATAATGTAAACTTGAATGTAGATTTTTAAGCAATAATTTCTAATATTCGTAATTTTTTGCGAAAGCATTATGTAACTAAGCATTATGTAACTAATACGATTTTGCCGATCTGCTATCTTAATAATAAGATTAGCAATTTAAAGCTCTGTTTATTTCATAATTTTTACGAAATTTTAAACATTAAGAATTTATGCAATATATCAGATATTCGTTACAATGGCAAACAACATTAATATTATATAAAATATTATTATTGTAATACATAATTAATGATCCGGCAATTGAAGAACCCTATATCTTAGTTGATGCGCTAATGCTATTCGATACTTAAAAAAAAAAATTCAATCAGAGCTCTGGTAAATGCCCTGTATAGTATAGTTTTGAAATATTTGCTTTAAGTGGAGCTATTTATTTTAAAGCATAGATTGTTTTGGACTTCAGGCACAAAACAGATTCGAAATCGAAGCGTCTATTAAAAAGTCAATAAAAAGTATACTTCGCAGCAAATAAACGAGTACTTCAATTTATTATTATTATTATTATTATTAGCAACTAGTTTGGTTTTCACAATTTACTTTATGCATCCGTTAAGTTGTTAAACTTAAGTTAAGCTCGCACGTGCCAAAGATCTGACAGAAAAGGCGAGACCCTGCAGCTGGCCGAATATTTACGTTCAATTTCGGAGCGGCTTCTAACCAATTTTCCCATTCAGCTCACAGCTGGGACTGGGACTGCTGCATGAACAGCTGCTGCTGCTGCCTGCATGAGTCAGTGGCAGCTCACCTGGTTGCCTCGCCGCGTCCCGGCCTGGCCTTGACTAGGCGGCAGCTGCTGCAGAGGCCCTGCCAAACGATCTGCACTTGTGCGGAAGTGTGTGTGAGAGCATGTCCAGTCGAAGCAGCTGCATTATCGTCTTTTTGCCTGAATCGTCTGGCCTGCCTGGCTGATGGCTGTCATTGGGACAACGACACCTGTATAAACATTTTAGCAGCTTGAGCTCTGCCACAAATGCCCTCCAGCTGGGTAGACTGGCAATTGCAAATGGCTTATGGCGTACTGAGAAGTCCCAAATAAATCATCCCATTCAACTAAATAACCTATCTGAAGAAGGAATATATACATTCATATATCATTTCATATTTATTTGTATCGCATCAAGTTAAGAAGGAGTCTTTATATTAATGATTACATCCATAACTACAGAACGTAGCTAAATCAGAGGCTACGATTCCAGTTAAGAAGGATATACTCATATATATTTAAGAGGGATATAAACCTATATATTTATGCATATTATTTAGAGAATAATCTGTATAAGTATAAAGCAAAACCAAAGAAAGAACATACCGGGCTGTCCATATTCGACGGACCTATCTGGCAACCCTACACGGGGTCAATTCGACGGACACAATTTTATGTTGACGATAATACTTATTTTATTTGATATCTCTCAAATGGCTGCCTTGAGTTTACACGGCGTATTGAGTCCGTCTTTGTCGGAAGATTTAGGGTTGCCAGATGGGTCCGTCCATAATGGACAACCGTGTATATAAGTATATTTAACTATTATAATTATATCCTGAGTATAACTGTATTATTTGTCTGACATGTTGTTTACCTTTTAGTAGTATCCGTGGATAGTTAAAATACTGTTTCCATTCATTATTTCAGAGTGTTAGAGTATTGCTGATTGTCTCAGCATGGACGGTTGCTTACTTGTTCAGCTCAGCTTGCAGCTCTAAGTATAAACAACGTATTGGGGAGCGCTGTAGGAGCATGCTAATACATGAGGCACTGACAAAAGGCTCCCAGCGAGCCTTGGCTGAAGGGGCCGCTGGGGTTTGTTGGGTCAACAAAGCCACCCAAGAAGTGAAGGCCCTAATCGCGCGGCGAGTCGTTGGCTGCGCAATTTTCATAATGAATTACGCAGTTGATGGGCAATTCGTTGTCTGGTTGGCTGGCCGGACTGCTAAATTGGCCTATTGACGAGCTGATTAGGGCCCGAAAGCAAGCGCAGCGAGTGCACTGCCACTGCCCATTGACAACGCGCCGAAAAGGCCAAAGTGATTAAGGTAATAGGCCGTCCCAGTGAAATGCACCTGACAGGCGCAGCTGTTGCCGTTACCGCTGCCGCTGCTACTGCTGCTGCTGCTTAGCCAGTGGCGCCACATGCGGCATTGGCTCTCCACGACAGCCAGAAAAGAAGAAAAATAAAACCTACACCAAAATCCCTTCCCAGCCATCCATCAAGCCCTCTATCAATCATTAGCACTGTAAACCTTACTCAACCACCCAACCACCACCCTGCCAAAAAGGGAAACAAAGTTGTCGGTGGCGGCGGCGGTATTTTCACACCTTGGCAATTAGGCGACACGCCCCGGCGACGGCCGCCCATGTGGCTGCCTAGGCGACATTGACTAATGAGGCGCCATTTTGTTCGCCGGCTAAACAGCTGAGACAGCACGAAAAATGACAATGGCGACCGGAAATAAGTCAATTTACTTATTAGCACAGCAATATCTGCCATATTAGCCACAGCATTTCATCTTTGCGAGCTGCGAGCAGCGGCTCAAAGCACAAAGCCAAACAAACGCCCAATAAATGTGTGAGTGTGTGTGTGTGTGTGAGTGTGTGTGCAATCGAAAAATTACCTTTGGTATTTCGCGACTACTCCGAGTGTTTTGTCGAATGGACTCTGCTGTTTTCGCGCTGAGCCCGTAGATTATTCAGTGCATAATCAATGCAATTATCATGACACCGAGCTGAGCCACGCCTCTCTGCCTGTCTTTTATCCGTCTGCTTTTACATCTAAATAAGATACCTTAACTAGAGGAATATATATTTTTTATCAGTCATCTCTAAATGTAATAGAAAACCCGCAGCTCTTTTGTAGATACAGGGTATCTTCTAGTCGGGCACGCTCGGCTGAAGTGGTGCCTTCCTTTTGTGGCTGCTGCAAGTGGCAGCTTATTATAAAGACGCAGCCACAGCAAAAGAAACCACAAAAATGCTTACGGGGCCAAACCAAAAAAAGCTGTCCCGAAATTATTTTGCGGTGCGTAGAAGAACAACGTAAAAGGGCCGCCAAGAGCACGGAACAGTTGTCATCCGAGGATTGCCCGACTCACTATATGTATATGTACTGTCTTCAATTTAGAACTTTAGAGCTATGTGAGCCATACATGCAAAACGTAGTCTCCTATCCACCTTATTAGCTATCTATGCTCTGTTTTGTATAGGTCAGGATGGGATATTCATTAGCTAATGAAGCATTTGAGAACTTTTAATTACATTTCAATTGTAGCAACTTCGAGATCAGTCAATTGATTTATAGAACATCTGCTCCATTTCATATCTTGGATTTTATTATAAACTTTTCTGAGACCCTCCAATGAAATAAGATATATTATGTTGAGTTTTGCATTAGTATTAAATGTTATAATTATAATACATATTTATTATTCTATTTAATATATACATATATTTTTATGAATACTATTTTATTATAGACCTTTACAAAACATTTGTTTCAATAAAATAGTCTGGAAGAGAATATCCCTGCTGTTATCCATTCTTTTGCAGCTGTTCGAAATACTTGGCCTTAGCAGGGGCAGAGGGGGCAGCGAGCTGCAGGAGACGTTGCAGCTGTGGAGTGCGTCATGTTGTCCATTTGCTGTCGTTGCTTCAACAGATGCAAAGAGTGTCATACTAAGTGCACATTTCATTCATTCATCTTCTTCATGGTGTTGCTGCCATTTCCAACATACTCTTCATTGGGCCGCCTCCTCCCGCCAACCGACCGGCCACGCCCCTCGACTAACTGGCAATCCTTTGGCCTCAACTGTCGCCTCTTATGTTTTAAACATTCTCTATATTGTAAGTGCAGAAAAAAAGAGGGAAAATGAAAGCTGCAAAAAGAAAATGCCGAAGCTAACGGCATGTCCAGCGCAGATATAGCATCGTTGGCATCAAGCCCCTTTGCTTCACCACCACCACCACGACCCTCCCCCCCTCTCTCTCACTCTCTATCTCTCTCCAATCTGCTTTTCCCATGGCCTTTGCCTTTGCGTTTGCGTTTGCCTTTGCTTTGCCTTTCGCTGGCAAGCTCCCAAATTGTCTGCTTGGGCTTGATGTTGCTGCTGCTGCTGCTGCTGTTGCTGGTTGCTTTGGGCCAAAACATTTGAATTGAATTTGCAGCAGCAACTGCCTCAATTTCCAGACACAGCGCTGACCTTGTCACACATACACACACACACATATATATATATATATATATATATATATATATAACGGGCTAAAGGGGCGTCGGCCAACAACGTCGACGACAACAACGTCGCAGCTGCCGCAATATTTCTTGCGCCAGATGAAACGCCTGATGCCAGGCAGCGAAGCGACGAGCCAATGGACAATATACAAGGGAGCAACAGCAGCAACAGCAGCAGCAGCAGCAACTGAAAAACTGCGCTCGCCAAGTGGCAACAGCTGTCAGTTTAAGTGTAGCTGCCTCTCTCTTTCTTTCCAATTCTCCTCCCTCTCTCTGTCTCTCTCTCACTCTCTCTCTCTCTCTCTCTCTCTCGCTCCGTACACTTGGATCCCCCTCGCGTCTTGTTACTTGTCACGGCGCAGTTGTTTGAGCTGCAGCTCAAGTGCCGGCAACAGATTTTTGCTGCTACTGCCTCAAGCTGTTGACGCTGTTGCTGGCATGTGTTGCTGGCGTCGCAGCAGCAGCATGCATCGATTTTTGCATGTGCCCCGCATAAAGAAACCTAATTGGGCTTTGACGCCACACACACATACACACACACATAAGACGGCGCAGCATTTCACAGGTGCTCCGGCACAGCTGTCAGTCGCAATTTTTAATTGAAAACGGCAGCAGCAATAGCACCGCAGCAACTGTCGGTCGCAGTCCTAGCCACGACATCAACTTCAGCAGCGGCAGAGGCACGTGCCAAGATGTGGTGTGCCCCGCTCCTCGACCCATCCTCGAGGCCTCGCACGACTGTTGCAGACAACTTGGCTGCACAGGCAATCAACAAAAGCAGCAGCAGCAGCAGCAGCAACAGCAACAGCAACAGCAACAGCAACAACAGCTGCAAGTGGTGGCACGTGCACCGCTCTAACTGAAAACGCTTTTCCAATCAGACAAGCACAAAAACAGGAACAGTTGGAAAAGTCTTCAATTGCCAGCAATGGGTCTCGTTTCGTTTGAAAATTGCATTTGCAGCAACAGCAACGGCAACTGCAACTGCAACTGCAACAGCAACATTAACAACAAACAGCATGAGCAACAGCTGCAGCTGCATAATTGAATTGCTGGCAACATGTGGCAAGAATCGCATGCCGTGGCCGCCAAATGTTCTAGCTGCAGCTGCAACACATTCGCCGGCTCGCTGATTCTCTGACTGGCTAGTTAATGGCCAGGCGGGACATAAAACAGTTCATATCGGAAATAAAACAGACCATAAAGCCGATTAAGCGCGACACTCGCTCAACTGTTTTTCCTGCTGCTCTTGCTGCTCCTGCTGCTGCTGCTGCTGCTGCTGCTGCTGCCTTTTTTTTGTGGCTGATGCTGGCCGCTCTGACACGCCATTATCTTATTATGCCCGACACACACACAGAAAATGCCAGAGGGAGGCGAAGTAAGCAGCAGGGACACACACGTGCGGTGACTAGTGCAGGATTGTTGCTGTTGATGCTGTTGCTGCTGCTGCTGCTGCTGCTCCTGCTGCTGGTGCTGCTGATGCTGATGTTGCCGCTGTTGTTGCTGGTTGTCTGTTTGTCTGATGTGTAATTTAAAATAACACCGATGCTGCGGCTCGTTTCAGCCTGTCACTTGCACACACACATACACACACACACGCACGGCCACAGAAGTAGCTATGCGCGAGGGTAGCTTAATAACTTTGTACAATAAATTTGGGAAAGCATATCAAAACTGAAGTGAATGAAAACGACTTTATCAGAATATTGCATACAGGCAATGAATGCACAAACATATTAACAGTTTCCGCTTCCAACGACTCCAGATGGAAACTGAAACTCATATTCTTCGAAAATACTCTTCAATTCTTCTGAAATACATTTCGAGCCATTTGATGCTATTCTTGGATGCAATTCTATTTGGCAAGTTCTCTTTCGACACATTTCATTCACATTTGTAGCTCCATGTGTAATGAAGCAGCTGACGCAGCAAGTTGCAAAAAACTTTTCACTGTGAAACACACACACATTGAAATACGTGCAGTGTGTGCACGTCCTTTGTCTGAATGTATTTGATGCTGTTGTTGTTGCTACTCCTGCTGCTACTCCTACTGCTGCTGCTGCTCCTGCTCCTGCTCCTGCTGCTGTTGCACAGGTGTCGTCGCCAGTAATCTCTTTCAGGCGGCGTTGGCGGCGGGCGCCACTTGTGCATAATGACGCTGTCCGCAGAGCCACATACAAAGCCGAACTGTATATGTGTGCGAGAGAGAGAGAGAAAACTGGACTCGTCCACGTGGCTGTCATTGGCACACACACGCAGCGCCTGTACGTGGACTGCCAGCTTACAGCTAAAGCACATGCAGCTGTGCTGTGATTTCCAGCCAACGAGTCCCACACCCAGACCCAGAATCAGACCCAGAACCAGATCCCAACCCCTCCTCCTCCACCCAGCGCTAACAACCCTTCAGAGCTGTTCAACTTATTGTTGTTGCTGTTGCTGTTATTATTACAGTTGGTGGGCCTTTTCACTGCTGCTGCCGCTGCTGCTGCTGCTGCTACTCCTGCTCCTGACCCTACTACTGCTGCTGCTGCTGTTGCTGTTGCTGTTGTTGTTCTTAGCAAAAGGGATAAAAGTATATACTTGCTGTGCTGTCCAGCCACATGGCTAAGCTGGCCTTTTTTATATGAATTAAATGAATGTCGTTGAATTCTTTATGATTTGTGTTGCGCCTAATTGAAAATTATGTGCGAGTTGCTGGCTCTTCTCCTGCTTCTCCTCCTCGTCAGCTGTTGCTTTCATTTGTCATTGCTTTGGCGAATTGCTTGCCTAATAGTTGCCGCGCCCCTCACACGTCCAGTTGCCCGAAAACGGCTTCGCCTCGCAGCCGTTTAAATAATTACTTTTTCTTTTAGCAATTTCGCCAGCAGCCGGTTGCCAGCGTCAGCGTCAGCGCCAACAGCTGCCTGCCTGCCCCAGCCCCTGCCCCCTGGCCCATGCCACGCTCTGTTCAAGTTTTGTGGCAAAAGTTCTGCGGGCGACATTTTCCATTTTGCTCAAACTGAAGCTCAAGCCCAGGCGCTTTGAAGTGGCTGAGACCCAAGCGTAGGTGTAGTGGGGCATGCTGTATTTCAGTGTGTGTGTGTGTGTGTGTTTGTGTGTGCAGAGGGGTGGGGGCAACAACACAAGTTGAAGCCTTGGCCGCCTGATGGCGCCGACAGGCGACAGCTGCTTGAGAGACGACGGCGACGACACGGCTGCTGCTGACATTTGATTCATTCGTCATAGCCGGGTCTTATGCCTCGCCAACAGCTGCTGCCAGCCAGCCAGCCAGCCAGCCAGCCAGCCAGCCAGTGAGCCAGTGAGCCAGCCAGGCTATTAAGTGAGTCAGCCCACTCCATAACCAGCCGTCCCCTCGCAACGCCCACTCACCTGGCGCACACTCGAAACACTTGTTGTTGCCGTCTGTCACGCATGTTTCGTTTGGTTAGTTTCGGCTCACCTCATACCGCCCGGCCTGCCGCACTCTGCCCCGCCCTGCCCAGGGGCCAGCTAGCCGAACAGTTGACAAGTGTTATAGACGCCATATGTCGGTTGGATCTGTCATTAAACCCCAATCCCCGCCCCAGTTGCTCCTCTTTTGTCGGCACTTTGGCAAGCGGCAGCTGCGTGTCAAGTGTTTGTTTTTAATAGAATTTCATTTGCAGCATTTTTAATAATTTGCCTGATGCGAAACAGCTGCCCGCCAGCTTGCACTCTTTCTTTCTCTATCTCTCTCTCTCGCACTCTCTCGCTCTGAGAGATCTGTAATAGCCCCCTGATAGGATACATATTCCCAAGTGCGACGATTGACTTTAAACATTGCCCAAAGAACAAGAAGAAGAAGATGGGAAACGTGTTTTTACACCTCAGAGTGAATTTGCGCTCAGTTGGGGGCAGGCACTGGGACAGGGGCTGGGGGGTCACTTGTAGATTGATCGAAAACATGAATGAAAATGAGCAGATTTTTTTCCGTTTCTGAAATGTTGTTTCTGTGCTTTTTTCCCCGTTTCTCTTACACTTTTGTTTATGCAGCCGACAAGCTGCACAAACTCCCACAGCTCGCCCAGGTATTTACATATTTTAGTGATAAAAATCAACACATTCTTTCATGCTCAGCCGACATGAGTCGATCCACGGGCCACCGGACATGGAAATGAGCAAGTGCGTGCCAAAAAGGGGTTCCCAGCAACTGTGCTGCTCCACATGGACAGCGCTCCACACAGGGCTGGGCGCGAGGGCCCATGAGGGCGGTTGGGGGTGGTTGGGCGGTACGTCGGGGCTGTGGTTGCTCAAATAGGCGGAAAGTTCCGGGTGTATACATGTGCTATCTGTCTTGCCAACAGCAGACAGTCATGTGTGTGTGTGTCTGTTTGTGCATGTGTGCATTGCATTATAGAACATTCATCAGCTGAATTTTAACAAAAGGTGTTTCCATCAATTGAATTATTTATTTGTTAGGTAATGTAAAATTATTTCAATGACTACTGTTGCCTTAAAATTCCACAAGTGTAACATATTTTTTATATGGAGTAACATCAGAAAATTGGATGACTTCCCTGGACTCGATATCACTTGATAATACCTATAATAAACCTAAACGTAAATATTATGATATATTTTAGATCAAATATATTTGATATATTTTTATACCCTGAACCCATTGAAAATGGGAAATCAGGGTATAATGGTTTTGTTAAAAGTATGTAACAGGGAGAAGGAGGCGTGGCAGACCCCACAAAGTATATATATTCTTGATCAGGGCGACGAGAGAAGTTGATTTAGCCCTGTCCGTCTGTCTGTCCGTCCGTCCGTCCGTCCGTCCGTCCGTCCGTCCGTCCGTCCGTCCGTCCGTCCGTCCGTCCGTATGTATGAACGCGTCGATTTCCGAAGATATACGAGCTAGAGACTTGAACTTTTTTTTAATATGACCGTATATACAGCGCGCATATCAAGTTTATCACAAAAGATCGATAACTCATCCCGTTATTTTTTTATCGATCAAAAACCTTATCGAAATGCAGTTATAGAATTATATCTCCTACATCTTTAGAGCTAGAGTATCCAAATTTTAAATGTAGATTGATATGTACGTTATAGAATTTCGATTTTTGTTCAATTTCACCCCCCATCCTTATATCCACCCCCTCACCCATAAGTTTGTAAAAGGCGTATTTCAAATACTAGAGACTTGAGCTTTGGCAATTATACGCATAGTAATGATAAAACCACAATCTGAAAGTTTCATGGAGAACGTACGTCCAGAAAAAAAGTTATTAAACAATTAAGTTCCCATAGTAAGCCCACACTGCAGCCCATGCGTGCGCGCCTATGGGTGTCTATGTATGTGTTTTTGCGTGTGTATGTGTGCGTTTGTGTAAGCAGGGAGACGCTAAAAATGATTGAAATGGCTGTTGCTTGAATGGTTCAGGGGATCTCGTAGTCGAGCACTCTCGACTAGAGTTTTCTTACTTGTTTTGTGATAAATTTAATGGTTTCGATTGGAAAGCAGTTTCAAATAATTTGAAAATATTATAATATTATACTATAGAGTACAATAATATTATAAGACATTTATACATTTATTAATACTTTCGATATAACTTCAGAAGTTTTAACGGCAAGTTGTACTTCGTCTGCGTATATAATTGTCGCTCAACGGATGTGTTGAAATTTCGGTGTATATTGTTTCGCAATCTGAATTAATCCCCGCCCCGACCATTACCAATTCCAATAGTTGGCTGCAAATTGCTGATTGGGGCTTGCCAAATAATTTGGTATGCGCTGGAAATACCTCAGCTGCAGCTGCCCCTAATGAGGCTCGCTCCCAGGGCCAAGCGTGAGGGGGCACACACATATACACACACACATGTTGACAATGCTCCGGCAACGGGCACGGCCAGCCAGGACCTTGGGTTTGGTGAGCCCAATTTGCATGTCAGAGAACAATTTAATCAAATTGAAATCAAATAATTTGAAATCATAATGTGAGAACTTTGTCACTTGATGTTTTCGTAGACGCATGGGAACCTGACCAGGTTTCGCTTGTTTATAATTACAAACTGTGAGGCATTTTATTGTAGTTGTTGTTGCTGCTGCTGTTGGGGGCAACGACAACGTCAGCGTGTTTAAGTTTCTTAACTAATTTGCGACTATTTCCAGATGGCGCTCGACGGCAAAGCGATAATTAAGGAGGAGATTACCGACAAGGACGCCTACGATGCGGCCGCAGCAGCAGCGGCAGCGGCAGCAGCTGCGGCAGCGGTCTCAGTGGCAACATCAACACCTGCCTCATCCGCGTCATCCTCAGCGTCCTCATCATCATCAGCAACAGCGGCAGCCGCAGCCAACACAGCAGCGACTGCGGCTGCAATTAGTCGACGGTTTAAAGGTGAGTGGCATGCGGACAACACACGTGCGAGCACAGGGTGGGCTGAAAAGAGGATGGGCGGGAAGGGGAGGAGGAAATGCGTATGTGTGTGTAAGTGTGTGTGGCAATGGCAGACATTAAGGCGTTTAATTTGGACTCCAGAGTTGGGATTGGGAGCACAAGTGCAGCCAAGCGACAGCCCCAACGATTGATGGTGTGAATCGCAGCAGCTGTGTGTGTGCGTATGAGTGTGAGTGTGAATATGAGTGTGAGTGCGAGTGTGAGTGTAGACTAAGGGTGTTTGGCTGTTTATGTTAAGGCTAGGCTAAACAATTAGCGATATCAAAGCGTGAGACAGAGAGAGAGAGAGAGAGAGAGAGAGAGAGAGAGAGAGAGAGAAAGAGAGAAGAGATGAATTTTAAGCCAGAGTAAAAATATTGAAAAATAATTAAATATAGTAAAAATGTGGCCTGTTTACTTGCAAAAGTAATTCAATTCCAAAATTAATATTTTCGAAATCAATAAAGTTCTACGATTGCATAGACTAATTATCAAATATAAAAGCTTCTGGACATAAATTCTAAGCTAGATAACTATAGATTTTTCCCGTCAGTGAATATTTATTATATATTTTAGGTTGGCGGTTTAGATAGTACCGTTTATGTTATACCAGATAGTACCTCATGTAAGAAAAGCCAGAACTCATTTGAAGGGGAGAACAACAGCAAATGCTTGAATAACAGCAAAATTGTCTGCATATATCTGAACAATCGAAGCAAAAATGAAATGAAGTTATATATCTCTACATTTGTATGGAAAGTTGTGCAAGGCTTGAAGAGCTACTAAAATTATTGATAGTCAAATCTGAATATTAAAACAGAAATATTTTATTTAATTTTTAAATATACAAGAATTTATTTAATCAATCAACATATACATATGTATATAAGCTATTCACTGACATTTTTGAGCACTTGGCAGCTGCCTTCAAATGCTGCGCTATTTGTGTTGGATGCTGGATAGCCAGCAGAATTTTACCATTGCATATAAATATGTTTTTTTCTGTTTGGACATTAGTCCAAGAAATAACAACGGCTGCTGGCGTTCCCAGCAGCAACAGCCGCAAAAGCAGGAGGAGCAGGAAGAGCAACAACAGGCTTTATGTGGCAAAAAGTGTAACCAGCTTTTGGGGACTGCTGAATTGAATGCGCTCCTTTGATTGTTGGTGCTATTGTAGCTGTCGCTGTCGTCGTTCTAGTTGCTGTGGCTGTGCGTACCTGTGTCACTAGCTGCGCCAATTCCCAGGCCAATAAAGCGTGCGTGCGCGTGTGTGTATGCTCTGCATTTAAGGCGCTTATGTTCTATGAAACCCAGCTTTCTAATTAGCATTCAAAACTGAAGTTCTTCAAAAAAAAGTTTTGTTTAACAAATGTTTGCTGTGTTGCAGAGACGCCCACAACAGCAACAGCAGCAGCAACAGCAGCAGCAGGAGCAACAACTTCATTATGGTCTGCTGCCGCCTGCTGATGATGATAATCACAAACAGCGCATGATGAATATTTGCCAAAATGATTGTTTTCCCAAATGACTATGCCAGCAACAGCAACGGCAACAGCAGCAACAGCAACAACACTAGCTAAACTTGCCAACGTTTCGTTTTGTGCGCTCGACTGCAATCTATGGGACGCAGCTGTGCAAATTCTGTTGCCCATATACTCATACATACCAGCATACACACACACACACATACACATACACACACACATGCATAGACTACCATTAGCCCACGCTGCGTATACGTAACCTTAAATCGATGGCTGCTGCTGCTCTTGAAACTCACTCCTGATGCTGATGTTGCACCAGCCGTCGAGGCTCCCACAATGCCGCATTGCCGTGCCCCAACGCAACACACACACACACACACACACATCCACCAGCACACACACACACAAACGGAAAATTGCCAACATTATGTTTTAGAAAATATGTGAATTGTCAACACAAAATTTCGTAAATAGTTTTTCGTGGCCGAAACATTTTTCGTGCCCAGTCACAGCTGGTCAGCTGACCGCTCCATCGGCCATGCCCCATCCGCTCGGCCCTTGGGGCACAACTTTGGGTCACTTGCGGTTTGCGGCTCTAGCAAACTTTTAAGCCTCAGCCAACTGCAATATTTTACAATTGTACACCAGCAGAACGCTGTTAGATAGCTGTGGGATACTCGGACTCCGTGAGACAGATACGTAGACATAGACATAGCCAAAGCCAAAGCCAGAGCCAGAGCCAGAGCCAGAGCCAGCGTTCCTTTTATTTGTTTGATTATATTCCACACACTTTTTTGCTTTTTGCATAGCAGCCAATTACAGGGCCGGCGACGGCATCATGTGATCCATCATTGTCTATGTTTGGCGTTTGATAAGCCGCCGCCAACTTAGCTGAGTGATGCCTCCCAGTCCATTCCGCTACCTGCTCTCTCCCTCTATATCTTTATATGTGTATCTGTGTATCTGTGTATCTGTGTGTGTGTGTGTGTTTGTGTCCCTTCGATTGGCGTGCCTGAATGGCTGTGAAAACACAGCCAGTTGCAGCTGTATCCACAATCATTATCACAAAAGCAAACTACAGCAGCAGCCACAGCAGCAGCAGCAGCAGCAGGTTTAACAGCAGCAGCAGCAGCATCGACTGGCTGCCATGAACGTCGTCATCGTCATCGTCAACAGCAGCAGCAGTGGCAACATTTTCACTCCCGCTAGCCACCCACTCCCACTTCTACTTCCACTCCCACTCACACACACACATAAACAATTTCCATTAGCTTGTACAAACAAAGTTGGTGTGTGTTTGGTCGCCAGTGCGAATCAGGCGACAATACATTTGCGAAATGAATTGCTGTTTGAAAATTTACAATGAGATGTATTGCAAGAGCAATATATTGAATGTTAGACAGACAGAGAGAGAGGGAGGGAGGATGTGAGGGCCTCTAGCTAAACTCTCAACAATAAAAACAATATAAATATTTTTGAAATTTATATATTTAGATATATATTTAGATTTATATCTGATATCTCTGATATAGCTCTTAGCGTATATCAGTTATTCAGATCATTAGGACATCATCATGAATTATGATTCCGTGTAATGTCCAAATATTCACTGTAGATATTCCACATAACATCCAAATTCTGCATCAAGAGACCCAATTTCAGCAATAGTTGCGCCTTCTCTTACATGGCTCAGTGTCGGATTGAAATATTGGCTTTAACTAATTTATCTAAAAGAGAAATGTTTCAGCAAGGATGCTGCCAAATACAAATAAATTACATAGACAATATTAAGAATACGAACAAATCGAAAATTGATTCAGGCTAAAATAAAAATGCGTTCATTATTCCGCATAAAACAAAAATTTGGTTTTAAAAATGCCTCAACTATTTTTGGATATATTTAATTCGTCGCATTTAATTTTCGATTTGAAAGATTTTTTAGAGAACAACGATTGAAGGATTTATTTTAAATAGAATAAGATCAATAAGAAATATTTAACTAGTTTGTCAAACATAGTACACAAAACTAATTAGAAATTACGCTTTTTATTCAATTTGAGCGTTACTAGGAGACTAAACTTCAATGACAGAAAATGTGACCTTGAGCAAATACTACAATATTTCGTAAACATTTTTTAAAGCTTAGTAATATTAAATATAAACATCTCGAAATATAGTTCAAACACAGCTAGATTTTCTATTCAATTTCTCGGTCAATTATGGACCATCGAATAAATACTTAGTATCTTTACCACATGAAAATAATTATATTTTCTGAAGAAATGTTTTATCAGATAATGTTTTATTTTTGATTCTATTGACATATATTTTTCAGAATTACTTAGCATTTTATTCCACTTGGATTTTTCACATTCTTTGCTGCTGAAGAAAAACGCATTCGTTTTCATTTGTCGCCTGTAACTTTTGAGCTTCGTGCCCAAGCCCAAATCCCCCACTTTCAGTCCCGGCATCAAGCCCGAGCCACTCTGCGCTGTGGCTTTGGCGTTAAGCTTTTCAATTTTGAGCTGCAGCCGAATGCGGCGCTTTGGCAGCAGGATCAGGTCCAGGCACGTTGCACCCGGCGGGGCAGCACGGTTCCCGCTTTCCCCTCACACTGCAGCTCCTCTTCTCTCTTCCTTGGGCCTCCAATTAGTGCGTGTTGCTTGATTTGCTTGCTGGCTCGGCTCGGCTGGGCTGGGCTGTTCGCTTGTTGCCTGGCAAATGGCACCCAAAAATGTTTGCTAATTTATTTCCCATGTTCAAACAAATTTGTTAATGCCAGTGCGGCGTCCCCTGGCGATGGGGTAGACAAGTGCTGTAGCATGTTTGCGGTCAACAGAAGTATATACATATTTTGCGGCAGGGCTGATGTTGCTTGCCTCTGAGCTTCCGAGCTGCAGCAGCGTCTACAACAGCTCCTAATGCATTTGTAATGCGCTTCGCCTGCACATCCTGTGTGTGGGTGTCTTGTTTCTCTTCATTGTTTATTGTGAACCAACTAACGAGCTGACTGCTTCCTTTTCCCTTTCAATCCAACAAACAGCCAACAGCAGCAACAGCAGCACTAACAGCAGCACCAGCAACGGCGACAAGAGCTCCACCACCACCACCAACTCCTCCTCGGCCGGCGGCAGCAGCAGCAGCAGCAGTAGCAGCGGCAAGGACATGTCCATCACCGGCAGCAACACAGTCAGCAGTCAGCAGCTCACGCCCAACGGCAGCCGAGAGCGGGACCGTGAAAGGGAACGGGAACGGGAACGGGAAAGGGAGCGGGAGCGGGAACGGGAACGTGAAAGGGATAGACTTTGTCGCACGCCACCAGAGTCACCTCCTGCGCTGGCGCGTAATCTAGCAGCTGCTCCGCGCTCCCCCCACTCACCGCCTCAGCAGCTGCACCACCACCAGCGACCACAGCGCAACGCAAGCGCCTCCCCCGTAGTAAACGGCGGCGCGAGCTCCGCCACGTCGCCGACGCCAGGCTCGCAGCACGCAGCCTCTCTAGCCGCTGCTGCGGCCGCGGCGGCTGCAGCGGCTGCGCACGTCGAGCAGGCGCGACTGCTGTCCAAGCTGCGGAAGTTCCTGGGCGCCCTGCTGCAGTTCTCGCAGGAGCTCGGCCAGCCGGAGGTGAGCGAGCGGGTGCGCGCCCTAGTGCTGTCCCTGGCCAGCAGCAACATATCACTGGAGGAGTTCCGGCTGGCCCTACAGGAGGCCATCAACCTGCCGCTGCGGCCGTATGTGATGCCGCTGCTGAAGAACAGCGTGGCCCTGATGCAGCGCGAGGTCCTGGCCCTGGCGCGCGCCACCAACCAGTCGGCCATGCAGTACGTGACCAGCAACGAGCAGGCTGTGATGGAGCTGACGCCTCACGGCGTGGGCAGTGCTGAGTTCGCTGACATATTCGTGCAGCTGGAGGCACCTGCGCCGGCGGCGGCCAACGGCAACGGCGGAGCGCTCTTCAAGCGCCGCTCCTCGGACTCCATCATGGAGCACAGCGCGCACAACGGCCTGCAGGAGTGGGCCGAGTACATGCCCAACGCCGGCGCAGCCTACGCGCCGCCCACCAAGCGGCTGGCCATGCATCCGGCTGCCGCCCACTCGGTGCTCGCCTTCGACTATAGTGCTGCGACTGCCGCCGGCGAGGCGGCTGCTGCCGCGGGCTTCATGCAGCGTGACGAGCGGGACTTGCGCCTGGCCGAGTCGGGGCAGGGAGCCAGCAGGCATGCGCTGCCGCAGGTGTCGCGCGGGGGCAATGCGCCAGCAGCGGCAGCTCCTGCGCCTGCCCCTGCTCCTGGCGGCGAGGAGGAGTGGAAGAACATCCACACCATGCTCAACTGCATCTCGGCCATGGTCGACAAAACCAAGCGGGCCATCACCATCCTGCAGCAGCGCGGCATCGAGCCGCAGCACGGCAGCAACAGCAGCCAGGACCTGACGCCCGCCGCCATGGCCGAACTGCGTCGCCAGACCGAGGAGAAGGTGGCCGAGTTCAAGCGCAACGCCGAGGATGCAGTCACCCAGGTGAGTCCCCCACAGAATCCCAGACTGAACTTTGAGCTGACTCTGCTCTCCTCCCGCCCTGACAGGTCAAACGGCAGGCGGTCATTGAGATACAGCGAGCCGTGGTCGCAGCTGAGACGCGTGCTGCCGAGATCATGACGCAAGAGCGACTGCGCATGGAGAAGTTCTTCATGGAGATGAGCCGACACTCCAGCGGCGACCGCGATCTGGATAACAAGTCGCCATCCATAACCAGTGCGCAGAATGTAAGTGCTTTTTACATGCTGACCCCTATGATTAAATACTACTCGTATTTCATTAACATAACATAAAATATTACTCCTTTGTCCCTCCCTCACAGGGCAGCAACCTGCAGCAGCAATGCTGGAACTGCGGCCGCAAGGCCACGGAGACGTGCTCCGGCTGCAACATGGCGCGCTACTGTAGCGCCTCATGCCAGTACAGGGACTGGGACAGCCATCACCAGGTGAGTTGCCAGCAGCTGAAGGATCCTTGCGGAACGCATAGCTAATCCCAGTGCTCTTCGGGTCGGCTTACAGGTGTGCGGCAACTCACGGGCCAGCGAGCTGAGCGCCAAGCATTTGCACTCGGCCAGCGCTAGCGCCGGCGCCAGCGGCATGCGCAGCGCCATGGCTGCCCGCTCGCCTCCCACGCCCACAGCCGCAGCAGCGGCGGCCGCAGCGGCAGCGGTGCATCTGCAGGCTGCTGCTGCTGCCGGCGTGCGGGAGTCGGCCGTGGCCGGTGGCACGGCTGGCGGCACTGGGGGCGTTGGCGTCGCTGGGGGCGGGGCTGCTGTCGCCGCTGGCACAGCCAGTGCGCTGGTGGCCAACGGACTGGGCTCCAAATGACGCATTCGCATGATGAAACCCAAGAAGAAATACTTGTGCTAGTCAAATTACCGATCGGGCTCGAATACGACGATATAATTATAATCTACATATACACGTATAGATATGGCGTTTAACTAACGTAAACCTTAACCAAAAACTAAAACGGAAAGCAAGCGAAGGGGAAGGGACGCGGAAGCGAAAGGAGACATTGTCAGCATTATCCAAATAGTCTTTAATTACACTCTTAATATACTTCAAGTAAACGAGATAGATATGTAATTTGAATCTAACACTTTTTGCAGTACATTTAAAATATAAAACATTTAAAAATAAATAAATAAAATAATATTCAAGGAAAACGAGTTAGGTGCGCGGCAAAATGATTTAATTCAATGCTAAATTTTGTTCAAATTACGAGAGAAACGAATATGTTGGAAAACTCACTCAGAACTTTACTGATTTAAATTAAATTGTGTGAGCACTTAAAAATAGCAAGGACTAAGAAGTAAATAGAAAATAATTCAAGTATTTGCACCATATTGCAATTAATCAACTTAAAATATACAAAACTTTATTAATGCAAACTCTTAAATACGACTCAGATTTATTTAAGATGTCAAAGCTGTAAGTAGTACTTAGGAGCCAGCCCGAGCAGCGAGGGGAGGGAGGTTGAAGAAAAGGCGAATACTTAACTGAACATAGTAGTTTTTATTAAATAATAAAATATGATGAATATAATGTTTATTATTATTATTACCATTACTGCTATTATTATGGATAATTTATTGATTATATATATCTGTATGTATTTAAATTATTAATTAGTATTTATTGTATTTCTAAACTCGTATTTAGCTGTACTTTAAATATAAACAAGCAAGAGAAAACCAAAAGCAAATGCAAGGAAATACCTAAACTAAATGTTACAACCCACACAAAGAAAGGCTAAAAAGAAACCCAAGAAATAAAGTGTTTTAAACCAAAAACCTCTTTTCGAGACGATTTCGTTCCAATTCGTTCCGGATCGATTTCAATTCGATGCGATTTCTCGAGCAGCCTAAAAGCAGGCAACACACAAAACTGCATCAGCCATGAATTGCGCATTAGTGAATGTGTGGTGGTGTGTGTGTATGTGCATGTGAGAGTGCGGGCGGGGGTGTTTGAGGCGGAAGGGGGCTTCGGTGTGTGAGATACAAAACCACAAACTGCTGTGATGAAATTTCAATTATCGTCACTCAGCTGCGCCATGTGCGGGTGTGTGTTTGTATGTGTGCATGTGCATGTGTGTCTGTGTGTGTGGGTGTGCTTGGCACACCTGCTGCTGTCGCATTGCAAGCAAGCAAAAGCTCGTTAGTGCCTCGCTTCGCCTAGGGGCATGCACAGCATTTGTTGCACACAGACGTACTCACACATATGTGCATGGCTTGTGGCTACCACACAAACACACACATATAGAGAGAGAGAGAGAGGGAGAGAGGGAAGATACTTCAGGATCAGCTTGCCTTAACTTTACTTTTGTCTGCAACTGCTGTGCGCTTTTTTGCAACCCTTCACTGGACGCCGAGTGGGAATTTAGTTTGAGTACGTGGCAAGCCCATCATCATCACTATGATGATGATGATGATGATGATGATGATGATGATGGTGGTGGTGGTGGCATTTTGCTACCTGAGTGATTTTCTAAAGCCAGCAACAGCCACAGAGAGACAGGCGGGCGCATATTCAAATAGATGCACGTCCAGCCAAGCAGCCAAGCAACCAAGCAACCAAGCAGCCAACCAGTCAACAGGCAACTGGCAGCAGCTTCCTGGTACTCCTTCTGGCCAGCATGTGCTGACGCTTTGTTTGTTTCTGACTGTAAAGCCCCCACTGGCCCTTTGTGGCCCACTCCCCATTCTCGTCTGCCCCTGCACATCTACTTACTGCCCATTCGTTAGCTTCTATTTAACATGCAGTTATCGTTTGTTATCGCCAGCAGCCACAGCTCAGCCAGCCGGATGACATGGACATGTTGTCAACGGCAATAACAGCAGCTTCCCTCTGAAGGAAACGGAGCGCAGCTCATAGTAGGCATTGCGTTTGAATACCCTCTGCCAAAAGTAAGTATGTTATATGCATTATAATGGTTCTAGAATTTTAATTTATGAAACACCCATGCATTATAATTACGTTTACAAATATATAGCTTTATGCAAACTTATGTTATAGATATTCACGAACTAAAAGAACTTCAAGTGCTGTTCCCAAAGTAACTCACTTGTGGATAATCGCAGGACAAAATGCTGAGGCTGAAGTTCCAAAATGGGACTGTCCTGATGCAGCTTCTTTTGTATAGTAATGAGTATTATGCAGTCGGTGAGACCCAACTGCAACATTATTATGTGCATATCATTTGTATTTTTACGCCAATAGGTTTTCTAAATCTGCAAAATAAAAAAATGGTTTGAAATAAATGAATATTTTTGAATTCAATATGATTTGGTTTCTCAATTGATCAACCAACATTGCACTCAATTTGAGAAGACAATAATCTTAAAACTTTTCATAAGAAACATCGTGTCACATAATCCCCGAGAGAGATAATCTGAAATCTTTATGACGTTGTCAATGGGGATCTCCTCTATTTAATTAACGATAATGATATATACAAATCTGGCATTACGGGATAGTCGAAAGCTCTAAAATTGTTCAATCGAGAAAAATAATATATATTGTTGAAAGAAATACTTTTTCGTGTGAAGGGAAACATTTTATTTATTCATATATTATATACATATGTTGATTCATTCTGAATTCGAATTTGACTGAGTCCGAATTCCAGACAGCACCAATTTAGTGCTAAGTACCAGCGGCGTCTACGTCTGGGCCTTTGGCTCTTTGCATTAGCATTAAAAACCTGGAACTTCAACGAGAATTTTAATTAAAATGCCAGCAACTAGCGCCCAATATGCGATGTCTGGCAAACGAAGCGGGATTCGGCGGCGCCTCGACTGTGTCTGACATAAAAATATTCATCATAAGTAGCAGCCAGCCACCAGCACTGGCAGCTCCCAGCAGTATCCACCAACAGCAGGAGGAGCAGCACTAACAACAGCTGCCAGCTGCTCACTGAGTTGCTGTCGCTGTCGCCGTCGCTGTCGAAGCTGGCAGAGACGCGGGCAGCAATTGTGCCATTTCAATCGACATCTGTTACTGATTTCAAAGAAACTTTTGTTGACAACACAAACAAATGCCAAATACAGCAGCAACTGAGTTAAAGAGAGAGAGAGGAGAGCAAGAGAGTGAGCGAGAGGGAGAGACAGTATGTTGTCGCCTGGGGCCAATGGGACTAGGTACAAACGTTTGACGCTTGCCTGCGCACGACTCCAGCAGCAACGCCAACTCCGGGTCTCACGTGTCCCGTGCCCCGTGCCCCCTTTACGGCCCACCACGACCCACAAAAGTGCCGCACAGCTGACGCTAACGTTATCAGCCAGCAAGTGGCTTGGTCTCTCTCTCGCCCTCTCTCTGTCCCTTTCCGACTCTCCATTGAGTGTGTGCTTGTGTGTTTTTGTTTTTGCCGGCAAGAAACAAAGTTGACTGAGGTTGCCTGCATTTGAAGGCTGTGCAGCAGCAACAGCAGCAGCAGCAGTGAATAACATGTGCGTGCCCCGTATGGCTGCGTGTATGTGTGAGAGAATGTGTGTGTTTTTGGCGGCGGCATTGTCGATAATAACGATTTGACTGTGCGCCAGGGGGTGGGCGCGGGGCTCATATATGGGCGCAATTCCTGTTGCCGTTCCCATTCTCGCTCCGTTCCCGTTCCTGTTGCCCTTGCCAGCTTTTGTGCACGTAACATGTGTCAATTACAGGCACACACACACACACACACGCACATATAATCAAACTAACTGTTCACACATACAAAGACTGCTCTCGCTCACCGTCTATAACTCAAAAAGCTGCCAAAAAGTGTGCGCACATTTTTTATACGCGCCGCCTGAAAGTATGCACATATATTTTTTATATGCTTGCCTGCCGGCTTCTGACAGCTACGCCCCGGCGACGACGCCGACTGCGCAGCAGCTGCTGTGAATGAAACGACTGCGCCGCGGCATCTGCTGGCGACCGGCTTTATGTTAATTTATTTTGGCATTGGAATTTTCTGTGCACCAAATTGTTCCCATTCACCTTTGTGTTTTGCCCGCGTTTAATTAAAAAATAAGAAGTTTTGACTTTGAAATTTCTCCGCGCTACATCGACAGCTTCATTTAAAAGGTGTAATGTTGCTATTGCCTAACAAATTGCATCTATTAATTGCATTAGTAATACATAAATACGTTTCTCATTAAAACCCGTTGATTGAGCAAGTGTTGCCCTCACCTTTCCATGTCCATATGCAGCCGAATTATATTACTATTTGTGAGCAAGCACAGATTACTATATTGAACTGTATAAGATTTTCGGCCTAGTCCCCTCGCATATATCCCCAAAATGCCTATGTCTGTAGTGTAATAAAATGATTGCCAACTAACTTATAATATCCTATAATTATTATAAGTTATCGAAATTAATCATCAGTTAATATAAATAACGACTAAAATATAAGAAATACACTCTACAGAAGATACTTAATTCCCATGTTTTAACAACATTTGCTTTGAACGTAAATTTGAGCACTACGCAGTGCTGGATACTTACCATTTTCAATGGGTTCAGGGTATAAAAATAATTGATCCACCAAAAGGTAGATTCCCCTCTGCGGCGCCATAAAAATTCTCCCATTCTTAATTAACTTAACCCCTTTAAAATGGGTGATGAGAAAATGTGTAGGACAGGCGGAAGGAGGCGTAGCAGACCCGATAAAGAATATATAAGTATAATCTTGATCAAGACGACGAGCTAAGTCGATCTATGCTCTTCAATTTTATTGTTCGATAATTAGAGAATACAGTCGGACTGTTGTTCAGTTGCTCAGTCATTCAGTCATTCAATCGCTCATTCGTTCTGTGATTTTGTCGCCCTGTCACTCAGTCGTACTGTTGCTCTGTTGCTCTGTATCTCAGTCAAATACTCGGTCGCGACTAACTCTCGTTGTGAACGGTTGTGTTGCGCTTGAAATTTACTAAAATCCAAGCCCTTTGCTTTGATTCCGCGATTTACCGTTGTTTATTGCTCTTTGAAGCGAAATAATCCGCTGCTCTAATCAGCAGATATCTATTTCTAGACATCGTCGCGCGCGGTGTCAGTACAGTCTGTGCAAAAAGAAACAATAACAACCTCGAATTTCGAGAACAAGTTCGTGCCTTGCCCTGTGGGCAAGCGCTTTCTCTGTGAAACACAGACTATAAACATTTGTGACATGAAGAAAACTAATGAAATTAAGAATCTGAGAGGTGCCACACCTACCGATTCAGATCACAAATCATGCACGAAATTGCATTAATAGAATACAATGCCGAGCGATCGAATGATGCAATTAGCATCATCACCAGCAACAGCTCCAGCGGCCAGGCGAGAAACACAGGAAACAAAACTTCCAGCTTTGCGGTGTGCAGTTTTTCGCTTGTGCAATCTCAACGCAAGCCGCTCCCCTGCAAACGCAAGGGCATTGCGTCCTCTTTTCACGATAGTCCGACAAGCAGCAATCCCAAAAGAAGCACCCAATCTACTTCTCAGAAGACCACCCAGGACAATGTTTACCGGAACAGATTTGAGGCGCTGATGACGAAGATGAAGATGCAATGTCGACTGAGCCCATCAACTCTTCAGTATCTTTCACTAAAGCTCTTGAGCAGTGTACTGCTAATCATCGCAAACAGCAGGATAAACTCAACGCATCTGCTCAACATCGAGCTAACGACAAGCAACTCCAATTGACCCCAAAGTCAAATATTCCACCCATTACCATTCTGAGGCTGACAAATCTCCCGATGCTGCAGCACCTTTTGAGGAATAATAAGCTTTATGGCTCCAATAAAGTAGATATACGTGCCTCTGCCGGAGGTCTCACGCGTCTCTACGCCCAGGACATTGAAACGTTCAGATGTATCCAAAACCTTTTTGAGAACGTCAAACTCGAGTTCTACACCTACCAGCTGAAGCAGGATAGGTCATATAAGTTCGTCATTAAGGGTCTGCATCATTCCACATTGCACTCTGCAATTAAAAATGAGCTTGGTAGCCTAACGTCGCCAATATTCACTGTCCAGACAACACAAAGAGACCCGACAATCCCATCGATTTATTCTTCATAAGTATTGCTCCAGGCTGCAACAAAATAGAACGGATCACTATTGAAGAAGCTCGCAAGAAGCAACAGTGGACCCAGTGCTCTAGATGCCAAAACTTCGCACACACAGCAAGATATTGCAGACAGACTTTTTTGTGCGTCCAGTGCGCTGAACATCACAAAACTTCTGAATGTCTGCTTCCGAATCCGCACTCGCCACCTGCGCAGGATCCTACTGCAAACTACAGGGGATGTCAAGCGTACGCAGCTTATGCAGCCCGAAACCAGCGCAAGCCTCGCAGCCAGTACCCCCTCTCGTCTGCAAATCAGCCTGCTTCCAGCCAGCCCCCATGGCCATCCAAGACTCCCGCCCTACCTAGCAGATCATTAAATGTTCCTTATAATAACTCTCGTCCTACTTATGCACAGATGATTAGAGATAATCAACACGGTAGAAGCGAATGGCCTTCACGACATTCACATCCTGCTAATCAGCGAAACCCAAACGGCTTTGCGCCTAAACTCTTCCGTTTTGCCTGCCACACAGCAAACTACCCTTCAACCAGCCATAGGTGGCTCCGAAATTTTCGTTCGAGAGGACATGGAACACTTTATAACCATTCCAGTTCGATCTGATTCTATTCAACTGGCCAAGGCAAAATTAGCCACGGGGTTGGGATATGTAGAGTTTGGCGCAAGCTACTGCCCTCCTAACAATCGACTGGCCATGGCAGACCTGCTTGGTATATGGCAATCCTTAGACCGGAAATTCCTAATCTGTGGCGATTGGAACGCTCGTCACCAATCTTGGGGCTTAGCGATAAGTAATTCTAAAGGGTAGAGACCTTTTCAACCTCAGTCTGGCAACATCCACACAGATCATAGCCACGGGCAGTCCCACTAGGTTCCCAGACCCTAATAGACAAAGGCCCTCCTGTCTGGACTTTGGTCTTTATAAGGGAATACCTCAATGGAAGCTGAAAATCACCGCTCATAACGATCTCGGCTCAGATCACATGCCTCTGGTAATCTCGCTGGATCCCGCCGTAAAGACTGATCAACAGGAATATTGTCATTAACTTATTTAAGCTGATATTAAACAATAAGTTGCATCCTGAATTAGAATTACACTCGGAGCAGGATATTGATGACTCTCTGCAACTCTTCAATGAAAATATTCGCTGCGCAGCTAAGGAAGCCGAAAAGACACGTTCTAGCTATGCACCTCGCCAAGCCGGATCTTTGGTGCTTACTTCGGAGCTACGCTATTTATTGCAGCAAAAGTGCCGTCTGCGAAAAATCTACCAGCGCACTTTAGACCCGGTAGACAAATCCAACTGGATCAGAGCAGCAAACACACTCAGATCTGAGTTGGCACGACAGCGGGCGCAGATGTTTGACGACATGCTGGAAAACATGTCCACAGCAAAGGACGCCAAATTTAACCTTTGGAAAGCGACCAGAAATTGTAGACATCAATTGTAGACGACAAGTGAGACGTAAGAGTCTCCGCTTGCTCTTCATCTGATCGAATTGTAGACGACAAGACGATCAGATGAAGAGTAAAGCGAAGGCTCTTGCGTCTCATTTGGAGGCCCGCTTTCGCAAGAAGACACACAATCTACCGAGCAAGCCCTGTTGTCCCCACTGCAACTCGATCCACCTGAGGAGCCGTACAATTTTGATGAGGTAACATTCGTAATCAAAGATTTAAACCCAAATAAGGCCCCGGGACACGACAATATCTGCAATCGCACACTTGGAGCACTGTATTTTCCAGCAGTGTGGAAGATTGCACTTGTCGTGATGATTCATAAGACTGGCAAATTTGAGGAAGACCCTGCTTCATACCGACCTATCAGTCTCCTACCTTCTTCATCGAAGGTTTGGGAAAGAGTTGTCATCCGTCGGCTGGTAGCAGTAGCGGAGTCAAGAAAACTCATTACGGCTCAGCAGTTTGGCTTCCGCGCTGGGCACGGTACAACTGAGCAACTGCACAGAGTGACAGACCACATCCTCAGGGCATTCGACAACAAGAAGCACTGTAATGTCATATCCCTAGACACCGAACAGGCCTTCGATAGGGTATGGCTGCCCTCACACTACTTCGCTCTGATTCGATCTTACTTGGAGGGTCCTTCCTTCAGAGTGAAAGTGAAATCAAGTCAGTCCTCCACATACTCGTTTGCCGCTGGCGTACCACAGGGCAGTATACACGCTCCATTTTTCTTTTGCATCTTCATAGGTGATGCTCCTCTCCCTGATGCTTCAGGCTTTGGAGTGTCGTCGAACTCAACCCTGGTGGCAACCTATGGGGACGATATCTGCGTGATGGTTTCTGCTTATACAGATACACACATACACACACAAACACACATACATCGACACATACATAGACACATAGGTGAGCACGCATAAACACGCATGGGCTGCAGTGTGGGCTTACTATGGGAACTTAATTGCTTAATAACTTGTGGACGTACGTTCTTCATGAAACTTTTAGATTGTGTTTATATCATTAATATGCGTGTATGTGCCGAAGCTCAAATCTCTAGTATTTGAAATGCGCATTTTACAAACTTAGTGGTAAGGGGGTGGATATAGGGGTGGGGAGTAAAATTTAACAAAAATCGAAATTCTATAAGGTACATTTGAACCTACATTAAAAATTTGGAGACTCTAGCTCTAAAGATGTGGGAGATATAATTCAATAACTGACTTTCGATAAGGTTTTTTATCGATAAAAAATAACGGGCTGAGTAATCGATTTTTGGTGATAAACTCGATATCCGTGCTGTATATATGGTCATTTAAAAAAAAAGTTCAAGTCTCTAGCTCTTATATCTTCTGAAATCGACGCGTTCATACATACGGACAGACAGACGGGCAGGGCTAAATCGACTTAGCTCGTCTTCCTGATCAAGAATATATATACTTTGTGGGGTCTGCCACGCCTCCTTCTGCCTTTTACATACATTTCAACAAAACCATTATACCCTGATTTCCCATTTTCAATGGGCTCAGGGTATAACAGGTAAGAGTGCTCTAGTCGAGACTGCTCGACTAGGAGATACCCTGAACCGTCCAAGCTGATATTCTAATCATTCTGCACTTCTTTTATTCACACATACATACACATGCATCCACATGCACGTATAAGCCCGCGCTCTGCTAACTGCGCAGTAAGCAGCGACTGCGCTTTGGCTGCGCTGCAGTGTGGGCAATATTATGAGAATTGATTTGTTGAATAATTTCGTTTGTAGACGTACAATCTTAATGAAACTTTTAGAATGTAATCATAATGTGTAAATCTGTGTATATTTCAAAGCGCAAGTCTCTAGTACCTAATATACGTTTTTTACGAATTGGGGACGTGGTATCCAAAATCTGTATATTACATAATATGTGTATTCATCAAATGATGATTTACTGTATATATAATCTGAAGTCTCCACGTCTAATAGTATTCAAATTAGGCTGAAAAAGCAGTATAAATGTATTGATGAACTTGTACTGCCTATCGTATACACGAGTATGCATAATACTAAATTTTAGCTCTCTAGCTCTTATAACTTCTGAGATCGTTTTGTTCATACGGACGGACAGACGGACAGGGATATATCGACTCAGCTCATCGTCCTGATCAAGAATATATATACTTTATGGGGTCTGCGATGATTCCTTATGCCTGTTACATACCTTTCACAAAATCATTATACCCTGATTTCCCATTTTCAATGGGTTCAGGGTATAATCAGCGCCACCAAAAGTATAAGATTATGCTTTTCTTTAAGAAGGAAGGCGCCCGCCACCGTATTCATCAACGGTACCCCCCTAGAAAAAGCCCGGATGGTGAAATACTTGGGGATCAACTTAGACAGTCGACTCACATTCAAGCCTCACATTCTGGCGATTGCTGGTACCTGTTGCGCCCGCTTCAAGCAGATATCTTGGCTGCTACACAGAAAAAGCAAGCTGTCCCTAGTAAATAAGCGCAAGATACTACTACTGAAGGTACGGTGTGCAAGTTTGGGGAGTCGCAGCCAAAAGTAACCGGCAAAAGATTCAGACAGTACAGAACAAGGCCTTGCGCCAAATCACTCGTTGCCCCTGGTTCGTACGCAACTCATGCCTGCACAGAGATCTCATGCTAGACACAGTGGAAAAGCAGAAGAGATCCACTCGAGTCGGTACGATGACCGCTTTAAGACCCACCCCAACCGGCTGGCAAGAAAGCTGTAAAGCTCGAAACCCAATCGCCGATTAAAAAGACGACATTTCGAAAACTTCCTAGCTACTAGTAACTACTTAACTTAAAAATATATGTTTAAATTAGTAGATATTGTTAAACCTGTGATTATAAGTTTGCTTCAAGGGAGATAATAGGGTAAAAAGATGCTCTGGCGCTTCCTAATAAAAATGAGTCAGTCGTGGAGATGTCCTGTTGTTCAGTCAATTTGTCATTCTATCGCTATCGGTCAGTTCTTCAGTTGCTCAGTTGCAAAACCATTCTATCGCTCAGTCGATCAATCTTTCTGTACTTCAGTTGTTCTGTCCCTTAATCGTCCTGTCCCTAAGTCATTCTGTCGTACTGTCGTTCTGAAACTCAGACAATTTGTACCTCTACCACTCAGTCACACTGTTGTTCACTTGCTCAGTCAATTTGTCGCTTTGTCACTCAGTCGTACTGTCGCTCAGCTAATTTGTCGCTCTTTCACTCAGTCGTACTGTCGTTCAGTTGCTTAGTCAATTTGACACTCTGACACACAGTCGTACTGTCGCTCAGTCAATTTGTCACTTTGTCACTCAGTCGTACTGTCGCTTAGTCAATTTGGTGCTCTGACACACAGTCGAAATGTCGTTCAGTTGCTCAGCCAGTTTGCCGCTCTGTCGCTTAGTCGTACCGTCGCTTAGTCAATTTGATGCTCTGTCACTCAATTGTATTGTCGCTCAGTCAATTTGTCGCTCTGCCACTCAGTCGTACTATTGTGCAGTCAATTTGTCGCTCTGTCACTAGGTCGTACCGCAGCTTAGTCTTTTTGTCGCTCTGCCCATCAGTCGTAATGTCGCTCTGCCACTCAGTCGTACTGTCGCTCAGCCATTGAGTCGTACTGTCGTTCAGTTGCTCACTCAATTTGACGCTCTGTCACTTAGTCGTACTGTCGTTCAGTCAATTTGTCGCTCTGTCCCTCAGTCGTACCGTCGCTTAGTCTTTTTGTCGCTCTACCACTCAGTCGTACTTTCGCTCTTCCACTCAGTCGTACTGTCGCTCTGCCACTCAGTCGAACTGTCGTTCAGTTGCTCAGTCAATTTTACGCTCTGTCACTTAGTCGTACTGTCGCTTAGTCTTTTTGTCGCTCTGCCAAACAGTCGTATTGTTGCTCAGTCAATTTGTCGCTCTGCATTTCAGTCGTATTGTCGCTTAGACAATTTGTCGGTCTGTAACTGTCGCTCTGCCACTCAGTCGAACTGTCGCTCAGTCAATTTGTCGCTCTGGCACTCAGTCGTACCGTAGCTTAGTCTTTTTGTCGCTCTGCCAAACAGTCGTATTGTCGCTTAGTCAATTTGTCGCTCTACCACTCAGTCGTACTATCGTTCAATCAATATGTCGCTCTGCCACTCAGTCGACCTGTCGTTAAGTTGCTCAGCCATTTTGAAGCTCAACCGTACTGTCGTTCTGTCAATTTGTCGCTTAATCAATTCTTCGCTCTGCCACTCAGTCGTATTGTCGCTTAGTCAATTTGTCGCTCTGCCCCTCAGTCGTATTGTCGCTCAGTCAATTTGTCGCTCTGCCCCTCAGTCGTATTGTCACTTAGTCAATTTGTCACTCTGCCCATCAGTCGTATTGTCGCTCAGTCAATTTGTCGCTCTGCCCCTCAGTCGTATTTTCGCTCACTCAAGTTGTGGTTCAAACATTCTGTCGTTCTGTCGTTCATTCAATTTGTCGCTCTGCAACTCAGTCGTACTGTCGTTCAGTTGCTCAGTCATTTTGAAGCTCAGTCGTACTGTCGTTCAGTCAATTTTTCGCTCGCGCCACTCAGTCGTAATGTCGCTCAGTCAAGTTGTCGCTCTGCCCCTCAGTCGTATTGTCGCTTAGTCAATTTGTCGCTCTGTCCCTCAGTCGTACCGTCGCTTAGTCTTTTTGTCGCTCTACCACTCAGTCGTACTTTCGCTCTTCCACTCAGTCGTACTGTCGCTCTGCCACTCAGTCGAACTGTCGTTCAGTTGCTCAGTCAATTTTACGCTCTGTCACTTAGTCGTACTGTCGCTTAGTCTTTTTGTCGCTCTGCCAAACAGTCGTATTGTTGCTCAGTCAATTTGTCGCTCTGCATTTCAGTCGTATTGTCGCTTAGACAATTTGTCGGTCTGTAACTGTCGCTCTGCCACTCAGTCGAACTGTCGCTCAGTCAATTTGTCGCTCTGGCACTCAGTCGTACCGTAGCTTAGTCTTTTTGTCGCTCTGCCAAACAGTCGTATTGTCGCTTAGTCAATTTGTCGCTCTACCACTCAGTCGTACTATCGTTCAATCAATATGTCGCTCTGCCACTCAGTCGACCTGTCGTTAAGTTGCTCAGCCATTTTGAAGCTCAACCGTACTGTCGTTCTGTCAATTTGTCGCTTAATCAATTCTTCGCTCTGCCACTCAGTCGTATTGTCACTTAGTCAATTTGTCGCTCTGCCCCTTAGTCGTATTGTCACTTAGTTCAATTTGTCACTCTGCCCCTCAGTCGTATTGTCACTTAGTCAATTTGTCGCTCTGCCCCTTAGTCGTATTGTCACTTAGTTCAATTTGTCGCTCTGCCCCTCAGTCGTATTGTCGCTCAGTCAAGTTGTCGGTCTGTCACTGTCGCTCTGCCACTCAGTCGTATTGTCGCTCAGTCAATTTGTCACTCTGCCACTCAGTCGTATTGTCGCTTAGTCAATTTGTCGCTCTGCCCCTCAGTCGTAATGTCGCTTAGTCAATTTGACGGTCTGTCACTGTCGCTCTGCCACTCAGTCGTATTGCCGCTGAGTCAATTTTGTCGCTCTGCTATTCAGTCGTATTGTCGCTTAGTCAATTTATCGGTCTGTCACTGTCGCTCTGCCACGCAGTCGTATTGTCGCTCAGTCAATTTGTCACTCTGCCACTCAGTCGTATTGTCACTTAGTTCAATTTGTCGCTCTGCCACTCAGTAATGTCGCTTAGTCAATTTGTCGCTCTGCCCCTCAGTCGTATTGTCGCTTAGTCAATTTGTCGGTCTGTCACTGTCGCTCTGCCACTCAGTCGTATTGTCGCTCAGTCAATTTGTCACTCTGCCACTCAGTCGTATTGTCGCTTAGTCAATTTGTCGCTCTGCCCCTCAGTCGTATTGTCGCTTAGTCAATTTGTCGGTCTGTCACTGTCGCTCTGCCACTCAGTCGTATTGCCGCTGAGTCAATTTTGTCGCTCTGCCCCTTAGTCGTATTGTCACTTAGTTCAATTTCTCGGTCTGTCACTGTCGCTCTGCCACGCAGTCGTATTGTCGCTCAGTCAATTTGTCACTCTGCCACTCAGTCGTATTGTCACTTAGTTCAATTTGTCGCTCTGCCACTCAGTAATGTCGCTTAGTCAATTTGTCGCTCTGCCCCTCAGTCGTATTGTCGCTTAGTCAATTTGTCGGTCTGTCACTGTCGCTCTGCCACTCAGTCGTATTGCCGCTGAGTCAATTTTGTCGCTCTGCTATTCAGTCGTATTGTCACTTAGTTCAATTTGTCGCTCTGCCACTCAGTAATGTCGCTTAGTCAATTTGTCGCTCTGCCCCTTAGTCGTATTGTCGCTTAGTCAATTTATCGGTCTGTCACTGTCGCTCTGCCACGCAGTCGTATTGTCGCTTAGTCAATTTGTCGCTCTGCCCCTCAGTCGTATTGTCGCTTAGTCAATTTGTCGCTCTGCCACTCAGTAATGTCGCTTAGTCAATTTGTCGCTCTGCCCCTCAGTCGTATTGTCGCTTAGTCAATTTGTCGGTCTGTCACTGTCGCTCTGCCACTCAGTCGTATTGCTGCTGAGTCAATTTTGTCGCTCTGCTATTCAGTCGTATTGTCACTTAGTTCAATTTGTCGCTCTGCCACTCAGTAATGTCGTTTAGTCAATTTGTCGCTCTGCCCCTCAGTCGTATTGTCGCTTAGTCAATTTATCGGTCTGTCACTGTCGCTCTGCCACGCAGTCGTACTGTCGCTCAGTCAATTTGTCACTCTGCCCTTTAGTCGTATTGTCACTTAGTTCAATTTGTCACTCTACCACTCAGTCGTATTGTCGCTTAGTCAATTTGTCGCTCTGCCCCTCAGTCGTATTGTCGCTTAGTCAATTTGTCGCTCTGCCACTCAATAATGTCGCTAAGTCAATTTGTCGCTCTGCCCCTCAGTCGTATTGTCGCTTAGTCAATTTGTCGGTCTGTCACTGTCGCTCTGCCACTCAGTCGTATTGTCGCTCAGTCAATTTGTCGCTCTGCCCCTCAGTCGTATTGTCGCTCAGTCATGTTGTCGCACTGTCACTCAGTCGTATTGTCACTTAGTTCAATTTGTCGCTCTGCCACGCAGTCGTACTGTCGCTCAGTCAATTTGTCACTCTGCCACTCAGTCGTATTGTCGCTCAGTCAATTTGTCGCTCTGCCCCTCAGTCGTTTTTTCGCTCAGTCAAGTTGTCGTTCAGTCACTCAGTCGTTCTGTCGTTTATTCAATTTGTCGCTCTGCCACTTTGTCGTACTATCGTGCAGTTAATTTGTCGCTCTGTCACTTGGTCGAACATTCGTTCAGTCAATTTTTCGTCCTGCCACTTAGTCGTACTGTCGTTCAGTCAATTTTTCACTCGCGCCACTCAGTCGTAATGTCGCTCAGTCAAGTTGTCGCTCTGCCCCTTAGTCGTATTGTCACTTAGTTCAATTTGTCGCTCTGCCACTCAGTCGTATTGTCACTTAGTCAATTTGTCGCTCTGCCCCTTAGTCGTATTGTCGCTTAGTCAATTTGTCGCTCTGCCACGCAATCGTACTGTCGTTAAGTCAATTTGTCACTCTGTCACTCAGTCGTACCGTAGCTTAGTATTTTTGTCGCTCTGTCACTCAGTCGCACTGTCGTTCAGTCAATATGTCGCTCTTTCACTCAGTCTTACTGTCGTTCAGTCAATTTGTCGCTCTGCCACTCAGTCGTACTGTCGTTCAGTTGCTCAGTCAATTTGACGCTTTGTCACATAGTCGTACTGTCGTTCAGTCAATTTGTCGCTCTGTCACTCAATTGTATTGTCGCTCAGTAAATTTGTCGCTCTGCCACTCAGTCGAACTGTCGTTCAGTTGCTCAGTAAATTTGTCGCTCTGTCACTCAGTCGCACTGTCGTTCAGTCAATATGTCGCTCTTTCACTCAGTCTTACTGTCGTTCAGTCAATTTGTCGCTCTGCCACTCAGTCGTACTGTCGCTCAGTCAATTTGTCGCTCTGCCACTCAATAATGTCGCTAAGTCAATTTGTCGCTCTGCCCCTCAGTCGTATTGTCGCTTAGTCAATTTGTCGGTCTGTCACTGTCGCTCTGCCACTCAGTCGTATTGTCGCTCAGTCAATTTGTCGCTCTGCCCCTCAGTCGTATTGTCGCTCAGTCATGTTGTCGCACTGTCACTCAGTCGTATTGTCACTTAGTTCAATTTGTCGCTCTGCCACGCAGTCGTACTGTCGCTCAGTCAATTTGTCACTCTGCCACTCAGTCGTATTGTCGCTCAGTCAATTTGTCGCTCTGCCCCTCAGTCGTTTTTTCGCTCAGTCAAGTTGTCGTTCAGTCACTCAGTCGTTCTGTCGTTTATTCAATTTGTCGCTCTGCCACTTTGTCGTACTATCGTGCAGTTAATTTGTCGCTCTGTCACTTGGTCGAACATTCGTTCAGTCAATTTTTCGTCCTGCCACTTAGTCGTACTGTCGTTCAGTCAATTTTTCACTCGCGCCACTCAGTCGTAATGTCGCTCAGTCAAGTTGTCGCTCTGCCCCTTAGTCGTATTGTCACTTAGTTCAATTTGTCGCTCTGCCACTCAGTCGTATTGTCACTTAGTCAATTTGTCGCTCTGCCCCTTAGTCGTATTGTCGCTTAGTCAATTTGTCGCTCTGCCACGCAATCGTACTGTCGTTAAGTCAATTTGTCACTCTGTCACTCAGTCGTACCGTAGCTTAGTATTTTTGTCGCTCTGTCACTCAGTCGCACTGTCGTTCAGTCAATATGTCGCTCTTTCACTCAGTCTTACTGTCGTTCAGTCAATTTGTCGCTCTGCCACTCAGTCGTACTGTCGTTCAGTTGCTCAGTCAATTTGACGCTTTGTCACATAGTCGTACTGTCGTTCAGTCAATTTGTCGCTCTGTCACTCAATTGTATTGTCGCTCAGTAAATTTGTCGCTCTGCCACTCAGTCGAACTGTCGTTCAGTTGCTCAGTAAATTTGTCGCTCTGTCACTCAGTCGCACTGTCGTTCAGTCAATATGTCGCTCTTTCACTCAGTCTTACTGTCGTTCAGTCAATTTGTCGCTCTGCCACTCAGTCGTACTGTCGCTCAGTCAATTTGTCGCTCTGCCACTCAGTCGTACTGTCGTTCAGTTGCTCAGTCAATTTGACGCTTTGTCACATAGTCGTACTGTCGTTCAGTCAATTTGTCGCTCTGTCACTCAATTGTATTGTCGCTCAGTAAATTTGTCGCTCTGCCACTCAGTCGAACTGTCGTTCAGTTGCTCAATCATTTTGAAGCTCAGTCGTACTGTCGTTCAGTCAATTTGTCGGTCTGCCACTCAGTCGAACTGTCGTTCAGTCAATTTGTCGCTCTGCCACTTAGTCGTACTATCGTGCAGTCAATTTGTCGCTCTGTCACTTAGTCGTACCGTCGCATAGTCAATTTGTCGCTCTGTCAATCAATTGTATTGCCCCTCAGTAAATTTGTCGCTCTGCAAGTCAGTCGTACTGTCGTTCAGTTGCTCAGTCATTATGAAGCTCAGTCGTACTGTCGTTCAGTCAATTTGTCGCTCTGCCACTTAGTCGAACTGTTGCTCAGTCAATTTGTCGCTCAGTCACTCAGTCGTTCTGTCATTCATTCAATTTGTCGCTCTGCCACTCAGTTGAACTGTTGGTCAGTTGCTCAGTCAATTTGTCGCACCGTCACTCAGTCGAACTGTTGCTCAGTCAATTTGTCGCTCTGCCAGCCAGTCGAACTGTTGTTCAGTTGCTCAATCATTTTGAAGCTCAGTCGTACTGTCGTTCAGTCAATTTGTCGTTCTGTTGCTCAATCATTTTGAAGCTCTGTCGTACTGTCGTTCAGTTAATTTGTCGCTCTGCCACTCAGTCGATCTGTTGGTCAGTTGCTCAGTCAATTTGTCGCACTGTCACTCAGTCAACCTGTTGCTCAGTCAATTTGTCGCTCAGTCACTCAGTCGTTCTGTCGTTCATTCAATTTGTCGCTCTGCCACTCAGTCGAACTGTCGTTCAGTTGCTCAGTCATTCTGAAGCTCAGTCGTACTGTCGTTCAGTCAATTTTTCGTCCTGCCACTTAGTCGTACTGTCGTGCAGTCAATTTGTCGCTCTGTCACTCAATTGTATTGTCCCTCAGTAAATTTGTCGCTCTGCCACTCAGTCGAACTGTCGTTCAGTTGCTCAATCATTTTGAAGCTCAGTCGTACTGTCGTTCAGTCAATTTGTCGGTCGGCCACTCAGTCGTACTATCGTTCAATCAATATGTTGCTCTGTCACTCAGTCGTACCGTAGCTTAGTCTTTTTGTCGCTCTCCCACTCAGTCGACCTGTCGTTCAGTTGCTCAGTCAATTTGAAGCTCAACCGTACTGTCGTTCAGTCAATTTTTCGCTCTACCACTTAGTCGTACTATCGTGCAGTCAATTTGTCGCTCTGCCACTTAGTCGTACCGTCGCATAGTCAATTTGTCGCTCTGCCACTTAGTCGTACCGTCGCATAGTCAATTTGTCGCTCTGCCACTTAGTCGTACTATCGTGCAGTCAATTTGTCGCTCTGCCACTTAGTCGTACTATCGTGCAGTCAATTTGTCGCTCAGTCACTTAGTCGTACCGTCGCATAGTCAATTTGTCGCTCTGTCACTCAATTGTATTGTCCCTCAATAAATTTGTCGCTCTGCCACTCAGTCGAACTGTCGTTCAGTTGCTCAATCAATTTGAAGCTCAGTCGTACTGTCGTTCAGTCAATTTGTCGGTCTGCCACTCAGTCGAACTGTCGTTCAGTCAATTTGTCGCTCTGCCACTCAGTCGAACTGTCGCTCAGCCACTCAGTCGTACTGTCGTTCAGATGCTCAGTCAATTTGACGCTCTGTCACTTAGTCGAACCGTCGCTTAGTCAATTTGTCGCTCAGTTGCTCAATCATTTTGAAGCACCGTCACTCAGTCGAACTGTTGCTCAGTCAATTTGTCGCTCTGCCAGCCAGTCGAACTGTCGTTCAGTTGCTCAATCATTTTGAAGCTCAGTCGTACTGTCGTTCAGTCAATTTGTCGGTCTGCCACTTAGTCGAACTATTGCTCAGTCAATTTTTCGCACTGTCACTCAGTCAACCTTTTGCTCAGTCAATTTGTCGCACAGTCACTCAGTCGTTCTGTCGTTCATTCAATTTGTCGCTCTGCCACTCAGTCGAACTGTTGGTCAGTTGCTCAGTCAATTTGACGCTCTGTAAATTTGCGCTAACTCAATTAGTCGCTCTGCAAGTCAGTCGTACTGTCGTTCAGTTGCTCAGTCATTATGAAGCTCAGTCGTACTGTCGTTCAGTCAATTTGTCGCTCTGCCACTTAGTCGAACTGTTGCTCAGTCAATTTGTCGCACTGTCACTCAGTCAACCTGTTGCTCAGTCAATTTGTCGCTCAGTCACTCAGTCATTCTGTCGTTCATTCAATTTGTCGCTCTGCCACTCAGTCGAACTGTTGGTCAGTTGCTCAGTCAATTTGACGCTCTGTCACTTAGTCGTACTGTCGCTTAGTCAATATGTCACTCTGAATTCAATCGTATTGTCGTTCAGTCAATTTGTCGCTCTGGCACTCAGTCGTACCGTAGCTTAGTCTTTTTGTCGTTCTGCCAAACAGTCGTATTGTCGCTTAGTCAATTTGTCGCTCTACCACTCAGTCGTACTATCGTTCAATCAATATGTTGCTCTGCCACTCAGTCGTATTGTCGCTTAGTCAACTTGTCGCTCTGCCTGTCAGTCGTATTGTCGCTTAGTCAATTTTTCGGTCTGTCACTGTCGCTCTGCCACGCAATCGTACTGTCGCTCAGTCAATTTGTCGCTCTGTCACTTATTCGTACCGTAGCTTAGTCTTTTTGTCGCTCTGCAACTCAGTCGCACTGTCGTTCAGTCAATATGTCGCTCTTTCATTCAGTCGTACTGTCGTTAAGTCAATTTGTCGCTCTGCCACTCAGTCGTATTGTCGCTCAGTCAATTTGTCGCTCTGCCCCTCAGTCGTATTGTCGCTCACTCAATTTGTCGCTCTGCCCCTCAGTCGTTTTGTCACTTAGTCAATTTTTCGGTCTGTCACTGTCGCTCTGCCACGCAATCGTACTGTCGCTCAGTCAATTTGTCGCTCTGTCACTTATTCGTACCGTAGCTTAGTCTTTTTGTCGCTCTGCAACTCAGTCGCACTGTCGTTCAGTCATTATGTCGCTCTTTCATTCAGTCGTACTGTCGTTAAGTCAATTTGTCACTCTGCCACTCAGTCGTATTGTCGCTCAGTCAATTTGTCGCTCTGCCCCTCAGTCGTATTGTCGCTCAGTCAATTTGTCGCTCTGCCTCTCAGTCGTATTGTCGCTTAGTCAATTTGTCGCTCTACCACTCAGTCGTACTATCGTTCAATCAACATGTTGCTCTGCCACTCAGTCGTATTGTCGCTTAGTCAATTTGTCGCTCTGCCTCTCAGTCGTATTGTCGCTTAGTCAATTTGTCGGTCTGTCACTGTCGCTCTGCCACGCAATCGTACTGTCGCTCAGTCAATTTGTCGCTCTGTCACTTATTCGTACCGTAGCTTAGTCTTTTTGTCGCTCTGCAACTCAGTCGCACTGTCGTTCAGTCATTATGTCGCTCTTTCATTCAGTCGTACTGTCGTTAAGTCAATTTGTCACTCTGCCACTCAGTCGTATTGTCGCTCAGTCAATTTGTCGCTCTGCCCCTCAGTCGTATTGTCGCTCAGTCAATTTGTCGCTCTGCCCCTCAGTCGTTTTGTCGCTTAGTCAATTTTTCGGTCTGTCACTGTCGCTCTGCCACGCAATCGTACTGTCGCTCAGTCAATTTGTCGCTCTGTCACTTATTCGTACCGTAGCTTAGTCTTTTTGTCGCTCTGCAACTCAGTCGCACTGTCGTTCAGTCAATATGTCGCTCTTTCATTCAGTCGTACTGTCGTTAAGTCAATTTGTCGCTCTGTCACTCAGTCGTATTGTCGCTCAGTCAATTTGTCGCTCTGCCCCTCAGTCGTATTGTCGCTCAGTCAATTTGTCGCTCTGCCCCTCAGTCGTTTTGTCGCTTAGTCAATTTTTCGGTCTGTCACTGTCGCTCTGCCACGCAATCGTACTGTCGCTCAGTCAATTTGTCGCTCTGTCACTTATTCGTACCGTAGCTTAGTCTTTTTGTCGCTCTGCAACTCAGTCGCACTGTCGTTCAGTCAATATGTCGCTCTTTCATTCAGTCGTACTGTCGTTAAGTCAATTTGTCGCTCTGTCACTCAGTCGTACCGTAGCTTAGTCTTTTTGTCGCTCTGCAACTCAGTCGCACTGTCGTTCAGTCAATATGTCGCTCTTTCATTCAGTCGTACTGTCGTTAAGTCAATTTGTCGCTCTGTCACTCAGTCGTACCGTAGCTTAGTCTTTTTGTCGCTCTGCAACTCAGTCGCACTGTCGTTCAGTCAATATGTCGCTCTTTCATTCAGTCGTACTGTCGTTAAGTCAATTTGTCACTCTGCCACTCAGTCGTATTGTCGCTCAGTCAATTTGTCGCTCTGCCCCTCAGTCGTATTGTCGCTCAGTCAATTTGTCGCTCTGCCCCTCAGTCGTTTTGTCGCTTAGTCAATTTTTCGGTCTGTCACTGTCGCTCTGCCACGCAATCGTACTGTCGCTCAGTCAATTTGTCGCTCTGTCACTTATTCGTACCGTAGCTTAGTCTTTTTGTCGCTCTGCAACTCAGTCGCACTGTCGTTCAGTCAATATGTCGCTCTTTCATTCAGTCGTACTGTCGTTAAGTCAATTTGTCGCTCTGTCACTCAGTCGAACCGTAGCTTAGTCTTTTTGTCGCTCTGCAACTCAGTCGCACTGTCGTTCAGTCATTATGTCGCTCTTTCATTCAGTCGTACTGTCGTTAAGTCAATTTGTCACTCTGCCACTCAGTCGTATTGTCGCTCAGTCAATTTGTCGCTCTGCCCCTCAGTCGTATTGTCGCTCAGTCAATTTGTCGCTCTGCCACTCAGTCGTTCTGTCGCTGTCAATTTGTTGCTCTGCCACTCAGTCGTACTGTCGCTTAGTCAATTTGTCGCTCTGCCACTCAGTCGTACTATCGTTCAGTCAATTTGTCGCTCTGCCACTCAGTCGTACTGTCGCTTAGTCAGTCTATCGCTCTGCCACTTAGTCGTATTGTCGCATAGTCTTTTTGTCACTCTGCCACTCAGTCGTATTGTCGCTTAGTCAGTCTATCGCTCTGCCACTCAGTCGTACTGTCGTTCAGTTAATTTGTCACTCTGCCACTCAGTCGTACTGTTGTGCAGTCAGCTTGTTGGTCTGTCACTCAGTCGTACTGTCGTTCAGTCAATTTGTCGCTCTGTCACTTAGTCGTATTGTCGCTTAGTCTTTTTGAAGCTCTGCCAATCAGTCGTACTCACACTCAGTCAATTGGTCACTCTGGCACTCAGTCGTACTGTTGTGCAGTCAGTTTGTCGGTCTGTCACTCAGTCGTACCGTCGCTTAGTCTTTTTGTCGCTCTTCCAGTCAGTCGTTCTGTCGCTCAGTCAATTTGTCGCTCTGCCACTTAGTCGTACTGTTGTGCAGTCAACTTGTCGGTCTGTCACTCAGTCGTACTGTCGTTCAGTCAATTTGTCGCTCTGTCACTCAGTCGAAATGTCGTTCAGGTTCTCAGTCAATTTGACGCTCTGTCCATTTGTCGCTCTGCCAGTCAGTCGTTCTGTCGCTAAGTCAATTTGTCGCTCTGTCACTTAGTCGTATTGTCGCTTAGTCTTTTTGAAGCTCTGCCAATCAGTCGTACTCACACTCAGTCAATTGGTCACTCTGGCACTCAGTCGTACTGTTGTGCAGTCAACTTGTCGGTCTGCCACTCAATCGTTTTGTCGCTAAGTCAATTTGTCGCTCTGCCACTCAGTCGTACTGTCGTTCAGTCAATTAGTCGATCTGCCACTTAGTCGTACTGTCGTTCAGTTAATTTGGCGTTCTCACTCAGTCGTTCTGTTGTTCAGTCAATTTGTCGCTCTGTCACTCAGTCGATTCGTCGCTTAGTCTTTTTGTCGCTCTGTCACTCAGTCGTACTGTCATTCAGTCAATTTGTCGGTATTACTCTGTCGTATTTTCGTTCGGTCAATTTGTCGCTCAGCCACTCAGTCGTACTGTCGCTTAGTCAATTTGTCGCACTGCCACTCAGTCGTTCAGTCGTTCAGTCGATTTGTCGGTGTCACTCAGTCGAACTGGTGCTCAGTCAATTTGTCGCTCTGCCACTCAGTCGTACTGTCGTTCAGTGAAAATGTCGATCTGCCAGTCAGTCTTTCCGTCGTTCAGTCAATTTGTCGTACTGTCGCTCAGTCAATTTGTCGCTCTGCCAATCACTCGTACAGTCGCTCAGTCAATTTGTCGCTCTGTCACTGAGTCGTATTGGCACTTAATCAATTTGTCGCTCTGCCACTCAGTCGTACTGTCGTTCAGTCAATTTGTCGGTCTCACTCAGTCGTACTGTCGCTCAGTCAATTTGTCGCTCTGTCACTCAGTCGTATAGTCACTTAGTCAATTTGTCGCTCTGCCACTCAGTCATACTGTCGTTCAGTCACTCAGTCACTCAGTCGTACAGACGCTCAGTCAATTTGTCGGTCTCACTCAGTCGTACTGTCGCTCAGTCATTTTGTCGCTCTGTCACTGAGTCGAATTGGCACTTAGTCAATTTGTCGCTCTGCCACTCAGTCGTACTGTCGTTCAGTCAATTTGTCGGTCTCACTCAGTCGTACTGTCGCTCAGTCAATTTGTCGATCTGTCACTCAGTCGTATAGTCACTTAGTCAATTTGTCGCTCTGCCAATCACTCGTACTGTCGCTCAGTCAATTTGTCGCTCTGCCCCTCGGTCGTATTGTCGTTCAGTCAGTTTGTCGCTCAGCCGCTCAATTTTTCACTCTGCCACTCAGTCGTTTTGTCACTAAGTAAATTTGTCGATCTGCCACTCAGTCGTACTGTCGCTCAGTCAATTTGTCGATTTGTCACTCAGTCGTATAGTCACTTAGTCAACTTGTCGCTCTGCCAATCACTCGTACAGTCGCTCAGTCAATTTGTCGCTCTGTCACTGAGTCGTATTGGCACTTAGTCAATTTGTCGCTCTGCCACTCAGTCGTACTGTCGTTCAGTCAATTTGTCGGTCTCACTCAGTCGTACTGTCGCTCAGTCAATTTGTAGCTCTGCCACTCAGTCATACTGTCGTTCAGTCACTCAGTCGTACAGTCGCTCAGTCAATTTGTCGATTTGTCACTCAGTCGTATAGTCACTTAGTCAACTTGTCGCTCTGCCAATCACTCGTACAGTCGCTCAGTCAATTTGTCGCTCTGTCACTGAGTCGTACTGTCGCTCAGTCAATTTGTCGCTCTGCCACTCAGTCGTACTGTCGTTCAGTCAATTTGTCGGTCTCACTCAGTCGTACTGTCGCTCAGTCAATTTGTCGCTCTGTCACTCAGTCGTATAGTCACTTAGTCAATTTGTCGCTCTGCCACTCAGTCGTACTGTCGTTCAGTCAATTTGTCGGTCTCACTCAGTCGTACTGTCGCTCAGTCAATTTGTAGCTCTGCCACTCAGTCATACTGTCGTTCAGTCACTCAGTCGTACAGTCGCTCAGTCAATTTGTCGGTCTATCACTCAGTCGTACCGTCGCTAAGTCTTTTTGTCGCTCTGTCACTCAGTCGCATTGTCGTCGTTCAGTCAATTTGTCGCTCTGTCACTCAGTCGTACTGTCGTTCAGACAATTTGTCGGTCTCACTCAGTCGAACTGTTGCTCTGTCAATTTGTCGATCTACCACTCAGTCGTACTGTCGCTCAGTCAATTTGTCGCTCTGTCACTGAGTCGTATTGGCACTTAGTCAATTTGTCGCTCTGCCACTTAGTCGTACTGTTGTGCAGTCAACTTGTCGGTCTGTCACTCAGTCGTACTGTCGTTCAGTCAATTTGTCGCTCTGTCACTCAGTCGAAATGTCGTTCAGGTTCTCAGTCAATTTGACGCTCTGTCCATTTGTCGCTCTGCCAGTCAGTCGTTCTGTCGCTAAGTCAATTTGTCGCTCTGTCACTTAGTCGTATTGTCGCTTAGTCTTTTTGAAGCTCTGCCAATCAGTCGTACTCACACTCAGTCAATTGGTCACTCTGGCACTCAGTCGTACTGTTGTGCAGTCAACTTGTCGGTCTGCCACTCAATCGTTTTGTCGCTAAGTCAATTTGTCGCTCTGCCACTCAGTCGTACTGTCGCTCAGTCAATTTGTCGCTCTTACACTCAGTCGTACTGTCGTTCAGTCAATTAGTCGATCTGCCACTTAGTCGTACTGTCGTTCAGTTAATTTGGCGTTCTCACTCAGTCGTTCTGTTGTTCAGTCAATTTGTCGCTCTGTCACTCAGTCGATTCGTCGCTTAGTCTTTTTGTCGCTCTGTCACTCAGTCGTACTGTCATTCAGTCAATTTGTCGGTATTACTCTGTCGTATTTTCGTTCGGTCAATTTGTCGCTCAGCCACTCAGTCGTACTGTCGCTTAGTCAATTTGTCGCTCTGCCACTCAGTCGTTCAGTCGTTCAGTCGATTTGTCGGTGTCACTCAGTCGAACTGGTGCTCAGTCAATTTGTCGCTCTGCCACTCAGTCGTACTGTCGTTCAGTGAAAATGTCGATCTGCCAGTCAGTCTTTCCGTCGTTCAGTCAATTTGTCGTACTGTCGCTCAGTCAATTTGTCGCTCTGCCAATCACTCGTACAGTCGCTCAGTCAATTTGTCGCTCTGTCACTGAGTCGTATTGGCACTTAATCAATTTGTCGCTCTGCCACTCAGTCGTACTGTCGTTCAGTCAATTTGTCGGTCTCACTCAGTCGTACTGTCGCTGAGTCAATTTGTCGCTCTGTCACTCAGTCGTATAGTCACTTAGTCAATTTGTCGCTCTGCCATTCAGTCATACTGTCGTTCAGTCACTCAGTCGTACAGTCGCTCAGTCAATTTGTCGGTCTCACTCAGTAGTACTGTCGCTCAGTCAATTTGTCGCTCTGTCACTCAGTCGTATAGTCACTTAGTCAATTTGTCGCTCTGCCACTCAGTCATACTGTCGTTCAGTCACTCAGTCACTCAGTCGTACAGACGCTCAGTCAATTTGTCGGTCTCACTCAGTCGTACTGTCGCTCAGTCATTTTGTCGCTCTGTCACTGAGTCGAATTGGCACTTAGTCAATTTGTCGCTCTGCCACTCAGTCGTACTGTCGTTCAGTCAATTTGTCGGTCTCACTCAGTCGTACTGTCGCTCAGTCAATTTGTCGATCTGTCACTCAGTCGTATAGTCACTTAGTCAATTTGTCGCTCTGCCAATCACTCGTACTGTCGCTCAGTCAATTTGTCGCTCTGCCCCTCGGTCGTATTGTCGTTCAGTCAGTTTGTCGCTCAGCCGCTCAATTTTTCACTCTGCCACTCAGTCGTTTTGTCACTAAGTAAATTTGTCGATCTGCCACTCAGTCGTACTGTCGCTCAGTCAATTTGTCGATTTGTCACTCAGTCGTATAGTCACTTAGTCAACTTGTCGCTCTGCCAATCACTCGTACAGTCGCTCAGTCAATTTGTCGCTCTGTCACTGAGTCGTATTGGCACTTAGTCAATTTGTCGCTCTGCCACTCAGTCGTACTGTCGTTCAGTCAATTTGTCGGTCTCACTCAGTCGTACTGTCGCTCAGTCAATTTGTCGCTCTGTCACTCAGTCGTATAGTCACTTAGTCAATTTGTCGCTCTGCCACTCAGTCGTACTGTCGTTCAGTCAATTTGTCGGTCTCACTCAGTCGTACTGTCGCTCAGTCAATTTGTAGCTCTGCCACTCAGTCATACTGTCGTTCAGTCACTCAGTCGTACAGTCGCTCAGTCAATTTGTCGGTCTATCACTCAGTCGTACCGTCGCTAAGTCTTTTTGTCGCTCTGTCACTCAGTCGCATTGTCGTCGTTCAGTCAATTTGTCGCTCTGTCACTCAGTCGTACTGTCGTTCAGACAATTTGTCGGTCTCACTCAGTCGAACTGTTGCTCTGTCAATTTGTCGATCTACCACTCAGTCGTACTGTCGCTCAGTCAATTTGTCGCTCTGTCACTGAGTCGTATTGGCACTTAGTCAATTTGTCGCTCTGCCACTCAGTCGTACTGTCGTTCAGTCAATTTGTCGGTCTCACTAAGTCGTACTGTCGCTCAGTCAATTTGTCGCTCTGTCACTCAGTCGTATAGTCACTTAGTCAATTTGTCGCTCTGCCAATCACTCGTACAGTCGCTCAGTCAATTTGTCGCTCTGCCAATCAGTCGTACTGTCGCTCAGTCAATTTGTCGCTCTGTCACTGAGTCGTATTGGCACTTAGTCAATTTGTCGCTCTGCCACTCAGTCGGACTGTCGGTCAGTCATTTTGTCGCTATGCCACTCAGTCGTACTGTCGCTCAGTCAATTTGTCGATCTGTCACTCAGTCGTATAGTCGCTCAGTCAATTTGTCGCTCTGCCAATCAGTCGTACTGTCGCTCAGTCAATTTGTCGCTCTGTCACTGAGTCGTATTGGCACTTAGTCAATTTGTCGCTCTGCCAATCAGTCGTACTGTCGTTCAGTCACTCAGTCGTACTGTCGCTCAGTCAATTTGTCGATCTGCCACATAGTCGTATTGTCGCTAAGTCATTTTGTCGCTCTGCCACTCAGTCGTACAGTCGCTAAGTCAATTTGTCGCTCTACCAGTCAGTCGTACTGTCGCCCAGTCAATATGTCGGTCTGTCGCTGTCGCTGTGCCAGTCAGTCGTACAGTCGCTCAGTCAATTTGTCGCTCTGCCACTCAGTCTTACTGTCGCTTAGTCAATTTTTCGCTCTGCCACTCAGTCGTACTGTCGGTCAGTCATTTTGTCGTTCTGCCGCTCAGTCGTACTGTCACTTAGTCAGTTTGTCGATCTGCCACTCAGTCGTACTGTCGCTCAGTCAATTTGTCGATCTGCCACATAGTCCTATTGTAGCTAAGTCAATTTGTCGCTCTGCCACTCAGTCGTACAGTCGCTAAGTCAATTTGTCGCTCTACCAGTCAGTCGTACTGTCGCCCAGTCAATATGTCGGTCTGTCGCTGTCGCTGTGCCAGTCAGTCGTACTGTCGCTCAGTCAATTTGTCACTCTGCCACTCAGTCGCATTGTCGCTAAGTCATTTTGTCGCTCTGCCACTCAGTCGTACTGTCACATAGTCAGTTTGTCGATCTGCCACTCAGTCGTACTGTCGCTCAGTCAATTTGTCGATCTGCCACATAGTCCTATTGTCGCTAAGTCAATTTGTCGCTCTGTCACTCAGTCGTATAGTCGCTAAGTCAATTTGTCGCTCTACCAGTCAGTCGTACTGTCGCCCAGTCAATATGTCGGTCTGTCGCTGTCGCTGTGCCAGTCAGTCGTACTGTCGCTCAGTCAATTTGTCACTCTGCCACTCAGTCGCATTGTCGCTAAGTCATTTTGTCGCTCTGCCACTCAGTCGTACTGTCACATAGTCAGTTTGTCGATCTGCCACTCAGTCGTACTGTCGCTCAGTCAATTTGTCGATCTGCCACATAGTCCTATTGTCGCTAAGTCAATTTGTCGCTCTGTCACTCAGTCGTACTGTCGCTCAGTCAATATGTCGGTCTGTCGCTGTCGCTCTGCCAATCAGTCGTACTGTCGTTCAGTCACTCAGTCGTACAGTCGCTCAGTCAATTTGTCGCACAGCCACTCAGTAATACTGTCGCTCAGTCAATTTGTCGCTCTGTCACTGAGTCGTATTGGCACTTAGTCAATTTGTCGCTCTGCCACTCAGTCGTACTGTCGTTCAGTCACTCAGTCGTACAGTCGCTCAGTCAATTTGTCGCACTGCCACTCAGTAATACTGTCGCTCAGTAAATTTGTCGCTCTGTCACTGAGTCGTATTGGCACTTAGTCAATTTGTCGCTCTGCCACTCAGTCGTACTGTCGTTCAGTCAATTTGTCGGTCTCACTCAGTCGTACTGTCGCTCAGTCAATTTGTCGCTCTGTCACTCAGTCGTATAGTCACTTAGTCAATTTGTCGCTCTGCCACTCAGTCGTACAGTCGCTCAGTCAATTTGTCGCTCTGCCAATCAGTCGTACTGTCGTTCAGTCACTCAGTCGTACAGTCGCTCAGTCAATTTGTCGCACTGCCACTCAGTAATACTGTCGCTCAGTAAATTTGTCGCTCTGTCACTGAGTCGTATTGGCACTTAGTCAATTTGTCGCTCTGCCACTCAGTCGTACTGTCGTTCAGTCAATTTGTCGGTCTCACTCAGTCGTACTGTCGCTCAGTCATTTTGTCGCTCTGCCACTCAGTCGTACAGTCGCTAAGTCAATTTGTCGCTCTACCAGTCAGTCGTACTGTCGCCCAGTCAATATGTCGGTCTGTCGCTGTCGCTGTGCCAGTCAGTCGTACAGTCGCTCAGTCAATTTGTCGCTCTGCCACTCAGTCTTACTGTCGCTTAGTCAATTTTTCGCTCTGCCACTCATTCGGACTGTCGGTCAGTCATTTTGTCGTTCTGCCGCTCAGTCGTACTGTCACTTAGTCAGTTTGTCGATCTGCCACTCAGTCGTACTGTCGCTCAGTCAATTTGTCGATCTGCCACATAGTCCTATTGTAGCTAAGTCAATTTGTCGCTCTGCCACTCAGTCGTACAGTCGCTAAGTCAATTTGTCGCTCTACCAGTCAGTCGTACTGTCGCCCAGTCAATATGTCGGTCTGTCGCTGTCGCTGTGCCAGTCAGTCGTACTGTCGCTCAGTCAATTTGTCACTCTGCCACTCAGTCGCATTGTCGCTAAGTCATTTTGTCGCTCTGCCACTCAGTCGTACTGTCACATAGTCAGTTTGTCGATCTGCCACTCAGTCGTACTGTCGCTCAGTCAATTTGTCGATCTGCCACATAGTCCTATTGTAGCTAAGTCAATTTGTCGCTCTGTCACTCAGTCGTATAGTCGCTCAGTCAATTTGTCGCTCTACCAGTCAGTCGTACTGTCGCCCAGTCAATATGTCGGTCTGTCGCTGTCGCTGTGCCAGTCAGTCGTACAGTCGCTCAGTCAATTTGTCGCTCTGCCACTCAGTCTTACTGTCGCTTAGTCAATTTTTCGCTCTGCCACTCATTCGGACTGTCGGTCAGTCATTTTGTCGTTCTGCCGCTCAGTCGTACTGTCACTTAGTCAGTTTGTCGATCTGCCACTCAGTAATACTGTCGCTCAGTCAATTTGTCGCTCTGTCACTGAGTCGTATTGGCACTTAGTCAATTTGTCGCTCTGCCACTCAGTCGTACTGTCGTTCAGTCACTCAGTCGTACAGTCGCTCAGTCAATTTGTCGCACTGCCACTCAGTAATACTGTCGCTCAGTAAATTTGTCGCTCTGTCACTGAGTCGTATTGGCACTTAGTCAATTTGTCGCTCTGCCACTCAGTCGTACTGTCGTTCAGTCAATTTGTCGGTCTCACTCAGTCGTACTGTCGCTCAGTAAATTTGTCGCTCTGTCACTGAGTCGTATTGGCACTTAGTCAATTTGTCGCTCTGCCACTCAGTCGTACTGTCGTTCAGTCAATTTGTCGGTCTCACTCAGTCGTACTGTCGCTCAGTCAATTTGTCGCTCTGTCACTGAGTCGTATTGGCACTTAGTCAATTTGTCGCTCTGCCGCTCAGTCGTACTGTCACATAGTCAGTTTGTCGATCTGCCACTCAGTCGTACTGTCGCTCAGTCAATTTGTCGATCTGCCACTCAGTCGTATTGTCGCTAAGTCATTTTGTCGCTCTGCCACTCAGTCGTACAGTCGCTAAGTCAATTTGTCGCTCTACCAGTCAGTCGTACTGTCGCCCAGTCAATATGTCGGTCTGTCGCTGTCGCTGTGCCAGTCAGTCGTACAGTCGCTCAGTCAATTTGTCGCTCTGCCACTCAGTCTTACTGTCGCTTAGTCAATTTTTCGCTCTGCCACTCATTCGGACTGTCGGTCAGTCATTTTGTCGTTCTGCCGCTCAGTCGTACTGTCACTTAGTCAGTTTGTCGATCTGCCACTCAGTCGTACTGTCGCTCAGTCAATTTGTCGATCTGCCACATAGTCCTATTGTAGCTAAGTCAATTTGTCGCTCTGTCACTCAGTCGTATAGTCGCTCAGTCAATTTGTCGCTCTACCAGTCAGTCGTACTGTCGCCCAGTCAATATGTCGGTCTGTCGCTGTCGCTGTGCCAGTCAGTCGTACTGTCGCTCAGTCAATTTGTCACTCTGCCACTCAGTCGCATTGTCGCTAAGTCATTTTGTCGCTCTGCCACTCAGTCGTACTGTCACATAGTCAGTTTGTCGATCTGCCACTCAGTCGTACTGTCGCTCAGTCAATTTGTCGATCTGCCACATAGTCCTATTGTCGCTAAGTCAATTTGTCGCTCTGTCACTCAGTCGTACTGTCGCTCAGTCAATATGTCGGTCTGTCGCTGTCGCTCTGCCAATCAGTCGTACTGTCGTTCAGTCACTCAGTCGTACAGTCGCTCAGTCAATTTGTCGCACAGCCACTCAGTAATACTGTCGCTCAGTCAATTTGTCGCTCTGTCACTGAGTCGTATTGGCACTTAGTCAATTTGTCGCTCTGCCACTCAGTCGTACTGTCGTTCAGTCAATTTGTCGGTCTCACTCAGTCGTACTGTCGCTCAGTCAATTTGTCGCTCTGTCACTCAGTCGTATAGTCACTTAGTCAATTTGTCGCTCTGCCAATCAGTCGTACTGTCGTTCAGTCACTCAGTCGTACAGTCGCTCAGTCAATTTGTCGCACTGCCACTCAGTAATACTGTCGCTCAGTAAATTTGTCGCTCTGTCACTGAGTCGTATTGGCACTTAGTCAATTTGTCGCTCTGCCACTCAGTCGTACTGTCGTTCAGTCAATTTGTCGGTCTCACTCAGTCGTACTGTCGCTCAGTCAATTTGTCGCTCTGTCACTCAGTCGTATAGTCACTTAGTCAATTTGTCGCTCTGCCACTCAGTCGTACTGTCGTTCAGTCAATTTGTCGGTCTCACTCAGTCGTACTGTCGCTCAGTCAATTTGTCGCTCTGTCACTCAGTCGTATAGTCACTTAGTCAATTTGTCGCTCTGCCAATCAGTCGTACTGTCGTTCAGTCACTCAGTCGTACAGTCGATCAGTCAATTTGTCGAACTACCACATAGTCGTATTGTCGCTAAGTCAGTTTGTCGTTCTGCCATTCAGTCTTACTGTCGCTCAGTCAATTTGTCGCTCTGCCACATAGTCGTATTGTCGCTAAGTCATTTTGTCGCTCTGCCACTCAGTCTTACTGTCGCTTAGTCAATTTGTCGCTCTGCCACTCAGTCGGACTGTCGCTTAGTCTTTTTGTCGCTCTGCCACTCAGTCGGACTGTCGGTCAGTCATTTTGTCGCTCTGCCACTCAGTCGTGCTGTCGCTTAGTCAATTTGTCGCTCTGCCACTCAGTCGGACTGTCGGTCAGTCATTTTGTCGCTCTGTCACTCAGTCGTATAGTCGCTCAGTCAATTTGTCGCTCAACCACTCAGTCGTACTGTCGCTCAGTCAATATGTCGCTCTGCCACTCAGTCGTACTGTCAGTTTGTCACTCTGTCACTCAGTCGGACTGTCGGTCAGTCATTTTGTCGCTCTGCCACTCAGTCGTGCTGTCGCTTAGTCAATTTGTCGCTCTGCCACTCAGTCGTACTGTCGCTTAGTCTTTTTGTCGCTCTGCCACTCAGTCGTGCTGTCGCTTAGTCAGTTTGTCGATCTGCCACTCAGTCGTACTGTCGCTCAGTCAATTTGTCGCTCTGCCACTCAGTCGTACTGTCAGTTTGTCACTCTGTCACTCAGTCGGACTGTCGATCAGTCATTTTGTCGCTCTGCCACTCAGTCGTGCTGTCGCTTAGTCAATTTGTCGCTCTGCCACTCAGTCGGACTGTCGGTCAGTCATTTTGTCGCTCTGGCGCTCAGTCGTACTGTCGCTTAGTCTTTTTGTCGCTCTATCAGTCAGTCGTTCTGTCGTTCAGTCATTTTGTCGCTCTGCCACTCAGTCGTACTGTCGCTTAGTCTTTTTGTCGCTCTGCCACTCAGTCGTACTGTCGCTAAGTCATTTTGTCGATCTGCCACTCAGTCGTACTGTCGCTCAGTCAATTTGTCGATCTGCCACATAGTCCTATTGTAGGTAAGTCAATTTGTCGCTCTGCCACTCAGTCGGACTGTCGCTCAGTCAATTTGTCGCTCTGCCACTCAGTAGTACTCTCGTTCAGTCAATTTGTCGATCTGCCACATAGTCGTATTGTCGCTAAGTCATTTTGTCGCTCTGCCACTCAGTCTTACTGTCGCTTAGTCAATTTTTCGCTCTGCCACTCATTCGGACTGTCGGTCAGTCATTTTGTCGTTCTGCCGCTCAGTCGTACTGTCGCTTAGTCTTTTTGTCGCTCTATCAGTCAGTCGTTCTGTCGTTCAGTCATTTTGTCGCTCTGCCACTCAGTCTTACTGTCGCTCAGTCAATTTGTCGATCTACCACATAGTCGTATTGTCGCTAAGTCAGTTTGTTGTTCTGCCATTCAGTCTTACTTTCGCTCAGTCAATTTGTCGCTCTGCCAATCAGTCGTACTGTCGTTCAGTCACTCAGTCGTACAGTCGCTCAGTCAATTTGTCGATCTGCCACATAGTCCTATTGTAGGTAAGTCAATTTGTCGCTCTGCCACTCAGTCGTACAGTCGCTCAGTCAATTTGTCGCTCTGCCACTCAGTAGTACTCTCGTTCAGTCAATTTGTCGATCTGCCACATAGTCCTATTGTAGCTAAGTCAATTTGTCGCTCTGCCACTCAGTCGTACTGTCGCTCAGTCAATTTGTCGATCTGCCACATAGTCGTATTGTCGCTAAGTCATTTTGTCGCTCTGCCACTCAGTCTTACTGTCGCTTAGTCAATTTTTCGCTCTGCCACTCATTCGGACTGTCGGTCAGTCATTTTGTCGATCTGCCACTCAGTCGTACTGTCGCTTAGTCAATTTGTCGCTCTGTCACTCAGTCGTACAGTCGCTCAGTCAATTTGTCGATCTGCCACATAGTCCTATTGTAGGTAAGTCATTTTGTCGCTCTGCCACTCAGTCTTACTGTCGCTTAGTCAATTTGTCGCTTTGTCACTCAGTCGGACTGTCGGTCAGTCATTTTGTCGCTCTGCCACTCAGTCGTACTGTCGCTTAGTCAGTTTGTCGATCTGCCACTCAGTCGGACGGTCGGACAGTCATTTTGTCGCTCTGCCACTCAGTCGTACTGTCACATAGTCAGTTTGTCGATCTGCCACTCAGTCGTACTGTCGCTTAGTCAATTTGTCGCTCTGCCACATAGTCGTATTGTCGCTAAGTCATTTTGTCGCTCTGCCACTCAGTCTTACTGTCGCTTAGTCAATTTGTCGCTCTGCCACTCAGTCGAACTGTCAATTTGTCACTCTGTCACTCTGTCGAACTATTGCTCAGTCAATTTGTCGATCTGCCACTCAGTCGCACTGTCGCTCAGTCAATTTGTTGCTCAGACGACTTGTCGGTCTGTCGCTGTCGCTCTGCCACTCAGTCGTACTGTCGCTCAGGCATTTTGTCGCTCTGCCACTCAGTCTTACTGTCGCTTAGTCAATTTGTCGCTCTGCCACTCAGTCGGACTGTCGCTTAGTCAGTTTGTCGATCTGCCACTCAGTCGGACTGTCGGTCAGTCATTTTGTGGCTCTGCCACTCAGTCGTACTGTCAATTTGTCACTCTGTCACTCTGTCGAACTATTGCTCAGTCAATTTGTCGATCTGCCACTCAGTCGCACTGTCGCTCAGTCAATTTGTTGCTCAGACGACTTGTCGGTCTGTCGCTGTCGCTCTGCCACTCAGTCGTACTGTCGCTCAGGCATTTTGTCGCTCTGCCACTCAGTAGTACTGTCGCTCAGTCAATTTGTCGATCTGCCACATAGTCGTATTGTCGCTAAGTCAATTTGTCGCTCTGCCAATCAGTCGTACTGTCGCTCAGTCAGTTTGTCGCTCTGCCACTCAGTCGGACTGTCGGTCAGTCATTTTGTGGCTCTGCCACTCAGTCGTACTGTCAATTTGTCACTCTGTCACTCTGTCGAACTATTGCTCAGTCAATTTGTCGATCTGCCACTCAGTCGCACTGTCGCTCAGTCAATTTGTTGCTCAGACGACTTGTCGGTCTGTCGCTGTCGCTCTGCCACTCAGTCGTACTGTCACATAGTCAATTTGTCGCTCTGCCACTCAGTCGGACTGTCGGTCAGTCATTTTTTCGCTCTGCCACTCAGTCGTACTGTCACATAGTCAGTTTGTCGATCTGCCACTCAGTCGGACTGTCGCTTAGTCAATTTGTCGCTCTGCCACTCAGTCGGACTGTCGCTCAGGCATTTTGTCGCTCTGCCACTCAGTCGTACTGTCGCTTAGTCAGTTTGTCGATCTGCCACTCAGTCGTACTGTCGCTCAGGCATTTTGTCGCTCTGCCACTCAGTCGTACTGTCGCTTAGTCAATTTGTCGCTCTGCCACTCAGTCGGACTGTCGCTTAGTCAGTTTGTCGATCTGCCACTCAGTCGTACTGTCGCTCAGGCATTTTGTCGCTCTGCCACTCAGTCGTACTGTCGCTTAGTCAATTTGTCGCTCTGCCACTCAGTAGTACTGTCGCTCAGTCAATTTGTTTATCTGCCACATAGTCGTATTGTCGCTAAGTCATTTTGTCGTTCTGCCATTCAGTCTTACTGTCGCTCAATCAATTTGTCGATCTGTCACACAGTCGGACTGTCGGTCAGTCAATTTGTTGCTCAGACGATTTGTCGGTCTGTCGCTGTCGCTCTGCAACTCAGTCGTACTGTCGCTCAGTCAATTTGTCACTAAGTCACTCTGTCACTCAGTCGACCTATTGCTCAGTCAATTTGTCGATCTGCCACTCAGTCGCACTGTCGCTCAGTCAATTTGTTGCTCAGACGATTTGTCGGTCTGTCGCTGTCGCTCTGCCACTCAGTCGTTCCGTCGCTTAGTCTTTTTGTCGCTCTATCAGTCAGTCGTTCTGTCGTTCAGTCTTTTTGTCGCTCTGCCACTCAGTCGTACTGTCGCTAAGTCATTTTGTCGCTCTGCCAACTTAGTCGTGCTGTCGCGCAGTCAATATGTCACTATGTCAGTCAGTCGTACTGTCGCTCAGTCAATTTGTCACTCTGCCACTAAGTCGTATTGTCGCTAAGTCATTTTGTCGCTCTGCCACTCAGTCGTGCTGTCGCTTAGTCTTTTTGTCGCTCTATCAGTCAGTCGTTCTGTCGTTCAGTCTTTTTGTCGCTCTGCCACTCAGTCGTGCTGTCGCTTAGTCTTTTTGTCGCTCTATCAGTCAGTCGTTCTGCCGTTCAGTCTTTTTGTCGCTCTGCCACTCAGTCGTACTGTCGCTCAGTCAATTTGTCACTCTGCCACTAAGTCGTATTGTCGCTAAGTCATTTTGTCGCTCTGCCACTTAGTCGTATTGTCGCTAAGTCATTTTGTCGCTCTGCCACTCAGTCGTGCTGTCGCTTAGTCTTTTTGTCGCTCTATCAGTCAGTCGTTCTGTCGTTCAGTCTTTTTGTCGCTCTGCCACTCAGTCGTACTGTCGCTCAGTCAATTTGTCACTCTGCCACTTAGTCGTATTGTCGCTAAGTCATTTTGTCGCTCTGCCACTCAGTCGTGCTGTCGCTTAGTCAATTTGTCGCTCTGCCACTCAGTCGGACTGTCGGTCAGTCATTTTGTCGCTCTGCCACTCAGTCGTACTGTCGCTTAGTCTTTTTGTCGCTCTGCCACTCAGTCGTACTGTCGCTCAGTCAATTTGTCACTCTGCCACTCAGTCGTATTGTCGCTAAGTCATTTTGTCGCTCTGCCACTCAGTCGTATTGTCGCTAAGTCTTTTTGTCGCTCTGCCACTCAGCCGTTCCGTCGCTTAGTCTTTTTGTCGCTCTATCAGTCAGTCGTTCTGTCGTTCAGTCAATTTGTCACTCTGCCACTAAGTCGTATTGTCGCTAAGTCATTTTGTCGCTCTGCCACTCAGTCGTGCTGTCGCTTAGTCAATTTGTCGCTCTGCCACTCAGTCGGACTGTCGATCAGTCATTTTGTCGCTCTACCACTCAGTCGTGCTGTCGCTTAGTCAATTTGTCGCTCTGCCACTCAGTCGGACTGTCGGTCAGTCATTTTGTCAATCTGCCACTCAGTCGTACTGTCGCTCTGTCAATTTGTCACTCTGCCACTCAGTCGTATTGTCGCTAAGTCATTTTGTCGCTCTGCCACTCAGTCGTTCTGTCGCTCAGTCGTTCTGTTGCAGTCAACTTGTCGCTCTGTCACTCAGTCGATCTGTCATTCAGTCAATTTGTCGCTCTGCCACTCATTCGTACTCTCGCTCAGTCAATTTGTCGCTCTGTCACTCAGTCATATTGTCACTTAGTCAATTTATCGCTCTGCCACTGAGTCGTACTGTCGCTCAGTCAATTTGTCGCTCTGTCACTCAGTCGTATTGTCACATAGTTAATTTGTCGCTCTGCCACTCAGTCCAACTGTCGTTCATTCATTTTGTCGCTCAGTCGAACTGTCGTTCAGTCATTATGTCGCTCTGTCACTCAGTCGTAGTGATGCTCAGTCAATTTGTCGCTCTGTCACTCAGTCGTATTGTCACTTAGCCATTTTGTCGCTCTGCCACTCAGTCGCATTGTCGATCAGTCATTTTGTCGCTCTACCACTCAGTCGTGCTGTCGCTTAGTCAATTTGTCGCTCTGCCACTCAGTCGTATTGTCACATAGTTAATTTGTCGCTCTGCCACTCAGTCCAACTGTCGTTCATTCATTTTGTCGCTCAGTCGAACTGTCGTTCAGTCATTATGTCGCTCTGTCACTCAGTCGTAGTGATGCTCAGTCAATTTGTCGCTCTGTCACTCAGTCGTATTGTCACTTAGCCATTTTGTCGCTCTGCCACTCAGTCGGACTGTCGATCAGTCATTTTGTCGCTCTACCACTCAGTCGTGCTGTCGCTTAGTCAATTTGTCGCTCTGCCACTCAGTCGGACTGTCGGTCAGTCATTTTGTCAATCTGCCACTCAGTCGTACTGTCGCTCTGTCAATTTGTCACTCTGCCACTCAGTCGTATTGTCGCTAAGTCATTTTGTCGCTCTGCCACTCAGTCGTTCTGTCGCTCAGTCGTTCTGTTGCAGTCAACTTGTCGCTCTGTCACTCAGTCGATCTGTCATTCAGTCAATTTGTCGCTCTGCCACTCATTCGTACTCTCGCTCAGTCAATTTGTCGCTCTGTCACTCAGTCATATTGTCACTTAGTCAATTTATCGCTCTGCCACTGAGTCGTACTGTCGCTCAGTCAATTTGTCGCTCTGTCACTCAGTCGTATTGTCACATAGTTAATTTGTCGCTCTGCCACTCATTCGGACTGTCGGTCAGTCATTTTGTCGCTCAGTCGAACTGTCGTTCAGTCATTATGTCGCTCTGCCACTCAGTCGTACTGTCGCTCAGTCAATTTGTCACTCTGCCACTTAGTCGTATTGTCGCTAAGTCATTTTGTCGCTCTGCCACTCAGTCGTGCTGTCGCTTAGTCAATTTGTCGCTCTGCCACTCAGTCGGACTGTCGGTCAGTCATTTTGTCGCTCTGCCACTCAGTCGTACTGTCGCTTAGTCTTTTTGTCGCTCTGCCAATCAGTCGTACTGTCGCTCAGTCAATTTGTCACTCTGCCACTCAGTCGTATTGTCGCTAAGTCATTTTGTCGCTCTGCCACTCAGTCGTATTGTCGCTAAGTCTTTTTGTCGCTCTGCCACTCAGCCGTTCCGTCGCTTAGTCTTTTTGTCGCTCTATCAGTCAGTCGTTCTGTCGTTCAGTCAATTTGTCACTCTGCCACTAAGTCGTATTGTCGCTAAGTCATTTTGTCGCTCTGCCACTCAGTCGTGCTGTCGCTTAGTCAATTTGTCGCTCTGCCACTCAGTCGGACTGTCGATCAGTCATTTTGTCGCTCTACCACTCAGTCGTGCTGTCGCTTAGTCAATTTGTCGCTCTGCCACTCAGTCGGACTGTCGGTCAGTCATTTTGTCAATCTGCCACTCAGTCGTACTGTCGCTCTCTCAATTTGTCACTCTGCCACTCAGTCGTATTGTCGCTAAGTCATTTTGTCGGTCTCACTCAGTCGTTCTGTCGCTCAGTCGTTCTGTTGCAGTCAACTTGTCGCTCTGTCACTCAGTCGATCTGTCATTCAGTCAATTTGTCGCTCTGCCACTCATTCGTACTCTCGCTCAGTCAATTTGTCGCTCTGTCACTCAGTCGTATAGTCACTTAGTCAATTTGTCGCTCTGCCAATCAGTCGTACTGTCGTTCAGTCACTCAGTCGTACAGTCGATCAGTCAATTTGTCGAACTACCACATAGTCGTATTGTCGCTAAGTCAGTTTGTCGTTCTGCCATTCAGTCTTACTGTCGCTCAGTCAATTTGTCGATCTGCCTAATAGTCGTATTGTCGCTAAGTCATTTTGTCGCTCTGCCACTCAGTCTTACTCTCGCTTAGTCAATTTGTCGCTCTGCCACATAGTCGTATTGTCGCTAAGTCATTTTGTCGCTCTGCCACTCAGTCTTACTGTCGCTTAGTCAATTTGTCGCTTTGCCACTCAGTCGGACTGTCGGTCAGTCATTTTGTCGCTCTGCCACTCAGTCGTGCTGTCGCTTAGTCAATTTGTCGCTCTGCCACTCAGTCGGACTGTCGGTCAGTCATTTTGTCGCTCTGTCACTCAGTCGTATAGTCGCTCAGTCAATTTGTCGCTCTACCACTCAGTCGTACTGTCGCTCAGTCAATATGTCGCTCTGCCACTCAGTCGTACTGTCAGTTTGTCACTCTGTCACTCAGTCGGACTGTCGGTCAGTCATTTTGTCGCTCTGCCACTCAGTCGTGCTGTCGCTTAGTCAATTTGTCGCTCTGCCACTCAGTCGTACTGTCGCTTAGTCTTTTTGTCGCTCTGCCACTCAGTCGTGCTGTCGCTTAGTCAGTTTGTCGATCTGCCACTCAGTCGTACTGTCGCTCAGTCAATTTGTCGCTCTGCCACTCAGTCGTACTGTCAGTTTGTCACTCTGTCACTCAGTCGGACTGTCGATCAGTCATTTTGTCGCTCTGCCACTCAGTCGTGCTGTCGCTTAGTCAATTTGTCGCTCTGCCACTCAGTCGGACTGTCGGTCAGTCATTTTGTCGCTCTGGCGCTCAGTCGTACTGTCGCTTAGTCTTTTTGTCGCTCTATCAGTCAGTCGTTCTGTCGTTCAGTCATTTTGTCGCTCTGCCACTCAGTCGTACTGTCGCTTAGTCTTTTTGTCGCTCTGCCACTCAGTCGTACTGTCGCTAAGTCATTTTGTCGATCTGCCACTCAGTCGTACTGTCGCTCAGTCAATTTGTCGATCTGCCACATAGTCCTATTGTAGGTAAGTCAATTTGTCGCTCTGCCACTCAGTCGTACAGTCGCTCAGTCAATTTGTCGCTCTGCCACTCAGTAGTACTCTCGTTCAGTCAATTTGTCGATCTGCCACATAGTCCTATTGTAGCTAAGTCAATTTGTCGCTCTGCCACTCAGTCGTACTGTCGCTCAGTCAATTTGTCGATCTGCCACATAGTCGTATTGTCGCTAAGTCATTTTGTCGCTCTGCCACTCAGTCTTACTGTCGCTTAGTCAATTTTTCGCTCTGCCACTCATTCGGACTGTCGGTCAGTCATTTTGTCGTTCTGCCGCTCAGTCGTACTGTCGCTTAGTCTTTTTGTCGCTCTATCAGTCAGTCGTTCTGTCGTTCAGTCATTTTGTCGCTCTGCCACTCAGTCTTACTGTCGCTCAGTCAATTTGTCGATCTACCACATAGTCGTATTGTCGCTAAGTCAGTTTGTTGTTCTGCCATTCAGTCTTACTTTCGCTCAGTCAATTTGTCGCTCTGCCAATCAGTCGTACTGTCGTTCAGTCACTCAGTCGTACAGTCGCTCAGTCAATTTGTCGATCTGCCACATAGTCCTATTGTAGGTAAGTCAATTTGTCGCTCTGCCACTCAGTCGTGCTGTCGCTTAGTCAATTTGTCGCTCTGCCACTCATTCGGACTGTCGGTCAGTCATTTTGTCGATCTGCCACTCAGTCGTACTGTCGCTCAGTCAATTTGTCGATCTGCCACATAGTCCTATTGTAGGTAAGTCAATTTGTCGCTCTGCCACTCAGTCGTACAGTCGCTCAGTCAATTTGTCGCTCTGCCACTCAGTAGTACTCTCGTTCAGTCAATTTGTCGATCTGCCACATAGTCCTATTGTAGCTAAGTCAATTTGTCGCTCTGCCACTCAGTCGTGCTGTCGCTTAGTCAATTTGTCGCTCTGCCACTCATTCGGACTGTCGGTCAGTCATTTTGTCGATCTGCCACTCAGTCGTACTGTCGCTTAGTCAATTTGTCGATCTGCCACATAGTCCTATTGTAGGTAAGTCAATTTGTCGCTCTGCCACTCAGTCGTACAGTCGCTCAGACAATTTGTCGCTCTGCCACTCAGTAGTACTCTCGTTCAGTCAATTTGTCGATCTGCCACATAGTCCTATTGTAGCTAAGTCAATTTGTCGCTCTGCCACTCAGTCGTACTGTCGCTCAGTCAATTTGTCGATCTGCCACATAGTCGTATTGTCGCTAAGTCATTTTGTCGCTCTGCCACTCAGTCTTACTGTCGCTTAGTCAATTTTTCGCTCTGCCACTCATTCGGACTGTCGGTCAGTCATTTTGTCGATCTGCCACTCAGTCGTACTGTCGCTTAGTCAATTTGTCGCTCTGTCACTCAGTCGTACAGTCGCTCAGTCAATTTGTCGATCTGCCACATAGTCCTATTGTAGGTAAGTCATTTTGTCGCTCTGCCACTCAGTCTTACTGTCGCTTAGTCAATTTGTCGCTTTGTCACTCAGTCGGACTGTCGGTCAGTCATTTTGTCGCTCTGCCACTCAGTCGTACTGTCGCTTAGTCAGTTTGTCGATCTGCCACTCAGTCGGACGGTCGGACAGTCATTTTGTCGCTCTGCCACTCAGTCGTACTGTCACATAGTCAGTTTGTCGATCTGCCACTCAGTCGTACTGTCGCTTAGTCAATTTGTCGCTCTGCCACATAGTCGTATTGTCGCTAAGTCATTTTGTCGCTCTGCCACTCAGTCTTACTGTCGCTTAGTCAATTTGTCGCTCTGCCACTCAGTCGAACTGTCAATTTGTCACTCTGTCACTCTGTCGAACTATTGCTCAGTCAACTTGTCGATCTGCCACTCAGTCGCACTGTCGCTCAGTCAATTTGTTGCTCAGACGACTTGTCGGTCTGTCGCTGTCGCTCTGCCACTCAGTCGTACTGTCGCTCAGGCATTTTGTCGCTCTGCCACTCAGTCTTACTGTCGCTTAGTCAATTTGTCGCTCTGCCACTCAGTCGGACTGTCGCTTAGTCAGTTTGTCGATCTGCCACTCAGTCGGACTGTCGGTCAGTCATTTTGTGGCTCTGCCACTCAGTCGTACTGTCAATTTGTCACTCTGTCACTCTGTCGAACTATTGCTCAGTCAATTTGTCGATCTGCCACTCAGTCGCACTGTCGCTCAGTCAATTTGTTGCTCAGACGACTTGTCGGTCTGTCGCTGTCGCTCTGCCACTCAGTCGTACTGTCACATAGTCAATTTGTCGCTCTGCCACTCAGTCGGACTGTCGGTCAGTCATTTTTTCGCTCTGCCACTCAGTCGTACTGTCACATAGTCAGTTTGTCGATCTGCCACTCAGTCGGACTGTCGCTTAGTCAATTTGTCGCTCTGCCACTCAGTCGGACTGTCGCTCAGGCATTTTGTCGCTCTGCCACTCAGTCGTACTGTCGCTTAGTCAGTTTGTCGATCTGCCACTCAGTCGTACTGTCGCTCAGGCATTTTGTCGCTCTGCCACTCAGTCGTACTGTCGCTTAGTCAATTTGTCGCTCTGCCACTCAGTCGGACTGTCGCTTAGTCAGTTTGTCGATCTGCCACTCAGTCGTACTGTCGCTCAGGCATTTTGTCGCTCTGCCACTCAGTCGTACTGTCGCTTAGTCAATTTGTCGCTCTGCCACTCAGTAGTACTGTCGCTCAGTCAATTTGTTTATCTGCCACATAGTCGTATTGTCGCTAAGTCATTTTGTCGTTCTGCCATTCAGTCTTACTGTCGCTCAATCAATTTGTCGATCTGTCACACAGTCGGACTGTCGGTCAGTCAATTTGTTGCTCAGACGATTTGTCGGTCTGTCGCTGTCGCTCTGCAACTCAGTCGTACTGTCGCTCAGTCAATTTGTCACTAAGTCACTCTGTCACTCAGTCGACCTATTGCTCAGTCAATTTGTCGATCTGCCACTCAGTCGCACTGTCGCTCAGTCAATTTGTTGCTCAGACGATTTGTCGGTCTGTCGCTGTCGCTCTGCCACTCAGTCGTTCCGTCGCTTAGTCTTTTTGTCGCTCTATCAGTCAGTCGTTCTGTCGCTCAGTCTTTTTGTCGCTCTGCCACTCAGTCGTACTGTCGCTAAGTCATTTTGTCGCTCTGCCAACTTAGTCGTGCTGTCGCGCAGTCAATATGTCACTATGTCAGTCAGTCGAACTGTTGCTCAGTGAAATTTGTCGATCTGCCACTCAGTCGTACTGTCGCTCAGTCAATTTGTCACTCTGCCACTAAGTCGTATTGTCGCTAAGTCATTTTGTCGCTCTGCCACTCAGTTGCTGTCGCTTAGTCTTTTTGTCGCTCTATCAGTCAGTCGTTCTGTCGTTCAGTCTTTTTGTCGCTCTGCCACTCAGTCGTGCTGTCGCTTAGTCTTTTTGTCGCTCTATCAGTCAGTCGTTCTGCCGTTCAGTCTTTTTGTCGCTCTGCCACTCAGTCGTACTGTCGCTCAGTCAATTTGTCACTCTGCCACTAAGTCGTATTGTCGCTAAGTCATTTTGTCGCTCTGCCACTTAGTCGTATTGTCGCTAAGTCATTTTGTCGCTCTGCCACTCAGTCGTGCTGTCGCTTAGTCTTTTTGTCGCTCTATCAGTCAGTCGTTCTGTCGTTCAGTCTTTTTGTCGCTCTGCCACTCAGTCGTACTGTCGCTCAGTCAATTTGTCACTCTGCCACTTAGTCGTATTGTCGCTAAGTCATTTTGTCGCTCTGCCACTCAGTCGTGCTGTCGCTTAGTCAATTTGTCGCTCTGCCACTCAGTCGGACTGTCGGTCAGTCATTTTGTCGCTCTGCCACTCAGTCGTACTGTCGCTTAGTCTTTTTGTCGCTCTGCCACTCAGTCGTACTGTCGCTCAGTCAATTTGTCACTCTGCCACTCAGTCGTATTGTCGCTAAGTCATTTTGTCGCTCTGCCACTCAGTCGTATTGTCGCTAAGTCTTTTTGTCGCTCTGCCACTCAGCCGTTCCGTCGCTTAGTCTTTTTGTCGCTCTATCAGTCAGTCGTTCTGTCGTTCAGTCAATTTGTCACTCTGCCACTAAGTCGTATTGTCGCTAAGTCATTTTGTCGCTCTGCCACTCAGTCGTGCTGTCGCTTAGTCAATTTGTCGCTCTGCCACTCAGTCGGACTGTCGATCAGTCATTTTGTCGCTCTACCACTCAGTCGTGCTGTCGCTTAGTCAATTTGTCGCTCTGCCACTCAGTCGGACTGTCGGTCAGTCATTTTGTCAATCTGCCACTCAGTCGTACTGTCGCTCTGTCAATTTGTCACTCTGCCACTCAGTCGTATTGTCGCTAAGTCATTTTGTCGCTCTGCCACTCAGTCGTTCTGTCGCTCAGTCGTTCTGTTGCAGTCAACTTGTCGCTCTGTCACTCAGTCGATCTGTCATTCAGTCAATTTGTCGCTCTGCCACTCATTCGTACTCTCGCTCAGTCAATTTGTCGCTCTGTCACTCAGTCATATTGTCACTTAGTCAATTTATCGCTCTGCCACTGAGTCGTACTGTCGCTCAGTCAATTTGTCGCTCTGTCACTCAGTCGTATTGTCACATAGTTAATTTGTCGCTCTGCCACTCAGTCCAACTGTCGTTCATTCATTTTGTCGCTCAGTCGAACTGTCGTTCAGTCATTATGTCGCTCTGTCACTCAGTCGTAGTGATGCTCAGTCAATTTGTCGCTCTGTCACTCAGTCGTACCGTCGCTTAGTCTTTTTGTCTCTCTGCCACTCAATCGTACAGTCGCTCAGTCAATTTGTCGCTCTGTCACTCAGTCGTACTGTCGCTCAGTCAATTTGTCGCTCTGCCACTCAGTCCAACTGTCGCTATGTCATTTTGCCGGTCTATCGCTCAGTCGAACTGTCGTTCAGTCATTTTGTCGCTCTGTCACTCAGTCACTTCACTTCACTTCACTTCACTTCACTTCACTTTCCTTTCCTTACTTCGCTGCACGACTGACCCCCACCAGGCCTGGCGACTGACTGAAGAAATGCTGCAGGTGATGCCCTTTATATAGGTCAACTTTCACTCAAAGTCAAGGTCGCCCTTTTGGCAGTTGAACTCAACATGCCCAATGGGAAGACTCTCTGCTGCTGCAAGCATTCTAGCTTCGTTCCATTAAAATTTAAATGACAAATGAAAACTGTTGCATATATGTATATATATATATATATATATATATATATATATATATATATATATATATGTATATATGTATATATATATATATATATATATATATATATATATATATATATATATATATATATATATATATTTATATATATGGTATACACTAGTCTACATGCAAAATTTCTGTTCTCCAGCTCTTACAATATAAATATAAATGTATATATATACATACAATATATATATATATATATATATATATATATATATATATATATATATATATATATATATATATATATTTATTTATTTATTTATTTATATTTATATTGTAAGAGCTAGAGAAGAGAAATTTTGCATGTAGACTAGTGTATACCATTCGCAATCCATAGCTCATTCGATATCGTTTTTATCGAGAAGAATCGATCAATTGATTTCGTTTTAACATCCTAATTTGAATACTATTAGTCCTGGAGAATTCTGATTTACTGTGTATATACTTTTGATGAATACGAAGATTTTGTAATATACAAATTATCGTCCACAATTTCTAAAAAATTCAATTGAAGTAATTAAAGCATTTCAAGTACTAGAGACATGTGCTTTGGAATGTACACACATTTTAACCTTGCATTCAGAAATTTCATGATGATAAATTCTCATAATATATTACGCACACTGCACCGCAGTTCAGGGTATCTCCTACCTCTGCTAGAGCACTTCTACTTCTGTTATTTGGCGAAGAGTTCTCATTTTTCGGGTAACCTATCTTTTTGCATTTCGACTATATCTAAATCATGATTTTTTTTCATCTGGTAAAAAACTGTATTCTTTAAATGAAGGGCCTAAAAATAATCCAACCAAATGAATTGAAGTCGATACCAAAATTATTCGATTTTGTTCACGAAGATCAGAAAATGATATTTTTAGATATCTAACAGCCAAATGCTATGTTATATTCCCAGCGGGTATAGCGGGTTGAGTGGCGTAGCGCACACCTAATTTGAAATTCGATTTCCAGACCATTCCTATGGTTAACCGCGGATCCCCACGAGTACTTACGGGTACCCGAAAAAACACCGACGTGTGCCCACCTCTAGTTCAAGCTAGAATAATCGCTGTCTACTACTCTGGGTTGAAAGCCAATATACTCTTTTCCCTTCGTGAGCGATGGCTAATATTCATAATAATCGTTAAATCGTTATGTAGCGTTCCGTTGAAGCACTGGAGAGAACACAATTTTCTAATATACTCGTCAACGGAACGTATAAAATGTATATCGGTTTTTTCCATACTTGTCTTTCCATCCGTCGGTCGGAAATTCAACTTGTATTAAGATTCAATAGAACCGAGAGAATTCTGGATCTACTATAACGAGTACTCTACAGTACTAGAGAAAGGAGTAGACAGTCATCGTATAAAACTAAATTTTATATACATACATATCAAATTTACATATCTACCTTCTCTAAATAGTTGAATTACTGTGTCTCCTCCATCGATTTACGGTCTGTCACCCACTTAGACCGCAAACAAGTATTGCACAGTCAGTCTCTCCCGACCGCTCTGCCAGTGCTAGTTTCTAATTGAAACTCTCTCAAACAGCTTTCGCTCTCTCGTACTGCTCTCCGCCAGCTGGTTTGGCCGGCTGATAAATAAATAGAACCGACAACGCTATGGTCCCGCTCAGAGATCGCTCAGTTGTTATTAGTTGTTGCAGTTGACTAGAACGTATCGTTGTTTCGCTTGCCGAGTGTTTCGTTACAGCTGCGGTCGTGTTTGTATTTGTGGTTGCTATTGCTGTTGCTGTTATTGTGGGCGCCGTGCCGTGAATTGTGCCAAAAGTATGTCAACTGATGCATAGTGCGATAGCAATAAGAACTGCAACATGCAAGCTAGTCTTAAAAGTGAATTGACGTCTCATTGACAGCTCACTGGCTGCATATGCATACAATGCCAGCAAATCAAGCCCAAAGTCAAAGTCAGGCCCACGTAATCATCAATCGGCTATTCACACTCGAGCCAAGCTAACCAAGTCCAAGCCATTAGCCATGTAGCCAAGTAGCCAAGTAGCCAACTAAGCCTGCGCGTGCAGAACTGTTTACTGATATGTGCGTCGCATACGAAATAAGTCAAGGTCCCAGCCCCTGGCATAGATACCAAGACACACACCAACCCATACCCAAGCACTCGCACACATACAGTTATATTGAAAATCACATTCATATTTATAATTGAGGCGCATGCTAATTGGCAAAGCGCACAGTGGACAAGAATTTTTTAGAATAAAAACCTATTATACCGTGATTTCCCATTAAAAAGGGGTTCAGGGTATACAAAATGTAGCATACTAAGATTCTATCATCAAAATAAATAGACACATACATCATTTTTTTTTATTTTATTTTTTTATATTTAAAGAGAAAGTATTTATAATTTAATCTACTTATAAAAATACAAACACAAAATTGAATGTGGCCCACTGTGCGGGCTCAGCCATATCTGGCATCTTCGCAGTAGCAATGACCTTTGTGAGACGCCTGTTGCTTTAACGGTTGTTTTTATTGTTTCGTTTCTGTCTCTTGTTGTGTCTGTTGGTGTTACTTCTGTCGCTTGATATCCTATAACCCTTGTGGACACTTCTCGATTAAACAATTGATAAGCTCAATTATCAGCAATTTCGATGAAATAGATACAGGTTGTTGATGAGCTGGCTAATCGGATTGCTATTGCACATACATATACATGCCTACATGTTCTACAAACTCCTTTGTTAAGCCATTGTTCCATGTTATCAAAATACCCACACATGTGTATGCAGCTGTTTTTTGTTGGGTATTTTTAAAAGTGTTCCATTGCTTTTCGTTTGGCTGTGATATCAGCTGTTCTAAGATCCGCTGCTGGCTCAGCGCCTGTCATTGGGTTCACTTGCCCTGATCTCGCCTTCTACTGCGTATTACTCTCTAAAGTGGTCAATAATGAATTAGAACTAAATGATTCCTTCTCGAAAATTAACAGATTCATATATAGTATTAGTTAAGTATATAGTTAGGTTAATATATTATTTAAGTTTAGTAAATGCCTTAGCTAACACAATTATATAAAAACAAGTAAGAAAGCTCTAGTCGAGACTGCTCGACTACGAGATACCCTGAACCCTCCGAGCAACAGCCATTTCAATCATTTTTAGTGTCTTTCAGCTTATACAAACACACACACACGCAAACACATACATAGACACCCATAGGCACGCACGCATTAACAGGCATGGGCTGCAGTGTGGGCTTACTATGGGAACTTAATTGTTCAATAACTTTTTTTGTGGACGTACGTTCTTCATGAAACTTTCAGAATGTGGTTTATCATTACTATGCGTATATTTGCCAAAGCTCAAGTCTCTAGTATTTGAAATACGCCTTTTACAGAGATGAGGGTAAGGGGGTGGATATAGGGGTGGGGGGTGAATTATAACAAAAACCGAAATTCTATCACGTGCAGTCGAGTCTACATTTAAAATTTGGAGACTTTAGCTCTAAAGGTGTAGGAGATATAATTTTATAACTGGTTTTCGATAAGGTTTTTGATCGATAAAAAAATAACGGGATGAGTTATCGATTTTTAGTGATAAACTCGATATGCGCGCGCTATATACGAGCATTTTAAAAAAAAGTTGAAGTCTCTAGCTTCTATATCTTCAGAAATCGACGCGTTCATACATACGGACAGACGGACAGACGGACATGGCTAAATCGATTCAGTTTGTCGCCCTGATCAAGAATATATATACTTTGTGGGGTCTGCCACGCCTCCTTCTCCCTGTTACATACTTTTAACAAAACCATTAAACCCTGATTTCCGATTTTCAATGGGTTCAGGGTATAACAAGTAAGAACGCTCTAGTCGAGACTGCTCGACTAGGAGATACACTGAAACCTCCAAGCTGATATTTTAATCATTCTGCACTTCTTTTATGCACACATACATACATTCATATGTACGCATTAGCCCGCCCTCTGCTAACTGCGCAGTGAGCAGCGACTACGCTTGGGTTGCGCTGCAGTGTGGGCAATATTATGAGAATTTCGTTTGTAGACGTACAATCGTAATGAGACGTACAATCAGAAAGTAATCATAATGTGTTGTACTGCGAATGGTATATACGAGTCTACATGCATTATACGGACGGACGGACAGACGGACCTGGCTATATCGACGCAGCTCGTCGCCCTGATCAAGAATATATATACTTTATGGGGACTTCGATGATTATTTCTGCTTGTTGCATTCTTTTCACAAAACCATTATACCCTGATTTGCCATTTTCAATGGGCTCAGGGTATAAATATAATAATTTCTCTGTGTTGATTAGCTTAACTAAATTGTTTGGCAAAACTAATCTAAACAAGTATGAACGTTGCAGTCGGGCGTTACCAACTGCGGAATACTCTTTCACATCCCATCAGCACTTTCGTAACTAAGTTTAGCTCTAATGCTGTAGAAAATTTAGTTTTTCTCGATTTCCATGCCTCTTGTGTAAATAGACTCCTCATTTTTTGCCAAAATTTTGATGCTTACGCTCCAAAAATGTGAAAATTACAGGGAATTTTTTGATATGCCACGCCCCTAAAAAAAAAGACGTGACATTTATTTTTAGGGCATCGATAGAGGAGGTTACCAGTAACTCAATTATATACGTTTGAAGCTTCTAGCTCTTAAACTGCAGGAGATATAAACTTTTGCGGTTTGCAACGCCCCCTGTGGGCGGAGATATACCCGTCATAGCGTTTTGGTCTTGGGTAGTTAACCTGAATATATATATCATATTTTAGGTCTCTAGCATCAGTAGTGCCCAAAATATAGAGGAATTTGAAGAATCGGTATATCTCCTAGTGGTCAATCTTTATAGACTCATAATCTTGCCTCACGTAAAATTTCAGCCTTCTATACTTACAACTTTAGGAGATACAGTTTTATCATCCAATGAGCGTAGATATATCCGCCATATACTCATTTCACTTTCGTGAATGCGTATAAAAACTTATTTTGTTAGATATAGGTTGGCTTCACTGTAGTACTTAAAGATTTCAACACCCAAAACTCACACGTACTTAACGACTGGTCTATTTTTATTAGCTTCTCACCTATCTTTGGAAACCCCACCTAGAAATCAGTGAGTCTCTCTTCGATAATATTTAGACTTTGTTAGTTAATCTTAATGTTCATAGCGAGTTCCCCACAGTTCTGTAATGTTTGGCAATAAACCATATCAGGGTAGTCCGGTCCGATAAAAGGCGGGCTAGACACATGAGTGCATATATGCGATAAAGAGTCTGATAGAGAGAGAAAGAGAGAGGGAAATAGAGAACGCGATGAAGAGAGTTAGTGTGCTTGAGAAACGCAGTTTGCTCATTCAGTATCAGTCGAGCGTTGCAAAGAGGAGTATGATTCTCGTGACGATATCGAGTTAGATTTTGTAAAACTGCCAGTTCATATATTTACATATTATTTAATAATGAAATATATCTTCGACAAGTGAGCGAGTGTGAAACGCATCGTGATCCTAAGGAGGAAAAGGCAATGGAGATATTACTCGAGCTCAATTTAAAACAGAAGCTAGCCACACGATTGGGCATTCTGCTGTCGGGATTCATCGTCTTTGGGCTCTTCTGCTGCGACAGCGCCTTGGCCAGCCTAACGCTGGGCGCCCTCTTGGCCCTTATGCTACGTAATCCCACAAATATTTTTGCATTCGTAATGACCTGTCACAGGGATATCATGTGAGTAAATGTAGATCCCTAAATTCCTTGCGAAACGACAAATTCGATTTACAAAGTACTTAAAAGTGATCGTCTATCAAATTAAATTGTGATTATGACCCAGGGAAAGCTAGTTCAGCTTTTTACCGGCAGTCAGATAGTGTGGGACTGCCGCGTGGATTAGATTAGAGCACTATATATATAAATATAAACATGCATACTCATACACATATATGTATAACAAATCGATCTGAATGTAGACTTGAATTAAATTTAATTTTTATATATGTACATATATGTATGTATGTAATAATACATAATTTATATAAATAAATTCTCAGCTAATTAGATTCATTTAATAATTCGTCTCCTATAATATGTATGTGTGTGAATTACTTATAGATACATATATGTTCATATATATACCTCGTTTTCTGTGCCTCAGTTTCACTGTTGCTCCTAAGGATATTAGAATAGAAATAATTGCATTCCAAGCTATAGTTGGTATTTCTTATTGTATTAAATTATTCTCTTAAAATAGCTTGAGCAAGCAAATTTCTTACACACTATTTTGATTCAGAATACCTAATTGACATTCCTATGTTTTCAGTGCGTTTCAACGCTTTGTAGCCCTTAACTTTTACTTGCTGCGCAAGGATCGCAAGGGATGCACCGTGGCGCAGTGCTTTCAGGAGCAGGCACTCAAGCACCCGGAGAAGGTATGCTTCTTGATGGGCGACCGTCAGCTGAGCTTCGCGCAGGCGTTGCAGCTCAGCGAGCAGGTGGCGGGCTACTTCCAGCAGCGCGGCCTGCAGCGCGGCGACTGCGTAGCGTTGCTTATGGAGACCCGCGTGGAGTACACTTGCCTGTGGCTGGGTCTCAGCCAGCTGGGCGTCATCACGGCGCTGATCAACTCGAATCTGCGCGGCGACTCTCTGCTGCACTGCATCCGCGTTTCCAAGGCTTGCGCCCTCATCGTGGGCTGCGAACTAAGCGACGTCCTGCAGTCGATGCCCCCCTTGGAGCTGTCCATCTACCAGTACTCGGATGTAGACCTGCCTACACTTCTTCCAGGCGCAACCGACCTGAGAAGCGGCCTGGTCGCACAGGAGCCGCTGCCTCTGAGTCGGAGCCCACAGTGCAACGCCCGGGATAAGCTTCTCTACGTCTATACGTCCGGCACCACGGGCCTACCCAAGGCGGCGGTCATCACGAATCTGAGGTTTCTGTTCATGTCGGCGGGTGCGTTTTATATGTTGCGAATGAATCGCGACGACGTAATCTACAATCCTCTGCCTCTCTACCACACTGCCGGCGGAATCGTGGGCGTCGGCAATGCCTTGCTCAACGGCTGCACCGTGGTGCTGCGCAAGAAGTTCTCCGCCTCGAATTTCTGGAGCGACTGCAGCCAGTACAACTGCACCGTCGCCCAGTACATTGGCGAGCTCTGCCGCTACCTCCTCGCGACGCCCTACAAGCACGCCCCGCAAGAGCCACTGCACCAGTTGCGCCTCATGTACGGCAACGGGCTGCGGCCGCAGATCTGGGCGCAGTTCGTCTCTCGCTTCGGCATTCCCCACATCGGGGAGATCTACGGCGCCACCGAGGGCAACTCGAATCTAATCAATATCACCAACCGCATTGGCGCCATCGGCTTTGTGCCCGTCTTCGGGCGCAGCCTCTATCCCGTCCAAATACTCCGCTGCGACGAGCTGACGGGCGAGCCGCTGCGAAACGCCAAGGGCCACTGCATGCGCTGTGCCCCCGGCGAGGTGGGTCTACTGGTGGGCCAGGTGGATGCGCGCCGTGCGATCAGCGCCTTCCACGGCTATGCGGACAAGACGGCCTCCGAGCAGAAGCTACTGCGCGGAGTCTTCCGACCTGGCGATTGCTACTTCAACTCGGGCGACATGGTCGTCTGCGATATACTGGGCTATTTTTACTTCAAAGATCGCACCGGCGACACCTTCCGCTGGCGGGGCGAGAACGTGGCCACCCAAGAGGTGGAGGCCATCATCACCAACTGCATCGGGCTTAGCGACTGCGTGGTCTATGGCGTGCAGGTAAGTCGACCGGAAGGGAAGTGAGCTAAAATTGGGTAGCCAAATGCCATCTATAAATAAGTCGCGTTAGGCACTCTGAGAGAAGTGCGGCCAAAAGAGCCGTAGATAGCTACCAATTTGGCCAAGCATTTTCATTTGAAGTTATGTTTGAGAAAGTTGCATCCATTGAAATTCTAACCCGATTTCCTATTTTAGATACCTCATGTGGAGGGCAAAGCCGGCATGGCGGCGATTGTGGATCCATTGAGAAAAGTCGACATGGAATACCTCTCCATTGGGATTCGAGGAAGCCTGCCGCCCTATGCGCGGCCGCTGTTCATTCGGCTCCTGGACGAGATACCCTGCACGGCCACCTTCAAGCTCAAGAAGCGGGAGCTCGCACTGGAGGGCTACAACCCGGAGCTGATTAGGGACCCCATCTACTTTCTGAATCGCGATGGGGTCTACAGGCAGCTCAGTAGGGAGCAGTATGCGTCGCTGCAGGCAGGCACTGCAGGGCTCTGAGGGCTCCAGAAGAAGAATCGCTCACTTAGCCTTAAGCTTATTCTAGCTCGCACGCACACCCACTCAAGCCTGTACGGGCAAACAGTTACTCGCAAATGTATTCGAACACTAAAAGAAACGACTGATGAAACTTTAGCCAAAGCCGAGCGCGTTTCATTCCCATAACTTGGCCATAAAAATGGGCAGCTGAACCGATAATGGCTGCCAATACATTTCCGGTGGGGCAGACGGCGCCGTGGTGTAGCGACAGCGACTAAGAGCCGCAGCGCACAAGACAGCGACAGCGCCAGCGCCGGCCAAGATATATCGAAAGTGTTAAATCCCCAAGATTAAGTTCTCGCTCATTGGCAGCTGCTGTGGCTGTTTTGGTTGTTGCTGCTGTTGCTGCTACAGTTGCAACATTAACGCCATTTCCGTTCGCTATCGCCAGCTGCGACGCAACAACGGCGACTCCAAAGCCAGCAACGTTTGCCGTCCTCTAAGATAAACGATGTGCAAAATCCATACAAACAACAACAGCAAAGCAGCTGTAGTCGAAGTTGCTATTGCTATTGTTGTTGCTGTTGCTGTTGCTGTTGCTGTTGCTAGTTGGAGTTGCAACCGCAGGCAGCGCTGCCAAAGTAGCAGCCGCAAACATCGCTGCCACCAATATCGATGGCGAAAAAGTTGTGGCAGGCAATCATAAAAAACGAAGAAATTCCAACCAAAGCCGCCGTACTTCCATGAAATTGGTTGCCAGTCGGGGGTTGCCAAGAGCGCTGCCCTTGGGCAGGGGGCGTGTCAGTGAGGGTTGAGCTTAAGTTCGGCATGCTCATAAAATTTACAGAGACACTATATCATGGCTTTGTGCACAATTTGAAGTGTTGTTGCATTTAAGGAGAAACGTCTCACTAGGTTTGCTGTCAAAGATACATTCGACGATCATATCCTACCTATATCAGGGGTGTTCCAAGAGGATAACGGATAGGTAATACCATTGCCTTGTGCGGTGGGTATGTGTCAACCATTATATATAATCAAAGCCTGGGAGCAGTACAAAAAAATACTTTGATAGAGCTGACAATCATCCTATGCTCGGATAACAGTCTATAATTTTTAAGAGTCTGGTGATTAAAGTAAACTCTTTCGGCCTGTCTCAAAATTTACTTGTTTGAATTTACATTTCACGATGCATCAGCCCATGTACTCCAGTTGCTCCAGAGGATCTCGAGACACTCGCCAACTATCAATTACCCTATCAACAATCCGCGAATGTGCCACGCACATACACAAACATCTCCGAGGCAGCAACAACAAACTTATTCCCGCCAATGCGAGCATCAAAAATGCGCATAAAGTTGCATTGGCAGGCAGCGCGCTGTTAGCGAAGGGAGAGGTGGGGGAGGGGGACGCTGTGGCCACCGTTGCAGCTGCTAATGCCACAAAAGGCAAGTGGTGCGAGTTTTGTCACCGACGTGGCATGGCATTGGCACCAACACCAACACCAACACAAACTAGAGCATAAGCAACAGCAACAGTAAGCGCCCTTGCCCTCGCCCTTGCCGTTGCCCCATGCCATGCACCATGATGCGTTCTTCCTCAGCTGGTTGCATCGTCGCCGTCATAAACAAAATGGCAGTTGCTGCTGGCTGGCTGCATGCATAGCTAATATCAATAAAAACAACAACAACAGCTGTTATTGATGCTGTTGCTGTTGTTGTTGTTGTTCCTGCTGCTGCTGTTGTTTTTGTTGAAGCGTCGCGTGTTTCGCGCATTTAAGGAGAAAAATTAAAAAATCTTCAATAATTTTTCGAAATGTTCGACGACTCTGCCGCCATCGCTTGCTTCACGATTCTCCCATTCGCCGCTATTCGGCTCTCTTTTTCGCTCATTTTTCCCTCTGTTTCTCGACATTTCTTTTGCTTGTTAGGGGCGTCGGGCTCGGTCGGTGGGTGGGTGGGCGGTGCCACAGCTGCCATTGGAATTTCAAAGCTATTAAAACGCTGCGAGCCGAGCGACGACCAAACGGGTTCCAAGCTCCAGCAACTCTTCATTGAAATTGTACTTGTTGCGAACCAACAATTCAAGGGGGTATATGGACTATTATGCTAGGATTGCTACTGCAACGCAGTTGACAACGATTCCAGAATATATAAAGGTCCACACTTGCTCCACCTTTGCTTACTTGATTTTACTATGTAGCTGATTACATTCGACCTATTATTTTAAACACTTTTGAGATATTCCAAGAGGTTTCTCGGGTAAATACCCGACTAGGGGATACACTGAGCCCTTATTTTTGGGAACACTGCTGTATATACAATAAAAATATAATTATGTATATAAAAATTTTGAGTATTGTTCTCACGTTTCCCCAATGATTCGAACTCGTTTCTTCACAATCAGAAAGAAGGTTTGTCAACAACATATTAAATAAATAAACCCAGCATCGAATCTACTATTTCTGGATACAATGATAGCACCGTTTCAAACAGAGCTGTTAAACACAATGAATATACAGTTCTATGGCATAAACGATTCATCGTCTTGTTATGAACATTTTGAGACTCTACTTTGCATGAAATATTTTGAGACTATACCTTGGAAAGCGGATTATAACCACTAACAATATGTTATATTGTATAACGAAATAACGAAATTTCAATAGCGTGCAAATGCGATAGTTGTGAAGAGTAGTTATCGATTACTTATCCAGCTCCCCCTTTAAATGCAGCACGGAATACAAATTAAAATAAATAATAAATTCAATAATACACAATTACAGTTCGGTTGTCATTTAGCTTCTCGAAATGATGCTTGGAGTTATCTAATGAACTTTTTAAGGGGACCTTAACAAAGATCTAAATTTACTCTTTGGGCAAGCTGATCCTGTTCCCCTTAATAAATTACAATCCAAGGAGTATTCGATATTCGTTTTGTTGCAGCTAGCACTGATTTCCACTCTACTCTTGGCTGGTTTGGTTGCTTATATGCATTTGGGCTTAAAGATTTTGCTTGTTTTTGTTTTTATGTGGCGCCCAGTCTCCCAACCGCCGCCCTTGCGCTCTGTCCTTTTCGCTGCCAACGCTGTGCTGCTATTGTTTTTGTTGCTGGCGTCTGCTGCTCGGTCGCTTTGTCGGTTCGTGCTAATTACATTGCACCTGTGCATGACGTTTGATGTTGCCCTGTCAGAGGTTCGACTGCTGAATGTCGGCCTCCTCTCTGCTGTTTGCTGTCGTTGCTGTTGCTGTTGCTGTTGGTTTGCTTAGTTGTGGGCGTAAAGAGGGATTAAGGTTTGTTTGGATTTCGCTTCAGTTGCAGCTGCAGCCGCTGAGCGGAGCAGAGCCGGGCTGCACCAGCAGTTGCCCAGTAAAAATTAATTAAAAGCCAACGTGCGGCATTGCAATTAAATTCGATTTGAGTCAGGCATCGAAGTTGACGCTGACTGCGATTCGAGCTCAGCTGGGCGGCTGTTGTTGACATCATTTAATACAACAATACAGCAAAATTCCACACACACACACACACACACACACACACACACACACACACACACACACACACACACACACACACACACACACACACACACACACACACACACACACACACACACACACACACACACACACACACACACACATACACACACACACACACTCGCACAGACATCTGAAAGTTCATACAATGCAACTGCCTCAGCCTGTGGCCTTTAGTTGCTTTTGTTATACCCTAAACCCATTGAAAAAAGGAAATCAGGGTATATTGGTTTTGCTAAATTGAATGCAACTGTCATAAATACGCCTGATAGATACACTAAATACTTTTTATAATATACTATTCATCAGGTTGACGAGTTGAGTTGTCGATGTAACCAATATATATTCCAATGTATTCCATGCAAAGATCGAGATTATTTCAAACAAGTAAGAAGACTCTAGTCGAGACTGCTCGACTAGGAGATACCCTGAACCCTCCATGCTGATGGTCCAATCATTCTGAAGTTCTAAGTTCTAAGCACACACACATACACATGCACCCACCCGCACGCATAGGCCCGTGCTCTGCAAACTGCGTAGTAAGCAGCGACTGCGCTTGGGCTGCGCTGCGGTATGGGCAATATTATGAGAATTTATTTGCTGAATAATTTCGTTTGTAGACGTACAATCTTAATGAAACTTATTGAACGTAATCATAATGTATAAATGTGTGTACATTCTAAAGCACAAGTCTCTAGTACTTAATAGACGTTTTTTACAAATTGGGGCGAAGGGGGCGTGGTATCCAAAATCTGTAAATTAAAAAATGTGTGTATCCATCAAATGTGTATATACAGTAAATCTGAAGTCTCTAGGCTTAATAGTATTCAAATAAGGCGGAAAAAACAATAGCAATTTATCGATTATTCTCGATAAAAACGATTTCGGATGAGTTATCGAAAAAATAAGATAAACTTGTACTGCTGGTATACACGAGTATGCCTGCAAAATTTCAGCTCTCTAGCTCTTATAACTTCTGAGATCCTTTTGCTCATACGGACGGACAGACGGACGGACGGACGGACAGACGGACAGGGCTATATCGACTCAGCTCATCGCCCTGATCAAGAATATATATACTTTACGGGATCTGCGATGATTCCTTCTGCCTGTTACATACTTTTCACAAAACCATTATACCCTGATTTCCCATTTTCAATGGGTTCAGGGTATAACAAATAAATTCTCATAATATTGCCCACAATGCAGCGCAGCCCAAGCGCAGTCGTTGCTTACTGCGGAGATAGCAGATGGCGGACTTATGCGTGCGTGTAGATGCATGTGTATGTATGTGTGCATAAAAGAAGTTCAGAATGATAAGAAGAGCAGCTTGGAGGGTTCAGGGTATCTCCTAGTCGAGCAGTCTCGACTAGAGCCTTCTTACTTGTTGTTTTGTTTGCTTTTTGTTTTTATTGTGAGCTTTCGCATACGTTGGCAGCTGTTGGCTGATCTGCCTATTTGCTGTCGATGTATATGTGTATGTGAGTGTATTTGAAATGGCTGCTGTTGGCATGCCACTGCCTGTGTGTGTGCGTATGTGTGTGAAGCTCACGCTGTTTGTTTGTTTGGCTCTGGTTCATTCGTTTTCGTTGGCCCGTTGATTCGTGGCACCTTTTGGATTTGACAGTTTTGTAATTAACTGCAGTCAGCATATGCGCTTGCGTCGACGTCGACGCCGGCGTCAGCGTCAGCGCCAGCAGAGCCGCAGCACGCCAGCAACTGTGAGCTAAATATGTTGCATACTTTCAGGCTATACAATCGAAATTGCCAATAAGCAAACGGCTCGTTTGGCATTTCGGTGAGCTATTTTTTTTTTATTATTTTTTTTTGTTTTGTTTAAAACTTCCCTGCCTTGGCTCGATTGTCAGAAGCAGCTGCAGCTGATGTCTTATATATGTATATATACATTTTTTTTATATGTATTGCAAGATTGTTTCTTCTCAAAAGCGCGAACCAATTTTTAGGAAAGGAGCTAATAGTGAATTTTTTTAATCAATTTTAATTATTTCTGCCATTGATAAATATTATAGCTTGGAGAAATGTGTTCGATTTTTCGTTTAAGTTCATTCAACAATTAATTAATCATGAAAATTATTCACCTCTCTCCCTCTCTCTCTCCCTCTCTCTCTCCCTCTCTCTCTCCCTCTCTCTCTCTCTCCCTCTCTCTCTCACTCTCCCATAAAAAATGAATGATTCATATATTGAGTCGAATATAAAATAAAGAACAATAAAAAGATATTATCAATGGAGATTCCAAATTGAAGTTAAACTGATAATAAATAACAATAGTAACAATTATAAAATAACATTTAGAGCTAGAATCCTTCTACGAATAGCACACCTAAAGAAAATAATTTATTGATCGATATCTGACAAAAAGGATTGATTGATGGATATCTGGGGAATATACATACCAGACCTTACGTAAACTCTTCGTGACACTATACACTTATATTCATTCGATAGTCGCTTCGATCGTTAACTGAGAAAGAGCATTTCCCATTCGGATACCTGCAATCAGACGACAAAGTTTAGCTCTTGACTGCGGCGCCTGGCCGCAGCTGGTGCACGAGTCGACCACAGGGCAAAGGACACCGGAAACAGGACACTGGATACCGCATACTGGACACACGTGTGCGCTACAGCTTGCTCCTGGGCATCGAGCTTGGCTCTGGGCTTGCTTAGACTTCGCTTGTCCGACTTTGGCCCTGGGCAGGATTTGGTCCTTTACTATGGCTGCTTCGCCGTCTGTTGTTGTTGTTGATATTGCTGCTGCTGATGTTGTTGTTACTTCCGGTGGTGGTGGTGGTGGTGGTGTTGCTGTTGCTAGTGCTGTTGTTGTTTTTTATGGCCAGTCCTTGGCAGCCTTTATGCGCCCGCATATTAAACAATTATTGCCAAATGGCAAACGACAGCTGCGTTGTGTCACCATCGGCGATGTCGTTAGTGTAGGCCGAGTTTGTATGAGGCAGAGGCCTATGCGACGGCCACGTTTTTTAGCCAAGCAGCAACAGCACCATCGGCATCAGGATATGCCCAGACCTCGGATTGGGTTGGTGATTGGGCGTGGGAAGAGTGGGGAGAGTGGGTTTCGAGCTGGGGGCCAGTTCCTGCATTGGCTTGCCGACGTTTTTTTCGCGTTTCAGCGTCTGCTGCAATTTATGTGTATAAATGACAAAAGTACCGTTATTTATGGCCAGCAACCGCAACGCAATTTGGCAACACTTGTTGGCCAATTGGCAAAAATGTGAAACGAGCTGTGCCGCACAGAAAAAAAAACAAAACAAAAAGAAACACCGCATTTCCAAAAATATATGTAAGCATGTAAATGTGTATTACAGTTTAGTGTATTGCATATATATATGTATATATATAAATATATATATAAATATATAAATATTTATATATATTTTTGTATATATGTATATATTTATATATAGCAACGCTATTGTCTATATTCCATAATATTCAATGCAAAGCAACAAGAAAAGGCTAAGGAACTGGCTAGCCAAGCAGGCTAGCGTATACACTTTGAAATTTTATTTTAATAGTTTGGCTTGTGCAAGACTTACTATTCAAATAAATAAAACAATATTATTTTGACTCATTTAAAAATCTAAAAAGGCAATTGTTTAAATCGTTCATTTTGTAATGCAACTCAAGTTTCCCACAAAAAACACAAGTACTGCAAGTGCTAAATACTCTTCATTTTGAGCGTGGCAAAGGACAGCTGAGCAGCTGCTCATTTTGTTGGCTATATACAAATGTACATATGTGTTTGTGTGTATATGTGTACACGTATATACAATTTTTTCTGCCGTCCTTGGCGAAATTTGAATTTTTATTGCTGATCGATGGGTGCGCGCATTTTCCCCATTGCCACGCCCACGCAACGCCCACCCACCCAAATACGACCCTCAGCGATATTATGCGTATTTAGGTCGTTGACTATATATCCGTATCGAGCGGGGCATAGCCTGCCGCTTGTTGCTGCCATAAATTTACCAACGCCCTGTGTGTAAATGTGCCAATGCGTTCGCCCACAGCTCATAGAGTCGGCATCGTCTCCCTGTGTCCTGCGTCCTGTGCCCTGTATGCTGTGTCCTGTGGCCTGCTCCCTGAGTCCCGCATGTCTTACTGTCTGCCAATATTGACCCTTCTGTTTTGTTGTCGCGCTTTTATTATGCTAATATTTTTTAGGGGCATTGCCAAGATTTATTGAAATTACTGCGGCGCACACATAAAGCTAAAAGCCAGCGCCAGCAGCAGAGCCACCAGGCAGAAGGCAGGAGGCTGGTGGCAGGAGGCAGGAGGCTGAAAGCTGAAAGCTGAGCGCTTAGCAAACTGCGTTGTCCGCGCGGCGTATGAGCATCAATTAAATATCCATTTAATGTGCAGCTTGTTGCTTGTTGTTGCATGCTGCATGTTGCATGTTGTATGTTGCATGTCATCCAGTGTTGCATAATTGACGCTTTTTTCTTGCAATTAAAACAACTAATTGGCAGCAAAAACTATTGCTCCAGCCAAAGGCAACAGCTGTTGGCCTGCCAGCGCAGCAGCAGCAAAAAATCCTCGCTGAAAAATGAGTTGCATAAATTTTAGATTACAATTTGCAAAGTTGAACAGTTGAACAACAACGGGAGAATAGGAGCACAAAACGTAAATTCAATTTTGACTTTTAGATTAAATGACCTGACCAGAAAATCGTCACTTTTATTTGATGCAATATGAGTAATGCAATGAAAGTACATCGGCGCAATAGTGTTCGATATTAAAAATAACAATAATGAATGACATTTCTTTTAATGAGGGGGAGCTCCCTGTAAGAGGTAACAATTGAATTTGTTAAAGGATTCTTGGCATGAAATCAATTAACGAATGTTCACAGCAAATGCATGAAAATCAAATACTTTTAGCTAATGTTAATATCTTCTAACATTTACTTATTTATTTATTTTTATTTTATTTACCTTATTCATTATTTATTTATTTGTTTATTTGTTTATTTATTTATTTATTTCTTTATTTATTTATTTATTTATTTATTTATTTATTTATTTATTTTATTTTTATACCCTGATTTTATTATTTATTTATTGGAATAAAAATATTCATTAAAAGTCATTTAATCGAATTTGTACTTTGGCCCTTAAAGCGCCGAGATCAATCTGCTTGCCATTTCCATGGGCTCTCAATTATTATATTGTAGACGAGCTCGTCTATTCGTCTGCCCTGCTGCCTGTAGCAGATTCGGTGTTGCACAAACAAAGCGCCCCAAAGTATGCCACACACACACACACATACACACACACTCACAGAGAGAGAGCGAATAATGGAAGCAGACCCACCTGTCCTCTCAGCACATTTCACTGGCATAGACGAATTGGACAGGTGTTGCTTTTGTTGGGCTGTGCTCGATTTTTATTTATTATGGCCCAGGTGTGGGCGCCACGCCCATTGTATTACGCCCGAGCAGGCGTCGGAATTGTTATGATTTTACAACAATATTATTTTTCCATCAGCAAAAATCAATCAAATTCAATTAAAATGCTGCCAAAGGATACAAAAATTGCCATATACACAACACAAAAATCCCCACCTTTTTTGCAATTATGCACAATTAATTTTAAAGCAGAATAGAGAAATAAAAATGTAAAAAATAAAACAAACAACTAATTTTACTGAAATCGGTGGGTCAACTAAATTAGTTGGAAATTACCATAGGCCCAAACGAATTGAAGTATTGTACAATATATTAAAAACTCAACTCACACACATGCACACACTCACATAAACACGTACATATGTATATACATACATTGCATACATTGCATGCACATCAAAAAGCTTGCAAAAAGTTGAACAGAAAAAAATTTGATTGTGTTATGCCTGGCCTATTGCCCACATCTACATACATACATATATCTATATATGCTTATAAATATATGTATATATATGTGTGTGAGTATAAATATGTATCATTTCGCCATATAATCAGTATACATATATGTATGTATATTTGTGTGCGTTTATGCGTGCGTTGCGCTTACATTTATTTACACAAGTGCAGAAATTCCCAAAACACAAATCCTAAAAAAACATTTGTTACTTTTTCTGAAACGTTTAACACATTTTGGGGGCGAGGCAGCTGTGGGCGTTAGGTTCGACCACACACAAGAGTTGAGGCAGGCCAATGGCGTCCGTTGGTATTGGAGTGTGCATGTGGGTATTGTATTAGTAGTTGTTGTTATTGTAGCTGTTAGCGTTGTAATCATGTTGACAGATAACCAAAAATGGAAAGGACAGCTTTAAATTTTTGTTGTTTCCATGTTTCAGTTGTTGATCTAAAAGAGAAACTAAAAAGCTTTTGAGTATAAACTTTAAGGTCGAATTTGGCATATGAATTGATTCTCCAGTACAATTAAGATATAAATAATATCATATAAAAACTAAACATCTCAAAGGGCTTCAACGAATTGGAAATGAACTAAATTAAAGTGGAGCAAAACATACAAGATCTTTTAAAAAACATTTGATTTGAGTTTAAATAATATGTTAATATTTATTATCGCAAATAAGTGTTACGCATTTAAAAAAATTGAGGCTCAAAAGAATTCCCAAGGAGAGAGAGGAAAACACACATAAGGATTTTTTTGATGGCGAATTCAAAAAAAGGATAAACTTATATTTGTAATATATTATTTAAAAATTATTTTTAATTATTAATATTGATTTTTATAATAAAAATCAAAAATAAGAGTTATGGCTTAACTCGTATTATAAAAATTGAAAATAAAAATTTAATTGAAATAAAGGAGCTAGATTATATATCGGCTTATATATGATCTACGCATTATTACCTTTCAGATGATATAATATGTATTTTAATGTGTACATGTGTATGTACATACATATATATAACTGCTTAGGCACTTGGTCAGACCTCCTATTCAGTGGGAAATGCGTAGGCGCTAATATTTTCACATGCCACCAATTGCACGCACGCTTTTTAACCTCGATTGTCAACATGGAAAATGGAAAAATTAATTTTCTTTCCCTGAGGCTCAATATTTTTCTGGTACATCTCAGAAGTGTAGTCACCTGAAGAAGTCTCCTCAAGTGCTTATGTGTGCATTCGCACGTATGTGTGTGTATGTGGGCATGCGCTGTTTTTTGTGTAAGAAGAACAGAAGCGAAGAATTATTGAAATTTCAGTTCCTGGAAGGGTTCAGGGTATCTCCTAGTCGAGCAGTCTCGACTAGAGCTTTCTTACTTGTTATACACTGAATTCGTTGAGAATGGCAAATCAAGGTATAGTGGTTTTATTAATGTATGTATGTGGCAGAAGAGGGCGTGGCAGACCCCACAAAGTATATATATTCTTGATCAGGGCGACGAGCAGAGACGATATAGCCTTGATAATCCTCTGGGAGGTCTGAACAAGAGCAGATTATTATATATATGTATGTACATACACATGTACATATTTACATACATATTATAGATCATCTGAAAGGTAATAATGTGTAGATCATATATAAGCCGATATATAATCTAGCTCCTTTACTTCCAGAGATATTTCAATTCCATTTATATTTTCAATTTTTATAATAAAAGTAAAGAAATAACTCTTATTTTGTATGTTTATTATAAAAACAAGTAAGAAGACTCTAGTCGAGACTGCTCGACTAGGAGATACCCTGAACCCTCCATGCTGATGTTCCAATCATTCTGCACACATACATACACATGCATCCACCCGCATGCAAAGGCCCGCGCTCTGCTAACTGCGCAGCAAGCAGCGACTGCGCTTGGGCTGCGCTGCAGTGTGGGCAATATTATGAGAATTTATTTGTTGAATAATTTCGTTTGTAGACGTACAATTTTAATGAAACTTTCAAAACGTAATCATAAGGTGTAAATGTGTGTACATTCCAAAGCACAAGTCTCTAGTACTTGATGTACGTTTTTTACAAATTGTGGGCGAAGGGGGCGTGTTATCCAAAATCTGTGAACTACAAAATGTGTGTATCCATCAAATGTATATACACAGTAAATCTGAAGTCACTAGGTCTAATAGTGTTCGAATAAGGCTGAAAAAAACAATATAAATTTATCGATTATCCTCGATAAAAAATATATCGAATGAGTTATCGAAAAATATGATAAACTCGTACTGCGTATGGTGTACACGAGTATGCATACAAAATTTCAGCTCTCTAGCTCTTATAACTTCTGAGATCGACGCACTCATACGGACGGACGGACAGGGCTAAATCGACTCAACTCATCGTCCTCATCAAGAATATATATACTTTATGGGGTCTGCGATGATTCCTTCTGCCTGTTACATACTTTTCACAAAAACATTATACCCTGATTTCCCATTTTCAATGGGTTCAGGGTATAATAAAAAATAAGAGTTATTATTTGATTTTTATATAAAAATTGTTCTGTAATAATTATTTTTGATTTTTATCATAAAAATAAATTTTAATAATTAAAAATAATTTTTTTTTTTAATTTATCAAAAAATAATTCTTATATTTTAATTTTTTGCTAAAAAACTTATAATCGTTAGGGTCCCTGGTTAATATTGAATACATCTCTTAAAATATAACAGATTATTTATAATATATTAGATATCAATTTAAATTACCTTTGAAATAGCTAGATTTCAACAACAATTTATTTAGTGTATACTGATTTTGTAAATATTATTAACTTTAAATATTTTCTCACCCACTGTTCACTACAGTAGCAACTTTCTATGAGTCGGTCTGTTTTGCAAATGCCATCACCCCGCCTGTATTTGGCCAACCAAAAATTGTCAGCCAACATACTTTTGTATACGCTCGTGCTGTTTGTGCTGACAAGGACCTGGACTTGGACCTGGACATGGACCTGGGCGTGGACCTGGGCGTGGATCTGGGCGTGGACTTCAGTGCGGGTGGAGTGAGCAGGGGAGTGTTTAGTTTGTTGTGCCTGATGAGAATAAATGTATAACATTTTATAGCTATTCATGCCCGTAAGCTCGAGATTGTTTCGTGGTCCATTTAAATTTACCCACTCTCTCGGTCTGACACATCAACAGCCTCCTAATGTGACCTTAGGGAAAGCACTTGAAAAGCGTCGAAAGTGCAGCTCTGAAGGCAGTGAGTGCCTCTCAACTTGAAAGTAATTAGAAGGCAAAGCGACTACAAATTATCCGAACTAGCCGGAGGGCCATTGATTGATTTCCAAGGAAATACATGGGCAGAGCGTCGAGTGCCACGAAACGAACCGAAGTGCAACCAAAAATAGACACGACTCGACTGCAGCCTCGCTGCCTCTGCCAAATGAAAGCGAAAGCGCATGGGAAGAAGCCCCCGGTGCTCCTAATGACTGCGGTGACACTTTTGTGGAAGTCCAGAGAAGGAAACGGAGACAGAGAGTGAGAGGGAGCAGGAGGAGGAGGAGCCATGTGTGTGTGTGTGTGGCATACCTGAGCATGCTGCGCTGATAAAATTAGAAGCGAAAGACGCTGCTGTTGCTGCTGACAGCGTACAGATTTGTGAACTTAAAACAAGAAAAGCCAAATGGAATAGCTTAATATGCACACACACGCACACACACACACATGGCCAAAGACATGCGAGATGAAGTCACAGATAGTCGGGTATTCATTTTCAAATAGGTGTTCAAGGGATCGAAGCTGCCATAATAAAGAAGCAAAGTGGCCAAAGGTCAGCAGCATTAGTAAGCATTAAGGTACCCCATAGATACCCTCCTAAGCTAAATCAACTGATTTACCTGAATGAAATATGTGAACATTTCTCCTATCTCCTGTGCTGATACAATGTGTGAATCACTCGAACCGTTAGTGACGGCTACACTTGCTGCAGATACTATCATATTTCTTCCATATATGTATGTGTTCGATATGTATTTCTTCTTATTCTTTGTTCTTGTTCTCTCATTTATCAGAATTAGTACCCGGACTGATAGCACCGTTCCCGTTATCAAATTCTACAAAGATTCATCTCTTAATTAATCTTGCATTTGAATATATGTATATAACTAGATAAAAATATTAAATAACTTGTATTCCAGTTGAAAGCGCAGCTAGAATTTATTTCTGAACTAAGAATGAAATATAGAGAAAATTAAAGCAAAGCCACTTGCTTTTAATACTCTAATCATTAAGAAGTCGTATCATTTGAGAAGTTTAACAGCCATGTTACATTGTGCAAGGAGTTTTACAGAATGTAAATCAAAGTCTGTCTGCTCATACGCGTATGAATGACTCGCATTCTCTATCTCAACTGCTCTTCGCGCTATTCTCTATATCTGGCTCTGTCTTTGTACTTGTGAAATACAGTACGCGTCGTATAAATAGATTCAGACCACTCTTTATGGTTATCCCAATACTGTATTATACAAATAAGCCTCAGAGCTATTCAATTCGGCTGGAGAAATAAATAACTTTTTAAGGTTAGTTGATTTAATTATTATATTGCTGCAATTATTATATATTGCATTTCAGCTCTAACAAGCTGATTTCTTCTTTTAACTGAAGAACTAAACTTAGCAACAAAAAAACAAAAAATTCATTCAATGTACTTATAGAAATAAAAGAATACTTCTCCGCTGTTTCTAACCAAAGAACATGGCACGAGTATGCAGCCAGTGTGTGTGTATATAAATGAGTGTGTGTGTGTGTGTTTGTGTGTATGCAAGTATGTGATCAGCCGTCTCGTTCTAGTCGCAACTTCCACCAGTCAGCCGAAGCAGCACGACGCCGCTGTCGACGTCGCGGCGACGTCCGTTGGGTTGGGCAGTGGACTTCAGCTGGGGACCTGACTCCGAGGCAGTCGCACTGCGATCAGTTCAGTTTTGTGCGTTGTGCGGTTAAGTAGCGCGTTCTGCACCGGCCCCCCCTTTCAGAGCTCACACAGTGAGAGTAATCAGTGCACACCACCAGATACGAATACGAACACAAATACACAGGCACAGACACAGAGACAGACACAGATACAAGCAGAGGCACGCACACACGCTTACACAGACGTAAGGAAGATCGACAGATCCATATCCATATTCAGGTCCAGGCCCCATTCAGTTGCTAAGGAGTTGCCCCGGCCACGCCCACAGCGACTTGCTGCGTCCCACGCTTTCAGAATTTGTGAATAGTTATATCAAAGCCCCATAAATCAACATGAGGGAAATTGTGCATCTGCAGGCTGGACAGTGCGGCAACCAGATTGGCGCTAAGGTAAGTCTCGCTGTATTTTAGCGTTTTCATCGTTTTTATTTGTTGCCTTTTGTTCGATCGTTTTTTTTTTTTCTGAGTTTGTTTTTTTGCTTTTATTTTTTTGTATTTTTGTGGCGCAGCTAATTTATGCACATTGCCCGAAAACGTTTTTCAATGAGTTTCCAAATTGATCGCAGCTCAGAGTCGACGCGTTGACGTCGAAGCCGCCTTTTACAGCGGATTCAGCGCAATTAAAGCAAAAGAAAATTAACGCAAAAAAAACACACACACACAGCTAGCGAACAAACATAAAGAAAAGAATAAAAAATTACAACAAAACTAAAAAAAAGCTTAAATCAAATAAAAAATAAATGAGCGACGCGACGTAGCGAAGAAAATGAAATTTGTTTGGGTTTGTCAGACACTCGATATGCCCTTTGTTGCAAGCGCAGCTCCATTGTGATTATAGCAGTCGAGAGAGCCGGACTCAGCCCCTTTAATAAATGAGCCGGAGTTATACCGCTCTAATATGGGGCATTACTGCAATTGTTTCTTTGAAGCGCTTTTCCCTCCGCTTCCTCCTGCTCTTCTGCCCCACCTTCCACTCGCCGCTCTTCTCTCGCTGCATTTTACAGATGCCGAAAGCCCCTTGCACTATCATTGCGGTTGTATCTTTTCGCTTTGTTGGGCTTTCCTCTAGCAGCAGCACCAGCAGCAGCGGCAGCAACCGCACGAGGTGCACACAAATATGTAAGCCATTTAGGTGCCACAGAAAGGGAGAAACATTTTAATTCATGGGAGCTGAAAAGATTCGTTTTATGAAAAGCTCTGGCTTTTAATTGAAATAAATTATAAAGAGTTAGGGAAATAGTGAAAAGTAATTTAAAGATACACATATGCTATTAATTATTTCTCTCTTAGGAGAGCGAGGCAACAGCTAAAACTGGGTAAAATTAATTCATTTAATTTAATATCTGTAATGTAATATATTCAGTAAATACAAATTCTAGTAAATTACTTTCTCACATTTCTTTCGAGTGTAAAAGTCCAGCACGCAAACAAAATCATAAAGTCCATGTTGTGTAGCGCAGTGTAGTGTAGTGCAGTACGGTGTCAAAGGGAATATATACATACATATACATACCGCATATTTCAAGATTAATGAGACTCTACTTGCTTAATAAACTTTCTAAAAAGCTTTCTTTGCGAAAACCCGCTCACAGCTGAAGCAACATTCGAGCTGTAGCCGAAAAGACGAAAGCCCAATGCGACGTTCCAGTTACTAAAATCGGCGGAAAATCGCTGGAAAGTTTCTAATAGCCAACAGCTGTTAATATGAATGCAAAGCAAATGTGCTTAACGATATTTAACAGGGCGTGGCCTGCCATATGGCCAGCCCAGCACACACAGATCGATCAGATCGCAGATTTCAGATCGATCAGATCGAGCAGATCGATCAGATCACAGATGCCATATGGCTAGGAACAATTGAGCTGCACCGCCTCGTTAGCCAACGCTTTGTGCGGCAGCTAACTAGTTAATCAGCAGTTAATCAATTGCAGTGCTGGTAATTAAAGGGACGCAGGGCAATTAGCTGTCCCGCCGTCAATTACTCTGTGCAATGGGCAACCTCGGTCAGTTAATCAATAAAGCCAGCCGATCGGGCGACCCAAGCACCGAACGTGCCACAACGTACTGTTGAGCCTCGGCCTCTACCGCTGGCTCTACCTCTGTTTATGCTACTGCAGTTGTAGCTGCTGTTGTTGTTGTAGCTTTGGCATTTTTTTAATTTTTTTGGCAACTTGCAACCGGTTTCTCGAATTCCAGTGTGTGTGCAGCAGGGGCAAAATCAATGTCAATGCTCTGGCGCACTTTGCAAGCAGAACCAGAACAGAGTGAGAGAGAGAGAGAGAGAGGAGAAAAGTGTGTCACTCGGCGTTGCACGAGCGCGGATAGAATCAAGCGATGATTAAACTATAAACACAGTTAAATTAAAGTAAATCCAAGCACAAAGATAAGCAAACGTTGTTATTTTCTGTCGTACTATATTTATTATTTTATTTCTTCTTATTCTCCAAATGACTCAATTGAGGTTTTTTGCGCTTTGTGGGAAATGGCTCCAACTGGGTTGGAGGTGGGGCCCCGGGCAGGGGCTTCAGTGTCGCTTAATTTAACGCTAAACAGTTTTTAGTTCTCAGAAATTCGGCATAGTAATGCTTTTTATGGACCTCTATACATATACAAATATACATACATATGTGTGCTTCTGTTCTACTGTGTGTGTGTGTGTGTGTGTGTACTTACCCATGAATGAGAAACGTAGACTGTTTATCTAAAGCAGACGACGCGTCGTAGCCGACTTGGTAATTTGAGCGAACCGTTGGTTTCGCATTACCCAAGAGATTCGAGTACCTCATGCATATATGTGTACATACACACATACATACATATATACTCGTACTATATACCACTGAATGTGTATGTATATTCGTATAAGCAAAACAGCTGAGTGGACACTTCGAATGTGTGGCAACAAGCAGCAAACAACAAACAGGCAACAACAACACCGAACAGCAGGCGGTGCGGCAGCTACATCTAACCCTACCCACATTTCTGTTTAAATTTGAGTTTCGAATCGCAATCGGGAATCGGGAATCGGGCAAACCGCACAAGTGCACAAAGGAAATGACTCAGAACCAATATGTTAACTGCCTGTGTGTGTGTGTGTGTGTGTGTGTGTGTGTGAGGGGGACGGGGAGGGCATGCCCAAGGATTGGCCCGATGAGTGCACACATTTTGGTGGGCGTCTACTGTTACAGGATAGGGGCCCATATATTTCCGCAAGCAGACGATAAATGCATTTTAAATTATCAGCAAGCGCCTATATATAATAAGCACAAATTATAATTTCATAAATTCCATATGTATGCATGCATTCATACATATGTATATGTATGTGTGTGTGTGCAATGGCAGAGTCAACAAACTGAAGACCTCCTCAGTTTTTGATTTTTTTTTTTTTTTTTGTGCTTCTTGTGAAAGATTTATTATCGCGTCTGACTTGAAAAATAAGACAAAACAGCTGGCGAGCGATAGGCCCGGCTGTTTGGCTGTTGGGCAGCTGGGTAGCTGGGCAGCAATGGGGCGAGGCGTCTGCCTGAGTGTTCTTTGATGCCTCAACATGTGAAAATGCATTTTTGCATATTTTTCAAGGGCTGCCGGAAAAGCCATGGCCGCAGCAAAAGCTGCAGGCGATCCGCAGACGGACTCAAGACTTTAGTCTCCAGCCATCAGACTTCAGACTAGCTGCGACTCCAAAGTTCATGCCCGAGTGATTTCAAGTGGCACAGACTGAAAGACTGCCAGCCAAAGCTGCAGCTACAGCAACAGCTACAGCTACAGACATGCAACACTTAATGAGGGCGTCGGCAGCTGATCGCATGCGCAGCGCATGGGTTGCGAGAGGGGGGAGGGCAAGGAGGCATGGCTCTGCTATGGGCGCAGCAGCATTTACAACTAATTGGAAGTCTCTTTCTAGCTGTTGCTAGTAGCAAGTGGCAAGTGGCAAGTGGCAAGTGGCAGGAGGCAAGTGCCAGCAGGAGACAGCGAAGCAGTGCAATAAGTTACGATTCTCCTAATACTCTCTGCATATTCTTCTAGAAGAAACAGCAGAGCAGCAAAGCAGAGACAAAGAAGACATCAGAATAAGTTTGCAGCCAGAAACTAACTGTACAACCTATCCGGCTAATAGAGTCTAAGCCAAATGAGTTTTTACCATGAACATATTTGCCAGCCAAAGTTAAACTCTGTAATTGGAAAAGTAAAGCCAAGCATTCAATTGAAATTCTGCGGAATTTTTAATGAATCACGTTTCACTTGTGGGCCATTCTATTATTAACTTGCGATTCATTCTAATCAGCTTATGACAAATACCTCCGATGGTACTCGTCGTATTTCTCTATATATTTATATTCCCTTATAAATTTGGCAACATTTCATGATTATTGAAAAATATATTCTTTAATTTAATTTATTTGACTATATAAAAAAGAGTGTTTATGTAAGTATAACACGTTGGGATTCTCGCAAATTTCCAAAATATATAAAAATATAGAAGTATATGATTGGTTTTACAAATTTGGAGAGCTTCCCTGGAGGGCATATGAAAAGAAACGATTTATAAACATGTACATATGTATATAAATAAATATTTATCATTATACTTGTGGTCAACATTTCCAGCATTATTAATATAGCAGGATGCTGGAACCCATAAAAAGCAGTCAAATACAGTTGTTGTTGTTTTTAACTGATAGCTGAGAATTATAGTTATTAGATAAGCCCTTTGGCTCACTCGTACTGGAATGGGGAATGGAATTAGGCAGCACGTTCACGAAATTGTTTCAGATTCGTGTTTGATTTCTAATGCGATCTTATTTCAGTGTACAGCTGCTCGTGGCGAGCGATAATTTATCACACTTAATACCTAAGAATTTTCCACATTTTCTTTTGAGCGCTTCATAATTGTTTTTCCCCACCTTTCGGGCCACGATCGTGCCGCTGATAAGACCGGTCTGCAAAGCTCTTTCAGTGACTCAGTTCACGTTCTCACAAAATTTGTTGTATCAAATCGGAGGCAGCCCAGGAGTATGACGCAGCCGAAAGCAATTTACGCAGCTGGACCTGACCGCGGACAGCGGACCCATTTCCCCAAGCAATCATTGCTGTTAACCGAAAAAAGCAATTTCCCGCAACTATCAACAGCAGCATCAAAAAGGAAAACCAAAAAGAAAAAAAAATGTATAGAAAAGTCAGTTGAAAGTAAAGCGATCGCTTGGCCAGAGAGCGAGAGAGGTAGAGGGCGAAAGAGTGGAAAAGTGGAAGACATGAAAAGCGGCTTTTCACTTCAACAGTTTTGTGTGCTAATTTATTTTTGTTGCTGCCTCAAGCGGGTTGCATGATTTCGTTGTTTGTTTGGAGCCACTAGTCCGGCATATAAGCTGCGCTTTTTTGTTGCTGCTGTTGCCGCTGCAAGCCTCATAATTGCAACGGACACACTCCAATTAAATTTGATGATCTCGCGGAGATTGTACATGCAGTTGATATGCCTTTCAAATGAACAAAGGCAAAGTAGAGACGCAGAGGCAGAGGCAGAGGCAGGAGCAAGCGCAGGCGCAGACGCCATTGACTGGCAATGCTTAGATCGGAGCAGGCCGTAAACTGTGGCCGGGATTGTTGTGTCTAGTGGCGGCTGCATGGCCAGCGGGGCACACGTCAAGTTCAAGTGCCAAAGGGAAGCGAGGCAGACTATAATCTCAGCAGAGATTGGAAAAGGAAACGGGGCACGGGGCAGGCAGCAGGGAGCAGGGAGCTGGGAATGAGCAGCAGATGCCACTTCAAGCGATAACATCTTTATTGTTTCCGCACTATAGATTTGTTTATTTTCCTTTTGGTGTGCACTCCAATTGGCGTCCAATTAGAATCGCATTGGAATCACAACTTTGGTATTGAAAACTCATTGCATTGACGATTTATGCGTTGCGCTTGAACGCTCGAATCTCTTGGGCAGAGCCCGGCCCAGGCCAGCAACCAGCGAGCAATAATGCGAGCCATCTTTGGTCAAAATACCCGAAATCTCAGACTCGCTCGAGCATTTGCAGCGCGCTTCCGCAATAAACTCCGAGCGCGAGGCAACATTAATGAGAATGTATCCATGCGTGTGTGTGTGTGTGTGTGTGTGTGTGTGTGTGTGTGTGTGTGCAAGTATCTATTTGATTTGCTTGGCATGCCAGCGAGCGAGCGAGCGGCTGCCTCCTAATGATGTTGTCGATGTCTACGACTGGCGTCTGCTGGGTTAATTTAGTAACTGCGAGTCGCCGCCTGGGTCGTTGGCCTGCAGTTCAGCTGTGACTCAGCAGCGGCAGCAATAGATACATTTGTATCTGTGATCGTGTGTGCCTGTGTCTGTGTTGCTTTCTGGCCAGTGCCCACAGGCAACGTGCAACGCGCAACGCCTCAATCAGAGCTATTTTTAACACTTTCACTGCATAAGGTTGCACATTGGATGCACGTTGTACCCCAGGAGCGCTTGTCATGCGGCAGGCATTCAGAATTGGAAGTGTCCCATGCCGCGACACGCTGCACTGAAATACACATACATACATATACAACTAAAGAGTATGTGCGGCTTCTATGGATGCGCGTGTATTTTAAGAAGAAAAGCCAAGTCGGAAAACTATTTCTGACTGCATGCGTCGGCCGTGTGATGTTCCTCTTTAAATTTAGCACTAAATCAGGGCATGTTGCGGAGATCCGACGGCTAGCTCTGACGGCTGAACCAAACATAAATTTTCGGCCCGAGAAGTGCACGATGTGTCTCACTTTCGAGGCTGTCCCATCGCTCTTTTCTTTCTTTTTTAAGCCGAAAACCAAAAAAATACAAAAAAGAAGAAATAAAAAAAACTTTACGGCGACGCGGCTGCGCCTACTTCGTTGTCACATTGTCGCAATACAGGGAAAACCAACTGAAAAATAGACACTTTCTAATAATTTGTATACTTGTTGTTGTTGTTGTTGTTGTTGTTGTTCTGGGCGGTTTCTGCGGCTGGCAACATGAACTCTGACATGGCTGGGTGGGCTCACACAAACACACACACGAGCACATACGCCTCGCTCTCTCTCTCTCTCACTCGAGCACAGAGGTCGTAATTCTATTTGACAAACGTCACAGAGCCAAAAAGCCAGGAGGTTGACAGATGACTGACTGCAGTCAAAGATAAATGTATACGGAGAATTCTCAACAGTTTATCTAGAGACAAACACTATCAACCGGATTCCTTATCGAGCTGTAACTCGAAAGAACAGTAGCTGATAACCAATGATTGAGGGAGCTAATATTGACGCTGGCTCCACAAGGAAGAGCCTCAATTCCAACACAACAGATCCCAAAGCATTTATCTCCAAGTGCATCAGCATGTGATTTGTGACTTTATTTTCAACCCAATATTTTATTAAGCTATTGACTCACTTAGGGTTTTTTTTTTTAATATGATCTACTTTGAAGTCAAGGCCCATGGGTACTGCTATTTATTTTATGTATGTATGTATGTGTACATCACATTACATACATTCGAATCAAGAATTATTTTAAAAGAAAATAAATAATTCTTTGGGAAACTCCATTATTTTCGCTGAATTCAATTGACTTTCCTGTGTTTCACTTTTGGAAACAGGCTATTCGATTATGCTGAACATGTGCTGTACGATTAATCATAATACATATAGTCGCTCCCGATTATTTATATACACATACATATTAAGCAAGAGCCAAAAGATGAGTGCCATACACGAATTTGAGAGGTCTCCCCTCGACACCGAATCTGAGCTCCTCACGGCGCACATAAAAATAGCTGCTGAGGCTCCTATATCTCTTTTATGATGGCACAGGCCAAAGCCATTAAATCGTTATAAACACGATCGTTTCGTCAGAATCATGTTCATAAAACCGAGAGGTGTCACAGACATCGCGTGTATCTGGGAGCCACCCGATGATTATTTACAATGACAGCTCGAATTCGAGATTTGCGATCATGTCTAGGGCGCATGAGCTGGCACATTAATCTTAGAGCCAATAAAAACATGGGAAGTGACATTAAACACAATTTCTTGCCATTCGATTTCAGTTCTGGGAGATCATTTCGGAGGAGCATGGCATCGACAGCAACGGCATCTATGTGGGCGACAGCGACCTGCAGCTGGAGCGTGTCAGCGTCTACTACAATGAAGCATCTGGTAAGTTTTCTTGGTCTTAGCCTTGGTCTTGCTTTGCCAATTCGTCTTTCTCTGGTTGCTGACTCACGCCCATTCGCATTCCCTCAGCTGTGAGTCGCTCCTCGGGCGGCAAGTATGTGCCGCGCGCCATCCTTCTGGATCTGGAGCCGGGCACCATGGAGTCGGTGCGTTCCGGCCCCTACGGCCAGCTCTTCCGTCCGGACAACTTCGTGTTTGGCCAATCGGGCGCCGGCAACAACTGGGCCAAGGGACACTACACAGAGGGCGCAGAGCTGGTGGACAATGTCCTTGATGTCGTCCGCAAGGAGTGCGAGAATTGCGATTGTCTTCAGGTATGCGGCTCTAGTGACCCCTAGAAGTCAATCCCGATCAGTCACTATCCCATTTCATCCCAGTAGCTGTTACTCACTGACTCCCTTTTGTCCCCTAGGGCTTCCAACTGACGCATTCGCTGGGTGGCGGCACTGGATCCGGCATGGGAACCCTGCTCATATCGAAGATTCGCGAGGAGTACCCGGATCGCATAATGAACACCTACTCGGTGGTGCCATCGCCCAAGGTGTCCGACACGGTGGTGGAGCCCTACAACGCCACCTTGTCCATCCACCAGCTGGTGGAGAACACAGACGAGACGTACTGCATCGACAATGAGGCGCTCTACGACATCTGCTTCCGCACACTGAAGGTCTCGAACCCGAGCTACGGCGACCTCAACCACCTCGTCTCACTGACCATGTCAGGCGTCACCACCTGCCTGCGCTTCCCCGGCCAGCTGAACGCCGATCTGCGCAAGCTCGCCGTGAACATGGTTCCATTCCCGCGCCTGCACTTCTTCATGCCCGGCTTCGCTCCGCTGACCTCGCGCGGGTCGCAGCAGTACCGCGCACTGACCGTGCCGGAGCTTACCCAGCAGATGTTCGACGCCAAGAACATGATGGCCGCCTGCGACCCGCGCCACGGACGCTACCTGACCGTGGCCGCCGTCTTCCGCGGACGCATGTCCATGAAGGAGGTGGATGAGCAGATGCTCGCCGTGCAGAACAAGAACAGCTCGTACTTCGTCGAGTGGATCCCGAACAATGTGAAGACCGCCGTCTGCGACATCCCCCCCAAGGGGCTGAAGATGTCCTCGACCTTCATTGGCAACACCACCGCCATCCAGGAGCTGTTCAAGCGCATCTCCGAGCAGTTCTCCGCCATGTTCCGCCGCAAGGCCTTCCTCCACTGGTACACCGGCGAGGGCATGGACGAGATGGAGTTCACCGAGGCGGAGAGCAACATGAACGACCTGGTCTCCGAGTACCAGCAGTACCAGGAGGCCACCGCCGACGACGAGTTCGACCCCGATGTTAACCAGGAGGAGGTCGAGGGCGATTGTATTTAATGGTGTGGCCAGAGGAATGAGGTGCGTGCGTGAGCGTCTACTGATTGGCGGCCAGCCCGCGCTGCTGCGCTCCGTGCGCGAGCAGCTGCGCGCCAAGCACTGCCACATACTCTGAGGACGCGACAACAATACACACATACATCGAGACACACACCCACACACACCCGCACTCGCGAATACATACATACATATTAATACAGGAAATGTCAAGCGTAGTTTGACAGCAATCGAAGCACCATCAGCCGGAAGTGCTCCAAAGCACTCGTATCGCACCCAATCATACGCAACTCATTCAGTCATTCACTCACTCATTTACCATTCACTATTCACCATTCACCATTCACCATTCATATTTCAGTTCACCTGCTTCATTCACTTTCTTCGACTATCTCTCTTTCTCTCTCCCCCCCACTCTTTCTGTTCACTCATTCTATTGCTCATTCTACGCTACACTTTACACGGAGGCACGTCTATCGCATTTCTCGCAGCCATTTTCTTCTCTTCTTCTACTCTTTCACAGCTCATCCACTCTTCACCTGCTTTCAGCCCACTCTTTACGCTAATTTATGACTCCACAACATTTATATTTATATACAATTACAACATTTAGTATCGTATTTTATTTCAAACATAAATTTTTAAACTTAATTGTATTCAGACAAACGGAGGTAGTGCACAATTCTCAATTTTCTCATCAATGAAGAAACTATTTCGAATTGCACCGAAGACTGACGAACAGGCAAAAGTTTTGGACTCAATGGCAATATAACGAGTACTTGAAACACCCAAAGATCGATCCTACTTAAACAAAAATACGAATGAAAAACAAAATGAAAAACGAACACCATTTGAACATCTTAATTAACATTTGTATTATTCATAAGCTCATAAGTTTTTCTCTTGTATTCCTGTGCTGTAATTCTCTCGTAGTCTTTAAATTATCCAAGTAATTAACTCAAACATTATAAATACAAAATTTTCAATAAAAATGCAATTTGCAAAAAAAAAAAAAAAAAAAAAAAAAAAAGTCTTCACCTTTTTACATATATAACCTAGAATACATTATTAGCCGTGGATTTTATTAATTGAGCTCGATGTCTGAAATGTAACTAAATTATATCACATATGTACATATGTATATCGTATTTGGTCGGCTCTGTATTTCACGACTCGGGTAGTGCATGCGAAATGACGATATTGTGCTGTAGAGCTCAGTATATGTGGATAGTGATTATAGGAACGTGTTTAAAACAATCTTAAATTCTTGGGAAACTCTGTAATATCTGAACCGGCTTAGTCAAGTTTGCAACCAGGCTACGGTAGCGTTGCCACATCATTGGAAATTAATTCAACTTTAAATAGTAAAAATGTATACCAATAGATGGCGCTTTAGTTGTTCTTTCTACATTGCATTCCGCTAAAAGCTTTTATCAAGAAGAAAAGCTTTCGGGTGACCAGCTGAACACGTTTATACTAATTCAAAAAATTAAAAATATATAATTGAAATAAACAAGATTTAGTTATTTCTATTAATTTTATTTTGTTTATTTCTCAGTCCTACCTATTTAAAATCTATGTATGTTCATGAAATATACAATGGCAAGTTATACATTTTATATACATGTTATAATATATTTACAAATACTTCAATGATATATGTCCAATTTTCTTAAGCCTATGCTTTTTCTCGATAAAACTGTTTATTTTTATGATTTACCCTTAACAAGTCTTGAAAACGTACCGCGCATGTCGAGCTTTAAGAATATATATACATATACATATGTATGTATGTATATCTTCTGGCGATCTCACAGTCGTATAAACTTTTCCATTAGCTTAATCTCAGACATATGCCACAAATTCAGCAGAATTTTGACGCATTTAAGAGCTTCCCGCCCCAGTTCCTCCAAACCGCCTTGCCACCCACCAAGTGGAGCCGCGCTAGCGGTCTCGTGACATAAAAGAGACCCCCACTCGAAAGCAGCCAAGAACATGAGAGCACAGAACACAATCAAACATACGCGGAAATAGAATAGGTTCTTCCTCTTCCACAACAAAGCCAGAAGAACAGAGAAACCGGTTGGGCCGAACGAGCCGGCCGGCATTCTGTGCAGAGCAACACGTTCTTACGTCTAGACTTTGAAGCGCGGCCTGCCAATGTGACCAGACCGGCCAAAGTGCGTTTAACCGTTATGTCACTTGCAATTAAACGAAACCCAAACTGAAAGCCAACTCGGGTCGCCGAAAGGCAACGACAACGGTAAAGAGCACGACAATAACAACGGAAGTACAAGTTAAGAAGTCTCTGAGAATCGAGTCTAAATAAATCTGAAGTTGTCTTCTTTCTGCTATTTCTCTCGGCGAGGTAAGCCAAACCGAGCTGCGCTGTCAGCCGAGTCGCACAAAGAAATAGGCAAATCCAAAGGCAATAAAAAGTTTGCAATTTACACTATTTGACATACCCGCTCCCCCATCTCCCTGCCTGCGCACGACCCTCTAACCAGTTGTCCATCCAAATCCAGTCGAACCAGACAACGAGATGCAAGACAACACACAAAACTAAATAAATACGTAGACAACAGCCCAAGCAGCGATTGACCCAGTTTTCAAGACGACAATAACGACAACAACAACAACAGCAACAACAATAACAACAATAACAACATTAACAGCAACAACAACAACGACGACGAAAACGACAACGAACGACCGCCGAGCCAACAAACTACGTGCCAAAACGGAGACAGACCTGGCACAGTGGTACAAACTATTGCCATCGAATACAGCTGGATTTCGGTTGTATTCAATATATATATTTGTACACATATATTATATGATCAATTTGATGGTATGTATAAATCAAAGCAGGCGTATTATAGTAGTTAAGGGACTAAACTTATGCAAATAACAGTTATAGGTTTGGAATGTGAGGGAATAGGTAGTGCTGGCAGTGCAACTGGAGATGAAGGCTACGAAAAAGTTATAAACGCAATTCGTAAACTATGTATTTCCAATTTTATTTTTATACTTTGAACACATTAAGTGGAATAGTCAGACCTTACCTTTGCTTCTATTTACAATTCAACTGTAGAGTAGAAGCGATGCAAGTCGGTTCGACTCCAGGTGAAGTTGAGGGCTTCTCATGGACAAATATGTCTTTTGAACGTTCGAATATCACTGGACACATGTGTATCATTTTATGGAAACATTTCTAAAGCATGTATCTAAGCATATTGTAACTCATGAAACATATTTAAAAACGGGCTTACTGCAGTTCCTAGTTGGGTACAGTCAATTAAAGATTTCTTTCTGATTATTGGTTTGTTTATTATACGTAATATTAGGGAAATACCAATATAATGATTGTTGACTCTAAGTAAAAAAATAATTTGTTTTAATTTAAAACGAAATTATAAAAGAAATAGTATATAATACTGAATATTTATTCTATAATTGAATAAGATACTACGTATTAATATATATGTATGTATGAACTACAATATATTGATAGGGTGCAAATGCAGTTGGTACCACTGTGCAGCAGCGCCATGGCTGCCTGAATCGTACCTGTGCTCGGCACCGATCCTCAGCTCGAGTGAAACGAACACATTGACCGAATCGAGCTGAAGCTGCGGCTGCAGCTCGAAGTGCAATGTACTCGACGCCGCGCCGAATCGAAAGAAAAATCTCGTTTTCTGCAATTTGCCGATTCTTCAGAAATAGAGAAAAACGATATTCGCTTGGCTAGAAGACTTGCCTGGGCCATGCAAGTGTAGAGCTGTCCGCTGAGGGGGCGTGCTGGGGGAGCGGGCGGCAGTGGAGCCAGCTGAGATGGGTTGAGTTTTAACAACGGCGTCGAATGCTGCTGCGGCTGCTGCTGCTGCTGGTGGTGGTGTTGATCGTGGTGCTGCAGTCACATGCAAAATAAACGTCAATGCACTCAGATGATGTTGTTGTTGTTGCTGCTGGTTGCTTGGCCACGCCGACCGCAACGCCTCGACTAGTTTAGATCGGACTGTGCGGCTAGACAACGCTGACTAGACTTGATCTGGCGCTGTTTTTCTTATGTTTATTTATTCGTCAGTTTTTCGCGTAACTCGTATTTTTCTTTCAGTCGCGGCTTCAGCTCATTTCTGATTTTGAGCAAAATAATAAAGCCAACGATAACATAATAATAATAATAATGAAAATAATTAAAGTCGGGCTCATATGTTCTCAATAATTGCAGGCAGTAAACCCCAGAGACCCACACCTGGTTATAGATGCGACCGCACAGCGAGTTCCAAAATTTAGTTATATTATTTACGAATTACATATATATATTTATATAAAAACATATACATATATACCTACTTGTATTGCATATAATATTTCTCACATGTCCATTTCGTGGGCAGACGCTCACTTGCGACGTTGCCAAACTTCGATGCCGGCAAGTGCAGCGGAAGTGACTCAAGCGCAGTCTGCCTCTGGGGCTGGGTGTTAGCTGCGTGCGCTGTTGCCAATTTTCAGCTAACAACTCTAGTTTACTGTGATACGTATTGGTTTTGTAGTTATGGGAATGATCCATAGGTTAAAACTAATAGATATCGGAATAAAACCAATACCAAAGGCTTAAGCAATTCGAATCACAGCAATCTCAAACTCTGTTTTCTATTAAACGTGATCTGTTAATGAATGATCATTTCATTCGTGTTTATATAAATATTATGCAATTATATCATTTTAATATTAAATATTAAAAATAATAAAATACATATTATTACATACATTTCTATATAAATGATATCCAAGTCCTAATTTAATTTTTGTTATGTCAAGTGATATTAGAAAAGTCCCGAAGTTTTTATGTTTGGCAATCTTACTCAGGTTGCTGCCTTCTGAAATTCTGAAAACATATAACACAATATCTTTGCAATTGATCGATTAAAGTAAGTTCAATCATGCCGCTTTTTATTATTAAAGAGATGTTAAGCTATGCACTCCATCGAGTTCTCAAAATAATCTTTTATGGTAGGGCCAATAAATATCATCGATCAACGACGATTTATTTGATACCCTTCAAGAGATACTTCTTTTTATTGCCCGTCTGTCTGTTTTCTTAAGGATCGCTTAATTTTCAAAATGAGCTAAAGGTGTCTTTGCCTAAGTCAAAATTGGTGGGAATAATTGACTATACAATTCAAATATCTTGTGAAAATCGATTAAGAAACTTTTGTATTTACCATAAATGTTAGCTATTAAGCAAATTGGACTGGATGTTGGATACCATGGTGTAACTTTGCATGGAAAGTAGTTCAATTAATAGATATCAAATGCATATATAAAATCACTCAAGGTATGTCTCCTTCTTATGAACTTCTCTAATGATTATGACAACTAGAGTATGCTGTAGTCGCAGTCAATATATATTTCTCTCTCTCTCTCTCTCTCTCTCTCTGCTCCTCTATCCGTGCTTTGATCAGTTTAGAAGAGTTGAACGTACTTGCCGCTAGTTGTAGACAAACCGCCAGCTTTGCCTTCGACTTGGTTGGTCTGAGGCGAACGATTGCGGCTTCATCTAAATGCGCATTTTGAGCGCCTGATTCCTACATACAAATCGATATCTATGTATATCAATGTCTGCATCTATGTCTGTTCAATTAATCAGCAGTGGGTGCAACAGGCAGTCGCTGCTTCTGTTGCTACTCTTGCTGCTGTTGGTGCTGCCTTTTGCATTTGCATCGAGTCGCATTACAAATGCGAAACGTTGCAGCGCCCGGACAATTGAATTCAGTCTCAGTCCAGTCCATTCAATTGAGTGGAGATTATTTGCACCTCGGCTGCCTGGACACTTGGCCAATTGGCTACCTGTGGCAACAGCTCATTAGACAAATTGACTGCCATTCGATTTGATTGATTTGTGCAGCAACCGCTCCAATTGCCAGTGGACCGAAGCTGTCTTAAACAGCGCGCTTAGCAGCTTCAGCTGCTCCGGCCATCTTTTGGAGTTTTGTAATTGTCGCACGGCAAATTGAAATTGGAGCAGAGTGTCTTTCTTGGGAATAGCCGGTATAAAACATGAAAATGTGCCATAACGGCACTCGGCAGTGCCTTCCAAATTAAATGGGGCTAACTGTAAGCGACGTGCGTTAAACAAATGTCAACGGTTAATAAAGCCCGGCCACAACAGAAGGCGGCCAGCAAAAGGCTGGCCAGGCTGAAGACGACATTATGACCGCTCGCTTCCACGAATTGCCAAGTGATAAAACAACATAATAATAATAATAAAAAAATAGACATGTTTATACATATACATACATATGTATTAACGTACAGAATGTGACCAGTAGCTGTTCTCAGCCCCAGCCTGGCCAAAGCGAAAAGCCGAGCGAAAAGTGCATTGTCTGACGCTGACTGATGCCAAAGTTAATTAACACACAATCGGCACACTCAGACACTCGCACACTCGCCTAAGCCTGCACTGAAAAAGCAACAGCAACAACAAGTGGCAATCCGAGCATGCAATAATAACAAAACATACGAAATTAGCCACACGGCGGGCACTTCAATGCGAGAATGCACCGAAATTAGCCAAAGCACAAAAAATAACACTCAAGAAAACAGAAATTAAAGTTTGTAGGATTACAACAGTGGCGCTGACGATGCCACCAGCTGCCAGCCCCACAGCACCACAGCACCACGGCACCACAACACCAGAGCCCCCACCCCCTTACTTGCCGCACGACCCCCTTGACACCCCGAGCGACTCTCAGTGCGCAGTCATGCCATGTGAACCAATTTGTGGCATCAATCTCAGGCATAATGCGAAATTGGCCAAGCTTTCATGCGAGAGACTCCCAGACAAAACTCTCGGCTCCAAAAGCTCTCATTATCAATTTATTTCTATCGATCCATGCGCCAGCTCCTCCAAAAAGCCTAATTGAAATTTATTTTTAGTTGATCGATTTATTTAAATCAAACAGTTCAGTTTCTTCCATATGTGAGATCGAGCTAGCATTGAAAACATCAATTAAATCAGCAATAAATATTTAATTTTTTGTTATATCACTCAATTAATCCTACAATTTATTAAGAATATTAGTAAAATTGCAGGAATAAGAGTGAATATATTTTAATTTTGTGTACTTTAATTTTGACATGGTGTTGGGCTCATTCCTACATAAATTATCTGGCCTAGTCACTTTGTTACAGTTAGTTTAATTTTTCACGCCTCTTCCCCTTTCTTTCTTATTTGCTTTCCCATAATCATAGTATAAAGCAAAAATGATAAGTCTAAAATAAACAACATCAAGCGGGGACTTGTGGTAGACTCCATCAAGTTCCGTTCGTCCTGCTGTCCTATTTAAATATGTATGCCCTATAAACAATATCGATATACAACTACTACGATATTTGAACTATTCTTGTTGCTTTTCTAGATCTCTCTACAGCAGGCACACTTTGATTCAATTGATTCTCTATCTTGCTTCTCCTTTCATTGTAATTAAAGAATATAAATGTGTAAATTATAGAAATTGTGTACCATATGAGCTGAAATCAATCCGTTAAGTAACACAGATGTAAATCAAATCAAATCGAATCAAATTGATGGTCAATAAGCAATAGACCAGCAGCACCAGCCGTTTCCTTCTCCTTCTCTTCAGAAATTTGTTTGATTGCACTCTATTGATTGACTATAGATGCAGATATGTTTTAACGCTGCTCTTCCGTGATTGAAGGTTCTTTCTAGAGTTTTCTTTAATAGAATTTGGAATATATGTATGTATCTATATCCGATTACTAAAATAAGATTGACACGATATTGAATGTAAATTCTGCTAGATATTTCATGTTGGAAGAGCTAAAATGAAAACAATGTCAGGCCACCAACTTATTTATGTGATATATGTACATTGATCCCGGTAGGATCACGAGCTCGCACAAGACATCGTGAAAATTCAATCATTTTATATGAATCTCAGTTATTCCAATCCAAATTTATTATTTTCCTTGAGGAAGTTTGTTATGTTGAATCTTATTAGATTGAGATTTTCCACGTGTACAAAATTTGAAGAAAATGTCAAATGTGATTTGCTTAGGATAAACGCAAAGGCCATAAACAGACATCATATTTAATAGAAATATTGTATTAAGACTAGACAACACAATGCAAAGGCAATTCAAACTAAAAGAACAACGTCCAAAACAGAGCTCGTGATGGAGCGCAGACAACCCGAGTTTCGAGACAGTTCTCCAAGAGTTACCCCAGAGCGAAGGTAACGTGACATGTGATGCGTATGTAAAGTACTGGATTTTGGTTAACCTGCTCGAAATTAGTTAACCTGATTAGAAGAAGACTATAATAAAGAAAACTAGAGGAATTTGCAATGACAAATACCCTGAGTGACCTTCTGCGCACCTGGATATGGACTGGATATGGACTGAATACTGAATACACAGTAATGACATTAAGTCATTGACTACATGGATTGACTGAGTGAATAGATTGTCGGACTGACTGATTGATTAGGCTGATTGACTTTAGCATTTTTCAAATATTTTGGTAGCCTAAACCATAACTCTGATTGTATAAATATTATTCTGAGTCACCAAAGTTAAGAGTTATATTATTTCATATGAGTTTAGCATGCTCATGAGTAAAATCTCTGAAATATACATTCAATGAATGCTCAGGGACGATTCCAGGTCACACATCTATGAATCATCATATATTTGACTTACATAAATTATAACATTTAATTGGTTTCTCCCAATTTCAGTGAAACGTGATAATACTTATGCTCGATTATAAACGTTATGAGCCCTTTATTTGAATCCGATTTTCTCTGAAAAGAATCAAAGCTCAGTAGCGCACTGATGTCCCTACAATATGCTGCTGGTGCCCCGAAGTACTTCATACTCAAAACACAAGGGCAGAGGCCTATTTGGAGCATGGCTCAGACAACTCCATCAGATGAGTCTTGTCAATGTTGGATCGACGACTGCACAGAAAAGCTGGACAAAGCGAAGCTTTAGGTTTTTATATATATATTGTTGTTGTTGAATCATGTATTTAGATAAAACAATTTTAATGCGCGAAACACTTAGACAAAATGTTTTTTGACAGCTTTTCTCACGAAGAAAAATGGCATTAGGACAGCAAGAAATGAAATACAATGAGTGAAAAAAATGAAAAAGTAAAAAAATTGAAAAATAAAAGTGGCAAGAGGAACGAGGAGAGAGGAAAGAGGAGAAAAAGGTGGTATTGTTGACTTTTCAGCTGGGCTTTTGTTAGTAACTAACTCTTTCTTGTCAGCCAAAAAGCGCGCGCGCACAAAACTCGAATTTGGGTCAAACATTATTCAAATGCAAGCGCTCGGACGGGCCATGGATGGAAAGGGGAGACTAACGACTGAATGAATGAACAGCGAGAATGAGACGGCAAAAGCGACGACGCGGACTGCGACTCGTTGGCTGGCCAAGCCAAGCAGCCAAATTGCCAGTCAACCAGTTGGCCAGTCGAGCATTTAGTGCTGTTGCTGTTGTTGTTGTTGCTATTGCTGTTGCTGCTGCTGCTGCTGTTGTTGCTGGTGTCCCGCTTTGAAAGTGCATAAAAACGCGCACGCGGTCTCCTAAGTCGGTCGCTCCAGCCCCCGCTGACCATTTGGCTGGCACGTAAGAGCGCTGATGATATAACCAGGCCCAGGCCCAGGCCAAGCGCTAAACAAAACAAAACTCAGCTACTAGCAAATATGTGTGTCGAGCAGAAGCGGGCGGCGAGCGGGAGCTGCGAAGAAGGAAGGGGGGTGCATACCGTGGGCCGACGGACTGGCTGACTGACTTTGTGACTTGGTGGCAACCCCACTTGGCTGAGCTTGTCTTGGCCCGGCCCGGCTCGGCTCGGCTTGCTTGGCTTGGTTTGGCTTAGCTTGGAGTATCTTCGTTTTGCTTTCGTAATCGTGCGCTTTTTTTGCAGCGCTTCGCTGATTTTTGCAGCTTGACGGATAGTCCAGCGCTATATTGGCTTAGAGCTGCTTCTCTGGCAGCAGCAGCAGCAGTTCTGCCCACACACACACACACACACACTCGTTGCATACCTAATCAGCGCTTGTAAATCTGCACAACGCGTTTATTTATTTTTATTTTTTTTTTTTGGGTGTGGCTATTTTTTAACCGGTTCACTCTAGGCGCCCTGATCCGCACCGCGACTAACGTAGATGATTTTGAAGAGCGCCTTGGAGCCTTTTGGCAATTGTGGCTCCTTATGCCGACTGAGTGCTCTCGAGCTGCTCCATCTGGCAACTGCCTGATCACGTTTCGGCGCCTGCGGCTGCTCTCTTTATATACCCTGAACCCATTGAAAATGGGGAATCAGGGTATAATGGTTTTGTGAAAAGTATGTAACAGGCAGAAGGAATCATCGCAGACCCCATAAAGTATATATATTCTTGATCAGGCCGATGAGCTGAGTCGATATAGTCCTGTCCATCTGTCCGTCCGTCCGTCCGTCTGTCCGTCCGTATGAGCAAAAGGATCTCAGAAGTTATAAGAGCTAGAGAGCTAGAGATTTGGTATGCATACTCGTGTATACCATAGGCAGTACAAGTTTATCTTATTTTTTCGATAACTCATCCGATATCGTTTTTATCGAGAATAATCGATAAATTGCTATTGTTTTTTCGCCTTATTTGAACACTATTAAGCCTAGAGACTTCAGATTTACTGTGTATATACATTTGATAATTTTGTAATTTACAGATTTTACCACGCCCCCTTTCGCCACCAACTCGTAAAAAACATATATTAAGTACTAGAGACTTGTGCTTTGGAATGTACACACATTTATACATTATGATTACGTTCAAAAAGTTTCATTAATATTGTACGTCTACAAACGAAATTATTCAAGAAATAAATTCTCATAATATTGCCCATACCGCAGCGCAGCCCAAGCGCAGTCGCTGCTGCGCAGTTAGCAGAGTACGGGCCTTAGAAGAACTGCAGAATGATTGGACCATCAACATGCAGGGTTCAGGGTATCTCCTAGTCGAGCAGTCTCGACTAGAGTCTTCTTACTTGTTATTTTATTGGCTCAGGCTGCATTTGCTAAGACGACTGAGAGTTGAATCAGGAGGCTAACTTTGAGATACTTTCAATTGTTGACACATTTTCTTCTTGAGCTGTTTTCGGTCATCATCAATTTGTGAGCGCTTCAAAAACAATTGCCTCTCAAATCGTTGAGCGTGCGCCAATTTTCACATCGAAATCGATTTTATTTGTCGAATGCAAAATTGTGCAAGCGTCTAAGTTAAATCCAAGGAAGTAGAAACTGAAAAATATGATAGATAGGCTTATGCAATTCGGGTTAGAATCGAAAATATATAAATATAATATAAATACAACCCATTCCATCAAAGAATTTTCCAGATATCTCAACCAAATCCTATTATACATTAGTTATCTGTTCACATTCCTGTAAACCACATGTTTCATAACGGTTTCCTTTTATGTTTCGTCGCTGTACGTCGCAAACTCTTGTTTTTTTTTCATATTACGTTCCTTTGCATAACTAATGTGCATATATAACACTTTTTAAATAACAGAAAATGGTCTCCCAGTTTATTCCTACCGTATCGCCAAGCATCCGGCAGTGCAAATTTTGCATTTCGATTATATTATTAGGCATTATTATCATTTTCTGACATGGGTATAGGGAATATTTGGCTAGAGGCGCAACGTTTATCGCAAGGGCTCGCCTGATGTTAACTTTTAGAAATTGATTCGGTGTCCGAAAAGCGACGTGTGCTTAATTTATGCCTCGATTTTTATTTGTATATATTTACTCATTTATATTTACAGTGCTGCGTGCATAATTTTCCCTAAATTATAATTCAGTTGCCGCTGTTACTGCCTGCTGCTGCTGCTGCTGCTGCTGCTGCTGCTGCTGCCTTCGCTGTCGCTGTCGCTGCTGCTGTCGACGGCGATTATGTGATTTTTCTTGCAGTACATTCGTCATAGTCTCATAGCCATTTTGTTGTCGTAGTCGCTGTCGCCGTTCATGTTGTTGTTGTTATTGTTGCTTCGTTTTCACTTTCTATCGTGCGCCGGCAGCAACAGCAACAGCAACAGCAACAGCAACATCAACTTACATGTATGCATATATTTGTTGTGCTCTCGTGTGTATAAGTGTGTGAGTGTTTCTGTTTGTGTATGTGAGCACAAACGACACGCTGACCCAGTTTCTCATACAACTACAAACGAACGTGGAAGCACACACTGGAATTAATATTATTATGGTTTGGTGTTGCTGTTGTCTGGTTTGGTTGTTGTTGTCGCTTTGGATTGCTTGATTTTGTTGCTGTGTATCGTGCCCGATATGTCTCTGACTGATTCGGTTTCTTATGCAGTTAAGACGCTCTCATATGACCGATCCATACACCATACACCATACACCATACACCATATACCATATATATACCCCTATATACTATGCCACACACATTTTCATTATCAATTTCATGCGCAGATTAGATCAGTCGATATTATGCCGGCTCTGCATGTGGGCCTGCGATTGAGCCTGACAAATTATTGTCGAAAATTGAAGTTGGGATGATCTCTATCGACTCTGCATTCGCTTTTATTGACCAGTCAAAAAAGAAAAGGAGCATAAATTACGACCAAGTGGCTCACTAAAAAGCAAGCACATATAAAGTGATGGCCAGAGAAGATGGAGAGGGGCTGTTTCTGCTTCGTTGATCATGTCTGCAACAAAAGCTCTATTAACTATAGAGACTAAGAGACTACGGAGACGCTCACTGCCGCTGGCTGGCGATATCGATCAGAATCACGTAAATGTAATGCACATTAACTAAGCTTTTTGATACACTTCATGAACAGCACATTATAAATATCATTTAGTTTGTAACGCTCAAAGATTCCCTAATATGCCATGTTAAGCTCAGATCAGTTAAGACACATTTCAGGTCGTTACTTAATTTATTATCATTTATTGTTATTGAATCAATCAAACTTAAAATATATTGTAAATTACATAACAGAAAATTAATTGAAAAAATAAAATAAAATAATAAGTTAATTAATTAAAGAGAAACAACAAAGAAATCCATAAATATCACAAAACTTTCCTGGAACCTAAGCTACAACTATCGCGTGTCAAACAATTGACGATTGAAATTCTTTTAATAAGAAGCCGCACAGTCCGCTGAAGCAACTACTTACTATTATTTTAGCTAATTGAAAATGTCTCTATTTATATTATTATATCTAGCTACAAAAAAGCCATTTGTTTTCCAGGATAAATTAAAAAATCTTCTACTTAGCCAAATTGGGGAAATATGAGAAAGCTTATTAAGACAGATGAATATGGATAAGAGTGTTTAAAATTCGTCTTTTAAGTGTTTTGTTTTGTGCTGCAAACGATTCCTGCCCTACGCCGAGGCACTTCACGCGTCAATGAAAGCGAAAGGAAAACTGAAAACTGCCTCTGCTGCCTCTGTTGCCTCTGTTGCCTAGCGTACTGCTGCTGCGGGGCGGTAGGTGAGGAAATGGAAAATATTGAGCAAATACATCGTTAGGATTTTGCAAGCCACAAGAACCAGAGCAGCGTGACTAGGCAAGCATTGTTTGAGCCACGGGCTCACTAAGGAGTCGTCGGGAGAGGAGCAGGGGAGAGAAGAGGAGGAGGAGCGTCGGAGAGACGGATGAACCAAATGACGGCCTGGTTTAAAGCCAAATGATTAAAATATGAAATTAATTTGTGGCCGACTTCGCATGCAAATTAATATCATTCGCATAACGGCACAAATGATGTAACTGCCTGTCAACTAAATGTATAAATATATGAATATTTGTTGTTGTTTTACTTTGCGCTTTCTGTGAATTTAGGTAAGCTATATATCTATATGCATATGCATACAAAGCGTTCGCTCTGCCGCGCCGTATATTGATGTGTGTGTGTGTGTTTGTGTTTGTGCATGTGTGTGTATTTTATGGCCCAAAGTGTGTATATTATATATGCAAACAGCAAAAACAACAACAACAACAATAACCATCACAACAAACAAGTTTGCTTGTTGTTTCTGTCGGCTTGTTTAATAAATAAATAAATATTAAAAAAAAAAATTTTTTTTTGAAAACATGTTAGCATGCAGTTGCAAGTGTGTGTCCATACTCACACAGCAACACACACACACTTACATACATACATATATATACATATATATATATATGTATATACCACTCTTCCAGCTAGCCAGTCCCTGTTCCACTTCCCTTTTTTGCCTATGTCTCTGTACCCCTCTCTCTCTCTCTCTCTCTCTCTCTCTCTCTGTATTTCTTATATTCTATCTCACTCTTCCTGTTCATCGTTATCCCCAAGAGGTAGTTTGTCAGCATCGACAACGATGTTGTTGTTGTTGCAGTTGTCTGTTTGTTTGTTTGTTTGTTCAAGACACCTCAACACTTGCGTTCAGGTTTTCTTTATATTTTCAATTTCCTTTCGAAGTTGCATATTTTTGTGGCGCCCCAAAGCAACAGGCGAAACTTCTTTTGAGCCTAAGAGTCCATAGTCTGGAATGTTCAAAGTAAATATTCAAAATATTCACACCCTACTTTTGATTTTTAGATTCAAATATTATTACACACACATATGATGTTTACGGGACTGAAACCTGCCTACTATTACACAGCCCTTAAAAATCATAAATTTTAAGATAAAACTTATTTTATACATACTTACTTTTTAACACTTAAATAACTAACTGCTAGATAATTGTTAACGCATCACTAAAAAATTATGACAGTCTGTTACGCGAAATAAAATAGCATGCAAAAAAATTTATAAATCAAAGCCACTCTGGAAGAGGATATTGCGCTCTTTAAAATATTTATACGATATATAATATAATCAGTTTTAGTGTAATCTAAATTCAAATACCTTGAAAAGCTCTTGATATTCGAATATACATATTAAACAAATGATTGGAAATTCGTGGTAGTTTTCGCAATTATATAGTATGGAGCAGATATGTGTTCGATGTGCCCGATTATTTCTCTGGCCATAATCATACGAAAACTTGGCACAGAACTGTGAAGTCACATACTGTTATCAGGTTGGCATTACTTCCCCCGTTGCCGCTCACTTGCTACTTCCGTTGACCTAGACTGAAATATTGTCAGCCAAATCAATTTTTGCCGCATCATGCTCGGGCTAAAGAGTGCCACCATAATTTGGCGCCAAAAGCAGCAGCAGCAGCAGCAGCAGCAGCGGCAGCGGCAACAGCAGCAGCAGTAGGCGACGGTCCAAGAGCAGTTGAGCCAGTTGGCCAGGCCAGGCCAAGCCGAAGCAGAAGCCGACATTGCCTCATTTCGCCGGCTGAGCTTGAAAGTAAAAGTGGTTTGGCTTTCTTTTGTGGCACACGCTTTTGGCTCTACTTTCCAACACGGCGACAAGTTGTCGTTGTTGATGTTGTTGTTTCTGCTGCTGCTGTTGTTTGTTGCCGTGTTGAGTCCAAGGTCAAGAGGAAGACTTTGAATATGCCTCGACGCGGATGAATAATGCAAAAGCCAAAGCCAAAGCCAGGCCAACACAATCGGGGCCAACTGTGTGTGAGTGAGAGTGCGAGTGAGAGTTGCAGATCTGGAGAGTAAACTCGATCGCTTCTCTGAATACGGCATAGTTGTACCGTTATGTCGGCCAGTTCCGGTTTATAACTGGTTGGCGCATCTCCAAGAAATATTTAGCTCAGCTATGTAACTGGCACAACAACCAGTCTTGTTTTTTTTTTCTGTTTCTCTCAGTTTTATGACTACGCGAAAATTGATTTGACGTGGGTCGAAGTTTGGAGTCTTTGTAATCGTGTTAATAAATATACGTAACTATATCTGTATCTGTATCTGTATCTGTATCTGTATCTGTATCTGTATCTGTATCTGTATCTGTATCTGTATCTGTATCTGTATCTGTATCTGTATCTGTATCTGTATCTGTATCTGTATCTGTATCTGTATCTGTATCTGTATCTGTATCTGTATCTGTATCTGTATCTGTATCTGTATCTGTATCTGTATCTGTATCTGTATCTGTATCTGTATCTGTATCTGTATCTGTATCTGTATCTGTATCTGTATCTGTATCTGTATCTGTATCTGTATCTGTATCTGTATCTGTATCTGTATCTGTATCTGTATCTGTATCTGTATCTGTATCTGTATCTGTATCTGTATCTGTATCTGTATCTGTATCTGTATCTGTATCTGTATCTGTATCTGTATCTGTATCTGTATCTGTATCTGTATCTGTATCTGTATCTGTATCTGTATCTGTATCTGTATCTGTATCTGTATCTGTATCTGTATCTGTATCTGTATCTGTATCTGTATCTGTATCTGTATCTGTATCTGTATCTGTATCTGTATCTGTATCTGTATCTGTATCTGTATCTGTATCTGTATCTGTATCTGTATCTGTATCTGTATCTGTATCTGTATCTGTATCTGTATCTGTATCTGTATCTGTATCTGTATCTGTATCTGTATCTGTATCTGTATCTGTATCTGTATCTGTATCTGTATCTGTATCTGTATCTGTATCTGTATCTGTATCTGTATCTGTATCTGTATCTGTATCTGTATCTGTATCTGTATCTGTATCTGTATCTGTATCTGTATCTGTATCTGTATCTGTATCTGTATCTGTATCTGTATCTGTATCTGTATCTGTATCTGTATCTGTATCTGTATCTGTATCTGTATCTGTATCTGTATCTGTATCTGTATCTGTATCTGTATCTGTATCTGTATCTGTATCTGTATCTGTATCTGTATCTGTATCTGTATCTGTATCTGTATCTGTATCTGTATCTGTATCTGTATCTGTATCTGTATCTGTATCTGTATCTGTATCTGTATCTGTATCTGTATCTGTATCTGTATCTGTATCTGTATCTGTATCTGTATCTGTATCTGTATCTGTATCTGTATCTGTATCTGTATCTGTATCTGTATCTGTATCTGTATCTGTATCTGTATCTGTATCTGTATCTGTATCTGTATCTGTATCTGTATCTGTATCTGTATCTGTATCTGTATCTGTATCTGTATCTGTATCTGTATCTGTATCTGTATCTGTATCTGTATCTGTATCTGTATCTGTATCTGTATCTGTATCTGTATCTGTATCTGTATCTGTATCTGTATCTGTATCTGTATCTGTATCTGTATCTGTATCTGTATCTGTATCTGTATCTGTATCTGTATCTGTATCTGTATCTGTATCTGTATCTGTATCTGTATCTGTATCTGTATCTGTATCTGTATCTGTATCTGTATCTGTATCTGTATCTGTATCTGTATCTGTATCTGTATCTGTATCTGTATCTGTATCTGTATCTGTATCTGTATCTGTATCTGTATCTGTATCTGTATCTGTATCTGTATCTGTATCTGTATCTGTATCTGTATCTGTATCTGTATCTGTATCTGTATCTGTATCTGTATCTGTATCTGTATCTGTATCTGTATCTGTATCTGTATCTGTATCTGTATCTGTATCTGTATCTGTATCTGTATCTGTATCTGTATCTGTATCTGTATCTGTATCTGTATCTGTATCTGTATCTGTATCTGTATCTGTATCTGTATCTGTATCTGTATCTGTATCTGTATCTGTATCTGTATCTGTATCTGTATCTGTATCTGTATCTGTATCTGTATCTGTATCTGTATCTGTATCTGTATCTGTATCTGTATCTGTATCTGTATCTGTATCTGTATCTGTATCTGTATCTGTATCTGTATCTGTATCTGTATCTGTATCTGTATCTGTATCTGTATCTGTATCTGTATCTGTATCTGTATCTGTATCTGTATCTGTATCTGTATCTGTATCTGTATCTGTATCTGTATCTGTATCTGTATCTGTATCTGTATCTGTATCTGTATCTGTATCTGTATCTGTATCTGTATCTGTATCTGTATCTGTATCTGTATCTGTATCTGTATCTGTATCTGTATCTGTATCTGTATCTGTATCTGTATCTGTATCTGTATCTGTATCTGTATCTGTATCTGTATCTGTATCTGTATCTGTATCTGTATCTGTATCTGTATCTGTATCTGTATCTGTATCTGTATCTGTATCTGTATCTGTATCTGTATCTGTATCTGTATCTGTATCTGTATCTGTATCTGTATCTGTATCTGTATCTGTATCTGTATCTGTATCTGTATCTGTATCTGTATCTGTATCTGTATCTGTATCTGTATCTGTATCTGTATCTGTATCTGTATCTGTATCTGTATCTGTATCTGTATCTGTATCTGTATCTGTATCTGTATCTGTATCTGTATCTGTATCTGTATCTGTATCTGTATCTGTATCTGTATCTGTATATTATGTTTTGGCTCGCTTTAACGGTTGTCGCCTCGTTTTTAGACTGTTTATGAGCTTTTGGCGTTAGCTAAAATGCATAACATTTAAGTTTTTTTTTCAACTCTTTTGCCTATGCATAATTAAGCACCGTTAACGGAACTGTGTTTTTTTTATTTTTGTATTTCTGTTTATTTATTCATCTTTTTGGTAGGAAAATGGGCTTAATGAAATGACTTAGTTAAGGTTTTTAGATATTTTGTAATACCCGCACTAAAAAGCCAAAACCGACGCAAAGCCAACAACAACAACAACATCATATGTAATACTTGGTTTAGGATAGTTAAAACAATTAAATGTGTGCTTACGTGCTGGCTTATATAATGGGCCGCCCAGTTATTTAATTGCCCCAAAATATTTAACTGCAACAGCTTATGAAATGAGGTTGAGCTAGTTGCTGTTTTTTCGACAATTAACTTGCAGCTTTGACTTTACAGATCTTATGGAAATGAGCTGCACAGCAACAGCAACCATTCCTTAGCATTGAGACTCCTGAAAGTTGTGGGCGTACGCAGCCACGTGGGCGACGCCTGACATTTGATTGTCAGAAGGTGCTAGAATTGGCGCGCCGTTTAATTGTTGTTTAAATTTGCACTTTAGGCCAGTCCGCTGACAGCTCAGCTACAAAATTTTCTTCATGCCCACACACACAAACACACATACACATGCACACACACTCATAGGCACATGCATTGAGTAGGTCTGAAAAGCGAAAGTTCCTCGCTCAACACCTTTTCACTTTCAAGGCCGTGTAATCGACAACGATTGTCGCTGCGAGACTCAGGCATGCACACACACACACAAGGCTCTCAATACATAATAACAATCCCAAAACTAACACACCTAACCCAATCAAAAAGCGGACAAGACAAACCGCACGCATGTGACCCGAAATACGGAAGACGAGTCACTAACACAGTATGCCGAAATCAAACCGATACAGGAATAAGCTGAATGCGAAACGTCTACTTAGATTGATAGTTACTTACAACAACGCTGTTTCAAATTTTATCTTAAAATACTAAATATATACTATAAAATACTATTATATATTGTACATGCAGGTGCAACTCGATAAAAGAAGAATATGAGGCTCACATAATTTATTCATATAGCACATATCGGCTAACGAATTCGTTGTGCCCTCGCATACCCTACGCTTCAAGTGAAACTTATAAAAGTAGTAGAAGCAAACAAAAAGAAAATGCGATCGCAGCGCTGATCGCATCGAATTTATGTGCCTATGTATGTTTTCGATCAGAGAGTCGGCATCGACGGGCAGGCCCCGATAATAGGTCGACACATTAGAATCATGAATGGGATTCAGCTGAGCCGAAAATAGACAATCGGTTAATGGGTTACGTAACGAGCGTTTAGCTAGGTGCTTACGTATCGCGATAGCTTAGGTCAGTTACGTAAAACGTGTTAAGTTAAGCTGTCGGTGTAGTCGGTAACTCGACTGGACCGCTGAAGAGCTTCGAGACTTTAATCATCTTTGCACTGCGATACACAATCCCTCTGTACCGCGACAACCTATTTGTATATTTGTAGTATGTCATATAAGATTATTAACTATTTAGGAACATTTTCATTATATATAATTGATTTATATTCGAATGTACGTCGCCCATATACGCAATAAAATATTAACAATAAATAAACATTATGTTGTGCTTTTCAGTCGGATTTATGGCGAATATCTGCTGAATCAAACATTTTATGTCAAATAGATTTTAGATCAAATATCATAGGCCGCAGAAAGAGTAGAAACTAGAAATAAATAGTGGTCTTTATAGCTCTTATAATAATAAAATGTAAACATTTAAATATGTGCATGCATAAGTAGAGCAAACTAGTGAAACGCTTCAAATCTACAGTCAGACAGCATTAGACATTTAGGTTGGATAATTACTGATAACGAAGCGACTCAAACAAATGTACATGATCTTCTACAGGAACTGTACCGCTAAATCGAATGGAGGAGTTAGTTCTCGTATTGCGAAATACCCTGCGTTTGTAATGAGTATCTGTTTGAAAATGTTCAGTCTGCACTTTAATGGAATGAAACACTTTTGATCACTGATCGCTGAGCGCTGATCAGCCCGAACCCGAAATGGTGTTCGCTTTTGCCTGACCTACTTAACAGACAGTGTCTGGCCCTTTGAAGAGTGCAGCACAAGAGCAAATGTCTCGAGCAAACTATGCCACATACCATGTTAGCGCATCCAGACACATGACCCAAACAATACTCATTCCCGCTCCCAATTACCAATTCCAATCCAATTTCGATTCCCTGCAAGCTAAAACACATGAAAAATGGAATGATAAAAAAAAAAAAAACGCATCTGATTGTTGTTTTGCTTTCAGCTATGCGTCTATTTTACAGCTGCTGACCTACTTAGCTCAAAGTCAAGCAAACTATATGATATTCTTCTGGTTCTAGTGTTTCTTCTTATAATTTCTGTTGTTGTTGTTGTTGTTGTTGTTATGCAGCAGACATTTCTTTCAAATGCGCCCAAATTGAAAGTGAATTTCGCTGTTCAGCTGCAGACACACACACACACACACACCGTAAGAGCCGCCCCTCCGGGCCCCGCCCTGCTGCAGCAACAAATGCAAACAACTCAACAATGCCGCAAAGCAAACACAAATTAACAACAATTTCAATTTGTTGTTGTTGTTATTGCTGTTGCTGTGTTCTTTAAGGGAGCTTTTGCTTTATAGCTAGGGCATATTTAGGTTTGTTTGTGCTCTGGCTACGATGGTATATGTATAAGCGTGTGTATGTGTTTGTAGTAAAAAACAAAATATTCTTTTCTTCTTGTTGTTGTTAAAAAATTGGGTCAATTTATTGATGTTTGTGCTTGCAACAAGTGTCTGGGGTCTGGGTCCCCGGGTGCGTGCTCATGCTTGGGCCCGGGCCCTGCGCCCATGCGCCCATGCGCCCATCTCTTTCCGACGCGTCGGGCTTCGCCCTAAGATAAGTTGCCCACGCACCTCCCCACCAGCCGTCCCCTGCCACGCCTCCTCCTCCCTTCGCCGTAGGCAGACTGATAAAGCAGCGACAGCGACAGCGACAGCGACAGCGACGCCAACGCGCAGCTGAAAAATTAAAATGGTGGCGCGCGCGACTTTTTCAAAGAAGTTTTCAAAAGGGCGCGCTGTACATTTCGCCGCACCAACACAAACATAATTGAACACACACACAAACACATGTGTTGCTGATTAGCAGCACACACACACACACACAATTCATGTGTGTTGGCGTAGAGTTTATTTTCGAGCATATATTTTTTTTATTGTATTTCCTATATTTTTGTTGCTGGTCTCTAAGAAAAGTAGGCCAATGGGTCTTTGGGTGAGTGGTTTAGATTTAGTTTTTCTTTCCGAGCATGTGTGTGCGTGCATGTGTGTGTGCGTGTCTGCATGCCCTTGCCAGATGAAAAGGCTTTGCGCTACGAACTGGAATTTGCGCCAAACCAGCTGAAAGAACCGTACAAATGAAATTAATTTGAATATAATTACAAATCTATTAATATTTCTATTTTGTTAAATGCCAAGTCAATGGTTTCTCGAATCTAATCATTTAATCATTCTAAAAGAATTCAATTGAACAACAAACATTTTAGAATATTTAAATCAAGTTATTAAATTTCTCTTTAAAAAAGAAAACCTTGTATTTCGCATATGTTCTAGTGAAATTTATGCACATTATATTGTCTGTAACAACGTCATGAAATTTATGTTATTTTCTTGAATGCTGTTCATATATGTATATATTTTCATCACATAAGTATTTAAACTTCGATTACTTATTAGACAAATGCATTGTACTTTAATTGTTGAGGGAGTGTCAAAAATATGAGAGAGGTAAATTGTACTGTATTTAAATTGTCGTTGTGCTGCCTGACACTGCGCATAGCATAGATAGATTTTGGAGAGCTGATAGTAAAGATATGCAGCGATTTTTGCACCTCCGAGCATAGAACATTAATTTGTATGGGTAGTTTGTCCGTATCCACCGAGCAGAATCTCGTAAATACTTGGCCCTTCCCAAAAAACATAATTGTTGATCTTGTTTTAGGCGCATATATTTAGCTATACACATACATAGGCGTACAATGTATATAGCTTATGAGTAGATTTATATGTTTTTAATTGTAGCTGTTGCTTTTGTTATTGTTGTCTAGCAACAGTATTTAAGTTGTTGCTGCTGGCAGTTGCGCCGCCTGAGTGAGTCGCGAGTAAATACAATCCAAGGGGATTGAATTTGATGCCAAAATTGCGTAACTTGGCCCGCAGCGATAGTTGAGCGGGTAACGGTTGTAGGGGGGCATGGAATGGGAACTGCAAATGGGAAAGGGGAAAGGGGAAAGGTTGAGGGAAAGGGGAGCAGAAACATATCTCTATTTTTGCGTTGACGCTTGATTTATAACGGTGGAAAAATCGTTTAAACAACATCAAAACGCAAAACACAATTTTTGTAGGCCACGTTAATAAGCGCAACATAACGAACATAATATCTTAACTTGGTCATCAGCCGCACAACAAAAGAAAAGGCATCTTTTACAACAACAACAACAGCCCCCGATTACATAAGAGGCCCACACTGAGATGCACACTGAAAGACGCAGCCACTCGTAGGGGCCGTCGAAAAGAAAATAGTCAAAGCGCTGTTGAATAAAAAAAACTGAAAAAGCAAAAGGAAAAGAAAAAGAGGCGAACAGAGCAATGCCGTTAACTCTTCTACACCCTAAGCTCGACGGAGAAGGAGGGTATACCAAATTGTGCAGATACACATTTCAATTTATCGACGCATACATACATATATATATATATATATATGTAAATGTTATATCGGTAAGGGACAGATAATGAATGGATCTATATCTAAATCAGAGATCTGTGAATCTGCCAGTCAGCCCCTCAGTCAATTGAAAAATATTTTTTATAATAATCCATATTTTAGTGATTTTGTTCAATGAGTATTTTTTAGTCTTTCACTCCAGACACTCTTGACGGCCTCATTGTTGTTGCTAGCTGCTGCTGTTGCTGTTGCTGCTGGTAGATAGCAAAAGTCAGAGGCATAGAAAGTGAAACCACGCTTGCCGCAGCATTTGGCCACACGATCAACGTAGCTGCTGCTGCTGCTGCTGTTGCCGTCGAGTCAAGAGGGGTCCGAGATGGGGCCGAGGCTTAGCTTTAAATATAAACCAAACAGCGCTAGCAACAACAACAGCAACAAACTCTTACTCAATCTGTGCTAAAAAAAAAAAAAAAAGATAGACCGATAGATGCATAGATGTAAAGCTGGCTTGAGTTTCTGTTGTTGTTGTTTGTATTAGTATTGGTATTCGTATTGGTATTAGTATTGGTATTGGTACTGCTGGCTTGAAATGCAAGAAAATAAAAATTAAGTAACCCACTTTTTTCCGGTATAGTTCGTTCATTGTTGCTGTCGCTGTTGAGGCATAGAAAATGGCAGCAATGTTAAAGATGTTGAAGATACAACTGCAGCAACAGCAACAACAACAAAATATGTGTAACTAAAACGAAGTGCGAAAAATGGATGAAATGAGTGCGTGAACAGGCAATGCAGCACGGAATGCTGGAGCCCAAACTGAATTAGTACTAAGTATCTATAACACTTTAAGGTGGAAAAATAAAATAAAATAGTTAATACAGACCCAAAAATCAAAGGAAGGAACCCTTGCTTATTATATATGTATTACCTGAATGAAAAATAAACGAATAAAAGCTTTATGCGTTTTAAATCAGAAAAATAAAATTTTGTCATAATTTAAGCTAAAACTTGTGCTCAATTTATGGGAAAATACCAAAATCGATCAATGTTTATCTGGGAAAGTATTGAAAGTATTTACAAATTTAAATTATCTCTAGGCTTGGTGTGCATGATAATTAAATGAATATATGCTTTTGCATTTCATATGATAGTATCTAGAAATATAACTCTACCCTAGTGAAATATCTCTACAGTATTATTTTCATAGATCAATTTCGATCCCGTATTGCTGGTTCTTTTCGAAAGGTAATAAGCGAACTTTTAGGTTTTCATTGTTTTAGTATTAGTCTCTAGACTATATTTATTGCTGGGGCTACAATCAGAGGGGATGTAGCTCAGTGGTAGAGCGCTCGCTTTGCATGTGAGAGGCCCCGGGTTCAATCCCCGGCATCTCCAGTCATCATATATTTTTAAGTTTTATATATTTCTCGTATATATTATCTATTCAATATGTTCAGCTATTTGTATATTCATAATTTTAATAAAAGAAAATAGTTATAATCATATTATACAACAGCAATTTAACATGTTTTGCATATTTTTCAATCATGTTACCACCACAATCTTCAATCAGGAATCATCCTCAGAAGAATTCATTTAATCAGCTTTATCTTATGCTGAAACAGAGAGCAACATACATAAAAATAACAAAAATGAAAAATTAAACATGAAAAAAAAAACGAAAATCAAATAACGTCCACAAAAAAAAAATTAAAATATGCAAAAATGAATTTATGTGCCGCTTGTTGCAAATTTATCACTTGGCACTCATAACTCACACACCGTGCAATGCTCTTGGCTCTTGGCTCTCGGGTCTTGGGTGTTGGCTGTTGGCGGTTGGCGCCTAGTTGAGCAGTAATTGTGCGTCAATTTATTGGCACGGCATGTGGCAGGATGGGACAGATGGGCGTGCCACAGGCGGCATGCAGCGAGTGCGTATCTTGCCGCACTGCACTCGCTTTCACCTAGCTAAGCGGATTAGAACCCTTTTCAGTTTGACGAGGTGCTGCACGCAGCTACTGTTGCAACGGCTGGGGAGGCGGAGAGACACCCACACCGATAATTTCTCTTTTTTCATTTGGGGGCTGCAATTAGCTGTCATCAATCAAAGCGGCCAACAATGCAGCTCCAGCAGCACTCCAGAGCAGCTGTAGAGTGCCGTGGGGCAGAGGAGGGGCACATCAAAGCGGGGTAAAGGGCAGCCTAGACAAATTGAGCGCACGCAGCCCAAATGAAAGTTGTAGTTTCTTATACAAGCTTTTTGTTTTTGGGCCCGAGGTCTCCAAAAAGGGCTTAGCCCAAAAGTTTTAAGTGATTATCTGACCAAGCCGTGCCATACGCTGCATTCGCTCGCATTGTTGTTGTTATTGTTGTTGTTGTTGTTGCTGCTGCTGCTGCTGCTGTTTGGCTTTCACTGCGCATTAATTTGTCTTTTCAGTTGCATTAATTTTGCTGCTTGTCGCTTATAAATTTGCTCTTCGTTTCGGGTTTGTCTAACTGTCAAATTGTGTCAACGCGCGGCCAAGCCACCGCCGTCTTGGCAATTGTCTAGGCACAACACACACACACAGACACAGACACACACACGTATATAGACTTTCAAGTGCCCCCAAAAAGCATCCGTGCCCACCTCTGACGCTGCCCTGTGGGGCAAAACTGTCGCGCCTGCCAGCCCATACATTGCCCCGACTCTATCGCTGTCCCATCTACAGACAGACGATCCCAGGCCCATCTCAGCATATTTCGTGTGTGCTTTGCCGCCTAAATATGGCAGACATTTAATTCGCGGCACTTTGTATTTTGTGCATTGTATTTTGTATTTTGTATTTTGTGTTTTGTATTTTCGGTTTTGTGCTCTTGGCAAGCTGCTTTTGGCCACATCTAGCCACAACAGCCGCCCCTTTGGCTCTGGCCAATTGCAATTGGCCAAAGCAGAAGCACTGTCGACGGCTGCATCTTGGCATACCCCAAAGGGAGCGAGCCTCTGCAAGCAAATGCTCTTGTTTTTCTTTCTTTTCAAATGAGAACTTGCTTTCGGTTTTAGGTGTTTGTTCTTCTCGAAAAATAAAACAACTTCTTGCAATGTACAATGAAACAAAAGACTTAAAAAAAAGGATTACAAAATTCTGGATTGTTTTCAATTACTTAGATAATGGGATCTCCAAATTCATAACGGAAGTATGAAATACTAGATGTAAACATTTTTATTCATTTTTATGGATGCTTACGAGTATATACATAAACTATAAAGATAAAAACTAAACTATAAATAGGTAAAGTAAATATGTAATTACCTTTTTAATGAATATCAATCAAAAGTGTTATAATCAGACTAGAAAGTACACTGAACCCATCAAAAATATTCAAATCCCTCTACGGCACTTGAAAACAAGCATAGTACGGAATACATGCAATAATGAAATATATTAATAATAGTAATAATAGTAATAAATGCCTTTTGTTCTATGCTTAATGCTTATCTACAGATGTGAATATATCTCTTTTTGTTTAACAATAGCTCTTCGAACTGTGCAGATTAATTTTATTGTATTAGTTATACTAATATATATAGCGAATTATACACTTACAGGTACAGATAGACATAGCTAGATCAACTCTGATCTGTATTGATAGAGAATATAAATATTACGGGGATAGCCTCGCCTCAATCAAAACCTTCATTGCCGATTTCGATAGGCTCAGGGCATACAAGATCCAGATCATTCGCTAGCTTCAAACTGAGAAAAATTGTTATGTTCTTTTTTAAACTTTTTATTTGTTTTTTTTTTTTTTTTTAACCCTATTCAAATAAAAGAGGGAAATATTGGGATTAGTTCAATGAAAATTACAGTTTTGTTTTCTATACAAATTTTATTAAAATTTATTTATACTCGCTTTACAGTGTGTTTTGTTTCTTTGTCGTTTAATTTATAAATTAAAATGAGAACATTGCGTTGGCCTTACAAATTAATAGCATTTTCATCTACTACGCTTCTAAGCAATTATCTGTTTTCTTTCAGCTTGTTTTGTTTTTGTGGTTTTGTTTGTTTTCATTCGACATTCGTATATATGTACGTAAGAATTCTCATTAAATTTGCTAGGTAACAATAATTATACATTTATACACATTTATATTAATTAATTAATTGTTTTGGGGTTTTCTCATTGTCCTGTGCAACAAAAGCAGTTGAAATTGTTTAAGCTTAAAGCTAAAGATTTGCTAAGAAAACGTTCTCCTTGGTAGACAACTAAAGCGGGGCGTGGCAGGGGCTATCAGAAGCAAAGCGCAAGCTGCACACCAATTGTTGTTGTTGTTGTTGTTTTTGTTCTTAGTATATTTAAATAGATTTACATAAATAGGTATTTTTTGTGTGTGGCTCTTCTTTTGATTTAGTTTTTGTTTTTGTTTTCTTTTGTATTTTTTGATTTCTTTCCTGCTTGCTTTAGTTATACACATACACATGTACATTATATAGTATATGGTATATAGTGTTGTATTTTTTTTTCTTTTTTTTTATATATTTATATATATTTATAAATATATTTATATATATTTAACATTTTCTTTTCTTTGGCTTAACTTATGCATACTATGTTATATAATTTGTATCAAAATGTGCAAAAGTATTTTACAATTTATTAAAATTAAGTACAAAATAGAAGAAGAAGCATTGGTAACAATCGCATAGAAAGTAGTGTAAGAAACTCCCAGCCAAAATAATGTACAATAGAAGGAATGCCAGAGGCAGCGCAGAAAATATAATAGAGTAGAATTAGGTGTATAGGTAGAAGTAGAAGTAGAAGTCGAAATAGAAGTAGAAAAAAGTTGCATTGGACGAGGAGAGAAGTTAACAAAGTAAAAGATATACGAGTCAAGTCAAGGATCTGGGCAAAAGCAAAGCAACGATTGGCTTGGGGCAATCGTTGGCTTGGGCACAGGGCAAGTTCTGCTTGGGGCTGCTTAACATCCTTGGGCTTGTGTGCTACCCACACAGCGTTATTTGAATCAGTCACACACACACACACTCAATCACACTAATTTACAGGTTCTGTTCACAATCGCTCTGCGCTGTTCTCTCTCTCTCTCTCTCTCTTTTCATATCTCTCGCTCGTTCACTCAGGTTACTCATCACAGCGACAGCTACAGCGCGTGTTCGTTCGTGTTGAGAAAGCTGCGGCAGACGCGACTCACTTCGGGGTTTGTGTGATTCATGAGCTGCATGTAGATTTGTTTGTGCAGCGAAAGCTCATTGGTCATCTCGCTCAGCTGGCGCAGCAGCGCGTCCTTCTCCTTCAGCAGCGACTTGACGCGCTCCTCCACCTCCTTGGAGCGCACCTTGGCCTTCTCGCGGCTCTTGCGCACGGCAATGTTGTTGCGCTCGCGGCGCCTCCGGTACTCCTCTGTCCCCTTGTCGACGTGCTTGTTGCTGTGCTTGCGGTGCTGCTGCTGCTGTGCGTGCTGCTGCTGCTGGACGTGGTGCTGCTGCGACTGTTGCAGCTTTGTGTGATGCTTGAGCAGTTGCTGTGCGTTGGCCGCCAGGTGCGGCAGGCTGTGATGTGCCAGGACATTCGCCGTCGTCAGATTGGTGAACTGCGCCGCGCTGCTGTTCGCCGAGCTGTTGTTGCTGTTGTTGCTGCTGTTGCTGCTGTTGTTGCTGTTGTTGTTGTTGTTGCTGCTGCCGCCCAGCGGGTTGCCCTGGTACGCATTGTAGAGGCCATTGCTGTTGTTGATGAACGCCGCTGCCGCCTGGCTGCTGACCGACTCCTGCAGATGCCTGCGGTACTCCGGATCGATGGGCTCCTCCTTGATCGTGCTGCTCGAGTCGCTGCCCACGGAGCTGTTCTCGTCGCTCGAGTGATTGTTGTACGTGGCGTTCGAGTGCACCGCCTGTGGCATGTACGCCAGCGCCGCCCTGCCGTACGAGTGCTGCTGCTGCCTCGCATTGGCCAGCGTCTGCTGCTGCTGCTGCAGCACTTTGGCTGCCGCACTGACCATGCCACTCGGCGGCAGCGTGGCGGACAGTCCGCCCGGACTGGTCACCATATCGCTGAATATGCCCAGGGTCTCCGTGTCCCGGAACTGATCATCGATAAGGTGCTGCAAGTCCAGTGTTATCTCCTGAGTGGTCAGCTCGTCCAGATCCGTTTGAGTGCCGTACTGTTGCAGCATTTGCTTCTGCAGCAAGCTGTTGCTGTTGTTGTTGTTGTTGTTGTTGTTCAGTTGCATCTGCTGCATGGCATGCTGTTTGACCAGCAAGGCCGCGTCCTGAATTGTGGCATTGTTGTTGGCATCCGTGGTCACCTGTTGCTGCTGCTGCTGTTGCTGCTGCTGCTGTTGTTGCTGCTGCTGCTGCTGCTGTTGCTGCTGTGCACTGGACATCGCCGTCAGCGTGATTTGGCCAATTGTCGCCTGCTGCGGCAGCGGCTGCGGCTGTTTCTTCAGGTCGAGCTGCGCCAACGTTTGCACCGCATCCGCGTACATCTGGGGCGATTCCATGTTCAGCATTTTGAGTTGTGCGAATGAGGGTAAAATTTTGATGCCTTTTCTTGTAGGATCCAATTTGCAAAGGGGCCGAGGGGTGGGATGGGCTGAATAAAACTTTGCTAAATATCCCTTGGACAGGCGCTAAATCATTTTATTTTTTATTTTATCTTGGGGTAAATTGTTCTTTGGAAATATTTGCAGTAATTATTTTATTTGTATTTTTTCAGTTAAAAATTATAAAGTTTTATTCGCAATATTTTACATTTTTTGTAAAGCTTCACCCTATTTAATTTGAAGTCACTTTTTAAGGCATTTTTCTTTGAGCGTAACACTTTTTCTCATATTTCGTTAAAAATTGCGATGTTGTTTGTTTCTTATTTTTTAGAAGCTGCTTCAAATGTTCACTGCAGCTGCGCGCACTGTTTCTTGAACTGTTGTTGTTGTTATTATTGCACTTTGTTGTTTTTTTGTTGTTGTTGTTATTGTCGCGCAAAGTGTTGCCTCCACGCACGCGATTCAGCGACTGAAGTGTTTCAGCAATGATGCAACAGATTTTATATGCGAGTTTTCTTTATTTACAAGTCGTATGCGCTGACGTCGACGCTGACGCTAACGCTGATGGTGGCGCTGCCGTTGTCGTCGACGCGGACGCTTTGTATTAGAAGGTTGCTCCTGAAGAACCGTTATGCGCTCTTAGCTATATGAGCTTTATGCGGTGTGAGGCCGTTGCGCGTTCGCGTCCGCTGCTTACAATTGGTAAATTGTAACTGTGACAAAAAGTCTTTAGCGCAGCAGCAGCGCCGAAGAAAATGAGACGCAGGCAAAGCAGCGCCGCCAACAGCGACCGAAAAATAAGCAACGCCAACAACAACAACAACGGCAACAGCAGAAGCAAAAGCAACAGCAACAAAAACAACGCAGCAACATCAAGAAGCAACTAAGGCACACACATACACATACACATACACGCACACACACACTGACAAAGAGAGCAAAGCGCCATAAAAGCCCCAAAATTACGACGTTGACTGCGCTGCTTTTACAGCAACTACCTGTGGATGGTGGTGGTGGTCAGGCCACAGCGCAACACACATACAGGCGCACACACAGTCAGGCATAGCAAAAGAGAGGAAGAGTAAGAGGAAGAAGAGGAGAGAGCACAATTGAGAGCGCAAAAAGCGTCAAACAAGCGAGCGATCGACAACCAAAAGCAACAGCAACAGCAAAAGCAAAAGCAAAAGCAAAAGCAAAAGTTTTTCCCAATCACTTTTACTCTCAACGGAACGCCAAAATCAACAGTAGCAGCAACAACAACCCGATCGCTCGACTCACTGCAAGGCAGTTTACTTAGCGTGCAAGTTGTTGCTTTTGTTGTAGCTTTTAGCTTTAGCTGCGAGTGTGTGCCGAATAAAGTCAATGTGCTGCTGTGTTCAAAAAAGGCTGCTAATTCGGCTGGATGAAATGATCAATGTTATATTATTACATATCTTAGCTTAGAATAGCTGTTCCTTATGCCACTTGATGATGTGATACGTGATTAAAGCATTACAAATAAATATGAACACTCGGCAGATTATGGGAAGCTCTTGATTCATGGCGTTTATGTTACGTAATCAAACTAAATTAATATGTAACTATTTTTACATATATATACATACATATAAATCCATATTAATTGTTACTTAGTTCTTTACTAGAGCCATTCAATCGTATGAGCAACAAACACAGCAATTTGACTTTCGGTAAGTTAGTGACGTCAAGACCACGCAGTCAACCACAGAGACGCACACATAAACAATGGCGCTGCCGACGCAGAACGCCGCGCGAAGTTGCGACGTTGCGACGTTGCGACGTCACGACGTCTCGTTGCTGCTGCCGAAACCACTTCGAATTCGTCTACGCTCGCTTTCGTTTTCGTTTGCTTTTCATAGAGGAGTGAGGGAACCAGCCAGCAGCAGCTGCAGCAACAGCAAGAGCGAAGAGAACCGCAACAACACTGACAGGCAGCACCACGCCCGCATTGAAGCCGGCTGCGCAGCGTTGCCATGCCCCACAGGCCGCCCACCCATCCAATGAAAAGCACGTCTGCCTTGCGCACTTTGATTTGTATTTAGGCTGCCTGCTGCTTAGAAGAAAATAAAGCTAAACGCTTTGGCTGCACTGCACTGCTCTCTGCTGCGCATGCGTGACTGAGCGCAAAAGAGAGCGTTAGACGTGAGCGCAGGCGGGGAGCTTATGGCTGAGCTTTCACGTAACACATCGTTGTTGTTGCCGTCGTTGTAATCGTTGTTATTATTGTTATTGTTGTCTTTTGCGTCTTAAATTTAAATTAAAAGGCCGTTATGAAATACATCAAAATTAGCACGCTTCGTAGATTTGTTGATTTAAATGGAGCGACTTGTAAAAGTCGTCCACTGCTCTCGCGTAGCCCAATATTCAAACAACCACCCCTAACTCCCCTCCCCATCTTTCTACGAACACTCTTGCTGTTACTCTCGCTCTCGCTCTTGCTCTCGCTTTCAATCTCCCTTTATTTGGGTCAAGTTGCATGGCGTTTTTAAGGTGTGCACAGCCTTAGCGTTACCGTTTGCTTATACTTACACTTCAACTTCAACGATTACTCATACGCAGCGTGTGCATATGCACGATAAGCGTTCGTTGCAGCCAAGCAGGCGGGCGGGCCAATCGGCCTTATCAGTCAGAGCTATCACTGATTGATAATAAAGCAAGAGCTATCGATATCGATGACTACACTGCGCGAATTGTGCAAGCCCAGTTCGCTTCCTTGTTCGCATTGCAAACTTTGCAACTGCTGGTTGCACCGCTCCTTTGTGTGTTCTTGCAACATGCCGATTTACCAATCGCCAGCTCCTGATAAGATTGTTTTACTAATGCAAATCGGAGAACAACTGAGGCAATCGCACTCGCACACACACACATGCACTAATCAAGTTAGTTGCTACCATGAAATTCTTTCAGCAAGGCTCTGACAATTATTATTATTATTTGATAATTTTTTGGCATATGACTGATAAGACAACAAAAATTCGCAACGCGAGCGCCCTAAAACAAAAACAAATATCAATAAAATAAATATGCAGCAAAAAGAACAACAAATGCCAAAGAAAATATGACTTAAATCGACGGTTCATTGCACTCGGCCAAAACAAAACGTTGACTTGGCTGACATAGACCAAAAACGACTAAACTTTATTAACAGAACCAAAACATACTCAATGACTGGATACAAAGTCCACTTAAAGTAATTCTATTATGCCAAATTATTATATAAACAATAATAAATAACTTATACCTATACTTATACTTATACTTATACTTATACTTATACTTATACTTATACTTATACTTATACTTATACTTATACTTATACTTATACTTATACTTATACTTATACTTATACTTATACTTATACTTATACTTATACTTATACTTATACTTATACTTATACTTATACTTATACTTATACTTATACTTATACTTATACTTATACTTATACTTATACTTATACTTATACTTATACTTATACTTATACTTATACTTATACTTATACTTATACTTATACTTATACTTATACTTATACTTATACTTATACTTATACTTATACTTATACTTATACTTATACTTATACTTATACTTATACTTATACTTATACTTATACTTATACTTATACTTATACTTATACTTATACTTATACTTATACTTATACTTATACTTATACTTATACTTATACTTATACTTATACTTATACTTATACTTATACTTATACTTATACTTATACTTATACTTATACTTATACTTATACTTATACTTATACTTATACTTATACTTATACTTATACTTATACTTATACTTATACTTATACTTATACTTATACTTATACTTATACTTATACTTATACTTATACTTATACTTATACTTATACTTATACTTATACTTATACTTATACTTATACTTATACTTATACTTATACTTATACTTATACTTATACTTATACTTATACTTATACTTATACTTATACTTATACTTATACTTATACTTATACTTATACTTATACTTATACTTATACTTATACTTATACTTATACTTATACTTATACTTATACTTATACTTATACTTATACTTATACTTATACTTATACTTATACTTATACTTATACTTATACTTATACTTATACTTATACTTATACTTATACTTATACTTATACTTATACTTATACTTATACTTTTACTTTTACTTATGCTTATACTCAGACACATGCTTACCTAATATACTGCAGAATTCTAGCTGCTTTTCAGCTGTTGTAGCCAATTTTTTTGTTGTTTTGGGGTCGTCAGTTAGTCACAGATAAGCGGCAATGGTTACTTCCTTAAATTCGAACTCGTCGCATTGAACCCGACGCCAGCTGTCGATGCGGTTGTACGAGTGTATCGTATATCTGGTGCTGTCAAAATTCTCACGGCTCTGCACTAGATGACTTTCAATTGAAAATCGTTTTCGATTTGATTTTCGTCGAAAAGTTCGCCGGTGACCGAACAGCGCGCCAACTTTCATTCGTGAATTCTCGTAGAATCAGCATTAATTATTCCCCGTCATCAGGTTGAAAGCCACGGGAATGGGTTCTATACCTTCTATGGAACCACTGAAAATGCAAAAGAATATAAATAAATGCCGTAAAGAGTTCGATGAACTTTAACAATAAATGGTGTTAAATACTCAACAATTAAGTGGAAATTCCTCATTTTTAATGGAAATTCGAAGTATTATATTATATTATTATAAGCTTTATAACATATTAAAATTAATAAACTCATTTTCATCATTGTACAGCACTAAATATATATACTTGTATAAATTAGAAAAAGCATTAGAAAGCATCGTTAAGCAGTATACATATATCAAATGTATCAAATTAAAAATTAACATTAGAATTGGTTGGTTGCGCGCCGCAATTGCTTTTTGCACCGCTTGCCACAAGCAGTTCAATGTTCGACAAGTTTGCAACGAAATGCAAAGCGCCATCTTTTGTTCGATGTTTGGCTACTACATAAGTAGATACTACTATGAACTGCTTACACTGTGTATAAACTGCTTGTGCGGTTTATACTCTGCTTGCTCAACAGATGATTTTTATATTATTTTAATTGTTTTGTAGCTCTGAGGGCTTGACAGTTAATGAATGGCAATGCTGGTCCGATCAAGGCATACATTTTGTTGATATAACGACTTAAGAAGAAAAGTTTTCAATTACTATCCTCTAATTGAAAGAATGCAACCATTCATTGAAAATGGGAAAATCAGAGTAAATGGTTTTGTTTTTATACCCTGAACCCATTGAAAATGGGAAATCAGGGTATAATGGTTTTGTTGAAATGTATGTAACAGGCAGAAGGAGGCGTGGCACACCCCACAAAGTATATATATTCTTGATCAGGGCGACGAGCTGAGTCGATTTAGCCCTGTCCGTCTGTCTGTCTGTCTGTCCGTCCGTCCGTCCGTCTGTCCGTATGTATGAACGCGTCGATTTCAGAAGATATAAGAACTAGAGACTTTTTTTAAAATGACCGTATATACAGCGCGCATATCAAGTTTATCACCAAAAATCGATAACTCATCCCGTTATTTTTTATCGATAAAAAACCTTATCGTAAGTCAGTTATAAAATTATATATCCTACATCTTTAGAGCTAGAGTCTCCAAATTTAAAATGTAGATTCATATGTACGTTATAGAATTTCGATTTTTGTTAAATTTTACCCCCACCCCTGTATCCACCCCCTCACCCATAAGTTTGTAAAAGGCGTATTTCAAATACTAGAGACTTTAGCTTCGGAACATGCACGCATATTAATGATATAAACACAATCTACAAGTTTCATGAAGAACGTAAGTCCACAAAAAAAGGTAATAAACAATTAAGTTCCCATAGTATGCCCACACTGCAGCCCATGCGTGCGCGCCTATGTGTGACTATGTATGTGTGTTTGCGTGAGTATGTGTGTGTTTGTATAAGCAGATAGACGTTAAAAATTATTAAAATGACTGTTTCTCGAAGGGTTCAGGGGATCTCGTAGTCGAGCAGTCTCGACTAGAGCTTTCTTACTTGTCAGGGCGACGAAGTGAGTCGATATAGCCCTGTCCGTCTGTCCGTCTGTCCGCCTGTTTATCATATTTTTTCGATAACTCAGTCGATATCTCTTTTATCGAGAATAATCGATAAATTGATATTGTTCTTTTCAGCCTAATTTGAACACTCTTAAACCTGGAGACTTCAGATTACCACTACGTACTATGTATATACATTTAGTGAATACACATTTTGTAATTTACAGATTTTGGACACCACGCCCCCTTCGCCACAAATTCTTAAAAAAGTAGTTCAAGTACTACAGACTCATGCTTGGGAATATACTCACAATTACACATTGTCATTACGTTCTGAAAGTTTCCTGAAGATAGTCCTACTACAAGAGTCATTATTCAACAAATAAATTCTCATAATATTACTGCGCTGTTGCAGTGCTGCCAGATTTTAATAGTCACCATAAGCTAGATTGACGAGAAAAATAAACTAGAATAACCTAAAAGTTCAAAAAAAAAAAACTGGAAAAGGAGCTCACCAAAAAAACACATGAAAATAATGGAAAATTTTAATTTTTAAACAAAGTTTTTATTGAAGTAATGAAATAATTTCAGGAGCATCATTATTTATTTCAGAATATAAATAAATAAATAAGGATAAATATTTGGCCGCCATATTGTAGTTTTGGCAACATTTGTCATGACGTCACAATTGTTGTTCTACAAAAGCAGCAGTAGGCTTTTGTGGGACCAGTTGGCACTTTGCGTGGCCACTCCTTAAGCTGTCCATGCATCGCGGAATTGCGCTTGTAGTTACATAACGTTTGGCATTTCTAAAATGTAAGCAAACGTTTAAGAATCTGCAATAAGTGTGACCGAAAGTTATCAATGAAAAGTACCAAACATATATGTATATTGATTATTGCTTTCTCGATAAAAAATTACTAAAAACTACAATACAATCAAAAACAAAATTGTTTTGTACTAATTTTTTTTTTTTTAGCCAAAAGGAGCCAAGTTAAATTTGAAATAAGCTAGATCTCAAGCTATAAGCTTTTCCCTCGTTTTTCAAGCTTTCTGATTTCTAAATATGCGAAGTCTAACTAAAATAAGCCGAAATGGCAACCGTGCTGCGCAGTTAGCAGAGCGGGTGCTTATATTTACGTATGTGTGGATGCATGTGTATGTATGTGTGCACACAACAAATGCAGAATGATTAGAATATCAGCTTGGAGGGTTCAGGGTATCTGCTAGTCGTGCAGTCTCGACTAGAGCCTTCTTACTTTTTTAAAAGTTCCCTATTTCGTACGTTGTTTAACACAGGCAGAAATTTTGCATACTATAAAATATTTCGAATTTATTTATTTATGGTCGTTATGCGAAACATTCTTCGTAGGGCGATAATTAATTTCCAAAAAAAATGTGATCGTTATGCTTTGTCTATTATTTTGAGTAAAAATTAAGTTTTAGAAAAGTATTGAGGTTTTATGTACATCCTTTAAATAAAAGGACATGACTTTAATTAAAATATCAATATTCATCTCGAAGAAGGAGAGGTATGAGAGATAATGACAGAGACTGCGAAAGAGAGAGAAGGAGTGCCATAGTGAGTATTTGTTGAAATCTTTTATTAGAAGCTCTAGTCCGACAACTTTTGTAGATCTTTAACAATAAGCATTTGAAGGATATTTATAAAGTGTGGACCACAACTCATTTGCTAAAAAGTGAAATAAAAAAATAAAAACAAAGAAAAAAATGAGAAGATTCAAACTACGAAATAACTTTGGCATGCTGCGATCGATGGGATGCGTTTGGAAAGGGAGAAGGAGGTGAAGCAAAAGAACTGATCCCTGGACGACCGCATTGATTGAAATAGTTTATTTGCAGCTTCGATCTGGAGCTGGAGCTGAACCTGAACCCGAAGCAGCAGCAGAAGCTGAGACTGTGGCTGAGGCTGAGGCTGAAGCTGGACGTGGAGCTGTCTGTCTGCGTGCAGGTCGAGGCAATTGTATTTGTTTTGGTTTTTGTGTTTGTGTTTGTCGTCGCATTTGTTTTGTATTTTTTTTTTTTTTTTTTCATATTATTTGTGATGTTGGCAGCGCAGAGATAATGATGACGAGCTGCCAGCCAGCGAGCCCGGAGAGGCTGCTGCTCTGTGCCTTACCTGCAAACGCCATAGAGTGCCTACGACTGATTGGGATGCCTTGTGTAGCGACGTGCACAGAATGACATTTCGTGTGCGCACAGTGGGCGCGATAAGGTCGATAACAGAGAACCACTGAACAGTGGCTGTGGCTGTGGGGCGAGCTGCGCAGCCCCATTCCCAGGTCTCCCGCTCCTGACACTGCGCTGCTCTGCTCTGCTCTGCTCTGATTTCCGAGACAAAAGTGAAGCACAAATTAAAAATCGACCGCAATTGTGGCGGATCGCTCGATCGGTCGATCGACAGCTTGGCTGTGGAATTTTCATATGAGCGCTTGATTTCAGCAAAATTACATACTTGTAATTTTAAAATGCTGCCGAGTTGCAGCACAAAAAAGCGAGCAAACAAACGCCAAGCAAAACGAAACAAAAAAACTCCAAGAATTTTAACCCCAACTGGCCAAGTCGTCTGCAGCGTCTTCCACTGATCACTTACGCACATTTTATCACAGCCAGGCTGGAGACATCGCTCAGCTAAGATACAGCTACAGCTACAACAACAGCTACAACAACATCAACAACAACATCAACAACAACAACAACAGCAACAACAGCAAAGGCTGCAGCTTCTGCTTCTGCTTCAGCTCGAGTCTCACTCAGCTTCTGTGCTTCGGGCTCGGCTTGGCAATAAGTGGAAAAAATAAGTTACCGTTCTACGCGCTGAAATTTGTGCGGCGATCGACGATCCATCGTCTGCGCCGGCTCAGCTGCAGTGCTGCCCATTTTGTTGCAAAATAGTTAAAATACTCGCCAAGTCGGCAATAAAAGAGCTAAAATATTATTACAAGTAGTTGGATATATAATTAGATTTGTTTTGTCTTCTCTCTGTAAAACATTCATTCATTAATTATTGTTGCTTAAAAGATTGCAAATTGAATGTTAATATTGTTATGTATTATTTTGTATTATATTAAATGTTGAAATTTATATGTATATTGATATATTAATTTGCTTTGGACTGATCTGTTTAATTCATGATTTTTTATCGCTTTATTTATATTATTATTATTATTATTATTATTATTATTATTATTATTATTATTATTATTATTATTATTATTATTATTATTATATTATATTTATTATTAGACTAACATTACAACATTAAATTCTTATTTTCTTGTCTTTAGTAAAATCTTATTTACATATTTAATTTTTACAATTCCTTTATGTTATATTCTTTTATTTCTATTTTAATTGAATTTTTTTGTTTTCAGTATTGTAAGAAGCAGCTAAAAGGAGTGCGTGAAATGGGCAGCACTGCCGCCTTGCATGTGCCTTGTGGCCTGTCTTGGGGCTGTCTGCTGTCCTGACGATCGTCGTTGTCGCTGTCGTCTGCAGTTGTTGTCAGTTTTTGCTCGGCAACAGTAGCAGTAACAGCAGCAGCAACAACAACAACAACAACAACAATCGATCACGGGCAAACGATCGAGCATTTCGCGTACATTATCCGAGATGCGTGGGATAATTCTGTTCTAATTTGTAGCCAGGCAGCCAAAAGCGCGGCTGACGTCAGTTGGCCAAAAACGGCATGGCCCAAAGAGGGAGGCGGGAGAAGAGCAGAACGGAGAACTGGCTTATCGCTTATCATTAAGCAAGTGGCATGCAAAGCACGCACACCCACCACACACACGCACACACATGCGCACTCATAATTGAGCACTTAAAATGCTGCTGAAGGAAGTTCTAACTGGTCAGCACCTCACTCGCTCCCTCACTCAGTCCCTCAGTCAGTCGGAAGAGCGGGTGGGCGGCATTCAAGTTGAACTTCCGTTGTTGCCACTTGTTGCGCTGTTGTTGCCCCGCTCTCTCTCTCTCTCTCTCTGTCCTCTTGTTGCTCACCTGTCGCAAACGGCCGTTGAATGCAAATGAGCTCTTCGGTAATCAGGTGAAATGGTCACGACCTGTTAATCGTTTTATGATTGTAGCGGTTCTTCTGCTTCCTGTTTGCCCCTCGACATTGCAGCAACAACTTCGACAACGGTAAATCCGTGCAGTGCGCTGCTGAAGAAAAGCCCTTTTCCTTTTGTTTGCCTCATTTTGTATTTAAATTGTAACGCACGCACTCGCTGTCGATCCCAAGCTCAAACCCAAACTCAAACTCAAACTCGAGCCCAATCCGAGCTCGAATCCGAATCCAAATCCAAATCCCAATCCTTCGCAGCTTATGTATAATTCATGAGCCGCTGGCTGGCGAAGCATTCTCGAGTTTCGCCTCCGCCAATTGGCAATTGGTGGACCGTTTTTCGTTTTCTGTCTCTGCCTCTGTCCCTGTCTCTGACTCCGACTTTTGCTGGCTGCCAACTCGCAGTCGTTTGCTCTGGGCAACCGGTCAGCCGCTGCTCGGGCCTCCAGTAAGTGCTTCATTGTCACCCCCAGCGCCCAATTAGACACCTGAGTCGATCTGCAGTTGTCTCTCGCTTATCGCCTGCCCGCATTTGTAAGTCGACTGTGTTAGCCTGGCCAACAGCAACAGCAACAGCAACAGCAACAGCAACAGCAATGGCGACAGCACCAGCAAATGATTTACTGATTTGCTGGCTGCGCTTCCATTTGAATGAGACTTCAATTCAGATTTTACACTCGCAGAATAAGGCAAGTGCTACTTAATATGCGTATTCGCAAGATTCTCATCTCATTGAATTATCAACTCAAAGCAAAGCCAAACTGAGGTTTAAAGTTCCCACCAACTGATAAAGTTGATGCGAGATGAAGAAACGCAGAAACCGACGAACTTAATCAATCCGTGTTTACTTTAATCGTGAATCACAAATACAGGCCTAGTATCTGATGAAACTATGATATATACAAAAATATTTATATCTAATTATATGAAGTTATTAGCCAATCGAAAAAGCTTTGTAGTATATTTATATATGTATACAGATGTAAATTTAATTGCATTATTTATATATTCATTTTGGGCAGAGCGAGCTCCTCGGTGCTGTTTAGTCTGTTTCTATATCCTCCAACACAAAAGATATTTCCCCACTGGGGAATCTCCAGTGGTCAACAGGGAAAGTTTCTGGTGTCCATTCAGATTTACCATTGACGACCGGCATAAGCTATATAGTAGACTAAGGGGCGTGGCAAGGGAGTGTCACGCCCCATTCACTTCATCTCGACGCTGGTAGGCTGAATGTAGAATTTTAACTGAGAAAATCTGCCTCTCTAAGGGAACTAGAGATACAAACTAACTCAGTTCCCAATTCATATCGTAAATGAAGCCAGCTGAAGAGGTATTTTTGTAATTTGCGTTTAAAATGATAAACAGAATCAGAATTCCAATTCAGAATTTTAGGTCGAAATTGCAATTTAACAGAATATTTGAAATACCTTTAATGTAACTTGCGAGATGGGCCGACTGGCGAATACTCGTCCAGGTTCCATGGGGTCTAAAAGAGGAGCAAGAAGGAGGAGAAGGTCAACTGTCAGCCGAGTTTGTTTGTTTGTAGTTTCGCATTTGTAAACTTGAGGTGGATATAGTTTTCACCGATTTTCAATAGTCACCAATATAGATTATTTTTAGTAAGCCACAGTTGAGGGAGGATACAGTCAATCTGATTAGCGCAGTTTGTATATGTTTGCAATGGGTGATTGAAAATATGTTTAAGATTTAAGCTTATATTATTGGACGTGTCAGAAATCGGCCAGACGGGCAGAAAACTAGGATACTCTTTTCATTTTGTGTACGCGTACAAAAAGACGTTTTAAATATAGAAATACGAAACACGTTTCGTCTACTATGTCCAAAATACTCTAGAAATTCACATATTTAGACAATATATTTTTAAGGCGTCAGCTTATGGGCAACGATAGAGCACCAGCTCTATAAATACGCGGAATCTCTCTCTCACTCTCTGTCTCTGCCTTTCGCTCAGTTTCTCTCTTGGCTCCACGTCTCTCTGTGTTCCATGCAGACGCAGTGGCTGCCAAACAGCAAATTACAAAAATATAAAAAACAAAAAAGATGTTCGATTCGTAAATGGAACAAACATTAGCTGCCAGAGCGTCCCCACTAAAAATACAATACTATATAGTGGAGCATATAGTAAATACTCTATATATACATGTATGTGTGTATTGTGCTTGTGTATGCACTTTTGAAGGTGAACTCTGTGGATTCGGCTTCGATTGCATAAGTGGAGCAGCGAGAGGAATCGATCGTGCATAGCTCCAGCTCTCTGCGCTGGCATAAATGCACGTAAAACGCTGGCAAAACGCGCGCAAATAATTAACTATAGCAAATGCTGGGAAATTCCAAGTAAAATGCAACACGCAGCAGAACATTGCAAAAAGTTGTTCCCAGCTGAAAGGTCGAGGGGCAGGAGCAGGAGCAGGAACAGGGCCGGGACAGGGGCCCGTGGGCAGAGAGGTTGGCGTTCAGAACAGACTAGATGACGTTCAGTTAGAAATACAGCCGGACTGGAGCCAGCTGCAAGCTTCTGTTACTCTGCGACAGCATGGGCGTAGTCAAGGGGAGAAGCAGCACCATCGAGAGCTAACCTAACAGAGAGCGAATGAAATCTGCTTTAGCCTTGATCTGTTATATCTATTACATCATAATTGCATAGGCCTTTGTCTGTTGTGGGTCGCCGGGGAAGCTTAACATAGACTAGAATAGATTAGTTATTATTCCGTTAACTTTTACAAACTAACAGGGGATTAACTACTCGTATTGGCCTTCGCTAGCAGAGAACTACGGCCATGGACAAGTCTTCAGGTAATACCAATTAGTAAGCGCTGCACAGCGCACGTCTGTACAATTGTGAGAACCTTGTGGCCAGCGTGTGAGTATGATGAAACGTCAGATGGGGCAACACATGGGGAAGAGAGCTGAAGCTGGGCTGCAGCTAGAGCTAGAGCTAGAGCTAGAGCTAAAGCTGGAGCTGGAGCTGGAGCTGGAATTGGAACTGATGCACCCGCTGCGGGGTCGAGCCATATAGAGAATGGAAGTCAGGCTAGCTGGTGGATTGGTGGCTGGTTGTCTGGTTGGCTGGTTGGCTGGCATGCAGCGAGCGTTCTATTTTGACAGTCATTATGATTAATTTAAATCATTAGGCAGCCTAGGCAGGTAGAGCGCTGTGTCCAGTTGCAGTCGCTGCTGCTGCGAGAGCCGAGCTCAGATTTTAATTAAATGCAGGCGGGCGAGCACAGCGCACATTCGTGGACTATTCCTATTCCGCGGAAGAGACAGGCTGGCGACAGCGAGCAAGGCTGCTGGGTGTCTGGAAAAGGCAATGCTTGCCATTTGCAGCGGGGAACGAGCCAGGAATGCGTCGATGTTGCTCGCTCTGCTGCTGGCTGGAGTCGTCTCTCGATTATCAACTGGGAGCAATAACTGGCCACTGTATCGATGGATGGATTGTTTGGCAGCTCGACTGTATCTGTTAGTCACTGCACGTGGCCAGCGCGCTGGTGCAGCGTTTTCTTGCGAACGGCTATTTAAGGACATTGCGCAAATACTCGAGACTTGGGACGAGCTGCTGAGGCAGCAGCAACGCCGCCTTCGCCATCGCCATCGCACCGCCACGCAAATCCTCTAGAGCATTTACTGACCATATTGGCCCTCGCCAGCTGAAATTCCTGGCATAGTTTAAGTGTATCGGTTTTTGTGCGCCCAGGGGGAGATGCGACATCGATGTTTGCTCAAAATAACAAATTAACTTAATCAGCGCTGATAAACAGCAACCACTGTAGTGGCGGCCATTTTGACGCGATCGACGCGCACTCGACAATTAAAAACTCAATCACGCAGTCAACAAGCAAATAGCCAGCACACAAATTTAATTAAAGGCAGAATAGCAATAAAAATACAAAGCAAGAACAACGCTTAATATGCCGCCTAAGCGCCTCAGTGGGCGGAGCCAGCTGTCCCAATGCGATCTATGCGTCGGCGCAGCCAATCAAATGCACGCAAATGGCAGACGTTTGCGCAAATGAGCGATGTAAATTATTCATACGAAGCGTGATGAGAGCGACTCACTCGCACACACACACACGTATGTACACAGACAGAAGCAGAGTGTTGTACATGAGCTTAAGCTGCGTTTAATTAATTAAGCCATAAAGCTGCACAACAACAAATGCACGAGATCCTATATACTAAGCTCGCTCTTTGGCGCGCGTTAAAGAGAGCCTCTCTTGCTTGTAAGCGCTCTCTCCCTTATAAGTGTCTCTCTCTCTCTCTCTCTCTCTCGCTCTTTCTTTATGCGCAACCGGTTGTGTGGGCATGCACGCTCCAAGTTTGGTGCAAACATTGAACGGCGCTGCGCCGTCGCTTGCCATACGCGTGCTTTGTTATTAGGTATTTGCACGCCATCTGAAGCACAACGAAGGCAACAATCGATCGCAAAGTTAGCTCGAGACCAAATATATAAAACAACAGATATACAAAAGTAGCAGTAACAGCAACAGCAACACCAGCAACATCAACGACAACAACAACAACAATAAATACTTACGCGCAGTTCGTAGTTCGCATTTGGCAGTACCACATTAAAACATCAAATAAAGCAAAAGACCAAAACAAGTGTCGCACATCTCCCCATCTAGCGCAGTTGACAAATAAGTCCGCACAAAAAAAAATTAAAATAAAATAAATAAAAATACCAAATATAAAAATCAACAGCAGCTGCTGTTGCAACAAAAATAGCAACAAAAGAAGCATCAACGATAAACAGTTAGAAATTGAAATGTGCATTGGCGAACGCAGCTCAACATTTTGAAGCGAATTCAAATAAGCGCGCCCAAAACACAGCCCATTCGTGTGCAACACTGTGACTCTGTTAAGCATCTGTTAAACTGGCTGTTAGTTAGCAGCAGCAGTTGTCAGTTTTCCTTGTGTGCTTGCGCCGCGCGTGTGTGTGCGCTGCCCACCGAAAGTTTCGTGAATTAATTGTTAATAATCAAAATACAAATATTAGTGACAATTGCTGTCAATAATAACGAGTGCAGCGCTTTCGGCGAACGGCGCCCGTGTTAAACACTACAGTGTCAGCAACGGCCAGCAGTGCAAACAGCTGAGAGCGACAGCAACAGCGACGTTGACGGCAACGGTGGTGGCAGCGGCAGCGGCAGTAATCGTCACAACAACAGCAACAAAAGCAAAAGCAGCGGCGGCTCGCTCGTCTGTGTGTGCGTGCGTGCGTGTGTTGGTGTGCGTGTGTTTTTGTGTTTTTGTGTTTATTTTTGGAATTAAAAAGCTAGCAGCCGATATTTGTGTGGCAAAACTAAAGCTAAAGCTAAAGCCCAAAATCGAATCAAAAAAGTGTGCCGCAGCGGCAATAATAGACGCGCGTGGTGCCTTGAATTCACTGTACGGCTCCACGGTGGAGAACTTTTACCTGAGAATGGATCCCACGCGCGGCGACTCGCGCTACAACCTAAACTACTCGATGAGTAGCATAGGTCTCAGTCTGGCCGACCAGGCCGACATGTACGGCAATCCCGCCGTCGCTGCCCTGGGCGCCCGACCCCCAAGCGGCGGCTTGCTGCAGAGCATGGGCGGCAGCAGTGGCGCGGGCCTCGCTATGCAGCAGCGCCCCAATCCGGCGGCGGCGGCGCAGCAGCAGCAGCAACAACAACAGCAACAGTGCCAAACGCTGGGCAACAGCCAAACCCACAGTCCACAGCACCAGCAACAGCAGCAGCAACAGCAACAGCAGCAACAACAACAGCAGCAACAACAGCAACAATCACGCGGGCTAAAGCGCAGCGGCAGCGACTGCTACGAGGACCATCGCTCTAGTGGCGGCGGCATGACGCTGCAGGGCCTAGAGAGCTGCGCTGCCGGCAGCATAGCCAGCGGCGGCATCGACGTCGACGGGGTAGACAGCTATAACGCGCTGCCCAATAAGAAATCACCGCCCGCCAATGGCAAGAAGACAAAGGGACGCGTCAAAATCAAAATGGAGTACATCGACAACAAACTGCGCCGTTACACGACCTTCTCCAAGCGGAAAACTGGCATCATGAAGAAGGTAAATCGACTCCCAGTATTTTCCTATGAGACTAAATAAGATCGGGATTATCTGCTAGAATGGGGAAAATAAATTCTACATGTGTGAGTGAGTATGAGGAGGGTTCTTCGTATGTGGAGAATGTTTCGCTTGACAATAGCAATCACACAGAAGTGAAAGCGTTCTTATCTGAATTTGTGAATTGATTAATTTGAATTGACTAATTAATTCATTATTTAAATGGGTTCAACTATGTATTGAACTTTAGTTTGAAGACGAGCTTTGAATGTCTCGTATAGATTGAAGAAGTTACGAAAAATAGATGCAACCGAAACGTGGCTTAAGATATTATACTGGTTGCTTTACTCAACAATTGAATTGCCATATTGCAACGATTGTCTTATATAGCAATATAAAATATATATTTTTTTGTTTTGATATTTCTTATATCAGTTTAGCTCTAGTCTATTATTGATTTCCATTACAAATATTTTGAAAGTTTGTCTATAAAGTTTAATTTAAATTTGTTTATTCTTATCGGAATTTAATAATTTAATACCTAAAGATTTGTTCATTGTTAAGATAATCGATCAATTGAAGAATGAATTGAGTAAAACTATAAAATTTAATTATATCCTGCGAAATCCTCGGCTTTGAACTTTATTGCTCAATGCCTTTATTCTGACGAATTGAAGGTTTTCCGAATCGACGCTTTAATCTGCTCGGATCATGGATTTCGTAGCAGCGAGAGGCGATGGGTCTTTTCAGCGGGGTATGAAGCACTTTTCTCTTCTTCATTTTGCAAGCAATTCGTTCTATTTTGTTCAAGCCAATCAAATGCCTCCTCTGTGTGTAGCACGTTTTGAGCGCATGTGCAATTAATAAATGCTACCGAATCCTCAATTCTCTTTGTAGTCGATTCGATTCGAGTCGAGTCCTGCGCCTCTTGCATTGTTCTCCGTTCTCCATTGCAATGCTGCTTTATCGCTCTGTTGCCATCGTGCTCCCAAAGCCCCCACTGGAAGACACACACCCCTCCCTCCCTCTTCCTCCACGCCAATGGCGACCAACTGTTGCCCGCCTGTTTTTTGGCGGCGACGGCGCTGTGTAAGCGCGGTAGCCACGATTCCAATTCCAACTCCAATTCCGATTCCGAATTTCCTTTTGTTTTCGGTTTCATAAAATGTTAATTTGCCGGACGCGCGATTGCATTCAAAGAGAGCTGCCCAATTCCAGCACAACATATATACATACATACATATATTAAATATATGTATATATGTGTGTTATATATACATATGTATGTCTGTATGTGCATATAAATAGCTATAGCAATACATATGCTGATCTCAATTGCCGTCCTGTGCAGTTGCGTGTCGCTCGGCCTCATTGTAATGCGAAGATGCAACTGCAACTGCAACTGCAACTGGCTTCGCCTTCTACTTAGCCTGCTTCCTAGCCGGCCGACTGTTTGGCCAAGTTCAGCGGCTTTTGTTGCTTTCAAATGACCAATTTTCACACGCAAACTTACATAATGCGCCGCTTAGCTCGCATATGAAATGCTTAACATTTTTAAATAGACTCCTTGGCCTCAAAGTCGCTGCGATCAAAACCCAATAACAACAGCAACAACAACAACGGCTACGCTGAAAAAGACTAGAAAAAATGAGAAACTCGCCAGAGTTAAATCACGATCTCAGCACGATCTTAACTACAGGCACAGCCAGCCAAATCTTATGAAATATTTTCGTATCAAGCGAGACACAATGTAAAAAGGAAAAAATCTTTCAAGTTGTCTTCCACTCGGCTCAACCCTCGCCAAAGGCTATGTGGGGGCGTGGCAACAAATAAAAGCTATTTCGACTAGAATCGGACAAGGAATGTTTCCAAAAACTTATAAATGTTTCTAATACAAGAATTCTCTGAAGTTTATTTTTTGTTGATTAGCTAAAATATAAAGTCTCTTTGCTCTCTACTAAATAAATAGTAAATTTGATACAATTTTGGTAAGAAACTAACTTTAATGAAAAGCATTTCAAATTAAACGTTGTCGTTTATAGCTTAAAAATCAAATTATATATTGTACACATTAGTCGATCCACGAAGTCTAATCCCAGAATTTACTGTATGAGTTTCAAATACCTGCTGAGGACTTAGATCGAATATTTATATTTCATACAAAAGCTAAGGAATGCTGGCCTCTCTTTGGGTTAATCAACTGCTAAGCGATGCTTCTATAATGAGATAAATATGTATTCAGTAGCTGCATCTATTCGAAAGAAGCGCTTACAAATATGATTTCGCTGCAAGCGCATTGCTAAAATATTTGACCCGAGAGATACAAGTTTCCTGCGGACTTTTTGTGGCGACTCCTCCTCATGCAGCAGTGGTTTTTGTTGGCTGACTTTGGGGGCCTACTTATGACAGGCGCGCGCCTCTTGACAGGGACAGAACTTTTGTTATATATTTTTAGTGACTTTGATGTGGCCCTCATCGATGTCCACGCCGCGGACAGTTGACATGCAGACAATGGGGCTTGGCGCTATATAAACACACAGACGCACAGACACAGATACAGATGCAGCCACACATGCATCCTGGCAACAAATTGCGGTTATTGAACCCGATCAATTCTGGCTGCTGCTGCTGCTTGTGGCTGCTGACTGGCAGAGGTTGACGCCACTGATGCGAAAGCAACCTGCGGCCAATACCAATTTTAGACATTTAGCGAGAGCTACTAGCAGAAAGAAGACGAGACGGAAAGCACTGAGCGGAACCGCGCTCCGGTCGTGGGCGTGCCAAGTGGCCGAAAAAGGCCAAAAGTGAAAAGTGAGCTAATGCCAACGCATGATCTCATTTGTAGGCCTGGCCTAATTGCGTAGGCAGAGGCATTGGCTCTGAAAAGAGAGTTTGCAGAAGATGCAGGGGCTATATACATATGTGTGTATGTGTGTGTGTGTGTATGTGACACACGTGTGTGGCTGTCCGTTCCTCTGTCTGTTCTGTTTGTCTGCCTGCTCGGCTGCTCGCCTGCTTGGCTGCCTGGCTGCCCTGTCGTTTGCCATGTAAAACGTTTGCAACAATGGGACACCGACAGAGGTAAGCGCAAAATGCCGCCAAAAGGTGTTAAATTGAAATCACGAGGCGCGCTCTGCCCGCAAGCTGCGAGCCTGAGGCCAAGCTGGGGGCCAAGCTTTGGCTTGGGAATTGTTCACTGCACGGAAGCATATTGAGACCCCTTGCAGCAGACCCAACCTCAACCTCAGCCCCAGCCTGAGCAGCAGCAGCTAAAGCAGCTGAAGCAGCGGCAGATTGTGCACAGATAAGCGAAGCAGGCACAGGGCCGACAGTTTGGCTGGGTCGGCTCGCCTTTTGGGCACATGCAACTGCAACTGCAACAGCAGCAGCAGAAGCAGCAGCAACAATCGCCTTCTAACAAATGACTCTGCCTCTCGCTGCGGTCTCTGGGGCTTGTCCTGTCAGCAAGCGGCACGCACCGCCCCCTCCCGGGCTGCCCTAGCCACAGCATGTCCTTTTGTCTTTGTGTTCGAAATTCAAATTGACATGAATTGTTGGCCCGCTTGCTGCTGCCGAGCCTCACTCCAGTCCCTGTCCCAGTCTCAATCCCAATCCGAATCCCTTCCCAGTCCCACTTCCATTCCCCCATTGCCCGCTCTGTCCTCATCTGCCTCCATCGCAAACACCTACTCAGCTACTCAGCGGCCCGGGCCGTGTCAATTGTTTGCATTTACACATGTTACACATAAAATTGGCAGCCCCTGGCAGAGATTGGCAACCAGAGCAACGTCCACGGCTACAATGTGCACAACAATTTCATTAATATTAATAAATGCTATGCTCACTCTTGCACTCGCACTCGCACAAGCATTCGCATTCGCGCTGGCGCGATTCGTGCGCGGTTCTCGCGCGACTTCCTCGCTAGCGAGTTATTTATGCGTTGAGCCGCTGGCTCTGCTGGGAACTCTGCACGGCATTGCACCGGACAGCAGCTTTATCGCCTTGAAGTAATTACGAGCTGTTGATAGCCAGCTTAGGCTACCGTCTACTGGCTCGAGGCAGTGCGCTTTGAATATCTGCATTAGAGATGAGCGCGTGATTTCGCTCACGTGGCGTGAGAGCTAAAGAAAAGATAGATTCTTTGTATAGTCCGATTCCTTCGTAAATGTTAAATCGGAGTATATTAGTTTTGAGCAAATTTGTTCTAGGAAATCTGTCTGACTCCATTCACCTGCTTGTCTGTTCGTCTGTCCGCATCGACTTGATAGCCTATAAAGACAATGTTGTTGCTCAACTATAGCACTATTACCGTTCGATTATTTTGATTACAACGTGAATCGAACTGTAGTTATCATCGACTCATGCGACTTCATACGATGAAGTAAAAATTACAGAATCTTGTATTTAGTTCATGTATGGTGTATTCATGTGTCGGAGAAGCCGAAGTTGCCAGAGTTTTAGTTTAGTTTTAATTAATATTGATTCTGATCTCTAATAAATGGATATATATGTATATGGTGAATCATGATATAGCCCTGTCCGACCGTCCGTCCCTCCGTCCGTAATAATATTGGCCACACTGCGGCGCAGCCCAAGCGCAGTCGCTGCTTACTGCGCAGTTAGCAGAGCGCGGGCTTATGCTTGCGTTTAGATGCATATGCATGTATGTGTGCATAAAAAGCATAAAAGAAGTGTAAAATGATTCGAATATCAGGGTTCAGGGTATCTCCTAGTTGAGCAGTCTCGACTAGAGCCTTCTTACTTGTTTATTTATCAACTATCGTTGTCTCTCGATATTTGCGAATATATAGAGTGCAGATATTTGGATGTCACGAGTCCATCGCTAGCTGCTGAAACCGCATTTGGCGCGATCTAATATCGCTGCCACGTAATCGCGTAGTTTGACTCGAAATTTATGTGCCGCCCGCGGCTGGGGGGCATCAGCGAGTACGTGGGGCTAGCGAACCTAATCTAATCAGCTCTAATCACACCTCCTTGCCATTCCTTTGCAGGCCTACGAGCTGTCAACGCTGACTGGGACCCAGGTGATGCTGCTGGTGGCCAGCGAGACGGGTCACGTGTACACATTTGCCACGCGCAAGCTGCAGCCGATGATAACGTCGGAGGCGGGCAAGCAGCTGATACAGACGTGCCTGAACTCGCCGGATCCGCCGAGCGTGGGCGGCGGCGATCAGCGCATGTCCGCGACGGGCTTCGAGGAGACGGAGCTCAGCTACAACATCGCCGACGAGGACACCAAAGTAAGACAATTGATTTACGGCCATCACGGGCACGCTCATCTCGCACACCCCCAGGCGCCGCCCTCGCACTACAGCCTCGAGCAGAGCCTCATGCAGTCCGGCTACACCGGCGGCCAGGCCTCGCCCCTGTCGCACGCCCAGGCCTACGGCGGACATGCGCACCACGCGCACGTGCCGCACGTGCCGCCGCCGCACTCCACGCACTCGCACATGTCGCATACGCATGCGCAGCGTTAGGGACTCAGACCTCCCCTCTTCCTCCCCCTCATATATATATATATATATATATATATATATATACATATGTGTCTGTATATAGACGTAGGCATAGGCATAGGCATCGGTATGTGTGTGTGAGTGAGTGAGTGTGTGCGTGTGTGTGTGTGTGTGTGTGTGTGTGTAGCAGATCCAAAGTGCGTGAGTCGGCGCGGCAACGGGAGGGAGATTTTGATTGAGGGAACAGTCCCGCACCTGATGATCTCGCCCGTTCATTTTGTTGTTTATCGCAGTGGGCGTGGCAGCTCATTTAAAGCATATCTTTTGTTAATACTAGTCAAACCCCAACTTGAAGGCGCCTGTGCCATAGCAAGGCCACAGCTGCATACGTGGCCATAGCAGCTCCAATAGCCATAGCCATTCAGCATCGGCTGCAGCAAATACAACCGAATCGAATCGTACCCAGTGCCATCATTCTATAGCGTTTCCACCAGACAACTCTCGTACAGAACAGACGCACCTGAAATCACGACCAGATAGCCGAGACTGCTTTAGTTAGTCCTTAAGGATAAGTGCAATAAACCGAACTAGACAGAACTAGACGAACTAAGCTAAATGAACTAAATGAACTGAAATTAAATGAAATGAAACGAAATGAGCAGAGGAGTCACTCTATGTATAATCATTTGCTGCGCAGAGTCTAATGTAAAGTAAACTGCATTTTGTTAGTGATGATCCCAACTGTGTTTTTTTTTTTTTTTAATTTAATTTAATTTTTTTTAAAGCTCTATTAGCAAATGTGCAGGGCGGCCCCAGTGCGATGAGCGTGCTCCAGAAAAGTAAAAGAAATCGTTTATTAAATGATATAGTAGTTGCAAACTCTATTTTTTGATTTGAGTGAAAATCATCATCGTCTTAGCATTAACTTAGCGCTATTTATAATTTATATAGTTTATTGGATTTTCTCCCTCTATATATATAACTCAATTCGATTTGCCAGCTGGGCGCTGGCTCTCACAGCTACAACAGCTACTGAATTTATCAATTTGCATAATGAACTTGAGTTTATGCGTGGCGATTTAATGTAAATAAATTATGATCAAATAGCTGAATCGAATGCGTGGCAGTTTCTTGAAAGTCACTGCAAAAGATAGTCACTCTTCCCTTCTAGGGTTACGAAAATGGGCTTCAATTGTGTTATTTAAAATGGGATTCGACATTTATCATAAAGCCAATTCAAAAGTATTTAGAATTTGAAATATTCATGTTAATAATGTAATGGAAATCTGAAACGAAAATTAATATTTCAAATTAATTTTTAGATTCAGTTCTAAAACTAAATTCGACTCATATATATTGATATTATATCTAGAAAATACACTACGCATAAACCTTTGAGTTCCCGTTTAAACCTTAATCCGAAACTCCAATCCAACTCGCAAATCGAATTGAATCGTCTCACCCTTTGAGCTGCCTGCTTCTCTCTCTACTAATATTTATTGTATATTTTTATGAAGTTTTTAGTTTAAATTGAAAACAAAACCAAAATACGAAGCAGCTCAAAGTATTTCGTTCTTATGTGGCATGACAATAGATAATAGTTGATAAAAAAATATTTAAAAAAAATAACGTTATTTGCAAGCAATATAATATAATATATTAATAAAAACGTGTTTGAAACATTAAATTTCTAGATAATTTAATGCAGATTACATTTCTGTCAAACAGAAACAAAACAGAAATCAAAATCACAATTCTATAACAAATATTCATAGTGCAATTAATTTTAGATGCTTGAGCAACTAGTTAAACAAAAATAAGAAAAACTTAAAAAAAAAAAAAAAAACGATACAACACAAAACAAAACGTATTTAGGCTAAGTTTATTATGTTTAAAAATCAAATATAGTAACTATACGAATGCACGCATGCATATATGTATATACATATAAACATATATGTGTGCATATATATTATTTAGATCAATATTATAAAATAATAAAAAACGAACGTAAAGAATACTTGAAAACTACGCAAATAACTGCCGCAGCTTGTGCTAAAAGAGATGAGATAAAGCTTTTCCAACGAGTTTCCCAGTTTACCCAGTTTGAGTTTTGGCTTTTCAAGATCAAGGTGAAGATTTTTACGTAACCAGCTAGCTTCTTGTTAGCCTACACGCAAAACTATCTCAAAAATACTTTTAAAAATGAGATGAAAAAAAAAAAAAAAACATGCAGCCGGCGAGTGGGCAGGCCCAGCTGAATGAATTTGTATCTGTAACTGCTTGGCTTTTACTTGTATCTGCATCTGTAAGTGTGTGTGTCTGTGTTTGCATACGTTTGTGCTATCTGCGCTGTTAAAGCTTCCGCTTGTGCTATTAAAAGTGCCTGAAGCGCTCTGCCCGCCTCGGCCGTCGACTCGACAATAGACCCGCTGATAGCTGCATGTAGGTTGTGCGTGCCGCTTGTGACGTCATGAGCGACTCGCAGCGAGTTCATAAATCGATCAACAGCAATCGGCTCGTCCAAGAGCCAAGTCATGCATCAGCAGCTGTACTCTCCCCGCCCCTCGCTGCCCACTTGGCATGCAAATCGCGCTCGCGCGCGCTTTTTCAATGCCAGCTCAGGCCAGGCCAGCTGGCAGTCGCGTAGGCTTCATCGCATCTCTTGGCTGGCCCGATGACGTGTGCCGCCGAGCCACTCTTTGCGGCTGCTCCAAGCAGGCAGCCAACAGCTGTCGCTTCAGTCGCTTCAATCGGCTCACTCGCTTCATTCAGCTCCAACTGAACGATGAATGAACGCCGAGCACAGCGCAGCAGCAGCTACCACGCAAATGTTGTGGGTGTGACACCAACGCCGCTCCGGGTCATAACAAAGCACAAAACACAGAAGTAGGTGTGCTGCTGCAACTTAATGATCGACTTGAAGCTACGCTGTAATTCACTCTTTCACTCGCTTTTCCTTTGGGCCTGGTACTATCTCTGTTGTATCTTTAACTCGTCATCATCTTGTTGTTGTTGTAATTTATTTGGAACTTCGTCTTCGCTACTGGCTTGTGAAATGCAATTTTGCCTTTGAAACCATACATAAACCTTTTCTTATAGTATGTTAAAGGTGTTCCACATTTGTTTGTACATTGGGTCCTCTACAATTTGATTTCATAAGTATTCAAGAATGAATGAAATGAGTATTTAAAGTTCAATTTAATTCTTGACGTACTTGAATTGCCATTGTGCTCTCTCTCTCTCTCTTTCTCTCTTTTACCACTCCCTTTTCCTTCCTGGCTATAGGGTATGTAATAGATGTCATCACTTTTTGTGATACTATTGCTGCTGCAACTGACTGATAAACCTCATAGCTTGTTAATGCCCGCGGCTGCTGTAGGTCGTTCTCTGTCTCTGTCGCTGTCTCTTACTCTGCCTCTACTCTATCTCTGCCTCTGTCACTGCCGCCAACTCTGAGTCCAGCCAAGGTTAATTGTTCGTTTGCAGTGGGTTGCTCTTTCAGTTTGTTATTGTTGCTAATGTTGTTTGCTGTTGTCGTTGTTGTTGTTGTTGTTGTTGTTGTTGGTGGTGTTAAGCAACTTTACGCCACTTTATACAATACTTATATATAGCAAAGCAATATGCGTAGATTTTGACTGCGCGGGTGTTTGCCTTCTTTGGTCGCTCACCTGCGCATCTTAAACGCCAACGTCTCAGCAACGTATATATATATATATACTTATATATATATATACTTTTAAATATATTGTAAATCTGTAAAAGAGTAAAATTAAAGTAATAAAAACGCAAAATGTAAGTTTACTGGCATCAGCCTAGTTTTTATTATCATATATTTGTATACCCATTAAAATGGGCAATCTGACTTTCATGAAAATACATGTAACAGCCAAAAGGAGGCGTGGCATTCAGCATTACTTATAGAGATCTTCAATCAGGAGTATGGGCTGTTTTCATCGAGGTCTTCCCAATGTTAGGATTGGCTCTTGATTTCTAGAGTATCTTAACATTTTGATTCATTGAAATATATTTTAAATATATAAATGAAACGTAATTTTAATTGTATTTTTTTTTCTCAAATTTAAAGCTTTTAATATGCGCGGCATATTATTAAAAAGTTATTACACGTCAGTAAATGAGGATTACCTTTATGCCCAGTCAATTTTGCTGGGTCTCCTCTGCCTCTTCGTGAAAAATAGAATAATCTGAGATTTTAGCTAATTTAGCCATAATAAAGCTAAGATATCAGACCTACGCTATGGTATTAGCTGTGAGTCATAACGAAACCAATTCTAAATAGCAAATTTCTGCTTGGTAAGGGAATTAGCTGATAATGAGACTTATTTGAGCAATGCGGACCCCTTGAACTATTTCCAGTCGCGGCACACACAAACTCAAGTGTCTGCCCAGAGTTTTCTCCGCTGAGCTTCTGCCCCAGAGCCTCCTCCGACTCCTGCTGCTTAGCTGTTGTCCACACACGTTTAGCTGCCGCTCGTGTGTGCCCCTCGTGGCTGTGCGCACTGTACAGTGAATACATATCAGTTTGAGAAATTAAAAGCATTTTGCGGTTCGGCTGACTATCTTGGCCGCGTGCCGCTCGAGCCTCTAACGACATTTCAATGATTTTCTGACCCTGTTTCTGCTGCTGCCCCCGATGTTGGTGCTGCTGCTATTGCTGCTGCTGCTGTTTTTGGGGCCAAGCGTCACCAAGTTGGCCACGTGCGCAGCAGAAGGCAGCGCGACAGACGAAACAGACGGCACAAAAGCATTCGCAGTGCTCGCCGATTACGTACGAGGGCAACCTCTGTCAGTGGCGAGTCGCGAGTCGCGAGTCGCCACCAACATCGCAACAACGCCAAGAATCTTGCGTGGCCCCAAGCTGGACCTGGACTCGGAGTAGCTGAGTAGCTGCAGAGCTGTAGCTGGATTTTGTGTTTAAGTCGCCGCGCGTTGAGTTCTAACCACATGCCGCCACAATGTCCTCTTAATTTCCTAGGCCGCAGCTGCGCGATGATATCGTCGCCAGCGCATCCTCGATCCCTTTCTAGCTCTCTCGCGCTCCCTCTGGCTCTCGCTCTCACTCGTGCGCCGTGTGTGCCTGTGGGCTCGTTTTTAATTCAACTGATTGTACTGCAGCTTCTGGAATTCGGCATTTCTTAAAGCCGCGCATTGTGCGCGTCGGCAACATCTTGAGGCTGGCAGCAGGGAGGTACCTGAACTGCGAGTCGCCAGCTTGTAACTCCTTGTGGCCGTTGCCGCCTGCCTCCTGCTGTCTCCTGCTGCCTCCTGCCAGCTGCCGGCTGCCTGCCGCCTTCGCAATCTGCAAAAGAAAAAGAAAAAAGCAAAGTTTAAGAAATGACAATTTGTGAGCTTCTTTTTCTGCTGCTGCTGCTGATTCTCCTCCTCCTCCTGCTGCTGCTGCTGCTGCTGCTGCTGCTGCTGCTGCTGCTGCTGTTGCATTTGTGTATTGTTTTTGCTTAGCTGAGTTGTCTGCCGTCCGTTTTGTTCGCCTCTTGCTTTCATTGTGATTATTTAAAGGCCGAAACCCGCCAAGAGGCCGGCCTTAACGAGGCGCTCTGCCTTTCAGAACTCCTTCGGCGCATTTAGTTAAGCAATTATTGTTGGCAATGCAAACAAATAATGCGTACATTGTATGCAACTGTCTAAGCAGCGATTGTGCAATACCCTCACACACACACACACACACATACACAGGGATCGCAGAGCGCCCGCCGATTTGCCGCTCCCTCGCCTGAGCTACTCCAATGATTTTCCGAGTTAATCAAAATTCTTCGCTATCGACTATGAAATCTCAACGACCTTACCCCCGGGCGTGCCCGTCTGCTTTTAGGCTAGCGCCATGTGGCAACATGCGCCTGCCCGCCAGCCCGACTGCCCGAAGTCCGCCTGCCACGCCTAGAGGCACCGCCACTGAAGCGTGGCAGAGGCGGCGACGGCGACGTCGACAAGAGCTTGCAAAGGTTTTCTTCTTCTTATTTTCTTTTACATATTTTTAAATGTTGTTTATTCTTCTTAATACTCGCTTCACTGCGCATTTTATGTCTGAGAATCAGCTCTTTTCGGAATGGTTTCTACATAGATTAGATTTATTAAGATGTTTTCCTGCTCAACTTGTGAACTTCAGTCTGTCGATCTTTCGTCATAGCCAACGATTTGCTCATGCTTCAGAGATTCCAAAGATAACTTTTGATATATGCATAAAGGAAAACATTTGAAACACACACAATAGCTGTCTTTCTCTCCAACAACAGCTCGAACAGCAGTTATTTCATGTCTTTGAAATTCTCTTCTAAAATTTCTTTCGACTCAAATCATGAATTCACCCACGCCGATTTCAGGTTTAGCATGAATTCTTCCAAATTTTCTGAGAGTTCCCCTATTTCATTTATTCTTTCAGGAGTGCACGAATAAGTCATACGTTAAATATATTACGGTTATGGAAAATCCATTTAATACATGAAACTATAAATGTTTGTACTAGCAAAGCTAATCTCTGGTATTTCATTAACAGATGCATGAATGCGCAAATAATGCAGTCGAATTAAAAATGTATATAAATAAATATTAAAAGTATATAAATTAGGCCAGAAAATGGCTAAAAGGACAGACTTACAGAGATTGAGCTAGAAATAAATCTATTCTATATTCAAAGTCTATACACAAAGTATTTCTTAAGAGAATTTAAAAAGATTATTTTTGAAATGAACTATACTTATTCAATATATTAAATATTGCACATGGAACACCTATGCAGGAATCAAATACATTATATAGAGTCTTTTATTGAATGAAATTCATGACCTCTTTAAAGAGCTGCGAGGCTATTCGGGCTTCTCCCTACTTAAGCCCCAATAAATATATGTGAAAACAAAATGTTGTTCATTCAACATTTGCTTCGATTGTGGGCAGGGGTTGAGCCAAGTTGAGTTGAATTGAGTTCTTTTTCTAGCGATAGATTATATATTGTTGTCTTAGTCCAGTACTGGGTGCTGGGCACACACGACTGTCAACTGGGGCAGCTGGGGGAATTGGGGAAACTGGGAAACTGTGGGCAGCAGCAGCTCGGCTTGGCGCTGTGTGGGACGTCCGCGTGTTCCATTATACAATGAAATTGATGGCACAAGTGAGCGGCGTTGGTGCGCCTAGAATTTATTACCGAAGATGTTTTGTCACCGCCGCTAATACCCGTACAATAGGCTCAAGAGTTGTTAGCTCGTCTCAATTCGATTTACACGTGTGCGTGTGTTAGGGCGTTAGCCCAATTCGCATTTTTTCGAATTTGGCCAGCTCTTGAGCAGAGTTAACTGTATGATCAGAAACGTGGCAATAGTAATAGTAATGCTCATCAAACTCTTCTTTCTATTATATACTCTAGTTTTGATCTATATATCCAAGGAGCTTGTACAATATTAATCTGGGATCTATGATAAGCAAAAATATTTTCTATTTTTCTTCATTTGTTGCTCGGTTATTAGAAAATTAGATTCAGATTTTTAGAAAATTATATTAGAAAATCGATGGAGAGAGATAGTCAAAAGAGAGGTAGAGTGGGAGAGAGATAAAAAAACTGAGAAAAAGAAAGAGAGAAAGAGTGGGACACAATGAAAAAGATAAAGATTGAGAGAGATTAGGGTAGAGTGAGAGAGAGAGAGAAAAAGAAAAAAAGTAGGATAGAGAGAGTGAGATAGAGAGAGAGATATAGGGACACAGAAAGAGAGAAAGAGTGAGATAGAGGGAGAGAGTTAGAGACATAGGGAGAGAAACAGTGAGATAGAGAGAGAGAGAAGGAGAGAGAACGAATAGAAAGACAGCGAGAAAGCGTACGAGAGAGAGAGAGAGAGATAGTAATATACAATAAGAGAAAGAATGAGAATAAGAGGGACTTAGAGAAATGAAATAGGAAACTTTCTGTAATCACTTAGATTGATTTAAGTGAAATATATTTTGAATTGTAATGAGATGATTCAGCATCCCGAATGTTGAGTCTCCCCTCCACACAATTTATTGTTTAGTCTGTATGTCATTAGCTAGCCGGAATACCCTGTAAATGTTGAGCAGATCCACTTGATGAAAATGCCATAAATTTTCAATTAAACCTGATGCTTCTGCACAGAGCTTGATAAACATCGTGGCGGGACGCTGGGCCATTCTGCCACTCGGTCTAGACGACGTTGATGATCACTGCGTGGCAGCCCAGCACAGCGATTGGGAAAAGCGGCTGGGGAGAGTATGAGACAGAGTCTGACGCGGAGTTGGAGTCTGAGAACCCAACCTTAGTTTCATTTGAGGCATCAGGCTCATCATTGTCTGATTGGCGCCGATTAAGCCATCCCGGCGAATATTTTGCATAATGTTGGCAGTGTGCAGATGCAAGATGCGAGGCACTGTCTGCCTGCAATTATTTGTGGATTAACATTTATAACACTTGATCCTTGTTGTTGTTGTTGCTGTTGCTTGGCTGTTTGTTGATAAAAGGTAGAAAGCGTTGCGCTTGACGCTTCGCTGCATTTAAAAAGTATTTTTCGTGCCTTGCTGCAGCAGCAGCAGCAGCAGCAACGAGTCAAGAAATATTTCCAGCAGCAGCAGCAGCAAATGCTCTGTCCAATCGGACAGTTGTCCATTTGGCCGTATGTTTGTATGTCTGTTATGCGGATTCATTGCAACCGCAGCCACTTGTTGCTGTTGCCACATGCTGCAGCTACAACAGCTACTTTAGTTGATGTTGCTGCTGCTGTTGTTGTTGATGGTGTTGCTGTTGATGTTGCTGCGCTAAATTTCACACCAACAATGAGCGCGCGCCACAATGAATGGGAATGAGCGACGCGTCGAATTGCGTTGCACTTCGGCTGGCCGTTGAGAGCTGGCTAAATCGATACCTTAATTCAAAGGCACGCCAGACCGCATTTTTGGATAATCAACAGCGCGTCCGCTGCTCCGTTGTGGCACGCGTGAGATTTCCTGTCAGAGGTTTCAAGTTGCAAGCAGTCGAAAAACCCAAAAAACCAATAAACAAAAAAAAAGGAATCAAAACAAATTCAAAAACAAAAACAAAAACAAAAACAATAAAATGCCCGAAAAAAGAACTATTGTCTGGCTTAAATTTATTTTGGCGCTTCCGATGGCTTATCTGGCTATTGGGCCTGGGAATCGTGGCAAGCGAGGGGCGATGGACGATAGGCGAGAGACGGGAGACGGGAGACGGGAGACGAGGAACGTGTGTTGCCGTTATTACCAACTGTATTGTTGCTGTTGTGCAATTGCCTTTAAAAAGCTGTTAACATGCGTTGTCATCGCTGCCATATGTTGCACGACGCATCGCACGGCGGCGAGCTCCGAAGTGAGCTTCGACTCCTGGTCGCCGATCGGAGAGACATTTGCTGCCACCTGGCAGAATCGAACTCATTTTGCGACGCTTGGATCAACGCGCGAGGCTGCAGTTTGTCAGCATGCGTTGATTTACATTGAAATCTATGCGAAAGTGCAAAGCCCACGGATTTGCGTAGCTCGCAGCGCTAGTTATAGCTTCCTCAGTTCACATGTGCCGTCCCTTATTTGGAAGCTTGTGTGCTGCGCAAAATTCAACAACAACAGCAACAACAACAACTACAGCAGCAGCAGCGACAAGCCGAACAAAATAAAATAATACAAAAACCAGTACAACAACAACAACAACAACAACAAGAGTCAAGCCGAATCGTAGCAGCAGCAACTGCGGGGGCAGCCGCACGGGGGCACAGACCGAGCCGAGTGCAACGTGGTCGCCACATTGGCTGACTTATGACGAAAATAATTGCGGCTATCGCGACTGGCGATCGCGTCATCGCCATCGACATAGTCAGCAGCAGCAGCAGCAGCAGCAGAAGCAGCGCAGCTTGAAGAAAGCTCATCGAAGTCGTTGTCGCTGTTCCTGCTTGTCGCATACCCTGTGAATGGCCCACGGCGGATAGTCGAAACCAACTATATAACTTTATTGAATAGTCTATAAATTATGCAACAGGTGAAAGTAATTTGAATATATAACCAAACATAATTGTAGAGCAACTTTTATCGATAAAAATTCCTCTTCTCCAACTAGAATTCATGCTACTGAAATCTATGACAACGAGTCAAAGAGTGGAATGTCTGATATCGGAATAGTATAAGGGACCACTTTTACCCATTCTATTTTCATATATTATCATATATGTAAGAAGACATAATATATATAAATAGTCTAAATAAATATTTAAATATATTCTTTATATAATTAGGCTATCCATTTTTATCTATAGATACAAAAAGATTCATATTTCCTATTTCTGAGCAGAAAACTCCGATTTGTGCTGTAGCCGAGTTCAGATGGTATATCGATATTAATCGATTGATGGCTTTTTGAGAATAACAGAGCATCTGCTAGTCTTGCAGTCTTTGCACTTGCTTTCATTTGAAGTAGGTCTTAGCCTCTGCTTTATTTCTTCTGCTTTCCTTGGCCATTTCATACGCGGCGTATGAGTAATCAATAATAATTTTATCGCCCGTTTTCCAGTCGGCCTGTGTGGTCGGCGCATTTAATTTTCATAATGTTGCAAGACGCACAATCGATTGCCATAATAATTTCACGCAACTACAGGGGAGGCGTGGCAAAGGGTGACTCTAGTGGTGTGGGGAGTGGAGACTTGGGGGTGTTGTTGTCAGACACACAAGCGGATCCAGCGACAATTTCACATATTGTAATTTAGTTAATTCGCATCGTTCGACGTACGCGAATTCGCCAACATTGTCTATGCATTAGCAACATGTCGTAGTTGTTGTTCGTGTTAGTCTTGTTGTTGTTTTAGTTGTTTCTGTTACTGTTACTGTTGTTGTTGTTATTGCGAATGTTGCTGTTGCTGTTGTTGTTGTTGTTGTTGTATCGCATTGAAGGCGACTGTGCGGCGTCTGTTGTTGACTACGTTTGATATGCAAATTTCTGTTTGCCATTTGCTTCAGAAAGCACAGACACAAACAGAAACACAAACAAGCGCTCACAGATACGGATACAGCTACCAATACCAATGCCAACACGGACCGATACAGATTCAGATTCAGATTCAGATACAGCACACCACAGCGAAAGCTACGACCATAGCTAATGCTATACAGATACAGATACAAATACAGATACATGCGAATGCGAGTATCGCTCGCAGTGGTTTGACTTAAGTCGCCCAATGGCATCAGCGCTTGGGAATTACAGTTGATTTCTGTGTGCGAGCGAGTCACAGGGCTTAAAATGCCCGGCCATAGACTGGGCAGCGATGGTCCTGAAAGCATCCTGCCTAATGCGACACCGTTTCCTAAACAGGAACGTGGTCGGGAACGTCGAATGGGAATGGGAACGCAAAGGGGAAGCTGGACATAATAATGAAATTCTTGGTGTTGCTCTGCCAATTTGTATTTTCTGACAGGACTACATAATTGGGGGCTACATAAATTGGAGCTTTTTCCATATTTCTATGTTATTCTACACATTTCATTAAGTGAATGGATTTCAATAAACTTCTTTCATTTTATTTTCGTTTATTGTAAGCTCTATAGACTGTATCTGTCTTTAAATACCAAAAAAGGCTAAAATCTTAAGGCCTCAGTTTTTTTTACGCCGAGCTAGATGAATATTGCGATCTCTGTAGCTTCAACAGCTTTCCCGAATCTACATTAGTGGTAGGGTACTAAATTCGTGTAGAACAGAAGAAATGTTCCACTATTTTCAAAAAGCTATGTCAATTAAATAGCAATCAATTATTATTTATCAGCAATGCAGATCATCAATCTGGATGGACGATTCTATTTAGGCTAACCTACGCTTGTAATTTGCAATTTGCAACTGAATCTCCGATGGGGCACTGTTCAAAAATGTGCCATCCGTGGCACTTAAAGCGATCGCCGCAGAGGCAGTCGACGCTTTGATCGCGTTCTTAGCATTTTCGGCGCTTCATTTGTCGCATTTCATTTGGCTATTTTGCAGCTGATGGACTGCGAACAACTGCCGCACATGGCGTATTCGCGATATTTGCAAGCACTCGCCTGGCCTGGCCTGGCCTGGAGAGCTCAGCAGCCGCAGTAGAGAAGGCAGCTCCACCGAGTGCCACTTACGCGACGCCTTGACATGCCCACACGTAGCAACAACAACAACAACAGCAGCAGCAGCAACAACTTTGCAACATGCCACGAAACTTTTTGGAATTTATGTTGCGCCGCTTTTTTTACGTTTTTTTATACGATTGTTTCTCAATTCTTTTCGCTCTTTGTCTCCAGTGCTTTTCATCTGTTTTTAATGGGCGGCGTGTGAGAATTTCTTTTGAAATGCAGCGTATGCAACGCGTGCTTAGAGACAGCACCGGACCTTTAATAAGCTGCTACTGCTCCTGCCACTGCTCCCTGGCCTGGACCTGGCACCTGGGACCTGGGACCTGCCCAGCGCTCAATTTATAATGTTGTGCGCAATTACTTCACTGCCAAAGCTGCCAAACAGCTGACCAAGAGGCGAAAAATTATCACACCATTCAAATGACGCTCACGATAGCGGGCCCATGTTTCTCGACTTGTCGACTTGTCCAATTGTCCAACTGTCCGACTGTCCAAGTGTCCAATTGTCCGACCGCCTAGTTGCTGCCCCGCATGCTGTGTCGCTTTGGCGGCAAAACATTTAACAAGCTCAGCCGCCCAGCAGTTGTCGCCGCAGTCGCTGCCAGGCAGAGATGCCGCATGCCACCTAGAAAGCTGGACGCTAGGCGTCCAATTGGCTGGCCAAACAGCAGCAGCTATATCCACTTCCCCACTCCCCACTGGCCACAGGACGGGCAACAATGCGGCAGCTGCGGCTGACCGCTGGCTGGTGGTCCTTTGTCACCGGCGAGCGCTGTCAACGCTAATTTGTGGGGATGGCTGCCGCCTTTTTCCAGCTAAAAATATAGCCATAAATGTTCAGCACTCGCACAGTGGCTCAATAAAAATCTGCATTCAACGTGCGAGCTTTACAAATTACCTGTGCTGCAGTGCCTCGCGGGCCGAGCATTTAACTGCTTCGAGTATTTTCCCACGTCTCATTTAAATTGTAGTTAAAAGTTTGCGTCTCTGGCAGCCCATGCTGCTCCTTTACTTTCTATCGATCCACTGCATCGTCCAACATCGTCCCATCGTCATTATTGTCAACTCTCAGCCAGTTGCCAATCGTCTGTCCCAGTGTCCCTCTCTGTCTCTGTCTCTGTCTCTGTCTCTGTCTGTGACTATCTTTCAGCTTCTGCCTGACGGTCTAGATTGATGTCTGCGAATACAGCAGCCAGAAGTCAGCTGCCAGCATCAGAGATGCTGAGATTCGAGCTGCTTGGCACAGTTTGCGCACTTTGGCATCATTTTTGCTGTTTATTTTTTGTTTTTCCATTATTCAGAAACTTTGTCCTGTTGAGCTCATTACTAATTTGAGACTTTATAAATTTGACAATAAATTATATACTTAACATTCAACGAACCTTTTGCTCTTTTAATTAGAGGGAAGAAAATAGAAACTTGACAAAGTTGGCAACAATCGGGGAATCTGTCGCCAATCGAAAACAGAAGGATACACCTTTGCTGAGAACGCGACCTGATTTCGACCATTTATTTTGAAAACAAACCTATAAATTATTCAGCTAAAATTTCTTCGCGCTTCTAGCTAAGCTGAGCTAGGCCAAGTCAAGAAATTTATTATATATATGTATATATACAGCGACATATAGCATGCATGGCAAGAGACGTATACTTCCACCCGATTGCTTGGCCCTCAGTAGTCCTAGATCGATATATCTTAAAATATTGTCTGCAGTAAAGTAACATAACGTAATATGATTTTTATATATCATATCATATCATATCTTTAAACTGAATCTAAATCATACAGCAAATGTAGAAATTAGAGTGTTTTCGGCTTTAAGGAACTTGTACCTGGTTTCAGGAGCTGTACATCTATAGTATGGATACAATAGTAACTGACAAAATGGAACCTCAATAGGAACTTTCTTAGTTTAGCATAGTCAATAAAAAAAAAACACAATTATAGAATAAACAAATAATTTCTGTAAAATAAATAAGTTTTTTTTTTACAAACGAGTTCAGTTACTTCAAAACATTGTATCATTCCTTTGAGTATATTCTTAATTATCGGATGTTACGTACATATGCATTAAATAACCTTTATGCATTGCATAGATACATAACATGTTATGTTATGTTGCGTACTTATTTATGCATTACATAACATTTATGCATTACATAAAAGTTCAGATGATTCTGAGACAATAGACCATGGTCTATGTATTGGTCTTTTGGTTCTATTCCGATTCGCTGGATGCTGCCCACTCTGAACTTGACAATTTGATTGTTTTGTATATTTTATATACACAAATACATAGATATTTATATAATTAGTTGAGGCGCACATGCCTGAGTTTAAATACCTCTACGTATGTATACGTGTGCCTTAATTAAAACGTGTGTGTGCGTATGTGTGTGTGTGTGTGCTCGCTCGTAGGAGTTAATTAGACTGCGGAGGTGTACGGCCCGAGTTACTTGGAGAGCTGGGCTCTTCGACTGTGCCTCCGTCGAGTCGCTGGCCATTCGTTCGTTCGCTTTCAAGTCAAGTTTCAGCTATTAGTCGCTCAATATAACGCGTTTTGCTGCTGCTCGAATATGCGTATGTGTGTGTATATATGTGTATATACACATATATGTATTGTTGCTGGCTATGATCTTGAGTTCTTGCTGGCGTAGGGGCCTTCTGGCCCGCAATATCGGTACGGACCGGGGCCGTTCGGTCTGCTCTGTTCACACGCTGCTCATCAACAATTGCTGTCACGAATTTTCCACTCGGCGCTTTTTGCGCGCGCTACTTGTTTGTATTTTAAAATTTATTTATTTGTGCAGCATCCACACACAGCGAGAGAGACGCACAACACAGAAACACACACTCAATGAGTGTACAGCAGCAGCAGAAGCAGCAGCAACAGCAGCAGAGTCGTCCTCCCGGAGCGCACCAAAGAATTCATTTGATCAGATAATGTAATTCGCATTTTAAATTGAGGCGCATTCCCAGTTAGAGTTCTTCTCACATGCATTTACCGTGCGCTGCGTAGGCCCCCATCCTTCTGGCCGGGCTCAGTGGACAGTGGACTACTGGGCTCGGCTTGGCCTGGTCTGGTCTGGTCTGGTCTGGTCTGGTGTGGACTCTGCCCAGTCCTCGACTCGGCTTTCGCCGTTCCAGCGTTGCGGGCGTTGCATTATTACGCACAAGTAAATCATCGCAGAGGACGTCCTCGTCCAGCGACCCAGCTCAACGGCTTGTTAAGTAATTTAGTTGGCTTCGTTTTTGTTGGACCCATCTGACTTTTCCCATATGATATTATGTATTATTTTTGTCGCAGTTTCTTTCCTTGGCTCATTTCTTAGTCTGTCATGATGTTTTGGCATATTTGTGTGGATCGCATTTGTTATTGTTTATATGCATTAAATTGGCCTTCAATTAGGCAAAGGTGTTTTCTAATTTGATCACAGGTTTCTACTCGAGGATACTTTATACATATAGTATATGTATGTATTGTAGCTAGTGTATTTGTTGATCTAGCTACTCGCTTCGAGGAAATTTGTTGCACCCTCGCCTTTTAAGGTAATTTGCAATTAATCAATCAGTTTATAGTCTATGAAATGAGTGCGCTGTTAATTTATTCAATTGAATTTTGCTCTGCGATCACTGACTTCTGAGCAGATCAGCATTATAACAAACGATCTCGGTATCATTTTGCAAGCCATATTAAGACATGATGTTAGGCAAGTTCGTAAAACTGAAGTTGCCAATGAATTCGTTTGATTCGTTTTAGGTTATTGAGTGACATCGTTTAATCGAGTATAAAGAGAAATCGAATAATTATGCAATAATGAATACCTTAAGGACTTTCGTCCGATCAGTGCAGATCCTTAGTTTTATTGATGTGTTAATAACTCAATTGAATTGAATAACTTTGCTCAATCGAACGTAAGACTTCCTCTGCAAGTCGAGCTATTAAGTTATCAATTCACGATCTTCTGATCTGTAGATGATTTAATTAGCTTCACTACATATATCATACTCTGAGAATCATATCAGAGTGTATATTTCAACTACTTTCTGTCTGATTAAAGGTAGTTGATTATATGGAGAAAAGTCAAAGGCGGACGCATCTCTGCTGCTTCTTCCTTGATCAATTTGAGATCAAACGGGGGCTGAGTGTCTGCAGCTAGGCATTAGCATATCGCTGCTGGGATCTATAACTTTGAGCAGTGCTGGGAGCTCGTTGCGAGACAATTTGAATGTCAAAGTCTTGGGGCAGTGGAAGCTGCGAGATGAGGCGGATCGATCTCTGGGGCTCTCATAGTTTAACGATTGAATTTTGATATTTGTGACACGCAGATTTTCCATCAGTGTCAACAAGGCATTGTTTGGCCCCATCAACGTGGTTGGTCCGTCAGCTCAGTGGGCTGACAGGATAGACGGTCGGTCGGTCGGTCGGTCGGCTGACTGAATGACTGACAGAGTTGAACGTCGATTTTTCAACATCAGCCCGAAAATGCAAAGCGAACACAACGCGTGCATTTGCATAGACACAAAACTGCGACTTTAAGAGCCGGATCGATAAAACTCACACACACACACATACACACACGAAACGATGAAGAAACGCAGGCTTCCTGGTGTCCCGTTGCCGTGCGATGTCTTTTGTGGATTTATGTACCCACACAATGGCTGACTGAAAGCCCGGCCCGGCCCGGCTCGGCGCGGCGCGGCTCGACTCGGCTCTCGCTTGGCCTGACCTGGTCGAGCTCTGCTCTGGGCAAGTGTTGGGTAAAACACCATTCTAGCGGCTGGAGCCAGCTTGTTTATTGGCAGGAAAATCTATCAAAAGCGCATAATGTATTTATATTTATTATACATAAACACAAAAATAATGTGCTTGACATTTGACCCGGCCCAAACGACAACGTTGCGACCACATGTTGCCACGTCTTTTGGCTGATTAAGAAACGGCTTTCTGTTTCTCTGTGTTGCCAGCTTTGTCGGTTTGTCTGTCTGTCTGTCTGTCTGTCTGCCTGTCTAACTGTTGCCCTCTCCGTCTCCGTCGCCCGCTCGCTCTCCCTGCTGCCTGATGCTGCCATTGTCTTTGTCCCGTTTGCAGTCGCGGTGTATTTTGCATTCTAACACAAATCAAATGCCTCAACACTCGCCCCTCGCACAACCCCCCCCCCCTCCCCACCCAGCATCTTGCTTGCAACTCGCCACTTAAACGCTCGTTTATAATGTTGTTAAAATACAATAAATAGCCAGGATTCGCAGCAGGCGGTTCCATTGCGATACGGCCAAACGCACAGCTCTCGCTCTCTCGCATGCTGATTTATGAAATGTGTCCGCCGAGTTGGCGGCCAAGCAAAGGCCAAATCCCCCACTGCACTCGGCCTAGCCTAGCCAGATCCGAGCCCCACTGCTGGCTGCCAACTGCTACAGACTGCCGACTCCCCCTAGCGTCTGCTGCTGCTGCTTGGTGATTGTGTGTGATTGCAGCTCTCTGATTGAGTTGTCCGTGTGTTGGGCTTCTGTTTACATAGACCGTGAGCTAGTTAGGCTGCCTGTTGCACTGTGCACCTAAAAGCTGCAATGCCACGCTGAGTATCCAATCCCGTGTTATTTGGGACTGAGATATAGTCAGCCTTTTCCGATAGACACTCTTTTTCTATCCACTCTTCAAACTCACAGTATATAGCGATATACTATACACAAGATATATATTAATTGTATTCCTAAATAATGTCTGACCATACTCTAGTACCTACAATACATATAATATACTACCCATACAGTCTTTTACTCTGAACTCAATCAAAAGAAAACCATCTCCCGGAATTAATAAAATGATATAAATTCACTATTTTCCTCATGAATGTAGATTATATTTATTATTGATATTTGAAATTGTCTTTTTCGCTAATATAATGGAGCTATAAGCTCACCTTGTAAATATTCATAGGAATAGCTCGTTTTATTGTATTAAAGTCTTGTACTCACCCTTGGTCAGGTCTGATCGCCGATCATGGCGATCTTGATTTTCTTATTTTCACACTTGGACTTTTGCCTTTGGCAGTCACACACTCGCCGGGCACTTGGAACGATCACTTTTGAACGTCTTTCGACATGGGGCTGCACTCTAATGCCCTGGCACGATCGAGGCGGTGCGCTCGTCGTTCGCTGATTCGTCGATCGTCGTGCGACTCACGCAGTTGCTCACAGACTGAAGGCGCGATCCGAGCCGCTACGACTCTCGAGCCGCGCTGCTTGCGATCTCTGAGAAAACCCGTTTCTCGCAGTCGCCGCTCAACTTTAAGAGCGCGAGCATCGGCTGGCTGCCTGTGTGGGAGTGCAATGGCGGCATGCCCCCTCCCTCTCTCTCTCTCTCTCTCTCTCTCTCTCTCTGTCTGTGGCTGTCTCAGTCCGCGCTCTTCGCTGGCTCTCTTAAGTACATAGCCAGAGCTGTGGGCGTGACTTACGGCTGCTGCTGTCTGCGTATTAGATTTTATAGACTCGCTTTCGACTTGCTTACCTGTCCATTTTCGGGCCGGGCCTTATGTACATTGGCCGTTTGGGCTGGCGCGACAAATGAGCAAACAAATGAGTTTCTTTCAAGCCGATATTGTGGATGTATTTAATTTGTTATAAGATCACGTCTGTGTGTATATATTTTAATTAGCGCTGAGTCTAACCAGTTTTTGTTTTTGTTTTTGCTATATGAAATTGCCGTGCACAAAATATGAAATCAGCTTTGATTTTGTGGGCGTGAGCACGAGACACGAGATTTTCATCTATATGTATGTGTAAATATACTAAAAACACATATATATTACATACACATATATATTTTATTTTATTTTATTTTTATTTTATTTTCGGTTTTTTGTTGCTGTTCATTTTTGTCGAATGACATAAATTTGATGAAATCTGTGAAAATCTTGCCCAATGATTCCAATAGCTGAGCTCTACATTAGATGTTGATATCGTTTTCTGTTTACAATTCATTAATTGGCCGCTCTAAAGTTTTAATGAAGCTGCTTTTAGCAATGAAACAATCACGATTTTTTCTGATTCATTCAGTTTTACATTCAAAGACGAGATTAAATCAGTTGGCATTCTATTCGTGCTGGCTTCGATATCTTTTGGATGTCAGGAAAGTCTTCAAGATTTTAAAACACATAGCACTGATCTATCTTAAAATAAGGCGATATTTAAACTCCATTAAACAAGATACAGATAAGCACAGCTATCAGTTGATATGATTAGCATACAAATGTTAAAAAATTTTCATAATTTTAAAGTTCTTTATCGTAAGTTAAGATATAATTTTAATTTGATAAACATTTACTTAGTACTCCACTTATAAAAGCTACAGATATAAACAGCTCATCATTTGGTATGACATATCCATACATGTTTTTATTAAAAAGACAATTCATCTTATTCTGAGATATGATTCATGTGATTTTATTTAACCTTTTAATCTTCTCAATTCAAACGGAATTACAATATATCTATTATAAGAATAAATTTATTATTATTATTTATTTAGATTTTTTTATATATAGCAGGAGCAATTCAAAATGTTGAGTCCAATGAAACAGCTCAGAAAGGTCCATAATATCAGATTTATCTGGATAATTGTATTGTACCTTAAGCCCTAAAGATGAAATATTTCACAGAAATAAATAACTCTGATAATCAAAAACAAAGTTATCAGTCGCCTAACCCGGACATTAAATCTGACAGCGAAAATCTTTGCGCAGATTCAACTGACTTTGAGTTGGCTCTAATCTACGTCCGCCGAGCGCCCACTGTACAGTGTGCAGTCTGCAGTGCGCAGGGAACAGATTGCAATGGCTAGTTACGCCGCTTTGCCGACTGACCACTGAAATGCGCACCCACACGAGCTGCCGCTGCCTGCCGCCTCCTGCCAGCTTGTGGTTAGCTGCTCGTTTAAATGCAAAGCAGATACTCGATACTCGATGCTCGATGCTCGATGCTCGATTCTCGATGCTCGATGTGCGATGTGCGCTGCTTGGCTCTGAATGCTTCGTATAATTGCAATGTCCATTCAACTGTTTGTTTGCGGCCAAGTTCACTTCATTTTGGCTTTTAGCCCGTTGTTAGTGGCCATCATAAATTTTGCGGAAAGCGGGCGCCTGGACAAACGCCAGGGCTAATCGGTGGCGTTTCATCTGACTGCGCTTGGCCCCCGCCAACTCTTTGCTGATAGGTCTGATAGGTTCTCTTTGTCGTTGTTGTTGTTGTTGTCGTCGTAGTTGTCGTTGTCGTTGTCGCTGGCCGTTGTTCTGTTGTCTTGGCTCACGCATAATTAGGCCTGGCTCTGCTTCTGGTTCTGCATCTAGTTCTGGCTCTGCTCTGCAGGTTGCCTATCGGCCCCTTACAATTTGGCCAAATAATTGCTGACTGAGAACAATAAGCCAGGAGGCGCGCTCGTTGCTCTTGTGAATGGCCAATCGTGGCATCTTAATGCGCGCCTGACATTTAAATAGATGCTAATTCCCATCATAACTGCAACAACTGCTGGACTTCTAGCCAGCTCTTCAGTTGGCCCAATATAAATGGAAACGCTCACGACGTGCTCACTTTCTTGTTGGCATCTTTGGAGCTACTGGAGCACTTCCTGCTGGCCGCTTTCTTTGCGCGTGAATCCGTGTAACCGCAAACTGTGATTTGACCAAAAACAGAAAGCCGCCGCGGCTTGCGGATATAAACGCTTTAAAGTGCATGTTGTTCGCCCGGATGCGACCGAACGAAACCCACAGCCGAAGCAGCCAAACTCCAACTCTGACAATGTCCCTCTACGCAGTGTTGTCTCTGTCTGCTGATTGTTGTTGCTTTTGCTGCTTGTTGTTGTTGTTGCTGCTACTGCTTGTTGTTGTTACTGCTGTTTCGTGTCAACTGACTTTGGCTTTGTTTACCAGCCGCCCCACTTTGACCAGCCACAGCAGCTTACGCGCGCCCTGCCCAGGCCTGGCCATAACATTTGCTTAACGTTTCCTGCCAAACCCTGCCCGGGGCTTCACTTGGCTTCGTTTCGCTTCTCGTTTGAATTGGTTTGGGTGGTAATTCCGCCTACCTACACACACACAGTGGTCCTTGAGCCTGAAAAATAATCAAAATAATCGAAAACCTGCGAAAAGAAACGATTTCAAGATATTATTCGCGCTTAAATATGTACGTATGTATGTACATGTATAAGTATGTACTCTTATTTGTGATTGCTGGTATCGTGTCTTTATCAACCAAACCACTATATCATTCTTTTCTCGAATTGAAATTTCTCATCTACTTTGAATCGTCTCGAATACTATCTGTATTCTTATGATCTGGATTTACAATATAATTCACTCAACTTACGTGGGCTGCTCAGTAGGTATATCGTCTCTGTGACCCCATTCGCAAGTGCCTCCGTGGCGCAATCGGTTAGCGCGTTCGGCTGTTAACCGAAAGGTTGGTGGTTCGAGTCCACCCGGGGGCGGCGATATATTTTTTAATTTCAATACAATATACAATTTTGACTTGATTAAAACTCTTTTGACTTCGCTTGCAGTCAAAATGTTGTTGATAAGATATACTGTGCTAGTAGAGGTGATTGTGTGGGTTCCAGTAGCAACAGCTGTAGGCAACTTCAGTAATATAAAATGGATGGCTATGAGCTCATCGATCGCTTGGATTGACCAGAATTGAGTTTCCTAGCCATTACTGATAGGCTCCACAGCAATTTACAAATGATTTCTTCTGCATTTGCACCACTGTGCCGGTGTGTTGCCGTGGTTTTGCACTCGCGGAATTGTGCGTTAGATTTAAATGCTTTCGTTATGGGGCTTAATTTGCATTTTTATTTTTATGTTTTCATTGAAAGCGCCAGCATCAATGGAGCCCGCAACAGGGAGCGCACACATTTGGCTATTCCTTTGTTTCGCGGCGGCTCCTATCAGTGTCGGTAGATGCACACGCCGTCAACGGAAGGAGAAACAACTACAGCAACAACAGCTGCAACAGCAATAGCAACAACAGCAACATGCAAATGCAAATGAATGTTGCCCAAAATGCTGAAGGAGGCAAACAAAACACAAAACACAAACAAACAAACAAACAACAAAAACAGCAACTCAAACTGAAAATTGAAGTTTTGAACCTGAAGTTGAGATTGTTAAGCGGGTGCTGACTGTCAACGGGACAGCAAAGCAACAGCAGCTGGCTGGCAACACACTCGTGCGGCATGGGGCATGGGGCATGGGGCATGGAGCATGCAGCTTGATGTTGTCGCCATCGCCATCAGCGTCGCCATCGTCGTGTGGCACAGCGGAGAGGCCATTTTGGTAAAAACAACTAATCAATCCACAAATGTGCCATCCGTCAATCATTGGCCTGGTGTAGGTCACACGACACCATCAGCGAATTGCATTCAATCGCATTCACTTTGCCTCCAAAAACAACAAAATGCCACCTTGGCTGTGAATGTCAGTTGGCCAATTTGGTTGCCAGCGCTCGTTCATTCATATATATCGAGTAGATATGTATGTGTGTGTATGTATATAAGCGGAGTATTTATTTGCTGACTGGTTGACGAACTGCCTCGCCTGCCGGCCTGTGTGTGTGTGTGTGTGTGTGTGTGTGTTTGACTGACAGGCGACGGATCGCATTTATTATTAGCCTTTCCCAAATTGACTATTTTTGGCACAGTCGATGGCCACACAAACTCTGCAAAGGCAGCAACAACAGCAGCAGCAACAGCGCAACTGCAACTGCAACATGCCGCACATATCACAGCAAGACAAATTTCTATATAATTGCATTTGTTGCAGGCTCCAGTCGAGGCCAGCGGCCGCAGAAATAAAACTGAATGCAATAAAACACAAATAAAAGCAAACTAAACACAATACAATGCTGCATTATTTTTATATAAATTGCCAGCTACTGACCGCGCATTCCACGCTACCTATCTGCCTCCTGCCTCCTGCCTCCTGCCTCCTACTTGCTGCTTGCTGCTTGCTGCCTCCAATCTTGGGGTTTGAGCTGGGCTGGTCTGCTCTGCTTTGCTCTCTGGACTTCAGCTGAAGCTTAACTCTAATTGTCATTTAATGAGACACGCTCGGCATTTGCGCACGACACACGACTATCAATTCGCCAACAATTCGATTCTCGTCTTGCACTGGACAGAGGACTGAGCCGAAACGTGTCCTTCCACTCTCTTCATCCTTCTGTGCTCTGACTGACTTGTGTAAATTGATTTGTTCAGCAAAAGAGGTTGGAATGCCCCAGTCGAAATAAATAAGTCGGTTAAAATAGCTGGCGAATTTGGTTAAAGTCTCGCATATTCAATGCAAAACATTTTATTATGCCAAATTATAAACTGAATATTCCCTCTTGCTGACACACAATTTGTAAACATTGCCCAGTTTGATGCGATAATTGCTCTTATTATGATTTGGAATCATGTTAGTCTCTCATTAATTTATGATCTTATGGCTGCGTGTTGACATGACATTAGAACAAGTTCATTTCGCTCGCAATTATTTATAGCTCTTGCCGCTCGCTGTTTCCGCATTATTTATTGGCTAATCAGTCGCTTATCTAACGTGCTTAGTTTTCCCCGTGAGAGAGCTTTTGGCGAAAAGTCACGCAATTGCCCTCCGTGCTCAAATAATGTATTTTTCCGTGCGGTCTTCAGTTGCCTCCGTGGCGCAATCGGTTAGCGCGTTCGGCTGTTAACCGAAAGGTTGGTGGTTCGAGTCCACCCGGGGGCGAGACAATTTTTTTTTATTATAAATTACTTTCAATAAATGTGAATATTGTATACTATCTACTATATATATATATATATATATATATATATATATATATATACACTTCATAAGAAAACTAAATTTGTATTTTATTTGTAATTATTTATAACAAGTAAGAAGACTCTAGTCGAGACTGCTCGACTAGGAGATACCCTGAACCGTCCATGCTGATGTTCCAATCATTCTGCACACATACATACACATGCATCCACAGGCATGCATAAGCCCGCGCTCTGCTAACTGCGCAGTATGCAGCGACTGCGCTTGGGCTGCGCTGCAGTGTGGGCAATATTATGAGAATTTATTTGTTGAATAATTTCGTTTGTAGACGTACAATCTTAATGAAACTTTCAGAACTTAATCATAATGTGTAAATGTGTGTACATTCCAAAGCACAAGTCTCTAGTACTTGATATACGAATTTACAAATTGAGGGCGAAGGGGGTGTGGTATCCAAAATCTGTAAATTACAAAATGTGTGTATCCATCAAATGTATATACACAGTAAATCTGAAGTCTCTAGGTCTAATATTGTTCAAATAAGGCTGAAAAAACAATATAAATTTATCGATTATCCTCGATAAAACAGATATCGAATGAGTTATCGAAAAAATATGATAAAGTCGTACTACGTATGGTATACACGAGTATGCATACGAAATTTCAGCTCTCTAGCTCTTATAACTTCTGAGATCGACGCACTCATACGGACGGATGGACGGACGGGCGGACGGACGGACAGACAGACGGACAGGGCTATATCGACTCAGCTCATCGTCCTAATCAAGAATATATATACTTTATGGGGTCTGCGATGATTCCTTCTGCCTGTTACATACTTTTCACAAAACCATTATACCCTGATTTCCCATTTTCAATGGGTTCAGGGTATAATAAAAATATAGATAAGTATAAAAATATAATTTCAATTATTACATTTCAATGGAATATGAAAACGGTATACCCATAGGTATATATACTATATATATACGAATATACATATTAGACATCCCGAGCCCTTCGCTCATATCGAATTACAATCTTTTCACACAAAGCTCATACGCTTTTTAACTCTTAACACGATCAGCAATGCGTGCAGGTCTTTGGCTCTGTGGCACAACTACAACTGCAACTGCTTTTGTTGTCGACTGCTGAGCTGGCTCAAAGCCGCAAACGTAACAACAGTTGCAACAGCTACAGTTGTTGCTGCAACTGCCAAAAGTCGAGTTACGCCTTAGATGCACTTTGTCAATGCTTCAGCTGTTGTTGCCGTTGTTGCTGTTGTTGCTGTAGCCAGTGCTGTTTGCTAATTAAAATGTCTTGATGCTGTCGCTCGAAAGGCACTCGCTCGAACCGCAGGCCGGCTGCCAGACGTCAGCAACAACAACAACAACAGCAACAAGCAGACGAGTCAGAGACAACGACAACGCCCATTTTGGTCAGCGTGATGCAGTGGCAACAATGCAATTTACCCATACGCGTCGCTGCTACAATTTCATTGGAAGTTGACGCAGTCGCAGTCGCAGTTGCTGCTGCAGCAGCAGCATACGCTGCGTATGCGCAATGCCACAAAATGGCGAACGCATTGTTACAGTTCGCAATTATTTTTGCCGAGACACTAATCAAAATTAAAATGATGCGAGGCAGCTGCGCTGTCGCAGCCGCCGCGGATGGCTGATGAGTTGTCCCTGCACGTTCGATTACAGAGCCAGAAATCAATATTCTAAATTCTTTAACGCGTGTGCACATTTAAGGCAACGAGCTCTGCTCATGGCTCATTGAAATGCGTGCCGGCGAGCAACGCGGCCAGCACTTATACGCAATTTCGCGCCATATTTGGGCCAGGCATATTGTTTTTTCTCTCTTTATATTTAGTTGTTTTTTTTTATTTTATTTTTCATTTTCTTTTCTGTGCCAGACACAATTGCTGGCTTGGCCGGCATATAGAACAAGCCCGTACGGGCCAGCCTGGCACGCAGCTCATCTTTGGCTTAAGATCAGTTCAGACCAGACTGTTTGGCTGCAACAACTATCTAATCTCCTCACTCTCCCTCTCTCTCTCTCTCGCGCGCGCGCGCGCTCACTCTCTATTCTGGTCTGACAGGATGACCGTTCGCCAACATCGTCGGGCAACGAGTCGGATGACTCTTCGGATGTGGAAATGCCGTTGCCAGCCGACGCCGATGTTCCCAAGGCAGCGGCACAGGAGCTTAAGGCAGAGGCTGCAGCGTCCGTAGGTGGCCCAAAATCAATGCCAGCCTCAATAATCTATCAGACTGAGGCGGGAGCATCGACGTCCACAGCAGCAGCAGCAGCGGCAGCAACAACAGCAACAGCAGCAACAGCAACAGCAGCGCCAGCGACAGCAGCAGCAGCACCGGATAGCAAATATGTTTATCCGGCCACCTCGTTCGCCAATATACCGCCGGACATGCTGCGCCATCTAATACAGTCGGGCCAACTGCAGATTCATGCCGAAGAAGGTGAGTATTAAATGGCGAATCAGTCCTTATTCTATGCTCTAGTCTCCAGTAAATAACTCCTTATATATGTATATAAACATTTTCGATATTCCAGATGGCAATCAGTATGTCACCATACCGCTGAGCTCCACCGTGGCCAGTTACATCAAAGGCAAGTCCGCCACAGGGGCTTCCAGCTCCCATCCGAAGTCTGAGAAAAGTGCCGAGAAGACCCTGTCTATAAAGCAGGAATATGACTAGCATAGCGATTGGCCTAGACGAAGACTGCTTTTATGGGCTTATTTGAATATGTATTGTAAATCCCTATCTAATCGTGCGATTCAAGACAAAACACTTACCCATATACATACACACACACACATAATGTGGATCAGATGCTGCTGATCACACACACACACACATACACACACCAAGTCATCTATATATCTATACACGTATATATCATATTTATATAGATTATTTTTATACCTATATAATCCTGGGCTGTGCTGGGCTCGATCGCAGCTCCCCTGGGAACTGCCTCAAGCTGTCAGAGGCAGATACTTGCGTAAGTTTATAAAGTTTACAAGTTTATTGAGATTAAATACCAGAGATGGAGTTAATGAGAACGATGATGATGATGTTCCTAGACTGCAGATGAAGAGTTGCTTTGTTAATAGTTTATTTGATTGTTTTATTATATGATGATACACATGCACCGTTTTTGCCACAACAACAAGAACAACAAACTGAGAAAGCGTTTCTAAATTGTATTTTTTAAATAAACCGAAAACAAATCATTCATGCTGAATACCGTGTTTTCCCTTAGTAAATCAATTCAACTTTAAATTGAAGAATGAGGATTGGGGCTTGGGACTGACGATTGGCAAGTAAGTATTCAAAAAGAGAACAAAACTTTTTGTATTATAACAAAAGCTTCATTCAATAATATTTATTACCTTATTGACTGGATTATCGATATCTGTTCCTAGTTTGTTAATAATAATAATTCATTATTCACAAAAGGCCAAATGCAAAGCCAATGATTCTGATTAGCAGTTATCTATAATACATGTATATGTACATATACATATATAACATATAGATGACAAGCAATATAATGCTTAATCTAATCACTTTACTTTGCAGTAAAAAGTATTGATGGATTTTTGTCCACTCTATATCGCGGGAAAACAGGCTTTCCCCCTACCCTAAAATTCGCACATATTCTCAGAATTAAATCGCTGGATTGGCGCATTTATAGAAGAGTAAAGAGTATGAAAAGCATTTGGGAGTAACCCACATTCAGGCTTGGCCCTTACTTCAAACACCTTCCGAGGGGGAATTAAGGAAGCCGCCAAGAGAGCCAAGCAAGGAAATTACATTTGGCTTACATACACACATATACAAACATAGATACTCATACACATATATATATATTTATACATATATATTGACTGCGACCTCAATGGCGAGTACAAAAAAAAACAAGCTAAGAATGCCTCTTGGTATTTAGCTAGTTGATTGATGTGTATGCGTGTGTGTGTGTGCGTGCAATTGATTGATTGACGACATGATCCTATTGACACTTAACCTAATTAAACGTCGCTTATTACTGCTGGTGGCTAGCGAACCCAATGGGAGGCGGCACCTGGTAGTGGCACCTGTTGTATGCCTCTTGGGCTGTCTCGACTCTGCTGGGTGGATCGGCGGGGCCGCTGGCAAGTGGATATGACGACGGCGCTGCTTCCGTTCCGAGCCATTTGCATGCCAAGAGCAACACTTGGCCACAAAAGACGCGACGTGAGCCAAATGCAAAATGAATGCGTGGACGCTCTGGGCGGTGCTTGGCACGCGCCGTTGCTTCCGCAGCACCTCTTCCATGGCCAGCTTTCGAGCCGGAAGCCGTTAGGGTTTGGGCCATAGCCTTTATGGCCATGCGACAGCATTGACACTGGCCAACTGTAAAAATCAAAACAGAAGAACCTCGCTGCGGCTCTGGTCAAAGTTGAGTGGGTCACTAAACTTTTGCGGCTAACGGGTCTGTGGTATGTGGTATGTGGCTCTGCGTGATGTGTGTGTATGTTTGTGTGTGCGTGTGTGTATGTGTCGGGGTGTTCATGTGCACGCAAACGAAACCGCAATTAGCGTTGACTATGACCACAAGCAGGAGTTGATTGACATTGGTCGACAGTGGCCAGAGTCCCCTTTCGGGGAGCTGCATGAACGAGTGGGCGTGGCCGCTGTCTAGCTCTATTTGCCCAGCCAGCCTTCATTATCCACGGCCACGCAACTACACGCTAAGAAATAAGGAGCCATTCATTCAATAAATTCAATAAATATTCCGGAATCAGTTTAAGTCTGTTTTGTAATTGCCAGTTATTATTTTTAGCGTAATAATAATAATTACAATATATATTTAAGATTCAACATCAAATTTATTTCAGCTTTATTTCAGCAAAATGCTCAGTTCATACAGGTGCAATCGAAAATCGATTAGGTGGATTATATTTAAACGAAGAATCATGGGCTTTTGTTGGACAATCAAATAAAACCGATATAGCTATAAGTCACGATATATTTATTTATTTTTTGACAGCCTTTATAAAAATCGATAACTATAAAAAATATATTTATAGTCAATAACGTGAAAGTGAATTAGTTTAGTTTATTTATTTTTTTTTTTTTTTGCAATGTTCGACTGGCTGTCCGTCCGTCCGTTTTGTAGTTTGCTGTTTTTACCGCCGCTATTGAGCCTAGAGATCTGAAATTTGCATCATGTGTGTGTATACCCTTAAATTAAACAAGTAAGAAAGCTCTAGTCGAGACTGCTCGACTACGAGATCCCCTGAACCTTTCGACAAACAGCAAACACACATACACACGCAAACACACATACATAGACACACATAGGAGAGCACGCATAAAAACGCATGGGCTGCAGTGTAGGCTTACTATGGGAACTTAATTGTTTAATAACTTTTTTTGTGGACGTACGTTCTTCATGAAACTTTTAGATTGTGTTCATATCATTAATATGCGTGTATGTGCCGAAGCTCAAGTCTCTAGTATCTAAAATACGCCTTTTACAAACTTATGGGTGAGGGGGCGGATATAGGGGTGGGGGGTGAAATTGAACAAAAATCGAAATTCCATAACGTACATATCAATCTACATTTAAAATTTGGATACTCTAGCCCTAAAGATGTAGGAGATATAATTTTATAACTGCATTTCGATAAGGTTTTTGATCGATAAAAAAATAACGGGATGAGTTATCGATTTTTAGTGATAAACTCGATATCCGCGCCGTATATACGGTCATTTAAAAAAAAAGTTCAAGTCTCTAGCTCTTATATCTTCTGAAATCGACGCGTTCATACATACGGACGGACGGACGGACGGACAGACAGACGGACAGGGTTAAATCGACTCAGTTCGTCGCCCTGATCAAGAATATATATACTTTGTGGGGTCTGCCACGCCTCCTTCTCCCTGTTACATACTTTTAACAAAACCATTATACCCTGATTTCCCATTTTCAATGGGTTCAGGGTATAACAAGTAAGAAAGCTCTAGTCGAGACTGCTCGACTACGAGATACCCTGAACCCTCCGAGCAACAGCCATTTCAATAATTTTTAGTGTCATTCAGCTTAAACAAACACACACACACACGCAAACATAGACATAGACACCCATAGGCACGCACGCATTAACAGGCATGGGCTGCAGTGTGGGCTTACTATGGGAACTTAATTGCTCAATAACTTTTTTTGTGGACGTACGTTCTTCATGAAACTTTCAGAATGTGGTTTTATCATTACTATGCGTATATTTGCCAAAGCTCAAGTCTCTAGTATTTGAAATACGCCTTTTACAGAGATGAGGGTAAGGGGGTGGATATAGGGGTGGGGGGTGAATTATAACAAAAATCGAAATTCTATCACGTGCAGTCGAGTCTACATTTAAAATTTGGAGACTTTAGCTCTAAAGGTGTAGGAGATATAATTTTATAACTGGTTTTCGATAAGGTTTTTGATCGATAAAAAAATAACGGGATGAGTTATCGATTTTTAGTGATAAACTCGATATGCGCGCGCTATATACGAGCATTTTAAAAAAAAGTTGAAGTCTCTAGCTTCTATATCTTCAGAAATCGACGCGTTCATACATACGGACAGACGGACAGACGGACATGGCTAAATCGATTCAGTTTGTCGCCCTGATCAAGAATATATATACTTTGTGGGGTCTGCCACGCCTCCTTCTCCCTGTTACATACTTTTAACAAAACCATTATACCCTGATTTCCCATTTTCAATGGGTTCAGGGTATAAAAATGTAGAATTATATTTTTATATTTTCAAGATATGTTTTGAGCACTATGAATGCTAAAGACCGGACATTCGGTCTATATATTCGATGACCAACTGGAAATCAATTTTTAAACTCGTTTAATATTTGCTATTGTTCTGCATAAATATCGCTCAGTGCAGGCACCACGAGAGATAGATAAAAGGAAATAAACATGCCGTTCACATATGAATATTGATCCTTTTGGGGGACAGTTGTCCTGGCTGCGCCCCAGCGATTATTATTAATGACCAGCGCAAAACATTTGCATTGCGATTCCAGTTTTAGTTCTCGCCGCGAGCCGCTGTCAGACGGACAGCTTGAAGTTTGTCTCCTGCATGTCCTGCAACGCTCACACACACAAATACACACACATATACACACAGCACATGCAAAATCAATATTAATGAGCCATTACGAGCAGTCTCAATCTGCTTCTAATGACTTAGCTGTCGGCTTGGCTTGAAGCGGAAATTGAATAGCCACACCGTAGAACGATTCGCAGCGGATATAGCTCCAGTGCCGAGCAGGAAATCGCATTAGCATTTGCCTCAACATCCCCAGCTCATCTGATACAGATTCCTTTAAAAAGTCAGAGAGCAGAGACCAGAGAGCAGAGAGCAGAGAGCTGGGAGCTGGAAAAGCCGGCAGCCCGAAACGGAAGTTTTAGCGTAATGCCTTGCGTCTGATGAGCTGCCGAGCATGGGCTGCTCCAATTCAAGGTCCACGACAGCTGTAGACGAGACCCGAACAAAGGCAGCCATCGCCCCCGGCCCAGCCGCAGCCACAGAACCAACAAGGTCTAACACAATGGATGGCTTGCCCAAGCAGGAGTACCGTAAGTAGGCCTCAATCACCTCTACCCACATAATCAATATCACCCATGGAGCAGCGCCCTCTGAGGCATTCACCATCCCCCTCGAGGACGCGGCTAGCGAGACAATCCCGCTGAACGACACCTTGCGCCAGCCGCCCAAGCGACTGCAGCAGCTCATGCAGCAAGCCGCCGAGGCGGAGCCCCTCACGCTCGACGAGCTGGAGGACAAGCAGCAGCGAGCGGAGGCTCGTCGCCAGGAGCTAATGCAGCAGAAGCTGGAGACCATTCAGAAGAACACGCAGATGCTAATGCAACGTGGGCAAACGACCGACGGGGATCAAACGAGAGACGAGCATCAACAGCCGGACAATTGACACCATTTACAGTTGTCTATTTACACCCTGAACCCATTGAAAATGGAAATGTATGTAACAGGCAGAAGAAGGCGGGGCAGACCACAAAGTATATATATTCTTGATCAGGGCGACGAGCTGAGTCGATTTAGAACTGTCCGTCTGTCTGTCCATCTCTCCGTATGTATGAACGCGTCGATTTCAGAAGATATAAGAGCTAGAGACTTGAGCTTTTTTTTAAAATGACCGTATATACAGCGTGAATATCGAGCTTATCACAAAAAAAGTCGATAACTCATCCCGTTATTTTTGTATCGATAAAAACCTTATTGAAAGACAGTTATAAAATTATATCTCCAATATCTTTAGAGCTAGAGTCTCCAAATTTTAAATGTAGACTCATATGTACTTTATAGAATTTCGATTTCGATTATAATGTACCCTCTACCCTTGTAAAAGGCGTATTTCAAATACTAGAGAGCTTCGGCAAATACACGCATAGTAATGATATAATCACAAAGTTTCATGAAGAATGTACATCTACAAGAAGAATGTACATAAACAATTAATTTCCCATGGTAAGCCCATACTGTAAGCAGAAGGACGCGAAGAATTATTGAAATATCAGTTTTCCGAAGGGTTCAGAGGATTTCCTAGTCGAGCCGTCTCGACTATAGCTTTTTTACTTGTTTCCCTAGTATTCGATCTGAGGAACAAGGCCAAAATTTGAATATGTTTGAGTGCATTCAGCTTCATTCACACTCAATAACAAGTTAACTGAATTATATTTTACAGTCAACTATATTTTACTCGCACAAATTTGCTGAAAGACACACTTGACATACATAAATACATAATATTTTAAAAATATTTTTTAAGATTAAATAAATAAATAATACTTAAAGCACATTTTTTCGATACAAAATACGTCAAGAGAACTTTTAATAATAATAATAATAATGATAGCATAAACAAATGCAAATTTTATTCAGCGAAATATTCAATATCCGGTTAATTCTACAATAGGTAATTATTCTGGATGCAATGGAACCGATTATATATTCTTACTTTACGACTTAATTAATATAACTCGATTGTTAATAATCAATGTAGAGTATATAATTTAAATATAACTTTTAGCACGATTTCTATACATACCGTGAGTGTTGCGAATCTTGCAGACATGACTGCTACCAATTTGTTGATTATTTTTCAATACGGCATGGGCACTCGAATTTATTAGTTACACTAGTTTTCCTTGGTTCGATCAGAGCAAATGAATAGAAAACAAGTAAGAACGTTACCGACTGCGGAATACTCATTCACATCCCATCAGCAATTTAGTAGTTAAGTTTAGGTCTAATACTGTAGAAAAATCCGTTTTTCTCGATTTGCCGCGCCCTCACTAGGCGTAGATACCTCATTTTAGGCCAGTTCTTAGAACAACCTAACTGCTACAAAATGTAAAAATTATAGAATATTTTTCGATATGCCACGCCCCTTAAAAAGCGTAACATTCATTTTTGGTGCATCGATAAAGGAGGTTACCAGTAACTCAACTGAACTCTGAATTTGATGCTTCTAGCTCTTATAGATTAGGAGATATAATCTTTTGCGGTTTCCCACGCTTTGGGCGCAGTTATATCCACCATAGCTCGTTGGACATGGGTGGTCAGCCCGCGTATATATACCACTATATCTTCAGAACAGATTTTTCACTCCCCTAGTGGGCGGTTCGGGAAAATGTTAACACTTTATAAATGGGATATATACACGCGTATGTGTTTCAAATTTCTCTAGCTTCAAAAGCGCCGAAATGAACTGCGTTCATATGAACAGACGGACACCAAGACGGACATTGCACAAAACCAATATACTAATTCACTTTCGTGAATGATTATATTAATTGACTTTCGAGAATGAGTATAAAAACTGCAAAAAGCGTTTCGTTCACATTGTTTTATTGTTAGCATTAATTTATATATGCATTTTAAATTGTATTATCATTATTAATTTCATTTCATACATATATCGTAGTACATTTCCAAACAATTAGATTGTATGCAATTAAATCTCATTCCTTAACAATATGCTGCATGCTTCAATCTACTTTCTCTTCGTTAAGCTTCTTCTTCTTCTTTTTCCTCTTCGTCTTCTTCTTCTTCTTAGCCAGCTTTCCACGGTTATTGCGCTTACAAATTGCAAACTATGTGATTTATATAATAAATTTGTGACTTTTGCAGAGATAGAGAGATTGATGCATATTCGTTTCTATATAGTACCTCGTTTGGATGTGTGCGTGGTTGTAAATCATGTCTTTTGGGTTCTAGTATTTTGAATTTCATTTTTGGTTTGCTTTAAACTTTAATATTAATTTTATATATCTTATGTGGTATATTCATATACATGTAGAATATACTATATATATACAATATATATATATATATATATATATATATATATATATATATGTATATATCCTCGAGCTGTGCCATTGAGACTGCAAATGTTGCTTTGATTTCAGCGTGTGGGATACCACCCACTTTGTTCTTGTCTTGTTTAAGTTAACTACAAATTGATAAAAAGGATTATTTCTTTAGTTCGTTTCTCTTCTCACATTGTGTGTCAACTATATGTATATGTATTTGAGTGTTTGTGTTCAGCTTAAGCTATTGTATCTTTTGTATTTCCCATATTAAATATGCTATATATTTTTATATGTATGCAATTTCATAGTTTCTTGGTGCATTGGAACAGACTCCTAACTTGGGGCCCAAATCGGCGCAGTCGATGATGATATAAGCCCAGCTAAACCAAACTGAAACCCATAACCTCAACCCTGACCTAGCTCGCTTCGAAACTTGTTCATTGTGTCCTATTTAAAGGCACAACGTTTTTTATTTATTTATTTATTTATTTTTTTTTTATTTATTTTTTTTTTTTTGTTAAGCATATTCCCAATGTTGGGCTCTGACTTCCACAGGTTCTATCTATAACGTTTGTCTATGGTGCAGGTCTCTTTGTTAGTTCCACCCGAAGCTCTCTCAAGACAGAATAAGTCATCTCTTAAGTCTGTCCCTCTTTCCGGGGCCACTTTATCTGTCCGTCTGTGTGTCTGCTGGCAAATACTCACATATTTACATGGAGATCTTAAAGCTTTCCCCTCCACTGCCCGCTGGGCCATCGACTGTCCGCTCTTGGGGGAAGCGCATGCCTGATTTCAATTGCTTTTGTCATTTATTTTTCGATAAATCGTATCTTTAGTTCTCAGGATTTTTTTCTCTTACTTGAGTTTTTGTTTTGTTTTTACAAAGTTTTAATCAACAGTTACAAAAGTTTGTTCTTAGTAGTTGAACTATGGTGGGTTACGTTCTTAATGGATACATACTTGTGTTACTTTTCTTGGTTTTTATTTGTTTTTTGTTTTTTGTTTTTTGCTTTTTGTTTCTCAGTTTAATACTATAAACTTGCTCAGCTGACGTGCAGTCAGCTGATGCTTGGTATCTTTGCCTACTTTGCTTCTTTCTTGCTCGCTTCTCGCTCGTCTGGTACTTATACTTTACATGGTTTACAAAAGATGATTCAAAATATCAAAACTTATCAAAAACACAACGAGCAGTACAATCACATATCGCCCCATCGTCAACGAAAAGGCCAACCAAAATCTTGAACTCAGGTATATCCCGAGAGGTATATCCCATTTGCAAAAAAGGGCCCACTGCGATTCGTTGCGCGCGGTAATTTGAACTGTATTAAAGCTTTTTTGGTTTTCTTTTTCGCGTATGCCAACAACTTAAGGTTTACCGTAGGTATATTTGTTTATGTTAATTTTAATATATATATACATATGTATATGTGTTAATTTATATAATATATTCCAAATCGTAATCGTTTAAATTTGTATTAAATTCTTGTTGCATGGAGCACGTGCCTACCTAAAAGTGAACGCCCAACAAAAAAGATTCCCATACTGATGTGGTTGCTTCAGTAAAAGCTTCGAGGGCTGCTCTATAAGTTTCGATTAATGCTTGACTATGAGTCGAAGTGCAATCTTGATTTCTTCAGTTTATTTAAGAATGATTTGGCACTGAATACTATTTGCGAACATTTTTCAAATGGAAGACGACTTTCTGTAAATTTAAAATTCTTGTATATGTAAGACATATGTATGAAATATCTATTTGAACATAGTTTCGGTCCAATCGAACGAATATAAAGATTATTCAAAGTCGAACATATAGTGGAAACAGTATAAGCTCTATTAAAGCAATATCTTGAAAATAAATAAAATATATTATCAATCATATACAGTCCTAAATGGACTTATTGTGAACGATGCAAAACTTATTGAGCAGCCCAGACAAATGGTAATGACACGTATGCATATATGTATGTGTATATATGTATATACATATATTTGTTTTTAATACTATCATATATTGTTGGCTAGACATCAAAAATCAGTACTGCTTGTCAGAGTGTTACCTAAGCCTAGTTTTGGTTTTTGCTTTTGCTAACAATTTCCCATTTATTGGATTTTGGTTTTATTTCCTTTTTTTTAGTTTTTGTGTTTTTCTTTAATATAATTTTTTGCCTAACACATTTATTGCAACTTGTATGAACTGAACTCATATCTGAGCGACCTTACGCGCTGCGCCGCCCTAGTTGTACACGCCCCTGACCATGCCCTCGCGATTACGCGACTGCCATTTGCAGGTGAGGATGCGAATGTAGGTGCGCCGGAAGGAGGCGTTGCAGAGCGCGTAGCACATGGGATTGATGGTTGAGTTGATGTAGCACAGAGCGTAGAAGAAGTCCCACAGCTCGGTGGGAATGCAGTCCGAGCAGGTGGTCAGCGGCTTGATCAGTACAAGAATGTTGTACGGCGTCCACGTGATGATGAAGCTGAGCAGGATGGCCGACAGTGTTTTGGCCGCCTTCGACTCCTGTCGCTTCTCCTGCGACTTTTTCTTCTTCTTGGCCGCGTTGCGCGCGTTCAGCAGCGCATTCTGCCCCGCCGTCTTTCCCAGCTGCTTCGGTATGACCTTCGCGTTCAGCAGCCGCATGTCCTGGGGGGCGTGCGACATCCGCCTGCCCAGAGGCAGGCTGAACTCTGAGTCGCGCGACGGCAAAGGGCGGCGCGTGGGCGGAGGCGCTGTCGTAACCACGCCTATGCTGCCCGCCCCCACCGTCGAGATATCCTCGTGTATCATCTTGATGGAGGGCCCGCAATCGCCATGGACGCCCTGGTTGCCCAGGGCGTTGTTGACGCCGCCCGCTCCGCTGCTGCCGGTCGCCGAGCTGGCGCCATCTGGCGGCAGCCGGATGAGTATTGTGTAGACTGAGTCCTGGCTAACCGAGCGGGAGCCGATGCGATTGCTCACGGGCAGCGTTCGTGAATCACGCAACGCATTGGCGCTCGAGTTGCTGTTGGCGCTGCCGCCGTTCAGGTTGTTGTTATTGGCGACCGCAGCAACGCCACACCCACCGCCGCCCCCAGCTCCATTGCCCGCATTGATGCTGATGTTGATGTTGACATTGCCGTTGTTCCCATTGCCGGTCGCGTTCATTTCCTGCATCTGCATCTGCGAAATGGAATTGAGTGGCGGGCGCAGCGGCGTCGGCGACACATCCGCCAGCATTATGCTCGGCGGCCGCACCCCGCTCACGCTGCCGCCCATCGAGTAGTTGTCCCGCATGACGTTCATAGAGGTGCATCTGCGAACGACAAAAAGGACACAAAGGCATGTCGCTCTTCAGTAAGTTTCCACATGCCACATGCCACATGCTAGCAAGCATCGGCATCGGGTGCTCGACATTGACAAGCCTTACGGCTGACAAGCTACGACAACGACTACAACAGCAACAACAACAAAGAAGAAGAAGAAGAATAACCAAAACGGAGCAGCGGATGCGAGCTGCTCCCCCAACGAGCAACCCTCTCCCCTACCCCTACCCCTACCCTTACCCATACCCATACCCATTCGTAGCCACACGGAAACCTCATCGCACAGGTGATTAGCGCTCAGAAATGAACACTCCTAGTTAAAGGGACTCCGAGGCTGAAATCGATTCTGTCGACGGACCTTTGACGAACTTTCATCGACTGTCGATCAAAATAAACTGAAAAGTTAAAAACGAAAACGGAACTGAGGCAGAGCCTCAAGGATCCAAATTAACTGAATTGTAATACAAATAAAGTCAGAAAGAAAACGGAACTAAAGCAGAACTTCTTTGCAGGAATAAATATTTAATAACTAAAGGCACTTTGCAGTATTTATATACATATGTTAATAAGAGATTATAATAAATGATAATATGTTTCATGTTATTCATGCTATATTATATACTATATATTCCATATATCAAATATCAATTGTAGCTCCCTGCAGATGGTCCTAAAGAAGAATCCTGGCAATATTTCCACTTAAAGTATGGAACCACTAAACTAGCAATTGCGATAGATGAATTTAAGTTTTGGTATTTCAATTTTAGAAGCAAATTTAAGCTTGGATTATTGGATTTGTATGAATTACTAGCTATACGAGGTAAATCCAAGCATATCTAGATACACGTTAAGGTCTACTTTGAACAAACTGTCTATTTCCTCATAGTCGATAAGAAAGACTTCGATTCAGCCGTATAGTGCATCAAATTGAAGTATTGTCTACTTACACTAACTTGTGCTTATTTTTCGATCAAGATAATGTTGAACATACACATTTGAGTATTCCGATAACAAGGGCTCACCCAATATGTTCAAACTTGTTGAAAAACACCCTAACACAACGAAATGTAAGTCTTTGCCTTAAATTCAGCTAATTTCATTAAGAGGAGCTGACAAATGATGTAAATAAAAAGTTCCCACAAATGAAGTTTACGAAAGGGAAATGTATCCAATTATCTGGTGAGGTCCTCCCACGGCTGCATAAGGAGCTGTGCCACTAGACTACCATGCGAATACTTTTGGGGTGCACCAAGTGCGCTCTATTGATGGCTGTGCATGTGCGAGATGAAACCGTTGTGTGATGGCAGTGAAACGATTTCCTTTCCTCTCCCTTCTCCCCGAGGACGGGCATAGAGGAACGAATGGGCTTTTCTCTTGGAATGAAGTGCTCTGAGTGCATTCGAGATGCGAGACATGCACATGCAGCTCCCACACACACAAACGATTCGAGTGCATGAGTGAGTGTGTGTGTGTATGTATATGTGCATGTATGCCTGGGTGCCTGGGTGCCCGGGTGCGGTGTTTGCTTACTCGAAAATAGACGATTATAAAAAGAGCTGGTTTTTTTACTACCTGGAGACGGAGCTTTGTAAAGGAGTTTCAATTGTTACTGGTGTTGCATACCCTAAATCAGATGGCTCCTCCTGCTCGTAGGCAAAATCGTCGGAGTCCTCGCGGCCCGAGTGCCACCACGCGATGCACCACTCCTTGATGCTGCCAAAGCAAGAGTATGGCTTTTTGATTGTATTGGTGCTCTTGATCTGCGCATAGAAATATAAATATAAGCCACACACAAGTCAAATGGAACGGAGAAACGAATACGACGAGCAGCCGGGAGTCGCCTGCCTATCACACCCAACTTACGCTCGACTTGCGCGAGTGCATGCCGTGATATCCCGAGTCGATGACCATGTTTGTCATGTAGACACTTTCCGCATCCGCCGAACTCTCGGAGCGCGGCCGTCGCCACGTATCATGATCATTTCCGCCCAGCTGGCCGAACCCCAGCAGGCCCCCCGACGTGTGGTTCACCACGGTATTTTCGTCACTGAAATGGAGAACAAGAACAATAGTCGAAAGACCGCAATAGTTAATTGTGTATTACTCGTAGAATTCAAAAGTATGCAAAGAAATTCCCTAAACATTAATGGTAAATACTATTTGAAAGCTCTTATATACATACATATGTATATTCAATACTATTTCGGGATGGTGAAATAGGGGAACATAAGCGCAAATCCTAGGAATCGTTAACGGGAAACACAACCCTGCTTGACTATCTCTGCAAAAGCACTAATCATAGAATTCTCAAATAGTTACAGCTGATTAAACTACAAACTTGATAGATAAACAATTAAGAAAGCTCTAGTCGAGACTGCTCGACTAGGAAATCCCGTTAGCCCTTCGGAGACTGATATTTCAATAATTCTTCGGGTCTTTCTGCTTACACAATAAAAAAAAAGTAAGAAGACTCTAGTCAAGACTGCTCGACTAGGAAATACCCTGAACCCTCCATGCTGATGGTACAATCAATCTGCAGTTCTTCTAAGCACACACACATACACATGCACTTACCCGCACGCATAGGCCCGTGCTCTGCTAACTGCGCAGTAAGCAGCGACTGCGCTTGGTCTGCGCTGCGGTATGGGCAATATTATGAGAATTTATTTGTTGAATAATTTCTTCATGAAAACTTTTAAACGTAATCATAATGTATAAATGTGTGTACATTCCAAAGCACAAGTCTCTAGTACTTAATATACGTTTTTTACGAATTGGGGGCGAAGGGGCGTGGTATCAAAAATCTGTAAATTACAAAATGTGTGTATCCATCAAATGTATATACACAGTAAATCTGAAGTCTCTAGGCTTAATATTGTTAAAAAAAAAAAAAAAAAAAAACCATAGCAATTTATCGATTATTCTCGATAAAAACGATATCGGATGAGTTATCGAAAAAATAAGATAAACTTGTACTGCCAATGGTATACACGAGTATGCATACCAAATTTCAGCTCTCTAGCTCTTATAACTTCTGAGATCCTTTTGCTCATACGGACGGACGGACGGACAGACGGACAGGGCTATATCGACTCAGCTCATCGCCCTGATCAAGAATAGATTCCTTCTGCCTGTTACATACTTTTCACAAAACCATTATACCCTGATTTCCCATTTCCAATGGGTTCAGGGTATAACAAGTAAGAACGTTGCAGTCGGGCGTTACCGACTGCGGAATACTCATTCCCATCCCATCATCAATTCGGTAGCTAAGTTTAGTTTTAATACTGTGGAAAATGCAGTTTTTTGCGATTTGCCACGCCCCTACTGGGCGTAGGTACCTCATTTTTGGCCAATTCTTAGAACGAGCTAACGGTAACCTAATTGCAAAACTTGAATGCTTACGCTCCTAAAATGTTAAAATTACAGGGTATTTTTCGATGTGCTTCTAGCTCTTATATTTTAGGAGATATAAGCTTTTGCAGTTTGCCACGCCCCCTTTAGGCGGAAATATATCCACCGTAGCTCGTTGGACTTGGGTTGTCGCTCCTCGTATATATACCAAATTTCAGGTTTCTAGCATCAATAATGCCTAAAATATAGCCAAATTTGAAAATCACTGTGTTCAGGTCCGATTTGCCACGCCCCTAGTAGGCGTGGATATATATTTTTTCAACAGTCTTTATAGAATCATAAGATTAGCTCACGTGCAAAATTTTAACGTTCTAGCTTGAAAACTCTAGGAAATACAGTTTTATCCGATTTGCCACGCTCCCAATGGGCGTAGATATATCCACCATAGCTTGTTGGACTTGGGTTGGCAAGACGGACATTGCACAAAGCCAATATACTAATTCCCTTCGTGAATGAGTATAATAACGGGAGGAGTTATCGATTTTTGGTGATAAACTCGATATGCGCGCTGTATACACGGATATTAAAAAAAATGCAAGCCTCTAGCTCATATATCTTCTGAAATCGACTCGTTCAAACATACGGACAGACAGACAAACGAACAGACAGACAGGGCTAAATCGACTCAGCTCGTCGCCCTGATCAAGAATATATATACTTTGTGGGGTCAGCCACGCCTCCTTCTACCTGTTACATACATTTCATTTACATTGCACGGCTATCCCATGCAGTATTTTATACTACAATTCTCGGCATTTACTCTAATACTCATTACTCATTGGTTGGCTTTATTTTGAAGAATCAACTTAAGCCAGCTAGGCACTATCATTACTTATCAAGTCAATTAAACAGTCTGCACATATTGCATAATTAGGGCTCTGATAATATTATATTGTACAGCAGACATATGTATATCGATATGTGAATATATTAAGGTCAGTAAATCAGTAATCCGTAAATCAAACTCACCTGCTATTGGACCGCTTACTGGAGTCCTTCTTGCCGGCCTGCAAGTTGGGCAGATCCTTCTGGCGCTTCTTCGTCTCCCGCCAGATGCGGAAGTAGAGGAAGCACATGATCGTAACGGGAAAGTAGAACGCAGCCAGCGCAGTGCCGAAGGTGATGTACTGGTTCGTCTCAATGAACTGGATGTAGCACTCGTCCTTAGGCACCGTGCGCTTGCCCTCGATGTAGGGCCAGCTGTAGATCCAGGGCGGCCACAGCAGCAAGCTGATACCCCAGGCAGCCCCGATCATGACGGCCGCCTTGTTGGTCGTCCGCTTGGCGCGATATGTCAGCGGCCGGGTGACACTGAAGTACCGGTCGAAGCTGATGATGAGCAGGTTCAGCACGGAGGCGTTCGAGGCCAGGTAGTCGAGGGCCAGCCAGGTGTCGCACACGTGCGGCCCCAGCGGCCAGTAGCCCAGTATCGTGGTGACCGCAAAGAGCGGCATCGAGATGGCGCCGATCGCGAAATCCGCGATGGCCAGCGAGAAGAGGAAGTAGTTGCTGATCGTCTGCAGCTGCTTGTCGATCTTGAACGAGATCATCACCATGAGGTTGCCCGCAACTGTCACCGCGCTCAGAATCGCCGCTACGAAGCCCATAACAAGCATCGAGGCCACTGAGTACCTCGGCCCCTTGGTCTCAAAGCCCAGGGTGGAGTTCGTGTGGTTCCCATATGGATCGTAGAGGCCACTCGCCGCCGTGGAGGTCAGGTTCTCAAGCAGAGCCGTCAGCAGGGTGCTGCTGGTGGTTATGGTGGGGCTGATGGTGGGGCTGCTGCTGCTGCTGCTCGGCGTGGCGGCCGTGGTGCTTGTTGTTGTGCTTGTGCTCGTAGTTACGGTTTTAAACAACGGCTCCAGTATGCTGGGCGGCCCATGGGCGGCCAGTGCCAAGCTCATGACTGGCTCCATGTCGTATGCGTGATATTTGATTTGCTCTGATTTGAATTTACTGACTCGCCTGAGAATGCACTATAGATTGTCCACTATATATATGTGCTTGTCCTCGCTTTTGCTTATTTGAGTTTTGATTTCTAAATGATCAGGCGGTCGTCCTGCTGCTGCTGCTGCTGCTGCTGCTGCCGCTGCTGATGCTGCTGATACTGCTGATGCTTATCCTTGTTGCACCCACGCGCTGGCGCTGTCGTCGGACTTCTGAGCATCTTTGTACTGGCCCTGCAGTGGCAGCGCACAGAAAATCAAACAAACAAACGAAAATAAAATAAGAAACCAGAAAATTATGAGCTGTCGCAGGCCTTTGATAGAAGCAGAAGCCCCAACACTAGCCGCCCACTGGCTCAAAGAAAACACACATACACACACAGACACTCACACTGAGGGAGGCAGTCGGAGTGGCAGTGGCAGTGGAAGGGGGCGAAGACGCCTGCGGTCGCATTGCTTTGTGCTTTTTGCAAATGACATTTTCAGTGTGATTTGTTTTAATGAAAATGTAAATGAAAAACTGCTTGAATGCGTTTCCTTGGCAGCCGCACAGTAACAGATAAACATGCCACGCCCACGCTTAGCTTTATTTGTTTCTGTTTTTGTTTCTGTTGGTGCCTCAGCCTCAGCTTCAGCCTCTGCTTCGGCTTCTCTTGTTGTTGGTGGTGTTGGGCCAACAATGGGAGAACATGCAACAGTCAGCGTAGGCAAACACTTGGCTATCGACTCGAACACAGGCGCAGCTCCTCGGCCCGCTTCCCATGCAGCCAGCCCCTCTGGCGCAGTCTCTTTCGAGCAGGCACTCTGGCACGGAAATGTTCAAAGCGGCCTCCTCTGACACTTTGCGAAACTATTGATGTTGTCATTGGCTACAGACACACCCACCCACCCACACACACACTCGCACACACTCACACATACTCGCACACACTTAGTCGTAGGTACACATTGTGTTTTGATTTGGAAAGTTTTTCAATAAGTTACGCATACGCCGCGTGGTGCGAGGCTATTCTCAATGCTTGCCTCGCTCACTGATGCCTCTGACATGATATGCAGCCTGATTGATTCGTATTGAGTCCATTGGAAGTTGTGGGCCATTATTCTCTGCTGCGTTGACAGCACTCAGCATTCACTATTGTTGGGCCGTCTCATATTCTCCCTCCTTCTTACTCCGCAAATCACAAATCACGCACGAAATATGTCAGAAGGCTTTCCAGGATACGAGCATAAAAAATGATAAGGCATAAATGAAATAACACAAGTTTATAATTGAATTATGGGACTTTAAGCCGAGCCCGAAATAGACTCGTGTGCGAGTTTCTGCTATTGTTATTATTGAATTAACTGATAATGGAAAGCTTTTAGCCAGCCAATGAAAATGCGGGAGTGCTTGCAAGTGCATCTAGAACAAAAAAAATAACTCTAATTGCTTTTCACGCTTTACTGACATCCGTCTGCATAGAACACAGCTGAAAGCCTTAATCCGTTTGCACTTCCCATTAAATTATCTTTAATCAGAGCCAACAATACGATTAGATAGAATAGTCCATTCGGCATTTAATTACGCTTTAGCTAAAGGTTATTCAACAATGCTTGAAAGGTATTCATGCCGGAATTTGTTTTTATATATAGAACAGAATAGAAGAGACATATGCTATTGCTATCATACTCTTTCAGTTAACTAATTTTAATAGACAATCCCTTAATCTTTTATTTATGGGACAGTTGTGTACACACACAAGTAAACATGACTATGTTATATATAGACATATCCAAGTCGTTCCCGGTTTTAATTAAAATGCAATTTCGCTGCATGCCCGAGAATTTCAGATAAAGTATTTTCAATATGCATATTTTTTAGACTCCGCTGATTAATATTAAATTGAGCTCAACTCTCTGATTGCTATATACTAACTTTAAAATCTCATAAATTAGTAACTAAGAGAGGAGAGATTTAGCTGAGCCATTTTTCATATATTTGTAGCATACTTTTGTGGAGCAGTACGACTATAGTTTGTCGGGATCTGTCGAGGAACTTATTTTGATAATAGACATACAAATAATTTATATAATTATTTAGTGAAATTCGGATAGAAAGAAAGTCACAAAAAAACAATAAGACCTTGTCTATTAAAAAGAAACCTCGGTACAAAAAGACAGTTTGGTAAAAGCATTCCTACAATAAATCAGACCTATTTGGGTTTACTGTAGCTATACTTCACAGGATGGGTTCATATATCAGCTAGAGACTAATTTGGCGAATTTAGGTGGATGATGCATGCACAAATTTGTTGCGAAAAGTGTGTTTAATTTGAGTCAACTTGTGTTCCCCAGCAGCTGAAAACTTGCAATAGACAGGCAAAGGCCAGGCTAATGGCAACCAGAGCGAGACAGAGCACGACTCTGGGCCAAAGTTGGGCTAGAATTAAAATTTGTAATTAAATGACGAGCATAGGAAATGAAGAAGCTGTTTAGGTGCTCTCGCCAGAGCCAAACTGAAACAGAGAGAGATCGGATTTGCATTTTGTCACTTATCGTCTACACTTTTCAGTTTTTCTGTGGCAGTTCATATCAAATCGTCGGAAAATTGAACGCGCGCCAGAGAATAAATCAATCATAAATCGGAATATTTGGCTCAATTCTTGTCTGGCACAAACACGCGCATAAATCAAAGCAGCGAAGTGGGAGGATCACAAAGGGGTGCGGGAGTGGCGTTGGCCAATAAACAAGCAGCCAAATGAAGAGCTTCCCAAATTGGAACTGGCTGACACAACAGCAGTAATTAGCAAAAAAAGAGGCGGGTATAAAAAGATAAAGAGGCACAGCTAATATATCTAAGATATCGATGCCTCTATTCGTGTGTGTTCATGTGTGTTAGCCTGGCTAATCTGCCGAGCCTTTTGGCCACGAGAGCTTACGCAAGGCAAGGCAGGCAGCGAAACGCAATCTTAGCCAACTGTCGGCTTAACGTAACATTCAAATCATGGCGAATAATCTCATTGCCTGCCGAGCCCGTAAAAAATGGATTTATGGATTTATTATGAAAACACGACAAACACACACATATGCATACGCACCCATATGAAAGCGCGAATAACCTGCGGCTATTCATGGCATTTCGTTGCCAATTTATTAGGCTATGTTTATGACAGTTACACAGACGCACACACGCACACACGCACACACACAGTCACATGCACATGTACACGCACACTTCAATTCACACGCATGCCTTCGAACCTGATCAGCTCATCAGCAGAAGCCTTAATTTTATATAGGATTTTATGTAGAGTTTTCCCAACATTTAATGCGGGCGCTGTCAGCTAGATGAATACACACGCACACACACACGCACACGCACAGAGAGAAAGAGGCTCATAGACAAACACATACACAGACGCCCACTTGGATCCAAGCTTTTAAGTAAAATGCGAGAAAAATAGCAAACTAGCTGTAGATTTTTGTCCGTTTGCTGCTGCTTAGCTTTTATGTTAATTTCTTTGCGTGAGTTAATTGTACGGCTCTCTGGCTGTGGCGCTGGCCTTTGCTTGTTGGCGGAAATTGAATTGCTTTGCTGGTGGATGCTGCTGGTGGCCGCTTTTGCTTCTGCTAACTGCTTACACCTTATGCTCGCGGCAGACCCAATACTAAGCATATTGCGAACCGTTTGCCGCGCCCCACCGACCCGATCTGACCTACTCGCAAGTTTAATCAAAACGAGAGCACTACGAACAGCAACACCAAACACAAAACGGCGTCGCTCCGCACATACACACTCCTCGTGATTTCGCGCTCTCCGCTCCTGCTCTCATTACTTACATGGGCGCTTACGTTGCGGCGCAAGCTCTCGTGCTTTCGTGCTATCTATCAAACTCTCGCACTCGGTCTCTCTCTCTCTGTCTCTCACTCACGCTCGCTCTGTCGCTGTGGCACTCGGTTTGTATGTGTGCTTCAACTCCCACCACTATGTTATTCAGTTGCAAACGCTCAGCGTCCGTTTTAGCGTTGGCATTCTTGTTGTTGCTGCTGCTACTGCGGGATACTGCTGGCTGCTGCTGCTGTTGCTGCTGATTTTGGCCATTTGCCGCTCCCAAAAGTCTGCTTTGTAATTTTTCGTATTGTGCGCGCACATCTTTGCTGGCATCAGCCCCGCTGCTGCGTCAGCGTCGCTGCTCGGCTCTATTCATTCCGTTTTTTGTTGCTGTGCAAATTTTATTATACACAATGCGGGCTGCTGCGCCAACGCTGACGTCGACGCCGCCGTCAACGCTCTGACGCGCCTAGCGTGTGTGCGCTGGCCCCCAAGTTTTTACATTCGGCCTGCGCTTAACATTGTAATCAAATTTATGCTTTGGTGTTATAGATACAAATACACAACGATTTTCGTTTATAACTTGGACTTGAACTAGTTGTTGACACACACACACGCGCTTACGCTGAAGTTCCGTCTTATTAACAAATTATTTATTTAGCGTGTTTTCTGCTAACGTAAATCTAATCCGATATCAGCCCGTAAATAACCGTTGCTTTTTTCACGTTGCGAGCTGCACGCGTTCGCCGCCAGCTGGAGGGCTGAGCTGCTGATGAAAGCCAAGCGCACGTTGCTAAATCTCGTCCGGGACTGAATCTAAAAGCTTCAAGCACATACCTTAACGGTACCTTTGCTGCGAGAGCAACACAAAACCCGAATGCGCGCGTTTACTTAGCACTCTCAAAGTTTCCCGCTCTCTTGTCTCTCACTCGCTTTCTCTCTGTATGTGTAGCCAGGCAGGAAGCTGTGAGTACTTGTAGCTGTTGATGTGGGTGTGCCTGTGTGCGTGCATGTGTGTATGTGTGCCTGTGTGTCTGTGTGTCTGTGTGTCAAAGCTGTTATCTTTCGCTTTGTGCTGGAATTTTTGTTTGTTGGGCAACACGGCGAGCATCCTCAGCAACACCCTCAATAATGCCCCTGCTCGGCTAATGTATAGTATGTATGGGTGAGAAAAAGCGGAAAACTGTTACAATGTGTGTGTAGGTTTGTGCGTGTGTGTGTGTGTGTTCGTTTGGCATGCGTCTATACACTGTACGCAATTTAAGCAATGCCCTCTTCAATACATTTTATGCGAGATGTTGCAATTGGAAAAAGGAAAACTGGCTATCCAGGAAAACAGATTAGACAGAAAGCTAGCAGAGTTTCACTTCTAAGATTCCGTATATTGCTTTGGTATATATTAAAATTGAAAATATGGGTTTGGATAGATAATTTATGAAGAATCTTTAAGGGAAGTCTAAAGGAACACAACTGTCAGAGGACTGTGAACACGAGGACATATATATTCCTAAATTTGAACCTTTAGCTTTGCACTTTGTTGTATGCTAATCAATCATCTAACATGACATGTATGAAAGTCTACACATAATATTTATATTCTGCTATTTGAAACAGGATCGTTTTTCGTGCAGTGTAGCATTAAGTTGCACCAGCAACAACAGAATCAGAACACAAAACACAAACTAAATGGATGAATATGAATGAAAGATCCGCAAGCAGCCAAGTGCAGAATAAAAATGCTCAACTGCCGGACTGCTGGGTAGGTGGCCGGGTGGGTGGGAGTAAGAGGATGAGCCTGTGCCCCAAGGGGACATTGTCTCAAGCATGCTTCTGTGTAACTGTAGCACAGTTGCTGTTTTTGCTCTTCATCAGGCTGAACAGCGGCAGTAGTGGATGTCTGTGAATGGGACTTGCAGGATGATGGAATGTTGAGGACGATGGCGATGCTTATGATGATGATGATGATGATGATGATGATGATGATGATGATGATGATGATGATGATGATGATGATGATGATGATGATGATGATGATGATGATGATGATGATGTTGATGATGATGATGATGTTGATGATGGTGGTGGTGATGGTGGTGACGGTAGCGACGGTGATAGTAATGATGACAATGGACTTGTGCTTCGGCATGTTAGGGCATCCACTGGACCGGCGTAGTAGAGGACTGAAAAAGCGCATTCTCACATTTCAATTAAATAATGCCAAGAGTGAATTTGAATTTTTTATTTTATTCGCTCCTTTTGCTGCCTTCGTTTTTATTAATAGCAACTCGTGTTGCGCTCACGCCGGACAACAATGGCCAGCCAACTGACCAAGGGCTAATGCGAACCGACAGCTGACATGCCTGCAGGCCATCTGAGCCCCATGGGCCCTATTCCAGCTTGTCGACCACATATGCTACATCTATACATATATATACATATATGCTTTTAGCGAAATGGCCCTGGACTATTCGTATGCTAACTACTGTTACGCGCACAGTATTCAAATGTGGCTGACGTATTCATCGATTGTTAAGGCTCTAGTGATATCTGGCCCGTATACACTGTGCACATACATATGTATGTGTATACTAAGGAATATCATTTTATAAGTTAGAGTTTTGCATTTGTATATAAATTAATGTTTGGAAACTCACCACCTACCGACTGCATAATACACGATCAAATTTAAAATAACTAGGAGATTGTCAAATTATTGACCTCTAATTGCAAACTGTTAAGTATAGGGTATTTTCTGAACGCCAAAACATGAGAGCTGTCTATACGAGTATCTATTCCTATATTTATACCCTGACCCCATTGAAAATGGGAAATCAGTGTATAATAGTTTTGTGTACGTCTGTCCGCCCGTCCGTCCGTCGCTATGAACGCCTAGATTTCAGAAGTTATAAGAGCTAGCGAGGTGAAATTTTACCTAACGAGTTTATCATATTTTTTCGATAACTCATTCGATATCTTTTTATCGAGTATAATCGATAAATTGATATTGTTTTTTCAGCCTAATTTGAGCACTAGTAAACCTGGAGACTTCAGATTTACTGTGTATATCCATTTGATGGATACGCACATTTTGTAATTTACAGATTTTGGATACCCTCGCCTCCAATTCGTAAAAAACGCATTTCAAGTACTAGAGACTTGTGAATGTACACACATTTATACATTATGATTACGTTCTGAACGTTTTATTATATTTAATTGTATGTCTACAAAAGAAATTATGCAACAAATAAATGCTCATAATATTGCCCACACTGCAGCGCAGCCCAAGCGCAGTCGCTGCTTACTGCGTAATTAGCAGAGGCGCGAGCGTATGTGTGCGTCTGGGTGCAAGTGTATGTATGTGCGCATAAAAGAAATTCAGAATTTTTATTATATCAGCTTGGAGGGTTCAGGGTATCTCCTAGTCGAGCAGTCCCGACTAGAGCCTTCATACTTGTTTAGTGCCGTCCACCAATAGTGGCTCAAACTATAATATAATAATTCTATTATATATAATTTAATATTTAGTATTTATATTTTCCCCCTGGAAATCGTTTTGAGCTGCAAGGTTGCCAAGTTAAATAAATTCCAAAAAGGGGAATGTAAAACAACTATTGTTTTGGTCCTTTTTGTATATACTTTAATATTTTTTTTGTTCTTTTTCTATATATGTATATATATCATTATTATATATAAGCATAAAGTTTTACAAATATAAATATGTTTTATCATACTCCAGCAGCTACGCAAGGGCTGCTTTCTCTCCTCTCTCTCTCTCATTGTCTGGTCTTGTCTCTTTTTAATTAAATTAATTACTTCTTTCTCTTTTGCTTTAATAATTTTGTAATTTATGTTACGGTTAGGTAATTGTATGGATGGTATGGGACCGAAGATGTGGGCGTGGCATTTAGACGGGTGAGGGGTAATGCCAAATTTCGATTAATCGATTCGGTAAACCTTCGAGTGTATTTTCCGTCTCCTCCAGTGGAGTCTTCTGGCAAGTACTTAATAGTGGGAGATATCTCTTTAAGTGATATGTACTTGATAGCCTGATTACTACATCTACGACCAAGTACCCCTCAGCATCGTGCACCGAGACAGGAGTCAAAAGGAGTACTAGGTTTTTGGGTGAAATTATGAAATTCTGCAAATGCGGCTTACAATTGAGGATGATTGAGAGTGAGAGTCAGAAGGTCAGCCGCCGCCCGAGTGCTCTGTCTCAATTCTCAATCATTTCTCAGCTCTAACACGCTTCGTGAGTATAAAGAAGCTCACTCAACAAATGTTTAGATGGTTCTCAATAACTTTTATCAACTCTCACATCTAGTGATATGTGGCTGTATGTGGATAGAAGCATATGTGGTTTAATCATCAGGTGTGAATAATATAAGTTTGTAAATATATTTACAACAGCGATAAGGTCAACAAAATATCTGTGTGTGGATTGATTTCGTTATTTCGTATTTTCTTGTTAACTATGTATATATATTATATATATATATATATATATATATATATATATATATATATATATATATATATATATATATATATATATATATATAAATTGCTATTTGCTTGAGAGTTAGAGATAGAACATCTACATAGTTATATGTAGATATGTATAGTAAGTATGAGTAATTGAATAAGTAGGCTAAAATACAATGCAAAAAAGTTAAATTACGTCTTATGCTTAAATTTAACGACACAAATTTTTGCTTGACCCGAACGACGCGCTGCTTGGCATTTTCTATGTATGTATGTATATATATATATTTAGGTATATATAAGTAGGTATACTTGGGACTAAGCCCATTAGCCTTTGGGGATGGCTGACAAATGTTGGATAGTTGCTGCTGCTGGTGCTCTCCTCCTGCTGCTGGTGAAAGTCATCCCTCGGAATAGGAGCTTAGGCTGCTTCGCGTGGAACCTGTGAAGTGATCGCGCTGCAGCGTATCCGAGGGCACAGAAACGATCAAGGCGCCGCCGTACAAGGTTTCCATCTCATCCAGCTGCTGTGCGAATGTCTCCTCCAAACGCTTAGCACGGTAAGAAATACAAGAGTAAATAGGCATTTATTAATTTGTAAAACCTTTCCCATGTTGGATCAACAAAGGTTTTGAAACACACAACATCCAACTAAATACGTGTCATATTCTATATACAGATTTCAGATTCTATATAAAAGTTGAATTTGAATTTGATATTTGGCATGCATGTTAGTTGCTAATTGAGTTCTACAAATGCCTTTCAAGTAAGTAAGGGTAGCTAAAGTTAGATAGTATAGAGTTAAGAGCTCTTTGGCCCGTAGACTAACCTCTTGTTGCAGCCTCTGTTGTAGTTGCTTTACGAATAGAAGAAGAGCCGGCAAGAAAATGTTTTTGGTTTTAACTTAATTTTGAAATTTTTGATTTTTGATTTTCGATTTTCAATTTTCGATTTTTGATATTAATATTATTTGCGTTTGTATATATGAAAAGCAGCGCGTTTGTGTGTTTGTGTTTTTGTGGTAATGTGAAATAGTGTATGTCGATGCTAACATATACAAATGGCAGGCATGTATATGATGTATAGAGTGCGTATATGTGGTATGTTTAATAAGTATTATCTTACAGCTTTCTAAATACATTTCTCGCCTTTCTTTTATTCTGTTCCTGGTCTAAGTACTCTCTGCATTATAATACTGCTAAATGGAATGTAACGGTTGCAGGCGAAGCCCGCGCACAAAACAATATTTCATATTTGGCATCATAGATAAAACGATTATTTAATTAACAAAATACAAAATATATGCATATATATAAATACATATATATATATATAACTTTGGCAATTTGTAATGGCAATTGGCAAAAATTAGATTTCGAAGATCTGGATAGTTCGAATAGTTGTGTATGTTTAATTGTGAGTGTGTGTTATGTCTCTGTGTGTGTGTGTATTAACCACCAAAAGCAAGCAATGTTAATGGAAGGGAAAATATAGCGCATTTAGGAATTAGTAAGATGGATTAGGAGATGCTGCTTGGATGAGGCGAGTTCATAGATATTAATATTGTAGACGTGGATGTTATATATCAGTATAGTCCGCAATACGATCTTTAAGCGGCCGATGTGTCGTCGTCCAAGCTGAGCTGGCGCTGAGCTATGCGAGGCAGCCTATACTTGGCCGCATACAAATCTTGGTAGAAGTCATCTGTGACGCTGCCGTTGTGTGTGGGCTTCAACGTGGAGCGCAGCTGCGGCTGCACCTCATCCAGCAGGGCGGCTGCCTTCAGTCCCGCATCGAAGATCAGCTCGGCGTCGCTGCAGTAGCGCGTCGAGGTGCTCAACTCGTGCATATTGTACATGGACTGGGCGCTGCCCAACGAGGAGCGTCCACTGCTGCGGCTGGCCAGCGAGGGACGCTTGATCGCAAATGAAGTGGAGTGCAGCAGGTGCTGGGTGCGGGCTGTCAGCTTGGGTCCCTCATGTATGCGCAGCTCGACGGGCGGCTCTGCCACTTCGGGTCGTCCGAATCGATGCGCTACCAGGCCCAGCTCCTCTGGCGTCTTTGGTAGCGACGGGGCTGCTGTCTGCTTGAACGTGCTCATCGCTGGCTTTGCACTCGCCTCATCTGCGTTGTTCAGATGTGGCGTCGGGGTCACCACCTTGACCAGTTCATTCGGCGTCGCACTAGGCGGCATCTTGGTAATCAAACGCAGCGGCTGCGCTCCCGGCAAGGTGACCACACTCGCGCGTTTCATTTGCTCCTCGTCCCCATCCTCCTCCTCGGGCAGCATCATGTCGCTGCGCATTTGGGCCCGTTGATGCTTGTGCATGATCGGCGTGCTCGGCACGCTGCGGCTCAAATCGGGCGCCGAGCCCCTGAAGTTGCCCCGGCCACCGCCCGGCCCGAGCATCAAGAGCGACGAGCGCGACCGGGGCAGCTGCTGCGGATCGATGAATGTGTTGCGCGGCAACAGTCGCGCCGATCGATCATTGAATATGCCGCGCAGCCTCAGAGGCAGCTCCACCTCGAGGTTCTCAAACTCGCTTCGGTTGGCTACGAGGCCGTAGCGCTTCTCATGCTCATCGATGGCGGCGCTTATCAGGACATTGAGTCGCTGATCATTGCCGCAGTCGAGGTCAAAGTTGAAGTTGGTTTGGTTAGCACATGCAAGGCCCGAGACCAGCCAATCGGTCAATTGGTATTTTGGCATTGGTTAGTAGTTGAAAAGCACAGCGGTAAGCATTGATTTTGACAATATTGAAAGTATATCGTTATCATATATATATATATACATATATAATTTTAGTTTTGTAGGTAGTATTGAGTAGGTAGAGTAGTAGGCCACCAAAGTGTATGCATATTCGTGGAGGTGTAAAGAGAGAGAAAAAGTTGTTCAAGATATATATCAAATGAATTTTTGGATCGCAGCATTGATCGTGCTGCTGCTGTTGTTGTTGTTGTTGTTGCTGATGGTGCTGGGTTCACCAAAGACAAAACGTTTTGCAGTTGAGCAATATTTGACTTCCTTTCGAATATAATAATATATTTATATTCAGGTCATAGCATAGACCTCAGATCATTTTAAAACTCCTCTTGCGTGCTGGGCGCGAATAGCACACCCTAGCCGATCTGAGCATTTTCTTTATAAGGCAAGGAGTTATCGAACGTATAATTGATCTAATTAGAGTCGTCAATCGGAAAGCAGCAGCTCATGGAGTGCTCATGCACTTTAATTGAATTCAATTTGATTTTTCAAGAACCTCTATAATACGAAATGTATGCTAGTCACAGTTAACTTATCAATCTTAAAGGTTTGTGAGTCAGAATTTGTTTTGTTTCGCATTAGAATGCTTTTCTCCCAGATAATGGGGTTTTAGTCATGGCAGAGATATCAGCAAAGTAAGTTGTAAGCCGTGAAACAATCAATTATTGCTCAACTGACAAGCGTAATAACGTTGTGACGTTTGGAAGAACGGGCAGGCGAGAGACTAGGGTCAGGTCAGAGGGCATGGGGCAAAGGGCACAGGGTACAGGGCAGCACAGGATACCACAAAACACCACCGTTAACCAATAAATAATAATATTTACAATAGTTTTTAGAAATAACTTAGGATCAATCCAATTTGAAGAACTACACACAACGGTACATTACACAAAACACCAATAAAATTAGGCGGATAGGTTTCCGCTCTTATAAAAGCAGCCTGGCTTAGTGGGGACTGGGACTGGGACTGGGAAGGTGTGAGGAAGGGGCGTAACAGATAGACAGGCGAAGGAGTGAGAGTTGAAAGTAAACCCGGAAACTGGGCGTACACACCTGTTTGCGGGGCACTAGCTGTTCACGCCAATCTCGCAGCTCGGCCTTCAGTCGCTCATCGATCTCCGAGAGCTTTGCATGCTCGTGTTCAACAAGGGCCTTGCGCTTCTCGTTCTGCAGCTGCTCCAGCTCTCTGCAATGTTAATAAGTGTATTTCTTTCGCATTCGCCTTCGTTTTCGCTTTCGCTCACCTAATGGCGCTTTCACGGGTGGCTCGCAGCTCCTCCAACTGCTTTTGATGTTTGACCTCAAAGCGACGCTCCTCCTGCATGTAGCGTTTCTTCTCCTGCTCCTGGAACTATTGTAAGAAAAAGCTGCAGTCAGCAGTTGTTTTCAACCCTGATCGGTTGCTAACCCACCTTCTTCAAGCGATCACGCTCAAGCTCAGGATCGAGATTTGTGGAGATGCGCAACGATTCGCGGAACATGAGATCACGCGCCTTCCGCTCAGCCCGTATGCGCTTGGGCAGGGCGCGCTTCTCGAGTGTTTGTTTCTTAAGCAAGTCCTCCTCCTTGCGCTGCAGCATGCGCTTCACTTGATCTAGCTCCTTCTCGTGGCGTACGATCATTTGATGGCGCTGCATGAAGCATAGCTCCTTGACATGCCGCTTGGAAAGCTGATGGCGTTCATGCAGCTGCTTTTCCTCCAGTTCCCAGAGCAGAGCCTCGCGCGTACGCATGGCGTTCTGTTTCTGTTGCAGGAAATTGCGGTTGATGGTTGCCAAGTGATCTCTATGCTTCTCGCTGAGACGGCGCAGTAGCAGCTCGTGTCGCTCCTTGAGTGAGTCGAGGAACGCGCGCTCCTTCTCCTCGTGATCCAGCTCCATGGCTGTGCGGCGCTGCTTGAACTCGTCCTTCCGCTTGTCTTTGGGGAACAGATCGACCTCCTGCTTAAGCAGCCGTATCTCCTGCTTAAGATTCTCGCGAAATATCTTAAGCTCTTGCTCCTGCTCGGAGCGAATACGCTTCGAGGAGCTGCGCAACTCGTTCTCTTGCGTCTGTTCGGTCTTTTCGATTAGCTGCTTGTGTTGACGCGCGAGAGTTTCCATGTCTGTCTCGTAGGTCTTCTCAAGTGACATGCGCTCCTGTTCGAAGCGGCGATCCTGCTGCTCCTTGGCAAGCTGCTCCTTGACATGCAACTCGGTTTGCTGCTTCTTTTCCTGCTTCTGCAGCATTTTCAGTTCGCGCAGCTCCTGTTTGCGGAAGTCGTGATCATCGTAGATGCGTCCGTTATCCTCATCGCCATAGATGACGCGACTAGTCGTTGTGGTCATTTGCACGCCATCAATTTCAAATTTGCGCGTGCGCTTGCGTGTCTTTTTGCGCAAATTTCGCAGCTCGATCTCCTCCTTGGTGAGTCCACTAACGCCGGCAGACTTAGCCGCCGGCACGCGCGGCTTTTGACGTATAACCACAACGTCCGCCTCCTCCTCCTCATCAATGGACAGCGCCAGCCGCTGCTGATGTAGGTTGTTGCGGTTGTTGTTGCTTAACGGAGGCGGCGGCGGCATCATGGAGTGCAGCTGCTTGTTATCCACCTCGTTGCGACTGTCCTGACTAGTGTTGGTGCCAATGCTGTCCGCATCGCCGCCTCCGCTGGTTATCAGCACTTCAACACCACGTTTTTCACGCACGGAGCCATTTTCGCTTGACCCGGAGCCGAGGCTGCTGTCAGGCGAGAGGCGTTTCTCATGCTCTTGGCCGGGCTTAAACCGGTTCACAATGATGCTCACATCCTCGGGCACAACGCCATTGGCCTGCTGGCGCTTCCCGATATCACCGCCATCATTAAGCTCCTGATGACTGCTATCCTTCACCTTGATGACCTCATCGCCAACGGTGACGACGGACACGTGACTGGTGTCCATGAGCTGATCGCTGTGGTCATGACTGCCTGACGCGGTGTTATACGCTGAATCGTCATCCGCGTACGAGGGACTCACAATTAATACCTCACTCTCGTCCAGCTTGCGTGCGTGAACAGCACCTGCAGCTGCTGATGCCAAGCCGCTGTCTTGACGCTCATTTACAGATAGTATCATGGATGACTGTTTCACCTGATCTCCAAGACTGTCGTCCAGTGAAGGGAAATCTTCATCAGTGGACGATTCATGCATGTGCCTGCTCTTGTTCAAATCATTCGAAACGATTATCACCTCATTTTGCGCCATTAGCGGTGACGGCTGTGAATTGTCAATGATCACTGGCGGATGGGTACTCGTAACTACCGTTATTTGACTAACCGACTCAAGGCTGTTGGGCAACACCAAGTGCTGCTGCTGCTGATGTGTCTGTATTGGCGGCAGCGATGGCGGCGGCACCGATTGCTGTTGACGCAGAGCAGACGATGCATCGCTGCTGTTGATGGTTATCAGCGAGGTACTGGAGCTGAGCACAGCGCCCGTTGCGCTACCCGAGGTGCTGCCCGTAGAGGCTACGGACTGCACGGATATGATGGAGGAAGCGGTTGGCGAAGGTGGCTGGGACTTGGGCTCTCCGCCATCCTGGCCAATGGTCACCTCAATGCCACCTGTGGCCTCTGACGGCTGCTTAGACGGATTTGTTGTCTCCACTTCCGATGTGGGCGTACTTTGTGGCTTGGCAATTGAAGCAACAACGGCGGCTGCTGATGGCGGTGGAGGCGCTTTGCCTTTTTCCTTTTTGATAAAGTGCTATTGCAACGGGTTGCAGACAATTAAATTAGGCCATTATAACGTCTTCAAAGAACTACTCACCTTTTTCTCAGCATCAGATTTTTCATTTGTTTCTGCAATTTCCTCAATCGGTTTCTTTTGCACGGCTGCAGCTGGTGGCTGGGGCTGTAGTTGTGGTTCTGGTTGCTGCTGTTTATCCGACGCTGGTGGTATTGGCGGCACTGGTGCGGGCACTTTGGTATGCGGAGCGGCTGTATCGGATACTGCTGGCGCATGCTCCTCTTTGATCTGGTTTGGTTTTTCTGGTGTTGTTGCTTTAGTTGTTGTTGTTGTAATTGTTGTTGCTGCTGCTGCTGCTGCTGCTGCTGCTGCTGCTGGTAGATTGCTACTTGGTTGGGATTGCTCTTTAGAATCCCGCGATATGGATGTAGGTGTACCTGGAACTGCGTACGAAAAGCAAGAGTTAAATAAGAGTAATACGAAAAGGCTGATGGACACTTACGTTTGTCAATGTCTTGGCTCTGCAGCGAAACAGAGTCATCGTCCAGGTCGAGCTGGAGCGCCGAGTTGCGGGGTTCCTAAACAGAAAACAGACAACATAACGTCAGTAAGATGTTTTATAAAAGTGGCTTGCTGAAGATTATGAAAGCCCCACGTATTACATTAAAACAAATTTAAATCAGTTCAAATTAAAATACATTTTTGTTGAAAAATGTTTGTCAATTGAAGGCTTGCAGCTCGGGCTTAGACAACAACAGTCGTATTGATCGTTGTATAACAACATAAGAACATAAGAGGCAAATATGCGACATATAAATAAATATATCTATATATGTGTTCGTGACTTCCGAAAAGCAACAGAAATAAAAAACTGCCACTTTAGGGCGAGTATAAAAAGCAAGATAAACATTTGGCAATGCTGATAAAAACAAAATAATTTTAATATAAATAGAGCGTGCGTCGGAGGACGGAGGGACGGCTGTTGGGGTGTTGCTGTAGAACGACTTACCAACCCTCTGATAGAGCGAACGCCGCTTCTCTTGGCGTTTAAGCTTCTAAATCAATTGTATAGAAACACACACACACAAAATAAATAATGAAGAAAACGATAACAAAATATGGCCGAAAAATTGACAGAGTCAAATAAATAAGAGGTTTATCGCACAGTAAGTTATTTAGATTTTTTTTTTTTTTTTTTTTGATTGGGCATAGTAGACGGGGCAAGGAGGCAGCGTGTAAGAAATAGATATACAAAAGAGAGAGTTAGTGTCATTTCTAGCTTTGGATGTAATACAGGTGCAATTGTGCTGGCAACAACAAAAACACAGTGAGTAGTTAAATGTATAGCTAACCTCAGTCTCATCATCGACGACCTCCTCGACAACTTCGGCCTTGTACTCGAGTAACAGATCCTTGATCGGTTTCGCATCCAGATTACAGTTGATGAAGCCATGCTGAAGCAGCACTTCTGTTGAGGGCCGCTGCTGGGGATCCTGAAAGAATGAAATAGACGCAAGGCAGATAAGTTTTACTGGTTATCATTGATCGCAATAAGATTGACACACCTTGACTAAAGCCTTCTTTAGAAAATCATTGAATTCTTTACTCCATCTGCTCGGGTGATCCAGTTTGGGCGGCTCACTCTTCTGTATCTTGAGCAGGACACGCATGGGTGACATTTCGCTGTTGGGCGGCTCCATTTGCGCCAGCTCAATAAGTGTGATTCCCAGCGACCAAATGTCCACTTTGTGATCGTATGGATTATCGCGAAACGTTTCGCACAGTACGAGCTCGGGAGCCATCCAGTAGGGCGTACCAATGAACGTATCATGCTTTTGCATTGTGTGCTTATTCTTGGCCGACACTCCAAAATCAGCTGCATGTGAGGAGTACAGGACAGTTAATTCAGAGCACGCTTATTTTAAAGCCACCTGCATACCCAGCTTCACGCCACCCTCCATGGTGAGCAGCACGTTGCCCGCCTTCAAATCTCGGTGTATGACCTTGTTCTTGTGTAGAAATGAGAGGCCCTCGGTCATATGCTTGCACACATAGGCGATTTGTGGCTCTGTCAGAGCCTTATCCAGTTCAACCATAATGCTGTCCAAGGCCCCGCCGTCACAGTATTCAATAAGCATCTATAAATAAAAGGAGCTTCATTTTTATATGCGTAAATTACTTTAAAGCTTAAGAGTCAGTATTATTCATTAATTTTATATACATATAGCATATTAATTCATGGAACGCATACTGTCAGTTAGAAAGTATTTTATGCGTTCCGTATTCTTACTCAACTAAACTTTTTTAATTCATACCTTATATTTTTGTACTACCTTGTATAAGGCAAATCAGAGAATAATGATTTTATAGAAATGAATGTAACAGGCAGAAGATGCCGTGGCAGAAACCAATTCTTATAGGAAGCATTGCATTAAATTGCCACCTGTAACAGGTTACATCCATAACTTCGGATTTGCTGCCTAGAATGCGGGCAGTGGAGCAATGTATTTTAATTTTAAAATGAAGTAAAACACAGACCAGTTGTGGCTGAGGGTATCTTTGAGTCGGGGTTGTCCGAATCGGAATTGTGCTGTTTTCATTACTCATTAATGTGTTACAGTCAATTCTCTAACTAACCTCTTACAAATGCCAGCACATTAGCGTGCGCATTTCTATGACTCACCCAGAGTTTGTCATCGATGGAGAATGCTTCGTAGAGCTCGACAATATTTGGATGTTTGATCTCCGAGAGTATATCGATTTCGACCATGTGGTCACTTAGATTTTCCTCATCCTCGAGCGTGCACATTTTGGCGGCTGCGAACCGCCTGTGTTCCTTGTGTTGGGCTTTGTAGACCTTACCGAAGGCGCCGTCGCCCAATTCTCCAACCATTTCCCAGAATTCCTTTGGGTCGGTGTCCATCTTGATGTTGTTGTAGAGGCGTTTCTTTTTCGCCTCACCACCGCCGCCGAGGTGGAAGACCTTCTTCAAATTCGTTATGAAGGACATTTCGAGGAGCTTCTTAGCTTTCTTCTTGTTCGACCACGACTTGCAGAAATGCGAATGTAAATATTGTTTTTATTTTGGCCTCTTTGTTCTACATGCTGCAAGGTGCAGTGGCCACCGCCAAATTAAACTAGATTTCAATTTGGTGAAAGCTGCGTAACAACAAAAACAAACACATGCATCATTCATTGAGCTTGAGCTTCATTGATTGATTGAGCTCTGCTAGCTGTAGTTTTTTCTTTACTTTTTTTTTTTTTTTTTTTTTTTTGTATTTAAACTCTCTTGTCGCTCACCTGCCTTTTCTTTAGTTTTACTTCTCTTTCCTCGTCGTCGTCGTCTTAGTGTAAATAGAACTGGGCCAAAGTTTGGGGTCGTGGGTTTGGCTCTGACTGTTGCTCGTGTTCGGCGACGACTGTTTAACGCTTCTGTGTGTTTATAATTTAATTAGCAGCTCTCAAGCTCTAATATTTGTACACTACATAGAGAGAAACACATAAGAATGGCTGCAAAATGATTACAAACGAGATAAGTAAAAGACGTAGACAAAAAGAGCGTAAAACGACTGTCTGTCCGTGTGCATGTATTTGTGCGTGAGTATGTCTGTGCTCCAGTGTATGCGTGTGCATTTGCATGTGTGTGAGTATGAGTATGTCTACGAGTTGAATCTGAGACTGAGACTGTGGCTGAGACTCAGCTCTTGACAGACTTTTAACTTTATTTGCATTAAACAGATTTTTGGAACAGGCAGCAGTTTTACACATATGTATGTATGTGATAAGCACCTTAATTCAAACAATGCAATGCACAATTTGTAAACAACACGCGCGCCGAAGCCTCAGCCTCGTTTTACAGTTGCTCATTGATGATTACGCTGCGGCCGCCCATCAAACTGGACGTATGTAAATGCTTGCGTGTGCGTGTGTGTGTATGTGTGAAACTGTAGACGAACGCAGCAAGCGACGGCAGCAAAAACAATTACCTCATCGTCGCATCACAATCATTTTATCATATCACTTGGCTACACTATACAAACGACAAACACTCCCAGCTAAATTAATGGCATTACTAAACTATGCGCGTAGATAAAACAGTTTTGCACTCGAATTGCTAATTGCTTTTGATATTTTGTCAATTTCTCTCGCGCAACGACAACCAGTGTGACCAGTTCAGAAATTCCACAGCGACGATATGGCAACACGCAATGCCTTTTGCATCCACCCATGTGTTAGAAGAATACGACTATTGTATACGTGCAGTGCCGCCAAGGGCAAACAGAAACAGCACTTTACAACTACACATGCATGCAAGTAACGACGATAACGGCATATCAATTGTTAGTAATTTTGTTGTTGTAACTATTGTTAATCACGCGTAGTACAGCTGGCAAACTTATATTTTAGATTTAGTAAATTTTAACGCTTACACAAATATATCGATACATCCATCTATACATAAAGTTTGTTTTGAATGTATAGAATTATACTATAGTAATTTATTTCAGTGGTATTTAGAATAATCGATTCAGATCAACTATTTAATTATTGTGGTATAGAACTAATCGATAACACGCACAGAATTTATTTTGTTTTCCTAACAATTATCGTAAACGATATCGGAGGTCGTACTCGATATTACACTCATCTCTAGACACACTTCAAAGAAGAAGAATCTGCTTGTCATTTCGGTGTTTCGCTCAATTGTTAACCGTAGCAAAAGTTGCAATTGTTGCAAGTACATTTTGAGGAAAACATAAGCATAGTACGCTGTGCGTGAGAAATCCCCAACACAAAAAATCAAGCCACAAATTCAAAATGCCGTCGCTGGAGGTAAGCGTAAACAAAGTGATTGTCCACCCGCTGGTTCTGTTGTCGGTTGTGGATCACTTCAATCGCATGGGCAAAATTGGCAACCAAAAACGCGTCGTAGGCGTGCTCCTTGGCTGTTGGCGTTCCAAGGGTGTACTAGATGTCTCTAACAGCTTTGCGGGTAAGTAATATAGTCATATATGTAAATATAAATCTGATTTGGCCGTTTGTATAATTCATTCAAATCACTTGCAGTTCCATTTGATGAGGATGACAAGGACAAGTCTGTGTGGTTTTTGGATCACGATTATTTGGAGAACATGTATGGCATGTTCAAGAAGGTGAACGCACGTGAGCGCGTTGTGGGCTGGTATCATACTGGACCGAAGCTTCACCAGAATGATATAGCAATTAATGAGCTGATTCGCCGCTATTGTCCAAACTCTGTATTGGTTATCATAGATGCCAAGCCGAAAGATCTGGGTCTTCCGACAGAAGCGTATATATCCGTTGAAGAGGTGCACGACGATGGCTCACCGACTACCAAAACCTTCGAGCATGTGCCAAGCGAGATTGGCGCCGAGGAAGCCGAAGAAGTGGGCGTTGAGCATTTGCTGCGCGATATTAAGGACACTACCGTTGGCAGCCTGTCCCAGAAAATCACCAACCAGCTAATGGGTCTCAAAGGTCTGAATGCTCAATTGCGTGACATAAAACAGTATCTACAGCGCGTGGGTGACGGGAAAATGCCTATCAATCACCAGATTGTCTACCAGCTGCAGGACATATTTAACCTTCTGCCGGACATAACCAACGATCAGTTCACGGGCACCATGTACGTGAAGACCAACGATCAGATGCTGGTCGTCTATTTGGCGTCCATGGTCCGTTCGATAATCGCTCTGCACAATTTGATTAATAACAAGCTGGCTAATCGCGATGCTGAAGAGGGCAAGAAGTCAATTGAGAGTGATGGAAAAGACAAGAATAAGGATAGCAAGGATAAAGAGAACAAGGACACTAAAGATAAGGATGCCAGCAAGAAGGCTGATGAGAAGTCCGACAAGAGCAAGGACGAGGGCGGTAAGAGTAGCAAGAAATAGGAGCGAAAGAAAAAACGCAAATCACGTCGCAAACGCAAAAAGCACCCGCCAGAGCCGTAGACACCACTAGAAACATCAGACACCAAGAGCAGAAGCGGCAGTGACAACAACTTTAAGATCAGGAACGTATTTTGGCCAGCTGAGTGGGAGGTGTTAAGCACGTCAACAAACGTCGAAATGAAATAGCATATACAATTCCTCTTCATAACACATTACATAAATATATCGTACCTAGTTATATATATATATAAATAAACACAGCCAGATCCTCTATAACTAATTTGTATAGCTAAGTTCGCTAAAACGAAGAAGCAAGTGTTTATGTAATTAAAATTTAATAATTTTAAAATTCAATGCGAATGTTTCATTCAGTTGATCTTTCCAGATATACGTTAGATCTATCAAGGTTGCTGTATGGTATTTGTATCCAATATCTAGACCAATAGGCGGTCTATTTCGCTTTGCAGCAATCTTCAACTCAAAATGATCTGGTAAGTTATAATAATTGTCTTAAATATAGTTTCAAAATATAAATAAAATTGTGAATATTCCTGTGAGCTTTACATGTGAGGATTTCCATATGGCTTACTCCCAAGGATAGCCATAACGGTAAAACAGCAAATCTAGTTGATTTTATCTCCATATAAGACAAATAAATTTATATAAATACAGAATGTTTTCTGTCTGCGTATACGTATATAAATACATATACATATGTATAATTATTATATAATGTTATTATGTACATTATATTTCCTTTCACTTGAATCCCTGGTATGGTAATATAAGGATTCTAGATAACTATTTCTGTTTTCAAAACAAATAACAAATACTTATTGTGTTTTAATCGTATGTATATACTAAAGATATAATTAGTCGACTTTTCATTTGGATATTTTCGTTTCATTCATGGATTAGGTTAATGAAATCAAACAAAATTGTATTGTAATTATTTTTAATAGTTTATTTAGTTTTATTTTGTCTAGGTACTCTATAAATATTCTATTTAAGTAGAAATACATTTCGCAAAAACAATTGTGGATGGCTGTTCCACAATTGTTTTTGCAGCTAAACGGAGCGGAGGCATTCAACTGGGTTAACTGTGAGATCCGGCCATATAGCTATTGCACAGGGTATGCTTAAGATGCTGAAAGCAAAGTATTATTTGCATAACAATTCTACTATTATTGATCCGCCAGTAAAAGCATTTGTTACCGATTCGCTTGCACATTGTATTGTACAATTATCCGAGCTTCGGGTTCACCTTCACCTCGAGCTCTTTCTTATGTTTCTCAAGTGAATTACAATACCTAGATATATTAAGTATATTAAGAAGCATTTCAAGTGTATTAAATAATCGTCAGCGTTAGCTTTAGAACTCTATAATTAGGGATAGACGAGCACATGGCACATTTCGCTAGCTTAAACAGTTGTGCCCTAGGGATTGTTATACAATTACAATTACAATTCGTTTATAGACATTAAAGTTAAAGTTAAATAGAAAACAAGAGAAAAGCAGGTGGCCCGAAATGCTCTGCAAATGGCTGTTTGCGAAGCATTTCCAGATGACTCCTCTTCGGTGAATCTCATCTTCAGACCAACCACTCGCTGGCTAGCGGAAACTTGAGTGGCTTGCAGCTGCTGATCCTTAGCGCGCGGTTATTGTCCTCGGGAGCAGTTGTTGGATTGCTGAAATAGCACTTCTCGTTGGCCGAGCCGAGACTAAGACTATGGCTAAGACTACATGCATTAACACCATTCCCACTCCGTGCAGGTTCTTGTGCTTTGGGGAACGGTTCCCTCTGCTCTGCATCCTCTGCACTGCCGTCCGCCTCTGTATAGCTAAGATTTGTGTGATAAGCGTAGTAACTGTGGAGGTTCAGCACCTTGTTGTTGCTCACTTCTGTATTTGTTGTTGCTTTGTTTGTTTTTGTTGTTGCTGTTGTTGTTGTTGTTGTTGTTGTTGGTGAATAAGCCCTACAATTTAAACTATAAATGTTGATGCTGGTGCTGCTGGTGTGTATATTCAAATGCACAGCATTGTCATGTCACACCGAGGTGCCCTGTTGGCCAGGCACAGCCGAGCCACAGCTGGCATCCGGCTTGAACGACTGCTGCAGTCGCTCCTGGCACTTGCCCTTCGACGCGAAGAAGAACTTGTAGATCATGTACATGGGTATGCAGAGCACCGACGAGCAGGTCACGGCCCAGCCCACCTGGATGCTCCACGGCGGATAGTAGAACTCCTCGCCCAGCATTTCCTTATAGCCCAGTATCGAGAATATAAAAATGGTCTGCGGAAAGGCAAGCTCTGTAGTGGGCCTCTCAATTCGCTCTCTGTCCACTTACCAGCAGAAACACGGGGCTTATGTACGTCCAACAGATGCGCCAGAAAATCCCCGGCTTGGCGCCCAGCATCTGCTCCACATCCGCACTGAAGCGATCAACGCCATAGAACCAAAAGACGCCAGCTGCTTCGACGAACACCACAAAGAGTATGGCCAGGCCGGGTCCGTACACATTCAAGAAGTTGACCAAGACCACGCCACCCTGCAATCAAAAGGCCGCTGATATCAATCACCTGCGCTACATTCTGTGTTTGCTGGACTATGACTGCTTATCAATGAAATCGTTGTCCGAGATACCATTTCTATCGATCAAATTGGTCTTCTCTATCCAAGCAAATAAATACCATACCCATTGCCGATTGTTATCTAATAGCTTCCACTCCCTAGAGTGGATGCAGTTGTCCAGGCCAGCCCTGATAAATGGAGGCAGGCGCAGTCCCGGCTAAGATATGCACATAAATGGAATTGCTTGATCCATTGACCGATACTCCAGTCGAATGGTCAAGTTAAATATATAAAAGATACTAAATTACAATTTCAAATGTAATCAGACAAAGTGGCGATGGGCGGACAGAAGCAGTCAGAGACAGACAGGCAGCCAAGTGTTTGGCCAACCCCCTTCTCTAGCCCGGCGGTGGGGCATGCTTGGCCAGGCAAAGAGCAAACAAGCGCGCGACCCACCTGGCTGACAGCTAATAAAAATGCAGAAACAGAAGCAGAGCCAGAAACAGACGCCGAAGTTGAAGCACAAGATGGAAGCGAACAGGGGAGGGGCTAGCGACTTGACTGGAGCTAAGTGAGTATGTGAGATTATCTGGAGGAACGATGGAAAGCACTTAATATGGCAATCCGTCGTTTTTTGCTCCAGGCAAACTGACATATTTAAACAGTCAGCAAGTCCGCCCATCCCTTGCCTCGGCCGGCAGCAAGACAGTAGCCACTCTTGGCCCTGGCCGCGTTTAATGAGCCGTGTGAAGCCCCGCCATGAATAGTCGTAGAGCGGGGGAGCTGTGGAGTAGGGCGCACGCACTTAACAGTTAATTAAACGAATCACTCGGACTGATAGATAAGCGATAGCAGCTCCACACACTCATACTTACATAGGTCATTGTGGGCAGCGCGCACAGGAAGATGAAGGCGAGCAGGAGCAGCACAAACAGTTCTCGCCGTCGCCCGATCGCACGTGGGTACTCGTCGCAGAGGGCCGTTATCATCGCCTCCAAGCCGCCAAAGGTGCTGTCCAGGCCCAGAGTGATGAGCATTAAGAAGAATATAATGCTCCAAAAGACCGAGCCGCTCATGGTGGCTATTGCCTCTGGATACACAATGAAAACCAGGCCAGGTCCCTCCAAGCCCACCTTGTCAATTGATGTCTTCTGCACATTGGCCATATAGCTGGGGGCGTGAAGAGAGTTTACGTGTTTATGTTGTTAATTGATTCAAATATTCATCAGCTAACATTATAATAATAATTATATTTCGCTGCTTCATTCTAGCCCCACAAGTATGTTTCCTAAATTAAACGTTGCAATACAAATTCAAATGTCTTAAAGGATATACACAGAGATTGTTTTTAAATGTATATAGAGTTTCAATTAAATTCGTTAACTATTGTTAATAATTATCCAATTTCTACTCCCCTTATTTAGTCTTTATTATATGTATATATTTTTTACTTTAGAATTAACTTCAGATGTATATGTAGTTTAATGAAAATGTGATTTTAGATCGAAAAATATGATGCTTCATAAAAATCGCAACGGAAAATCGCATTGCAGACCCAACAATTTCTAAGTAGTATTTGCACCCATAACCGATTCAGTTCCTATGTATTCGTTTCTGAATAATATGTAATAAAAATCGCGATTTTTCCGCTCTATACTTACCCCAACACCGAAAAGATAACGAATCCGGCGAGAAAGCTGGTCAGGCAATTGATGCTGCTGGTTATGAGTGCATCCCGGTAGCAGTTGTTGTTGAACTTATTGTAGCTGGAGAGGGCGAGCAGGGTGCCGAAGCCAGGACCCAGGGAGAAGAAGATTTGCGAGGCTGCATCGATCCAAACCTTAGAGTTCTTCAGCTTGTGCCACTCGGGAGTCAGGTAATACTTGATGCCCTCATCCGCGCCAGGCAGAGACACACCCCGCACCAACAAGATAATCAGCACTACGTAGGGCGCCAGGGCCGTGACCCAGACCACCTTTCCCGCACTGCGTACACCTTTCCAGAGCGAGAAGTAGACGAGCACGAAGACTCCAAACACACAAAGCGCCAAGGTGGGCTTAACGGGCCCCATGAAGTCCAGCCCGTTGCTCTTGTAGCTCTCCAGAACCCGACGCCTGTGAAATTCAGTTATGGAGACATATGTAGGAATAAGAGTATATATGTGTATGGTGATATTACTCGAAAAACTCCTTGGCCGGTGATGTGGCCAGCTCCGTAAAGTTCTCGCTTGTAACGGGCATACAGTTCTGTGTGTTCCATGCGTTGTCGCACGACGTCCAGGGCAACTTGGAGGTGAACGAGGCGAACAAGTAGTAGACCGCCCAGCCAATTATCGTGTTATAGTACATGCCCATATAAATGTCGATCAGGCAAATGGCATAGCCAACGCCTGGCAGGAAGAAGAAGATGAAGAGGTTATCTGATCAAATGTCTATATCATATACATAGGTATTCGTAGTAGACTTACTTAAAGAAGTGCGTTAAAATTATATAATATTCTCCTTTACCCTTCATATCTATAATTTATCTCCACATCATTTCTTTAGTTTGGATAGGGCAGTTCCTACTGTACAGGGACAAGCACACTTGAGCTCCAAATATACGCCGTAAGAGAAGTAGTCGGGCAGCTCGACCATTTTCTTCTTGCAATTTGTCATTTCGCTTTTTTTATCGACTTTTGATTTATTATAATTTCATTTATTTATTATCGAATTACATAGAATTTGCATTGATTTGCAAATAAAATGCTGCTCTTATATTTTGTTCTTATATACATATACTCTTATATATGTAGCTCTATTAGTTGCAATAAATATCTCATTATTGGGAGATATTTAAGCCCCCAATTTCTTGTATTATGCATGGTGATAAATCTACTTTTGGCTATATAGTAATACTTATGCCATTCATTTAATCCCCCTTCAAGTGCAATCCGAATGTCTGAAAGGACTGAACTACTTTCATGACATAGTTTCATACATTTCACGTATCAAAATGTCTCGATATAACAGAATGTGTATGTGTGTGTGTGTGTGTGTGTGTGTGTCTGTGTGTCTGTGTGCGTGCCTTTGTGCAAAGTGGGATTGCCAATCTCTGATTGATAACGATGAGAGAATTCATCAACTTCAAATATTCCCACGTGACATTTTACACATTCCTGCTTATTGGATACGACATGGAAGTGGAATGCTTTGCTGAAATGTTTCCACGGACTCCACGCCAAGGCATCTGGATCCACCCGCTGTTCACCTTTCCTCGCAGCACCTGCCACACTTATTTGATGATGCCAATAAGACACGTCACATGATTTTGAGTTGGTTTGTAGCCATCGTAGCCTTGCTCAGACTTTGCCACAAGCGACTTTTATTTAACGCTTGCGATACCCTGTAACAATGGAGATCATAAGCGGCCATACCCTTAATTGCTTAGGACCGTAATTGATTAGGAAAAGCTTCTCTATCACTATATATATCTAATGTATGTACATATATATCTTACTGCAGATAATATATTCATATTCATGATTTCTCTAATAGAAATCATAAAGAAGGAGCGTTCGGTAATAGGGTACACCATAGTCGAGCACTTTCCTCTATTTTATACCTCTCTGACTATCAGCTTGCGTGCGTGTGTGTGTGTGTCAATGGTTTTTCTTCATTTCTATTCAGTTTTAATCGCCTGGCAGAAAGTTGGCGCAAAGGTTTCTCTAGAGCAAACACTTGTTGAGCAAATGATGACTGCCACAAAGTAATGTTTGCCGTTCAGCTCAGGGCCAGAGGGCCAGAGAGCCGCCGGCTCGGAAGCGCGGAGGCTCAGAGGAGCTCCGGATGCGAAAGTGGGAGTGGACTCTAGTGAGTCAGCAAAAAGTTGGTGCAAGTTTAAAGCGCTGTCAGCCGCAGGATAAATCCACTTGTATGGCAACAAAATCCATTTGCCAGCATTTTGTTTGCCATTTAATGAAATTATCAACTTGATACGCAAAACTTTCGAGTGTCTTCGTATCGAGATAAGTCAATTTGTGCATGGGAAGGAGGCGGGGTATAAGGAGGAGGAGGAGGAGGAGGAGGAGGAGAAGTTGGAAGTGGTGGCGACGCCTTGCTGCACAATTTAATTAGAGCTCATATTGCGCCTGATTTGTGCCCTATTCAGATTTGAATTTGAATTTGAGTTTGAGTTTGAATTCGACTTGAATGCGTTGTTAATTGTTGCAACAACTTCCAGTCTGGCTTATCAGCAGCTCACTAGACTCAACTCGAGGCCGACTCCGGTCCCATTCAGGCTTCCCGATAATGTCATCAGCAGCTGAGCAAAACAATGAAAGCACTTCCCTGCGGGCGCCCTGTCCACACTCTCACCTAGCTCCCCTCTCTCTGCCCCTCTCCGTTTCAGTTTCAGTCCCATCGCATCGCAACATCACATCAAATTCAAACATTAAACAATTTTGTTGCTGTTGCTCTTTAGTGCCCACAGCACGTGTGCACGTGTGCATGTGTGTGTGTGTGTGTAATATATTTGATATTAAAACTCTTCAAATGAATATGAAATATATAAATATGTACATATAAATCAATTTTCATTACTCTCTCAGCGGCTGTGGGCTGTGCGCTGCGGGCTGCGGGGCATTTAACTGCACAAATATTGAACGCAATTTGAAGTCTTGATAGATTCGAATTCGAGCGTGCAATTTGTGCGAAATGTGCCTTCTTTTCCGCGCGGCGATTATTCAATATTTGTAATTCATTTATGTGGAGCAGCATCAAAATAAATTACAGCCAACAGAAAAGGTGGGCCTGGGTTAATTCTACGAGCTTCGCTGTGGGAGAGGGGCAATCGCTCTGTTAACGAGCTCCTTAAGATTGAAAATATTGATTGAGAAAATTTTCCTTTGTGATCCCCAGAACCCATTTAAATTGGTAAATCGCCCAGAGTATATATATTCTTAATCAGATCCCTTAAGATCTAGACAATTGAGGTAATTTTTACCAAATATTCAGGTGCTTATACAGCACGAAACCTAATTTTTCGCGACTCCGTTTCAATGGGGCTTGTCCTATTGACCGACACTTGGTAGAATATGTAGATCATATACAAATCCATTCAGTAACACAAAAGTTGTCATTGGCCAATTGGCAACAGCCCAAGGGTGCACATTGTTCCCATAAAAATGGCGACATAACTGCACTGAGCCTGCTATTCGATTAGCTCATTGGAATTGAGAGCTCACGGCATAATTAAATACTTCGTAAATCATTGAATATATATATATGTAGTTGTCTTAGAGCTAAATGCGCTGTAGAGTCCTAGACAAACAATGAATCAATGCTAAATAAGAAATGAATAAACTAATACGCAAATCCTCATTGTATTCACGCGAGACATAAAACAACAGTCTGTAGTAATGCAATCGAAAAATGATTATTCAAAGCCAAATATCGGTTAGGCTGTTTCACTGAAATAATCTGAATAATATGAAAACAATCTCAAAACGCGACTGAGGTCATAGGCGACCTTAGCATTCACTCACCTTTCAATGCCGGACAAATGCGCTTCCAGATGCTGATGCAGCCGCAGCGATGAAACTGACCCAAGGCCAGCTCCATGTAGAACAGCGGCAGACCGCCAAAGATGAGGAAGATGCAGTAGGGCACCAGGAAGGCGCCGCCGCCATTCTGATAGCAGATGTAGGGAAAGCGCCAGACGTTGCCCAAGTCGACGGCGAACCCGATCACGGCCAGAAGGAACTCGGCCTTCTGGCCCCAAGTTTCACGATGTCGCTCCGTTACGGACACGACCAACACGCGCTGCAAGTATAACGGTATTGATGGTTTGCTGTCGCAGCGCAGTGGATAAGCATGTTAGGCCTACCTCGTTGTTGGCTAATCGTGGGGCCAGAGGATCGGTGACCTTAGCGGGCGTTGTGGTGTCGCCGTCGTCATCGCCGTTGGAGTCGTCCTCGTTGTTGGGCGACTCCTTGTTACCCCACGGCGTGGCCGTTGAAGCGCTCGCCGTGGCTGCATTGTGTCCGAACTCCTTGCTGTTGTCGTTTCTGGTGCGATCCATGCTGCCGCTACTGCGAACATCTGGCTGAGCCTGTACGGGCATTGTGGCCGAATACGGCGATCGTGGTACTAGCGTGGCCAGCCGGACTCTGCCCTGTCCTGCCACAGGTTGTGCTTGCGGCTGTGCCAGAGCCAAGGCTCTCAATATACCCGCTCTTTCTCGCTCCTTGTATAACTCTCACTCCCACTCTCCCTCTCTCACTCTCTCTCTCTCTCCCCCTCTCTCTCTCTCTCTCTCTCTGTCGCACACAAGCTCTATTGCACTCCGTGTATTGTCTGCTGGACTCCGATTATTGCACTTGCCCTTCAGTGTTTACATGCTGGCCGGCACATCCTTTGCCGGGGGGCGTGACACTGACCTTGGGACAGCGATTGCGTTTGCCATTAACTGAAAGCGGTTAAAGGATTACTCGTGACTTCAAATGATGAACAACCAGTGAAGCTCCTCCCAAACGCTGTATCGCACATGCACATGCACATAAACAAATATATACACACACACACACACACACACACACACACACCTATGGACAGTAGCTTTACACAATAAGTACATATGTATGTAATATTTATAGAAAGGTAATACTACAGTGCTATACTCCAAATTATAATTTAGATATATGAATATCTTATATACTCAGATGTATAAATACATTATATACATACAACATATTTCATTTTCATTCCATTATTGATATCCAAAGAATTCGATTTTGAACTAGCTTAAGTCAACAATTATATTTGCAATTGCATGAATGGACAAATCTTATTTTCTTTTTAAATTTGATATTTGTTTGGGGCTGGCTGCCCCTTCCCAGACGCGCATATACGCATCATTAAATGGCAACTCTCTCGCTCACGTCGGAGTCCCCGAGGTGTCCTTTGCCCCGTAATCTATGGCTCAGCGATTGCCCTGCACCGAGAGCATTTGCGGCGCATCCCTGACCAAATTGGCGATGCTCAATGTCAATGCTGTAAATACTCGTAGACCACGATGTGGCATGAATACGTACATATGTACATATACACATATTTACATATACATATGTACATACTGGCCCAATTGAGTGCGCTATCAGCTAGAGTTGCTACGCGTGCATAGCCGACGGCTACCCCTCAGACTATTGTTGGATGACACTCTGGTCCTCCACATGAATTTAGACTAGATTCCACCGAAACCTGTTCGTGAGACTGGTAGTGCTATATGAGAGGATGCCTCTGCTTGAATTTCGAGATAAGTCGCAATTGCTAAAAGTCATTTGCATTGCTTTTTAATTACAATTTAAGACGTTTGCACCTGGCGCGTTCACAGCACACACATGTATGTATCTCCGAGTGAGTAGCGCCAATTCTGATAAAACGAACAGCACAAACGTCGCCGATAATTAAAAGTCAGTTAGAGATTGGAAGGCAACGAACGGCACGTGGCAATTGCAAATTAATTGCCTATGTTAATTCAATATGTATATCTGATGAAAATGAGTGAGTTACGAACGAACCTCAACTAAAATGAAGCATAAAGTTAACGGCTACAAGTGTCTATTGAAGAGAGCTCAATCGAAGCCAATCGCCGATTTGTTTTGTAGCTACCGAGAATCTCATCCACAGTTAGTAGGAGATTCTTTTGTAATTATGGACTGAGCTCAGACATTAGCTCGCCTTGCATATAGGGTGAGGATTTTATCAATCAGACAGCAAATGTTTCAAGGTGTTTATTCAATAATTTATCATACATACATACTATAATAATTACTGCTAATTTATGTATTTATTGTCACAAAATAAGCAACTGCAAATGTTTCGTTTTAGACTTATTGTTAGTTGAAACAAATTCAATGAATGACTGTGTTTTTCAAAACTGAAGCGAACAACAATAATAATAAATAATACAATAGATAACTATAACAGGCTTTACATGAAGTAACTTTTGAATTTATTGAGTTTTTCCGAATAATTTCAAATTGCTCATTCGATCCTTTAATTAATTTACTTTCAATTAAATTAGCAAACTTACTTTGTATTTAATTTATAGTTTATATATGTGTGTGCTTTATATTGAGTTTTTACAACACTATTCGTAATATCCACAAATATTTTAAGTCCTGCATGTTGAAGCTTTATAAGTTATATGTTACAAATCAATTCTATTGAACTTGAATTATTTTTTCTGTTTTTTCAATATAAATCAAAACTTGCACTTTCTTCCTCAACTTAGCTTCATTCGAAAGTCGGGAGGCGCGCGCCGCTTCGCTGTGGCAACTGCTGGCGGTGCGAACGAGGCGCATCCTTTTATACACGCCAGGACGACAGCCGAGCCGAGCGAACTGCTTCCCTTCGTGCGTTGCCCAAATGTATGCGGGCTATGCTTGCTCTGCCCGAGGCGGGGGCTGCTCGACTCCTGCCTGATTTGGACAGGTGGCAGTTGTAACTTAAATTGCAACAAACTGTTGCGTGCCAAACATTATTCAACAGCTAAGGCGTGAAGGAATGGGACGGGGCAGGGAGGGGATGGGTCATGTGCCGAAAGAGCAGTCGATATCTGCTTAGCACTTAATGTTAACTGATATTTAATTGAACTGCGGTGTTTAACTGAACCTAAGGCATGTATCATTCGGCACACACACACATATCTGTATATGTACATATGTATGTTATGTATATATCACTGTAAATATACTAGAACTTTGCACTCAATGCGTAAACGAGGTTACAAATTTGTATATTTAAATCATTAATATTGGATTTTATGTCAGAGCACTGCAGAGAAAGCGCTGTAAGCCTCCAGTTATGGCGATATGGGAAATGAATTCTAGAGCAAGCAAGAGTGACATTCGTTCGCTTCATCTTTTTCGTCAACTTGAATGTTCCAAAACAGAGCTACGACTCAATGAGCATTTATAGTGATTGAGCAATGCTTACATTAACGTATTTTTGGGACTATGTATTACAAATGTCAGGCATCCATCACTTTACATAGTATCGTTTCTGAGATACCGGAAATAGTAGAAACAGTGCGCGTATCTTTCACTTCGTGAATAAGTGTAAGGAACACCTACCATTTCACAATAATAATATAAATTGCTCATTTAGCACACTAATTCAGTGGGTCTGAGCTCCATGCCGATGTCAGCGGCTGCATCAATTTTCCAGTCAAGCTAATTAGCTTAATTACTTAAGAGTCGCGGATCGGGCCAGGCGGCGCTGGCAGCCGGGCTGCAAAACTTACACTGATTGTGCGCGCCCTGCACTGCGCACGTTTTATACGGTTGAGGTAGGCGGCATTCGCAGCTGGGGGTCTGGCAGGTAGCGCAAGCAAAGTCTGGCCACACTGCCGTTAGCGCTCCCTCGCATTTGCAAGCCGAAACCTGGGCTTTGGGTCCACAGACTGATGTGATGTCATGCTCTTGTCTGCAGCACCTGTTGCTTGTTTATGGGCATGCCAGCCACAACAGCGCGTACAACGATACAGTTGTTATTATTGTTACGATACCATAACTGCTTATGCCGGCACCTCGAACGACCTCATCGATTACTCACCCATGATAGAGAGGAGCGAGCGTGGGTGATCGGAATTGCCAATTGGCAGTCAGCACTGCCTTAGGTCTAATCAGTGATCACGAGTCATATCGCACTGTCGATGATTGTACAAATGCACATTTGTGTCGCGTCATCGTATCTGTGCACTTATGAGCCATTACACGCCCCGAAATTTATATAAGTGTAATCGGATATCGTATTTCCTAGCGATTGCCCACGACCACAAACTGTTTGAATACGTCACGTTCGCGCCGCGCAGAAGGTGACTTACGAAAGAAAGAGAGAGAAAAAAGAAAGACAGAGTGAGCGAGAGCGAGAGCGAGAGCGAGAGCGAGAGAGCGATAACTGCGTGTGCCTAGTTTTTGTAATTAGATGCAAGTGGAATTCGCACGCCCCTTGCTAATTGCTGGGTAAATAATTGAGAACCCATTTGCGATCAAGTCTGTGATTGTTGTTGAATAGTATTAATATGAAATAGGTTTCAAATCTGTGTTTGAAGTCCTCCTCTTATTCTCTATTGAAATATCGTTTCGCTCCGCTCTCTCTCTCTCTTTTATATAGAAATATATATAATTGTATATTTCGACAGATTAACCTGATAAGTGTATGAGATCGTAGTGAACTCTACTTACTTTTGTAAATTCCTTCTTACAGATTATATTCATGGTACCATTATAGTTTGCTATGAAATAGTCTGTTTTTATTGATTTTAAACTCTTGAGATGGCTCAACTTAAGTACGCGCTTACTTGATTTCATATACTATTCATGTAGGATAATAAAATACATACATATACATACATATGTATGTATATGTATGTGAGTCGAAATTGTCAACTAACATACATGTTATTTAACATTGAAACTAACAGAGCTGCTCTTTGCGTAGTCTGTAACTTGATCATGTAACTTTTAGCATCACAGCTGCATCTTTCTCAAGTACCCAAAGAAACTGAATTTCTCTCTGCGCTACCTGCTCATACATACATACTTACATACATACATACATAGAATGTATGCAGTTGTTTATCTACATTTACCTCAACAGTGCACTGTACTTTCTGCGTGCCTGCTTGCTGACGTTTTCGTGTGTAATATGTTCTTCATTGAAAAGCAATTATAAATACTCGCATACATACATACATATGTAAATGTGTAGTTGGTCGTATGGTTTTGTCATTGATTTCAGTTGATCTTTAATCTATGAAGGCCTATTAGAAAAATGAATGCAAAACAACTTTGAAAATATATTTTAGGCAAACATTCGTCTTATGGTATACATATATAATACACAATGATAGTTGCGTCAACTCACCTTACTCAAATTCTGTGCTCCTGGACGAATTTTAGACTCTGTTCCACATGACCAACAAAGGCTTAAAATGGTATTGAAACTGCGCTCAGTTCCCAGAGCAGCTCATTTCATTTATTTATTTTGTCTACACACATGCACATACATATGTACACATGCACGCACAAATGTCTACATGTTCGAATGTACATATGTATGTATGTAAGTGCTAGCTGCATTTGATGTGCGCCTGGCACAACTTGAGGACTTGGCTCCAATTTGTTCAACCGATTGAGCATTGAGAATATGGGGTGTGTCTGAGACCAGCAGATATTTTGGATATCTGATAGCTGAATGCTTTGGATATTGGATAACTGTTACGAACAAATATGGTGTAAGTGAAAGAATTATAAAGTCTTGAGAGTTAGGTTGTATATATGGTTATGGTTGTCTCACTCATTTGTGTGTGTGTGTGTGTGTTTTTTTATACCCTGAACCCATTGAAAATGGGAAATCAGGGTATAATTATACCCTGAACCCATTGAAAATGGGAAATCAGGGTATAATGTTTTTGTTGAAATGTATGTAACAGGCAGAAGGAGGCGTGGCAGACCCCATAAAGTATATATATTCTTGATCAGGGCGACGAACTGAGTCGATTTAGCCCTGTCCGTCTGTCTGTCCGTCTGTCCGTCTGTCCGTATGTTTGAACGCGTCGATTTCCGAAGATATAGAAGCTAGAGACTTCAACTTTTTTTTAAAATGCTCGTATATAGCACGCGGATATCGAGTTTATCACTAAAAATCGATAACTCATCCCGTTATTTTTTTATCGATCAAAAACCTTATCGAAATGCAGTTATAAAATTATATCTCCTACATCTTTAGAGCTAGATTATCCAAATTTTAAATGTAGATTGATATGTACGTTATATAATTTCGATTTTTGTTCAATTTCACCCCTCACCTCTATATCCACCCCCTCACCCATAAGTTTGTAAAAGGCGTATTTCAAATACTAGAGACTTGAGCTTTGGCAATTATACGCATAGTAATGATAAAACCACAATCTGAAAGTTTCATGGAGAACGTACGTCCAGAAAAAAAGTTATTAAACAATTAAGTTCCCATAGTAAGCCCATACTGCAGCCCATGCGTCTTTATGCGTGCTCTCCTATGTGTGTCTATGTATGTGTGTTTGTGTGTGTATGTCTGTGTTTGTGTAAGCAGAGAGACGCTAAAAATGATTGAAATGGCTGTTGCTTGAAGGGTTCAGGGGATCTCGTAGTCGAGCACTCTCGACTAGAGTTTTCTTACTTGTTTTTTTATTGAAATGTATGTAACAGGCAGAAGGAGGCGTGGCAGACCCCATAAAGTATATATATTCTTGATCAGGGCGACGAACTGAGTCGATTTAGCCCTGTCCGTCTGTCTGTCCGTCTGTCCGTCCGTCCGTCTGTCCGTCTGTCCGTATGTTTGAACGCGTCGATTTCAGAAGATATAGAAGCTAGAGACTTCAACTTTTTTTAAAATGCTCGTATATAGCACGCGGATATCGAGTTTATCACTAAAAATCGATAACTCACCCCGTTATTTTTTTATCGATCAAAAACCTTATCGAAATGCAGTTATAAAATTATATCTCCCACATCTTTAGAGCTAGAGTATCCAAATTTTAAATGTAGATTGATATGTACGTTATAGAATTTCGATTTTTGTTCAATTTCACCCCCCACCCTTATATCCACCCCCCACCCTTATATCCACCCCCTCACCCATAAGTTTGTAAAAGGCGTATTTCAAATACTAGAAACTTGAGCTTGGGCAATTATACGCATAGTAATGATAAAACCACAATCTGAAAGTTTCATGGAGAACGTACGTCCAGAAAAAAAGTTATTAAACAATTAAGTTCCCATAGTAAGCCCACACTGCAGCCCATGCGTGCGCGCCTATGGGTGTCTATGTATGTGTGTTTGCGTGTGTATGTGTGTGTTTGTGTAAGCAGAGAGACGCTAAAAATGATTGAAATGGCTGTTGCTTGAAGGGTTCAGGGGATCTCGTGGTCGAGCACTCTCGACTAGAGTTTTCTTACTTGTTTTTATATTCGTTTATTGACATTCTTATTATTATAATTTGCAAGTTGTGTGGTGGCTAGGATAGCGCGCGATGCTTGCGGGACTGCCGTAAAGCATTGCTTCGCAAGAACTATGCGCTACCTTAGCCTGGGACAGCTCGTCTTCTTATTCGCTCGACTCTGCGGAGCTCCATCATCACTGTGGCCGCGAAGGTGCTTGTTAGTTCCCAGGCCTCCTCCGATTCCAGCATGGCGTTGACTATGTTGTCCGCTCTGATGGAGCGGCCCAATGCCTCTTCTAGACGACGCCTCTCCTCCAGGAACCGTCCACATTCGAAAAGAATGTGATTGGCGTCTCGCCGTGTTTGCGGTTAACCCATGGTTCGAGCTCGGGGATGAGCTTGTGCGTCCACCGCCCTTTGGCTGAGCTATTCCACTTTCATTGCCATCGTGCAATGCTGTTCGCCCTGACAGCGTTGCGTCGCACAGGCGCGTGCGAATTCCTCTCCACGGCTTCGGCGACCAAGTCCTCCAGTGGCACCATGCCGGCTATGACGAGCGCCGCGTCATCGGAGACAGTCCTAAAAGCGCAGCTGACTCTGATTGCGCTTAGTCGGTAGATCGAGCAAATGCCCCGGCTGTAGCTCGGCGTTGCCATCGCTCTTGCCCATATTGGCGCAGCATAGAGGACGACAGACCTAATGACGCTCATTAGGAGGAGACGTCGTTGCTGTTTAGGTCCCCGCGTGTTAAGCATGATTCTTGAAAGAGCTCTACAAGAATCAGCTGCCTTTTTATGCACATATTCTAAGTGCTCGCGGAAAGTTAATCTTGTGTCTATCATGACGCCAAGATACTTTATCGCCCTCTTTGACGCAATGGTGACGCTGCCTATCTTTATGTTGGCAGTCTCCACTTTTTTGCGACTGCTTACTAGCACGGCTTCCGTCTTGTGTGCCGCTAGCTCGAGCCCAGCTCCTGTCAACCAGCTTCGTATGCGATTGATACTACCGCTGCACATATCCTCTGTATCTTTGAGCTCCTTTCCTATGGCTACGACAGCTACATCATCAACAAAGCCAATGGTGTGCGCACCTGCTGGTAGTTCCAAGCGCAGTACGCCGTCGTACATGATGTTCCATAGGAGAGGCCCCAGCACTGAGCCTTGGGGTACTCCAGCTGACACTGTATGAGTTTGGGGACCCTCACTCGTGTTGTATACCAGTGTTCTTCCTCTGAAGTAGCTCCTTATTATCTCTTTTAGATATTTAGGGATATTATATTGTGACAGCGCATTCAGTATCATATCCCAACTAGCTGTGTTGAAGGCATTCCTTACATCCAGGGTCGCGATGATGCAGTATTCCTTCGTCCCGTGCCTTCATCTGGTGCCTTGAATAGCGGAAGTGGCCAGACCAACAACTTTGTTAAGCGTGTCCGTTGTTGACCGGGCTTTCCGGAATCCAAATTGGTTTGGTGACAGGCCTCCGGCGCTAGCAATCGCAGTCTCCAGCCTAGAGCAGATCAATTTCTCAAACACCTTTCCCATGGTGAGACAGATCGGTCTGTACGAAGATGGCTCATCTGGTGGTTTGCCAGCCTTGGGTAACAATACCAGATTCTGGGCTTTCCATTTTGCCGGGAACGTCTCTTGAATTAGACATTCATTGAATAATTCGGCGAACGTACTTGGGTGCAAGGCGAGGGCTAGCTTTAGCGCACGATTTGGGATCCCGTCCGGCCCTGGAGCTGTGTTGGTTCTAAGACCTCGGAGAGTTACTAGGATTTCTTCATCTGTAACTAAAACAATTTGAGTGCTCGTTGAGCCCTGATCAGCAGACTCGGATTCAGGGGCGTGAATGGAGCTTAAACTTTCTGGAAAGAGCGTTTCCACAATCGATTTAAGCTCCAGACGATCCGTAGGCTGCACCTGTCTACCTGCGTAAAGTCTTTTAACTACTATCTTATATGCCCTGCCCTTCTCTTTTGCTTGCCCGAATGGCCTTCTTCAGCTGTCTTCTAACTGCCTGGTAAGCTAATTGTTTCTCAAAAAACGTAGACCTACCGCGAGCTCGTTGTTAGCTTCTTCTCGCCTGGATGCATTTGCGACGAATGTCACTTATTTGTACATTCCACCAATACGTAGGCTCTTGTTGCCGCGTGAACTGCTTGCGGCGTTACATGCTGCTATTGCAGGCACTCTGTATTTGGGCTACCATTTGACATGCTCTGGCCTCAGCATTACCAATTGTGCCCAGAGACTGAATGGCCTCTGAAAAAACCGCGGGATCAAAAGTATCCAACCGATACGATTCCCTCAACAAGGTTGACGCCCTGGCAGGTGGCTCACCTATGGTGAACAGAAGTGCCGTATGATCGCTGCCCGTATAGCTATCGCAATGGCTCCATGTTGCTTCCCGAAAGAGGGATGAGGTGACAAAAGTAATGTCGATAACAGATCCGTATCCCGCCCGACTGAAGGTGTGCTCGTGACCAGTGTTGAGCAGTGCAACATCTAGTGTCGCGAAGATCTCCAGTAAGATACGACCTCTGGCATTTGTTGTGAGGCTACCCCATTCTAATGCCCAGGAGTTGAAATCTCCAGCTATAATGGCCTTCCGACCCCTAGCATCCTCGGCAAGCTCGTCGAGCACCGTCGTGAATTCACTGAGCTGCATGCTGGGGGCCAGATAGCAACTGTAAAGCCATAAGTTACCATATCGGCCACGTACGAGCCCATTGAATGACTTAACATTCGAAAGTACGTTCGTTGGGTTGCCGCATACCCACAACGCAGCTTTGCCGTTAACGTCTGTTGACCATGTCCTAGGGCAGCTGGTTATACAGTGATGAGGCTCACTGAGAAAAGCTACGTCTATACATTTTTCCCTAATGGTCTGCTCTAGAAGATCTTGTGTGTGTGTGTGTGTGTGTGTGTGTGTGTGTGTGTGTGTGTGTGTGTGTGTGTGTATTTAATTACATTATAAGCGTAATCATGGAAAATCTTTATATTTATAATATTTAGAATTTACGTATGTATGTATGTACCTATGTTTATTGGTGTTAGGAAAGTTTGTACTTTCACTTAAAATCCCCTAATCAGGGTAATAATGGTAAATAATGGTTTTGTGAAAAGCAATTATCGCAGGCCCATAAAGTGGGAGACTTCATATTTACTGTGTATATACATTTAATAAATACACACACATATATATTTTAACTTACAGGTTTTTTTCAAACATATTTTCAAGTACTAGAGATTTGTGCTTTGGAATATAAACACATTTAAACATTATGATTACGTCCTGAACGTTTCTTAAAGATAGTCCCTCTAAAAGAGAAATTATGTATTCAACAAATTAATTCTCATAATATTCACCACACTGCAGCGCAGCCAAAGAGCAGTCAGTCACTGCTTACTGCAGTTAGCAGAGCGCGTGCTTATGCGTACGTGTGTATGTATGACTATGTGTTTTGTATGTGTACACTGTACATACATACAGAAGGATTAGACTATCAGCTGCCAGGGTTCAGGGTATCTCCTAGTCGAGCAGTCTCGGGCTTAGATTGTTACATTTTTTATTTTTTAATAAAACATAAAATTAAAAAAAGACCTATTTTACTTGATTTTAAAAAAGTCGACAGACCTAAATCGGAGTCAAGTCCAGTTCAGTACCTTTGTATTGTACGACTAATTGAGCCAGTCGATTTTGCTATTTGGTATTTTATATATATGCACAAAACTATATATTTGTTGAATTAAATAGTACACAACAGCGCCATCTATCGTGCAGTAGAAGTATTGAGCTCTTAAAAAAGAGAGGTTCGTGCCATTTCTGATAAGCCAGAAATGTTAGACCATTGTAAGTAAACCATATAGTAGCTATAGCACCATCTATCGTTCGTATGCGCTTACGATACGCTCATACGATATATATGCATTTGTTGACTTAAAAAGTATACAACAACGCCATCTATAATTCAATTACATATCCAGCTCTTACAAAAAAGAAGTTGGTGCCATTGCTTCGTAACCAGTACTTTTTTCAAATTGTAGTAGCTATAATACCCATCTATCGTTCATTGGTTAGATATATGTGCCATTTGTGATAAAAGCATGATTTGGACTCACTTCGAGCACATTCGATGTAGCCGTGATCGTCTAGTGGTTAGGACCCCACGTTGTGGCCGTGGTAACCCAGGTTCGAATCCTGGTCACGGCAATACCCCCAGAGGTATTGTCACGGAGTCGAATTGACGTAACCTTTTATCATATTTTTATTTAAATTTAATATTAAATAAATTTGCTAACTTCTATTATGATTAATCTACACTCTCTTTTATATATATCTTTTGTTATTATGTATTTCCGCAATCTGTTTTCATTTATTTTTTCAATAAATGTAATGTATGTATATAGGTTTAATAAAAATAAAATATTTGATCAGTTTTGTACATGTTTGGTAGTTAGACTCTGGACATATAACAACCCGGCGTAGCCGTGATCGTCTAGTGGTTAGGACCCCACGTTGTGGCCGTGGTAACCCAGGTTCGAATCCTGGTCACGGCAATGCTTCAAGAAGCATTGTCACGGAGTCCGGATTTTTTCTTTTTTCTGCTATTTTTCATTTCTTACAAACACCCAACTAACTATATGAGGAACTCTTAAATTAAACAGTAACAACAAATTCATATCCATTTCTCTATATTTTAGATTTCAGTATTTACAATTGCCATTTTGCATAACATACATACGATTTATATAAATAATATAGCTGAAACTATTCTCAGTAAATCAAACATTGTTATAAAGCTTTATCGTTTGCCCGATATTTCATCGAATTCCTTTCGATCACTTAGAAAAAGTGTGGTCTAGTGCTACAGCTTACTCGTCATATTGAAAACCATAAACACATACACCCGCGGAATGTGTTAAAACATTTCAGATGTATACAAGATACACGTTTTCTTTAAAAAGGACACAAAATAAAAACGACTAAAATTACAAATAACATGCGGGTTGGTTTTCCATTTTTATGTTAACAAACTTTATATTAACTGCTTATTCTCACTGCTTACTGCTGACCATAAAGCAGTTCAGAGCCGGGTGGTATGGAGCTGGGATCGACATTAGCACTAAAGTAGTTGGCGGGCGTTGCCACAGACGGAAAAAGCACCTCTGCCGACTGAGGTTGCTGTGAATGTGGATTTGGCTGTAGCTGTGGCTGTGGCTGAGGCTGTGGTTGATCCTGCGGCGCCTGTTGTAAAGTTATGTTATAGGGGTTCTGCACATATTCTTGATATATGTCAGACGCATTTCCTGTTTGCACCGTCGTTGCCGGCTCATAGATTGGAACAAAGCTTTGGACAATCGATGTATTCGGCATTCTGGGAAGTGACGGGTAAGCATTGCAGGCCAGCAGATGACTAAGGGGCACATCACTTGGAGTCTGTTGCGTCTGTTGCTGATACTGTTGATGTTGGAATTGCTGATACAGAGCCTGCTGATTGTCAACTGAATTCGGCGGTGTAGCTGGCAGCTCAATGGCGTAGCTGTTGGTGCTGACCATTGGTGGCGAAGTCTGCACTTCCGGTTGGATAACAGTCTGAACGGGCCGTACATACGTATTGGTGTGGACAATTGTTGAAGCCGCGTCATTGATCAAGTCAGGAAGCTTTGTGTTACTGTTGACGGAAAGCTGCTGCTGCTGCTGCTGCTGCTGCTGTTGTTGCTGCTGCTGTGGCTGCTGCTCCGTTGAATGTTGCGGGGGGGACTAATATGGGCTGGTGGAATGAAATATTCAGAAGATAAGTTTATAGGCTTAAAAAAATAAAAACAGTGACCTTACCTGCGCGAAAGTAAAGCTGGGAGCCTGCTGGAGTGCGTCAGTCATAGGCGGCTGAAGAATTATGCTCCGTCGCGGCGATTCTACAGGTGAGGCCGGGACAGCTGCTGCAGCACTCGCAACGGCAACAGCATCAGTAGTTGAGCTGACAGTCTCAGTCTCAGGCAGCTGTGGTGTATGGCTAGGTAGCACAGCCACAGAGGGCACCTGCTGAGCGGCAGCTGTGTTGGTCAATGTCTGAGCTCGCTTTCCTGCAAAACGAGCAGTGAGATAATTTAATTAATAACAACTAAATCACGAATAAGAACTAAAACATCAAGATTAACGGCACAAACTAAACATTTCAACCAATTTTCATTTCATTTGATCTTCTTGGTCAGACCTTTGAGCATCTTCAACTTAAAATGCAAACGGGTCCACGGTTTCATTTGCCGCTTAACCTGTATAGAGACACTAGGAAAGCCCATACTTCTAGCTGTAGAATTCGCAAGCGTTTCAAAATCGCAACCGCGCACTGGCAAAGGCAACGATATTGCATGCTCTTTAGCTATACTTGTTATTTCCAGTGATATGGCTGGCGTGACTAAATCTGCAGGCGGACAGTTACTGGAAATTAAAACGCTACGGCTTTGCTTAGCATTCGACAATAACCCTCCACACCCGACTCACCTTCATCGTGGAACAGCTCTGCTTTGAGATTAGGCAGAAACTCCCCTATACGCCGCCAAGTTAGCTCCCATAAAGCTTCCTGAAGTGAACCGTCCTGGTTATGGAAAACGCGCACAGAGTGCATCACAAGCAACATGTTCTTAAGTATCTCCTGCATCTGTTCGGAAAGCGTGTCGGATCCCACTTTCATGAATCGTTCAATATAGTCTAATATGTCGAGCCACAGATCATTAAAGGTCGTGCCCAGCTCAATAAGCGTTGTCAAATGCTGCAAGAACATTTTCGACATTATAGTAGCTGTCCGAATGCGTGATTCCTCCAACAGAGAGCTGTCCAGCTGACTCGTAGCAGGGCTCTCCGGCAATAGCTCGTTGAGCAGCGGAAACAGGACATTTTGGAAACAAGAGCTCCACTCCGCACCTGAAAGCGTTTGTAAATCGTGGACCAACAATGCTCGCTGCTGCAGACAGGATATGGCATGCGTGCGCACCTCGCGCCGACGATCCATGGCTAGCCTTGCAATGCCCTGCAGTAACGGACACCAACCAGGCGTCCAGAGTGCTCCCGACTGTGACACCGCGCAGCCCTCCTCGGCCCACCAACGGAAAATCTGTGCAGTACGCGTGTACAACGTGTACATGAGGTCCAGTAACTGAATGGACAACTGTTCGTAGCGCTGCGCCAATTCTTCTTGTTCCACGGCATTTGGAGTATTCTTTTCGCCAATGTCGCCTACAGCAGAGGTTAAGTTTCCAGTTGATGTGGACTTGACTACACCTGGCTCACGTGAGCTCTCCTGGCGTTTTTTAAAATTACGTTTCTTGACAATGGCCTCAAATTTTCGACGCTGGTGTATTCCACCATCGCGGCACGCTTCCACAAAGATGCGAATACAACGCACACAGGCCTCAAAGTTGTACGGCGTAATGTGAGCAACACTGCGAACGATGAACGCCAGCGAGTCCCAGCACTTAAATAATGCAAAGGGTGAATGATCTTGCAGCTGGCAGTTAAACACCAACGAGTTCACAACAGGTGTGCCGGAGCTGGGTGGTGATTGGGGCCTAAATACAAGAATTGTGAATTATGAACGAAGTAAATTAACTTTTAAGAAGACGTTAAACATGCCTTGATGCTGTGGTCAATTCACTGTCCTTGCCAACCAGTATCCAGTTCTCCGCACTGGGACTAGAAGTTGGGGCAGCTGCGCTCGCCGACTTGCTCAGCTCTGAATCAGATGTATAGCCGCGCTCTAGTGACGCGGCCGTTAATTCGTCTTCGCCGTCAGATGTGGCGCGGCCATTGGGCGGCATTGTTATCTGCTGCCCAGCTTCACAGTTAGGCGGAACCGCGCCAGCGCCAACGCACTCCAGTAAGTTGAATATAATCTGCCAATCTTGCTCCGAGTGAATATTTTGAGCAGAGGTCTTCAGCAACTCGTAAATGCCAATGGAAATTTGATTAGAGATGCGCAGCAAAAGTGCTGGCTTCAATGACAACAGACTTCTGAGTGATTGCAAAACAACGGGGCACAACTCTTCATTGCGCATCAAATAGATGGCCAGCTTTAGTACAGCCACGATGCAGCGATTCAGCAGATAATCATATCCATTCTGTGCACTGGCAAGCAATAGATGCAACATTTGATCACGCACAGCTGGCCACAGCGGGACCATGCGATCACGATTGTGGACCACAATCTTTACAAGAAACTCCATCCAAAATACAGTTATGTCTTCCGCATATGGCTGTCCGCTGGATTTTGGTGTTTCCGGTGCCTTTATCAAAGATAATATGCATCTAAGCAGCTCCTGCAATGACTCCAGTTGCACAAATTTCGACTCCTGCAGCATTTGATCCAGCTGGCATTCCTTAATGCACTTCCGACCGTGTTTGATAACTTCTTGCTCTTCGTAAGTGGGCTCGCGCTGACCTTCTGAGCTTATAAAAGAGTAGAGGCTAGAGAAAAGACCCAGATCCTGCTTTTCGCGTGGTTTCTCCAGTACCAGCATTGCCTTGCCATTGGGTTCACAGAAATCCTCTACCTCAATCAGAGCTTTGGGTAGCAATTTCAAACGGAAAAGCTGCAGAAACAGGTCCAAAATATGCTTCCAGCTTTCTCGGAGACTGTCCCCATAGCCGTGCACTAGGAGAAACACAGTTCGCATTGCCGCTTGCGCCTTAGCATTGAGGCCAAAATTAACTGCCTGCTGGATTTCATTGTTGGCTGGCACTGACTCGTGTTGTTCTACGCTGCTCAACAGCGTCGTGAACTTGCACAGAGTTAGGATAAGAGCATCAAAGTCATCATGGAGATTGTAATGCGCAGATATAGCTGCCGATTTGCTAAAGCCTGCAGCAGAGTGGGTTTTCAATTGCATTAAATAATCAACTTTAATTCGTATCAAGCTGAGTCAAACTTACCTGCCAGTGTCCGCTGATAGCCCGTCTCGGTGCTCTTGTCGAACATGAAGCTCAGAGCACTTAACGAAGCACCCCACACAATATTAAAGATTTGCACATCGTAAGCAGCATCGTTGACATAGTGGAAATGCCCGTCATGGGTCGCGCCTCGACGCAGCAACATCTTCCACAAATAATTTTCGCGTACGAGCCCAGTTTGTTCGGCGGGCATCACAATCTCTTCATTTCTGAGGTAACCGATTATACATTTAGGATTATCTTTCAACCAACAAAACACACGCCACTCACTTAATAGCATTGAAGATCTGCGCTAACATTTCTTGATCAAAATCTTGTCCACCATTTAGGCCGCGTAGGTTCTTTGTAAAGTCTTCCAGAGTCATGGGCACGTTAAGACGTTTAGCGTTCGAATTGTGCTGATCCATATTTAGCATGATGATAGCGTAGGCCAAGCGGAAAGCGGCATCCGTATTAGCAAAGGGCTCATTGTTTTGACTCTATAAAACAAGATATTGAATACAGATAGATCCTTGCATGAAACGTACTCGCTTGTGCAAAGGAGTTACTTACATGCCAATGATCCGAAAAGTGTTCCAATACGAGAAATATTAGCGGCGCCTCTCCAGGCAACCGGAAAGTCTCTAAATAGAGACGTAGAGCTTGATCAACGCGAAGGCCTGTGAAGTCAAACGAATCCACAAAGTTGATGAGAATTTTAGAGTCGACGTTTTTCTTCTTTGAGATATATTCTCCAATCATTTTTTTATCAAGACCTGGGTTCTCTCGCAGGAAAAGTGCCACTTGCATGGGATTAAGTTGAGCATCTAGAATTCCGTGCTCTTGCAAGTACTGTATGCCTTTGTCAGGTCGTTGATTAAACCACTCAGTACCCTTGGACAACAAACGCTTCTTCTCCTTAACGCTGGCTAGTTGTTCGCTTGTTATGCCCCCGCTCTCCCCCGCAGACTGCAGTCGCAAACGCTGTGAGCTGTTGTTGATGAAGTTCGCTATGTTTTCAACGTGCTCCTCCCCGTTGTCAATGACTATGCCTTCAAGGCCGCTGTTATGGCGCGAGTGTCGACTACCACCAACATCAACAGCTGGAGTCTGAACCAGGGCGCTGTTAAGACTGTTATTGCTCTTGGCAGCCGCACAGTTACGTTCGATGCAGTCGATGACACTGATTAGCGTATCCATCGCGATAATGTGCGTACTGTAGACTGCATTAGTCGCTGAAAGCGTGTACTTGCTCAGTAAATTGGTGAGACTCTCAAACATGTCTGTACAGTACAGGTCGCAGTCGTAGTTAATGTACAGCTCCGTAACAAAACCAGGAATGCGCCACAGTTGCAGCAGATTGTCTAGCGCCAGTTCTCGCATCTCATATGGGGTCTTCGGATTATCACTCGCTATGATCTCGCTCACCTTCTTAAGGTAGCACTCCAATTGAAATTTAAGGTGGCCTCGAAGCGATTCAAAGAGCAAAAAACAAAGCTGCAAATCAGCGGCAAAGATACTGAGACGCTCGGAGCTGAGCAGCTGAAAAATAGCAACAGTGTTAAATTATCCATACAATATTTATAATACATATTATTACCGATATTAGATTCCTGCATAAATCGTCTTTGACCAGCTCCAGTAACACTTCATATTTCCCAATGTTGTCCGCAGCCACCTCAAAGGCCACGGTCAGCAAACTTAGACCAGTGTGCATCATGCTGTCTGAGTTTTGCTTATCCAACGGATTGCACAATATAATAAGAAACCGAAACAGCTCCTGAATGAACGGCAGACCATAAGGCGTTAGCGTAGAGGACAATGCTGCCACATCCTGGCTAGACGACTGCTGGGTGAAACGCACTCCCACAGAGTTAATATACTCGCTGCTATTGGCGTTGGCTAGCGTGGCAGTTGTGGACTCCTCATCTCCATCGACTGCTTCGTCAAGCTTCGTAGCATCCACCTGAATAGATGGTACATCCAGCCCTACACTGATTGTATTCCCAGTATTGTTGTTAACAGTTGTTGTTGTTATTGTTGTGGTAGGTGTCTGCGTTATCTTGCCCTGCATATCCAGAATATTGCCAGCTGGAGAAGCAGGTGTAGTTGCGAGAATGGGTGCTTTCAAATGCGTCGGCGCAGCTAGCGTGCTCTGCGGCGTCTGGGGAGGCTCCTCGGCTGTAGATGATTTGCGTTGTGGCGCAGTCAATGCCGGCTGTGCCTTACGCTTATGTTTCTCTGTAGCTGCACCAGCTGCTTCATAAATGGTAAAACGCTTTTGTAGCGCAGTATCGCTGCCGTCCTCTGTGAACTGTGGCAGACGCATGAAGAACAACAACACCATGTCCTTCAGAGACTGTTCTGCAGATCGGCGGAGCAGCTCACTAAGACGCGGCTCGAAGCAGATCTTAAAACAGCTGAGCATCACTTCGCACATTGACTCATTGCTAACAGCGGCACCTTCTGGGCTTCGGATTAGGGTGTGCAGCACTTCGATGACACGCATAAATGTTACACTGTCAGAAGACTGATCGGTGCCCATAAAACGGGCATGCGTAACAGCATCTGCAATCATCTCTACAATTACAGCTAGGTTTGGTGTTGTGGGATCTGAAATTTAAAAATTCAAAAAATTTAATAAGCAGATGGCAAAACCCAGTGAGTAAAAATAATCTTGTACATACCAATCAAGCCATATGACAAAAATTTATTAACCGAGGCTAAGGCGAGACTAGTTAACGGTCCAGTGGTGTCTGCTGTTCGAATCACTTCAAGAAAGGGCGCCAGAAAGACGTTCGGCTCAATTAAACGCAGATCCTCAATCCGGTTTAGTACCTGCTTTAGATCGATGAACAATTTTAACAAGCCGTCCTTTTCGTCATCCTGCATTTAAATTATCAAGTTAAATATGTTTTTAAGATATATTCATGCATATGTATGTCAGGAATTTACCACGTAGGCTGTTGCGTTCCAACGCGTACCACGTCGCATGGCCGTCATTAGGGTGGCCATTTCACCTCGAACCACATAAATACCGTTTCCTGGCAGTGACATTGTGTCCAGATTGAGTAATTGCAGCTAATTGGCTTCAACCTTTAGGAATTTGGCACGAAGCGAACGAATTTTTAATAACCTGCTGCTGCAGCTCTTTTTCTTACATATGTACATATGATTTACTCCACTTGGACACTGCAAGGCGCATACACACTCATACACACATACACTCGCCAAATGTGTACGGAAGAATACGTTTAATTAAACATTTTATTAATACGAAATTTGTCAATAATTTGTTTGCAAGTTTTTGGTGACGTTTACGACGTGTATGTTCCGTTTCAGTTTATTTACTATCAACCCTGCAAATATCGATATATCGATAAAGTTGGTATTTTTTTTTTTAATGTTTCTACAATGATTGCCATTCTCATTACAATTTTAAAAACGTTTAAAATTTCTTAAAAATTCAAATGGTATATATAAAAATAAAACTTATGAGTCAAGTACCCATATTAATATTGTTTTAGACATTTTTATTGTTACTATTTTAACTTATCATCATCATCATCGAGTATTCTGTGCTAAGAACTTCTGTACTAACCGATCACCAAGAAGCTGGCTCAAGAAATGGTAGCTATTATTGAATATTCGCTTAAATTTAAATGAGTGTCTATTATTATAAACATTCGCAAACATGTCTTTGGGAGTTTAAGGTTAAATTTGATCGTTAACCATACAATACATATAGACATGTGTTGTTTGGTCAGTGTTAGTAAACATGCAGTTTGCGATTCCATTTAGAATGTCATGAATGTCAAAATCTATTTTTTCGATGACTTTTCTACAATGACAAATATCACTGTTAAAAGACTCAGCGTTGCACGATTGAGTGATAGTGTGTCTTTTAACAGTGCAGCGTTGCTCGTGGTATATCGTAAAAAATTTTACATATGTATGTATGTTCATTCGAAAACGCACTTTGCATGCACGTGGTTGTATTTTTTTGTCTAGTTATATTAATGTAGTAATTTTGTAATATACTCTTAAGTAATAATTATTGTCCAATGCACGCTCGTTAGTTTAGTAACTATCTGCTTTCGGGTGCTATTTTTGATGGACAAAGAGTAATTTAACAATCTTACCAAAGTGATGTGCGGAATACCTAGTACATCATTTTCATTAAATTGTTAAACACACATTATAATTATATACATACATATGTATTTATATACGTACATTTGTCGAATTCCCTTGCGTTGAGCAGTAAATTGTCGCTGCTTGATAAATGGGCGACGATAATGCAAACAACGATAGAAAAAAACTAACGACATTTAATAATACATTGACCAATAAATCCCATGGACATTGCATTTTGAGGTGTCGCGACAAATTTTTGATGTATGTATTTATTCATGTACATGCGGTTATGTATGCATGTATGTATGTACACACATATGTATGTATGTATGTATGTATATGTATATGAAAATGACTACAAAAGGACATCTTAAATTGGGTTACTAAACCAGTCTAAACTATTTGTTATATTTGTTTGAGTTTTATTGTTGAGGAAACCATACTTAATATATGTATGTACATATGTCTGCGATGCTCCAAGCAAACGCTTTAGTTCTCTTGTGCCAGGGCTCTTTTGACAGCCATAAGCAATTGCGAGTCAATAGCTTTGCTTTGTTGCTGAACCAGCGGTAATCGACTAAACCTTTTCGCCAATTCCGCCAGCTTCGGTTGCCGTTGCAAAAAACTGCCAAGAACATCTGGGGAAATATTAGCAATTCGCGCTAACTCGTGAACATGCGGCGCCACGGGAGAAGCTGGCGTTCCTTTAGGCGTGTTGAGGTGTGGCGGCGTTAAATCCGGAGCGGATTTGTTCGTATTTGCGTTGTTGCTGACTGGAGCTAGCCTTGGCGAAGCTGTCATGGGTGTTGGAATGAATACGGGTCTTAATGGAATAGGATAATGATAGGGCAATGGGTTCCGCACAAGTACGGGTCGCAAAGCTGGTGCTAAACTCTTCTGCTGGTTGTTGCTTGGTTGCACGGATGCCACCAGCATATGCTTATATGGCAAACGTCTGAATTTTGCGTTGCTATCGAGTCCCGGCCACAATCTATATTGATTTATGAACTCGGTCACACCCTTCATTAGACCACCGGCTTCCATCTGCTGCGTTGGTATCTTTGTTGTTACAGGTATATCGACCCTGGATGACGTCGCATCGTAGTCGACATCGAAATCGGCATTTTGATTATTATCATTTGCTTCCGGCTTATCCTCGCTGTCATTGTTGGAATCGGTTGGCTCATAATCGGTCGACCCCAAGTATGCCTTCATCAGTGCTATGCCTTGATCTGTGGAAGTCAGAGAGCGCACATATTTGATTGTTTCATCGTCGTTGCTGCTGCCCAGCAGACTACCAAGCTCACTTAGGCTGGGCAGTTGATCTATTCGCTTAAAGCCCAGCTTAGTGCGAGCAATGTCAATCAAATCCTTGGGATACTCGCCAGCTACTCTTAGTTCTGCTGTGTTTGTGTACGTAATCGGAGTTGGAGTAGGTGTGCTCGGATTGATGAGCTTGAAGGCGGGAATATTATAATAGAGTCCATTTTGTAACTTTGGATTCAACCGGAGCTTATCAGTGTCAACAATAATTGCACTGTCTTGCCCGTAGAATTTTGGCATCAATGGAATGCGGCCCCTGATACATTGCCATAGAGCCAAATGCAAAAGGAACTTCAGGAGGCCAGCGAACATTCTGTTCAACACGAGGTTAAGAGAACAACTGATAAATCATTGTCGATCGAGCCTTGGGAAACCTAGTCCGTGTTCTTGTTTGGGCCTACCTTCGTGGAATTCTCTTTTCTTGTTTCCACGAATGCTCGACGGCATAAGCGAAACGTTTTATACCTGCTGAGCCACAGAAGATTACGATTTCTATTGAAAATTCATTGCCTACCTGCATAATTATCAAATTACACATGCTTTCTCAGAATAATATTTATATGTATGTCTGTTTGTAAAAATCGAATTTCAAAAACAAAAATAAACCATAGTTTATTAAATATAAATCCCTTAATTAAAGAAACTAAGTCCGATGGGAAAATATGTTATACCCTGAGCGCCTCAGAGCGCTTAATAACTAGGAAATGGGCAAATTCCCTGTATATGGGAAACCTATATGTATTTACATAGTATCGTACATGAATTTAGCAGCATAAGAAAAAGTGCAAACTGGAAAGTAGTCTATGTAAATGTCGCTTGCGTATAAGATAGGATAGCGATGAGCATCGTGGTATTATCATTTGGACACGCCAACTAAAGCGGGGCGTATGCAACGCTCGTGTAGTTTGTAGCCGAGCTTGGTAACCTCTATAACCGTGTTTGCCTCAACTGTGGAGTCTTCTTTTTGGAACAGGGCCTCGTGCATATTTGGATTGAACTTTTCATTGATTGGATCAATCGGCTCTAGCCCATGACGCTTGAACACTTGAAGTAATGAAGCGCGTGTCATACTTAAACCTTCAAAAAGATTCTTCAGATCGGAATTGCCATTGAGCTAAGAGATAAGACCAAAAGTATATTAAAATGTGCGTTACTAATGAGAACTATATTAAAATTACTTTTTCTTTAGGAACTGCTTGAGTTGCATGGCCAAGTGTGTCGGCCACTTCTAACAGATCCTTGCAAAAACTTTGAATTCCAAATATTTTTGCATCGCTTATTTGTTTGTTTAACCGTGTACGCATATTCTCGCTATCAGCCAGCGCACGCTTATATTTGTCTAAAAGTTCGCTGTTTTGCTCTTTAGCTGCCGCCAACTCTTGCGTCAGCCGCTCGATCTCTAGTGATTGTGGCACTTTTTTCTGGTCCGCTGCTGTGGCATCGTCAGCTATCGCTTGCTCCTTCTTTTCCGTTGTATAACCCCGCAGCAATTGAGATTGGGAATGGCGCAGCAAGCTGTCATGATTTGGTTACAAGAACTAAGCGTCCATTATTACGTCACAGAAGTGGTCCCATGTGGTACCGCTTACCTTATGTTATTTATACAAGCCGTGGGTACAAAGTTGCCTACACGATTAGCTAGCATTTTCATAGTTAAAGACGCTTTCGTTGCCATTGAAATAATTGTTTTCTTAAAAGCTATGCAACTTTTAACAACTCTTACAGTTACAATTTACTGAAATAATTTTTGTCTCAGCGCTTACTGATTAATCGAGAACTCAACCGATATACATACAAAATACCAAAAACTGAACTGGTATTTTATGCAAAGCATTGAGCTTTTTTTAACTTACTGCTAATATTCAAATAAATAATATACATATATTATTGAAAAAGTGAACGGGCTGTTTAGTTTAATTAATAATAAATAAATTTCTCGTTACAATGGATTACCCTGAATTTCCGATAATTGGTTTCCGTCACTTTGCCGCAGGGTTAACGCAATTAATTTGATTAAAAAGCATCAGACAGTTACGCCCGAAACTGTAGCAAATTATTAAGACTCGCTACACATGTTTTCACTCGTATACAAAATACATCTATGATTACATATGCATATACACATATACATATGTAGTCTGTGTGTTGAGATAAAATGCAAATTTGCAGGTATACCCTGTAACCGTAGCATTATAAGACCGGGGCATTCCAATTTTTTCAAACTTTAATACTTCCTTGATCCTGGATGAAGATGAGCATTCTAATTCATCTTTCCCATCAGGGAATTGGTAATAGCTTATTAAATGATGTAGAACTGTGTGCGTGGTATATTCTATTCGAATACAATAGAAGGCTGCGTTATTGTTTCGAGTACGATCTTTAAAATTCAAAGTACGAGTATGCGTGCTTATTCAATACAGTTCTTTACATATGTATACATGTCCATTTTGTGTATATTCACGTACGTACATACATATGTAAATAAATGTTGTATTCAGGTGATGTATATATTATATAAGTTAAGATATAGAAAACCATTTAGTTGAAACTTAACACTGTGGCAGTGAAGTTGTGATCATATTCATCTTAAAACAATACTTTAAACATCCTATAAAAATGAGCGATGAAGAGATGCAATTGGTTCTCCAAATGGCAGCCAACTCAATATCTGTGGAGGATGATCCTGATAGCAACGAAACACTAAATTCTCCAAAGCCGTTGAGGAGAGCACGCGTTTTAGATTTAAATGAAAGACGTAAACAATTTAGGTAAGTAATAAAATAGAATTGAAACAAACTAAAAGTAGTACGGAATATGTATGGTTCCTTCGAATCACACATAGTATTTAATTTAATGTGGTTGTATCTGTAAGCGCCAAAGATAATCAGTAATCATCAATATAATATATATTAAAGAATATAAAAAAAAGACTTCAATATCATTGGTAAATAATACCAGCTGTCAAAAGTATGCAATGTAAATGTTAATGTCCACCTTAGGTATTTTTGGGAACCTACGTTTTTATCAGTATTTTTACATACCCAGTCTACAGTCACATTTTTGTATTCAATAAAAAAATGGTTTAAAACTCGATACAGTGAAATTTTAAAATGTCTACAACGCCAGAATCGTTAAAACACAATCATGTAAAACAAACTCCGCGACAGCCGCAAACGAGCCACAATGTTAGCAAAAGGGTCGTATATGACAACAATGCTTCCAGCACAGCCTCTGACGACATCATGAACAGCAGCTGGTGGTGGTGAGCTTTTTTGTCTCATTTGCCATCACCCGCTCATCTGTGCATCGAAGAGATAAATGCTTTATATATCCGCAATCCCAACTACGCTTTTTCACCAATATATCCGTTTCTTTAATGGTTAATAAAAACATTCTCACTTTTTTCAGGCGCACTCGCAGCCTTAACGCACCGTCACCCTTCCAGCAATTTGGGCCATGCGGGGGCATTATGAAAAATTCAGCAATGGTTATGCAAATACAGGATCCAGCCAGTCAGCGTCTAACGTGGTACAAGCCCCCACTAACTGTGCTGGTCATCAAGAAAGTCTGCGATGCCTCCGTACTGACGCCATTCGTGCAGCTAGTCACTTGGTTGGTTCAGGAGAAGAATATGGTTGTTTGGGTAGAGTCTGCAGTGCTAGACGACGTTACTCTCAACGAAGACATTAAATTTCGCTCCATTCGCGACAAGCTCGTGACTTTCAAGTGAGTTTTAGGCTAGTTAGTTGCCTTTAGTAAGAGATGTCTAAAAAATGTTTTCCTAACAGAGATGGCCGGGATGATCTTACAGACCGTATCGACTTTATTGTCTGTCTTGGTGGTGATGGTACACTATTATATGCTTCCCTATTATTCCAGCAATCGGTACCACCTGTGATGGCCTTCCACCTAGGATCTTTAGGATTTTTGACGCCATTTCGTTTTGATAATTTCCAAGAACAACTAACCAGTGTATTGGAGGGCCATGCAGCGCTTACATTGCGTAGTCGGCTACGTTGCGTGATGCATCGGCGCAGTGAAAATCCCCATGGTTTTGAACATGGGGTAGATTCGAATGCTGAGCCAGCGTCTCCCTTAGCCAACAGCATATTAGTATTAAACGAAGTCGTAATCGATCGCGGTCCATCGCCGTACTTAAGCAATATTGATTTGTTTTTAGATGGCAAGTATATTACGTCGGTGCAGGGCGATGGCTTGATTGTGTCCACGCCCACGGGTAGCACGGCATATGCGGTGGCCGCTGGTGCCTCCATGATACATTCTTCCGTGCCTGCCATTATGGTGACACCAATATGCCCGCACTCCTTAAGTTTTCGACCGATAGTAGTGCCCGCAGGTGTTGAATTAAAAGCAAGTACTAAGAATAAGAAACTATTAGAGAAAACAATTAACATTTAATTTCTATTGCGCGTTTTACAGATTTCAGTTTCACCTGAGAGTCGGAATACTTCATGGGTGAGCTTCGATGGTCGCAATCGCCAGGAGCTCTTTCATGGCGACAGTCTGCGCATAACCACGTCAATTTATCCCGTCCCTAGTATTTGTGCCCAAGATCAAATCTCTGACTGGTTTGCGTCGCTGGCCGATGGACTGCATTGGAACGTGCGCAAGCGTCAAAAATGTCTTGATGAATTATCAGACTTGACTGCATCTGGATCGGAGGATACATTCGATGAGATTGAAAATACAAAATTGTATGATGTGTAGTGCGTAAGTTTCAGAGACAGACATTTGGAAAATAGTTTTCAAGCGTTCCCTGCAGTGTACATGTTCAATCACTTTCTGTTTGTGTGCCTATTTATATATTACACATAATTCAACAATATTTTAATGTTGTCGAATATTTTGAAAAATTAAAAACTCTATTTACACTATCTCGCTGAATTGTCCATGCGCAGTGTGCAATAAAATACTTAAGTTTAAGTGGACTTTAAGTTTCGTTGCTGTATTTATATGTATATTTTTATAAGTACATATCATATGTCATATGTACATCATATCATACATGTTGCTCACCTCGGCTTAATCTGTTTGCACTGCCATAGCCAGTTCCGATGATATGCATTTTGGCTTATCGAACATCAATTAGAAGGCTTTTTGTCTAGGCAAAAAATAACTGAAACTGAAAGAGAATGGATAATGTTTCGCAAGTCTACATAAGATACACTTACACACCAGATTTTTGCCATTGTTTTTTTTTTTTTTTTTTTTTTTTTTGTTTTTGCTGTAGATTGTTTTTGCCTTTTTTGTTAACCGATTCAAGGTGTGCGAATCAATATCAAAATATGTATGCCTTTGTGTGTGTGGGTCGTGACAGGTGTGCGTGCTTATCTAGTCATATGAAATGCATAAAATCTCGAAATATAGGCGTATGCTATAGTACACTTTGAGCGGTTACAGCGTGCGGTTGTGTTTATGCGTAAACTTGAAAATTATTATAATTTATTTTTGTTACTGAATTGAGTTAAATTAAAATCAAAATGAATGTTCTGGATATGGAACGAGCTAGACAAATGTGTCAAGATGGATCTGCTGTGTCCGTACTAAATTCAACAGATACTACACAAAATAAGCTATTAATGGGTAGTTTATACGACAAGCGAAATCAGTTTCGGTAAGCATAACTATGCTACTTTTTGGACTACCAATCCGTCCTTGAACTGTCGAACAAAATGAGTTTAAAAATAACTGATGCTATGATGGGTGATATAGCAATCAGCTTATATTCAGTTTTTATAATATCGATAACTACAATTTATAGATTTAAGAAATAGTTGTAAGACAAGATAATTAAAACAACTTTTTACGGTATACTTACACTACAATTTTCTGAGTAAATATTAATTATATTCTTATAATATATCAATAATAAGCGATAAACATGTTACAACTGAATGATCCAAAATCAGACATGAATAATCGATATGTGTACTACATCAGCTGATTTATCGCTAATAAGTTAATAAGTCGAATTATTGAACAACATTATTATTTTATAAGTTGTTTAAGATACCGACTTGTTTTGTTACATATGGCAAAACTATGTAAGCTTACAATTTTTCCCGGCTGGACCTGTTAAAAAAATTGCTTAAGTCGGAGTCTGATTGTTCATTGAGAGAGTCTGTTAATCGAACTAGTTCCAGACGTATCGATTAAATCTTGCAAATGTAATTAATCTCAAATAAATAAATAAATAAAAATGTATCAATAAATGTTGGTATAGTTGAAAGTGCTTTGCATGCTGCATTCAGCTGCCAATCCGTCGACCATAATATTAATAATAATTATTGTAAAGAAGATGTCAAGTAATGTCAGTAGGACAACCACAACAGCGTTAATAATTCCACAACCATGGTGCAAATACGTTTAATTCCCACTAAATACTGTTTTGTGCGGTAGAACTTTACTTTAAAGCTTAAATTTTTTGATTTGTGAGTGTAAACCATGTCTTCGTCCTCCTATAACATAATTCAATGTCCAAATCAACCGACTAAGACAACCCCTGCCCAATCTGTGCCAGGTGCAACTGGAGGGCGAAGTGCAGGTGTATCTTCGCACTGTGGCAACTACGATGAGCATGACAATAAGTTCATAAGTTTAATCAGTGCTGGCCACAACAATGGATCAGCGTCCTCTGCTCCTGGCCCAGGCCTCCTGATCAATGGCACTGCTAGCGATAGAGAAATGCGTTGGTGGTGGTAAGTAAAATAATTAGTGGGATTGCATACACATGCACAATCACTCACGTTCTAATGAAGAAATACATATGTAGCTACTTTGTTTATACTGGCAGCATTCGTTTAAATTGAGGAAAGATTATTAGACTCGAATATAAGTAATAATTAGGCAAGACTAGTCGCCAATTACTGCGTTGTTTACATAACTTGCTTACTGTTGCTTGTCCGTTTGATTTTTATTTATTTATATACATACAAATATATATGTATACTGCCAGACACATAAGCACCTGTTCGTAAATTTAGTCTCTCCGTTTCTCTCTCGCACGCTCTCTGTTGATTATTCGACGCGTGTCCAAAAATTGCTCAGCTGTTTACAACCTGATCGCTTGCGACGATTGGAGACGGTCCTAAACTTTTATTTTCAAATCGCACAACAATTTATAATTTTATCACCTTTTTGGCGTTTCAGTTCAGTTATCGCTGGTTCACCAGACAGCACGGTTGTGTTTCGTGAGATCGGCGGGGCGCGCTCTCCTCTCTCTTCTTGCCTCTCTGGTGATACCTCTACCTATCTCGTGTCTTTTGTATAGATTATCTCACAAACTCTCTCTCTCTCTCTCTATCTCTCTCTGTCGGTCGATCGCTCGCTCTCTCTCATGTCGGTCGTTGGCTTCGCTTAAAGCTAGGGCTCAAAGCTACGTGTGCTTAATACGCCATCTTATATAATATGTAACTAAGTGACTTCTGTGTTTTAAATAGTCCTTCTATCTTAACATGAGTGTTCATTTAACTGAAGCAATCTTGGGCGTTTACACGTGCAGCCCTCTTCGGCAACCATTGTTTTGTAAGAATAAATAAGACTTCGAATGGCCTCACTGATCGAGCCAATGATTACACTCGAGTGTTGAATCTTGAGTCTCGAGTCTCGAGTCCCGAGTCTAGTATAGCTAGTATACCAGATTATGTACTTGCTTTGTTTTCATAACGTTTCTTTGTTCAATAAATCGTTACAAACCTGTTCGTTAATGGCAACAATGCAATGTTTGTCTTCTTTGTTTACAAGTTCACACAAGTGCACAATTATTGTAATTAATAATTTTTATTTTTGAACCTCAATGCATTGCTTCCTGTTTTGCTAGGAGTATACATTTTAAGATTTCAACAAATTAATCTGCCCGAATTCTTTATGTATTCAAAAATTCATTTCGAAAAATTACAATTTACAATTTATAATAGAAAATTACCTCATTCCGCATACATGTACATCCGCATGTCCACATATTTTTTGCCAAGGGCTTCTGTCCTTTGTCGAAAATGATGTTCAAAAGATGCTGATTAATGATTGATGATTGATGATTGGCTCTTTGTTTTGCTTTCTCTCTCTTTCTTCTGCTCTCTTTTATGCTGAGATTTCTGGTTGACTTGTTTTTGACTGGAATTTCTATGCAAATACCCAAGGCAATAATTAGTTGACGTCAGAGCCGGAACTTAAGCAGAATTCATAAGCATTCATAAGAAAAAGCAAAAACAAGAGGCAAAAGCTAATGTCTACGATTGCTGTTTTTTATCATTTGTATTCTAAAACCTGTTGATAAATAGCAACACATTACTTTGATATTTTCATTTCAAATCTCGCTCATACCTCGTTTCTGGGGTGCTTACCGTGCTGAATCGAGAGGCATCTGTCTGACTCAACAATCAAATATTCGTGGTTTTTTAAAGTTCGTTTTAACACTTTTCGAAAAAGGGAGCAAGGTTAAATCTGTTTACATTTTTGAGCAATCGGCCAGGGCCGTCTTAAAGTGGTTTGGCTAGCAGTGTGCAACGCCAAGAAAACGTTAAGCTAACGAAATACAATATTGCAGCTTGATCAAGTTTCCGCAATGTGCTAAGAAATTGGTAAAGTGAACTTTGGTTTGTGATCTTTGAATTGCTTGAAAAGTGCATCTGCAAAAGGTGCATCTGAGCCATGTCCTGCCGCTCGGACATCGATCTGGCCACTCTACATCAGCACCGCCTCGAAGAGCGCTGGGAGTATGGCTTAAGGTGGTGCGGAGCCCATGGAAGAAGCCAAGAACATCAACAGTTGACCCACTACAATGCGCTGCTCGTCCGTCAGAACGCCTGCCAGCATCAGCATCGCCATCAGCAGCAGCACCAACAGTTGACCAAAGGCAATTCCAGCAGTTCTAGTAGAACTGTCAGCAGGCTTAAGGATCACATTGCCAAAGATAATCAAAATAAGCCGCCTCAGCCGCTTCAGGGATTGGACGACTATAGTAATGACTACTTTACAGCTACGACGCGTCGCAGACGCTCCGGCACTTGGCCGTAAGTAACAACGATTAAAAGCTACCACCCTAGGCTATAGATAGGCATAAGCCAGTTCGCTTCACAGACCTCTCGAATGACTGTCAAAAACACATTGATTAGGTCTGGGCAGTCTGAGATTGAAGAAATCTCTGATAATTTGTGCGCACAAGTTAAAGTTGCGGTTCATGTTTCGGATTGATTTGGTTTCTCCTGTTTCGAGTGTCGATAACTTTGGTAATTGGAAGTCTCTCAATGCGGTGCTACCTGAACTCAGTAATGAAAACGTCAAGTGCATAATAAAGATCGGGCATGGGCCCGATAACACATCTCAAATTACGTACATTGGGTGTAAGCCAGTGACTAGATCCGAATCAATTATAGCTGGCTACAATCGAGGTTTGTTTTGTTAAATGCATGTGAGCCTTGAATATTAGTTATTCATTTGGATCGGAGAGCCTGGTAATCCTGGCAAAGTAGTAAAGTCAAAGTACTACTTTGCACCTAGCATATCAGTTATCAAAAGGTATAAATAATTGGTGCCCCACTGTCACGTAAATGTTGTTGAAGTAAATGTTAACGCCAGCATGATGAGCCAGATTTCGTTATCAGGCTAATACGCCAAATGCTTCAATAGGTTTGTTTTTGAACTCCTGCTCAAGGTTAGCATGAGTGCATTCGAAATTGATTTGAATGTCTATTCAACTGTATTATTATATAGATAGACTTAGCGAGGCTGGCATTAGGACTAGATTAAATATAACGCATATCGTCAAAGTTGAGCTAGATACAAATTTCAACCTGCACGACACCATAGAGGCCGTGACCCTTCTGCACAGATCTAGGTACGGATAGAAATAGTTGTCTGTGAATAATCATCACCGGCTTGGGGCACCTCGAAACGAGTTTGCGAACATCTTGAATGGTTAGGTGTCTGCTGAGATGGCGCCGAGCAGTATTTAGTTTTGTTTTATTTATTAGTTTGAAGCACACTGAAGCAAACCACTATTCGATCCGCACGTGTCTATGTGGGCTCCAAATACTTGTTATTTAGTGCTCCTACAAGCTACTGTCTTGTATTCGTTGTTGTTTATTAGCGTTTTGTTTTGAAAAACTCTCGAGGCATTGAATGTCAGTCAATGCCTATTAATTAATTCCGTGCCAGTTTGTGCGAGGCGCAATTCATAAATAAAACACAAAATGGCAACTCATGACCAGCGGACAGCGAAAACTCAAAATCAAAATCAAAATCAAATCAATCTGCGAACGGAGGGCTCCTAAGGTGCAGCGGGTCAAAAGCGTTAACCTTCAATTTGCATGTACGTTCGCAGTATGTTAAACAAACCCCAGACACCCTTAATTAATACCCTAGCGAAATGTCTAGGTAGGTTTAACAAAGTCAATGAGGTGCGGCTTTTGCCCCGTCGCACAGTGGAGCCAACTAAATAGTATGTGCTATGATCGTCCGAATCGCTTTCAATACGCGTGCACGCGTGCTTTATCCACTGTTCGACTTGTAATCCGTCCGGGGAAACAGATCGAATATTTTCCAGTGGATCATTATTGACCTTCTCCTTGATAGGTGGTCCCATAAATTACTCGTTTGCGGGAGTAGGCATATACTCAAATATTGGATTTCTAACAGCAGTATAGGGCAGTCGGGCACACCTAACTGTTTTTGTTTGCTCTATTGACTACATTCGCCATATCTTATCCATTTATATACAAAGTAGCAGCGTCACACTGATCGACGTTGCTATCAGTACCAGTCTCAGTATCAGGCAGGCTTACCTTGTCTTCAATTAGTGTTCCTTTTTTATTGAAACGCCGAGAAGCTTATTGCCCGCGTGGGTAGACGCATTGGTTTCGGTTACCAATTGGAAATAGTTACAGGTTGTAAGAAGCCGATGCTCTTCCCAAGCTTATAGCTGCACAGCAGCGGGAGCGTATTCGAGATAACTACGATCCACGGGACTAAAAGTTCACCTCTCTTCTCGACCCAAGATCTAGGGACTTATACGATGGATGTATCACAGCAAGTACTGTCCTGCGTAAAACCAGACATCCGAGTTTTCTACCAGTGCAGTATTCCCATTCATTCCTTTTGCCTTTGAGCTGCGCTCCCCCTTACCGACTGTCTGTCCGTTCCGCTCTCTTGCTCTCTTACTACCTCTATCTCTCTCTCTCTCGTCAACGAGCGTACAGTTTCCGTTGTTCCGTTGCTCGAGGCTAAACGAGTTTCTTAACGCTGTTGCTGTAACGAACAAATTCATAAAATCTCAGATATTTTTTGGCCTTTCAGTGATTTTGTAACCTTCCACCGATTCGCACCAGCCAGAGCGAGCGAAGCAACAGAAATTCCAATAATTTTCGTGTACATAAGAACTGTTATTTGAGAGCGAGATTTGCTTTGCTGTGCTTTGCTCTGTGCATCTCACATGGTTATAAAATACACATCAAAATAATTTCAGAGATACAAATATGCAGCATCCGAAATTGCGCCTTGCGTTCGTGCATTCAGGCCTTGTTTCCAAGCATATCGGCCGAGATCATGCCCAAGAGCCCGAACCACGAATTTTGAGGTTTACCTTAAACATTTGTCACTTTCAGCACTTGCAAATCTCTAATTGATTCTCAACTGTTTCGAAACATGTTTTTCAGGCGAACGCGTAGCCTAAACGCACCTTCGCCGTTTCAGCAGTTTGGACCATGCGGGCGCATCATGAAGAACTCTGCAATGGTAATGCAAATCCAAGATCCCGCCAGCCAACGCCTGACCTGGTATAAGCCACCCTTGACGGTCCTCGTAATCAAGAAGAAGGACTCCCAGGTGCTGCTGCCGTTTGTGCAGCTGGTTGAATGGCTGGTCCAGGAGAAAAATATGGTCGTCTGGGTGGAATCTGCAGTGCTGGAGGACAAGTTGCTGCGCGACGACGTCCAACTGGAGGAGGAGAGCGCAAAGTTCCGGCTGGTTCACGAGTACTACACTGGAGTACGCTCTCGATTCCTAGCACTGCGGGAGAAGCTAGTAACCTTTAAGTGAGTACGAGTACAATGAGAATGAAATCACGCTTATGATCATACTAAAAATCGTTGGGTGTCTTTGCTACAGAGATGGGCGCGATGATCTCACCGATCGTATTGACTTTATTGTCTGCCTGGGAGGCGATGGCACGCTGCTGTATGCCTCACAGCTATTCCAGCAATCGGTGCCCCCTGTTATGGCCTTCTATCTGGGCTCATTGGGGTTCCTGACACCGTTTCAGTGTGACAACTTCCAGGAGCAAGTGACCAACGTGCTGGAGGGTCATGCCGCACTCACGCTACGTAGTCGCCTGCGTTGCTCAATCCACCGGAAAGGCGAGCGCCGCAGGGAGTCTCTGCAGCAATCTAGTAATCTCTTAAATCCTTTTTCGCAACGACAATCCCACTACGGCGAATTGGTTAACCCAAAGGCTAGCAATAACAACTGTAGTCCATCCTCAGCACAGGCTGGGTCTGGCTACAGCAGTATTCTGGTGTTAAACGAGGTGGTCATAAATCGTGGGCCATCCCCCTACTTGAGCAACATTGATATTTTCTTAGATGGCAAGTACATCACATCTGTGCAAGGAGATGGATTGATTGTGTCGACGCCAACGGGCAGCACAGCCTACGCGGCAGCCGCTGGAGCGTCGATGATCCATCCATCTGTGCCAGCTATTCTGGTAACTCCAATCTGTCCCCATTCACTAAGTTTTAGACCAATTGTAGTACCAGCTGGAGTTGAGCTGAAGGTAAGATGATCGAGTTCCTCGTGTGACCTTAAATCTCAATTTGATTTTCCCGTCTTAGATTTCGATATCTCCGGATAGTAGAAATACGTCGCGCGTATCCTTCGACGGGCGAAATGATCAGGAGTTAAATCATGGTGATTTCTTGCGAGTAACAACCTCTATTTATCCTGTCCCGAGCATTTGCGCACAGGATCAGATATCTGACTGGTTCGACTCACTGGCTGAGGGTCTACATTGGAATGTGCGCAAACGCCAAAAGTGTCTTGACGAGCTATCCGATTTGACGGCATCCGGCTCGGAGGACACGCTCGACGAATTTGAGAACCTAAAGATCCACGACGCGTAGTATAATCAGATATAAATCTAACTAACTAAATAAATACTCCGGTCTATTGTACAATATTCAGATATATAATATTTGGTTGAGTTTACGTTATAAAACATCTTTTAAATATATACAATTTAATATTGCTTCAGAACAAATAAACTTAAGAATAGTTTGTAAGGCAAAGTATGCCGCGAATACGAGAATTCTGTGTGTATTTTTTATAATAGTAATAAATTGTTTTATTTACTTAAACGCCACCAAATTCGATTCGATTCGATTTGTAACTACTACAATATATCTAATACGCGTATTATATGCAAGTTTCCTGTGTTAGATACTTCACTGCAATTCATCTATGTATATCGCTTAGGATTATGGGATCGTGTAGAAAGCATATGTTAAGATTGATTTTGTCTAAGCTAAAGTTGTTAAATGTCATTAGACGGTTAAATTCAATAAAGTAAGAAGCATTGGTAAGTCTTTTTAGGGGACTACCAAATTAGTATATAACAAAAGGGGTGCTTTATTTTGACGAGCTAGTCTTTGGATAAGGAACCGTATCAAATTGCTTTTCAAATAATTATCAAAGACCATAAATAAGCCTGTCTGTCATCTGGTCCTAATATGCCTGTAGCAGTAAGTTAAAAGAATATAACGAGGCGGCTAAGAGACTAATATAATAAAAAGACTACAGAGGCCATAAATGCTGGCTGAATTATTTCACGGATTATGCTTTCGTGATGACTGCTACGTGCTGACCGACCCAAAGCATTTCCAACGCACTCTACACATGCTCTGCTATAATAGGCAACATCCAGATGCTGCTGCTGCTCCTCCTCCTTCTTATCATGTTTCGGCTTCATTCGCGAGGTGTAGCAACAAGTGGGTCGCAGCATCCTCTCGCCTCGGCATCTCTCTCATCCGACTGGCGGATAAAAATGTTGCGTAATATCCGCCGATGACGATTGGTGCGACTTTCTCGAATGTAACGCCCACGCACTTTCATTGCGCAGGCTTCAAGTTGAAAGTGCGTCGTGCACGCCCTCACGAATGTCATATATATTGTATATATTTGAGTATAAAGGTTCTTTCTATAATATGTAGTTACAAAGAGAAAAATACAATATATATATATATATATATATATATATATATATATATATATATATATAAATCTATTTTTTTTATTATTTATTGTATTTTTCTCTTTGTAACTATATATATATATATATATATATATATATATATATATATATATATATATATATATATATATATATATATGTACGTATATTTGTATTTATATATAGAAGTATATAGAGGAATGCTGATTTATTTACGGGCGATGATCAATGAGCAATCTTATTAGAACTTATTTGTATGAATATCCACAATTGTAAAATGTGCATAGTTATAGTTTGAGTCATTCGCTAAATAGTCAAAAATTGTTATTGAAATACTATTCATAATTGATTATATTTTTACATATATTTGCAATTAAATATACAGACAGAAAGCCTTCTAACCGGACATACCAACTATCTATTATCAAATTTCGAAGCTTATATTACGGAGTAATATAATAATTCGAAATATGCTTGGAATTTATTAATGAAATTTGTGGGCTTGTGCGCAAATCGTATCTCTCCAGGAAGCTTAAGACAAATGGTCGATGATGAAGAGGAGCGCGAAAGAGCAAACTTAACTTGACTTGGCATAATATTCGAAGCTGCCAAGTGGCACGTGCTGATATTTCAATTGAATGCCGCAAAATATGTGTGGCAGACACCCCCGTAAAGCCAAAGGCATCCGAGCTAAATGAAAAATATTTTCCTGCACTGCGTACCCCACTTGACATTTAAACTTGGGCTGCCGCCCATTCAGAGCAAAGGCGAACAAGCGATTCTCCGATAGTATTCCAAATGCGGATGACAGCTGAAGTTTGCGCTCTTTGTGAGTTGATGACTGCCGGCTGGGCGACTAGCTGACTATCTGACTAGCTGACTAGCTGGAGGGCTTTGCTAGTCCTGGTTGGGGCGGAGCTGCATATCAAACAAATTGCTCGTCGCTTGCTCGATGCTGAATTAAGAGGAAATTAAACGTTTTCCCTCGAGCTGCCTTTCGCCTCGCTCTGGCAAAAGTTGACCACCATAAATATATTAGCACTCGTATGTGGGGGACCAGCATAATCTGACTTTAACTCTCAGCAAACATCAGTTACGTCTATTTCAGAACTGATGATTAGACTTAAATTTCCAATTGGGTTACCTCAAAGCATCGAAATTTAAAGCATATAGAGGCAACATATTCCTCGCTCTATCAATATAACATATTTATGTTTGTGCTACTTTCAGTGAAACCCAATCTATACTTCCAACCACCCACACACATCTTATTTAATGTCCATCCCTCATCTTAGATTTCTAGTCCATTAACTTTGAAGTTATTTTGGCGACGTTACTGGAGCACTTCGACGGCTTTTGGGCCTTTTCCCTTTTATTCTTGTGGTTCGATAAGTATTGTTGCCTTTGCCTTTTCATTCAATTGGTCTACACTCTCCTCAGGAAAGTGTGCTTATTACTTAAAAAGTAAAATTAAATCCCATTCTAAACGATATTGAGTATAAAATCTAGCATATTATACCAAATGTGTTATCTAATTAATGATTCAATTCAAAATAAATTATTATGTTATGAAAAATTTATTTGTATTGGAGTTCTGAAAAGATACATATATAAATAGTATACAAAATGTGTAATGTATGAATATACTATTTTTAAAGCGATCAAGTCTTCAATACTTGCTTTTTAATGTCCTGATGGCCTATAAGTTGTTTTGCAATTTCTCCCCACTCAGGCGACCCATACGAGGGCAACACTTTTTTATTCATAAACATATATGTACATACATATATGTTCTTTAAAAGCACGTGTAGAAACAAATCAAATTCATCCTAGGTTTCGCTTGTTTGGACTTTAGAGAAGATATCACATTTCATCAGCAATCTGAAGGACGGTGAGTGGACTAAATATGTGGCAGTACCTATATAGATATACTTGAAAACAAAACCATTATTCGTTTGTATCTATGTTGTCTTTCTACTTCTTAGGGAAATATCAGTGGTGTAAACACTTAGTTAAATTACAAAATATTCTTTTAAATAATTTCAGTCAGACAGTTGGGTTTCTATTCTTTGGCGAATGTTTCTGCGCCTGATGTGAGACTTTACATTTCGTTTTGTCCCCTTGGTTATGCTATATGCTATATAGAGTATTATGCTATATAGAGTATTGCGGTCTCCATTTGTTTTTGTATTATTCTAACATGGTCGTTTTACCATCCGCAAATAATGATTGTAACATTCACTACAGTGAAATCGAAATGGAAGTGTCCCACATAGGAAACATATTTCCATCCAAGAGCATTGCTTATATATCGTACCGAGTGGAGGCTTTAAGCCACATACTGTCTTTCAATCCAAACCTTGCATGACTGAACAAGCAATAGACTTAATTAGATGACGACTCACATAGATCTGCGAGTCGTTATTCAGAAGCCGCGTCATTTGCCGCTCGTTTACTTCCTGTCTTTATAATTGCATAAATTTGCAGTTTAGCGGCTGATCAATTGAACTTGTATTTCCTATAAATACATTGACTTTGTGAGGTGACCTACTTAAAAGCACTGATAGTGATACTCTTTATATGGCTCACCTGAGCTCTTCTGGTCCTAACTGTTAAGGAAGACGGACAGAAATTAGCGCAATTATAGAAACAACACGTTCGTTTGCTTGAATGCCGGCGCGGTTGACACCTGTTCAGCTTTGATGAAAAACGAAATAAAAGGGCGTCCGTTCGGAGTTGACATATTTATTTCTATCAATTTGATTATGTGTGGGAATTGCAGTGAGTATTTCGAAAGGTATTCAACTTCCAATATTTCATGCGCTTGGTATATTTTTGTACATATGTATGTACATTGTATGTATGTATATATGTTTGTTGTGGGTTAATTTATTAGGCATTTAATTTCAGACAGAAAAAGAAGTTTCAATTATCATAATATGCTAATCTCTGTTGCTTTCCTCACCTCGCATATGAATGTATGTATGTACATATGTATATTCATATATACATACATATATTCCATGCGAATCGCATATTTAGAGGAGCATAACGGAATTGACAGCGAAAATAAAATCAAATATCGCATACAAACTCTACTCTCCGTATACGCACACACTCGCAGTCAGGCACACTTGCGCTCGCACTCGCACCCACCCTGGCAGTCACACTCACACAATGAAGGCAATTGAGCAGAATCATTGCCGTTGGCAGTTTTCTTCAGAATGATTTAAGAGGAAGGCGGGCACACTTCAACAGGCGAAAACAACAAAAACGACAACAAGAACAGTAAACGAAAATGACGGCGACGTCGACGCTTTGCACACAACAAGTGGCAGCGGATACAACCACAGTTTCTGCTTCTGCTGCGGCGATTGCTGCTTCTGCTGGCGCTACGGCATTTGCTTCTGCTGCCCTTTTACATCGCATTCCACATCCTGACGCAGCGAAAGGCGCTTTGTGCGCGCTTCGTGCGCCGTTCTCAGCTGTGTTTCAGTGCGAGATGAATTCTCGTGGCTGATGGACGTGTGTTCGTGACCACGCTTTCAGTACTGCAGCTCCCAGACACTTGTTGTGTATTGCACTCTACGAGTATATATGTACATATGTATTAGTCGGTGCTCTCTTTGCCTATTGGAAAATGTAGTTTCATAAATGGTTCGACAAGTGCATAATATGTACATTCCACAAGTTGAAGTTCAAACACACGACGCGAAAATATGTGACGGATGTAAGTTAACCGTTCTATTCAATTATAAAATAATGTGTACAATACATATATATAAATAAATGAAAAAAAAAAAAAAAAAATATATATATATATATATATATATATATATATATATATATATATATATATATACCATATATATATATATATATATATATATATATATATATATATATATATATATATATATATATATATATATTATTTTTATGTATATATATGCCCCAATAGTTATATTTATTTATTTTTTTAATATTCATTATTTTGAAAGTGTATTCATCATTTGTAAGACCCTCTATACAATCAATATCCATCACCAATCTGAACGAAATTGCATCCCCAACCTTAATGTTTGTTTTGTGTCTCTGGGGCTATGCTCTGAAATACATGTATTTTTGTTTAATATCAACTTACATATTTGCATTGAAGTACACAAATATGAAATGGATTTTTTGTGTGTCTACGCATGTACAGAATACCCTATTTAGAAGCAATGTCCACGCCCATTGCTTGAAGTTGAAGTATTAAAGCATAGCTGAAACAATTCAAACAATCCATTACTTATTGACATATCTTAACTATCCGCAGAAACACTTCAACACTGTTAAACGCAGCAATAACCCAGATATTGGTTAGTACAGTCTCAACGACTCAACAGATACCGGCAAATTAATAAATCAATCAACAGGTAACTTCTTCTACCCTTGTTGTGCTTTAATTCCCTTTCCAAAAAAGCCACTCGAAAAATTGCTATTTCAGAATTCGACAGAGGCTGTTAAGCAATCAGTCGTAACCACAAACGTCACAGGTAATTATTGCTATATTCATATACTTATATATATATACATATATGTATGCATATACATATATATATATATATTATACCCTGAACCCATTGAAAATGGGAAATCAGGGTATAATGGTTTTGTGAAAATGTATGTAACAGGCAGAAGGAATCATCGAAGACCCCATAAAGTATATATATATATATTCTTGATCAGGGCGACGAGCTGAGTCGATATAGTCCTGTCCGTCTGTCCGTCCGTCCCTCCGTTTGAGTGCGTCGATCTCAGAAGTCATAAAGAGCTAGAGAGATAAAATTGAAATGCATGTAGACTCGTGTATACCATACGCAGTACGAGTTTATCATATTTTTTCGATAACTCATTCGATATTTTCTTATCGAGGATAATCGATAAATGTATATTGTTTTTTCAGCCTAATTTAAACATTTTTAGACCTGGAGACTTCAGAGTTACTGCGCATATATGTACGTTTGATAGATACACACATTTTGTCACTTACAGATTCTGGATACCATGCCCCCTTCGCCCCAAATTTGTAAAAGACGTATTTTAAGTACTAGAGACTTGAGTTTTGGAATGTACATACAGATCGTATGTCTACAAACGAAATTATTCAACAAAAAAATTCTCATAATATTACCCACACTGCAGCGCAGCCAAAGCGCAGTCGCTGCTTACTGCGCAGTTAGCAGAGCGCGGGCTTATGCATGCGTGTGGATGCATATGTATGTATGTGTGCATAAAAGAACTGCAGAATGATTAGAATATCAGATTGGAGGGTTCAGGGTATATCCTAGTCGAGCAGTTTCGACTAGAGCCTTCTTACTTGTTTTTTTCTAAATTTATACATAAATATCTGTCCTAGTTATTCGTTAAAGTACATGCTTAATTAGCAAATTTCCAGGTGCAATTATTTGTACTCCCTGTACAGGCGATAGAACATGGTACACATGGCCTAAAGATCGCCGTGTCAGAAAATGTCGAGGTGTTTCTATGTAGCACTCTAGCACTAGTTGGGGTTTAATTCAAATTTATTTGAAAAATCTGAAAAATGTTCACAATTTAAATAAAGTTGCGTGTTAGAGCGCGGATGAGCTAAGTTTTATGCAATGAACACAAGCTACATAAGCTTCGTTTTTAATCACAGTGTACGTCAGATCTGTGAAGATATAGAAATATTCAACTATACACTCACCCATCACCATGCTTCCGGCATCAGCGATAGGGAATCCTACTTCAGAGACAGTACAAGATATTCGATTATGGATCGTTTTTGGTTATTTACTTTGTCGGCATACCGAAAATGGATAAACAGTATAAATGTTTTTGCTATAACCGCTAGATAAATTATTTGTATGATCAATCCCTGATGTTATTTTAGCTCACCGTTCTCCTTATTTATTTTCATGACATTCATTTAAGTCGATTCGCCCAAAATAAAAAGCAAATATTGCGTTAGACGCAATCTCAATTTATAGATGCCTGGAACGGAAGCTCGGCCAGGGTATTGCCTAGTCGACCACTGCCAAATAGAGCACTTACGTGTATTCTCATCAGCGTCTGAGTTGTGAACTAAGGGTACACGCGACGTATGCGCAATGTGAGCGTTGTATAAATTAAATTTTATTTACAATTGAAATTGATGAATCAAAATAAGGTTGTCGGCGTGATATAAATGCACGCCTCTCATCCTTGTATCACTGAATCTGGAAATGCGTTCTAAAACTTATTAAATCTGCATACTTTTCTATTGCTTTACCGATTATAATATTCTTTCCCACGCCCAGAAAAGAATCGCATGCCCATTGCTAATAAATATTTAAAAAAAATAATAGAAGACACTTTAAAATTGCATTCATTTGAAAAGCCGCGGGCTGTCTGAAATGCCCAGCGACCAACACGCGCAAAAATTTAAAACAATTAAAAAATGAAACAAAAACTAAATAATACTAGTAACTACAAAACAAAAACAAAAATCGTTAAAATAGCGCCAAGCGACACGCCAACGAATTTAGTTTGAATTTAGAGCCCCGACTCGACGGCAGAGGCCCAATCAGTAAAGATCACATCGCCGTGCCGATTAAAATTAAAAGAGAAGTTGATCAACAAATAAATAAGCATAAAAAGTGACGAATATAAGATGTTTACTAACCGAGAAGTATAAGAACACAGGCGAAGCGGAAACAACTTAAGCATCTCTGAGATACTACTTATAAGACTGTATCAAGAGCGGTACGGTAAGATAAGTTAACATGGAGGTGATCTGTCAAATTTCCATCATCTTTGGAATTGATATAATTTTAGAAAATAACTATGTATAAATATAGAAGAGGCATAAAACTAAATAAATATTGTACCTTATTAGAAATCGGGCCAGCTATTTCACTGGCCACTCTTACTTGGACAATGATGATGATTTTGATAAGTTAAAAATTCATTGCTGCAGCTGGTTCGACTTATTCACAAGTTTTGCAGCTTGGTTTTATTGAATCAATTCAGCAATATTAAAATAAAATGGAATTTCACATCAAACCATTTTAGTGCAGTTGCCGAGCGGGCGAATCATTTTCCATCCTGCTCTCAATTATGACAGCGTTTTGATTTAATTGACTGCAAGCTAATTCAATTTTGAGAAAGTCGCACCCAGCAGCTCTTAACTCTGTTAAATGTCGAATGCGGAGTTTTGAATTCGGCAAAGGAGACCCATCTTTTTAGGCAGTGTCTTCGCCTCATCGCGGAGGGCTCTTTATAGTCGTGGGCGTGTGTGAGTGTGGGCTACTGTGTGCGTGGGTACTGTGGGTTGGTGTGCTCTAAACGAATTAGATGTTGAATTCAATTTGCAATTTGCGCCGCGCGTCTTACATTACGAAGAGCTTGTAAATTTGAAAGAGGGGAAATAATTTAAAATTGGTAGAGCAAATTAAATATATATTTAAATTTGGGCACAACGTCTCACGACTGCATGCATATACATACATACATATATTTGAATTGCAATTATATTTGAATTATTTTGCGAAAATGCTAGCACTGGAGAATTCATTTTCGATTCGTGCGACTGCTGCGCACTAATTAAATTATAATAATACAAAAATGACAGCGAGACATATAATTTTTGTTTAATTAGTGGAAATCAGTCGGGCGGAATACAAGACAAGCCAATGATATCTAATGCGTATCCCAAGCAGCTTACATTGCTGATTACATTTTAAAGACAATCCTCTTATATTAGAATCTGATAAGACGCAATGCTTCGTTCGTTCGTTTACCCCAGCAATAAGCGGCTAGCGACGCAATGCAATCATCGACTGATGCGGGAAACGATGGCACACGTAAATACCCAGCACAGCAGCAGCACAGCCAGACGCAATCAGCAGCAGGAGCAACGGCGGGAGCTCGAGCAGGAGGTGGGGCGCCAGCAGAAGAAGACGCAACCACCAATCAGACGACGTCCTTTACCATAAATGATAACAATCAGCCAGCCAGTTTGGCGAGCAAAAATCCTTTTAAGCAACAGTTGGACAGCTATCAACAAAATGGCAACATGGACACGGAGTGTGGCATTATGGGCACTGGAGGAGCTGTTGGCAGAGAGAGCCAAGAGAGTCAATCTTACGGAGCCCGCAAGCTAGGCAGCAGTCAACCGCCGCCGGACCAATATCGACAGGAGGATCCACGTGCAGCTGGGACCTGGTCTGCCGCCAAGTCATGGATGGTCAGCTGGCGTGGCTCCAACCGGCTCGTTCTGGTCATCGTGGCCATAGCTCTGCTGCTCGACAATATGCTACTCACAACTGTGGGTAAGTAGAATAATGCATGCTCGATTCCTTAAATATACAAATATACATATGCATGTATATAAATACATACATAAATAAATTGTACAAATAAATACGTACATACGTACATAAACTGTAAAGTTGGCAGACTTCTGCCCATTAGCCCATTAGCCCATTACCATTTCTTAGCCACTTGTCCTGGCAACCACTTGACAATCACCTGCAACGCAATCAACTAGAAAATTATTCACTTCCATTCCGAGATAGGTTTTTATCTCCGCTTTACCCATAAAATTACCACAATGCGGCACTTAAGCTAATGAATCTTTTCATGGTGTCAGTCATTCAACAAACAGTCCGTCTTCAGTTCATCAATCCAGCTGTCATCGAATGCTGTAGGGCGCTGCCTAGGGATTGTGGTTAGCATTTGAGATTTGCTGTTAGGCATCGCGTTTTCTGAAATCCAACAAACATTTATTTTTATCAATTATACTAATATTTAACAACGAAATGAGAACGGTCGCCATAATTCACGATTGTAATTTACAGGCGCTAAACGGACTTACTTAATCTATCGATATACATATCTATCGATATATGTATGTATGTATGTACATACATACATATATTTCAATTTCAAGCAGTCCCACACTAATTCTGTAAAATCAACTCTCCAAGCCCCATCCACAGCCGAAAGCAACGACAGCAACAAAAACAGTTCATCAATTGTTTGAGTACCATTACTCGATAGCGATGTACATTGCTCGTCACAATTAAGAGCCGACACAGACAGAGAAGGATTGCGATTGGGGTTGGGATGGGACTGAGGTGGGAAATCAATGAGAAGCAAATAAGGGGAAGGGACTCTTAAAGTGCGGACAGTCAATTAAATAGACACGCGACCACAGCTACTTCTGCGTGTGACACTAAACCTACCAAGCGAGACGGCCGCTGAGGGGCAACGGAGAGCGGACAGCGGACAGCGGACAGCGAACAGCGAGCGACCCAAGTGCTTATGTCAAGTGTCTGGACAAACACGTGGACATCAAGTGGACGATGGACGATGGTCGAATCGAAGGACTACGCCAGTCTGGGCAGTATTTGCTGCGGCTGACAACACAAAAAGCGATTGAAGCTCCGTATTTTTCTTTGTGTTAAATGTTCATGAATGTATGTGTATCAACAAGTTGGGGTTGCACCCAGCTGAAGACAAATAGCTAGACGAATGCGGCACTTAAGCAACTTGTTGATAGATACGGAAGTGAATGTCAAAGCAAAAGTAGAAAAATGTTCAGAGAGCGCACAAAAGTCACAAAAGTAAATTGACTCAACCCCTCCAGCTCAGAGCCCTTAGCTCCGGTTCTGCTTCCCACTTCTCTCCTCTCCTATAATATCCTATCCTCTTTTAGTTTCCTCAGCTGCCTGTGCTTTCAGTTACATCAAATCAAAGTTAGCTCCGAATGTTGAATGGCAAGGGGTGCGCAGTGTTGAATTGAGTGCTGAATGGGGAAGGTTACGGTAAATATGCTTTTAGCGTTTGACTTGAGGCATTTCCACTTAAGTGCTTTCACTCTGCCGTTAAAGGTGTTGAAGTGAAAATTGCGAGAAATACAAGGTTATTACATTTGATCTTCGGCAATGAGCATAAAATTCTCATAAATTTGATTAAGCTACGAAAGGGACTTCCCGAGCACAGGGGTTCGCACGAGCATGTGATTAGGCCAGCGCCTTGATTTATGCTCGGGTCAGACAGAGATGGAGCGTTATCTGTAAGTGGGGCAGCTGACAGCCTTACAGCCGACTGTGCTAGACGTTAAGATACCTCGTACGCAATTCATGAAAGAACTTTCTACTCTCCGTATGTACAAGATATTTTATTATTATACATAATCATGACAAATAATTAATGCTTTGATAATTTAAAAAAAAAAAAACAAAATAAATTAAAGGACGCGAGTTGAAGATATATACATAAATGTATATATATATATAGAAAATATTGTTAAAAATTCACAAGTTTAAGTCAAGCTTCCATCCATTCCGCAGTTCAAACTTGTTTCTTACTTAATTATGTTCGTCAATTATCAACACGCATCACCGTTAATCTTGGCTTGTTTTCTCGCGGAATCGTAGCTCTCCAGGGAATCCTCCGATCGATGTTTGGTGGGCGTGGTACTCAATGAGCGTGCTTTTAAGGCACTATCACTACTCCCTGGCGTTGGACTGAGCAAATCATAAGAGCAATCCGACTCGTTTCTTGTGAGGGAAGCGCTGCGTGCGAAGGGAATATAGTCATTAAGCTGACGCTTTATAGCATCCTTATTAATAGTGGTCTCCCATATCTGCTTTTGTATTATGTTGCTGTAGCGCGCCTCGAAGCTGTGCTGATGGCGCAACAGATTCGCAGCGTTGCGCGAACTCTTGCTTGGCTCCACTTGATTCACTTCGGTGCTCTGCTGCACTCCATTCTGTCGACTGCAGGCGGACGTCCTGCCCGAGGACTCGTCATCAGTTGACATTTGTCAGTAGTACTAATTACCGGAAAATTAAACACAGAAACAATATTGCTTAGCCGGAATATCAAGAGGCTTGCCGAGCTGCCCTTGCCGAGCCGAGAAAATCCTTGCAACTTGCCTCTTTCGCTTCAGAAACGCGAGTAAGTCACGGCATGCGACCAAGTCGCCATTCCTACCAGGCCGCTTGTTTTGCTGCGCATTTTCCTTGCCAAACTGGCGAAAACTCAAATGTCAGGCACAAAGTTTGTTTAGCTGTAGCTGCGCTGTAATTGCGAGTGTGCCTTTTGTCTTTTAGAGCTTTGCCGTGCGGAAAAAGTTGTGCGAGGTCTTTAGGGCGCACGGCAAAACGCCCTCCTCCGTCGACCAAGCCCAGTATGGTGACAGGATATCACCAGTCAAAGCTCACGACGCCACTGTGGTAAAGTTATTTCACGAATTTCCACATTGCGGCTAAAGGTAAAGCGCAGGTGTGCCAGGTGTCGCCTGTGGCCTTGCATGACGTTCGTCGGGCCAGCACTGTCTGCCTCCTGCCTTCATATATCAAATTCAGTTGGATTTGCGAATGCGGCCCATTATAAAAGTGTATCATATTTGTATTATGCCGATAATTGATTTATGGCTATTTGCGTATCTCCCTTTAATATCGTAGTAACAGCGCTCAGGCATTAGAATTAACAGTTGGCAGCTCACCTATGGTGAACAACTGTTCCTTGGACTTACTATAACGGTACAAAAATAGTCACGCTCGCTAATTTGTTGTTGTTTCTACTATACCGACGCATATGAATATACTAATAAGACATAACGGGCATGCAAACACGTCACGGAAAAATTTTTCCTATAGCACTATGGCAAGATGGATTTTATTCCGTTGATGACTAAAGAGTCGAGAAGAACTATGCAGTAGGTGTAATGGTTTTGTGAAAAGTATGTAACACACAGAAGGGGGCGTATACATGTATGTATATTCTTGATCAGAGCGACGAGCTGAGTCGATTTAGCCCTGTCCGTCCGTATTATGAACGCGTCGATTTCAGAAGATTTAAGAGCTAGAGACTTGAACTTTTTTTTTAAATGACCGTATATACAGCACGCATATCGAGTTTATCACCAAAAATTGATAACTCATCCCGTTATTTTTTTATCGAAAAAAAACCTTATCGAAAGTGAATTATAAAAATATATTTTCTACATCTTTAGAGCTAGAGTATCCAAATTTTAAATGTAGATTGATATGTACGTTATAGAATTTCGATTTTTGTTCAATTTTACCCCCACCCCTATATTCACCCCCTCACCCATAAGTTTGTAAAAGGCGTATTTCAAATACTAGAGACTTCGGCACATACACGCATATTAATGATATAAACACAATCTAAAAGTTTCATGAAGAATGTACGTACACAAAAAAAGTTATTAAACAATTAAGCTCCGATAGCAAGCCCACACTGCAGCCCATGCGTGCGCGCCTATGTATGCCTATGTATGTGTGTGTTTGTATAAGCAGAAAGACGCTAAAAATTATTGAAATGGCTGTTGCTCGAAGGGTTCAGGGGATCTCGTAGTCGAGCAGTCTCGACTAGAGCTTTCTTACTTGTTTAATTATGTAAATATACATATGTATCTCCTACACCTTTAAAGGTAGAGCTTCCAAATATTAAATAACTTTTGTATTTCATAGAATTTCGATATTTGTTGTAAATTACCCACAAATCCATCCCCTCACCCCTATATTTGTAAAGGGTGTATTTCAAATACATTATCAAATACTATGTGCTTTAGCACATACACTCACTTTAATGTTATCTACAGACGGACAGGGCTATATTGACTCATCTCATCGCCCTGATCAAGAATATATATACTTTATGAGGTCTGCGATGATTCCTTCTGCCTGTTACATACTTTTCACAAAACCATTATACCCTGATTTCCCATTTTCAATGGGTTCAGGGTATAAAATCGCAGCATTTTGAGGCCTCAGAAAAATATTCCTTCAGCATCCAGTGAAAGCATCCTGCCTGCAATGGCCATATTTTATGCTTCACAGCTGAAGTTGTGAAGACCTATAGGCATTATTCTTTTTAAACACGACAATTGAAATTCAGTTGCAGTGCTTTTTATAGCCTTGTTAAGGCTAAAATTTGCGGCCATTGAAGGTCTGATATACATGCTCAAATATCTTTAGATTTTTATAACGTTTATTACATATATTTCTCGCCAGCATTTAATGCCAATTAAAGTTAAATATAAAAAATTATTTGGTGCCAGCTGCTCAAAAATTAAAAAATTCGATGCTTGCATACATTCTTAGAGCTATTAGTAGATTCTTTGCTTTGGTCATAATTTCCACTATTTAATTTAGCGGAACTAAGCAATGCCAACTATCGAAACGATTTCGTCAGAATACTAAGTTCGGTTCTTGTGAATATAAATAACTTTGTGTTCAATGTAATATAGTTTATATAATTATGTAATATATTATATATAAAGCAAGCCTTTTGAATTGTTGTTTTTAAGTGCTGATTTAAATTACAATTAAAAAACAACTCAATTCAAGTAAGATCTAGGGTAACTGCAAACTTGCTAGACAACAACAAAACAAGCTCAAAATACGCCCCGTATGTTACGGAAAAGTCAGACTTGTCGGCGTGATTTAAAAATAGCGCTCGCTATGACAGCAGACAAGGGAAACAGAAGTAAACAAAGTCAGAAGACTTGTTGTTGTGTCGCTCACAAATCCTTGAGTTACGATGTCAGCAGTTAAATACTACTAATTACGTAAGCCATTAAATCAGTATGCGAGGATACTTACGGAATACGCTATAAGCAGGGGTATTTTTGGAGGCCAGAAAAAATGGCATGCTGAAACTGACAAATGGAATGGAAGTGCGGAGCAACACGGAGAGTTCAAAGTTGACTTTATTGGGAATGCGTAATCGGTGCTTAGAAACACAGTTCACTCAAGCTCGCGCTAAGCGCGTCCTCATTGGCTGACGTTGTGGTCAGGAGCAAGCCCTTCTTGGGCAAGCTGGGCATGAAGATGTGCAACTGCTTGCGGCTCTCGTGGTGGCTCTCGTTCGAGTTCCGACTACTGTGCGGCGGGGTGCGCGCGGCGTCCACGACAGGCGGTGCAGCAGCGCCGTTGTATAATCTCGCGACGGACAGTTGTCCGGCAATGCGTCGAGCGACGCCGGGGCTCTTGCTGAGCGCACAGAGATCAATGTTGCGTGGCGGACGGTTGAAGCGGACGGGGACGCCCTCCTTATTGAAGACTATGGTGATGGGCTTGGCATTGGAGGGGCTGGGGTTGGGGCAGTAGTTGTTCACTGCGTGCCTTGCTGTGGGAAGCTTTCGAGGAGCTTCCCGTTGTGTACCGCTGCGCTTCAGGCCCATAGCTCGATGACCCTGGCGACTAGTCCGCTGACTGCCTGGAAGCGCTGCACTGCTACTGATGCCACATCCGGGCAGCGGCATCGAGCTCTTTACAATGTCTGCTCTGCCCGCCAAATCAAGCCAGTTGATCACACGCTCAGCTAGACGCTCCTCCGGATTGGCAGGGTGAGCTATTGCATGCAGCGCATCCTGCAGAGAACTGCGGCGTGAATGCGAGTTCGCACTATGATCCCTTAAATGGTTCAACGGATAGCCTTTGCCGCTGCTTAGCATCCAGCCGCGGCGCTTAGCGTGACGTCTGCCGTGCAGCGCACTGAAGGCAGACTGAACTTTGTTAGGCCCTGCTCCAGGTGCCTGGCCAGCTTGGAGCTGCTGCGGGTGCTGATGCTGGTGCTGCAAGGTAAGCTTAGTGGCGCCTAGCAGGAGGTACTCATCCAGGGTATAATCAGCACCGTAATCTAAGGTCGTTGACTTTCCGTGAAAGTCGCTGGAGTCACTTTCATAGCTGACCCCTGGCCGAAATGGATTTGCTCCATTAATATTAGTCGGTTGGATATTCGCTTCACTTACCACTTCGTTTTGCGCTCTGTCGGAGTCGCTCGCGCGGCTCATAGTCGAGTATAAAGTGGCGTCTGTGACTGCGCCCCTTGTCCACGATCCGCTCCAACCAAACAGAACGCACAAACAATGGTCGACTGGCCGACTCCCAAATGGAGCGCGCTGGCTCCCTCATAGTATGGCCTCCTCCCACTCTTTAGCATGGGCTAAGCCCCTTCCAACTTAGCAATTAAATACAGCAAAAAACCTAAATGTCCTTGTTGCTGTCGCAGTTCCTGTCGCTGATTATGTCGTGCGCCTGCCTACACTGCCAGCTGCTGTCTCACTGCAGTTACTGTTACAGTCGCGGTTGCTGTGGCTGTGGCTGCGGCTGTGGCTGGGGCTGGGGCTGGGGCTGGGCCGTGGGTGTGGCTAAGGCTGTTTGCTTGGCGACGCCGCTTGTCACTAGGGATGGTCGATAGACACTGAATGGATAATCTGCGAAGTATATGTTTGGCTATTCCAAGGCATGCCAAGCCGCTAGCCAGTCCCGTATGGGACGGAGGTCGGACCACTAAAGATTTGGACGGCACACTATTCTGTAGTTATAAAAGTGAGCAAGCGTAAAAGAACTAAGATATATCGACAATACATTTTTGCTGTTGGGTTTCCAGCACGTGTATACATATATGATTCACTCTTCATTCAGTCCCTGACTTCGGCCAGCCCTTGGTCCTCAATATTTGTTTGTCTTGGCTCCCCTCACACGGCATTCAGTTCAGACTTTGTCATGCGACTTAAGCGTATTCGTCACGCGAAATGCAGCCGACACAGCCGATGCCCAATCTCCAAACCCCAGTTTTCATTCCTCTGCTCCATTAACCGTTCGTCAGCTGCACGTGCTATTAGACATTTGTATGTCTGTGCTCGGAACAGTTCAATACTCGCATGGTAGCTGACGACCCGATGTCACCGGAGTTACACTGAATGGTTTCCCCTACTTTGAAATGGCTCGCTTTATCATTTATGGAGAATTTTAGGTAGTAGGCCCCATCAAAAGAGTAACAGCTTTCTATTTTGGGAGTGTTACTAAATGGCATGACCAATTATATTCCCAAATTTGGGAGGGCAACTTGTCTCTCTGTCTTGAAATCAACGAGATACAGGTATGGGAGCTACTTCTGAATTACCGTTAAGCTAAACTTAAGGTAATGTATTTCAAATAAGGCATTATTTCTGCACGCCACATTCGATCCAGGCCACGAAATTAATGGCCACCCACATGACATTAATAGTCTGGGCAGATACACAATTATGTAGTGGGTGCTGCAGGGGGAGGGCGATCTTGTTATCTCTCTCTCTCTGTCTCTCTGTCTCTCTCTCTCTCTTTCTCTCAAATAGCCGCCTAATGATAACTTTAACTGATAGCGACAGCTCTATCCGGAAAGTTGTTAGCATATCAACTTGATTGGCTGAACTGCTAAGCAGCCCGCGTCGAGCAGACCGCAGTGCTGTCTGTGCGCTATCCACAAACTCTGGCAGCAACACCACTTCAAAACAAACAATAACGACCCTTGGCATCAGCAATCGGCCAGCACTTACCGACTTGAAAATCAAATTGAAACATGCCCCTACACCTGGCCCTATGTGAAGTGACGCTGGCTCGCATTATGCCAGCAAATGCAATTACAGTAGCGAAGCGAGCATTGAGAGCCCCCATTTCCATGTGGAACGGATCCCGCTGTCTCCGGGTGTTGATAATAAATATAAACATTGTCGAAACATGCAATAAACTAGTAGGGCATGGGTGGGCATTACCATGGGCAAGGGCACGGTTAGGATTGGGGGCGGGAAGAGACATCCAAAGGCCTCCGAGGGGGCGGAGGAATGGAAGAGCAGGTAAGCCAACAGAGGTCTACACTCACATGCTTCCGGTTACATGCAGCGAATGCGAAATTTGTGCAACCTTTGTTGGCATGGCCGAATAACTCAATTAGGGGAAGCAATCTGCTCCCTGCAAAGATGCCTAGAAGCCATTATAACTTTTAGCAGGAACAATTTTACGCGGCCTCTAAATGCAATTAGGGGAACGGCTGGAGAAAATTGCTTTCGTTGCGTCATCTAACGGCTGGCCGTTAGGCTAATTGTACGTAGATTCTTTGTTGCAACTCAATTACAAAACCATTACCCGACTCTCTGTGTTTTATAGTGCCCATCATACCAGAGTTCTTATACGACATACGACATCCGGACGCACCTCTCGACAGCTACCCGCGCACCCCTCTCACCCTCAACACGCCTCCCCCGCCCACGAGCTGTCCATGTAAGGACGGTGCGAATGATGAGACGGCCCCGATAGAGATTGTCACGCCAAGCGCCGAAGGTAGATATAATATAATCAAATGCTAGATTCACTCAGATGCCAAGCAGTCCGTGCCTTCCTTAGACAATGAAACGTATTATCGTGAGCTGGAGGAACGGCATAATGAATTGGTCGGCGAAACGGTTGAGGTAGGCCTCCTTTTTGCGTCAAAGGCGATTGTACAATTGCTGGTTAATCCGATTGTGGGACCCCTGACCCATCGGTGAGTAATTAATCATTCATTAGTGAAATTATGATCAATAAAAACGTCCGATCTTCAATTGCAGCATCGGTTATAGCATACCAATGTTCGCCGGCTTCGTAATAATGTTCCTCTCTACGTTGAGTAAGTGCTCAATTAGGAATCCTTGACTGTATCTGTAATATCTGTAATATGTGTTTCTCCATTATAGTTTTTGCCTTTGGGCGTTCATATCTGGTTCTATTCATCGCTCGAGCGCTTCAGGGCATCGGCTCGTCGTGCTCCTCCGTTTCTGGCATGGGAATGCTCGCAGATCGCTTCACCGACGACAAAGAACGCGGCAATGCCATGGGCATTGCCTTAGGTGGACTCGCACTTGGTGTCCTCATTGGACCTCCCTTCGGAGGTGTCATGTACGAGTTTGTCGGCAAGTCGGCGCCATTTCTAGTGCTGGCTGCGTTGGCCCTGGGAGATGGATTACTGCAGCTGTTCATGTTGCAGCCGTCCATTCAGAAGGCCGAGTCAGAGGAGCCGCCATCTCTGAAAAGTTTGATAAGCGATCCATACATCCTGATAGCTGCTGGTGCCATAACTTTCGCTAACATGGGCATTGCCATGCTAGAGCCGTCCTTACCGTTATGGATGGTTGACAACATGGGGGCAACTCGCTGGGAGCAGGGCGTGGCGTTTTTGCCCGCTTCTATTAGCTATTTGATTGGAACAAATCTCTTTGGCCCACTTGGACATAAGATTGGAAGATGGTTTGCGGCCTGCCTGGGTCTGGTTATCATTGGCGCTTGCTTAATATTTGTATGTACCTTCTCTTGACTCCTAAACTCTCATTTCACTGCCTTCTTCTGCAGATTCCCATGGCTACCTCTATTACGCACCTGATTATTCCCAATGCCGGCCTTGGCTTTGCTATCGGCATGGTTGACTCATCGATGATGCCCGAGCTGGGCTACCTTGTGGATATTCGGCACTCGGCTGTTTACGGCAGCGTCTATGCCCTGGGCGATGTTGCCTTTTGCGTTGGCTTTGCGGTAGGCCCGGCTCTATCGGGATCCCTTGTAAAGAGTATTGGGTTCGAGTGGATGTTGTTCGGAATCGCCATACTCTGTTTCTTATATGCACCCCTATTGACGCTCCTCAAGAACCCACCAACCAGTGATGAAAAGAAGGTGCGTATGGCTAGAGAGGCTGCTACAGCTGCGACTCAAGCGGTTCTCGATGATTCAAGAGCTAAAGAAATTCCATCTTGCCCATCCATAAACACCTCAGTCGATGTGGGAAGTAAAACGAATGAGGCGTTTGAAAGTGAACGATTATGATTACTTTATTTTTTTCTTTGCTAAGATTCTTTGTATTAACTGGCATGATTATTTTGTAAACGTTTTCATACTTTCTGCATATTGTACTCTTATTCATCACTATTTATAAGTTAATTGCTTGTGTTTGAGTACCTACATACATATGTATGGATTTTGTTTGTTTTTCCTTGTTTTCGTTGCTAAGTGCGTACAAATAAAGTTTAATTTATACTGCTGCCCCCCGTTTTATAGCTGAAACCTAAAAAAATAACTAACAATAACTCATCCCTTAACCGTTTCAGTCATTAATATATGGACGCGATCGCTCCCAGGTACGTTATGTAACTTATCAAAACTACGACGACGATGAATAATCGACAAATCTAGTTCACTAATATAACTTCTCGGCAATGTCATTTGAAAATGACCAAAAACAAAAACAAAAAAAAATATACACATATATATATATATGAAAAATATGAAAAATAATATGAAGCAAACAAAAATCAATGAAAATGCAACAGGAAAATTCAACCAAAAATATCAGTAATATCATATGAACTCAAGTAATTTGTTATGATTGTTTATATTTAAAAGTTACACATTTACGCTTCAAGTTAAACGCAATGCTTACAATATAAACATATGTATATGAAAATACTGTTATGAAAAAATTGCAATCAGACATTGATATTTACTATACTCAGACAAAATAATTAACACTTTATGTAAATGAGCAGTAAGACCAAGAAGAAAACTATTGTTAAATAAGAAAAGTATATAAGAAATGAATGAAGGAACACATTTTTTAGGCCAGCGAAATTGCTTTCATTTAATGAAAGAAAATTATTCCGTTTGAAATAGATAAATTCGAAACTCAAATAGATATATTTAGTTAATCAACGATTTGAGTGAACTTTTTAATACTATAAAAGTAGATATATACATTATATATATATATATATATATATATATATATATATATATATATTTGTTTTGGTAGTGTACAACACAGTATTGAGCAAACGTTACACAGCAAAGCAGAGAAGTTGTTTTACAATTTGCTTTCACTACGCATAAGTACATTTTACTCCCAGAATGGAAGGTATTTGCTTGCGCAAAGTGCCCACAAATGCATTTGTGCAGTGTGGACTAAAACTCAGTTAAAAAAAAAAAAAATATATTGACCGACTATCGTAAATCGAAAATATTTATTATTATAAAAAAGAATACTACGGAACTGGATACGAAGCTGGCAATTGACTTCAGACAACAAAAGAAATATGGAATTACGGACGAATTAAGCTCATTTGAACATTTAAGGCTGTTATAAGGTCAATATAACTGTACTGTACACACTGTAAAAGCACACACAAAGATGACAGTTATGCTGACGTTGCAACAGTCGCAAATATTCACTTAATCGATTATCCGTTATCGATTTTCGGCATATACACTGATGTTCACATTATAGGGCTTTGGCAACTGCTCACCCGACCGGCAACTGTTGCCGCCGCTGCCGCTGCTGCTGTAGCTGCGCCTACGCTCGTGAAGTGGACTCCTTGTTGCTGGCGAGGGGTTGCGATCACGCACCTTATTCATGGAGAACTGCAAGTCGTCATCTGCCGGCTGCGATGTCGTTATCCGAATGGGCATATTGTTTATTCGTGTGTATACGGGTTGGTTAGTGTTAACGGGCATGCCGTTTACGTGCAAATTAAGTAATTTGCGCTCGTTCAGACGAGTTGCCGAATGACCTCCCACGCTGCAGTCACTACCACTTCCAACGACAGTGGCATTGTAGTTATTGGAGCTGCCCGAGCTGCGACGTTCCAATTTTATTGATGGACTTCTTTTGTCCGTCGGAGAAGTTAATATCAATTTCGGGCATTGAGATGTTGCCAGATTCCGTGTGCAGCTTCGCAGTCTCTCAGCTCGAGCTGCCTGCGCTCTCGATTGGTTTAGATGGCATGTTGCCATTCCTGGTAACCGTTCCGGTGATACTCGCCTCGGGAATTCTGGTGCCATTCCAACGGGCGAAGCGATTGATGTTGGCATGGAAACGGCACGCATCGGCAAACGTTTCTGTCCACTATCCGAGCGGTAACGGTCCCAGTCGCATTCCCTCTTTTTCTGCTCTAGCCCCCGAGTACTGCATCCTGCACGCTCCAATTCCAATTGCAATAGCTGGAGTCTCTCGCGATCCCCTTGTCTGTCCAGCTCTACTGAGCGCTCACGTTTCTGTTCACACACTCTCGCAGGTGACAAATCTTTCAGCACATCTGACTGACCCACATGCTCCACACGTTTTCTCTCTGACTGCAGCTGCGGCCGCTCGGTCTTAAGCACATCGTACTGGCCACTACCTTGCGCCCAGGCTTCTGGCAGACTGAACTTGGACAGGCGCTTGTCAATGATAAAACTACTTGAGCTACGAAGCGTTGTTCGCAAGTTACGGGCAATCTTAGAACTGTCAGTATTGTTACGCAGGCACGCATCTGTTTGAATATTAATTTTCAGGCTCTTGTTCAGCTCTGCCTCAGAATCAAGACCATTTATATTTATGTTGATCGCACAGCCGCTGCAAGTGCTAGCGCTGCGCCTCGGTGCCAGCTGAAAGGTGGATGTAGACCAATTTTTTTCGAGGCCTCTAACACTGGAAACGGAAGCACTTCTACCCACGGCCACTCGTCCTGCTCTGTGGGTGTCACTATTTGTATGGGTCGAGGTTTGTTTCAAACTGGTGACGCTTTGGCCTCGAGGAACCGTCTGATAGTCTTCTCGATTGCAGCAGGACCGAAGCAGTGACTGAGTACGCACAGAAGACTTAGGCCCAGAAGGTACAGTAGGTGCCAGTACGTCGCGAACTCTGTTCGGATGCGTTGGAAAGCATTTGAAATCGTGCAGAAAATTACGACGCCGATACTCAGCAAACGCACTCGAATGGGTCGCTGCAGTTGCCTTTGTTTCAGGATTTTTGGCTTTAAACTTTGGATTTTGGTAATATGTCTCGAAAGTAAGTGGCTTTGATTGGGTCGATTGGATCGGTGAAGCCCGACGGTAGTTCTGAACTGCATATGCGGGTCGATCAGCGTAACGAAAGTTATACGATTGAATTTTAAATGGGTCGTTGTAAAAAATCTCCGCAGACTTACGTCGTGAGTAACCAGTACTGACAGCATCTGTCAATAAGAAGGCTTTGGAAATTAATTCAATCAAGAAATACAAAATATATTGATATATGCATAAATATCTGTATATATAACGTCTGAAAAGTATAGCGTATGTACTTACACTGATCGCGACTCATCATTATATGCAAGAAATTTAGTACTTTTCAAGAACTTGGGCCAAAGTGGTACAAAGTGGAATTGCGCTGCATTCATCTAGATTTTTGAAAATATTGCTCATGTTCAAATTGAAAATTTTGTCAATGAAGGCTTTGTTTAACTGTAATCCAAACGATTTTGGTCTGGTTTTTTGAGTTTTTGTAGCGCACATTAAAACTGCATACATATGCAACAGGGTGCACCTTTGTGCAGCATTTGGGTCGTAAGGAACCAGCCTTCTTTAAGCAAATCAATTTAACATACATTATTAATACGACAAGAGTATAGAAGTGTTTTTCGCGTCGCTTATATTATTATAGATAATGCTATATGAAAATAAACAATATATTATAAACATAGCCTAACACTAAATACATACATAAATATTGACAAATATAGTTATATCTGACGAAATAAGGGAACTACATAGAAGGCGAACCGCATCGAGAGTTTTTGCATTAATCAATCTTAGCTTTAGTGGATGTATGCGCGTACAAATGATAATCCTGTATAATTATATTTATTTGTTATCTTTAAAAGATTGAATGAATCAAAACGGATATTGACGCGAGGTACTTGAATGGCTGCAAGTTCCTCCACGCGTTGTAAGCCCTATATAAAGGCTACGTAAAATCCAAATATTTTTAAATCGACAATTTGCCATCCAATGGGCATACTATCAACATTTTTACTCGCATACAACATGTAAATTTGATAGCAAACTAAACTAACAATATATGTAATTGTCTTAAATATGTATGTAGCTGAAGCAGTGAAAGAGCTTAAGAGCATACATACATATGTACATAAAGACATATGTATGTGTATGTTTATTTGATCGCAGGTATACAATGATATTACGATTCAATGCAAACAATTGTAAATATGTATGCGAAGCTGAAATACTTGCTGATTATAGTTGTTGTTTTATCGTTCTCGATATGTATACAAATTCAATATACAATAATCAAATAACATATTAAATAGCAATTGTCTATCTATTACATACTAGATGCATATGAATTGACTACGAAAAACGTATTTTTGAAGAATTGCAAAATGCAATCATGCACTCACCATACATTATTACTAACAATATGAATTCTCCAATACACATACATATATACATACTTTAAATTATGTAGTACAAAAGCATTGTGCAGGGTAATAAGAAAATAGCTATCAAATCAATATTAGTTCATTTTCGATTTGGTTGTTGTGCGTGTTAAAAAAAGCCAGTTTGAATACTTGTGAATTAGACAATATAGTATAAGACATAAAACATATGTATATCGTAAAACATAAAACGTATACCGGTATGAAACCATTGTTATATTGATGTTATATACATACATACATATACTGCATCACACAAAATAACAGCTGGTATGGGGTCAAATAAACTATAATACAAGTAGCATAATATAATAATGACAGCAATATCTCACGTTTTGTGCACATTAATGAAGCATACTATGATACAAGTATAAAAATATTTATTATATCCGCACACACATATACTCTCTTTAAAGGGTTTAGATTTTTAAAGCTTAATTCGAGCATATTAATGGAAATTTAGAGATTCAAATATACCTACTGCAAATACGCGTACTTATTATATTATATTAAATAACAAGTAAAGTTTACCATATGTACTATATTACATACATACTCAAACTATCTATTAATATCCATACATATAAAGAAAAAACTAATTTCCAATAAGTATTCAAATGGGGAAACCAATCCATACATACATACATATGTATGTATGTTTATGAATGTATGAATGTTCAAAATAATATTGTTAGAAAATATACAACTTCTACATTATGTCATCTATATGGACATCTGATCAATATAAAGTAAGCTATATAATGAAATCTGCTAAGGTATTATTAAAAAATCAAAACTGCGTTATGTTTATTCTGACAGAAATATTAAATACACGAAACAAATATGTCATTGAAGTTGTTGGTGAATAAAGAAGCTAAATTCAAAACAAAACAAAGTTTGTATAAATTTCATATATACAATTTTTTTTTTTTCAAATTTTGTTCAATCTGTTATAAGTTTGCGAAAGCTTAGTGTTCATATATACATACATTTGTATATTGTACATACATAGTCAGCGCGCCATTTTATTTCGTTCCTTTGAAATGAACATTTGTTCATTTCGTTCGTAAATGGAACTAATGACTCACAAAAACTAATTTGTCCAATGGTGATGTTATGTTACTGTTTGTTTGTTTTTTAACTGGTTAACGTTGTAAGTTGAAATAAGATATACTTATTTTCGCAATTTAGTATTATGACGCCACTATGCAATTATAAAGTTTTTGTATCTGCTAAAATCAAGTAACGATATTTTCTAAAATATAATTCGTTCGACTGTTAACTAACAGTAGTTCAGAATGTAAAGTTCTGTCGCCGTACAACCGTGTGTATGGACTACAGATAAACAACTGTAACCTCATCATCAACATGCAGTTGTGACTTTAGTCTTTTAAATTGTGTTTTGAATACTTTTCGTAAAGGGTTAAGGAGTGCAAACGGGACTTGCACATGCAAAGTGAAATCGTATACAAAGTAATACTATTAAAATACGTTATCTATACTGCAGTGATTGCATCTAAACGTTATTGAACTTTTCTGGCGTAACTGCTGTTCGTACCAGCAGGAAAAGCAGCCATAACTTTTTTCTTTTTTGTTTTGAGTTGTGCGCGCACATTAATCACAGCAATAACAATTAAAAACTTGTAATTTAATTAGCACTAAAAAATAATGGATACCAATGTAAGCACTGAATTGGGTAAGTTGTTCAATCGCCGCAAATGTATTTGTATAGTTTGAATTGAATTTTTAACCTCCATGGTCGGTACACTACAGCGTGTGTACGTCAGTTGCCCAGGCGCTTGATATATGTAGTACATACGTTTGCTGGCGCGCAAATTGTTTACAAGCGGTGGGAGTGTTTCAGATGTGCGCCATTAATACATATCGATCTCTAAAAATTTTTTGGGTATTACGCTTTCATAATTACAATTTTATATTATTTAGCATTGTAAATATTTCGTCAAAAACAGTATTCATTGTATTAGTTTTACAAGGTGAAAAATCCCGAAATCTTAATTCGATCTGGCAACGCTACAGCTCACCAAGTATATTTTTGCTGGTCACACAGGTACAGTCTATGAGGCTTGTTTTCTATTTAAGGCAAAAACAAATATAGGCTTTAAAATAAAAAGATAGACTTATACAATTTAGTGATTTCAAAATAAGGAATAATAAACAACCATTTCTGAAAACAAAGAAAAAAACTTATTACAAGTTGTATGATACATGACCCGTTTATAATTTCGCTGCATAACGTACATGATTTTGCCACCTTGGTAATTATTTAACATATATAATTAAGTGGCAACGTTAATATTATAGTCTGGCAACTCCACATAGCAGCACATTTTGAGGTTTACGCAATTCTCTTAAATTTCAATAAAATTGTAAAAATAGATCAAATTTCAAACTTGTAAGTGACTTAATTTAAATTGATGAATTTAAAATTGAATTGAAATTCCAATATACATTTAAGTGATAATAGGCAAGCGTAAACTCAAAATAAAATGATGTCCCAGGCATTTTTATCTGCTGTTAGCCGAACAGGAATTGCACTACGTTGGAACCGGCGTAGCTTGAGCACGGCGAGATTTTTGCGCAATATCACACGTCCACGCCTGGCAACCAGTACTGCCTTTATTAAGAGTTGCCCAAGTGCAAATTGTATCCCCGCCACTATTGGCAATCTGCAGCAATATGTTCGGCAGTACGCAAATGAAAAAAAAGTGTTTGAACGCACTAAACCTCATTGTAATGTAGGCACCATTGGTCATGTGGATCACGGCAAGACTACACTGACAGCGGCCATAACGAAAGTATTGGCTGATAAGCAGTTGGCAGAGAGCAAAAAATACAATGAAATTGACAACGCGCCTGAAGAAAAAGCTCGTGGCATAACTATTAATGTGGCGCACGTTGAGTATCAGACCGAGACCCGTCACTACGGTCATACTGATTGTCCCGGACATGCTGACTACATTAAGAACATGATAACAGGCACAGCTCAAATGGACGGCGCTATATTAGTAGTAGCCGCCACAGATGGTGCAATGCCCCAAACACGTGAGCATATGTTGTTAGCAAAACAAATTGGCATCGACCATATTGTGGTGTTTATCAACAAAGTCGATGCAGCCGATCAAGAAATGGTGGATCTTGTCGAAATGGAAATACGTGAACTTCTTACCGAAATGGGCTACGATGGTGAAAAAATTCCGGTAGTGAAGGGCTCAGCATTGTGTGCTCTTGAGGACAAAAACCCTGAAATTGGCGCTAATGCGATACTTAAATTACTTGAAGAGGTAGATAATTTCATTCCAACGCCAGTGCGAGAGTTGGATAAACCATTCTTGTTGCCTGTGGAAAATGTATATTCTATTCCTGGCCGTGGTACAGTCGTTACGGGTCGTCTAGAGCGCGGAGTCGTTAAGAAGGGAATGGAATGCGAATTCGTGGGCTACAACAAGGTTCTAAAATCCACAGTCACTGGAGTAGAGATGTTCCATCAGATTCTTGAGGAGGCACAAGCTGGTGATCAACTGGGCGCCTTAGTGCGTGGCGTAAAGCGTGATGATATTAAACGTGGAATGGTCATGTGTAAACCAGGAAGTGTCAAAGCTCTAGATCAGTTGGAGGCACAAGTGTATATACTGTCTAAAGAGGAAGGTGGTCGCACAAAACCGTTTATGTCATTCATTCAGCTGCAAATGTTTTCTCGTACATGGGATTGTGCTGTGCAAGTACAAATACCGGACAAGGAGATGGTTATGCCTGGCGAGGATACGAAACTTATATTGCGCCTGATACGTCCAATGGTCTTAGAGCAAGGTCAGCGCTTTACGCTTCGTGATGGCAATTTAACCTTGGGCACGGGCGTTGTTACCAATATTTTACCGGCCCTTACCGAAAGCCAACGTTCTGAGCTAACGGAGGGTAAAAAGGCGCGTGAGAAAAAGGTCGCTGCCAAAAAATAAAAATTGTATTCATCAAATACTTATTCTAAACTCGGTCGTATGCAAATAAATATATTTTTAATTTAATCATATGTACATATATATTTAATTATTTTAACTCCTTATTAATATTAACTGCTGTCAATTGTATAAAAAAACAGTGCTAAAAGTAGTTGCACTCGTTGGATCGAAGCCCTTATAATTATCGATATTGTTAATAGCAAATTATAGCAGTGGTGGCACGCATTACAAGCTACAAACTAATTTAATAGTTTGATTTACGTTAACAGTCTGTGAAGTTAGAAAATTGAGGAAATCAAATTTAATTGTCACGAGCCAAATATCGATAACAAAAATAGCAACACTGCTTCGGGGAAATCAGTGTTGACCAAGGTGTTGGTCGAACGGCTACGCAGCTGATGTTCGTGCTAAAAAATTTTTGAAAAAGAATACATTAGTATGGAAATATGTCTGCATTCTGTTTGTCAGAGCCTTCGGGTGTATTACTTTATTGACTCTATATTTGAATTATTTATTGTGCTAATTTGAAATGCTTATGATTCACAGACGAACTGGATGATACCACGACATTGCCAGGACTTACACTTTACGATTTGATAGAACCATCAATGGCGTCCAAGCAACAAAACTTGGACAGTGATGATAATGGTGGTGGTTGTGATACTAACCTAGATATGAAGCGGGGGTATATGGAAAAAAAAGAACCGTCAACAACAAATGAATTGTTGAATACATCGGGACAAAAAAAGGCGCCAATTGTTCGAATATTAGAGAACAAACGGTTGACAGCGCCACTGGGAGCAGCTTTGAAAAATATGCTAGGAGAACCTGTTCGTGTGGTCACAGCTCCAACGAAAGCCGCATCAACAACTGAGATTAAAATCCTAAATAAGTTACAGGCAAAACCTTTGAATGCTTTTGGCACTGCGCCCGTTAAAATTGGCAGCACAACGATAGCCGCACCAACCACGTCACCAAAGAATATTGGCGTAAAAATGACTCCAATAAAAACGGCTGATGGCAAGGTGCTCTATCTACAAAAGTCCTTGCCTGTGACAGGTGGAACGAGTTCAAAGGTACCATTAGTAAGTAGCACATCAGATCGCCTGGCACCAACCGGATCGAACATTCGCCATGCCATTCTCTCGACTCTAAGTGGTACGTCTTCAATCAAGAGCAACGCCTCGGGCTTGTCATCCTCAACAATCCGCGGTTTGACTGCAGTTGAATCGGCTAAGCCAATAGCTCACGCATCGATAAATGCTGTGGCGCCAAGTGCATCATCTAGTTTGATTAAAGGTCAATCTTCCGCAGATGCAGTATCTACACCAATGACCACTAAGATACAAGTAGTGCGCACCGCCGACGGTAAGCTGATCAAACTAAATCAGGGGTCTCCTTCTATAATCCTAAACACCAAGCCAGCAACTATGGGCGTAAGGACTTCAGTTAGTTCAACACAGCCAGCAATGGCGACAACTGTATCAGGCAACAATAGTAATAAAGTAATGAGCAAGCCGACTGCACAAGTTATCATAAAGGGACCATTGAAGCAGTTGCCGGCTGGATCCTCAATTCGACCTATTATCAATAATTCAGGCAGCAGCAACAATGCAGCTAGCAGCAGCAGCGGTGCTGTAGCATCGACAGCTATAACTACCTCTGCTAGTCCATCTATACCAAGCGGTAAAATGATTGTTCAAAGCTCTACAGGAAAGCAAATTGTTGTGGCCAACAAAGATATAATAAAGTTATGGCCAATGCCAAGCACAAGCACGACAACAACAACAACAACAAATCCAAATGCCACTGCCAGTGGTCTGCATGCGATTCAATTACCGGGAAAAAGTGGCCTGCAGTACGTGCGCGTTTTACCTAACAACAACAACAGCAGCAGTGCCAGCAATGAAACATCAACAACTAGTCCGCAGAAAGTCTCACTGGGACGTCCTCGAACGACTAGTAACAATACCAACTCAACTGTTTCAGTTGGAAACACTACAAAAATTGTTATGAAAACAACGGGCGGAAGCATAGTGCCACTACCATCAATGCAAACTTTGGTGCCCCGGGTAAGTAGCTGTGAAATATAACATTGAATGTTCACTAACTAAATATTGTATCACAGCGCGCGCCTGGTGCTACACCCAATACGGCATATGCGAAGCCTCCCGGAAATAGCAGTAGCTTGGAGGGTGGACATAAGCACCGGTTATCCGATATAAATGTGCAAATAAAGCATCTGTCGAGTGATACCACCAGCGACAGTGGAGCCCCAGAAGCAAAGAAAGCGCGTTACGTTATAGCCATGCCGCATAGCTCTAGGACATCAGCCACAGGCCCAGCACCTGCAACAGCTCCAGCGCCGCAGAAAAATATGCAAAAAATAATGGGAGCACGAACAGCGCAAGTGCAGCGCGTCACGGTGCAGGGCGCCAATATGACGGGCAGTAATAACCCACCCACCCGTAAGGTTTACAACCTGGTCACTAAGAGTGATGCAAACGGCGTTAAGTACATGATATGCAACAAGAGCGGCGAAGGAAAGTCGCGAACACTTTTTAATACGACGATGGGACGCGGCTACACACTAGCCGATAGTAAGCTGCGTCGCCCACTGGCTGCTCAACAGGCGCGCCTTAAGCAAATGAAACAGCATCAGCATAGGTTGATGCTACCAGCGCAGGTTAAGCAGCGGCAACAACTACAGCAGCTACAGAAGCATCAGTCCACCATAACCAGGCCACAACAACAACAAACACTAAAGTCGACGGCAACGCAGGAAAGTAAAATAGCAATTCCGAGTAAGCCACTATTCGACATACTGAAGCCGCCGCCAGCTCTAGCGCCTGCAGCTGGAGCAGCTGCAGCACTTGACGCATTAGGTGGTTCTCGAAGGAAGCACTGTAACTGTAGCAAATCTCAATGTCTCAAGCTGTACTGTGACTGTTTTGCCAATGGAGAGTTTTGTCAAGATTGCACCTGCAAGGATTGTTTCAACAATCTGGACTATGAGGTGAAGCGAGAAGAAGCTATTCGCAGTTGCTTGGAACGTAATCCCAGTGCATTTAAGTAAGTTACTTTTGGCTACAAATGCTCAAGATTCCTAATTGTGCTTTGTTTCTTATAGACCAAAAATTACGGCTCCGAATTCTGGTGACATTCGCCTTCACAATAAGGGCTGTAATTGCAAACGATCTGGTTGTCTAAAAAATTACTGCGAGTGCTATGAAGCCAAAATACCCTGCTCCACTATGTGTAAATGCGTAGGTATGTATAAGGCAGATATATACATATATATATATATATATATATATATATATATATATATATATATATATATATATTAATTATATATTGTATATTATATATTATATACAAATTGTTATACGAATGTATTTCTTGAATATACATATATTCATATGCACATGTTATATTCTTTTGTCAATCGATAGGATGTCGTAATATGGAGGACCGTCCTGATGTGGACATGGACTCTATGGATAGCATTGTTGATGCCAAATTGCAGACCAATAAAGCAAAAGAACTCAACGGAACATATCTACAGGACAATCGCTCGAATGTTTATCTAACGGACGATGTGATAGAGGCGACTGTAATGTGCATGATTTCGCGTATTGTTATGCATGAAAAGCAAAATTTGCCTGTAGAAGATACGGAGCGTGAGGTGATGGAAGAGTTGGGGGAAAGTTTAAATCAAATAATAACTTTCGCCAAGGAGAAGAATGACACATTTCACACGGACGACCCTAAGACGACGGCGGCTTAAAAACGTTATGAATTCTATTTATATCCTTGGAACTTAACACTTTCTCTCTTCTGTATGCAACTTTAATGCACATACTATATTATTTTATAAGTTCAAAGCAATCTGCCCTGTTTCTGTTTCAATATCTCTTAATTAAGCTATTGTATATACATAGCAGTGCCGTAAGCATTACCAAAACTAAAAACAACTTTGTCGGATTTTACCATTTAGATCAGAAATATCCCGAAAACCCCGCTACTGTGTATATAAATAAATAAAAATTTATTAAATTATATATGCTTCGGCACATACACGCATATTAATGATATAAACACAATCTAAAAGTTTCATGAAGAACGTACAAAAAGGTTATTAAACAATTAAGTGACTATGTATGTGTGTTTGAGTGTGTGTGTTTGTATAAAAGAAAGACGCTAAAAATGATTGAAATAGCTGTTCAGGGGATCTCGTAGTCGAGCAGTCTAGACTAGAGCTTTCTTACTTGTTTTTAAAAAAGATTGAAAAATATTACGCGTGCGTTCAAAAGCAATATCTCGAAAATCCCAGGTAGGTACTGTTATAATTGTTTGTCTTAGACATTAATTTGTGTAAATTATTTATTAAATTAAAGATTTATTCTACAGTTTAACAAACGTGTAAATGTCTTTTCATAGATTTTTCTTGATAAGCTATCATCTATGTCTCGATTGTTTTATGTTGTTTTGTGCGAGTGCATATTCAGTATTACTATTAATAACAAGTAAGAAAGCTCTAGTCGAGACTGCTCCCTGAACCCTTCGAGCATCTGATATTTCAATAATTCTTCGCGACTTTCTTCTTACAAAAGAAACACACACACGAACATACATACATACACATACACATGCATATAGGCGCGCACGCATAAGCAGCTGCAGTGTGGGCTTACCATGGGAACTTAATTGTTTAATAACTTCTTGTGGATGTATATTCTTCATGAAACTCAGATTGCGATTGTATCATTCATATGCGTGTATGTGAAAAAGCTCAATTCTCTAGTATTTGAAATATGTGTTTTACTAATTTATTGGTAAGGGGGTGGATACAGGGGTGAGTGTGAATTATAAAATCGAAATTTTATAACGTACATTCGAGTCTACATTTAAAGTTTGGAGACTCTAGCTCTAAAGATGTGGGAGATATAATTGTATAACTGTCTTTCGATAAGGCTTTTTATCGATAAAAATGCGGGATGCGTTATCGATTTTTGGTGATAGACTCGATATGCGCGCTGTATATACGGTCAATTAAAAAAAATTCAATCTGCTCTTATATCTTCAGAAATCCAAGCGTTCAAACATACGGACAGAAAACAGGCGGACAGGGCTAAATCTCAGCTCCGTCGCTCTGATCAAGAATTTTGTGGGATCTACCACGCCTCCTTCAGCCTGTTGCATACATTTCAACAAAACCCTTATACCCTGATTTCCCATTTTCTATGGGTTCAGGGTATAAAAACGAGATATCGTCGAGCTTATCGTACAGAGGAATAATCTTCGAAGTGCAAGAAGAAATGGTTCAAGTATTGATTTGAATCGATCAGCGTTTCGATATGATTGCCCCATCGACTACACCTTGCATCGTTTAGTTTGCATTGGTCCAATGGACGTTGTTTGCCAGCATTGTGACGCATTGAAGTTTGCTGGAACGCGTTTAGTGATAAGAAATCTGATGATGTGATGATGTGATTCACGCGTCGATACTCAAAGGAAAATTTTAAGATTAAGTTATTATTCCAAGGATTCCGATAATCCAAACAGATGTGCCCTTTAAGTTTAAACGAATTCGATTCCGATTCGTCTTGCCTTCGCCATGACGATCAACAAATCATAGGGCCATTCCTTGACTATTTGTAGCCTCAATCTAGAAAATGCGTGTTTTTCTCATCGTCAATTGTACGTGGCATGCTCACGTGTCGGCAAACCATCCGCATTATTTGTTCTTGTACCTGACCAAAAAACGGAGAACATCGTTTACCACAAGGTGCCAACCTGAACAACATAGCTTTCAATGATTTTTTCTAACATGTGTTTAGACAACTTAGTTATTTTTATTTTTTTTTTTTAATTTGTATTCTCATTCTGTATGTTTTCATCATTATTCATCATAATAAAATATTTTTATTTTTTTATCTATATTAATATTGTATTACGTTCATCCAAGCCTTAATTAGTTCAGCTAAAAGGTAACACGACATGCATTGACTGTTAGGCGGTACGAAGTTCGCCGGGTCAACTAGTAAGATTTAAAAATCAAATGAATTCTATTATCTTATTTCACTGGGATTAGTACTACAGTAAAACAAAACACATCCCCATTCGAGTAATTAAAAAAAAACCTTTAACAAGTAATAATGTTTATAATTATAATATAATAATTATATACTTAAAACCAAAATCGGAATTTTACCAGACACCCATCGCACTGATGAAGACACCTCCTTCTATCTGTTACATACATTTAACAAAACCATTGTACCCTGATTTGCCATTTTCAATGGGTTTACGGTATAATATATCGGTAATAAGAATAGGATATCGAAAAAAAAAATTTTAAACTCATATGGTATACACAAGCATACATTTCAAATTTTTGTTTACGTGAGCGTGGGGGCGGAAAAAATACAAACGGACAGACAGAGGTGATGTGCAATTCCACAGAAACATTATACGTTGACTTTACATTTTCAATGGGTCCAGAGTATTTTACATAAACTCCGATGACGGCCTAAGTTTTATTACACGATTACGCAGCGAATAAGTTCTCGGCGTTATCGTCGAATTCTCTCCATTTTGTGAAGTTACTGAAGCTTCAGAGGGGCCGTCCTGCAAAGAGACTCTCTCCAAGCTCATGTCTTCCTCACAGTCATCTAATTTCGCAGATCGCAGGTCAACCTCATCTCCACTAACATTGCCTTCCTCAAACGTGAACTGGAAACGACGAACCTTTTTCTTTGCGCTGAATATGACATTGCGATTGGCCGTATGACGTCTTTTGGTTCCTGGCGTTCTTAAAATAGACATGGGCTGCTCTCTAGTTGGCGTCACTTGCTCACGAGGTAAGTGCTCCGTTGCGCCAATAATAGCAGACTTTAATAAACTATTTACTCCCGTTGACCCTCGCTTTGCACTGCCATTAGACACGCGAAGCACGGTAGGAACTGGTGAAAACGATTTGCGATCGCGAACAAAAATGTGACGATACTGTGTGCAACGTTTCGGAGTTTGGTTGGACTGACTGCTTTCCTCGGTAATTCCTTGATTTGCCTGTTTATTTCGATTTTCTGCAAACGCCTTACGCAAAAAAGATCTTAAGTCGCTGCTCGGCTTAGCGGCGGGCTTTCGCTTAGTTATTGGACCTGCTTTAGGTTTTGCTTTAGTCAACGTCTCCGTATCTGGATCAATCCAATTATTTGCTTTTAACCGCTGCAGATTATCAAATCGTTTGTCTACATTTTGGCTTTGCAACCGCAACATATCCCACCATCCCTCCAAGTCATCAACAAAGACGGGCTTAGAAGCCTCGCTGCCATCATTTGGAAGTTGGTCTTTACCGGTAGCACCAGCTTCACAGCGGTCAATTAGCCCTTTGAACTGCATAAATTTTTTGCTAGTAAGCAATTTAGTTTGCCCAATAGCAGCATCTATACTATCCTTGGCCCCAGTATCTAAAAGTCGCTCTTCATTTTGGCTGCTATACAAATTCCATTCATCGCAGAGGCAATGAAGGCGTTTAATTTCACTATCCAGCTGGAATCGAAAGTATGTAACAGTGTCCAATATGCGACGTACTGCAACGGGAGTTTCTGATTTTTTGTGAACCAACGGCGTAATTTCATCTAAAATTTTATAAAATTTCATTTTATCAATTTCTATTTCATTCATTAGATTTAAGTTCATCCAAAATCTCACCCTTTCCTGCGTCCATACTGCTCTGAGACTCCAATAATTTCGACGGCAAAGGCGACAGCTGCTTTTTGGCGGCATAAGGTGCTCCATTTGACTCCCTACTTGCCACAGTAGATTTATTGAATGTGTCTCCGCATGACTTTAATATATTGCCGCCATTCTTGTATGACTTGTTCTGAATAGTTACCTGTGACCTAAGGTCAGGCGTGAAAGGTGTCTGTAAATTGCATATTTCATGTAGATCAAATTTTGTAGAAAGCTTCTGCCTAATTTGGTTCTGTTTGCAGTGTGGGTTTTCAGCCTTCATGCGTATCGACAGCTCCGACGATAAAGGGTTAACACCCTTTCTTTGTTGTGCCAATGTTTTTATTTGGACAGCGCGACCCCCTCGAGAGTTTGCTCTAGTTGCGGGTGCTTCGAACGGTTTGGTCACGCCATTTTGTGTCATTGAGCTTTTAACGGATCGTACTGTTGGTTTTGCCGGTTGTCGATTTGACTTAAAGCTAATCTGAATTTCCGGCTTTTCCTTTATAGATTCAGCTGATACTTGCAGCTCGTTTACCGCAGGTCGTTTCGTTTGCCCAGACTGGGGCTTTGATTTAAGCTCTTGCGGTTTCGCTCCAAACACAAAAGGCTTTACTTCATTAACTGGGTGGCTTACCTTAACACCCGCAATAGAAGATTTAATTGTTCGATTAGCGGGTGTTTTTGTCTTTGAAGCGTGAGTAGCGGCAGTAGCGAACGATTTCTCGGGCTTCTTTTCAAAATTCTGTTGAAAGGAGAACGGCACTGTTGATAACTTAGTTATATCTGGATATTTGCCATTTTTTGTTGTTGATGGGCTCTTTGGTATATTGTTAAAAACATATAACGAGCGTCTCTTGTCTTCCTTATCTGATTCCATTGATGCAGTTGGCTGCGATAAGACTTGCCTGTGCTTGCATCCATTGCTGTGTTTTTGGGAAGCTTGGTACTTATCAATTGATTTCCATTTGAGAAAGCGTTGCAAATAATTCGCATGGCGCTTTGACATTTTATTATTGGTGGAAATTCCATTTTGCAAAGAAAGTTTATTTTCCTGGTCTATATTTGCAGCTGTCAACTGCAGATTATTTAACTTTACTTGCTTTTGTTGGATTGCCTCCGACGGTGTTTGACTGAGACATGTAATACGATTTTTTTGAAATAGATCATCGCGTTTTTTGCTTCGAGCAACGCGATGGCGTTCGCGGTTAGATTCAATATGGTTTTGGCGTCTCAAATCCCCAGAAGACACTTTAAATAAGTTTCTATGATTTTCCATCATTGACAGTACGACTACGATTGTATTTGATTTATAGCTTGTTTTGTTTTTTTATTTCGAAGTTGTAGTATTTATTTTTAAAACGAGGATAAAAATTCTCCAACAATTACAAATACATTATTGAAGCGGCCGCTTGAAGTGCCGCCATTTATGTTGCCACTGTTAAAAGGCTATGCCAAAATCAGTTCTGCTAAGTTTACTGTTAACTAACAGCTCTGTTATGATGCTACATTTTCGACTTGATCTGTTTTATTAAAACTTAAATTTAACAGGTACTTACGCGAGTACCCAAAAATGCTCAAAAGCAACAAAAATAAATTATTTACAGCATTATCCGATAATAAATAATAAATACCATGAACAATAACATTCAATCCCAATATATTGTCATATTACGCGACAGCGTGTGACCATACTCTGTTCATTAGGTTGTTTTAGTTAAATACTAAAAAATCAACAAAAATAAATTATTTACAGCATTATCCGATGATAAGTAATAAATACCATGAACAATAAAATTCAATCCCAATATATTGTCATATTACGTGACAGCGTGTGACCATACTTTGTTCATGAAGATGTTTTAGTTAAATACTAAAAATATACATATTTACGATTTCAAAATATCATATTTAATTAAGTTTTCGTTTTAAGTACATCGGCTTTGACCCACAAGAAAAATATATCAAAAACATTGATTCAAAAAAGAAAATAAAATAAGAACTTAAAACAAATAAAAAAGAAAATTTCGCCGAATATTGCAAAAGTGTGTGTCTTTGATTCGATACGGGTGTGTGTACGACATACATACATACATAGATTTTATACGTATTGTATGTGTCTAGAGGGGTTAAAAAATAACAAAAACAACAACCTACGCACGGAGCACAACAGCATTGCCAGCAGAAAGTACATGCTCTGTTTCGAATAGAACATGTTCTGTAGGCCCGAAATATAAATATCGCAAATAAATTCCAAGAGTATTAATATTTGGAGTAATTAATCGTGAATAATCTTGACAATTATTTCTTTTTAACAAGGCAATTATTAGCAGTCTATCAATATACTCGTTGCTGGCAACGCTAAGCAAGCTCAATTCCTCTCTTTCTGTTTTTCTCACATACGCATTCCTATATGTCCGTCATTCTCAGTTGATTCGTCGTGAGTGCCGCTATCACTTTGTGTTTGTTGCTCTGTTGCTGGCCTGGCTGCGGCCCCGTCATCGTTGTCGGTGTATTTTTAATCACTTTTCTCGCTGTCTGTAGCTTTGAAAATATTGTACTAATTTGGAGACGTGCAATCAAATATATGAGTTATTGTTTATATAATAAGTTTCGTTGTGTCGATTTCCAATGCATATGTGAAAATATACACAAAGCAAAGAGCAGAGCTAAGAGAGTAGGCATCTAACAACATTCTCATATGTATGGGCGTATATGTGTATGTGCGTGAGTAACAAGGCTGATAAAAAATAAATCTACTAAAAATTAAACAAATAGTACTTAGAAAAGCAAAAATTTAAATACAAATCAATATATAATACAAAATGGAAGCAATTGCCAAACACGATTTCTCTGCGACTGCCGATGATGAACTAAGTTTCCGTAAAACTCAAATTCTGAAGGTAAGTAAATACTATGACATAAATACATATAAAAAAAAATTTACTATGTATAGATTTATCTTTGTATGCATCCCTAGGAAGAATTCTGGATTCAAGTATGTGGGCACTGCAATTATGGCAGTTGTGTCCTTTTCCATACATTTGAATACAGCATATATGTACATTCACATTCGCATATATGTACATTAACAAGATAATATGCATATGTACGTATGTATGTATATACATACATATGTATATAATCAAACCCCATTTGTTGACTGAGTTGTGCACGTTATCGAAGTTAACCCAAATACTTTTTTAGTTCGAGTATTATTAGTATTTTATTTTGCGCCAATTTAAATAAGGTTGAAACTGTAAATCGCACCCAAAGATGCTTCAGTATGTAGCTCACGATCAAATATTCTTTGATAACTGATCGATAGGTATTATTAAATCTGTGGAGTTCTATACATATACTATATTTCAAATCTATTTGTGGGATCTGTAGTTTCGAGTATATGTACTATATGGAGAAACATAAAAAAGAATGCATATTACTCGTTAATAGGGCAAATAGAGGCGATACATTTGTAGCTTATATGTATGTATCTATTTTCGATATGCTAGGCTCTCAAAAGAACATTAATTCTTATTGGTTTTTCTGAAAATCCGAGAATATGTTTACACTTAGACGTATATATTGTAAATTTCAAGTCTCTGGACTCAATCGCGGCCAAAAGGTTTGCATTACGCAAACCTAATATTCTCTTCACTGCATGAACTTGTGATATAATTACATATGTACATGTTGAAATTTTATGCCGCACGATATGTTTTAATATTTTAATACAATATATGTATATTCATATGTATGCATGCATTCTTATATTCGGCCCAGCTGGAGACTGGGCCCAAATTCTGTTGGTGAATCTGGTTTTTTCGTTACTGCAAAATTGTCTTTGTCTCAAGTGTGCGCTCGCCATATCTGTGGTCCCTTTAACCAATTGGTGCTCTTTGTTTTGGCAGGCGAAATATCAGGTTTGTACTTGTCGGACGATGTAAGCTGCTGGCTTCTGACTGCGGCCACTAACCAAAGTTCTGTTTTACTGTCTATCCGTTCTTGTCGTAGGTTAGTCACTCAGTTTTCAATTTTATTTATATGTATGTACGTACATACATATATACTTGACTTATAATGGCTGGCAGAGCCGGCTTTAAACTGTTCATGTTGATTAACGATGTCAGTGACTTACTTGGTACACGCTCTATCAAGCAACTGTTGTTGTTTATCAGCTGTATTTCCAGATCAGACGAATAAGAGATTAGCTTATCAGTCCAGTTTTTTTTTTTTTTTTTTTTTTTTTCTAAATGTCACTGCTACCACAATAGATGCTGAAAATATTTAGAAAAAGCGGGTAATATACATAAGTTGATGTAGTTGCGCATGTGGCCTAGATGGCCAACTACACAATTAACAAGTAAGAAAGCTCTACTCGAGACTGCTCGACTACTAGATCCCCTGAACCCTTCGAGCAATAGCCATTTCAATAATTTTTAGCGTCCTTCTGCTTATACAAACACACACACACACACGCAAGCACACATATGTACATACATAGTCACACATAGGCGCGCACGCATAAACACGCATGGGCTGCAGTGTGGGTTTACTATGGGAACTTAATTGTTTAATAACTTTTGTGGACGTACGTTCTTCATGAAACTTTTAGATTGTGTTTATATCATTAATATGCGTGTATGTGCCGAACCTCAAGTCTCTAGTATTTGAAATACGCCTTTTACAAACTTATGGGTGAGGGAGTGAATATAGGGGTGTGGGGTGAAATTGAACAAAAATCGAAATTCTATAACATACATATGAATCTACATTTAGAAGATATAATTATACCCTGAACACATTGAAAATGGGAAATCGGGGTATAATGGTTTTGTTGAAATGTATGCAACAGGCAGAAGGAAGCGTGACAGACCCCACAAAGTATATATTCTTAATCAGGGTGACGAGCTGAGTCGATTTAGCCCTTCGGTCTGACCGTATGTATGAACGCGTCGATTTCTGAAGATATAGGAGCAGATTGAATTTTTGTAAATGACCGTATATACAGCGCGGATATCGAGTTTATCACCAAAAATCGATAACTCATCCCGTTATTTTTTATCGATAAAAAACCTTATCATTTTTTGAAACTTTGGTAAAGATAGAGATTTTTTCAATAAACAAGTTCTCATAATATTGTCCATACTGCAGAGCTCGTGCTTATGCGAGCGTGTGGTATGCATGCGTACGTGTGCATGTGCTTTTGTATATGTACATATGTGCATACAAGAATCGTAAAATAATTGGAATATTAGCTCTGCAGTATTCAAGGGATTTTGTAGTCGACCAGTCCTGACTAGGTCAATCTTACTTGTGGAAATAGATATTTGATTTGGCAACAGGATTCATAGTACACTCAATAAATACAACTGGAGAATCGACAAAACTAAAAATATTGAAATTTTGAAGTCGAAAAATGTTTCTACGAGTTAAATATACATATAAATTAAGTGTTAGCAAATATTGTATGATTATCATTTTCGAAAAAAAAAAATTTAGATAAAAGTATCTATTTCATTTTAAAGCTACACAAATTAGAAATCAATGATATTGATTCAATTAAATAAATATGTTCTTTTTCAGATATTAAATATGGAGGATGATTCAAATTGGTATCGCGCCGAACTGGATGGAAAAGAAGGACTTATTCCTAGCAATTATATAGAAATGAAAAACCATGAGTAAAAAATATACAATGCAAATCAATTTCAAATTTTATAATAGATTTGTATATTTCTTATATCTAGTTGGTATTATGGACGCATAACACGTGCCGATGCGGAGAAGTTGCTGTCAAATAAACTAGAAGGCGCTTTTTTAATACGCATTAGCGAGTCAAGCCCTGGTGATTTCTCCCTATCCGTCAAGTATGCAGCGTTGAATACTTTTCCAGTAATAAATATAATATTATTGCATTATTTAACAGATGTCCCGATGGAGTTCAACATTTTAAAGTACTGCGGGACGCCCAGAGTAAATTTTTCCTTTGGGTTGTCAAGTTTAATTCTCTCAACGAATTGGTCGAATATCATCGAACAGCGAGCGTATCGCGATCACAGGATGTAAAATTGCGCGATATGGTACCTGAAGAGGTATGGTTTTATATTGAACCCATTGAAGATGGGAAGAAGTTGTATAATGGTTTTGTGTAACAGGCCAGAGTAAAGTATAGAAGTATTCTAGATCGGAGCGAGGAGCTGAGTCGATTTTTCCATATCCGTATGAGCGTATCAGTTTTTTATACAATTAAAAAAAAAAATTTAGATGGCTTTCCAGTGGGCTTTCCGACTTAAGCTTTTCATGCTTGTATTGAGATTGGCAATTGAAAATTGAACAAAACACAAACTATTTAAAAACTTGAGTTAATTTTTTAAAATGAATTACTTTTTTCACTTTTGCAGATGCTTGTGCAGGCGCTTTACGATTTTGTGCCTCAGGAATCTGGAGAATTAGACTTCCGGCGCGGCGATGTGATTACCGTTACAGATCGTTCAGATGAGAATTGGTGGAATGGCGAGATCGGCAATAGAAAAGGCATTTTTCCAGCAACTTATGTAACGCCATATCATTCATAATAATTTAAACCCGACAGCACACACATACATATTAAGCATGAAACGTAAATCGCACCATAAACTACGAAAGAGAATGGTACTAATTCGTACTACATACAAATATATGTACTAGGCAACGCAGATAAATATTGTATAAACCGAATGCATTTTTACTTTATTGACAAGCAGTTTATAGCTGTTATATTCTAACGTTATGCAAAATTACAAGAAATAACAAAAAACTGACAAACGAGTCCTTTTATATGGCGAATATATAGAACATCTCACTATATATTATTAATGTAACAATTTTTGATATATATAAATATATATATATACATTTAAGTTCAATGATATGTAACTTTCTACGAACACCACTCTAAATGTGCTATTTATTTTGTGTACGTGTGTGCGCGTGAGAAAGAAATCAATTTATAATAATTAAATATAAAAAATTACCAATAAAAAATCAAGAAAACTACCACATATTGAACAAACATGAAGAAATAAAACTATGACAACAATTTTGCCTAAATGTCTCAAAGCGAAGACATTTAAAATAATTATCATAATTAACCTTAATATATAATATATTTACATATATTAAACAATCGATATTAAGTATAAATTTTGCCTCAGTTGCACCATTTACGTGCTTTTTGAATCGTCTTTGAAAAATTGTGTAAAATTTGTTTTTTTTTTTTCATTTAGTCATGTACGATTATATTGTGCTTTAAATTTATTAATTAGCCTTTGATCTACACTCGTAAATTCTAAATAGAAATGCCACATATTCGTTTGCTATTTAACATAATTTTTATTTTGCTTAACTTTTTGTTGTTATAACACTTTACCAATTATCCGCACCATTTTATCATTAATATATGTATGCATAACTAAAAATGGAGTTGCCAATATCAGTAATTACACCGAGAGAAATAAATCAATATTTTTATATGTATTTCCTAACATAAATGAAAATTAAACAAAAAACAATGTTGCCTCATTAAATTTGTTCAATTTATTTGGTTTTTGTAGTTATGTATACACAATTTAATGGACCACTAACAGTAAAACATTTGGTTTTGATATGCAGGTATTCGTATATTAAGTATAAAGTCCAGAAATTTGGATCTTCGTAAGCTGTGGGAGTAAAATCAAATTGAAAACAAATATAAATAGATTCAAACTAATACAAATGAGGATTGAATTTGAGGAAAGAAAAAACAAAAATTTTAGTAAATACTGATTTATCCAATAAAATAATAAGAAATTAGCTATTGCATATATAAAGGTATTTTTCTTGGTTTTAAAATAACTGGTGAATCTGTCACGGGTTAGAAATCTCCAAAAATCGATACATTGTAATCGATATAATTTTCATTAATAATGTTTTAGGACCTCTACTTTGTCGACCGTTTTCATTTTTCTATTTCTTCTCATAAAATTATTTCCTTTAGTTATAATAAAAATATTTAATCGATATTTTTACTTTCCTTATTTCTTGTTTTAGTTTAGTTCATTTACTGTGTGAGTGAACGGTCACATTGCATTCGTATCGACGACGAAAGGCATGTCAGGCGATTTGTTACGCGTATGAAACTAAAAAATAATTATAAGACTAGAATACATGTTAGCAGATCATACACGTATTAATTTACGAACATAAAAAGCTGAATAAGATTGGTGTTTTTGTGAAAAATAAGATACATTGCCAAAAGCTCTAAGGAATTGTTAATGTGACTTGTCAAGAAAAGTTTTGACATACCGCACACACACACAAGCGCGTTAGAGACTTAGTACATGCATACATACATATGTGTATGCAGCCGAGTGAAAATTGCAAAGGCCAGTTAAAGAAAGGCGTGAGGTGCGTGTATTTGTGTGTAGATGAAAGTGAAATATCAATAATTTACGCGCCTTGTCACACAGTCAAGCTCTAAGTTTTTTTTTTGTTGGTTTAACCTTTGTCACCCGCTTACTAAATAATGCCGCTACTTGCCTATAAGGAACAACGCATTCTAAGTCCTCAACAACTGCGCAAACTTAGCGAACATAAATACTCATGCTTCAGCGCAAGTCTGCTAGATCCTTTGCTCCAGCCGTGGTGGAATTGGTTGGTCGCCCAAACGCCACTTTGGCTGGCGCCCAATCTGATAACAATCGTCGGTCTAATACTCAACATTGTGACAACGCTGATATTAATTTGGTGAGTGTTTCTTTCAAATCTAGTTATTGATTAAAGAACAGTATATGTACATATATTAACTATATATATATATATATATATATATATATATATATATATATATATATGTGTGTGTTTGTTCCTACATTTAGCTACATTTCTGGGTGGCGTGTTTTCCCATGCGTGATGAGTCGGTGGAATTAGGTAGAAGTGTAAATTAAACTAAACTACAAACTTCTGTTACCATTGTTTTCCTAAGGGTTCACTTTTCCGCGCCCCTGAAAAGCTATGGTATTCTTTATCAATATTACGTTCATCTTACGCCCATCGATCTGAAATGCTCGATGACAACTTGATATTATAGATTTAATAGGCAGGTTGTTATTTGTATGTTATGATCATGCCATAACTTGCGGAGGTGGGTGGGTCTCAGGAAAATGGCGACTGTGATTAGATAGGAAAACTTTTGCCTACGTTACCGTTTGCAGCTTAAATTTATTTTAAAACATTGATCGGTCATTTTATTTTGTTAAATTAGGTTAATACATTCATGATAAGGGAACACAAAAACTCGGTGCACTAATTAGCGAGATATTGTTACGTTGATTATTATTCGGCTTTCTGCTCATATACTGCCACTGTCAGGCTTTCTATAAGATCAATTTAATTAACCCCATGAGTAAATTATTTTCAAGTACATTTGCAATACTCTTTGTCGCTTGATTGATGATTGCTTTGATTGAATTAAATTAAAATTTGCAATTCAAATTTATTCACGTGTGGTGGACAACATATACAAATCTATCACGAATTTAATAAAATGAACAAATTTGGTGATCCAAAACTGACTTTTGATCTACATTTTTATTTAATGTTTATTTTATGTTAAGAGTAACAAGGGATTTACTAAAAATGTACTCTACATTTGTTGCTCTATGCCATCAATTTTGATTAATTTTGTCAAATTTTACATAAATATATACTTTAACTAGTTTATTTAGTATTGTTTAGTTTAAGTTGGGTTTTAAGGTTGTTCACTATCTACGGCCGTTGGCATAAGTAAATACTCATCCGAAATAAGTCTTAGTTGTGTCGCTTGGCGAATATCGAGCCGATAACGATTTGGTTCTCAGCCCGTGGTATTAATTTGGTAGTATGGGTAGAAAGCATTTAAACTGTCTAGTTTCTTTATCAGCAAACTGATGATGGCAGTGAATTACTCTGAAGCTTAATGAGACTGAAACATAAGGTCGATTCTTTCACTGACGTCAACAAAATCGGGCAAATGCTCCACATTCCTTGCAACTGTAACTGCAATTTGTAAGATCAGGCTGAAAATCTCGGATATTGTAATAATTATATGTTGTATTGATGTATCAACAAAATTTTCTTCTAAATTTCAGCTACAGTCCAAACGGAGTCGAGCCGCCACCACGGTGGACATGCTTTCTCTGTGCTCTTGGTCTCTTTGTCTATCAGAGTTTAGACTCTATAGATGGCAAGCAGGCGCGACGCACCAACACTTCATCACCGTTAGGTGAGCTCTTCGACCATGGCTGTGACTCCATATCAACTATATTTGTGGCTCTTTCGGCGTGTATATCCTGCCAACTAGGCCACTACCCGAACTGGCTTTTTTTCCAGGTAGTTGATGAACTTTTCTTTAAATCAAAAGTTAACAATCTTTAACGTTCGTTGTTTATTGCTTTCAGTGCTTCTGTGCGATAGCATTATTCTATTGCGCCCACTGGCAAACGTATGTGTCGGGTACGATGCGATTTGGACGCATCGACGTGACTGAAGCACAATTTTCGATTATTGCCATACACTTAGTTTCCGCTATATTAGGGCCAGAGATTTGGTTGACCAAGGTAAGTCATTTTGGGTGGATTACGTTTTTACAAAAATAATTTATATTCTGTTAAGATTCAGCATTTTCAGCAGTTATCTGATAAAGCTCTAGCATCTATAATGTATATTAGATTAAATTAGAGAAACACGCGAGTCTCACTGTGAAGTTATAATTATGTTTGGGAGTTATAAGTCATGTTGCGTTCTTAATTTTATTTCCTTTTTGGTTTTAATATAGTTATATCCTATATTAAATATATATTATATACTTTAAGGTGCATTGCCGAGATTCTTTTAAAGCTGTGTGCCCTTGGCTTCGATTTATTGAGCTTATTTATTTTCCTGACATTTGCTATCTCAGTTCGTTAAGTAGTACTTTCTTAAGTAATGGCAGTATATTAAATTAAATATATATGTATGTACACTTAAATGAAATACACTAAGTTTAACGAAGCTAAATGCAACTTTAACTTAACCTAAATTATATTTTTAATCACTTTTTATCATAGATACATGCAGTATAAACAAAGTTTTCTAATTGTAATAGTCCTAATACCTTTTACTTTTATGTTATACACAAATGCGTTCTTCTGCCACAACAATACAACACAAACTGTATACTCTTCTAAAAACAACAAATGTTTTGTATACACGCAATATCAATATATATATATATATATATATATATATATATATATATATATATATATATATATATAGGTTGGTTTTGGCAACATTGAGCTTTGGTATGGTCCGGCTATAACGACCATTGTGTGTGGTGTAATATCATTAACATATGTATTTTCCATCGTTGTCGCCGGCGGTGTTGGCAAAAACGGCTCCACAGTTGCTGTAAGTTTAAAACACTCTTAAACAATCGAATACTATACATTTAAGAATATATCAGACAGCCATTAGGAGCACAGCTCACAATGTGACTTCTAACAAATTCTCTGGGCTTTTATTTTGATCATAGATATGTTGAGCCGTAATGGAGTATTTGGAAATAATGTTTTATATTTAGATCGAACTACCTTCTCGACGAGCTTCGTTTTTAGTCAAAATGAATTGATTTGATTCTTAACCAGCGCAAAGTTGTGTAAAAAATTCGAAATACAAATAAGCCGTACTGAAGAAAATTATTTGATTGTAAAGCCCCAGAAATTTGTGTACGTTGTCCTCGGCTGATCGCAAACACAAACACAAAGACACATCACATAAACAAAAATTATTTTGGCTTATAATTTGAAATATTCGAAAACGGATTGAATCGAAATAAAACTTACATTCCGGGCGTTTCGTGGAGTGGGTTATTGTCATTCTCTCTCTTATCTTATAACTCCTATTGCTTGCCTCTACTTACTTTTACCTTTAATACCTATTACGTACAATACAAACACTTTCGTTTATATATATTTCTGCTTCTACTTCGCCTTGTGCTTTAAAGGATAAGGAAATACCTAATATAGATTATGTCTTACCTTGGCATGCTTGAATTCTGTTGACTGCCTAAACTACAATTATATAGGATGGTATTATAAAACGGGCTACATTGTATTTTGTTTCGTAGGCATTCCTTAAGTATTATTATTCTGTATATGTATGTGAATGTATGTCTTCATATTATGGGCTACTGGTTAAATTATTGTAATCCAAAATTACGTATTTTATTTTTGAATAGCTTAAACTTAAATTGGTCAAATATATGTAGAAATTTAATGTGACTCTTAATTTATATTCAGAGCTAAAAAAATGTCGCCTTGATGCATTAGACTAGATGTTAATTAATGTGTCATTAACATTTGACTTTGACACAGAAACTAAAGCCGATTTTTTAAACATTTTCTAACACAACAGTTGATATTTTTTTAGCTCCACCCGTGAATTTATAGCTTTACGGGCTAAGATCTATTACTTAGAAATCAATTGTGAAAATATTCTAATTTGTTTTGTTTAATTTTGTTATTATTGTTTATTTGTTATGATTGTTTATTTGTTTCGTTCTGTCATTTTTATTTCCATCTACAATAGATTCCTATCGTGGGAGTTTCGTGGAATTATACCATATTAGTATTTATCACTTTCGGTTATACCTTGAATATAATAAATTTTCAAAAAATGTTTATTGAAGGCGGCAGTGGCAAAAACGGCTCATCAGTTGCTGTAAGCATTGCTTTCGATTTAATCAAAGTACAAATCTTTAAAGTCCCTATATGTATTTACTAATATACTAAACCATTCAAACTAAAACAGCGATTGGATTAAATCAATAGTTTTTATCATCAGCACACGGACACTTGGCTCTAACACCTAATCCAATTACAGATATTATTAATTTACTTGCATATGCTGAACCCATTGAAAAAGGTTATTCGTTTCTGGAATTGTATATGTCCAACTGGGAATCGAAATTAGCTGAGGTCTCTGTTCATTTGAGTAATTAAAGTGGGAACCATAACCCGTCTCATAACGTCCTTAACAGACTCTGGGGTGATCTTTTACTCAAACTGTGGTGGTGTTTTTTTTTTTTTTTTCAGGAAATGACGTTTATGTGTAGGATTTCCGTGATTTATTGTTTCTAAAAGTATGATCTAAGCTTTCGTTAAATCTTTTTTTTTATTGGACGATTAGATTTAGTGATGAATCTATCAGTACAGAATTTTTATGAAGTTAGTGCTGTTATTAATGTATTACCTTTCATCCTCAATTAACTATTTTTTCATGCTTAGTAGTAATAGGAAAAGATTATGATGAATATTATTTTATACAAAATAAAAATGAAATACGTATTAGAATATATTGTAGACGTGCACTCCTATGATTAATTGTTAATTGTTTTAATTGAAATCAGATCGCTTAATTTATATTTCAAGTTATTCAGGTAGCAAATATTTTATTGAAATCTTGCATTAAAAATGAATATTTTTTTTCTGAAAGAATAATTTTGATTTTAAGCGAATTTTTGAATATCTATTGAAATTGTTATCAATTTTAATGATTTTCTATCCTAATTATTGTTTTTCTTTCAATTTCCAAAATATTACAACCAATTTACAAAAATTGATCAATTTAATCAGATGCCTTATCTCGAGTGCGAAACACGCTGCTTGCCGTTTTATATGGCTAGTGGAATTGACTTGAGTTTAGCATTACGTTACTCAAAATCAATTTTGAACGAAGGCTGTGGAAAGAATGGATCATCTGTTGCAGTAAGATTTCATATATTCGTATGGCACACAACACGAAGGCATTCTAATTAGCTTTAGGATGAACTATTGTTCATTATTTTCCAATAGTTTTGGTGTGGTTTATTATTTATTTATACCCTAATAATCATTTATCTGTAAGCTTTGTCTTTAAACAACAGAACGACTGAGCGACAGACCGACTGAGTGACAGAACTACTGACCGACCAAGACACTGAGTAATGGAGCGACATGCCGGCCGTCGGAGCGACTGAAAGTGCTCCCATAGTTCACTTTAAGCTCAACTGCAACGAGCCCTACCCTCACCGGGCTCAACATTTGAGCGCGAATTTTGAGTGACCCTCGCCCTATATAAAGGGCAGCACCTGCAGCATTTCTTCAGTGAGTCGCCAAGTCTGGTGGGGCTCAGTCGTGCAGTGCTGCGAGTGAAGTGAAGTGGAGCGACAGAGCAACAGAGCGACAGAACAAGAGATGAACTAAATGACTGACCAACAGAAAGACTGAGCAACAGATCAACTGAACTGATTCGGGCAAATGACGTACTTGTATTGTACATTGTTTCTATGATAAATGCTATCCTCCCCGAAAGTCGAAAATATTAATTGTAATTAATTTTAAGCAATAATATCAAACAAAGAAAAGTAAAAAATGTATGTATATGTAAGTTGAATCTGTTGTTCAGTTAACTAGTAGGACTGTAAGGGTACTCATTTTCAGTAATCCGAAGCTATATATAAGTTTTATTTAAGTTAATTTTTGTAATTATGATTTCTCGTGATGCACGTCCCATTCATGTTTTTTTGTTATCATTACTGGTTAAGTCATTTGGTGTTGGATGACTTCATTCTGCTTTCTGTGTATCTGGCTTGGCTTACACAGCATATGTCCCACTCACTCAGTCACCTACTCACACCCACTAAATAGCGCTAGACAATGTAACTTACTGTTACCTTCAAACAAAAATTTCACATAAGAGCCAACAAAAATAAATTTTGTTATTAGTCAACGTGTTTGCTGTGGATTTGCAAAATGTGCAACAATTTGCAAATCCACATATGTATATAGTTTGTTTTTTTCTATAATTCCTATTTATACTAACTTACCGATCCCAACTATATAAAGGGTACCAGCGTACTATCGCCTAGTATACCACTGACTCTAGTGGTCCTACCGGCGCTCATGATTGCCCAAAAGTCCCCGGATAATATTTTTACGGAGCACGCTTCTGTTTTTATTCTGGCCTTTGGCATGGTGGCGGCTAAAATTACCAATAAACTAGTGGTAAGTTTTTATATATTTTTTTAAATGTATTTGAGATCTATTAATATTACTCTTTTCGCAACGCAGATTGCGCACATGACGAAATCTGAGATGGAGTATTTGGACTGGTCATTACTGGGCCCAGCCTTATTGTTCCTCAATCAGTACTTTAATTGTATTGTGCCAGAGATTTGGTTGCTTTGGTTTACGCTAGCCTGGGGCACCCAGGATTTACTACGTTACTGTGCGCAGGTTTGTTTAGAGATTTGTCAGCATCTGCGGATCGACCTGTTTAGAATACCGTATAGCGCCAAGGTTGCAAACACCTCGTCGGTGGGCAGCCAGATAAATTTCGGAGTGGACAAAAATGGTAGCACCTCACACCGAAAGTCTAAAAGCAAACTGCACTAAATATATATTGCATCGATTTCATTCAAATTCCTAAGAAAGTTTCAAATATTTTCGGTGTTAGAGGAAGTTTAAACAGTTTTAAACTTAACCAAACAAAATTTACCGTCGAAATGTTAAAATAACAAATAATAGTATAATTAATTTATAACTGTTGTAACCAAAAAGATAATAAGAACTGGAGGCAAATCTAACCAATTATGTATATATATATATATATATATATATATATATATATATATATATATATATATATATGGTGTATAAATATATATATGTATAGTTGTGTAAATTGTAAAAACTACTACCCTGCAGTTTTTAGTGAAAACAAAAAAGGCCAAAACTTGCATTTTTGGCGTGCTTAAAGCTCAATTAACTGTTAGGTCAAAGTGATTAGTTTTTGGAATTTTTTCATTAAATGATGATTTTCTTTGATTTAATTGAGCAAGCGTCTGATAATGAATCATATTTCTGTTATACTATTATTTAAATTCGTATAGGAAATGAGTGCTTTATTTCTTACTCACTGAGAGAATATACAATTCTATGATGTATGTACTATATATGTTAAGATATTAGTACTGAAGTATATTGTATTAATTTGTGTAGTAAGTATGTAAATGGCCTATAATCATTCTAAGTGGTCACTGAATTAAAAATGCATTCGGTTTTGATTTTACAAAATTTTTGTTGTATTCATATAAAGAAATACATTTTTAGCGATATAAACTCTTGGATTCATAAACATTTGCAAATAATCAGTTCAGTATGTATACGTACGTATGTACATCGTTCTAAAAGTTGTTTCAGAGATTGCCGTAGGTTTTGCAGAAATATGCGACTAAAGCCATGTCGCGAACCTCTAAAGTAACCCGACTGCGATATTGTGTCAGCAAGTAAGCATCTTGGAATCGCTGCGTTAAATACATCTCTGTTGCGGTTTGCACAGCTTCCAGGGCGCCCGTGGTTATTTTGAATGGGATTTTTGAATGCTCTAACAGAATTTCACGCAACAGACGTGAAAATGCTAATCTGGGTATCAAAAAGCCCTGTTGCTTCTGTAAACATTCAATTTCACGGTGCAGTTTTTTCAAACGATGCTCTGGACGGCTTTTTTTGCGTCTCGACGGTTTTTCCGGTGCTGGCGGTTGCTTTGGCTTATGTTTCTTGGATACTGATGTTTGTTGGCGCTGCCTACTAGGGTTGTGCCGTGTTGGAGGAGTCGCTATCGGGGATAAATTTTCTTCATCGGTGCTGTCATTATCTATTGTGATCTGAGCACGGTTTCCTGACGACTTCTTGCGCAGCGTTGAACATCTACGTGGAAATGCGTTTAATTCTGCCAAACGACTAGTGGTAAATTCTAATCCATAGTCGGTCTCGTTCTCATGCTCCGGCGTTTGGAATGCACTTTCCTCATCAGCAATGGTATCTGAATGAATCATTTTTTCTTTGGCTTTAATTGTATTTTTATTTTCTCGTTGATTTGATATAAAATAAATGAGCTAATCATGAAATCTGAAACGCAGAAGAAAAGCAAACTAAATTCCCGCCTTTTTCCTAAGCATTGCTGTGTAAGGGATGCAAAAAGAAATTAAATATTTATATAGTACTGCAGAAGTTTTAAATACTACTGTTGCTTGTGCTGTAATATTTTTGGTATTTTTTTAAATTTATGTTCTTTAGTATTTTACCAAACAGTCACACTGGCATTGTTTATTTGCTATCAAACTTCAAAGTGAAGATGTCAGAAGATAATAATAATGGCAGAGAATACATATTGGACGCAGACTGTGAGCTGCGATTCGAAATCGAGCAAAAAGATGCTAAAGTTTTCGTGACGGTATTGTGTACATTAATTTTTTGTTTCTAATTCCATAATACATTTATAAATCGTGCTTCAGCTAATCGCTGGGTTTGCAGAACTTTTTGGCACCGAATTGGTAAAGAAAAAGAAATATGAATTCGGAATTGGAGCGAAAGTGGCTATATTTACCTATCAAGGCTGCGTGCTGCAAGTAACGGGCAAAATGGATGTCTGTTATATCTCTAAAGAGACACCAATGATACAATATATAAACTGTCATGCAGCATTGGAGCAGTTTCGTATCGATGCCGAAGAACACGATAAACGGGGCCCAGTTATTCTAGTAGTAGGACCCATGGACGTGGGTAAGAGTACCCTTTGTCGCATTCTATTGAACTATGCAGTACGAGTAGGCCGAAGACCGCTTTATGCAGATCTCGATGTTGGCCAAGGTGCTATTTCAATCCCTGGGAATATAGCCACCATTCTCATTGAACGACCAGCCAGTGTTGAAGAAGGATTTGCGAAAACAGCACCTTTAGTTTACCACTTTGGTCACAAATCTCCTAGTGGCAACAGCGTACTCTACAATGCTGTAGTATCGAAAATGGCGGAAGTAACATTGCAATCGTTAGACGCCAACAAACGAAGTATGTTATGCATATATGTAAAATATTACTTTGCGCCTAATGTAATTGTTTTACAGCCAAAAGCTCAGGCATCATTGTCAACACGTGCGGATGGGTTAAGGGCTACGGCTATAAACATTTGCTGCATGCAGCCCGAGCTTATCGCGCTCGTGCCATTTTTGTATTAGACCAGGAGCGTTTGTACAATGACCTGTTGCGTGATGTACCGAACAACGTTCATGTTGTCCTCTTGCCAAAAAGTGGTGGCGTGGTAGAGCGCTCTAAAGAATTACGGCATGAATCGCGCGAGCAACGTATAAAGGAATATTTCTATGGCAATATGCGTACGCCTTTTTATCCCTTTTCGTTCGAAGTCAAATTTCAAGATCTACGTCTTTACAAAATTGGTGCTCCCCCATTGCCTGATTCCTGTATGCCCATTGGTATGAAGGCGGAAGATAACAAAAAAAAAGTTGTAGCGGTTACACCGACGCCATCTCTACTACACCACATTCTCACTCTAAGCTTTGCAGAGTCTACGGATGAAAATGTCATTGGCACTAATGTTGCTGGGTTTTGTTGCGTGTAAGTTAATTTATGTTATTTTATTAAGTAATTGATATATGTATGTGTATCCCTCTCGTTGAAGTACTGAAGTGGACATGGAGCGACAGTCTGTAATGCTGCTCTCACCACAGCCACGTCCTTTGCCACCGAATGCGCTCTTATTGTGGTCTGAATTACAGTTTATGGACAATCATTCCTAACGCATGGAATATTCACATATGTACATAGTATGTAGCTTTTCATTTACTTGGATGTTGGATGTCCAAAAGAGTGGAATTTTAATCTAATTTAGGATAATTTCCAATTTACATACACAGATGTTATTGCAAAACGAAAAACAAACGAATTTTTTAATTGAAGAAATAAAAAAGAATATAATGCATTCTTTGATTTAATAAATGGCGTAGTATAATAATTACATTTTAAAAATATATTAACAAGTGTTCTAGTCGAGACTGCTTTTCTAGGAGATACCCTGAACCCTCCATGCAGATATTGTAATCGTTCTGAACTTATTTTATGCACAAATAAGCCAACATACAGGGTGATGCGTTAACAGGGTGCTTTGCAGTTTAACCTCAAACCTAAAAAGTGTGATTTTTTGTACTAAAATTCACTTTTTAAAATTCACTTTTTTTTTTTTTTTAAATAGATTTATTTTTAATTATTTGCGATAAGTATGACTATTTAAACAAACAAAAAATTAAAAAAAAAATAAAAAAACTTTTCGATTTGCATTCAGTTGCATGCAAATTTGACGTTTTTTAGTACATTTTGTGCGTTTTTATGCCGATTTTGGGTTAGTTTTTGCTATAGAAACCCAAAGGGCACCTAGGGACAGCAAAAGTTATTAAAGAGGACATCTTCCTTAACACGTGTATATTAACCGGTGCTCGGAACTCGGCGGAACTCTAAAGATATAGACTACTTTAGGTAAAAAAAAATAATCAAATTTAGAGGTTTAGTAAATTTATACCAGCTCTTCAATGAAAAAATTGGTGCAAGATTTTTCCTACAATTCAATTGACAAGTAGAATATTTTTCACATCTTGTCTTGGTCACAATCATCAAACACATTGAAAGAGTTATCAAACATTATAAAGTAGTTCGAGTTCCGAGTTCTTAATCGTAATGAGTGGAGACGATGACAAAAATGTATACAAAATTCAAAAACACTGAAGAAAATTATAAAAATTGCTATTTTTATACCCTGAACCCATTGAAAATGGGAAATCAGGGTATAATGGTTTTGTTGAAATGTATGTAACAGGCAGAAGGAGGCGTGGCAGACTCCACAAAGTATATATATTCTTGATCAGGGCGACGAGCTGAGTCGATTTAGCCCTGTCCGTCTAGACAGACGTCAGTCCGTCCGTCTGTCCGTATGTATGAACGCGTCGATTTCAGAAGATATACATAAGAGCTAGAGACTTGAACTTTTTTTTTTTAAATGACCGTATATACAGCGCGCATAACAAGTTTATCACAAAAAATCAATAACTCGTCCAGTTATATTTTTATCGATAAAAACCTTATCGAAAGACAGTTATAAAATCATATCTCCTACATATTTGGAGCTAGTATCCAAATTTTAAATGTAGATTTATATGTACGTTATAGAATTTCGATTTTTGTTCAATTCCACCCCCTTCCCCTAAGTTTGTAAAAGGCGTATTTGAAAGACTAGAGAGTTGAGCTTCGGCACATACACGCATATTAGTGATATAAACACAATCTAAAAGTTTCATGACGAACGTACGTCCACAAAAAAAGTTATTAAACAATTAAGTTCCCATAGTAAGCCCACACTGCTGCCCATGCGTGTTTATGCGTGCTCTCCTATGTGTGTTTGCGTGTGTATGTGTGTTTGCTGTTGCTCGAAGGTTTCAGGGGATCTCGTAGTCGAGCAGTCTCGACTAGAGCTTTCTTACTTGTTATAATAAAATTGCTGAAATTGCTAAACAAAATATTTAAAATTGATAGATTTGTAGCTAATAGCATAAAAAAAAAAAAATGTAAAATTTTTTTTAATTTGGCAGATATATGTATGTAGTTACTAAATTGATAAACTGTCAGCCATGGCTAGCAGAGCACGGGTTTGTCGTGCAATATTTTTACTGTCCGAACTCGACTCAGCTCGTCGCCCTGATCAAGAATATATATACCTAGTGGGGTCTGTCATGCCCTCTTCTGCCTGTTATATATGTACATTTCAACAAAACCATTATACCCCGATCTCCCACTTTCAGGGGTTCAGGGTATAAAAAGACAATTAAATATTCACAATTATGATCATAAACCGATTGTTATATTGCATATCTGGGAGTATAATCGATATACATATCGATGGTTTACTTGCCAATTGGAATTATAAGAGTTGGCGTTCTTACAAACACTCGTGGAAAAACAATGCGTATGGCGGAAAATTTTAAATTTATAAATAGCGTTAAGAGCACTATTGAAAAACTCTTTATTTTATGCTCATCATTGCTTACACTTTTTATTGCTTTTTGTTTAATCAGTATATTTGCTGCTATTCAGAGAAGTAAGTGTTCATGTAATGGTATGGTAGAATAATAATGGTATTAAATTCGTTTTGTAAAGGCGCTGAAGTGCTGACAGCTCTGTTTATTTGTAGAAAAACTACTCAACTGGGACTGTTAATTGATATTTTTGGTTTTGGACTAAGAAAAAGAACACATTCTTATGTATCTAAAATACGGAATGATCGGACATTATCTGGGGATACTTAACTGAAAAATCATCACGCCGCTTTTGGTTATTTATCCAATATGAAAGTTAAATAATTAAATTAGGTTCAAAGAAAATGTATATGCTTGTCAGAAATTAATCATATTCTGTTAATAACAGATTAGACTATGTTAAGTTATTTTTTGCTGTTATGATTGCTGAATGGCTGAACTGATATATGGACTGCTTACATGTAGTATCGAGTAGTATCGAGCGTGGGATAGAAGCATCACAAGTAGTGATGGCAAAAAAAATCATTGTTCGATTATTTAATCATATGATTTATTTTAGGTGCTTTAACGATTAATTGCAATTAACCGCTGAAAAATGAAAAAATCGATTAATCAAATGATTTTTTTTTAATGCGCTTATTATTTTTTTTATTTTTTTTTTATGAACTCCTTTTAGAAGCAATAATAGCAACAAGAACAGTAAAGAATATACATAAATGTTTATTTATTTAAAATTGAGTTAAGAAATAGTAGTTGTGAAAGGTGCTCTGTTGTTAACCTGTTCCTTTTTTCGGTTAATGTGGCACCCGCCTTGGAAAAAAGACGTTCCGCTGGTACCGAAGTGCCTATTAAGAAACAATACCGACAAGCTATAACATATAGCTTAGGGTATGCAGTACGCATCTCCTCCCAGGCGTTGGCGACATTACGCTTCAAATCAAAAACAGGAGCATTTAAAAAAAGACTGAGCTCGTCTTGAATTTGAAAATGGTTACCGTCTTTCTTACTGGTTTTGTGGGCCAGTGTCTTGTGGTGGGTCCATAAATCGAACTCAACTTCGCTAATAGATGAGCCGTCACTAGTGCTTCCTAAACTTTCATTTATATCTGGTTGTATTTTTACAATACTTCAATTGTTTTTGGCACAATTGGCAATTCACATCCGTGTCATTTAATTTTGAATAAAATCTCCACACTTTACTTAGTTTTGGTGCCATAATGACGCTTCGCCACTAACTTTTGCGCGCCAATGTTGCTTACAGCGATGCGATTTTTTGAGCAAATCATCGATTATCTCGATTATTCAAAACCCATTTTGCGATACAATTAAATCGTGAATTGAAACAAAATAATCGATTATTGCGTATCATATGATTAATCGTGCCATCACTAATCACAAGGTTTAACAAATTAAAGTTATTCACATAAATTGTAACAAAATGGCTTGCGCTTTGCGTTCCGTATGACTTTTTAGGTGTAAATTTTCTTAGCGATGCGTCTTCGCAGTATTTTAAAATATTGTGTACGTCGTCTTTTTAGTTGTGTGTGTTGTTCCAGTGTAAAAAAAAAAACAAGTTTCACCCAGGTGTAATTTAAATGTACATGCATATGTATGTATGTATATCTAACGTATGGCACCACGAAGCGACAATATAACCTGCTATAGAGACTTGTAAAACATTTTGTCTATCAAGCTAGTGCTGCTTAAAATATGTTTGTGTTATATCTACCGGTTGGCTCCACGGCTCTACCAAAGGAAACATAACAAAATACAAAAAATAAATAAAACCGACACACAATATTTAACCATAACAATGGCGTATTGCCTGCAAAAGCAAAAACAAGAACGGAAGTAAGACAAGGTCATGTCGAGGCATTCACCGCCCAGTTTTGTATTAGCAATTGGCGTTTGTAGTTATCTGTTTGATAAAATGCAATATACTTAGGCGTCGGAAAACCCAAATTGTGACAGTGGAGTCCGGTTAATTTGCGTTTCTCCTCCGAATTTTTATTTCCAATGATTATGTTCTTTGGTCGGAGCGTGTAAAATGACTCGTCGTCCACGCAGAAGTGATCATAGTAATATTAAGTTTAAACAATTTCACGAAGTAACGCCAACAAAATGTGTAACAAGTTTAAGCAGAAGTTCACACTTTAGTTATGTGATAAATATTTTCATCATTTGCTGCTGCATCTCTAAAAGTTTTCAGTACAAAAATGGTAATGTGTAAACATTTTTATGAACAAATTCATGATAATCACTTTAAAATATGTAAATAGTATAATTAACTTAATCTCAGATACCTTTACATCTAGCTAGCATTGCTATAATAGAAGATGTAATATTTCCAATATTGCTGAGTAATGGCGTTCTATGAGGGTGACCGGTGGCTATATTTGCAGTACATATACAAATGTACATAGTATGTGCATATATAAGTATGTATGTATATATTTATGCAGTCGCGTGCAATTGCTTCGCTCAGATGTTCAGATGGCTCTTATCGGCTTCATAGCGACGACATCCTATAATGTCTGCGTCCTGCGACGAGGACAACGTTATTATACCCTGAACCCATTGAAAATGGGAAATCAGGGTGTAATGTTTTTGTTGTCCATAGTTAGGAACGCGTCGATCTCAGAAGATATAAGAGCTAGAGACTTCAAATTTTGTTAATACAGCGCGCATATCGAGTTTATCACCAAAAATCGATAACTCATCCCGTTATTTTTTTATCTATAAAAAACCCTATCAAAAGTCTTATAAAATTATATCTCCTACATCTTTAGAGCTAGAGTCTCAAGATGATTCATCCCCCACTCCTATATCCACCTCCTCACCTTTAAATTTGTAAAAAGCGTATTTCAAATACTAGAGACTTGAGCGTCGGTAAATACACGCATAGTAATGATATAATCACAATCTAATCACATCATGAAGAATGTACATATGTACATCCACAAGAAAAGTTATTAAACAATGAAATTCCCATGGTAAGCCCACACTGCAGCCCATGCGTGTTTATGCGTGCGCGCCTATGTGTGTCCACTTGTGCGTGTGCGTGTATTTCTGTTTAAGCAGGAAGACGCGAAGAATTATTTAAATATCAGTTCTCGGAAGGGTTCAGGGGATTTCGTAGTCGAGCAGTCTCGACTAGAGCTTGCTTACTTATTTTTGTACTCATTCACGAAGTGAATTAGTATATTGGTTTTGTGCAATGTCCGTCTTGCTGTCCGTCCGTCTGTCCGTATGAACGCAGTTCATTTCGCCGCTATTGAAGCTAGAGCCTTGAAATTTGGAACACATACTCGGGTATAACTCCGATTTATAAAGTGTTTAAATTTTCCCGATCCGCCCACTAGGGGCGTGGCAAATCGAAAACTGAATTTTCCAATATACCAGAAACCATATTAGTTAAAAAGCTAGAAAGCTGAAATTTGGTATGTAGGTCCGCGTCGACCACCTAAGTCCATCAAGCTATGGCGGATATATATACGCCCATTGGGGGCGTGGCAAATCGGATACAACTGTATCTCCGGAAGTCATAAATCTAGAAAGTTGAAATTTTGCACGTGAGCTAATGTTATGATTCTATAATGACAATGAAAAAATTTTATGTTTACGCCCACTAGGGTCGTGGCAAATCAGACCTGAAGATATAGTGATTTTTCAAATTTTGCTATATTTTAGGTATTATTGATGCTAGAGACCTGAAACTTGGTATATATACGCGGGGTGACAACCTACGTCCAACGAGCTATGATGGATATATGTATGTCCGCCCAAAGGGGGCGTGGCAAACCGCAAAAGCTTCTATCTCCTACAGTTTAAGAGCTAGATGCTTCAAATTTGGATAGTTGAGTTACTGGTAACATCCTCTATCGATGTCCCAAAAATAATCGTTACGCCTCTTTGGGGGCGTGGCATATCGAAAAATACCCTGTAATTTTCACATTTTTGGAGCGTAAGCATTCAAATTAGACATGTACGTTACCGTTAGCTCGTTCTAAGAACAGGCAACAGTGGCAATCCGCATTTGCTAGCTTGGAACCGGTATCCAAAATGTAACTAAAATCCAAATTTTATAAAATTGATTTGAAGATCCTAGTTCTAAAGATGTACTACATATAAACGGCAATAGCTATCTATGATTTGTTTAACTATAATGGGATCAACGTTTGGGCTGTGAATGAGTATTCTGCAATCGGTATCGCCCGACTGCAACGTTCTTACTTGTTTATACATATGTATGTACATTTTTTATATCTACATGTCTAGCGTCTTAGAATGTGACATATAACTCAATAGCTACATATGTGTGCCGTGTGCGCGTATACCTCTTCATCAATGTATTTGATAGGCTTTTATTAATTATACACACATATTGAACATATCAATGTGTTTGTTATGCATATTAATTTCTTATGTAATTCCATTCTTCAGTTTGCCCAACAGTAAAACAAATGACAGCAGAGAAAATAATTACCTATATTATTTACTATTCTTAAGCACTGCTGTTTATGTGATATGTCTACGGAGTCCATTATGTTTAGGTCAAACGCAATAATTAAAAGCTTAACTTAGGGATTTTTTTATGTATACCTAAAGTCTTCTTCAAACAAAATCAAATTCGATGTTTATTAACTATATACACTTATGTATTTATCGATTGTCCAGCTAAATGTATGAATGCAAGACAATAGTAAAGAAGTAAATTGGTGCTCGAATGGAAAAGGGGATAAACTAAAACAGCAGCAGCAGCTGAAAGTATTAACACAATATCAGCATATTGTACGGGAATGCACCCGATGGCTTGAATGGGCTGCTGACTTTAACCAACCCACATCGTTATCATAATATGAATTGTGGGTTTAGCGCTTGGATTATTGATATTGTGTCGTGCGCGAGCTCCAGGTGGTGTGGGAGAAGGAGTGGGCGGAGTAGCAACGCGTTAGCATTAGCTCAGCTTTTCCATGAAATTAACATCGAGCAGAGGTGATGTGAATGATGTTAATGAATGAATCTGGTGGCTGTAATATTAGAAGTATTGGTGGCATAACATAATCAGATTTGCTATTATCGAAGGTAAGCTCAGCGTATTTAGAGACATATATTTCTGACAAGTCTTGCTTTACTTGTACTGGGATGACGTTCCTCCATCATTGCTGTTAATTGTCAACAATTGCCGAGAGAAGAGAAGTGAATGTAGACAGGGCTTTTTATACACTGAACCCATTGAAAATGGGAAATCAGGGTATATTGGTTTTGTGAAAAGTATGTAACAGGCAGAAGAATCGTCGTAGACCCCACAAATTATACATACATATGTATATATTCTTTATCAGGGCGACGAGCTGAGTCGATTTAGCCCTGTCCGTGGGAACGCCGAGATATTCAGATGATATAAGAGCTAGAGACTTTAAATTTTGCATGAATACTCATGTATACCCTACGCAGCATTAGTTTATCATATTTGTTCGATAACCCGATAACCCCCTGAACACTACAGATTTACTTATATATATATATATCTGATAAATACAAAGATTTTGGAATTTACTGATTTTGGATACTACGCCCCCACTTTGTAAAAAACGTATTTAAAGTATTAGAGATTTGTGCATGGGAATGTACACACATTTTAACCATATGATTACGTTTCAAAAGTTTCATGAAGATAGTCCTACTACAAGAGTAATTATTCAACAAATAAATTATTATAATATTAACCACACTGCAGCGCAGTCGTTGATCCTGTGCAGTTAGCAAAGCGTGTGCTTGTGGATGCATGTGTATGAGTGCATAAAATAAGTGCAGAATGATTAGAATATCTGCTTGGGGGTCCAGGGTATCTCCTAGTTGAGAAGTCTCGACTAGAGCCCTCTTACGTGTTGGTTATGCGAACGACTTAAATAAATTCAAGCTACATAACATACATATTTTCCTCACGTAGGAGTTTGACTAGGATTAAGATTTTTAATTCGTGTGTCGGTTCAGCCATATTCATCCGTCCGACCGCCCGTTGGCTGAAATTTGGATTATGTACATATGTATGTATATATATGTATTTCTGAATATAATACGCACTACAATTTGGTATTTACACATATGTATAGTATATAATCTTCAAGATCGCTATACATATTTAAAGTTTCAACCAGTGCTTTAAGTGGGAATGATGAGCAGCCGCTGTGTGTAATCTTTTCAAGTACCTTATATACAATTGATGAGTTGAACAAGTAAAGTACTTATAATTTTGAAATATAAGGTACTAGCATTTCGTTCTTCGGTTTTTCATTCAAATCAAAACAACAGAGCATAGTCCACAATGGCTGCCTACCGCGTGGTTTGCTGGCAGCCATGGCTGACTCCCTTAAACACTCAGTCCTTTTCCTACCATCATCCTACCGTCTGTATTTCGCTAGCCAAACCCTCAACGCAATTAAATAGCTGCAACTGCCAGAGATAACCACTGTGCAGTTGCTCTCAACTAACGTTGCTCGTAGCATCAAGCCCCCACTCTGCGCGAGGAGATGTCGTGGGAATCGGAATGGGCTTGGGTTGCATTCATGAACAAGCGTGCAGCAATGCTCACTTAAAGTTATGCCGCCTCGACTCTTTCAGTTCTAGAAAAGAGTACTTGCACTCATTTAGCATTTAGCATTTAGCATTTCGCATTTTGCATTTAAGGGCATATGGATATTGCAGCGCCGGCCGGTACCACTTATGTGATTTATTATGAAGTTAAAGTGAAGCTGATTCAACCCAACTCCAGCATTTATTAATGCTAACAAATCAACAAAAATTAATCAAATAAAACTTAGTCGTAAACAAAATTTGTATTACCGTTAAGATTTTATTTACTTTTAGACCGTGCTGCGAATTAAACTTAGATACATTCGCAGAAACGGGAAGGCTAATCTTGATCCGAACCCTATACTGTATTGACTTCAATTATTAATCCCAATGCGCCGATGTTAGATTCGGTATAATTATGAAATCCCTTCGTTTAATATATTGCATTTGTTGGAATTTTGTGTTCAATTCTATTCGTTTTAAGTGTTCAGAATAAATTGAATAGATAATATATTATTATATATCCATCTGTGTCTGTCTATGCATTATTATTGTGAGCTGATATCGAACAATGGTCAAAAATGTACTTACCGTAACTTTTAAATATTATTTTATTTGTAGTGCACGGGCCATTGGTTGCTTCCTCGACTGTGTCTACATCTTCAACTGCTCAACAGTTCGTCAACACACCAGCAACGCTTTTATTCACTACTCGGCACGACATTCAAGTGGCTAACATAACGAAGCCAACGGGTGGACCTCAAGTCGATGTGATTGTTAAAGACTTGGCTGATGCGATGGCCATAGACTTCTACTATGCTAAGAATTTAGTATGTTGGACGGACTGTGGCCGTGAAATTATAGAATGTGCTTCGACAAATTCTTCCCAGCCCCTGGCCAAGGCTGCCAAACAAACTGTGATATCAACGGGCCTGGATAAGCCGGAGGGTCTAGCCATCGATTGGTATACAGATAAAATCTACTGGACCGATGGTGAGAAAAATCGGATTGAAGTAGCAACACTGGATGGCTGCTACCAAAAGGTCCTTTTCTGGACGGATTTGGATCAGCCACGTGCTATAGCCGTAGTACCCGCCAAGCGACTACTGATATGGACAGACTGGGGGGAGTATCCCAAGATTGAGCGCGCTGGAATGGATGGAGACCCGTTGACACGCATGACTCTAGTAAAAGAAAATGTGTTTTGGCCGAACGGTCTAGCTGTTGATTTACAAAGTGAACTGATTTACTGGACGGACGGGAAATATCGTTTCATTGATGTCATGAAGCTTGATGGAAGTAATCGGCGCACTATAGTTAACAATCTAAAGTATCCATTTAGCTTAACATACTTCGAAAATCGGTTATACTGGACAGACTGGTTACGCGACTCTCTAAATGCATTAGATTTGCAGACTAAGGAGCTGAAAGAGCTTATTGATACGACAAAGGCGCCCAACTCTGTGCGTGCCTGGTCGCCCTTGCTGCAGCCTTTTGAAAGTAACCCATGTGCTCAGAATAATGGCAACTGTTCACATTTGTGTTTGCTCTCGACCAATGTGCAAGGCTATAGCTGCGCCTGCCCCACAGGTGTGAAGCTGTTGACCTCCAATAGCTGTGCCAATGATTCGCAAGAAATGTTATTCATAGTGCAACGAACTCAAATTAGTAAAATATCACTCGATTCGCCCGATTACACGATTTTCCCTCTGCCTCTTGGCAAAGTCAAGTATGCTATTGCTATTGATTATGATCCTGTAGATGAACACATTTACTGGTCTGATGTAGAGGCGTATACTATTAGGCGGTCCCATGTAGATGGTAGTGGGATTACTGATTTTGTTACCTCTGAGGTGCGACACCCGGACGGCTTGGCCTTGGATTGGCTGGCACGAAATCTTTACTGGACTGACACTGTGACCGATCGTATTGAAGTATGTCGTTTAGATGGTTCAGCACGTAAGGTACTTATCTACGAGCACCTAGAAGAGCCGCGTGCCATTGCTGTGGCTCCGTCGCTTGGCTGGATGTTTTGGAGTGATTGGAACGAGCGCAAGCCCAAAGTTGAGCGTGCTTCGCTCGACGGCTCTGAACGTGTTGTTCTCGTATCAGAGAATCTTGGTTGGCCTAATGGCATTGCTCTGGATATCGAGCATAAAACCATATACTGGTGTGATGGAAAAACCGATAAAATAGAGGTAGCTAATATGGACGGATCGGACAGACGCGTGGTTATCAGCGAGAATCTCAAGCATTTGTTTGGATTAAGCATCTTGGATGATTATCTCTACTGGACAGATTGGCAACGTCGCTCTATTGATCGAGCCCATAAAATCACAGGCAACAATCGTATTGTAGTAGTTGATCAATATCCCGATCTAATGGGTTTGAAAGTAACTCGACTTCGCGAGGTGCGTGGGATAAATGCCTGTGCTGACCGTAATGGTGGATGCTCTCATCTGTGCCTAAATCGTCCACGGGACTATGTCTGTCGCTGTGCTATCGATTACGAATTATCCAATGACAAACGTACATGTGTAGTGCCAGCCGCCTTTTTATTATTCTCTCGTCAGGAGCACATTGGTCGAATATCTATTGAATACAACGAGGGAAATCACAATGATGAGCGCATTCCCTTTAAAGACGTACGCGATGCACATTCCCTTGACGTATCTGTAGCTGAGCGCCGTATTTATTGGACGGATCAAAAGGGTAAATGCATATATCGAGCCTTCCTCAACGGATCTTTTGTACAGCGCATTGTCGATTCTGGCCTGATTGGACCTGATGGCATTGCCGTTGATTGGCTAGGTCATAATATATACTGGTCGGACGCTGAAGCACGGCGCATTGAAGTGGCTCGTCTCGATGGAAGCAGTCGCCGGGTACTCCTATGGAATGGAGTGGAAGAACCCCGTTCTCTTGTACTAGAGCCACGTCGTGGGTATATGTACTGGACGGAATCTCCATCCGACTCTATTCGCCGCGCCACAATGGATGGTAATGAGTTACAAACAATTATAGCAGCTGCTAATCATGCCGCGGGGTTGACTTTTGATCAGGACACTAGACGTATTTACTGGGCAACACAATCGCGACCAGCAAAGATTGAGTGTGCCGACTGGGATGGAAAACGCCGGCAGTTCCTAGTAAATAGTGACCTCGATGAACCTTATGCTGTGTCTCTATATCGAGACTACATTTATTGGAGTGACTGGAACACTGGAGATATTGAGCGTGTGCACAAAGTAACAGGACAAAATCGCAGTCTTGTGCACTCTGGCATGACATACATAACTTCACTGCTAGTTTTCAACGAACAGAGGCAGACGGGTAGTAATCCCTGTAAATTAAATAACGGCAACTGCCAACATTTATGCCTTGCTCAGCCAAGTAAACGCGGCATGACCTGCGCCTGTCCCACTCACTACCAGATTGCCAAGGATGGCGTATCGTGCATACCGCCACGGAACTACATCATCTTTAGTCAGCGCAACAGCTTTGGCCGCTTGCTTCCAAATACAACGGATTGTCCCAATGTCCCATTGCCGGTTTCAGGCAAGAATATAAGGGCTGTTGATTATGATCCAATAACGCATCATATATACTGGGTAAGCATTTAAGCACTTTTGCGGTGTGATCACCCACCTTGATAGGTTGCTAACCCGCTCAAAAAAAAATGCATTCATTATGTGACATTCTTTTTCGTTAGATTGAGGGACGCAGTCACAGCATTAAAAGGTCTTTGGCTAATGGTACCAAAACAACTGTGCTGGTCAATTCTGGGCAACCATTCGACATTGCCATAGACATTATTGGTCGATTACTCTTCTGGACGTGCTCCTACTCCAACAGCATCAATGTAACCAGGTATCTAATATTAAAAAAAAAAAAATACAATATGCAATATTGTTATAAAACGTAACTATGAACATTTAGCTTTCTTGGAGAGTCAATTGGTGTAATTGATACCGGGGATTCAGAAAAGCCACGAAATATTGCTGTACATTCTTTAAAGCGGTTGATATTTTGGTCGGATGTGGGCAGTCATCAAGCTATTATAAGGGCTCGTGTAGATGGCAATGAGCGCATGGAACTTGCTTACAAGCTTGAGGGTGTTACAACAATCGCCTTGGATCAACAGTCTGATATGATTTATTATGCACATGGAAAGCGAATTGATGCAATGGATATCAATGGGAAGAACGTGTAAGTAAACAGTATTAATCTAATTTGTAATTAAAACTTATGTATATACGATGCACACCCGAGTCTGCAAAGCAAGTCATTAAAGCTCATACGTAATTAGCCTTTGTCTGATATACCATTTTCTAACTTGCTCTATTACTCCTAGAAAAACACTTGTGTCCATGCACATCTCCCAGGTTATCAACATTGCGGCGCTCGGTGGATTTGTGTACTGGTTGGATGACAAAACTGGAGTGGAACGAATCACAGTGACGGGGGAACATCGCTCAGCAGAGCTTCAGCGACTGCCACAAATTACGGATATCCGAGCTGTGTGGACTCCGGATGTAAAACTATTTCGTAATCATACCTGCTTACATAGTCATACCAAGTGCTCACATATTTGCATAGCAACCGATGAAGAAGTGGAGCACCCACGCGATATTTGTTCCTGTCCCAAGCATTTAATGTTGCTCGAGGACAGGGAAAACTGTGGCGCTTTGCCTGCTTGTGGACCTGGTCACTTTACCTGTGCAGCACCAGTGTCTGGAAATAGTGATATGAACAAAGATTGCATACCAGCGTCATGGCGTTGTGACGGCCAAAAAGATTGTCCTGACAAGTCAGATGAAATTGGATGTCCGTCTTGCCGAGCGGATGAGTTCAGCTGTCAGTCTGGAGAATGTATTGATAAATCACTTGTCTGCGATGGAACCACCAACTGTGCCAATGGCCATGATGAAGCAGACTGCTGCAAGCGACCAGGTGAATTTCAATGTCCCATAAATAAGGTAAGTAAACGAGTGCATTTTATGAGCATTATTTTAAAAATCAAATATTGACGATTTTGTTATCTTTTTTCTTAGCTTTGCATCTCGGCGGCCCTACTCTGTGATGGCTGGGAAAACTGTGCTGATGGAGCTGATGAATCTGTGGACATTTGTCTACAGCGACGTATGGCACCAGCATCTGATAAACGAATTTTTATGATATTAATTGGAGCCACAATGATAATAATATTTTCAATTGTTTATCTGCTACAATTTTGTCGAACACGTTTAGGTAAAAGCCGCACCGAGCCCAAGGATGATCAGGCCTCAGATCCTCTGTCGCCCTCGACATTGACTAAATCACAAAGAGTTTCGAAAATCGCCTCCGTAGCTGATGCGGTTCGCATGTCGACACTGAACTCAAGAAACAGTATGAACTCATATGATCGCAATCACATAACAGGTGCCTCCAGTTCAACGACTAATGGTAGCAGTATGGTGGCGTATCCAATCAATCCCCCACCTTCACCCGCTACGCGTTCGCGTCGTCCCTACAGGCACTACAAGATAATTAATCAGCCTCCTCCGCCCACACCGTGCTCAACGGATATATGTGACGAATCAGACTCAAACTATACTTGTAAATCAAATAGCAATAACAGCAATGGTGGCACCACTAAATTGCCATCTACTTCGGCTGCCGCCTGCCTTCAGTTTGGCTATGACAGCGAGCCTTATCCGCCGCCACCGACCCCACGTTCGCATTATCATAGCGATGTTCGCATTGTGCCGGAGTCTTCATGTCCACCATCGCCATCATCGCGCAGTTCCACATATTTTTCACCACTACCGCCTCCCCCATCGCCAGTGCAATCGCCAAGTCGAGGATTTACGTAACACTTCGAGTCTTATATCTAAAGACTTCAGTTTTTATTTTGTACTAGTATAGACGAACAACTCGTCGACATTATGCCTACAATATTTTTTGTACACAAATTGTATATATTAAAAAAAAGTATTTTTTACGAAGAAGGCCATTTGATAATTAATATTTAATATGTTAGTGTTGTTAACCTTGATGTATAATGATTTACTTATGTAAAAAGTATAGCTATAATCATTATATATATCGATCTCGTTAAGTTTTATTTGCCGAACGACATTTATTAATAATGTACGTCAACAATGGTCTGCAATTTCAAATTAAATACTAATAATAAATTTATCTATATAGATTTAAAAACCAGTCTAAATAATGATATAAAAATCGAAAATGGAACACACACTTTACCTATTCTGCGTGCCAAAATTGATAAAATACATTCATTATTTGTACTTAGTAACTACCAAGGATTTGGTTTGGTATGCTATACTTTATTTTTTGTTAATAGCTAGTTTCAGTGGCAATAATTACTGATCATTTATTTTTGTTTCAATTGTGTAATGTTATATGCGTCGAAAGTGCCTCGGTAATATGTGTAATATTGTGTGTTTATTGCCTTATTTTTTTACTAGATTTTTAGTTTAAACCAATTCTAAATAGATTAGATTTTCGAAATACTTTAAAAATTGTAGTAAGAGTATTTATATAATTAAAATTTACGGCTACGAGACACTACCTTTCAAATATTAAATGTGCAGTATTCCTGAAAATATATATTTAAAAGGTTATTTATTGAGTTCTGTGCTACTTAATGTGTTTTCAGACGAATTTCATACAGATCAGAAATGTAGTAGTCGGCAGAGGAAAACTTTGTTTACTATATTATAGTATATATAATACAAGGTACTCTCTCGCAACTTGGTTGCTTAGCCCAACTATTCGATGATAAGGAAACAAATTTGATAGAGTAATTTTGTGCATGCTTATCGTACACGTTTTTTATATAGCTTTAATTATTCAGTAGGTTATTGTATAAAATAATTCAAAGCTTAAAATCCAACATTGTCTTTATTCGTTAAAATTATTGCTTACTTAAATCTAAATTACATAGTATTGTAATAATTTAAAAGCGCATTTATAAAAATTCTACTTAAATGTTGTCATAGTCTTCATCTAATTCGAAAAGCGATTCGCTTATTGGCGCTGATGCCGAAGTGGCCTTTGGAATGCTTGGAGTTTTGCTCTTTTCGGCGATGTAATTGACAGAAGATCCAAATTTAGACATTGAATTGTTATTATTTCCATTCATGTTGGTTTTATCCGCCGACATTATTCCATAGCTAATCTTCGTTGGAGTGGGAAGCGCACCAGTTGTAACAATATTTGTAAGATCAATATTTATAACAGGAGATGCTACATTAATGTTTAACATGGCAGTTGATGTACTACCCTTATCATCGCTTGACGGGCATAATTTTGTTGTTGCCATTTGGACGTTGCTATAATCGATCTTTACTATAGGTTTGTTGAGCAACTCATAGTTGCATATCGGTGGAGCTATGGCAGTTTCTTGTGGTAGTCTATTACTGTGGTCATTGATGTCGTTGGGCCTACCACGCGTTGTGAATATAGGCGTTGACTCAGACCGTGCTAACTTTGTAGGCAAATGACCACCCTGATTGTGAATCTGTGCAAGCGCTGGTGCTGCTTGCACTATAACTGAGGGTGTGGAGGGATTGTAGTTTCGCTTTTGCGCACCTCCATTTAAACTAATAGAGCGGACGTAAGAATTATTTCCATTGGGCAACGCTCGCAGTGAAGTCGACGGCAGACTTAAGTCATATGGAGTATCTGAGTCTGGGTATTGTTCTTCAGAGCTCTGTACATCATCGTCATTATAATTAAACGCAGCTTCTTCGGCAACACTGATGTCTGGTATATTTCTTACTAGCTCTTTTAAGAAATCGAATCGTTGCTCAGACATAATGCACTGTTTCATATGAGATGGCGATAAGGTCTTAGCATTGCGTGAATTTGTTATACGCAGAGTTTTTGTTAAAAGCGACTCCACAAATAGCTCCAAAGTCCGTGAAATGATAACAGGTACTGCCTGTGCAACTTTACCAATTTCCTCATCACTCTGCATAATTTTCTTAATGCGACCCTGTCAATTTCAAAAATAGTCACATAATTATTTCAATGCACATATTGCGTTTGCACCCAATACAAACTGATAAACTCATCGTTGTGATAATGATGCACGCATAAAACGCACATCTACTAAAAATTCTATAAGCTTACCGCTGGAAACCGTGCATTGTACTTTTTCTTTTTCGATGGCATTGTTACGCTGTTTAGTCCAATATCGTCAAATACGACAATAATATATTTTATTAAAAAGACTTAAATTTGTACTCGCTTGTCTTTACACAAGAATAGTTCCTAACTGTGGTATTGGGAATGGCAACAATTCACATAAAATAGAGTTCATTCAACATTCACCCGGAAATATAGTATATACCACATTTGTTTACAAACAAAAAACTTGTAGTACTGTAAATAGGTATAGAATAAACATATAAAAACATTTTGTTTATTTTTTGTTTGTAATATTTTTCACTTTATAAGAAATATTTATATCTGGGCAACGTTGCAAAATGCTTGTTGTTGAATGTGAATGTCTTAACTTCTAATTTAAAATAAACAATATTCGGACGGAGTGGCAACCTTTAAACATCTAGACTGAATGCCAACATTTACATCAGACAAAATAACCTTTGCTTTGCGTAGCTATTCAACTTTTTCATCCAACTCGGTTCCCTGAATTTAGATGATTTTAATTAATGTTTAAGGCTAATAAGGATCCATGTAAGCCTTTCGCCTGTGCCATACAAGCTTGTTTAGTGGGTAAGTAAAAGAATTGAGCCACGATATTATGCAATGTGGACTTAAAATACGTGCATAAATGCGTATGTATGTATGTATAAATATGTGAACTGAAATATTTTTGCAGAAAATAATTTTCAGGAACATAGATGCAGTGAGGTGCTTGAGCGGATGCGTTTATGCTGCCTTAAGTGGCACAAGGAGTCACTTTGCTGTAGTGGTATCAATTTGGAAAAATCTTATTTAAAAAATTCACAAGTTGATTTCAACCCAAATATTTCACGCAGGTATGGTACAAGAATTCTTTCATATTCTAGACAATCGAATGTAACAAAATGTTTCCTAGTAGTAACAAATAATGCCAACACCAGCCCCTGTACCTACATACAAGCCGCCCAAAGATATTCAAGATATTTTGAACAAGAAAGAGCAAACAAATATACGCAAAAGAACTGCTGTTTTACCGAAGCGTTCTTGGATAAAGCGCAATCCGCGGCTATTTCAAATTACCTTTTTGACCTCATCATTGTTTCTATTTTTCTCTAAACCACTGTACGACGCATTCATAGCGGATCCTCTACCCTCGAAGGGTATTATACCAGCACATAAGCGTTAAAGCATGGAATCTGTACGCAAGGCCAATATCCGACTGCGTAACTATCCATTACTGCTGGCAAAGTGTTCAGATAAAGCGGCACTATATGCGAAGTGCGTATCTCGGGATATTAATGTACAACAGAAAGTTTGTGAAACCGAGTTTAAGGAATTTTTAGACTGTATGCGTAAAACTGCCAAAGACCTTAAAACAAAGCTGTGAATATACTTTTATATTCACTGTATTAAATATGTCGGAACAAAATAAGAAACTCTCATGGCTGCAGGATAAGGGACAGAACATATTGAATTTAAGCATTCAATCACATTTAGTAGTTTCTGCAGTGCTCCGACTTATGCTCATATTCTATGCCCAAGTACACGATAACCGATCAACTGTTCCATATACAGACATTGACTATAAAGTGATAACGGACGGCGCACGGCTAGTGCTGATTGGAGACACACCGTTTGCTCGGCACACCTACCGATATAGTCCTATTTTGGCCTACATTCAAATTCCAAACATTATTTTACATCCAGCAATAGGAAAAGTGATTTACGGACTGTTTGATCTACTCCTCGGGTTGCTTATTTATGCCTTAGTGCGTTTGGAATTACGAATGAAAGCGCTCAGCCATTCGCACATGAAATGGGGACGGTCAATGAATATATCTTCACATAATCTAGAACACAGAGATGAATCTACAAATACGGCTTGCGTCTCTGCCTGCTTTTGGCTATACAATCCGCTTACGGCTGTAATATCGACCCGTGGAAATGGTGATAGTTTGACCGGATTCTTTGTTATACTAACCATTTATCTTTTGATGAGAGCGCAACATTCGGTATTTAAATTATGGATTACATTTTGTGCAGGTCTGGTTCATGGATTCGTTATACACTTACGGCTGTATCCAATAGTATTCAGTTTAACCTACTATTTAGCAATATCGACGAGCGGCCTATCAAAAAAACCTTTGGGACTGTTGCAAAAAGTCTTCCCTAATACGCAGCAGATTTACCTAATTATCGGAACACTTGTTGGATTAGTAAGCTTCACTTCGACTTTTTATCTTCTTTATGGCTGGAAATATATATACGAAGCATATTTGTATCACCTGATCCGAAAGGATGTACGCCATAACTTTTCGCTTCGGTTCCTGCTGCAATATCTGACTAATGAAAATGGAGTTGGAGAATCATCACCGATTGTAAAATTTCTTATTGTAGCACCTCAGTTGATTCTTATAGTTTACTTAAGCTTTAGTTTTGGACGGTCTCGACGTACATTATCTTTTTGTGTTTTCACTTTGGCCTTCGTTATTGTCACTTACAATTCTGTGGTTACTTCGCAGTACTTCATATGGTATTTGGCTGTGCTTCCTGTATGCATAAAAAATTTGAGGTCTTTGTCATTGGTAAAGTGTACATCGCTACTCTTTCTTTGGCTCTGCGGACAAGGTTTTTGGCTACTGCCCGGATATTTATTGGAGTTTCAATCATGGCCAACTTTTTATTGGATTGGCACCCAGAGTTCAATTTTCTTTGTTATTAACAGCTATATTTTATCCCAAGTAATAAGCCACTTCGAGTCATAATAATATCATATACTATTATTTTACTCTTAATAATAAATGTGGTTTCATGTATGTATATCTTAATATAAACTTGGATTTTATTTTACTTTGAAGTGGTTAGGTCAACTAAAATGACCTTGACAACCTTTTTTCAGGAATATTTATAGCTTATGGGGTCTGCGATAATTCCTTCTGGCGCAGAACGGGTCTTCAAATAGAAGCTCACTCAATATGTTGTATGCCGATCAATTCAATTCGATTTGAATGGGTTGTATTTGGAGTACATACACGTATGTATGTGTGAGTGCACCCATGCAGCCCTCTTCTGACATTTACATACATACATACATATGTATGTATTGGACACAAGACATGCCATCACACATACCCATGAACTCAACTTCACACTGTGGTGAAAAATCACAATTTTTTGGCAGGAAGTCTAATTTTTAGGCTAGACTCTTAAAATTTCGCACATATGTATAATTGTTAAATTATTATAGAATTTCGGATTTATATACCCTGAACACATTTTTAATGGGAAATCAGAGTATAATGGTTTTGTTGAAATGAATGTAACAGGCAGAAGGAGACGTGGCAGACCCCACAAAGTACATATGTATGTATGTATATTATGTATAAGGGCGACGAGCTTTGTGGATTTGGCCCTGTCCGTCTGTCCTTATGTATAAACGTGCTAGAGATAATTTTTTTGTAAATGTCCTTTTATAGCGCGTGCATATCACCAAAAATCGATAACTCCTCCCGTTATATTTTTGTCGATAAAAAATCTTATCGAAAATCAGTTATAAAATTATATCTCCTACATCTTTATAGTTAGAGTCTCTAAATTTTAAATTTAGATTCATATTTACTTTATAGAATTTAGATTCTTGTTATAATAGACCTTGATGATAGACCAACTTTGTTATACATAGTTTTTCGTCTTCAGCTTTGTCTTCGTCCCAGGGCGCACTATGTTTGCGGGCTAAGGATTGCAAGCATGATCATTTCGTCAAGAATTCTAAAAATTATCAAATATGTATTTTTCCTGTATATTATTAAGAAATCCGCAGACAGCAGTTCTGGATGTTACACACTTTGGCCCCCCGCAAAATGTTCAGGAATGAACGTACGAATATACGATGATCGTATACCTTCCTCCGACGCACTCAACTACTAGCAGGTAGTGCAATGGGAAAAGATAAGGGTCACATGTACGGACTCTATAAATAGACAGATGAACAGCAACCTTTACAACCACTTTTTAAAGTGGTTTTTATACCCTGAACCCATTGAAAATGGGAAATCAGGGTATAATGGTTTTCTGAAAAGTAACAGGCAGGAGGAATCATCGCAGACCCCATAAAGTATATATATGCTTGATCTGGTCGATGAGCTGAGTCGATATAGCGCTGTCCGTCTGTCCGTCCGTATGAGTGCGTCTATCTCAGAAGTTATAAGAGCTACAGAGCTGAAATTTTGTATGCATACTCGCGTATCAGTTTATCATATTTTTTCGATAACTCATTCGATATCTTTTTATCGAGGATAATCGATAAATTGATATTGTTTTTTCAGCCTTATTTGAACACTATTAGACCTAAAGACTTCAGATTTACTGTGTATATACATTTGATGGATACACACATTTTGTAGAATGTACACACATTTACACATTATGATTACGTTCTACAAACGAAATTATTCAACAAATAAATTTTCATAATATTGCCCATACCGCTGCGCAGCCCAAGCGCAGTCGCTGCTTACTGCGCAGTTAGCAGAGCGCGGGCGGGTGCATGTGTATGTACATATGTATGTGTGCAGAATGATTGGAACATCAGTTTTATTAGTTTTCTCCAATATCGACTTGATTAGAGCATAATTATTGTTGTCGCAAACGTCCAAAAACAGTAAATGACAAACTCATATTTAGCTGCAACATGCTAATTTATTCGTAAAGGAGCAAAAAGGTGCAATGGAAACTTAATAGATCCATTTTAATGCACTTTTACACAGAAATTAAAATTTGTAATTGAGTGCTCTAGCGTGCTCACAAGTAATACTCTACGAAACACGAATGTTTTTGTTAAACTATTTCTGTAAAAAGAAAAAGAGTCATAGATTGATTCTAAGTACTTGGGCAAAGATTTTCCATATTCACAATTTAATTTTTTTGTATCTCTATTCAATCACTCACACATTTACGGTTACATATCAATAACTAAAACTTTCTTTTAAACTGCTAACTTTACTTCCGCAGTAAGATTAATACAAAACTTAAAATTTTCAATAATTTTTTTTTTTTATCTCATGTATTTTCAATTAAGAAATAAAAAAAATTTAGTTTTGTAAACATACAAATTTGGATTTATGCCACAACATTATTCATTTTGACCATAGTGCCGTGTTCAAGTATATAGTTTATGAGATCTGCCATGCTTCCTTCAGGCTGTTACATAAATTTTTACAAAACATTACTAACCTGAATCCATACTTTCAATCGTTTACCCGAATCATTAACATGTGTATTATTTTATAGTAAATCAATATAAAGTTTAGTTTAACTAAATAAAACAAGATTCTGCATAAAATAGTTTATACATACATATTTTTAGGCTGAAGTTTTTTCTAAAAATATATATTATGATCGCATAAATACTTAAAAAGCTAAAATAAAATTAGTGTACAAAAAGTTTACAGTACAGTTGGGATTTTATTTTATGTTTTATATCGAAAAATGTTTTGAAAGGGATAAGTTGAATGGCACTAAATAATTCATTGTTTCAAAAATGGTCATTTAAATGTAAACATTGATTGTATTTTTAGTTGTATAAATTTTAAAATCTGCTTACATTTACTATCGGACGTTCTGATGTACAAATTATTACTTTATTCATGTATTTCCAGTCTACAAGAATTATTGAAAGGTCTATTGAATCTTTGCTTTATTTTATAAGTAGCAATTAAATATGAAGAAAAATATTTATGTTAAAGTTTAATCTCCAATCAAGTTCAATTACGGTAAAAAAAAAAAAACAGAACTCTTTTTATTGTATAGTACATTTTTCTTTTCCACCGCTAATGTCAACTTGTTCAAGCTCGCGTGCTATTTCCTGATCGTCCTCAATACTACAAAATAAATATGATATGAAGCGCAAGATACATATTTAGTTAAAATACATACGCTATTTCTTGGTTATGCAAATGCTGAACTAGTTGATCTCGTTTATCAACAATCGTCACCAATTCTTCTAGTAATAGACGCTCCTTTTCTCTTTGCACCTCGGTTTTGCGCCAATCCTCCACGGACTGGGCAGCGCGAAGTTCCTGATTAAGCATTGTAAATTTACGCTCAAGATCCTTTTCTTGTTCACTTCAAGAAATTAAAAATGATTATCTCTAAGTTAGATGTGTAATTTATTACTTCTTACAGAATATTTAACTGCATCTGCCTCCTAAGGAGTGCATTTTTCTTGTTCACAAGCGTAAACCACTGCGAAAGTAATTGTTCTTCCGTCTCTTCGGTTTCTGGGAAAAAGTAAAGTATTGTAAAAAATGTCACTAAACTTCATAAAAACTGTGATAATATTTAATATTCTAACAAAGTCGGTATTAAGAAACATTACTTCGGTGTCAGTATATTCTCGCTGTCGTAGAGCGCTAACTTGTGATTAGTGATACTCTTTGTGGTTATGGTACAAATTTGAAGAAAATTTTGATTAAGGCATGTCAAGGTTTAGGATAGATATTTTTTAATGCAGCGCTTTGACAAAATAGTTAAAAGCAAAAACACGTAAAACAGATATGAGAGCGGCAGGCGTTGCGTGCTGTTGCGGGCATGGCAAAAGCAGTTAGTTTAATCGTCGTTTGATATACCACATTACCAAAAAAACCACGGGAACGCGACTGTCGATGTTTTTGCTTGCCTCTTTTGTGGCCATTACGTCTTCGTTGACAATCAGCAGCGTGACCAGTGGCAGTTACAACTGAAGAATTGTTGCCTTCCCCATTAAAGGCTTGCACTTTATCACAGGAGTATTGTTGGCAACTCGCAACTGAGGCAGAATTACATAATAAATGACTATAAGGTTCCACGTGATGAACGTGGTGTGCAGTTTGGCTCGTGCCATGCTGATGCTGACATTGATGGTAATTATTTTCGGTTTGGTGTTGATATGTGGGCTGTATTAGTGGGTAGTTAAGGTTCACATTTACAAAACAAGATTGAGCACGAGGCCGTGGCCGTGACCGTGTTTGCATCTTCTGCATCGGTTGCATTGCAATAGCTTGATTTACACGGTGATGCATTTTTTTCTTGCCAGAGGTGCTGGAAGTGTCACTGTCATCGTCGTCAGTATAGTTATCATCAGTATCACTGCTAGCACCGCTTATACCACTACCAAATAAACTTTCATCATCCGAGTCAAGGAGCTTAATGCGTATGACGTCACCACCACCAATGCTATTGCGTATTAATCTAAGGAAGGGATTTGTACCATTTCGATTATTACTTGGATTACCGCCCATGACTGCACGGAGTTTGGCCTCTAGGTTGCTAGCCTTTTGGTCAATTGCCTCTTGTTCACGTTCCAATGCTTCCAGCTCAGACTCAATATAGGTAAGTCTATCATTCTACAAAATAAGCTTAAATGAAACATATACAACATTAAATTTAAGAGAGTGCTTACTCTTTTTTCATGCTTTGGTGAAATCCTTTCCACAACTGCGTTAAAGGATTGAAGTGGAGTGAGGGTTCCATCACTTAATCTATGACTAGGACTCGTGTGAATGGAATGTTCTACGGATTTATCCCGAGTTGAGGCTATTTTATTCGAAATAACTTCGACGTGAGATTCTCCGCAGTTATTTCCATTATGAGTAGGTGAAATCGTAAGTTCAGGAGTCAAATTAAATCTTTTCAGCTTAGTAGGGGATGTGGGACTGCCGACAGCGTTATTTACAGGTCCGGCTATCTTATTTCGCGTTTCTAAAATAAGTCGTCGTGCTTGTTCCCGTAATCTTTGCTGGCGTTCCTCCTGCTGTGAATATAGTAAATATTCAATTAATATATATTTTATATTACTTATTTTATAATTGACTATATAAACAAGCAAAGTGGTAATATAATTGTACCCATTGTTACTTACATCACTTGCATCAGGGCGTTCATCATAACTAATTTTTAATTTTTCCATCATCAATTTAGCTTTTTCGCTCATTTCTTTGTGACGTATTAAAATGCGCTATGAAAATAAATACAAACAAAACAAAAAACAGTAGCAAAAGCCAAAGCCAAAGCAGCCACAAATTATATACAAATTAAAAAATGCTAGTTAAATAACAGAAACAAACAAGCTTACAACTAAATTAAAAAATCATATTGATACTTGTGTGTCATTAATTCGCATAGCTTACTATAACTAGAAACTCTTTCGTTTGGATAAGTATTTACTTACACTTGTTGCATTGGCATCTAGCGACATAGGCAATATAGGTTCCATACTAAGCTTTGCCATTTCCTCACTTACAGCGTCATCAATAGGGGGCGGAGTAGGGGATTGGCGAATTAATATTGATTTACTATTTTGACTGGTCTGTGCTGCGTTGGTTGCATTTTTATCTTTTGTTGGAGACAGAACTTTACCCAATATACTCTTTGAACTCGTCAGTATAATATTTTTCACGTCTTTTTTACTGGAGGGCGATATTTGTTGTTGTTGTTGACAAAGATTCTCTTCATCAAACGAGTTTTGCTGTAAAATCTGTGTCTTCAGATGAGAAAAATTGATAAGATTTTGCGATAAATTATCAGATTTATAATTGCCGATGACATAGCTAGACTCATCCGATGTTGGACCTGAACATAGAGAATTTACACTTGAATTAATGATTTTATTTTCGGTTAAAAATTACTTACCTATTTGTTCAATTTGTAACTGCTTTCCAGTGAAATGAGCCCTCAATTGGTGCAAGTATGTCATGACAGCTAACTTATCCGGTACTGTGAGTAAATCCATATCACGTGGCTCAATAACACGCGGTATTCCCAATGTTTCTGCTGCATCAAAGGCTGTACGACAGTTTCCAACAACGTCATGGGCAGTCAGCTTTGACATATCTCTGATATAAAAAGTAATTTAAAAATGTAGCATTATATTAACAAATGTTTTACTTACGTCGACTACTTATCTACTCACATCAAGTGCGGCATAAAATTGTGAATTATTGCGCAGAAAGCTATTCCATTACGCCAGCTAGTAGTTAAATTTGTGACTTTCACATTTGGATAATCTTTGGTTACCTCTTTACACCACTCTAACAAATCTTGTCCAGGAGTGTTATCCTTTAACACGATCTTTTCTAATGGCTTTAAAGCGGAGTTATTTAATTTCGTAGAAATATTTACAGCGGGTGTAGCCTCATAACTTTTCTTTAAATTCAAGGGCTGAAGTTCCGGGCGCTTAACACTTGATATTATTGATACGTCGTCTGTCGACTTCGTTGAGTTTTCGATGGATTGCACTGATCCAGTTGACTTTGTGCTGACTGGAGTTACATTCAAGTCAGCGGTTGATTGATCATTGTCAGAATTATTATCTTGCACTTTTATTACATCTACTGCACTGTGGTCTTGTTTGTCAAAGGTTAGAGTTTTAAAGTTGTTATGTTTTAATTTTACTGCGGTATTTGGTTTTTCTTTAATAGGAGTAGATGCTAGCAATTCATGACAACTTTCGTTTCGATTATATTCCAACGGTTTATATACGATATTATTTTCTATTATATCCCGATGACATTCTTTATCTTTAGTAGGCGTAGTAAGCTGTGCCTCAGCTACAGCTGGAATACTTAATGGTTCATCCGCGTCAACTATTAACTGGGGCTGTAATCCGACAACTAATTGATTTGCACGATCAGATTCTACTTCAAAGTGTAGATGGTTAAGCGATTCTGCCAAAGGAGTCGGATCTTCGGATAACGAAGGAACTAAAAACAAATACACATAAAAATAATCAAATTTCTTATGCTCATATAACGCTCATTTAAACAACTAAGCCTTTTAACAGACAACACTCATACTGATGATTATAAAAGAGTTGAAGCATTCTATTTACAAGGATGAGTGCAGTAAATCGATATAATTGCTCTATACTATTATTACAAACAATATATTTAATATTTTAGTGATACAAGTAACACAAATTTTATACTGAATAAATCTTACCACTTAGCGGTGTTGGTACATCGGTGCAACCGTTTAAGCTTGTTGTCATTTTCTCTAATTGTTGGGTAAAGTCATATAAATTATCAGAGATATCACCAGAGGTTTCCAAATCTGGAATATCCTCTAGGTCATCAAGTGGCGCGACATCACAGTTGTTATTGACCGACATAAATGATACAACGCTTTGCATATCCTCATCGCTGAAAAAAACAAAATTGAGAACAATATTTTAAGCAAGATTTTGTAATAATGTTGTTATAACTCACGTAGCTTTTCCCTCTCGCAAAAACACACAACTAATTGTTAATTCCAAATCAGCGGATGTTATTTTGCGAGAAACTGGCTTGAGGCTTAATGTAAAACTCTGCTGTGTAGATTCGATGCTGGCATATTTACGCATATTTATGCTTGCACTTGCCAATACTCGTTTTTTACCCAGGAGCGAAATCTATAAATATTATTGATTAAAAAAATGTACTCGTATTGAAATTTAATTTGAGTGCGCAATGGACTATAGATATATAGAATAATTATAATTATTTAATAATGCAAGGAAAACTATATTATTTCTTCGCATCTACTTACATCTTCGATTACAAATGTCCAGTCTTTATCCTCGAGTTCATGAGTGCGAGGATCTTTGAATAAAGTTACTGATATAGCGTGATTGTCGGGAACTGGCCACGAAATGTTTCCCATTAGGGGGCTCATCATATCTGGCTCCCATGGCAATGGTGAGCTAACAACCCGCCTCGAACGGCGTGTCCAAACGACCGAAAGATTTGAAGGACGCCTTCGAAAGTATATTTAAAAAAATACCGTTGATAGTATGTAATTTAATTTTAAAAAGTTTAGTATATATATATATATATATATATATATATATATATATATATATATATATATATATATATATATATATAAATATATACGCTATATACATATATATAGCGTTTTTATTTATTTATTTTTTTTACTATTTTTATACCCTAAACCCATTGAAAACGGGAAATCAGGCGTGGCAGACCCCACAAAGTATATATATTCTTGATCAGGGTGACGAGCTGAGTTGATTTAGCCCTGTCCGTCCGTCCGTCTGTCCGTATGTATGAACACGTCGATTTCAGAAGTTATAGAAGCTATAGACTTCAACTTTTTTTTTAAAAATGCTCGTATATAGCACGCGGATATCGAGTTTATCACCAAAAATCGATAACTCATCCCGTTATTTTTATCGATAAAACCCTTATCGAAAATCAGTTATAAAATGATATCTCCTACATCTTTAGAACTAGAGTCTCCAAATTCTAAATGTACGTTCATATGTACTTTATAGAATTTCGATTTTTGTTATAATTCACCCCCACCCCTATATCCACCTCCTCACACGTAAAAGTGCAAAAAGCGAATTTTAAATACTAAAGACTTGAGATTCGCCAAATACATGAATAGTAATGATATAATCACAATCTAAAAGTTTCATGAAGAATGCACATCCATAAAAGTTATTACACAATGAAGTTCCCATGGTAAGTCCACATTATGCGTGCATGCCTATGTGTGTCTATTTATGTATGTTTGCGTGTGCGTGTGTGTGTGTTTGTGTGTGTTTTCATACCCTGAACCTATTGAAAATGGGAAATCAGGGTATAATGGTTTTGTTGAAATGTATTTAACAGACAGAAGGAGGCGTGGCAGACCCCACAATTATTTAGCCCTGTTCGTCCGTCCGTATGTATGAACGCGTCGATTTCAGAAGATATAGAAGCTAGAGACTTGAACTTTTTTTTTTAAATGACCGTATATACAGCGCGGATATCGAGTTTATCACCAAAAATCGATATCTCGTCTAGTTATTTTTTTATCGATAAAAACCCTATCGAAAGACAGTTATAAAATTATATCTACTACATCTTTAGAGCTAGAGTATCCAAATTTTAAATGTAGATTGATATGTACGTTATAGAATTTCGATTTGTGTTCAATTTCACCCTCCACCCCTGTATCCACCCCCTCACCCCTAAGTTTGTAAAAGGCGTATTTCAAATACTAGAGACTTGTGCTTCGGCACATACACGCATATTATTGATATAAACACAATCTGAAAGTTTCATGAAGAACGTACGTCCACAAAAAAAGTTATTAAACACTTAAGTTCCCATAGTAAGTCCACACTGCATCCCATGCGTCTTTATGCGTGCTCTCCTATGTGTGTCTATGTATGTGTGTTTGCGTGTGTATGTGTGTGTGTTTGCTGTTGCTCGAAGGGTTCAGGGGATCTCGTAGTCGAGCAGTCTCGACTAGAGCTTTCTTACTTGTTTATACCCTGAACCTATTGAAAATGTGAAATCAGGGTATAATGGTTTAGTGAAAAGTATGTAACAGGCAGAGGGAATCATCGCAGACCCCATAAAGTATATATATTCTTGATCAGGGCGATGAGCTGAGTCGATATAGCCCTGTCCGTCTGTCCGTTCGTATGAGCAAAAGGATCTCAAAAGTTATAAGAGCTAGAGAGCTGAAATTGTATGCATACTCGTGTATACCATAGGCAGTACAAGTTTATCTTATTTTTTCGATAACTCATCCGATATCGTTTTTATCGAGAATAATCGATAAATTGCTATTGTTTTTTCCGCCTTATTTGAACACTATTAAACCTACACTCCAGATTTACTGTGTATATACATTTGATGGATACACACATTTTGTAATTTACAGATTTTGGATACCACGCCCCCTTCGCCCCTAATTCGTAAAAAACGTATATTAAGTACTAGAGACTTGTGCTTTGGAATGTACACACATTTATACATTATGATTACGTTCAAAAAGTTTCATTAAGATTGAACGTCTACAAACAAAATTATTCAACAAATAAATTCTCATAATATTGCCCATACCGCAGCGCAGCCCAAGCGCAGTCGCTGCTTACTGCGCAGTTAGCAGAGCACGGGCCTATGCGCGCGGGTGGGTGCATCTGTATGTGTGTGTGCTTAGAAGAACTGCAGAATGATTGGACCATCAGCATGGAGGGTTCAGGGTATCTCCTAGTCGAGCAGTATCGACTAGAGTCTTCTTACTTTTTTTGTAATCAGAAAGACGCGAAGAAATATTGAAATTTCATTTCTCCGAAGGGTTCAGGGGATTTCCTAATCGAGCAGTTTCGACTAGAGCTTTCTTATTTGTGTTTTTATGTACATACATATGTACAATGTAATGTCAATTATAAATGTTCATATTATTAACATATAAGTGTATGGGTACAAATCAACAGTAGTTAATAAATATATCATTTCTATCAATATATGTATTGTACAATGCATACATTATACATATCAAATTACTCATGTATGTATATAAAAATTGAAAAAAAAAAAGATATACATACATATATTGCTTCATGCTTAAAACGGAAATGGGGGTAGCTGGTACCCAGATAGTGCGCGTAGCAAACGACCATTGTCTTAATCTCTTGAGTATTCTACTTGCTTGTAATAAAGAATATCTGAAGTAAGCAGGAACTGCAAATTATAATATAATAAATGCATACATATTTACATACATATGTATAACATAGTAAACAAGTAAGAAGGCTCTAGTCGAGACTGCTCGACTTGGATATGCCCTGAACCCTCCAAGCTGATATTCTAACCATTCTGCATTTCTTTTATGTACACATACATATGTACATACACATGCATTCACACGCACGCATAAGCACCCGCTCTACTAACTGCGCAGTAAGCAGCGACTGCGCTTGGGAATATTCTGCGAATATTATGAGAATTTACTTGTTGAATAATTTTTCTTGTAGTAGGACTAAGTTCATAAAACTATAAGAACGAGATCATAATGTTTAAATGTGTGTATATTCTAAAGCGCAAGTCTCTAGTACGTGAAATATGTTTTTTTTTTTACAAATAAGGGGCGAAAAGGGCGTAGTATCCAAATTCTGTAAATTACAAAGACTTCGTATTCATTGAATATATGTATATACATACATAATAAATCTGAACTCTCCAGGTCTAATAGTGTTCAAATTAGGCTGAAAAATGTATCAATTATTCTTGATAAACAGGATATCGGATGACTTATCGAAACATACAAGAGTATGCATGTCAAGTTTCAGCTCTCTAGTCCTTATAACTTCTGAGATCTGTTTGCTCATAATGACGGACGGACGGACTCAGCTCAAAAAAAAAAATTATACCCTGATTCCCCATTTTCAATGGGTTCAGACACAATTCAATCATAATAATAATAATAATAATAATAAATATAATTTGCTATAATAAAAATGCATACGCTTTGCCCAGCGTTTTGTTTGCGGAAGGCCTTATTTAATAACATTTGTATTATTGACAAGATTTTAGTTTATAAGATCTACGCGTTTTATAGAATAAGTTACGTTTAACAAGTAAAAAAGCTCTAGTCGAGACTGCTCGACTATGAGATCCCCTGAACCCTTCGAGCAACAGCAAACACACACACATACACACGCAAACACACATACATAGACACACATAGGAGAGCACGCATAAAGACGCATGGGATGCAGTGTGGGCTTACTATGGGAACTTAATTGTTTAATAATAATTTTTTGTGGACGTACGTTCTTCATGAAACTTTCAGATTGTGTTTATATCATTAATATGCGTGTATTTGCCGAAGCTCAAGTCTCTAGTATTTGAAATACGCCTTTTACAAACTTAGGGGTGAGGGGGTGGATATAGGGGTGGGGAGTGAAATTGAACAAAAATCGAAATTCTATAACGTACATATCAATCTACATTTAAAATTTGGATACTCTAGCTCTAAAGATGTAGGAGCTATAATTTTATAACTATAAAAATATCGGGACGAGTTATCGATTTTTAGTGATAAACTCGATATCCGCGCTGTATATACGGTCATTTAAAAAAAAAGTTCAAGTCTCTAGCTCTTATATCTTCTGAAATCGACGCGTTCAAACATACGGACAGACGGACGGACGTCGCCCTGATCAAGAATATATATACTTTGTGGGGTCTGCCACGCCTCCTTCTGCGTGTTACATACATTTCAACAAAACCATTATACCCTGATTTCCCATTTTCAATGGGTTCAGGGTATAAAAATTGTGAAATTTAGAAGCGATTTCTGAAATAAGAAGAAATTCCAAATTGTATACGATAATGTCCTTATGTTTAAGAAACCAACGAAAAAATTCTAAAAAATCGCCTTTAAATTTTTACAATTTTTAAATATAATATGTAGATCCTATAAACGGAAATGTATTACACTATGTGCAAAATTTGAAGATTCTAGACTTGAAGACTTTGTGAAGTAAATTTAACACCCGCATTTCGATACTCCTTTTCATCTATTACATTAAATGGGAATAACTATTGATTCTTTGAAACAAACTTTGTCTGCGCGTGCAGTAATGCGAACTAAAAAGGATTTAGTTGTTTAGGTAGACAGAATGACTATATTTCGTCCTAAATATGATAAATACATTCAATATCCAGTGGATTCAGTATAAGAAACACAAGTATAATCGTTTTTCGAATATAAGAATCTCTGAGTTAATTTGACGTTAGAAAAATATTAATGTGATTGATTCAGCTTACCACTTAGCAGTAGTCTCCAATCGAAGTTCATGATACGAGGCAGTGAACTGAAATTTGGCCGCACGTTTGTTAACTCTCTGTAAACGTTTCCATACACTGCCCATTATGATCCAAAATCTGTTTAGATTTCTTAAGCTAAGGCACACGCTTAATTCACATTCGTAGTTATATATTTTTTGTTTCTTTACAAGTGTAATACACACGTTTAATACACACTATGGGAGTTATACTTGGTTTTTTGCCTATATCCCAGTTTACTACAAAACAAATTCCACTCTATAAAATAATACAATATATATATATATATATATATATATATATATATATATATATATATATATATATATATATATATATATATATATATATATATTTGTATTATTTTATAGAGTTATATATATATATATATATATATATATATATATATATATATATATATATATATATATACTGCGGAATACTCATTCACATCTCATCAGCAATTAGCTACTAAATTTGAAGCTTCTAGCTCTTATACTTTAGGAGATATAAAGCATTGCAGTTTGCTATGCCCCCTTAGCCCGTTGGACTGGGTGGTCGACGCGGATCTGCATACCAAATTTCAGCTTTCTAGCTCTTCAACTAAAATGATTTCTGGTATATCGGAAAATGCATTTTTCGATTTTCCACGCCCTAGTGGGCGGAACGGGAAAATTTTAACACTTTATAAATCGGAGATATACACGAGTATGTGTTCCAAATTTCAAGACTAGCTTCAATAGCGCCGAAATTAACTGCATTTACACGGACAGACGGACAACTTATTAAAGTTGTTTATAGTTTCATCTTACATATATACATTTTCGATTACAAATAATTTTAATAAATGTTGCATAAATTATATATTCTGAGAAACTACTCAATCTCTATGACAGTCAAAAAACCTTACATAATTCAGCTTTGTCCTATGTAACATGTTACATTTTGTTTACTGTTGGAAATAGACGCCTATGATATAATACAATTAGAAAGGGTATAAATATACATACTGTAAATATGTATACTATACTTCATACAAAACAAGCATAAAAATGTATATGTATGTACCTACGTATATAATATATATACACATATATAAAATATATCTTGCTTGCTGAAACAAACACTTAATATTGTGTCTTTAATTTTTTTAGAATGCATTTGACTATATATATGTATGTACATATATGCATGTACATATGTATGTGTGTATATTTTTGCATAAATATATATGTATGTACATATGTAAGTCGTTAGCACATTTTTGACCTTTAAATGTCAGTTGATTGTTATTGAAATATAAAAAAAAAATTATAAAAGAAATATGAACAACAGCTAAAAATATACATAGATTTGCCTAAAAACGTTTTTGGTTCCTATAATATACGATGATATTTTTGTATTATACCCACAGTATTCATAGCAAAATACTAATGAAATGTTACATGTACATACATATGTATATGCATGTCTTATACGCAAGTATTCTGTGTACATATACAGATATACATATCTATATGTGTGCTTGAATATATAGCACCCCACAATGACATCACACAAAGTTTGGAGCCAAATTTAATTATATGCCTTCCGTTCTATTGACTCATGTAGGGTACCACTTCGCCGCACTTATTTTATATAAAACGCTACTTCGTTTTAGAATATTTTTTACATTATTTATTAAAACTTGCAATTCTCTAGACCCAAACAGAACACAGATAAAGAGAACGCATAAATGAGTTATAAAACGCAAATATGATCCGATATACATCGAATATTATCGATAGTTTGAAAAGTTGAAAGCGCTTTAGCCTCCCCCCCCCCACACACACATACAAAAAACTCTAGTTCAAACCCGAACCTTTTTCGTAAGTAGAGGTTGCCCATACTGGAATCGCGATTAATATTTTTATTTATATATATATTTCTATCGTTTTGTATAACATTATTTAAAATTAATTTAAAAAATTAAGCGTGGCTGTTGTTTTTAGTTTTATATGATCAAGAGAATGCATTTTTAATTGAATGTGCTGCAGTTATGAGTCTACACATTTATGTATGTATGGGTATGTAGGCATGCGAATACTATTTGTATGTCTGAAAATGCGAGTTATTATGCACCGACGTGACAGAAGTTGAAATGTTTAAAAATTTTGTTAAATGTACCTATTACGTTGCAAGGTGTTTAAAATCTGCATTTGAATTGTGCCGTTATCATATCATTGCATGCATATATATATGTATGTATATATATGTATGAGATAAAAACTTGTAATTTAAAAGCTATGCATAGAAGGTCATATATCACAAATAATTTGTAACCAATTAAAATAAAAACTGTTTTAAAATAACAAAAAAGAAACTATACAACCAATAATTTGTCAGGCGCCTTTCCTGAATATTTTAGTATACTTAAGAGTGTAACCTTGCTGCCACGCCAAATTAACAACACGCTGATTTCGCACATACAAAATCTAAGATTTCTTGTTTGCCTGCATTTGCTTTCCTTGTTTACAAAAATCCTTGTAAGCACGCTCAGTCTCTTCGTCCATTTCAGGGTCGAGATCCAAATCGTTATCTCTTACATCAAATTCGTCGCCGTCGCTGCCAGTGCCAGCATCATCATCTTCGGCAGCTAGAAAATCAGTTTCTTCTGCTGTAAGTTCACGCCCATCTGGGCCATAAAATACTGGCTCATCGCTTAAACGTGGTGGCTCTGGTGGGTTTGCAACTGAATCATCATCTCCACCTAGAGCATTTGAAACTTTTCGTCCCCAATTATTTTGCTGCAAAGCTATGACATTTGCAACCATAGCATATTTACCAGGCGACTTGTATTCAAAATCCTGTAATGAAGCAATAATAAATTGCATGTCTTGTTTGCAATCTGCACTTAGATCATAACCGGCCAACTTCAGCGTTTGGCAAATACAGCGCACATTTTCAGAACTCTCGTATGCTAAAAGTTTTTTCAACGAGTATACTATGTTAACGGCAAGTAGTTGGATACGGGCGTCGTCGTCTCCACGTAGTTGCATGTACAATTCAGCCAGAAATAGGGCCGTTTCTCTAACTTTTTGCTGCTGCTCCACCGACTGCATATATTTGTCTACTTCTGCTCGGTGATAATCCAGCTTAAATTTAAGCAGAGTGTGAAATAAGGAATCCGGTTTAAGATTGAGCATATGCAACAGGTTATACAACTTGGCACCCATGTATCTAAAATTGGGTTGCTCGATTGACTTTTCAAATATATCTTCCATAGCGATAGAGAGTACATAGTTATTACTCTCCAGTCCGTCAAAGATTGTAAGGAAACGTGATGCGATTGTATCGAATTGTCCTGGATTCTGATAAAAGTAGATTTCTTAAATTTGATTCGGGATCATAATGATTATATGATTTTAAGCAATGCTCACCTGGTTAAGGCAATGTATTACAGTATCGAGATATTCCAAAGCAATGGTTTCCATGTCAGGATGAGAAGAGGCCGACGAATTCGAAACTGCAGCAGATGAAGTCGACGGTTGCGGTGGCTGGTGGAAATATTGCTGCTGCTGCGGCGGCTGTTGTGCAATTTGTTGGAATGAATTATTTAAATGCGCATGGCGTTGAAATTTTGTTTGTGATTGTTGTGTGTGCTGTTGGTGTTGCAGTGTTTGTACCTGCTGCTGTTGGTAGTAATTACTCATTGCACCATTATGCGGTGGTAATTGACCAATATGTAGACGAGCCTGCACCGAGTTAGACAGCTTTTGCATATCATTGTTATACTGTTGATTTTGTGGATGGTGGTTATAATTTTTGTGCGGCTGATGTTGATGCTGTTGCTTGTGACCATTCAAATAACGATGTTGCTGCTGTACTGCATAAGATGTTGGCCCTGACGATTGAGGTTGATAAGGCTGTGGGGGAGGTCCACGCTTACCCATGTTAGTGTTATTCGATTGATTAGGTATATATTCAGCTGCACTGGCCGATAGTTTGGAATGCCCAAAACCACTTGCTAAGTCGCCCATAATTGGTGCATGTGAAGGAGCTGCATAAATAACAGGAGGGCCTGGTGTAAAAGCTGCCGGGGCATAACCAACGGGAGTAAACTCATTGAATAGATGTTGCTCCAGAGGCATAGTTGGAGCAAGTTGTGGTGCGATGGGAATTGCTGCACCTGGTCCAGGATTCGGTCGGCGTAACTGCTCGTACTGTTCATCGGGTTGAAAGGGTGCACGGCATGACATTGCGGTAGCGGCGTCGGACTCAAAAACTGAAAAGATATATGTGTGTGTAAAACGATATTTAAATTTGTTTAAGCACTTATAAAAATTAAAAATGCAAATCACATTCACGCTCCATTGCGGTTACGTCGAGTGTCGCTAATTCGGTCAAAGCAGCGGACATTTTGTTTTTCTCGTTAAAAATTATTTTTATTTTGATTTTTTTGCACAATGCTGGTCACCAATCCAAATCAACGATGACTGGACTAGTATTTCTGCTAAGCACTTAATGTCAAAATTATATTATGTTATTTTCATTGCCTACCTTAATTGTCTTTTAAATTTTTTACGTATACGTAGATGATAATTTTTTCTTCTTGCTTGCGTTGTCACCTTTCACTGCCGATTCAACTTTCCTTTCTCGAGAGCTCTAGTTGTTGTAACATATAAATATATACCTAAGTTAATATTCGAAATCCACAATGTATAGAAATTCATGCAGTCAAAAATCCATTTACAACCAATACTCTTACCAGGTTTGCTTTTTCCTTCTTCTGAAATCTGTTGCAATAATTTGCGATAATCTTGTTTTCAGCCCGAAAGCTTTACAGAGTTGATGTTGACATTTTATCGATAAATTTATAATAAAAATGACCTTTTTTTTTAGATTGTTACATCGGAAAAAAATACATAACTATAGTTTTTGAACCTGTAAAAATTACAGTTCAATTATTGTCAGTAGTTTTTGCAATACAAATATTTATGGTTTTCTTTGTCACACTATAAACAATAAATAACAAATTATAAGGGTGTAAAGAGAGCTGCATCGCTTAGTGCTACCACTCTGGTTAGTGGTGCTACAAATCATCAATGGACCTTCTATCGATTTTTTTGAGTTCGATGGTTTCAAATCGATGGTTCCATGGAAAATAACTCTAAAATTCAAAATTGCTAAAAATCCAGAGAAAGGCAGAATCAATTTTATAAACATTATTACTTAATAAATTAAATAAAATTCACGATTTTTTGTCTTAACTCATAAAAGTAATATTTGAATTAAAGTTGATCATAAAAAGTCTATTCTTAAAACTATAAAATATAAAGCTTGCCTTGAATTAATTTATCTTACAACTAAAAAGCAAAAAGTTTGACTTTCATTACCAAAAATTAATATTTAAGATGAAAATTTAAAAAAAATTTTAGTCTTGATATTTAACTTAAGAACATTAATTTTTGAGAGATCAATTGTGTAGCCAATTATAGTGTTTTACGAAAATTTGCATATCCATCGCCGATAATGAAACAAACACTTATGTATTATATAGTACAAAATATATCAAATTGTTTGTGTAAATTAGAGTTAAATATTAATAATAATTGTATCAAAATCATGAACCCCTCATGTGGTTGGGCGTCCGTAGCGATATATCAACATCGGAAAATTCTATCGATACTATCGATATGTCAATCGAGGCAGCAGTAGTATCTTTGGGACTTCTTGTTTTCTAGTAGTACTCGAATTGCATGCAAAAAAGAAAAAATCTAAAAAAGATTCCACAAATATCTTTAAATTAAGTGAATAATATTTATTCGTATTCATTTACGCTCTTTGGCTGTGCATCTTGGGTCATCAATAAAATATTCGAAATCAGCCGTACATACAATAACCAAAGTTGTGAGTGCCATAATCACAATAAATTGAAATCGAATTCATCAAAACAAAATTTAGTACATATGAATATGTAAATATACTAATGCACACATATGAATGTACATATTATTCAAGTCAACGAACTTAGCATGTTTACCCTATAATAAATTATAAATCAGGATAAGTTGATTAAATCCTAAAAATAAATATATGTAAAATGTAGATCCCAACTGATAATATTTTTTTTTTTAATTCTCAAAGCTATGCTAATCTGATTTTTTGTGATATAATTTTAAAATAGATTTTGTGTAAATATGTTTCAATTATATCGATCATTGAATGAGTAGGGCATCTTTTGAATAAGCAAAACCAAACGTAATGTTAGTCATATCATCGTGCGCTCTGGGAACAATAAATATATGTATGTAATTGTTATGTGTTATTATAAACAAATATTTAAAATTAGGTTGATACAACAGCTTGTATTAAAAAAATTTATCAACCGATATTCATATTTCTTTTAAATTTCCCAAAAACGGTTTGTAAGTTTTGTTTTTTGGCTAATAATGTTTTCATCTTGACTCCACTCTACTCAATAATAATAGATATATGTATGTAAGTAGATAGCTGACTCAAATTTATTGTTATTGCTTTTACGATAAGCTGATAAATAAAACATGCCTCATTATTTGTGTTATATGCTTATAACTTTCAATTTTAAGTTGTATATTTATTATGACGGCATCAAACAAAACCCGCATTAATAGTCGCTTTAGATAACGAATAGTATAAATTGATGTCCTTGACGTACAAATCTATGTTCATAAGTGACTCATTATCAAGTAAAACCCTGTCCAACAATGTTGCTGATCCATATAAAGCAAACATGAAAATTAATCGCGAATGATTCAGATGTTTTGCCTTAACCCATTCGATATACTTAGCTGATTTTAATTAGATCTTCAGCATATATTTGTAAATTAATTAAAATCATAAATTCTAACATCTGTATATGAAATGCTTCGATCTGAACCATGTAATCTGTCACGACTTCTTCTGCCTTTTACATACATACGATTTAATAACCCAGTATACTCGATTTTTCATTTTTATTGATTCGGCCTCTCTAAGATCATAAAATATACAATTATTTTACCTTACAGTATTTTTCTACATAAATGAGTACCTGCGAAATGTCTGAAATGCAATATTGCTACAAGGATATAATCCCAGTATTCCTGGAAGATTTCAAAAAGGATTTTGATTGCAAAGATATAGAAGATGCTTTGCGGGCAATATTAAAAAAAGAGGAAGTTGATAATATTGTGAATGAACCGCATCCATTGCAAACATACCGTTTATTTTGGACGTTGCGAGACCAACGAAAGGATGTTGTTAAAAGATTTGTCGAAGAAGTGCTGAAAGATTCACATGGACCCAATTATGGGTTCCTGCTATCTGCAATCCAAAAAGAGTGTAATGAACCCAGCTTGAATACCAAAAATTATATTTCCAAAGTTGACCGCTTGTATAACGACAACCAAAAGTTCACGAAATATAATGTGTCAAGAATTGAACAGTATTTGGAATTGCAGAAAGCTCTGCTAGAGCTGAGACCCTCTAAAAATGTTTTAGTCGAAGGAGATCTTGGGGCTGGCAAGCAGTGGCTTGCTTTAGACGTTTGCTCCTCGTACATTGTGCAACAAAAAATGGATTTTAACATATTTTGGTTAGATGTGAGAGCATGCTGCTCACCAAAAAGTCGTTTAGACGCACTCCAATCGTTTCTTTACATAATTGACCACAACCAACAAGTGAATTTCGATGGTAGCATTCAGTTACGCACTGAGTGGTTGAAGTCTCAATTAAGTGATAAGCTGAAGAGTAAGCTATACAAAAATTGTCTTCTGGTTTTACGTAACGTGCAGAACAAAGAAACGTGGCAAGCATTTAATCTGGGGTGTAAAATACTACTGACCACGCGACACAAAAACGTAGTAGATTTTTTGTCGACTTTAACCACGACTCATGTCACACTTAAAGATGCGCTTCGTCCCTTTGAAATAGAGTCTCTTTTTTCAAAATTTCTACCTGAAATTACACACGAGTCACTTAAGAAGCTAACGGTAACACTTACAGATTATCAAAAAACAAATCCTCTTCTACTGACGACAATCGCAAAGAGTATTCGTGATGGTCATTGCACCATTGATAATTGGGAGCAGTAAGTGAATTATGATATATATTCACTATACAAAATGTATTATATTTTACACATCTCGAACAGGAGAAGCTCGGAAAAATTGACTTCAATTATAGAAACCATCTTAACTGTATTGAATCCCGATGAGAGGCAACTGTATGAAAATTTATTTATATTTCCTGACTTTGCTTATATACCTCTACACGTAAGTAGTATAACCAAACGACGATTTATTATTTTATTTAGATACATAATTGAATTGAATTGATTATTTACAGCTTATAGGCATCGTTTGGTCAGTTAATGACCCGATAAGCATCGTCGAAAAATTATATAAGTATTCCCTAATTAAAAAGCATTTAGACAGTAAAAAACGTATGACAATAAGCCTTCCCAGCATATATTTTGAGCTGAAGATACATATAGTGAATGAGGATTTGTTGCATAGAAAAATTATTGAGTACTATAAGTAAGTAATTTAAAACACGCTTACTTTACTTTAAAAGTTTAACAAATATTAACTTATTTAGCATATCTCAACTGTTTGATGAAACCAACGGATTAATACTACCAAATCTGGACAGCTATTTTTATAAACATATTGATCACCACATCAGTAAACTCAATAATAATATAGAGCGTGAGACATTATTTCGAAAAGTATATCTTGACTTCCGTTTCCTCGACCAAAAAATTCGAAATGATTGTACACCTTGGGGTGCTCGGGGATCTGTGTTACATACTTTGCAGGTTCTTAGACTTTACAAAGCGCAGATAATTAACGAGAAACATAACATGTGTGCGCATCAATCATCTGATTATAATGATAATAATAATGAAATATATTATGACTTGCTTCTTAATGCGCTGATAAACTTTTTGCTTAATGCTGAAGAGAAGTTAATAAGATCAGAGTTCAGTTGTCTGTTACAAATCGCACTCATGACTGAAGAAGGTGTAGTCTACGATGAAGCATTTCGCCAAGCACAACGCTTGCCTTCTTATGTATGGTTTACAGAATGGTAATTATACATATATATATATATATATATATATATATATATTTTTTTTATATATTAATTTAAATTTTTTTATACGTATTAATTCATATTTAAGTGGGCGATTCAATCAGCAACGGCAAATTATTAATTTGGGCAAACATCAGGTGCGGCACGCAATATATCTGGACGATGACTATTGTCTAATGGCTTTAAGCAATCAACAACTGTTACTTACAGACGTATCATTGGATGGAGATATGACTTATTTGCTTAGCGATGACAATGATTTGTATGATATAGTAGAGATGCGTGTATTCAACAAGCACAAACATCTGTTAACGCTGTATAGCAACGGCAGCTTAAAACTTTGGTCACTGCAGCACCTTATTCGTCGACGGAACACTGATTCATCTGCAAGGCCACGGCTTGGACAAGCGGCCAAACATTCCAAATCATTTTGTAATGTGAAGTTTGTTAATAACGACGTCCCACGTTTGACTAATACATCTGCGGATCAAAAAATATGTTCATTTTTTCTTGAAGAGAAAGACGATGAAGACGAAAATATCTTTATACAACTGCATGTGGCTTTTAATAACGGAGATATTTGCATATGCGACTGGGAAAACAAGGAAGAAAAATTCAAGCAATCGCATACACCAACTTTAAAAACCCAACAGCGAAAGCTAAGATGTTTTTCAAAAATTATGGATCAATTTTATGTGCTATGCACAGTTGATTGTATATTAACTGTTTGGGACCTGCGCCGGGGCTCAAAAGAAACAGAAGATAAGTTCGAAAGTGACGAAGCTCTCACAATGGAAACTTATATGGATAAAAATTATGATTACACAATGATATTGCTAATATTTAAATCGCGCGTTTGGCAACTTCGATTCAAGCATTCTGATAATAATAGTACCATAGTTAAAAAACCGCTGCTCTTCTCTGATATGGAAACCGTATCTATTACATGTGGCAAATTATCCAAAGACGGCCGATATTTAGTTCTTGGGACTGTTCAAGGTCTTCTTGTATTTGACTTAAAAGTTTTTGATTCTATATTGAGAAGCAACATCAGTGAACATATTATCTGTTTGGATATCTATGATTTGAATAGTCCAACACTAAAATATATTGTTTTATGTGGAGCAGCTGGTAAAAGTATTTTACATTTACATATCTTACGAAATATTCCAGGCAATGAAAATCAGTCTTTAACTTGGGCTCATAAGGCTAAAAGAGAATGTGGATATTTAAATAACACTGCGGTTGATCTACAATCCTATCTTGAGCCTAATGTATACCTTCGCCCGCTTTTGATAAAATGTAATAATGATACACTATTAGCAGTTGATTCCAAATCACGTATTCGCAAAATTCAAATAAAAGACGGTGAATCTCACTGGTCAATAATTACAACACCTCAGATAGATCGAAAAAGTCATATAACAGCCTTATGCGTTTGTAAAAATAATAATATTTTTGCAGGTTATAGTAATGGCGTTATCTTTAACATAAGCAAAAACAAAAAACTGCTTCAAGAGTATTCGACAGATCAAGTTGATTATCTAAATGTGATAAACTCAAGTATTTTAATTGCATCATCTAAGACATCATCTAAGTACGCTACTTCAATTTTCAACTTATCAGAATTAGAGATGAATACAGCGTCCTCATCAATTTGGCCGATAAAGCTTTTGAAATATACAATGAGTGCTCGACTTTTTAACGAGCATTTTCTTCTTATTTTTACAGAGAATGGTGTGATTGTAAGTACTAAGAAATTTTAAAAATAAGATATTTACTTATTTTTTATTTTTTTAAAATATATTTGTAAAGTACATAGATTTATATAGCCCTCAGCAAAGACATGATTTTGATGGACCTTATGACCGCTTGGCTGGATTTGAGATGAAGGAACACCGACTTTATTTAGCCTTTATAAATCGCACTGTTAAGGTAAATTCACAATAATTTAAATACAAAATTAAAATAACTATATGAATACTCAACAGATTTATGAAGTGAATAGTACAGGCCATAAGTTAAACTATAAATCTATCTGCGAAGAAAATATAAAAAGTCAAGATATAATTAACGACTTGACAGTCACACATGACGGGGAATTAGTTGCTATTGGGTTTAAAAATGGACAAATTAAGGTAAAAGAAAAAAATATAAGTACTCACATGTTAACCATAAATACATTAAAATTTGCTTTATTGCAGATTTATATATATGATAACCATCGTTTACAATTTATTTTTACCATATCACAAGGATATGAGCCCTGTCACTCAATTAAGCTACTATTCTCACCATGCAAACAAGTTCTTGTAAGCTGCGCAGATCGATTGTGTTTTTGGGACGTGAACTATATTCTCAACAATCGAATGACTGCCAAATGTCGGAGCAGGCGATATAATCGAAATCTGCATGACTCTCACTTTCTGCCAAAAGGTCGCGAGGAAGTCGATGCGTCCCCATGGTCAGACGTATCAAAATATCTGAAAGAACCGTTGAATGTGTCAAAGCCTTCAAAATCTACTAAGAAGCACCGGGAAGTTAAAAAAAACCGAGCGTATCTTTGGAGGGGGAAAAGGGGACACACTAAGTTGCCGGAGTTGCTAGCATGTATAACGTTTGTAGGAAACAAAGGTGTGTCTTTTTATGAGAATGCTGATTTCACCCAGTTTTATGCTATAGATAACGAGGGAGTATTTTATCACCTAAAGATTTTAGAGTTTTTAAGTGAGTATAAACCAAAGTTGTTGAGTACAGGATTAGTACATGATGTTGATCTTAATTTTAGTAGTTATCAGGGTGTAATGCATCTGCCATGTAACGCTGATGGTAATAATGGTATAGATGTTGTTGGCAATTTGAATTTTACTTCGAATTGTTTTATATCTGTAAAGAATACACAAGATAGCGATCCAACTAGTTTGATTTGACGCCAATTGTACACCATATTTTTTCGTACAGAAAACATATGTCAATACGCAATGATAGGATTACTTTTATATTATTTATTAAACTTTTTCTTTTTTATTATAATTTTTGTATATAAGCTTATCTACAAATACTTGAATGTACGATCATAATCGGCTGTAAATTGTTTTAAGAAAGTAACCTTTTCATCAATTAAAAAACAAAACTACTGTGATTATAAGGCTTAGGTTTATGTTTATATATTTTTCAAACTACAAAATATCTAAGAGCATAAATAAGATTATTTTTGTATATATGTATCTGTATTTACATATGGATATATTAAATAACAAATAAAAATATATTTTTTGTGTGTAAGGTGTGTAATTAGTAAATTGTTAAAAGGATAAAGTAATAAAGCTGCAAGATCTGAAAGTTTACGGAGTACAAATTATTAATTCAACATATAAAAGGATTTTTATAAAGTGTTAATTAGTGTTGAGTAGTCTGACTATAATCATATATGAATTGCCATGCTTATATTAGGTGTGGATATATAATTTGTTGACCGATCTTTCTAGGATTGTTTGGGCGTTATCTCCGTTGTGTTATCAACGCATGTAGAAACTTTTTGAAAATTTAAACTCCGTAGCAGTTAAACAACAATGATTTTTGAGAAATACGAAAAGACACCGCTCAGAGACAATCTGATAACTTTGGTCCTTTATGGGCACCAAGCCAGAATTTGAAGAATTCAAAGTTGCACACACAAACTAAATAAACTGTTTGTTTAAAAAAAAAGAAGGTAGAACACAATTACTTACGCCATATAGCAAATAAGGAAGTGAACACAGAAATGTTCTTAAATTAACTAGAATTTACGCGTTTGCATGGACGAATGAGTCGACAATAGGATAAAAATAAAAATTGGTTTTATTTTAAAAATATCTATTTGGGAAATTATTATAATTCTTTTTAAGTACATTTTTTAATGTTGTGCAAATAATAGTCACTATACATATATGATCAGACAGACAAACGGACACGGTTAGACAAACAGACTGAAAGGATGGCACGGACTGCTCTAACATTAGTGATTTCCAAAGCGCCCATCCTATAAATGGAGTTTATAGCAATCAATGTGCCCATATACAAAATCTTTACATACTAATTGTAATTAGAAGTGACTATCGGAAACTGTTGCGATGTATTTCTTTTCTCGATATATCGTCACCTCTATTAACAGCGTCCATTCTGAGTATAACATAGTATCAATTAAGCATTTATTGCGTATAGTTTGTGTTATAAAAGGAAAAACGATTTTCAGCACTTTTTTAAGCACAATATTCAAAACGTAACGTTAAACATAAATTATTTATATAAAATTATGACTAGATTAGAACACAGATATTAAAAGTCTGTTTCTCAACGCGTGAAAAACTGATGCGCAGTGCGCTAGGTAGTGAATCGAGCCCTGTAAAAGAGGCAACGACGAGTGTGTGTGTGAGTGTATATAAGCTAGCATATGAGTTAATATACATATGTGTATACATATTTACTTGGCGAGTGTGATGATCCAACCAGAGGTGCGTTCGTGTCGGGCTTTTTTTGCTTGTATTCGTGATGATATGTATGTGTTCATGCAAAATGAGTCTCACTTAAAGTTATTTATCGTATATTGTTTTCAAACGTATAAATACGTTTAGAAATTTGTTGGAAAAATGTTTATTAAACTCCCTCAGTTTATTAATGGTATTGCCAATTGTTCTGTTATCCCGGGTTAAAATATTCGTCACGCCCGCACTTCTGGATTCAGCAACACCACAGAGCAAAACAATATGGCTGCCAAAGCCACTTGTTGGATGCTAGAGCGTATTAAATATGCAGATCTAAGATTTCTGTATCCATTTTACTTAAGGCTCCAAATTCTAGTTTGAAATTTACACTGGCTCGTTCACATATATATAAATTGTATATATAAATTATATATATACATATGTATATATATATTCTTTTTTTTCTTCGTACATAGAATGTATACACATGTAATATATGTACATACATATGTATAATAAAAATAATATATAATACGACGATTAATTATTTTTACTTTTGAGAGGTATTAAAATACATTGTTTTTTCTTGCATTTCCTTTCAAAATACGAATATAATATAAATATATATATAGTATATGTACATGTATATATACATATATAGTATTTGGTTTTTATATATTTTTTGTGATTCTGCAATCCTTGACTTGATACGCGTTGTTATTATAATTGAATTCGTGATTATATAGAACATTTTTTAAAGAAACTTGGAAGTTATTTTAATTATTGGTTTATATCTAAAATAATTAATATTTTAATAGCTAATTCATGATTATAAATTAAATGTTTAATACCTAATTGTTATTTACGTTCGGATATTCAATGTGTTTTAAACGCGCTCAGTGCCTTTTATGTTTCAGAGCAAATTGTATGTTGTTATTGGAAATTAGAAAATAAACAATAATCTACTTTTTCAAATACCGACTATTTGCGTCTTACAACAATATATCACAATACGCTGCAATATTTGCAAATTTTATAAAGAACCTATCTATGGATGACCCATCAATCAAGAAAAGGTAAGCTTTATTTTTACCAGCTTAATATTTTATTTACAGCAAGAATAATATGGATTCAGATAAATTGTTATTAAAATAAATATTCATTATTGATGTTATTTAGTTAAATAGTATTATTATTAATCATTGATTGATATAAGCTTAAACGAGTGACATTTTTACCTGTTACTTAAGCTCATACGTATGAGAGCTAAGTTTTCGCAGCAAACAAGTACACAAATTAAATTGTATCTATTTTATGGCTATTTTAATTTATGCTCAATTAAAAAGGTCAAACAGTGGTCATTTTGTTTGGTGATTTCATCTCGTGGCTTTGGTAATGGCACTTGTTACGGCATGATTTATTTGACTGCTCTAGGTCTGCCTATGCCTATTTAACACAACTAAAATTACCAGCCTTATTAAAAACAACCATCAGAAAATATCGATTGAGGGTAGTTTCATTGTAACAGGAGTATAATATAATTAGATTACGATGACGTTTACTAGTGAATTTTTCAATGAGAGATAAAGGGCGATCAGTATTGTATCCAAAAATGTATAAAGGTATATTCGATGCTTAGTATTTGCATTAATACTGTCGTAATATTAATTTTTAAGGTTGATTGATTTTGGTACTGACGACCATGATTACGATGAGGTGCAAGATCTACCAAAGGAATCGAACGATCAGCTGCTACAGTCAACATCGCAGTCACAAAAGAACAAAATTGGCGACAACCCTGGCGCAAGCACTGTTGCTGGTGTTGGCGGCTCAGCTGAGGACTCGCCACCAGAACTTCCACCGCCAAAGCAAAAATCTGTAAAAAATTCAAAAAACAAACAGAAACAGAAATCTGCGAATAAATCAAAAATACCGCGATCTCCGTCTCTGGCGAGCAGCTTTAGCAATTTAGCAAGCAGTATTAGTGGTATTAATAACAACAATAATAACGTTCCGCCTCAAACGCCTCCATTGCCGACCAGTTATCAAAAGCCGAATAAAAATAAGGCGAAGCTTATGAATGGTGTAGAAGAGCAAAGTGTTGCAAGTGTACCGTCAGAGACTACATCTGCGGTTCCTGATCTTGACGGCAAAAGATCTTCCAACAGCGATAGGAATCTAATGGATAGTTCTGCCCTTGGAACTGATGGCGACTGTGGCCCTAATTTGGGAACTTCCCAAGATTATCCCTGTACATCGGGCTCGCGCTCCCAGATACAATTATCTCCAGTCAATCAAGGGCACAAACCGCCTACTCCAAGCCCAGCTTCACCAAAAAATTTTCAGTATTTAACTCTGACTGTGCGAAAAGATGATAATGGATATGGAATGAAAGTAAGTATTCATCGCAAATCATATTCCATATACTTGTATACAGTGTACATAGTATATATAGTATATTTCATATACTATATTAATAAGTAATATATTTTTGTAGGTGTCTGGCGACAATCCTGTTTTTGTGGAAAGTGTCAAGCCAGGTGGAGCTGCACAAATTGCTGGTTTAGTGGCCGGCGATATGATTTTAAAGGCTTGTACTCGTACTAATTTATAAAATGTATTTTCTTACAAAATTTTGAAATGTTTCTGCTTTTTATCTTTTAGGTAAATGGGCAAGAAGTGCGACAAGAGAAACACCCGACTGTTGTTAGCTATATCAAAGGTGTTTATATAATTTAATTATAATTTGTTCTAATGGTTAGGGTCGACTCTCTTCTTGGACTCTCTTATCTCTGCACTGCGATAGGGCTATTCAAGTTCTTTTGATTTCAGTTGAATCATTCTTTAAGATTCCGTTTTTTTAACCTCTCTTTCTACCTCACTTGGTTCGGCTGGTATGCTGCAATAATGCTTGCACTTATGTGGTAGATTTAATAAATTAATTTTGAGGAATACTTACGTGGTGTTACGGTTTGGGCACTTGGGCTTGTCATCCGACCAGCCAGTTGATTCTCTGATTGTGCACTTTGGACAGTTGCACTTTTTATCCAATACGTTGCAGTTCTTTTGCTTTTGTTGATCACAAGGGGGAACAACTGAAGCTTTTGGGCAAGTTTTTTTCCTATAAGGAGTAGCAGGATCTGTAGGTTTTATTCTTGGGCCAGTTTCTTTAATAGACTGGGTTATGGGTGTATCTTCAGCATCCGTATGTTTCTTCGTTTGACATTTAGAGTCCACATCTGGGTGTGGTTCAATAGTCTGTACAAGTGCCCTTTCGTCAATTCGAATTTTGCGCTCATTCTTTTCTTTTTCTAATGCTTTCTTTTTATCACTTTCTTTTTGATGTTTATTGTATTGCTCTCGAATGCGACTTGCTATATCGTTTGACACGCTAGGTATGCGTTCTAAGATATCATATATATACGTAGGAAACATGTTAAGTAAGTCGACTATCGTCTTAACTGTTTGATTATAATAATAAACACCAAGAAATGATTTTTCTCTTTGAGGGGGTAGCGATGGTAATTGTATGTTAAGGCAATCACAAGTTTGTTTGGCATACGGACTGATCCACCTGACTGTTGAATGATATACTTCTTGCGTTTCATCCGATGAATCCCAAATATTATAGCGTTTTGTGGCCATAATTACAGCAACTACGATTCCCGTGCGCAATGCAAGATCTAAAATCATTTTGTATGAGGATATTGAGCAAAGCAAAATTTTCAAAGCCAAATGATGATTGACCTGATAGGTGTATATACTTTAAATTTTGACAGAATACTTATTCAGCCGCCTAAGCAAATTCACGTTTGCCACATGTAATGTCATCCTTGATCTTTGGGAGCCTCAGAGGCTGATGCGATATGACGTTGATCGGTGCATATACCGCAGAGTTACGTTCAACATCAATATCATGCTCTTTATTACTATGCACAGGGAGAAGCCAAGATTCATTTTCAGTTAATCGATTGGCGATTCTTTGAGGAATATTTACGGTCAATATGTTTTTTGTATGCATTACAAATTGAGTCGACCAGTCGGGCATGCGATAACAAAAGTAAATTCCTCGTTTAATTGCGTTATTATATTGTCGTTGGGCAACAAAGCAGTTATCATAAGCGACTAGTGTTTCATTTTCAAATCTAATGTCTGAGCTATTTGCTATTTTTTCTTGCCGTCCTGTTATAGGCTCACCCAATTTGTATGCTATCTCCGGCTCCGCCCAAACACCAATATGCGTGGTATAGAGTAAAACTCCTGTGAGAAATCCCAAACGTCTTAGAAATTTATATGTCATATTGGTCATGTATTTGAATGAGTTAAGTTAGTTGAATTTTAATATGTATTATGAGAAAGACATCAATTTTAACTTAATTTGAATTTGCCACTTTTAGGATCGCCTACTCGCGTGAAATTCCGTTGAATAACTGATTGATAGTCTCATTTACATCATCTGTAAACCGATGACAGTATTTTGGAAATCTGTTGACTACTAGAAATCCTTCTTTTATACTGGCATTCCAGGCTTCGACAAATGATTCTCGCCATAGCATTGTGTTCTTCTCGCTTGTCTTACAATACTTAGAGCAGTACTTTTGCTTCAAGTCATCCACGTAAGGATTTAGTTGACATTTAATATCTTCAAATATTGCAGCTGTAGTATCAGGATTATCCCAAACACCTATTTCTTTGGTTATCCAAACTGTACCAGCAACAAGAGCTAATTTTATAATTGTCATCATAATTTCATATATTACCAAATATTTTGTATTGCAAACAATAAATTTTAAATATGTTTAGATTATTGTTTTCCTAATAACTACTATAATTTCTTTGAGAAAACATTTTTCGGCCTACTTGTCACGTTTAAAATAGCCTGAAAGTATTATTTGGCATTCAGTCTTGTAATTCGATATCGTTTTATTACCTTTATCAAACATTACATAATTACAGGAATCTTGAGGAATTTACAACCATTATCCAAATAAAACATGGCTTGAGAAAATCTTCTGATCTAATTCTTTAATTCCCAACTCTTAAAATTTTTCGTTTTGAAGCTTCTACAATCGTTGAACTGGCTGTAAAACGCAGCCAAAAGTCTTCTAGGCCTAACTCTGTGGGTGTTGTTCCGACTACGCCAGTACTATCAGGACGTGATCGCACTGCCTCAATAACAGGTCCACAGCCTGTTGACGTACGTAATTAGACAAATATGAATCATATAAAACTCGAATATTTGTATTGAATTTTAATTAATTGCAGAGCATAAAGCGAAGGGAAATGGAAACATATAAGATTCAAACATTACAGAAGATGTTAGAGCAAGAAAAATTAAATTTGGATCGTCTTAAAGGAGAAACAAATAATCCCAGCTATAAACTGTCTGAGGCAAACATACGAAAACTACGCGAACAATTACGTCAAGTGGGAGCAGAGGTGAGTAATTTTAAAATGAGGAACTATATTTTGTTTATAAAGTACTTTTTTTATTGGTGTACATATATGCATAATTAATCATATACGTATTATCTATATAATATATAGTTACGTATATTTTGTCGGTCGTCTCACATAAGCAATGCTTTCATAGTAACATTAATATCATATGTGTTACGTAAGATAAAAGTTTTGAATAGTGCGGAACACCCTATACTATTTACGTTTATATAATTGGCTAGACACTAACTCTAACGTGACTTATTGTTTACCTTTATATTTATCTCGAATCTAAAAACGTACATATTTGTTGTAAAAGCTATTGTAATATAATGCAATAGCCATTACTGTGGTTAGTTTCCAAAATGTTGCTTTAATTTCATAATAAATCTAAATAATTTATTTGCGAAAAACTCATACACCTAAGAATAAAATTTGAATATGATTGTCTTATAATACGAATCGATCATATATGCATATTCACTGGCACGGCTTTATGTATATGTGTACATTTATATAAACATGCATTTGTTGCATTTATATTTATTAAAAAACATTTGAACTATTTATCAACTTCAAATCATTAACTTCAGGATACGCCAAATATTAAGTGTCAAGCAGTCGAGAAAAATACTGATATACTAATGCACAATCCAATTCAAAATTTGTCTGTCGCCACTCCTCATCACAATCTTCACAACAACAATCATCATCAGCAACAGGTTAGCACACAACAATCGCAAACAACCCAACACACTTCACCCGCATTCCTATCGCTCCTGCCACGTTCACTTTCGTCCCTTTCGTTGGGCACGCGAAAGAATAAAATTGACAAAGATTTGCTAACCTCAACACTAAACAATACAACGGACGTATTAGCTCAGCCACGAAGTCAAGAAGCTTTTAATCCAATGTCGCAGTCACTTTACCATCACATAAAAGCAAATATGCTAAGCCCTCATCAAAATACTCAGCGAAATTTGCAACATCAATGCGTTAATCAGCAACAGCAAAGAATTAAAGAAACTTTGAAATTAAGTTCGGGATCGAAAGGTAAAAATGTTTTTACAATATCTAAGAGTTTGATTGAGGAAGACGTACCGCCGCCTCTACCGCAAAGAAATCCAACAAGGCAACTTGCTTTAGATTTGGGTAATCTAAACAGTATCCACCAGTTTTCTCCAATTTCTGATTTGGATCGTGCTGGCAGTCCGCAACGAACATCACCGAAATTAAAAGCCAGTAATAATGATGACAGTGGTCTGTTATTTAATAACAATAACAATAGTACAAAGGCAAAGCGATCTAAAATTAAGGCTAAAGCTTTATCGGACCCAAAAATGACTACACAAATATTTTTACAAATGGAAACTACTAGTAGGCCGATGGCAACAGAAGATGTGGGTACTAGTAAAAAGCTTGAATTAGACTCTTGTCCACCTCCACTGCCTCCACGGCAGCCGGGAATGCTGTCGGAAGAGATAAGTCGTGGTAGCTGTCAGAGCCTTGCACAACCAAATTCTTTAAATTCTGGTTACAATTATCCACTGGTTTCAACCTGTACTGCAGTTCAAGGCGACAATATAAAGGTTGCTTTCCCTTTATCGCAACGCCCAAACATTGTTCAAAAATTACAACAAAGCCAACAACAGCCTCTCGGCTGTCTGTCAACTGCAGTAAGTAATTGGAGATCATATCCATAAATATAAAGTCTTTATTTTTTATTGTTATATATATTTTATATTTAATTGTTATTTTTCCCATTATATTTATGCCCTTGGTCATAATTGAAATTTATCATTTCTTCGTTAATGTTTGCTAAAACGGGTATTATGTTGTTTAATCATTTTCTAATGCAGAAAAGTAATAACCATGTCTGCTTTTGCATTTCTAATAACATAACTGCACTTTATAATACAAAGTCAAACATATAAAAAACCAAACATTGTTTTTCACCTAAAGACTTGAAAACCATAAGTATTAAAAAATCTATACGTAAATATATATAAATTTATTTTGAATATTACTATATTATATTCTTTTAATCCTGCTTTAAGAAACTGGCTACAATGCCCGTCTCGCTGTCCGTCCGTATGAACGCAAACTACAGTCGACGGAAAGATGTGACAAAATATGTTGTATATGAGACTAATAGAAACTTAACAAGTAAAAAAGCTTTAGTCGAGACTGCTCACCTACGAGATCCCTTGAACCCTTTGAGGAACTGGTACTTCATTAATTTTTCGCTTCTTTTCCCCTCACAAAAGAAACAGCGCATGCACACACACATACGCATGAGCTGCAGTGGGAACTTAATTGCATAATAACTCTTTTCGTAGATGGACTATATGTGTGTAACAACACGCATTTTGTATACTCTGCAATCATTGTATCTCCTAGACAAGCAGTCTTGACTAGAGCATTCTTACTTTCAAGAAGTGTATATTAGTCATGTGCGAGCAACAATCGAAAGATGCAATTTACCAAAGTTAAAAAAGGCGATCAAAGTTAACGGTTATGCAGACTAAGGAAAGCTCTAAATGAAAAATTAGCATAACATATATAAATCTTTAAAACACAACATACACATATTGTTGTATCGCCCGATTAAAACAATCGTACATTTAAAATAAAAAAATATACAAATAAGTTAAGTGGTGTGGTGTTTTTCTTAAATTTATCTGTTTGTATATAATCAAATGTAGATTAAAAAAAGCACATTTATTTTGCTTTATAAAATTAATTTGGTTAGTCATCCACGAAATGAGAGAGTATATTAGATTTATTCAATATCCGTCGTGTTATCCGTCAAAAAGAATTTAAACCATTTTTCCCTTGATTAAAATAAAGACTTAAATATATTCTTGCGCGTACATCTTTTGAAGTCTTAATTATTTCCTGAAATGATACAGAGTATAGCTTTAGTTTATCTTAAGACAAAGCTCAATAGACATCAAGTTTTCGGAACATATTCCAAATAATATAGAAAATATTTAACATTAACAGAGGACATGAAGAATGCGCTGTCCTGATGATGGCCAGTGTATATCTTGGGAGCGTGGCTAATCGAAAATGACACAATGCATCAAAAAACATCAGTGCTAAAGATTCAAAGCGGGAAAAGATAATTTCATGCGGAATGATTCTTGACACCTAGCCAACAATCTTAAGTTGCTTTCAATCGTGAATGAGTATTATGCAGTCGAGAATCCCCGACTTGGGCAATCCTATTTACTTAAAGTGTAACTAAAAATACTTTTCTAATAATTAACAGGTCTTAGGTCAAACACCTCCGATAAATCAAATGAAACATCGACGCGTTGGATCTTCACCGGACAACATGCATCCAAGACACCCAGGTAACGGGTTTTTATATGACTAATCTGAATAAATGGACTAGTACAAATTAAAAAGTATATAATCAGTCCTATAACCATTTATTACTTGTTTTATGTAAACCTTCATTTCATATTCCTACAATAAATCTAATAACTATAATTTCTGACCTCAGCTAGACCACTGTTAGTCTCAATTATTATGAAAACTAATTGGCATATAAATTAAATGAAAATATTTGTATTAAAAATTTACAATTCTACATAATTCTATCTTTTCGCCAACGATTAAAAAAAAATACTTAAGTTTTTTTTTTTGTAGAAAAAACAAGTTTTTTTACCTGTAAGCTTTAAAGCAAACGAACAGTTTTCGCCGAAGATATTCATAATTTCATTAAACTGATTGATACTGGTGGCGCTTGCATAATAATTTTTTATTTTGCTTATACCCGACAGATCGATTAGTTAAAACTATCTCCGGTTCTTGGGAAATTGTGGAAAAAGATAATGAGATAACACCACCAGGAACTCCACCGCCACCTTACTTAACCAATCCACACATGTCTGTACCTGAAGAGCCGAATGAAAGCTGTAGTGGAGGAGCAGGAATCTGTATAGAATCGCATAACTTTACTCCTATGGCTGGCACAATTTCGCCTTCGCAACAGGCTCTTCAATCCAACCGTTTACATGCAGCCCAATCAACTGATACTCAAAAAAAAATTATTTCAATGGAAGATGAAAACTCGTCCGATCAAGAAGAACCATTTATTGATGAGAATGGCCCATTTAACAACTTAACACGATTACTTGAGCCAGAAAATGTAGTTTTTCTAGCTGTTTTCCTTAACTATGTTTTATCAAACTCCGAACCAGCGCCACTTCTTTTCTACTTAATAACTGAACTTTATAAGGAAGGTACTTCCAAAGACATGCGGAAATGGGCTTATGAAATACATTCAACTTTTCTTGTACCGCGAGCACCGCTATCGTGGTATCGGCAAGATGAGTCTTTAGCTAGAGAAGTGGACAATGTGCTACAATCGGAATTTGACAAAGTGGAAATACTGAGTACTGTGTTCTTACGTAGTCGCAAACGTGCCAAGGACCTTATTAGCGAACAGCTGCGAGAATTTCAGCAAAAACGTACAGCTGGTCTAGGTACGATATATGGACCTACCGATGATAAGCTCGCTGAAGCGAAGGCTGAAAAACAGAAAGAACAAATTATTGACAAATATCTTATGCCTAATCTGCAATTGTTAATGTGAGTACGCAACATTACTTAGTTTTAGTCAATCCAATGCATAATTTTCCTAATTGTAGTGAAGAGTTTGAAAAGGATTTGCCTCAAGAAGATGCTCGAAAATTAGCCTTGTGTTCTGCTCTTTCCACGGTTATATATCGCATATTTACAACACGCTCGCATCCAAACACTTTAGTGGATCGTGTTCATCATTTTGTTAGTCGTGAAAAAAGTTTCAAATCACGATTAATGGGTAAAAATAGAAAGGTTTGATCAATTTAAATCAAAAACTACTGTCACGTTCGATCAGTTATATTTTATATAGCGATCATGAAACATATTTATCATAAGCATTTCTATATATATTTTGAATAGATGATAGCACGGGGTCATCCATTAGTATTACGACAATACTACGAAGTGACGCATTGTAATCATTGCCAAACGATCATATGGGGTGTGAGTCCCCAAGGCTACCATTGCACAGGTAAACGTAATAACTTCTCCTTTTCGTATTTGCCGAGTAACACAATGTAATTTTTGTTTTCAGATTGTAAATTGAATATACACAGACTATGCTCGAAAGTTTTAGAAGAAAGCTGTCCGGGACCTCTTCCACAAGCAAAACGACACCCGCATAACGACAATAAAATTAGTAAATTTATGGGTAAAATAAGGCCGCGGACAAGTGATTTTATAGCAAGTGAGTTGATATATATATAAAAAAAACGTTTTATGAGCTTTGCTAATATAATTTATTTCAGATGAAAAGCGCGCTCGTCAGGACGACATAGACATTGATATTGAGTCAAACAACGGTAAGTGTGTGTGTCCATCACAGATCTTTCTTTTAATATTTATATATGCAAGGAATTATTGTGCCCTGAACCCATTGAAAATAGGAAATCCGAGTATAATGGTTTTGATGAAATGTATATAAGAGGCAGAAGGAGGCGTGGCAGACCCCACAAAATATATATATATTCTTGATCAGGGTGACGAGCTGAGTCGATTAGGTGCTGTCCGTCCGTCTTTCTGTATGTTTGAACTCGATGATTTCAAAAGATATAAGAGCTACAGATCTTAATATATCGAGTTTATCTTCAAAAATCGATAAATCATCCTGTTATGTTTTATACTCATTCACGAAACTGAATTAGTATATTGGTTTTTATCAATTAAAAACATAATAAATCAAGTTTGATTCCAGTATAACTAATTCTGAGTGATTTTAAATCTGTTCAAATTTGTCAAATATTCAATAGCATATGTAGAATTGCTCATTAAATTCCGTTAAGTCAACCGACGTACAAATAACCAAATATTTGGCCAATTGACAACCGCACGGGCAGCAGCTACAACAGTTGTCCTATACGTGCGCACACATGCATTCAAACTTATTCTAGTACTTAGAATCACGTCAGCAGTTAGCTTAGTTTAGATTTGCTAGATGGCGCTGCAGCAGTGAATCTATTTCAGTTTTGCCATCACTCTTTTGGAGAGTAAAGTGGCGTTGTGACTAGGATCGCAATTGATATTTGTATACCCTGCACCCATAATGCGTCCGTCTGTCCGTATGTTTGAACGCGTCGATTTCAGAAGATACAACAGCTAGAGACTTAAAATTGCTTTCCTAGGTTCGTGTATACCACGCGCATATCCAGATAACTTGTCCCGTTATTTCGTTATCGATTAAAGACATCGAAAATCAGTAATACATTTATGTCTGCTACATCTTTTACTCTAGAGTCTCCAAATTTTAAATTTGACTCATTTGTACTTTATAGAATTTCGATTTTTGTTATAATTCACCACCAAACCCCTATATTCTATATATATATAAATTAGTTAGTTGTATTTATGTAAAAACTATAGCAATGCAAGGTTTGCCGGGTCAGCTAGTATATATATATATATATATATCTATATATATATATACCCGGCAAACCTTGCATTGCTATAGTTTTTACATAAATACAATTAACTAATTTACTATAACTAATTACTATTTACTATACTATAAGTGTGTGAGGATGCAGTTATAGTTGAAAGCGTTGCAAGCAACCGAAATATATATATATATACATATATACCCTGAACCCATTGAAAATTGGAAATCAGGGTATAATGGTTTTCTTGAAATGTATGTAACAGGCAGAAGGAGGCGTAGCAGACCCCACAAAGTAATATATTCTTTATCAGGGTGACGAGCTGAGTTGATTTAGCCCTGTTCGTATGTATGAACGCGTCGATTTCAGAAGATATAAGAGATAGAGACTTGAACTTTTTTTAAATAACCGTATATACAGCGCGGATATCGAGCTTATCACCGAAAATCGATAACTCGTCCCGTTATTTTTTTATCGATAAAAAACCTTATCGAAATGCAGTTATACATCTTTACATATGTACGTTATAAAATTTCGATTTTTGTTGAATTTTACCCCCACCCCTGTATCCACCCCCTTACCCATAAGTTTGTAAAAGGCGTATTTCAAATACTAGAGACTTGAGCTTGGGCACATACACGCATATTAATGATATAAACACAATCTAAAATTTTCATGAAGAACGTACGTCCACAAAAAAGTTATTAAACAATTAAGTTCCCATAGTACGCGCACACTGCAGCCCATACGTGTTTATGCGTGCGCGCCTATGTGTGACTATGTATGTGTGTTTGCGTGTGTATGTGTTTGTTTGTATAAGCAGAAAGACGCTAAAAATTATTGAAATGGCTGTTGCTCGAAGGGTTCAGGGGATCTCGTAGTCGAGCAGTCTTTCTTACTGGTTTTAACTATTTCCGTTTCTCCAAACGATGTCATTTGAAAACATGAATTGAATTTTCGAATTGACTGCAAGAACAGCGAAGAATCTGGATCAGAATCAATAAGGAAGCTGTGTAATGGCTCCGGCGGTGTTTCAATTTCTTAGAGTTTTACTTTTCCTGATGAGCAACACATCCCGATCGGCTCATTTTTATACCCTGAACCCATTGAAAATGGGAAATCAGTGTATAATGGTTTTGTTAAAAGTATGTAACAGAGAGAAGGAGGCGTGGCAGACTCCACAAAGTATATATATTCTTGATCAGGATGACGAGCTGAGTTGATTTAGCCCTGTCCGTCCGTCCGTCCGTCCGTCCGTATGTATGAACGCGTCAATTTCAGAAGATAGAAGCTAGAGACATGAACTTTTTTTAAAATGACCGTATATACAGCGCGGATATCGAGTTTATCACCAAAAATCGATAACTCATCCCGGTTTTTTTTATCAATAAAAAACCTTATCGAAAGACAGTTATAAAATCATATCTCCCACATCTTTAGAGCTAGAGTCTCCAAATTTTAAATGTAGACTCAAATGTGCTTTATATAATTTAGGTTTTTGTTAAATTTGACCCCCCACCTCTAGGTCCACCCCCTCACCCTTAAATTTATAATAGGCGTATTTCATCGTGAAGAAAATAAAATTCTCTTTAAGACGAAATGCATTGGTATGTGTTATCTTTAGTAGTATTGATAATCTAGTGTGTTAAACATTGCGCACTACAAAAAAACATGCTCGAATTAATAGTGGTTTTGGCTCGTAATTGTATTTGCCGGCTTCGGCTATCTCGTGTCCCCTGTGATTGTGATGCACGTAACTGCGCCATGCCCACACGGACATCTGCATTGCTTTGTTGCCTTTCTTCATCTGATCTTTGTGCTCTGATATCTCGAATGGCTCTAGCATTGATTGTTCGTTGACTTAAATTAGCCCTCCTACGTTTTAGTGGCTTGGTTTATTTTTATTTTATTTTTTTTTTTTGAGTAATCAGGTTAGCCTGAGGCTGTGCCGTAGACTGACTGACTACAATTATTTATTATACCCTGAATCCATTGAAAATGGGATATCAGGGTATAATGGTTTAGTTAAAAGTAGGTAACAGGGAGAAGGAGGCGTGGCAGACCCCACAAAGTATATATACTTGATCAAGGTGACGAACTGAGTAGATTTAGCCCTGTCCGTCTGTCTGTCAGTCCGTCCGTATGTCTGAACGCGTCGATTTCAGAAGATATAAGAGCTAGAGACTTGAACTTTTTCTTAAAATGACCGTATATACAGCGCGCATATCGAGTTTATCAGCAAAAATCGATAAGTCGTCCCGTTCGTTTTTTATCGATAAAAAGCCTTATCGAAAGTTAATTATAAAATTATATCACCTACATCTTTAGAGCTAGAGTATCTAAATTTTAAATGTAGATTTATATGTACGTTATAAAATTTAGATTTTTGTTAAATTTCACCCCCCACCCCTATATCCACCCCCTCACCAACACCTTTGTAAAAGGCCTATTGCAAATACTAGAGACTTAAGCTTCGGCACATACACGCATATTAATGATATAAACACAATTTAAAAGTTTCATGAAGAACGTACGTCCACAAATAAAGTTATTAAACAATTAAGTTCCCCTAGTAAATCCACACTGCAGCCTATACGTGTGTATATGTTTATGTTTGTTTATGTATGTGTGTTTGCGTGGGTGTTTGTATAAGCAGAAAGACGCTAAAAATGATTGAAATGGTTGTTGCTCACAGGGTTCAGGGAATTTCGTAGTCGAGCAGTCCTAGTCGAGACTGCTATATCCACCCCTCACCCTTAAGTTTGTAAAAGGCGTATTTCAAATACTAGAGACTTGAGCTTCGGCACATACACGCATATAAACACAATCTAAAAGTTTCATGAAGAACGTACGTCTACAAAAAAAGTTATTAAACAATTAAGTTCCCAATTTGTATAAGCAGAGAGACGCTAAAAATTATTGAAATGGCTGTTGCTCGAAGGGTTCAGGGGATCTCGTAGTCGAGCAGTCTCGACTAGAGCTTTCTTACTGGTTTACTGCTAAACTACTGTATAGTATAGTAAATTTGTTGACGCCTATGAGTAAGTTCGCATTGAAAATTCAAAGATCCAGAATTGCAATCAATGGTTCATTGTACATTGTGTCAAAAAAGAAAAAACAATTAATGGGGGTCCACCCTTTAAACTTAGGACAATGAAAAATAGATGTCCGATTCTCAGACCTACTTGATCTGCATCCAAAATTTGATGAGAACCGTTTCGGAGGAGTATTACTTCAAACTCTGTGACACCAGAATTTTATATATTAGATATATATTCGTTTATTAACAACTCAGTATATACATATGTATGTATATATGTTTAGGTGGCTAAGAGTAGCGCACGATGCTTGCGGGACGGCCGTAAAGCATTGTTTCGCAAGCACTTTGCACACCCTTAGCTTAGAGGGACAGCTCGTCTTCGCTCGATGCATTATGATTGTGGCCGTGAAGGTGCATAATCACCTCCGATTCCAGCATTACGTTGACCAGGTTGTCCGCTCTAATGAAGCGGCCCACTCCTTCTTCCAGACAACGCCTCTCCTCTAGGAAGCGTTCACATTCGAATAAGATGTGGTTGGCATCCTCCACCAGACCTCGTCCGCACCAAGGGCATTCGTCGGTTTCATCGTAGCGAAAGCGCTTCAAATAGCTGCGAAAGCATCCATGGCCCGAAAGAATCTGTGAAAGATAAAAGTTAACCTCGCCGTGTTTGAGGTTTACCCATGGCTCGAACTCCGGGATGAGAGTATGTGTCCACCGCCCTTTAATTGTGCTGTTCCACCATCTTTGCCATCGTGCAATGCCGTTCGCCCTGATATCGTTGCGTCGTATAGGCTCGTGTGCATTCCGCTCCACGACGCTGCCGATCTTTATATTGGCAGTTTCCACTCTTTAGCGACTGCTGACCAGGACGACTTCAGTTTTGTGTGCCGCTAGTTCAAGCACCTGTCAACCAGCATCGTATGCTATTGATACTTGCGCTGCACATATCCTCTCCTATGGATCATCAGCAAAGCCAATGTGTGCGCATCTGCTGGAAGCTCCAAGCGCAGTACGACGTCGTACATAATATTCCATAGGAGAGGCCCCAGCACTGAACCTTGGGGGACTTCAGCTGACATGTGTGTGTGTGCGTGTGGGTGTTTAATGACATATGTTTTTATACTCATTCACGAAGTGAATTAGTATATTGGTTTTGTGCAATGTCCGTCTTGCTGTCCGTCCGTTTGTCCGTATGAACGCAGTTCATTTCGTTGCTATTGAAGCTAGAGACTTGGAATTTGGAACACATACTCTCGTGTATATCTGCGATTTATAAAGTGTTAAAATTTTCCCGATCCGCCCACTAGGGGCGGGGCAACCACCCGCGTCGACCACCCAAGATCACGAGATATGGCGGATATATCTACGCCCATTGGGGGCGTGGTAAATCGGAAAAACGGTGTCTTCTAAAATTTTAAGGGTAAAACGTTGAAATAGCATGATCCCATTAAAATTTAAAAATTATTGATAGCTATTGCCTTTTATATGTAGTACATCTTTAGAGCTATGATCTGCAAATCATTTGTGATTTTTGTTATATTTTGGATACCAGCTCCAAACAGCAGCAGATCAGCGCGGTTTTCTTATACATATGCAGACACTCATCGTTTATTCTTTGCGTACAGACAAAATCGCACCTTTTAGCATATTCAGACGACACTCTGTTATTAGGTTAATGTATTTTAGCTACCAGATGGTCAAGCAAAGCAATAGCGTGGGTGCTAAAGGCGGCGCAAGTTATTTTAGAGTAACGGAGGTTCAAAACCCCTTCAATGTTATTTTTTGTTATACCCTGAACCCATTGAAAATGGGAAATCAGTGTATAATGGTTTTGTGAAAAGTATGTAACAGGCAGAAGGAGGCGTGGCAGACCCCATAAAGTATATATATTATTGATCAGGACGACGAGCTGAGTCGATATAGCCCTGTCCGTCTGTCTGTCCGTCCGTCCGTCTGTATAAGTGCGTCGATCTCAGAAGTTATAAGAGCTTGAAATTTTGCATGTAGACTCATGTATACCATATGAAGTACGAGCTTATCATATTTCTCCGATAAATCATTCGATATCTTTTTATGGAGGATAACCGATAAATTTATATTGTTTTTTTCAGCCTAATTTAAATAATTTTAGAGCTGGAGACTTCAGAGTTACTGCGTATATACATTTGATAGATACACAATTTTTTGTCATTTACAGATTTTGGATACAACGCCCCCTTCACCCACAATTTGTAAAAAACGTAATTCAAATACTAGAGACTTTGAACTTTGTACACACATTTACACATTATTATTACGTTGTGAAAGTTTCATTAAGATCGTATGTCTACAAATGAAATTATTCAACAAAAAATATTGCCCACACTTCAGCGTAGCCCAAGCGCAGTCGCTGCTTACTGCGCAGTTAGCAGAGGGCGTGCTTATACGTGCGGGAGGATGCATGTGTATGTATGTGTGCATAAAATAAGTGAAGAATGATTAGAAAATCAGCTTGGAGGGTTCAGGGTATCTCCTAGTCGAGCAGTTTCGACTAGAGCCTTCTTACTTCTTCTTCTTCTTACGTTTTTTTATAAAATAGATATTTTATTGGGAAGGTGCGAGCATCAATTAATAATTTTCTTTTTCTTAATCGAACAATTTTATAAGTTTAAATTTGTTTCTTCTTAAATACGCATACATATATTTGTGTAAATACATATATGTACATAAGTCTGCACACATAGCATGTACATATATACTCATAAATGAGTACTGTAGCGTTTTCTAAGAATCTCAAATGTGACTGATTTGATTTTGCATTGTTTTTAAATTTTTAAGACGATTCTCTGGCGTTTCTTTGGCGTCATATAAAGAATGTCATTTCGTATTAATTATTCTCGTTGAAAGCGGGCGGTAGCGATGTCGTCAGAGGCGCCTTCTTCTTTTATATTTTTTAAACTTTATAGAAATGTTTCCTTCCGTATTATCAATGCCTATTAAGCCTATTTGTATATACATTTGCATACATACATACTATGCAGATGGCTCACGCATATAAATGTCGCAATTTGATACTATAAATGCCGATTTCCACGCCTCTAGTGGCCGTAGACACCTCATTTTTGGCCAGTTCTTAGAACGAGCTAACGGTAACGTAAATGCAAAATGAATGCTTACGCTCAAAAAATGTGAAAATTACAAAGTATTTTTCGATATACCACGCCCCTAAAAAAGAGGTAACAATTATTTTTGGGAAATCGATAGAGGAGGTTACCATTAACTCAACTATCCAAATCTATCTATCTAGCTCTTAAACTGCAGGAAATATAAAGTTTTGCGGTTTTCCACGCCCCCTTCGGGCGGACATATATCCACCATAGCTCGTTGTACTTGGGTGGTTTCAAAAATATAGCCAAATAATCACTATATCTTCAGGTCGGAATTGCCACGCCCTTAATAGGCGTAGATATATTTTTTCATCAGTCTTTATATAATCATACGAATAGATCACGTGCGAAATTTCAACGTTCTAGCTTTAAAACCACAACTCGCAAATAACTGTTGACATTTTTTCGTTGTCTGCAAATATGTACATAAGTGTCATTAAATCACACAATAAACAAGTAAGAAGATTCTAGTCGAGACTGCTCGACTAGTAGATACCTTGAACCCTCCATACTGATGTTCCAATCATTCTGCACACATACGCATGCATCCACCCTAACTGCGCAGTAAGCAGCGACTGCGCTTGGGCTGCGCTGCGGTATGGGCAATATTAAGAGAATTTATTTGTTGAATAACTTTCTTTGTAGACATACAATCTTAATGAAACTTTCTGAATATAATCATAATGTGTATATGTATGTACATTCCAAAGCACAAGTCTCTAGTACTTGATATACGTTTTTTACAAATTGGGGGCGAAGGGGCGTGATATCCGAAATCTGTAAATTACAAAATGTGTGAATCCATGAAATGTATATACACAGTAAATCTGAAGTCTCTAGGTCTAATAGTGTTCAAATAAGGCTAAAAAAACAATATCAATGTATCGATTATTCTCGATAAAAAAGATATCAAATGAGTTATCGAAAAAATATGATAAACTCGTACTGCGTATGGTATACACGAGTATGCATACAAAATTTCAGCTCTCTAGCTCTTGTAACTTCTGAGATCGACGCACTCATACGGACGGACGGACGGACAGACGGACAGGGCTATATCGGCTCAGCTCATCGCCCTGATCAAGAATATATACTTTATGGGGTCTGCGATGATTCCTTCTGCCTGTTACATACTTTTCACAAAACCATTATACCCTGATTTCCCATTTTCAATACGTTTAGGGTATAAAAAGACTGACAGAAACTGATTTTGTCGCGTTTGGCGTTTTAGTTTTCGTTTCGTTCAAGTCAAGCATCGTTTGCTTGAGTTAAATGAAGCAAACAGTCAGTTGCGTTTGTATGGGTAATTACACGCGTTTGTTGCGTTCTTTTATGTATGTACATATGTATGCATGTATTTACATGCACACGAAGGCAAAGATCATTTCTGTTGAGTTTTTTAGTCAAACTGTCTTTTGCTGAGTCTTTGTGTGAGCGAAAATCGTATTAGTCTTTACGCGGCACTCATTTGAGAGCGTCACACGAATGAGTCATTGCAATGCGTCTGACCGAAACCGATTCTAAATAAAACAAAGAGTGCCGCTCAGAGCAAGGTCGTGTATGCAGCGTGCTACAAAATCGTCGCACTCACCCTTTTTATACTCATTCACGAAGTGAATTATTATACTATATAATTAGTATATTGGTTTTGTGCAATATCCGCCTTTTCCCGATCCGCCCACTAGGGGCGTGGCAAATCGGAGAATGCATTTTCCGATATACCAGAAATTATGTTAGTTGAAGAGTTAGAAAGCTGAAATTTGGTATGTAGATCTACGTTGTCCCAAGTCCAACAAGCTATGGTGGATATATCTACGCCCATTGGGGGCGTGGCAAATCGGATAAAACTGTATCTCCTAGAGTTTTAAAGCTAGAACGTTAAAATTTTGCACGTGAGCTAATGTTATGTGTCTATAGAGACTGATGACCTGGACATATAGTGATTTTTCAAATTTGGCTATATTTTAGGCATTACTGATGCTAGAGACCTGAAATTTGGTATATATACGCAGGGTGACAACCCAAGTCCAACGAACTATGGTGGACAAATCTCCGTCCAAAGGGGGCGTGGCAAACCGCAAAAGCTTATATCTCCTAAAGAATATGAGCTAGAAGCATCAAATTTGGATAGTGAATTACTGGTGACCCCCCCCCCCCCCATCGATGCCTCAAAAATAATTATTAAGCCTTTTTAGGAGCGTGGTATATCGTAAAATACCCTGTAATTTTAACATTTTTGGAGCGTAAGTATCCAAATTTTGCGATTAGGTTACCGTTAGCTCGTTCAAGAACTGTCCAAAAAGGAAGGTACCTACGCCCAGTAGGCGCGTGGTAAATCGGAAAAAACTGCATTTTCCACAGTATTAGAACTAAACTTAGCTACTTAATTGATGATGGGGTGTGAATGAGTATTCCGCAGTCGGTAACGCCCGACTGCAACGTTCTTACTTGTTTTTACAGTGTGAGTGATAAATGTCTATTTTCGGACTTTGAAAAACACTTGGCGGATACTTTCAAGCTCTGATATGAATTTAAATTTGATACTCTAGCTCTAAAGATATAAGCAATTGGTCCACTACCTTTATCGCTTGGACCTTCAAAGGAGCACTCTTGATTCAATAAATGATACGCATGTGTACAAGTTTCAGTATTTCAAATAAGAGGGACGTCTTTGAATACTTATTGACTAGGTATCTTCAAGTCGTGCCTTTCCAGCAAGAGTATACTTTTTTTGTACATCTATAGTCGTTTATATTCATTCACTGTTTATTTATTCAATAAACGGTTCGTTTGCAATGCTTTATAAATAGAGTTATTAGAGCGGCTGCTGTACTAAGGTACATACTAGAATGTATAATTTCAATATTCTTTTACGTGAAACATGGTCTTAAATGAGTGCATCTTCAATATTTAATCACTATTTCATTATGTGTTGCCATGAAGTTTTTTATAATATCTAAAATGTAGTTAGGTAAATTATAATAAATTCATATATACCCAATTCATGTATACGGCTAATACGCATGTGTGTATGTATACAGATGTGAGGCGATAATTATTATACCCTGAACCCATTGAAAATGGGAAATCTGGGTATAATGGTTTTGTTAAAAGTATGTAATAGGGAGAAGGAGGCGTGGCAGACCCCATAAAGTATATATATTCTTGGTCAGGGCGACGAGCTGAGTCGATTTAGCCATGTCCGTCTGTCCGTCTGTACGTATGCTTGAACGCGTCGATTTCAGAAGTTATAGAAGCTATAGACTCGTATATAGCACGCGGATATCGAATTTATCACCAAAAATCGATAACTCATCTCGTTATTTTTTATCGATAAAAAACCTTATCGAAAGTCTGTTATAAAATTATATCTCCTACGTCTTTAAGGCAATCTCCAAATGTAGACTCATATGCATTTTATAGAATTTCGGTTTTTGTTATAATTTACCCCCCACCCCTATATCCACCTCCTCACCCTCACCTTTGTAAAAATCGTATTTCAAATACTACAGACTTGAGCTTTGGCAAATATACCCATAGTAATGATAAAACCACAATCTAAAAGTTTCATGAAGAGTGTACATCCACAAGAAAAGTTTTTAAACAATAAAGTTCCCATGGTAAGCCCACACTGAAGCCCATGCGTGCTTATGCGTGCGTGCCTATGAAAGTCTATGTATGTGTGTCCGCGTGTACATGTGTGAGTGTGTGTGTTTCTTTTGTAAGCAGAAAGACGCGAAGAATTATTGAAATATCAGTTCTCCGAAGGGTTCAGGGGATTTCCTAGTCGAGCAGTCTCGACTAGAGCTTTCTTACTTGTTTTTATACCCTGAACCTATTGAAAATGGGAAATCAGGCTATAATGGTTTTGTGAAAAGTATGTAACAGGCAGAAGGAATCATCGCAGACCCCATAAAGTATATACATGATCAGGGTGATGAGCTAAATTGATATAGTCATGTCCGCCTGTCCGTCCGTCCGTGTATACCATACCCAGTAAAAGTTTATCATATTTTTTCGATAACTCATTCGATATCTCTTTTATCGGGGATAATCAATAAATTTATATTGTTTTTTCAGCCTCATTTGAACATTATTAAACCTGGAGACTTCAGAATTACTGGGTATATACATATACATTTGGTGAATACACACATATGGCTATTTACAGATTTTGGAAAAAAGGCATTTCAAATACTAGAGACTGGTGCCTTGGAGTACACAATCATTCACATATTATGATTATGTTCTGAAAGTTTCACTAAGATTGTTCGTCTACAAAAGAAATTATTCAACAAATAAATTATTAGAATATTGCCCATACTGCAGCGCAGCCCAAGCGCAGTTAGCAGAGCGCGGGCTTATGCGTGAGTGTGGATGCATATGTATGTATGTGTGGGTAAAAGAAGTGCAGAATGATAGAATGTCAGCCTGGAGGGTTCAGGGTATTTCCTAGTCGAGCAGTCTCGACTAGAGCCTTCTTACTTGTTATTAATTTGCTGTGCAAGACCAGTTCGACATTTTTATACCCTGAACCCATTGAAAATGGGAACACGTCGATTTCAGAAGATATAGAAGCTAGAAACGAACTTTTTTTAAAATGACCGGATATACAAGGCGGATATCGAGTTTATCACAAAAAATCGATAACTCATCCCGTTATTTTGTTATCGATAAAAACCCTTATCGAAAGTCAGTTATAAAATTATATATCCTACATCTTTAGAGCTAGAGTATCCAAATTTTAAATGTAGATTTATATGTACTTTATAAAATTTCGATTTTTGTTAAATTTCACCACCACCCGTATATCCACCCCCTCACCACTAAGTTTGTAAAAGGCGTATTTCAAATACTAGAGACTTGAGCTTCGGTACATACACGCATATTAATGATATAAATACAATCTAAAAGTTTCATGAAGAACGTACGTCTAGAAAAGTTATTAAACAATTAAGTTCCCATAGTAAGCCCACACTGCAGGTCATGCGTGTGCGCCTATGTGTGTCTATGTATGTGTGTTTGCGTGTGTATGTGTGTGTTTGTGTAAGCAGAGAGACGCTAAAATTATTGAAATGGCTGTTGCTTGAAGGGTTCAGGGGATCTCGTAGTCGAGCAGTCTCGACTAGAGCTTTCTTACTTGTTTATATTTGGGTGTGAGTTTTGAACCTAGGCGCTTGTTTATTTTTACATAGACTATCTCCCCTTGTTCGTAAGTTTTGGTTTCCTGTCTCTCTCTATTGTGGTAATTTAAATCATATTTTTGTTTATCTAGTAGTTTGTTGGATATTATTTTCCTATTCTCTTCTGTTTTTTTCTGGGTTATCCTGTGCCGCAAAATATCTCTATTGTTTTTCTTTAAGTAACTGAATGGTAGGAGGCGTTATATTCTTGTACTGCCTTAAAGAGTGTATCTGTGAAACTCATATCTTTATTGTCTTTTCTTAGGCAAGTCATTATTTCTGACAGAGTGGAGTGAAATCTCTCTATTTGTCCGTTACTTGTTGAGCTATAGGAGGGGTTGCAAAAACTTTATAGAGGCTGAATTGAAAGCTCGTTCGTTATCGATTACTACAGTTTTGGGCATACCGAATGCAATTAGTATTTCTCTTAATGGGATTTTTATATCTTCTGCAGCTCTGGAGTTTAAAATCTTGACTTGAACGTATTTTGAGAATTTATCAATGCTAGTTAAAATAGTTTTATTTTCTGTTATATAAATATCTATATGAATGATTTCATCTGGAAATTTGGGAATCGGTGTTGCTTGAATTGTAGGATGTGGGTGTCTATCATATTTTGACTCTCTGCATGTTAAGCATGATTTTGAAATTTCTTTAACTTTCTTGTGTAGTTGTGGGAAGAAAAATGTTTCTAGAATTTGGGCTTTATTTTCTGATGCATTTCTGTGTGCTCGTCTATGTTCTTGCGTTATAATTCTAATCTGTTCATCGACGCTTGTAATGTCTTCTACCTTTCTTTGGGTATATCGTATTTTATAATTTGAAAAGTGAAGTGGGTAGAACCTGTATTTTTCCCATAATATGTTCTAAAGTAAATAAGCCGTTAATAAGTCTTGGGTCAAGTCGTTTCTTAAAAATATCAATTAATTCATCTTCGGTAAAGTGGGGCTGTGTTACTATATGCCTATGGTATATAGGAAAGGGAATTTCGAATTTATAATCGTGCTTTTCGCCGATTACTATGAATTGCTGATTCTTGAAAACGTTAATAGGGGTTTCTATTGTGGGGATGAGATTGTGTGATGAACTTTCATCACTCATAACTGTGGTTTCTGTACTTTTGACTTCGTTTATTGGGTTTCTTGATAGAGCGTTTGCTATTACGTTAGTGGTTCCTGGCTTATACTTTAACTCGTAATTGAACTCTTCTAAGTAACTCTTCCAACGATTTAATTTTCCGTTGTGATTTTTACTTAGAGCAAATGTTATTGGTTGGTGGTCTGTGAATATAATAACTTTGGCAGTTCCATACAAGTAAATTCGAAGGTTTTGCAACGCCCAAACTATGGCTAGCATTTCTTTTCATTTGTTGCATAGTTCTCCTCAGTATTGACTTGTTCGGACCTTTATATTGTTAACTGCTTGTGCAGGTAATTGCTTAATACGGAATTTATTACTGCCATTTACTATCAGGATATCATTTCTGACATCAATAACAGCATTGAGTTGTTTCATTGTATCGTTGCCTAGAATAGAATACCATGAAAAGTTTTTAGAATGGGTAATACGAAAATTCTGATTGGGGCTTTGAGGTTAAATAGATTCAAAAATATATGATGGGTTATGGTTATTTTTCCGCCGATAGAATTAGCGAAAAAAAGCTTCTTTGTTTTCTTTTGCGTTGTTTACTAGGGAAGACTGTATGTAATTCTGGTTGGAACCAGTATCAATGAGAAAGTTTAGTACCTGTCCGTCCCTCGTTTTAAGCTAAAAAATTGACGTCAGACATATCAGCAATTTCTACCTGAGTCTGGTTGTCTGTAGTTGCCTCGTTCTCGTATGGTGCTTCGACGATACCTTGCTCCTCTGCAGCAGCATAGTAGGTCTGTTCATCCATACATTGCTCGTATGCCTCGGCATAAGCTTCGGCGGCGTATGCATTTGCATATGAATCTGCGTAAGCGTTAGCCTCATCATGTACTTGGGCTTCCCCAGTATTGATATGAAATTGTCGCTGATGCTTAAATGGGTTTTCTGCCCTAGAAGATAAGGGTCTTTTCCCAGAAAATTGATTATTATTTGGCCTATTCATATAATTCACGTTCTTGGATCTGATAGAAGAGTCGACTTCCATTGGTTGTGGAGCCGGTTGTGGTTTTGGAGCTATTGGTCTTGGCGGTGCATTAAAGAATTGTTGTTGTTGTTGGTATATGGGTCTTGGTGTGAAAACTGAATTCTGGGGGTTAAACTTAGGCTTTGGTGGATAGTACAGGTTCGGATTGAAGTTAGTTTGATTTAAGACATGTGGGCTGTTATATCGAAACGGGGATTGAGTAATTTTGTTTTGATAATTGTTCCTCGGAGGAAGCGAAGGGGCTCTTATGGGATTAACGGAATTTCTAATCGACTGGTTCTCAATCAGTCGGCGCAAGTGAAAGGCATGTTTAAGGACGGTTGTCTCTTTGATGGCTAATAACCTTGGTAAGTTTCCGTTGAGACCTCTGATAAATGTATGTAAAGCTTTGTCCCCATATATCTTGGTAATGTCTCTTACTGTTTCTGCAGATGAATCATGGTTGTTTATCTGATTCAGGATAAGAGACAGATGATAATAAACTGCCTGGTAAAATTCGTCTATACCGTAATGCTTTGGTGTTCCCTGTACAGTAGAGAATGCCTCGAATATCCTGTCTACACTTTTGCGCCATGAAGTGAATTCTGCTTTATTCCCAGAAAAGTCTTTGAAAACTCTTACAACGTCTGGCAACTTGTCTAACTCGTTGATTCGTCCCATGTGTTCTGGGAGAATCGTCTGATCTTGCTCGACTGAAACGGTTGTACCTGGACTAAGTAACTCGTCACCTTTCTCGGACAATATCTTCCTAAGGTATCTCTCTATCGTATTCTCAATCGGTTCGGTACTGTAAGTTTGTCTTGTGGCACCTGTACTGGTGGATGGAAGCGTATTTTCTGGTGGTGGCATGTTTATTTTGGAGAATGCGGTCGTTAGTTCGTCAATGGTCACGGACAGATTTAAATAATTTTTATCGAATCGGAAAATGATGGTGGTTTGTTTTCAGAAAATGTTCTCAAAATTTTGATTTATGTTAGTAAATGGTAAATTCCTACGCGATCAACGCAGTGATCTTCCTGGCTATTATTGTATGGCTTCACGGGCCATACGCTATACCGGGCAACTTTGGCGTCGCTCAGTAGTACAATTTTAGAGCTTTCTTAAGTACTAAGTATCAAAGTTTAATATTTATTATTAATTTCTGGTTTTTCTTAATTTCTAGGTGTTAGGGTTGAATGTTTGTTGTTTTATTTCTTTTTTTAAAAATCTTATTCACTGCTTACAAGATAATTTTTAACATTGTTGACTCCCGCGATTCCGGGATTAGCGGTGTATCCGTTACTGAAGATCCTGCGACGCACACTGATTACGCGGTACCCTACGGGCGGACTCTTATAGGGTAGCAACAATGTTATTGACCCACGACCGTATCTCGTTTACGTAATTAGAGTCACTCTTTCACGAACACGACGTAGCTGCGGATTAGGCACTATTATGGATCGTTCAAATGCTCTAGTTAGTTACTGATTAGGTACTAACGTTTCGATAGCTGCGGATTAGGCACTAAGGATTTTCGTCGCGTTCAGCAGTAGACATTTATCGATATAGGTACTCTCGCGAACAATAGTTGATACTATGTTTTTCGACGCGTAAACTTCTGAGGTAACGACCGCGGGTCCCTGCTCGGGCGCCAATTTAATATTCGAAGCGGTTTTTGTATTAAAACAACATTTATTTACTTTCGGAGCTGGATTAGAACTAAACTTAAGAATAATTATACAAGTACTATTTATATGAAAGCTGCCGCTGATTTTCATATTTTTGGAGCGTAAGCATCCAAGTTTTGCAATTAGCTTACCGTTAGCTCGTTCAAGAAATGGCTAAGAATTAGGTACCTACGCCCATTTTCCACAGTATTAGAACTAAAGTTAGCTACTGAATTGATGATGGGATGTGAATGAGTATTCCGAAGTCGGTAACGCCAGACTGCAACATTCTTACCTGTTAGTATATTGGTTTTGTGCATGTCCGTCTTGCTGTTGCCTGTTTTTATGAACGGTACTATTGAAGCTAGAGATTTGAAATTTGGAATACATACTCGTGTATATCTCCGATTTCTAAAGTGTTAAAATCGGAAAATGCATTTTCCGATATACCAGAAATTTTATTAGTTAGATAGCTGAGATTTGGAATGTAGATCTGTGTCGATAATCCAAGATCACAGATTTTTTTTATAAATATGTACATATATCGACGCCCATAGAGGACGTGGCAAATCGTGTAAAACTGTATCTTCTACAGTTGAAAGCAGCAGAAAGACGCTGAAAATTATTGAAATGGCTGTTGCTCGAAGGGTTCAGGGGATCTCGTAGTCGAGCAGTCTCGACTAGAGCTTTCTTACTTGTTATATATTCGGGTTGTTTACCCAAAGTAGCGGATATATCTACGCACATTAACATTTTAATTTTGTAAACAGTCAAAGCTTACATTTGCGCTACTTATTGTTCGCTCTAAGAACAGTACTAGAGCTAGAAACTCAAAACATAGTTACTAAATTTCTGATAGCATCCTCTATTAATTGGCACAAAAATAATATATAAACAAGTAAGAAAGCTCTAGTCGAGACTGCTCGACTATGAGATCCCCTAAACCCTTCGAGCAACAGCCATTTCAATATTTTTTAGCGTCTTTCTGCTTATGCATCACACATATACACACGCAAACACACATACATTGACACACATAGGCGCGCACGCATGGGCTGCAGTGTCGGCTTACTATGGGAACTTAATTGTTTAATAACTTTTTTGTGTACGTACGTTCTTCATGAAACTTTCAGATTGTGTTTATATCATTAATATGCGTATATGTGCCGAAGCTCAAGTCTCTAGTATTTGAAATACGCTTTTTACAAACTTATGGGTAAGGGGGTGGATACAGGGGTGGGGGTGAAATTCAACAAAAATCGAAATTTTGTAACGTACATATCTAAAGATGTAGGATATATAATTTTATAACTGCATTTCGATAAGGTTTTTTTATCGATAAAAAAATAACGGGATGAGTTATCGATTTTTAGTGATAAACTCGATATGCGCGCTGTATATTTTAAAAAGAAGTTCAAGTCTCTAGCTCTTATATCTTCTGAAATCGACGCGTTCATACATACGGACGGCCGGACGGACGGACGGACGGACAGGGCTAAATCGACTAAGTTCGTCGCCCTGATCAAGAATATATATACTTTGTGGGGTCTGCCACGTCTCCTTCTCCCTGTTACATACTTTTAACAAAACCATTATACCCTGATTTCCCATTTTCAATGGGTTCAGGGTATAATGAGGGAGTGGCAAATCAGAAAATGGGATGTGAATGAGTATAGTGCAATTGGTAACGCCGATTGAAACGGTCCACATGTTACTATTGTATTTATTTATATGCTTTAGATTTATAATTTATTATTTATTTTTAGATCGTATTCACTCAGCATCAATAGTTCGTCAACCATCAGACCGCAGGCTTGATGGTAACGTATCCCTTCGATCTAATGGCAATACATCTAGTAGCACCTCCGTGCTTAATAGTAGCGATTTGCAGAATTCATTTCACGCTGCTGGCAATGCCAACGAAAGTGCTACCAGTAGTGGTGGTTTTCTAGGTATTTCAGAACTCACCACAAGCTCGGGATCCACGACTTTATCTAGCTGTTTGACAGGCACGACCGGTATGACTTCTCAAAGTGATTTGAATACTACTGAATCGCTTGAGAGTAAGGATATGAAGAGGGAAACGTATGTATGCATATACACAAACTTAAATAAAATATTAAAAAACATATTTTCAGATACTACCAACAACACAAAAATGCGCAAGTCTCAGTGAACCGTTCGGAGTCGTACAAGGAACGGTTATCAAATAAACGTATCCGAAATAGCCGCCGCAAAACTTCGGATCCAAGTTTATCCTCTCGTACCAAGTAAGCAAAATAAAATAAATCTGAAAGCCCACCTATTTAAATTAAGCTGTTTTTTCGATAAGCTTAACAGTAATTTTAAAAGCAGAAACCACTTATGTTTTGAACAGCAACGGTCATTTTTTATAATATATGACCGCCCAAGTGGGTCACGTCTAAGTGTCATCCGTTTACTTCCGTTTGTTTATTAAACTGCCTCGCTTAATGTCCATTTAAAAGGCTATGATATTATCTTACGGACAATCCCTAACTTAAAGTCTACATTACGGATTACACTTATTGACTTGCTGCACCTCTTTCTTTCATATATGTATGTCTAGTATTCTAGCTCAATTTAATTCGAACGGAGCTGTAGCGACGTACACACAGCGCACTGTATTTTAGAAATTGAATATGTGTTTCAGTCCAATGTTGAACAGACGATAATGAAAAGCAAAGTTCAGTATACTCGTAGTAAAAGTTTTAGAGATATGATTGACCTTAATTATGACAAGTAAGTTCTCTTTAGTTATGAATACCTGAAGTGATACATATAAATAATTTTTTTATTTCCGTGAAATTATGAAACAAAAAATTTTTAATTCACAGTGATGATCCAGGAGAGCTGGGCCTGTCAACTGCAAACTATACAGGAAGCTCAAGTTCTAGTCTGTCATCTGGCGGTGGCTTTGATAGTCCAGGCACATCAATGGAACAGGTTACGAGTTGCGTTGCCCTATCAACCATTGGAACAAACACCATATCAAATGTTGCTAATTCTCATCAGTATCCACATAAGCTTGTGCAACAACAGGCAAATCAACACAGTCAGCAAGATTCTTTTCAAAGTAGCATAGGAAGTAGCAGTAGTGTCAGTAATACAAACTTCTGGAATGTTGGACAACCGCTGCAACGTCAATGGAATTTTGAAAGTGATGATGAAGATTTAAATGAAGCCGACTGGAGCTCCATAGTTCCAGTCGAGATACTAACCGCTCTAACGGATGCTGAAAAAAAGCGGCAGGAAATTATAAATGGTAAACTTAAATAAACCGAATATTATGTTGGCGATTTATACGTATTTTGTTTTGTTTTGCACAGAAATTTATCAAACGGAACGCAATCATGTACGCACTCTCAGATTGTTGGATCGCTTGTTCTTTTTTCCTCTTCTCGACAGTGGATTGCTTTCTCATGATCATTTACTATTATTATTTCCTCCCGCACTTATTTCTTTGCGGGATATTCATGGCGCCTTCGAACAAAAACTTAAACAACGTCGCGTTGAACATAATCACGTCGTAAAACACATTGGCGATTTGCTTTCGGATATGTTTGACGGCAAATCTGGAGAAGTACTGTGTGACCACGCTGCTCAGTTTTGTGCTCGTCAGCAAATTGCACTTGAAGCATTAAAAGAAAAGCGAAATAAGGATGAGCAGTTGCAAAAGTTGCTTAAAAAGTCAGAGTCACATAAAGCGTGTCGACGACTAGAACTTAAGGACCTGTTGCCCACGGTATTACAGCGACTCACGAAATATCCTCTTCTGTTTGAGAACCTTTATAAGGTTACCATTCGAGTACTTCCCGAAAATATCATGGAAGCAGATGCTATACAGCGAGCTGTCGAGTCATCAAAAAATATTCTTGTTGAAGTGAATAAAGCTGTCAAAGCAGCTGAGGATGCTCACAAGTAGGTTGATTTACACGCTTACAATTTTAAAAATTAAAATTATTATTTTTTGATAAATACTTTATTTTAAGGCTACAAAACATTCAACGCAAATTAGACAAATCATCGTATGATAAAGATGAGTTTAAGAAATTAGACTTGACACAACACCGTCTTGTACACGATGGAAACTTAACGATGAAAAAGAATCCAAGTATACAGCTTCATGGGCTGCTTTTTGAAAATATGATAGTTTTACTTACAAAACAGGTAAGGTATTATCTATTATTTTTTTCTGTTTCTACTGAACTTATTCTTCTATTCCTTGTTATAGGACGATAAATATTTGCTGAAGAATCTTCATACTCCCCTAGCAGTCAGCAACAAGCCTGTAAGCCCTATAATGAATATTGACTCAGAAACATTAGTGCGTCAGGAAGCCGCAGATAAGAATTCGTTTTTCTTAATTAAGACAAAAACATCACAAATGTTAGAGCTTCGTGCTCCTAGCAGCTCTGAGTGTAAAACGTAAGTCTGTTATTGTATAATTACAACTGTCATTTTTATACCCTTAACACATTTCAACTTAACAATACAATCACAATCTAAAAGTTTTACGAGGGAAGTCCATTCCCAAGAAGAGTTGTTAAACAATTAAGTTTCCATAGTGAGCCCACACTGAAGTTCATGCGTGTTTATGCGTGCATGTCTGTGAGTGTGTGTGCGCGTTTGTGTTTCTTGTGTAAGCAGAAAGGCTCGAAGAATTATTGAAATTGCAGTTCCTCAAGTGGTTCAGGGATCTAGTAGTCGAACACTGTCGACTAGAGTTTTCTTACTTGTTGTTTATATATAAAATAGTGTTTTATTAATGTTTAACCTACCTAACTAATTATAAAATTATGTAAACTTCTTATATTATATAAAAATCCAGCTGGTTTAAACACATATCTGATGCTGCTGCACATCAAAATAAGCCCCGAGCTAAAAATTCTAACAGTCAAGATGCGCCTGGCGATGATTCCGTTATACCCACCTCATCGCAAGTACACACCAGGGAGTCTCTGGACCAACCACCTGACCGTTCACAATCAACAAACCCTACCGCAATTTCTTCTACAACGCCTTTAGCACCGCTGCTACCAATCCCTACTCTGTCAACTGTGCCTACAGCTAGTATTAACTGTGACAGCAGTGATCAGCAAAGTAATTTCCTTCGCGAAAGCTTGCGTACTGATAGTGAATGCTACTACAATATTATGGCCAAGCGACGCCTCAGCCAAAATGAGCCAGCTACTCCAATAAATCGGTCCATGTCCACTCGTAGTTGCGGAGAGTCAAACAATAACTACCCCACGACTAGTCAAGACATCAATTCCGTAAATTTGCGTCACACCCAATCAGCACGTGAGGCCAATAATGAAGATCGTGGCGTGATCTATGGCTTAGTAGGAGGGCAGTCAAAGCGAGATAGTGCAAGCATTGTCTGCTCGAATAATTCTAATAATACACGCACATTACTTATGCAATCACCCTTGGTTGAACCTACAGCAATTCAAATTAGTATAAATCCTGCTCATACCGCTGAACCAGTGTTGACGCCAGGAGAGAGACTACGTCGCCTCGATGCTTCTATTCGGGAGAGGTTACTAGAAAAGCAGAGGATAATTTGTGATATTTTTCGTTTGCCAGTTGAGCACTTTAATGAGATTGTCGATATTGCTATGATGCCAGAAGCACCCAAAGACACCGCTGATATCGCACTTGCTGCCTTCGATCAGGTCCAGAAGTTAACAGGAATTTTAAATGACTACATGCATGTGTCACACGAGATGGAAATATCAGCCGTATCGACAGCTGTATGTGATCATTGTCATGAAAAGCAATTACAGTATGCAAACACATCTCCTCCACCGTTACCGAAACCAAAAAAACAACAACAAGCTCAACAGCAAACACCACAGTTAAATAGAACATCAAAACACAAAACTCGTGTTGCAGAGGAGGTTGCAATACATGAAGATGACGACGGCTATTGTGAAATCGACGAATTGCGATTGCCTGCGGTTCTTACAAAGTCACCAGATTCGTCAACTCCCTTAGCTCCATTTAATTTTGGATCAGCTACAGAATGTAATTTGAACTTGCCTTCATCAAGCAACAATACTGATATAGTTCAACGAAAGAGCGACATTACCGGTGACGTCCCTTCTGAGGAATGTGCTGATAAAATTCATTCAAGTCTGGGCTTTAATGCAAATAAGTCAGAAATATCAATACTTAAAGCTCCAAAATTAATGGAAGATACACAAATGGAAAATATGGCTTTATCTGAGCATACCGCTACTAATCCAACCGAAAATAACAAATCATCAAGTCAAGCCCGACAACAGATAGATGAGTGCTTTTCCGCTAAAGCGCTGCAAAGCATAGAATTTGCAGACAGAAGTGTCCACGATGAAATAAATGACGTGTTTGATAATTTGGTTAGTTCAATATAAAATTTACGATATTTTCAATTTTATATAGTTTATTACCATTTTTTTAGGCTGCATCCAATAAGGCTCATATAGTACAATCGATAATCAAGAGTTCGTCAACAATAGCTCAGCCAATCTCTCCAATTAAAAACGAAAAAGGACCAACTACATCGTCCAATCCAGTAGGAAACTTATGTAGGCTAAACCGCATTCAGCACGCTAATTCATTAGAGCCAAGTGTTCCATGTCATGTTCTTAGCAGCATCGTAAATGTTTTGAATGAGCAAATTTCTCTATTATTGGTAAAAATAAATCCGCATATTTTAAAATTTTTAAATAGTAATACATTATATTATTTCAGCCCAAAATAAATGAACGTGATATTGAGCGTGAACGTTTACGTAAAGAAAATCAGCACTTACGTGAACTCTTGAGTGCTATGCATGAAAGCCAGCGAGTTGATGTAGTAAAGGTAATGTAATTTATATTCTACTAATTTTTCTGTAAATAATTTAATTTTTAGTCAAATTAATATTTAAATAAAACTATTCTTTTTTAGCTAATTATAAAATAAATTGTTTTTGTATTTTTTACCTAAGGAAACTCCAACCGATATTCTAACCATTCTGCAGGCAGCTGACACAGATTTCGATGATAGTACTGACACAATATCTAATACATCCGTAACACCGACAGCAACACCTTTACCTTTACCGTCTACATCAACGGACGACAATAATATGGAATCAAAAGATTTTTCATTACACATGGAGTCAAATATTTCAGAGCCTGCATGCAGTACACAAAATATTGACCGAAACCTGCGATCGCCGGGTAATCCCAACGAGCAACGGGATGATCCCTTACATCCAGCTAATACCCCAACTGAGCAGCAAGACGATTAATAATTATATTGAAAAAATAAAATGTTTATTTTTTATATCTTTTAGCGAGCGTATCTGCATGCAGTGGACTTACGTTAATGTAACTGCTCTACAAACAGTATATTTATAAATCGGTTTACACATAAGTTTATTATATTCGTGTTAAACACACAAATCTTAAGATGAACACCTATATCTTTTGCAACGCCAATGCCCAATTGAATTGACAGCGTTAGTGTTAACATATCCTTATATTATGATATGATATAACTACTTGTAGTTATTTTTGCTTTACTAAGATGTACCCCGTAGTGGCTTTAGGGTGAAATAAGTTTGATTTAAAATACATATGTAAATTCCATTTAGAGACATTTAATAATTTAATAATTTAAAAGAACTTATTCCTAGTTATTATGCAATGAACTTTTATTTTGTATGAAATAATTCGTATTCAATTGATGTGAAACACACGATAATGGCTTCATGTAAATTACACAATGTACAATAAATGTATACATGCACTGCATTAAATGAAATTAATAAAACAATAAGAATCTTGAATTTATTGAATTTATTGGCACACCCCACAAAGTATATATATTCTTGATCAAGCCGACGAGCTGAGTCGATTTAGCCCTGTCCGTCTGTCGCTCCGGCCGTGTGTCCATCTGTCCGTATGTATGTACGCGTTGATTTCAGAAGAGCTAGAGACTTGCATTTTTTTTTCAGTCCCGTATATAGCACGCGCATATCGAGTTTATCACAATCGATAAGTCTTCCCGTAATTTTTTTTCGATAGAAAACCTCATCGAAAATCAGTTATAAAATTATATCTCCTACATCTTTAGAGCTAGAGTCTCCAAATTTTAAATGTAAATTAATATTGACTTTATGGAATTTCGATTTTCGTTTTAATACACCCCCACCCCTATATCCAACCCTACACCCATCAATTTGTAAAAGGCGTATTTCAAAAACTAGAGAGAGACTTGAGCGTTGGCAAATACATGCATAGTAATGATACAATCACAATCTAAAAGTTTCATGAAGAATGTATATCCGCAAGAGAAGTTATGAAACAATTAATTTACCATGGTAAGCCCACACTGCAGCCCTTGCGTGCTTAATTAATTAATTTACCATGGTATGCCCACACTGCAGCCCTTGCGTGCTTATGCGTACGTGCCTATGTGTGTCTATTTACATACATAGGTGTGTCCGCGTGTGCGTGTTTCTTTTGTAAGCAATAAGACGCCAAGAATTATAGAATATCAGTTCTCCGAAGGGTTCAGGGGATTTCCTAGTCGAGCAGGCTCGACTAGATCTTTCTTATTATACCCTGAATCCATTGACAATGGGAAATCATAGTCATAGTAATGACATAATTACAATCTAAAAGTTTCATGAAGAACTTACGTCTTCAAAAAAAGTTATTAACCAATTAATTTCCCGTAGTAAGCCCATATTGCAGCCCATGCGTGTTATTGCGTGCGCGCCAATGTGTGTCTATGTATATGTGTTTGCGTGTGTATGTTTGTATAAGCAAAGAGGCGCTAAAAATTATTGAAATAACTATTGCTCGAAAGGTTCAGGGGATCTCGTAGTCGAGCAGGCTCGACTAGAGCTTTCTTACTTGTTTTGTTTTTTTTTTTTCATACATATTTTGTTTTTATTATAAAATAGATATTTTATTGGGAAGGTGCGAGCTTTAATAAAGGGTACTTATTACTTTTCATTTTCTTAATCGAACAATTTTATAAGTTTAAATTTGTTTCTTCTTAAATAGCCCTCATACATATACACATATATGTATGTATATAATGTATATACATACATATATACATACAGATACACATAAGTCTGCACGCATAGCATCAAGCATTCCCTTCTTATACACGCGCTCAATTTTATGTGTGTATGTGTGTGTATGTACACATAAATGCGTACTCTAGCGTTTTCTAAGAATCTCAAATGTGACTGATTTGTTTTTGCATTGTTCTTGAAGTTTTCAACCGCTACTCTGGCTTTTCTTTGCTATAAGGCGTCATAACAAGAATGTCATTTCGTTTTATTTACTGATGTTGAAAGCAGCCGATAGCGCTGTCGGCAGAGGCGCCGGTTTAATTCGTTTTAGTTATTTTGACAAACATGCTATTTGGCTTGGGTGCGAGTTCAAATCCCGCGGAAACGTTTTTTTTTTGTCAATTGCAAATTTTTGTTATTTTAACTTCTTTTATATTTTTTTTTTAATTTTATAAAAATGTTTACTTCCGTGTTATCAATGCCTATTAAGCCTATTTGTATATACATGTACATACATAGATGGCTCACGCATATAAATTTCGCAATTTGATACTACAAATGGGGATTGCCACGCCCCTAGTGGCCGTAGACGCCTCATTTTTGGCCTGTTCTTAGAACGAGCTAACGGTAACGCACATGCCAAATTTGAGTGCTTACGATCCAAAAATGTGAAAATTACAGGGTATTTTTCGATATGCCACGCCCCCAAAGAGGCGTAACTATTATTTTTGGGACATCGATGGAGGATGTTACCAATAACTCAACTATCTAAATTTGAAGCTTCTACGTCTTAAACTGTAGGAGATATAAGCTTTTGCGATTTGCCACGCCCCCTTTGGGCGGACATATATCCACCATAGCTCGTTGGACTTGGGTTGTCACCCCGCGTATATATACCAAATTTCAGGTCTCTAGCATCAATATTGCCTCAAATATACCAAAATTTGAAAAATCAGTATATCTTCAGGTCCGATTTGCCATGCCCCTAGTGGGCGTAAACATAAATTTTTTTCATCAGTCATTGTAGAATCATACCATTAGCTCACGTGCAAAATTTCAACTTTCTAGCTTTATGACTTCCGGAGATACAGTTTTATCCGATTTGCCACGCCCCCAATGGACGTAGATATATCCGCCATAGCTTAATGGACTTGGATTGTCGACGCGGACCTCCATACCAAATTTCAGCTTTCTAGCTCTTCAACTAATATGGTTTCTGGTATATCGGAAAATTCATTATCCGATTTGCCACGCCCCTAGTGGGCGGATCAGGAAAATTTTAGCACTTTATAAATCGGAGTTATAGACGAGTATGTGTTCCAAAATTCAAGACTCTAGCTTCAATAGCGGCGAAATGAACTGCGTTCATACGGACAGACGGACGGACAGACGGACGGACATTGCAAAAAACCAATTAAAAACAAGTAAGAAAGCTCTAGTCGAGACTGCTCGACTACGAGATACCCTGAACCCTCCGAGCAACAGCCATTTCAATAATTTTTAGTGTCATTCAGCTTAAACAAACACACACACACGCAAACATATACATAGACACCCATAGGCACGCACGCATTAACAGGCATGGGCTGCAGTGTGGGCTTACTATGGGAACTTAATTGTTCAATAACTTTTTTTGTGGACGTACGTTCTTCATGAAACTTTCAGAATGTGGTTTTATCATTACTATGCGTATATTTGCCAAAGCTCAAGTCTCTAGTATTTGAAATACGCCTTTTACAGAGATGAGGGTAAGGGGGTGGATATAGGGGTGGGGGGTGAATTATAACAAAAATCGAAATTCTATCACGTGCAGTCGAGTCTACATTTAAAATTTGGAGACTTTAGCTCTAAAGGTGTAGGAGATATAATTTTATAACTGGTTTTCGATAAGGTTTTTGATCGATAAAAAAAATAACGGGATGAGTTATCGATCTTTTATGATAAACTCGATATGCGCGCGCTATATACGAGCATTTTAAAAAAAAGTTGAAGTCTCTAGCTTCTATATCTTCAGAAATCGACGCGTTCATACATACGGACAGACGGACAGGGCTAAATGAACTCAGTTTGTCGCCCTGATCAAGAATATATATACTTTGTGGGGTCTGCCACGCCTCCTTCTCCCTGTTACATACTTTTAACAAAACCATTATACCCTGATTTCCCATTTTCAATGGGTTCAGGGTATAACAAGTAAGAAAGCTCTAGTCGAGACTGCTCGACTACGAGATACCCTGAACCCTCCGAGCAACAGCCATTTCAATAATTTTTAGTGTCATTCAGCTTAAACAAACACACACACACACGCAAACATATACATAGACACCCATAGGCACGCACGCATTAACAGGCATGGGCTGCAGTGTGGGCTTACTATGGGAACTTAATTGTTCAATAACTTTTTTTGTGGACGTACGTTCTTCATGAAACTTTCAGAATGTGGTTTTATCATTACTATGCGTATATTTGCCAAAGCTCAAGTCTCTAGTATTTGAAATACGCCTTTTACAGAGATGAGGGTAAGGGGGTGGATATAGGGGTGGGGGGTGAATTATAACAAAAACCGAAATTCTATCACGTACAGTCGAGTCTACATTTAAAATTTGGAGACCTTAGCTCTAAAGGTGTAGAAGATATAATTTTATAACTGGTTTTCGATAAGGTTTTTTATCGATAAAAAAATAACGGGATGAGTTATCGATTTTTAGTGATAAACTCGATATGCGCGCGCTATATACGAGCATTTTAAAAAAAAGTTGAAGTCTCTAGCTTCTATATCTTCAGAAATCGACGCGTTCATACATACGGACAGACGGACAGACGGACGGACGGACAGACAGACGGACAGGGCTAAATCGACTCAGTTCGTCGCCCTGATCAAGAATATATATACTTTATGGGGTCTGCCACGCCTCCTTCTGCCTGTTACTCAACAAAAACATTATACCCTGATTTCCCATTTTCAATGGGTTCAGAGTATAAAAAAACAACAAAAACAAGTAAGAAACCTCTAGTCGAGAGTGCTCGACTACGAGATCCCGTGAACCCTTCAAGCAACAGCCATTTCAATCATTTTTAGCGTCTCTCTGCTTACACAAACACACACATACACACGCAAACACACATACACACGCAAACACACATACATAGACACCCATAGGCGCGCACGCATGGGCTGCAGTGTGGGCTTACTATGGGAAATTAATTGCTTAATAACTTTTTTTCTGGACGTACGTTCTCCATGAAACTTTCAGATTGTGGTTTTATCATTACTATGCGTATAATTGCCAAAGCTCAAGTCTCTAGTATTTGAAATACGCCTTTTACAAACTTATGGGTAAGGGGGTGGATATAAGGGTGGGGGGTGAAATTGAACAAAAATCGAAATTCTATAACATACATATCAACTTACATTTAAAATTTTGATACTCTAGCTCTAAAGATGTAGGAGATATAATTTTATAACTGCATTTCGATAAGGTTTTTGATCGATAAAAAAATAACGGGATGAGTTATCGATTTTTAGTGATAAACTCGATATCCGCGTGCTATATACGAGCATTTAAAAAAAAAGTTGAAGTCTCTAGCTTCTATATCTTCTGAAATCGACGCGTTCAAACATACGGACAGACGGACGGACGGACAGACGGACAGGGCTAAATCGACTCAGTTCGTCGCCCTGATCAAGAATATATATACTCTATGGGGTCTGCCACGCCTCCTTCTGCCTGTTACATACATTTAAACAAAAACATTATACCCTGATTTCCCATTTTCAATGGGTTCAGGGTATAAAAAAAAAAAAAAAATACAAAAACAAGTAAGAAAGCTCTAGTCGAGACTGCTCGACTAGGAAATCCCCTGAACCCTTCGGAGAACTGATATTTCAATAATTCTTCCCGTCTTTCTGCTTACAAAAGAAACACACACACTCACACATGCACACGCGGGCACACATAAACGCATAAACACACATGGGCTGCAGTGTGGACTTACCGTGGGAACTTTATTGTTTAATAACTTTTTTTGTGGACGTACGTTCTTCATGAAACTTTCAGATTGTGGTTTTATCATTACTATGCGTGTATTTGCCAAAGCTCAAGTCTCTAGTATTTGAAATACGCCTTTTACAAAGGTGAGGGTAAGGGGGTGGATATAGGGGTGGGGGGTGAATTATAACAAAAATCGAAATTCTATCACGTGCAGTCGAGTCTACATTTAAAATTTGGAGACTTTAGCTCTAAAGGTGTAGGAGATATAATTTTATAACTGGTTTTCGATAAGGTTTTTATCGATAAAAAAAATAACGGGAAGAGTTATCAATCTTTTGTGATAAACTCGATATGCGCGTGCTATATACGGACATTTGAAAAAAAAAATCAAGTCTCTAGCTCTAATAGCTTCGGAGATCGACGCGTTCATACATACGGACAGACGGACAGACGGACAGACGGACAGACGGACATGGCTAAATCGATTCAGTTTGTCGCCCTGATCAAGAATATATATACTTTGTGGGGTCTGCCACGCCTCCTTCTCCCTGTTACATACTTTTAACAAAACCATTATACCCTGATTTCCCATTTTCAATGGGTTCAGGGTATAACAAGTAAGAAAGCTCTAGTCGAGACTGCTCGACTACGAGATACCCTGAACCCTCCGAGCAACAGCCATTTCAATAATTTTTAGTGTCATTCAGCTTAAACAAACACACACACACACGCAAACATATACATAGACGCCCATAGGCACGCACGCATTAACAGGCATGGGCTGCAGTGTGGGCTTACTATGGGAACTAAATTGTTCAATAACTTTTTTTGTGGACGTACGTTCTTCATGAAACTTTCAGAATGTGGTTTTATCATTACTATGCGTATATTTGCCAAGCTTAAGTCTCTAGTATTTGAAATACGCCTTTTACAGAGATGAGGGTAAGGGGGTGGATATAGGGGTGGGGGGTGAATTATAACAAAAATCGAAATTCTATCACGTGCAGTCGAGTCTACATTTAAAATTTGGAGACTTTAGCTCTAACGGTGTAGGAGATATACTTTTATAACTGGTTTTCGATAAGGTTTTTGATCGATAAAAAAAATAACGGGATGAGTTATCGACACTTCACACTTCACTGCTCTGCACTGCTCCGCTGACACCTACCGGGCCTGGACGACTGAAGAAATGCTGCAGCTGCTGCCCTTTATATAGGGCGACTTTCACTCAAAGCGTGAATCGCTCTCAAATGTTGAGCCTAGCGCCTAGCAATTGAGCTTTAAGTGACCAATGGGAACCCTCTCTGCTGCTGCTGCTGCTGGCATTCCAGCTTCGTTTTACTCAATCATATATGCCAAATCAATACTGCTGCATACATTTTGACAACTTTGAGTATCTTCTGTAGTTCTTCTTCATCCCTTGCTCTTTTTTAGACAGACAGACAAATGCGTTGACTGGCATTGAGCCTAAATCGTAAACAGTTTAAGTGAAAGAGCTCTAGTATATGACTCAGAGGCAGAATATGTAACCGATCAAAAAAGAATTAAAGGAGAGGGAGTTGCGAGTAAATGAGAGTATAAGCTCACACACAGACACAAAAAAGCCGCGAAAACATTCTTAATGCTTACCAACACTTATACGACGTAGTAATAGTAAATATAATATGCATGTACTTGTGTGCTTTGCCAAACTTTGCATTCCGTTTTAGGTTTCATTTATTCTCACTCATTTTACTGAAGGCGCTAAGCTATGGCATCTAATGCCACTCATATAGCAACACCGATTGCAGTGTCATATTCGTGCGTACGAGTGTGTGCGTGTAAAACGATGAATTATTGAAATTTGTATTAGTTGCTCAAAGGGTTTAGGGGCATTCTCGACTAGAACTTTCTGACTTGTTATACCCTGAACCCATTGAAAATGGGAAATCAGGGTATAGTGATTTTGTTAAAAAAGTAAATTTTATGCTTACGCCCACTAGGGGCGTGGCAAATCGGACCTGAAGATATAGTGCTTTTTCGAATTTTGCTATATTTTAGGCACTATTGATGCTAGAGACCTGAAGTTCGCTACATATACGCGGGGTGACAATCCAAATCCAACGAGCTATAATGGGGGCGTGGCAAACCGACAAAGTTTATATCTCGTACAGTTTAAGACGTAGAAGCTTCAAATTTAGATAGTTGAGTTATTGGTAACATCCTCTATCGATGTCCCAAAAATAATAGTTACGCCTCTTTGGGGACGTGGCATATCGAAAAATACCCTGTAATTTTCACATTTTTGGAGCGTAAGCACTCAAATTTGGCATGTTAGCCGTTAGCTCGTTCTAAGGCCACTAGGGGCGTGGCAATCCGCATTTGTAGTATCAAATTGCGATATTTATATGCGTGAGCCATCTATGTATGTACATGTATATACAAATAGGCTTAATAGGCATTGATAACACGGAAGTAAACATTTTTATAAAATTAAAAAAATATAAAAGAAAAAACAAAAAAAAAAAAACAAGTAAGAGCGTTGCAGTCGGGCGATACCGATTGCAGAATACTCATTCACAGCCCGAAAGTTGATCCTATTATAATTTTAAAACAAGTAAGAAGACTCTAGTCGAGACTGCTCGACTAGGAGATACCCTGAACCCTCCATGCTGATGGTCCAATCATTCTGCAGTTCTTCTAAGCACACACATACACATGCATCCACCCGCATGCATGAGCCCGCGCTCTGCTAACTGCGCAGTAAGCAGCGACTGCGCTTGGGCTGCGCTGTGGTATGGGCAATATTATGAGAATTTATTTGTTGAATAATTTCGTTTGTATACGTACAATCTTAATGAAACTTTCAGAACGTAATCATTATGTGTAAATGTGTGTACATTCCAAAGCACAAGTCTCTAGTACTTGATATACGTTTTTTACAAATTTGTAAAATCTGTAAATTACAAAATGTGCGCCCATCAAATGTATATACACAGTAAATCTGAAGTCTCTAGGTCTAATAGTGTTCAAATTAGGCTGAAAAAACAATATAAATTTATCAATTATCCTCGATAAAAAAGATATCGAATGAGTTATCGGAAAAATATGATAAACTCGTACTGCGTATGGTATACACGAGTATGCATACAAAATTTCAGCTCTCTAGCTCCTTTAACTTCTGAGATCGACGCACTCATACGGACGGACGGACAGACGGACAGGGCTATATCGACTCAGCTCATCGTCCTGATCAAGAATATATATACTTTATGGGGTCTGCGATGATTCCTTCTGCCTGTTACATACTTTTCACAAAACCATTATACCCTGATTTCCCATTTTCAATGGGTTCAGGGTATAACAAGTAAGAAAACTCTAGTCGAGAGTGCTCGACTACGAGATCCCCTGAACCCTTCAAGCAACAGCCATTTCAATCATTTTTAGCGTCTCTCTGCTTACACAAACACACACATACACACGCAAACACACATACATAGACACACATAGGCGCACACGCATGACCTGCAGTGTGGGCTTACTATGGGAACTTAATTGTTTAATAACTTTTTTTCTGGACGTACGTTCTCCATGAAACTTTCAGATTGTGGTTTTATCATTACTGTGCATATAATTGTCAAAGCTCAAGTCTCTAGTATTTGAAATACGCCTTTTACAAACTTATGGGTGAAGGGGTGGATATAAGGATGGGGGGTGAAATTGAACAAAAATCGAAATTCTATAACGTACATATCATACATTTAAAATTTGGATACTCTAGCTCTAAAGATGTAGGAGATATAATTTTATAACTGCATTTCGATAAGGTTTTTGATCGATAAAAAAATAACGGGATGAGTTATCGATTTTTAGTGATAAACTCGATATCCGCGTGCTATATACGAGCATTTTAAAAAAAGTTGAAGTCTCTAGCTTCTATATCTTCTGAAATCGACGCGTTCAAACATACGGACAGACGGACAGACAGACGGACAGGGCTAAATCGACTCAGTTCGTCGCCCTGGTCAAGAATATATGTATATACTTTATGGGGTCTGCCACGCCTCCTTCTGCCTGTTACATACATTTCAACAAAAACATTATACCCTGATTTCCCATTTTCAATGGGTTCAGGGTATAAAAATCATCGATAGCTATTGCCGTTTAGTACATCTTTAGAGCTAGGATCTTCAAATCAATTTTATACAATTTTGATTTTTGTATATTTTGGATACCGGTTCCAAGCTAGCAGCAGATCAGCGCGATTTTCTAAAACATGTGCACAAACTCATTGTTTATTCTATTCAGAAGCGCGCCTTTTTTGATATTCTAAGAATTGCGATTGATTTCTGGATTTTCTAGCTGTTACTGTAGTTTTGTCAGATGATGCTCTGTTAATAGTTTATTATATTTTAGCTACCATATAGTCAAGCAAAGTAATAGCGTGGGTGATAAGGGCGACGCGAGTTATGTTAGAGTAGCGGAGGTTCAAAGCCCCTTCAACGTTTTGTTGTTTTTTTTTTTTTTCATACATATTTCGTTTTTATTATAAAATAGATATTTTATTGGGAAGGTGCGAGCTTTAATAAAGGGTACTTAATACTTTTAATTTTCTTAATCGAACAATTTTGTAAGTTTAAATTAGTTTCTTCTTAAATAGCCCTCATAGCATATACGCATATATATGTATATAATGTATATACATATATACATACAGATACACATAAGTCTGCACGCATAGCATCAAGCATTCCAGCCTTCTTATACACGCGCGTGTTCTAAGAATCTCAAATGCGACTGATTTGTTTTTGCATTGTTCTTGAAGTTTTCAACCGCTACTCTGGCTTTTCATAACAAGAATATCATTTCGTTTTATTTACTGTTGTTGAAAGCAAGCGATAGCGCTGTTGACAGAGGCGCCGGATAATTCGTTTTAGTTATTTTGACAAACATGCTATTTGGCTTGGGTGCGAGTTCAAATCCCGCGGAAACTTCTTTTTATACTCATTTACGAAGTGAATTAGTATATTGGTTCTGTGCAATGTCCGTCTTGCTGTCCCTCCGTCCCTCCGTCCGTCCGTCCGTCCGTCCGTCTGTCCGTATGAACTCAGTTCATTTCGCCGCTATTGAAGCTAGAGACTTAACTAACTCCGATTTATAAAGTGTTAAAATTTTCCCGATCCGCCCACTAAGGGCGTGGCAAATCGGAAAATGCATTTTCCGATATACCAGAAACCATGTTAGTTGAAGAGCTAGAAAGCTGAAATTTGGTATGTAGCTCCGCGTCGACCGCGGATATATCTACGCCCATTGGGGGCGTGGCAAATCGAATAAAACTGTATCTCCGGAAGTCATAAAGCTAGAAATTTGAAATCTTGCATGTGAGCTAATGTTATTATTCTATAATGACTGATGAAAAAATTTTATGTTTACGCCCACTAGGGGCGTGGCAAATCGGACCTGAAAATATAGTGATTTTTTAAATTTTGCTATATTTTAGGTATTATTGATGCTAGAGACCTGAAATTTGGTATATATACGCTGTGTGACAACCCAAGTCCAACGAGCTATGGTGGACAAATCTCCGTCCAAAGGGGGTGTGGCAAACCGCAAAAGCTTATATCTCCTACAGTTTAAGAGCTAGATGTTTCAAATTTGGATAGTTGAGTTACTGGTAACATCCTCTATTGACGTTTCAAAAATAATAGTTACGCCTCTATGAGGCGTGTCATATCGAAAAAGACCCTGTAATTTTCACATTTTTGGAGAGTAAGCATTCAAATTTGACATGTACGTTACTGTTAGCTCGTTCTAAGAAGAGGCCAAAAATGAGGCGTCTACGGCCACTAGGGGCGTGGCGATTCGCATTTGTAGTATCAAATTGCGATATTTATATGCGTGAGCCATCTATGTATGTACATGTATATACAAATAGGCTTAATAGTCATTGATAACGCGGAAGTAAACATTTTTATAAAATTAAAAAAATATAAAAGAAGTTAAAATAACAAAAATTTGCAATTTACAAAAAATAGTTTCCTGCGGGATTTGAACTCGCACCCAAGCCAAATAGCATGTTTGTCAAAATAACTAAAACGAATTAAACCGGCGCCTCTGTCAACAGCGCTACCGCTTGCTTTCAACAACAGTAAATAAAACGAAATGACATTCTTGTTATGACGCCTTATAGCAAAGAAAAGCCAGAGTAGCGGTTGAAAACTTCAAGAACAATGCAAAAACAAATTAGTCACATTTGAGATTCTTAGAAAACGCTAGAGTACGCATTTATGTGTACATACACACACACATACACACATAAAATTGAGCGCGTGTATAAGAAGGGAATGCTTGATGCTATGCGTGCAGACTTATGTGTATCTGTATGTATATATGTATATACATTATATACATACATATATGTGTATATGTATGAGGGCTATTTAAGAAGAAACAAATTTAAACTTATAAAATTGTTCGATTAAGAAAAAGATACATAAGTATTAAGTGCCCTTCATTAAAGCTCGCACCAATAAAATATCTATTTTATAATAAAAACAAAATATGTATGAAAAAAAAAAACAAAACAAGTAAGAAAGCTCTAGTCGAGCCTGCTCGACTACGAGATCCCCTGAACCCTTCGAGCAATAGTTATTTCAATAATTTTTAGCGTCTCTCTGCTTATACAAACACACACATACATACACACGCAAACACACATGCATAGACACACATAGGCGAGCACGCATAAACACGCATGGGCTGCAGTGTGGGCTTACCATGTGAACTTAATTGTTTAATAATTTTTTTGTGGACGTACGTTCTTCATGAAACTTTCAGATTGTGTTTATATCATTAATATGGGGTGGATATAGGGGTGGGGGGTGAAATTGAACAAAAATTCTATAACGTACATATCAATCTACATTTAAAATTTGGATACTCTAGCTCTAAAGATGTAGGAGATATAATTTTATAACTGCATATCGATAAGGTTTTTTATCGATAAAAAAATAACGGGATGAGTTATCGATTTTTAGTGATAAACTCGATATCCGCGTGCTATATACGAGCATTTTAAAAAAAAGTTGAAGTCTCTAGCTTCTATATCTTCTGAAATCGACGCGTTCAAACACACGGACAGACGGACAGACAGACGGACAGGGCTAAATCGACTCAGTTCGTCGCCCTGATCGAGAATATATATACTTTATGGGGTCTGCCACGCCTCCTTCTGCCTGTTACATACATTTCAACAAAAACATTATACCCTGATTTCCCATTTTCAATGGGTTCAGGGTATAAAAATAATAAAAAAACAAGTAAGAAAGCTCTAGTCGAGACTGCTCGACTACGAGATCCCCTGAACCTTTCGAGCAACAGCAAACACACATACACACGCAAACACACATACATAGACACACATAGGAGAGCACGCATAAAGACGCATGGGCTGCAGTGTGGGCTTACTATGGGAACTTAATTGTTCAATAACTTTTTTTGTGGACGTACGTTCTTCATGAAACTTTTAGATTGTGTTTATATCATTAATATGCGTGTATGTGACGAAGCTCAAGTCTCTAGTATTTGAAATACGCCTTTTACAAACTTATGGGTGAGGGGGTGGATATAGGGGTGGGGGGTGAAATTGAACAAAAATCGAAATTCCATAACGTACATATCAATCTACATTTAAAATTTGGATACTCTAGCCCTAAAGATGTAGGAGATATAATTTTATAACTGCATTTCGATAAGGTTTTTGATCGATAAAAAAATAACGGGATGAGTTATCGATTTTTAGTGATAAACTCGATATCCGCGCCGTATATACGGTCATTTAAAAAAAAAGTTCAAGTCTCTAGCTCTTATA